>CM067842.1:774473621-775723621 GCA_034509565.1 Triticum monococcum | reverse complement strand
AGAGGGAGCCAGCCCCTAGTGGGCTGGGCGCGCCTCCCCACCTAGGCCCATGCGGCTAGGGTTTGGGGAGGGGAAACCCTAAAGGGGAGAAGGGGGCGCCCCCCTAGCTTGGGGGGCAAGCCACCCTTTCCTCCTCCCCTTTGGCCGCCGCCCCCATCTAGGGTTTCCCCTAGGTGGCCGGCCCCCCTTGCCCTCTCCTCCTATATATAGAGGGGTGAGGGGAGGGCTGCAACACACAATTGAAGGCGCAGCCCCTCCCCTCCCCAACTCCTCTCTTTCTCCGTCCGAGCTTGGCGAAGCCCTGTCGGAGAACTGCTGTACCAATTGCACCACGCCGTTGTGCTGCCATTGGAGTTGTCTTCCTCAACCTCTCCTTCATCCTTGCTGGATCAAGACGGAGGAGACGCCATCGTCCCGTACGTGTGTTGAACGCGGAGGTGCTGTTCTTTCAGCGCTTGGTCATCGGTGATCGGAATCACGTTGGGAACGACTCCATCATCACCACTCCCTCGAACGCTTCCGTACTCGATCTACAAGTGGTATGTAGATGCAAACTCACTCCCTTGACTCGTTGCTAGATGAACTCCTAGATGATCTTGGTGAAACGAGTAAGAAATTTTTTTTGTTTTCTGCAACGTTCCCCAACAGTGGCATCATGAGCTAGGTCTATGCGTAGTTCTTCTTGCGCGAGTAGAACACAATTTGTTGTGGGCGTGGATTTGTCAACTTTCTTGCCGCTACTAGTCTTTTCTTGCTTCAGCGGTATTGTGGGATGAAGCGGCCCAGACCAACCTTACACGTACGCTTACGTGAGACCGGTTCCACCGACTAACACGCACTAGTTGCATAAGGTGGCTGGCGGGTGTCTGTCTCTCCTACTTTAGTTGGAGCGGATTCGATGAACAGGGTCCTTATGAAGGGTAAATAGAAGTTGACAAATCACGTTGTGGCTTTCGCGTAGGTAAGAAAACATTCTTGCTAGAACCCTAATTCAGCCACGTAAAACTTGCAACAACAATTAGAGGACGTCTAACTTGTTTTTGCAGCAAGTGATTGTGATATGATATGGCCAAAGTTGTGATGAATGATGAATGATCTATATGTGATGTATGAGATGTTCATGCTATTGTAATAGGAATCACGACTTGCATGTCGATGAGTATGACAACCGGCAGGAGCCATAGGAGTTGTCTTTATTCTTTTATATGACCTGCGTGTCATTGAGAAACGCCATGTAAATTACTTTACTTCATTGCTAAACGCGTTAGCCATAGTAGTAGAAGTAATAATTGGCGAGCAACTTCATGGAGACACGATGATGGAGATCATGATGATGGAGATCATGGTGTCAAGCCGGTGACAAGATGATCATGGAGCCCCAAGATGGAGATCAAAGGAGCTGTGTGATATTGGCCATATCATGTCACATTTATTATTTGATTGCATGTGATGTTTATCATGTTTTGCATCTTGTTTACTTAGAACGACGGTAGTAAATAAGATGATCCCTCATATTAATTTCAAGAAGTGTTCCCCCTAACTGTGCGCCGTTGCGACAGTTCGCTGTTTCAAAACACCACGTGATGATCTGGTGTTTTATTCAGACGTTCACATACAACGGGTGTAAGACAGATTTACACATGCAAACACTTAGGTTGACTTGACGAGCCTAGCATGTACAGACATGGCCTCGGAACACAGAAGACCGAAAGGTCGAGCATGATTCGTATGGAAGATACGATCAACATGAAGATGTTCACCGATGTTGACTAGTCCGTCTCACGTGATGATCGGACACGGCCTAGTTAACTCGGATCATGTAATACTTAGATGACTAGAGGGATGTCCAATCTAAGTGGGAGTTCATAAATAATTTGATTTGATGAACTTAATTATCATGAACTTAGTCTAAAATATTTTACAATATGTCTTGTAGATCAAATGGCCCACGTAGTCCTCAACTTCAACGCGTTCCTAGAGAAAACCAAGCTGAAAGACGATGGTAGCAACTATACGGACTGGGTCCGGAACCTGAGGATCATCCTCATAGCTGCCAAGAAAGATTACGTCCTACAAGCACCGCTAGGTGAAGCTCCCGTCCCACAGAACCAAGACGTTATGAACGCTTGACAGACACGTGTTGACGACTACTCCCTCGTTCAGTGCGGCATGCTTTACAGTTTAGAACCGGGGCTCCAAAAGCGTTTTGAGAGACATGGAGCATATGAGATGTTCGAAGAGCTGAAAATGGTTTTCCAAGCTCATGCCCGGGTCGAGAGATATGAGGTCTCCGACAAGTTCTTCAGCTGTAAGATGGAGGAAAACAGTTCTGTCAGTGAGCACATACTCACTATGTCTGGATTACATAACCGCTTGACTCAGCTGGGAGTTAATCTCCCGGATGATGCGGTCATTGACAGAATCCTCCAGTCGCTTCCACCAAGCTACAAGAGCTTTGTGATGAACTTCAACATGCAGGGGATGCAAAAGACCATTCCTGAGTTGTTCTCAATGCTGAAATCAGCGGAGGTAGAAGTCAAGAAGGAACATCAAGTGTTGATGGTCAATAAAACCACTAAGTTCAAGAAGGGCAAGGGTAAGAAAGCCTTCAAGAAGGACGGCAAGGAAGTTGCCGCGCCCGGCAAGCAAGCTGCTGGGAAGAAGCCAAAGAATGGACCCAAGCCCGAGACTGAGTGCTTTTATTGCAAGGGAAGCGGTCACTGGAAGCGGAACTGCCCTAAATACTTAGCAGACAAGAAGGCCGGCAAAACAAAAGGTATATGTGATATACATGTAATTGATGTGTACCTTACTAGTGTCCGTAGTAGCTCCTGGGTATTTGATACCGGTGCAGTTGCTCACATTTGTAACTCAAAGCAGGGGCTGCGGAATAAGCGGAAACTGGCAAAGGACGAGGTGACGATGCGCGTCGGGAATGGTTCCAAGGTCAATGTGATCGCCGTCGGCACGCTACCTCTACATTTACCTTCGGGATTAGTTTTAAACCTTAATAATTGTTATTTAGTGCCAGCTTTGAGCATGAACATTGTATCGGGATCTCGTTTGATTCGAGATGGCTACTCATTTAAATCCGAGAATAATGGTTGTTCCATTTATATGAGAGATATGTTTTATGGTCATGCTCCTATGGTGAATGGTTTATTCTTAATGAATCTCGAGCGTAATGCTACACATGTTCTTAGTGTGAATGCCAAAAGATGCAAGGTTGATAATGATAGTCCCACATACTTGTGGCACTGCCGCCTTGGTCACATAGGTGTCAAACGCATGAAGAAGCTCCATGCAGATGGACTTTTAGAGTCTCTTGATTATGAATCATTTGACACGTGCGAACCATGCCTTATGGGTAAAATGACCAAGACTCCGTTCTCAGGAACAATGGAGCGAGCAACCAACTTGTTGGAAATCATACATACCGATGTGTGCGGTCCAATGAGTGTTGAGGCTCGCGGTGGCTATCGTTATGTTCTCACCCTCACTGATGATTTGAGTAGATATGGATATATTTACTTAATGAAGCACAAGTTTGAAACCTTTGAAAAGTTCAAGGAATTTCAGAGTGAGGTTGAGAATCAACGTGACAGGAAAATCAAGTTTCTACGATCAGATCGTGGAGGAGAATACTTGAGTCACGAATTTGGCACACACTTAAGAAAATGTGGAATAGTTTCACAACTAACGCCGCCTGGAACACCTCAGCGTAACGGTGTGTCCGAACGTCGTAATCGCACTCTATTAGATATGGTGCGGTCTATGATGTCTCTTACCGATTTACCGCTATCTTTTTGGGGCTATGCTTTAGAGACTGCCGCATTCACTTTAAATAGGGCTCCGTCGAAATCCGTTGAGACGACACCGTATGAATTATGGTTTGGAAAGAAACCTAAGCTGTCGTTTCTAAAAGTTTGGGGATGCGATGCTTATGTCAAGAAACTTCAACCTGAAAAGCTCGAACCCAAGTCGGAAAAATGCGTCTTCATAGGATACCCAAAAGAAACTATTGGGTATACCTTCTACCTCAGATCCGAAGGCAAGATCTTTGTCGCCAAGAATGGATCCTTTCTAGAGAAAGAGTTTCTCTCGAAAGAAGTAAGTGGGAGGAAAGTAGAACTTGATGAAGTATTACCTCTTGAACCGGAAAATGGCGCAACTCAAGAAAATGTTCCTGAGGTGCGAGCACCGACTAGAGAGGAAGTTAATGATAATGATCAAGATACTTCTGATCAAGCTCCTACTGAAATTCGAAGGACCACAAGGACACGTTCCACACCAGAGTGGTACGGCAACCCTGTCTTGGAGATCATGTTGTTAGACAACGGTGAACCTTCGAACTATGAAAAAGCGATGGAGGGCCCGGATTCCGACAAATGGCTAGAAGCCATGAAATCCGAGATAGGATCCATGTATGAAAACGAAGTATGGACTTTGACTGACTTGCCCGTTGAAAGGCGAGCCATAGAAAATAAATGGATCTTTAAGAAGAAGACAGACGCGGATGGTAACGTGACCATCTATAAAGCTCGGCTTGTCGCTAAGGGTTATCGACAAGTTCAAGGGGTTGACTACGATGAGACTTTCTCACCGGTAGCGAAGCTAAAGTCCGTCTGAATCATGTTAGCAATTGCCGCGTTTTACGATTATGAAATATGGCAAATGGACGTCAAAACGGCATTCCTTAATGGTTTCCTTAAGGAAGAATTGTATATGATGCAGCCGGAAGGTTTTGTCGATCCTAAGAATGCTGACAAGGTGTGCAAGCTCCAACGCTCGATTTATGGGCTGGTGCAAGCATCTCGGAGTTGGAACATTCGCTTTGATGAGATGATCAAAGCGTTTGGGTTTACGCAGACTTATGGAGAAGCCTGCGTTTACAAGAAAGTGAGTGGGAGCTCTGTAGCATTTCTCATATTATATGTAGATGACATACTTTTGATGGGAAATGATACAGAACTCTTGGACAGCATTAAGGCCTACTTGAATAAGAGTTTTTCAATGAAGGACCTTGGAGAAGCTGCTTATATATTAGGCATCAAAATCTATAGAGATAGATCGAGACGCCTCATAGGTCTTTCACAAAGTACATACCTTGATAAGATATTGAAGAAGTTCAATATGGATCAATCAAAGAAGGGGTTCTTGCCTGTGTTACAAGGTATGAAATTGAGCTCGGCTCAAAGTCCGACCACGGCAGAAGAAATAGAAGAGATGAGTGTCATCCCCTATGCCTCAGCCATAGGTTCTATTATGTATGCCATGCTGTGTACCAGACCTGATGTAAACCTTGCCGTAAGTTTGGTAGGAAGGTACCAAAGTAATCCCGGCAAGGAACACTGGACAGCGGTCAAGAATATCCTGAAGTACCTGAAAAGGACTAAGGAGATGTTTCTCGTTTATGGAGGTGACGAAGAGCTCGTCGTAAAGGGTTACGTCGACGCTAGCTTCGACACAGATCTGGATGACTCAAAGTCACAAACCGGATACGTGTATATTTTGAATGGTGGGGCAGTAAGCTGGTGCAGTTGCAAGCAAAGCGTCGTGGCGGGATCTACATGTGAAGCGGAGTACATGGCAGCCTCGGAGGCAGCGCATGAAGCAATTTGGGTGAAGGAGTTCATCACCGACCTCGGAGTCATACCCAATGCGTCGGGGCCGATCAAGCTCTTCTGTGACAACACTGGAGCTATTGCACTTGCCAAGGAGCCCAGGTTTCACAAGAAGACAAGGCACATCAAGCGTCGCTTCAACTCCATTCGTGAAAATGTTCAAAATGGAGACATAGAAATTTGTAAAGTACATACGGACCTGAATGTAGCAGATCCGTTGACTAAACCTCTCCCTAGGGCAAAACATGATCATCACCAGAATTCCATGGGTGTTCGATTCATCACAATGTAACTAGATTATTGACTCTAGTGCAAGTGGGAGACTGTTGGAAATATGCCCTAGAGGCAATAATAAAAGCATTATTATTATATTTCCTTGTTCATGGTAATTGTCTTTATTCATGCTATAATTGTGTTATCCGGAAATCGTAATACATGTGTGAATAACAGACACCAACATGTCCCTAGTAAGCCTCTAGTTGACTAGCCCGTTGATCAACAGATAGTCATGGTTTCCTGACTATGGACATTGGATGTCATTGATAACGAGATCACATCATTAGGAGAATGATGTGATGGACAAGACCCAATCCTAAACATAGCATAAAGATCGTATAGTTCGTTTGCTAGAGTTTTGCAATGTCAAGTATCTTTTCCCTAGACCATGAGATCGTGTAACTCCCGGATACCGTAGGAGTGCTTTGGGTGTACCAAACGTCACAACGTAACTGGGTGACTATAAAGGTATACTACGGGTATCTCCGAAAGTGTCTGTTGGGTTGACACGGATCAAGACTGGGATTTGTCACTCCGTACGACGGAGAGGTATCACTGGGCCCACTCAGTAACGCATCATCATAATGAGCTCAAAGTGACCAAGTGTCTGGTCACGGATCATGCATTACGGTACGAGTAAAGTGACTTGCCGGTAACGAGATTGAACGAGGTATTGGGATACCGACGATCGAATCTCGGGCAAGTAATATATCGATTGACAAAGGGAATTGCATATGGGGTTGATTGAATCCTCGACATCGTGGTTCATCCGATGAGATCATCGTGGAGCATGTGGGAGCCAACATGGGTATCCAGATCCTGCTGTTGGTTATTGACCTGAGATCGTCTCGGTCATGTCTACATGTCTCCCGAACCCGTAGGGTCTACACACTTAAGGTTCGGTGACGCTAGGGTTATTAGGAAGACAAGTATGTGATTACCGAATGTTGTTCGGAGTCCCGGATGAGATCCCAGACGTCACGAGGAGTTCCGGAATGGTCCGGAGGTAAAGATTTATATATGGAAAGTGGTTAAACGGACTCCGGAAAGTTTCGGGGGCATGCCGGTATTGTACCGGGGCCACCGGGAGGGTTCCGGGGGTCCACCGGGAGGGGCCACCCCTCCCGGGGGGCCACATGGGCTAAGTGGGAGAGGGAGCCAGCCCCTAGTGGGCTGGGCGCGCCTCCCCACCTAGGCCCATGCGGCTAGGGTTTGGGGAGGGGAAACCCTAAAGGGGAGAAGGGGGCGCCCCCCTAGCTTGGGGGGCAAGCCACCCTTTCCTCCTCCCCTTTGGCCGCCGCCCCCATCTAGGGTTTCCCCTAGGTGGCTGGCCCCCCTTGCCCTCTCCTCCTATATATAGAGGGGTGAGGGGAGGGCTGCAACACACAATTGAAGGCGCAGCCCCTCCCCTCCCCAACTCCTCTCTTTCTCCGTCCGAGCTTGGCGAAGCCCTGTCGGAGAACTGCTGTACCAATTGCACCACGCCGTTGTGCTGCCATTGGAGTTGTCTTCCTCAACCTCTCCTTCATCCTTGCTGGATCAATACGGAGGAGACGCCATCGTCCCGTACGTGTGTTGAACGCGGAGGTGCTGTTCTTTCAGCGCTTGGTCATCGGTGATCGGAATCACGTTGGGAACGACTCCATCATCACCACTCCCTCGAACGCTTCCGTACTCGATCTACAAGTGGTATGTAGATGCAAACTCACTCCCTTGACTCGTTGCTAGATGAACTCCTAGATGATCTTGGTGAAACGAGTAAGAAATTTTTTTTGTTTTCTGCAACGTTCCCCAACACCTATATCCTACATGTCATTGTACTGATGTGCCTCATATGAGGGAAACATATGTTGGATGCTGACTTGGGTGGCCCCTACCTCCCCTTATATAGTTGAATGAGGGGTATGATTACACAGGCCCAAGTCGGCTTACATGGCTTGTTGCCCAAATTACTCTGCTAATACATCTCTCTCGGAATACAAGTGGTTGGCGCCATCTTGAGGCCGGACTTCTGGGATGCCTCCTGACTTGGGAGGCCTCGCTTCTAGGAAGCCCCCTGGCTAGGAGAGGGGTCTAGACCGTAGCTAGACCCTGAGGCCGGCCCACTGTTGGGCTTCCTGGTAGGCAGGCCACCCCCGGTGTAACGCACCATCACCGCGTACTGAAGGAAATATGCCCTAGAGGCAATAATAAAGTTATTATTTATTTCCTTATATCATGATAAATGTTTATTATTCATGCTAGAATTGTATTAACCGGAAACATAATACATGTGTGAATATATAGACAAACAGAGTGTCACTAGTATGCCTCTACTTGACTAGCTCGTTGATCAAAGATGGTTATGTTTCCTAACCATAGACATGAGTTGTCATTTGATTAACGAGATCACATCATTAGGAGATTGATGTGATTGACTTGACCCATTCCATTAGCATAGCACATGATCGTTTAGTTTGTTGCTATTGCTTTCTTCATGACTTATACATGTTCCTATGACTATGAGACTATGCAACTCCCGTTTACCGGAGGAACACTTTGTGTGCTACCAAACGTCACAACGTAACTGGGTGATTATAAAGGTGCTCTACAGGTGTCTCCGAAGGTACTTGTTGGGTTGGCGTATTTCGATATTAGGATTTGTCACTCCGATTGTCGAAGAAGTATCTCTGGGCCCTCTCGGTAATGCACATCACTTAAGCCTTGCAAGCATTGCAACTAATGAGTTAGTTGCGGGATGATGTATTACAGAACGAGTAAAGAGACTTGCCGGTAACGAGATTGAACTAGGTATTGAGATGCCAACGATCGAATCTCGGGCAAGTAACAAACCGATGACAAAGGGAACAACGTATGTTGTTATGCGGTCTGACCGATAAAGATCTTCGTAGAATATGTAGGAGCCAATATGAGCATCCAGGTTCCGCTATTGGTTATTGACCGGAGACGTGTCTCGGTCATGTCTACATAGTTCTCGAACCCGTAGGGTCCGCACGCTTAAAGTTCGATGACGGTTATATTATGAGTTTTTGTGTGTTGATGTACCGAAGGAGTTCAGAGTCCCGGATGAGATCGGGGACATGACGAGGAGTCTCGAAATGGTCGAGACGTAAAGATCGATATATTGGACGACTATATTCGGACATCGGAAAGGTTCCGAGTGATTCGGGTATTTTCGGGAGTACCGGGGAGTTACGGGAATTCGTATTAGGCCTTAATGGGCCATACGGGAAAGGAGAGAAAGGCCTCAAAGGGTGGCCGCACCCCTCCCCATGGGCTGGTCCGAATTGGACTAGGGAAGGGGGGCGCCCCCTTCCTTCCTTCTCCTTTTCCCTTCCGTTTCCTTCCCTCCTACTCCTACTACTTGGAAGGGCTCCTAGTTCTACTAGGAAAGGGGGAATCCTACTCCCGGTGGGAGTAGTACTCCCCTAGGGCGCGCCATAGAGAGGGCTGGCCCTTCCCCTCCTCCACTCCTTTATATACGGGGGCAGGGGCATCCCAAAGACACAACAATTGATCTCTTGATATCTTAACCGTGTGCGGTGCTCCCCTCCACCATAATCCACCTCGATCATATCGTAGCGGTGCTTAGGCGAAGCCCTGCGTCGGTAGAACATCATCATCGTCACCACGCCGTCGTGCTGATGAAACTCTCCCTCAACACTCGGCTGGATCAGAGTTCGAGGGACGTCATCAAGTTGAACGTGTGCAGAACTCGGAGGTGCCGTGCGTTCGGTACTTGATCGGTCGGATCGTGAAGACGTACGACTACATCAAGATGTTGTGCTAACGCTTCCGCTTTCGGTCTACGAGGGTACGTGGACACACTCTCCCCTCTCGTTGCTATGCATCATCATGATCTTGCGTGTGCGTAGGAATTTTTTTGAAATTACTACGTTCCCCAACAGTGGCATCCGAGCCAGGTTTTATGCGTAGATGTCATATGCACGAGTAGAACACAAGTGAGTTGTGGGCGATATAAGTGATACTACTTACCAGCATGTCATACTTTGGTTCGGCGGTATTGTTGGATGAAGCGGTCCGGACCGACATTACGTGTACGCTTACGCGAGACTGGTTTTACCACCGTGCTATGCACACAAGTGACTAGCGAGTGTCAGTTTCTCCAATTTTAGTTGAACCGAGTGTGGCTACGCCCGGTCCTTGCGAAGGTTAAAACAACACCAACTTGACAAACTATCGTTGTGGTTTTGATGCGTAGGTAAGAACGGTTCTTGTTAAGCCCGTAGCAGCCATGTAAAACTTGCAACAACAAAGTAGAGGACGTCTAACTTGTTTTTGCAGGACATATTATGATGTGATATGGTCAAAACATGATGCTAAATTTTATTGTATGAGATGATCATGTTTTGTAACCAAGTTATCGGCAACTGGCAGGAGCCATATGGTTGCCGCTTTATTGTATGCAATGCAATCGCCCTGTAATGCTTTACTTTATCACTAAGCAGTAGCGATATTCGTGGAAGCATAAGTTTGGCGAGACGACAACGATGCTACGATGGAGATCAAGGTGTCGTGCCGGTGACGATGGTGATCATGACAGTGCTTCGGAGATGGAGATTACAAGCACAAGATGATGATGGCCATATCATATCACTTATATTGATTGCATGTGATGTTTATCTTTTATGCATCTTATTTTGCTTAGTTTGGCGGTAGCTTTATAAGATGATCTCTCACTAAATTTCAAGATAAAAAGTGTTCTCCCTCAGTATGCACCGTTGCCAAAGTTCGTCGTGCCCAGACACCACGTGATGATCGAGTGTGATGAGCTCTACGTCCATCTACAACGGGTGCAAGCCAGTTTTGCACACACAGAATACTCGGGTTAAACTTGACGAGCCTAGCATATGAAGACATGGCCTCGGAACACTAAGACCGAAAGGTCGAGCGTGAATCATATAGTAGATATGATCAACATAATGATATTCACCATTGAAAGCTACTCCATTTCACGTGATGATCGGTTATGGTTTAGTTGATTTGGATCACGTGATCACTTAGATGATTAGAGGGATGTCTATCTAAGTGGGAGTTCTTAAATAATATGATTAATTGAACTTTAATTTATCATGAACTTAGTCCTGGTAGTATTAGCATATCTATGTTGTAGATCAATAGCTCGCGATGTTGCTCCCCGTTTAATTTTTATATGTTCCTAGAGAAAACTAAGTTGAAAAATGTTAAGTAGCAATGATGCGGATTGGATCTGTGATCTGAGGATTATCCTCATTGCTGCACAGAAGAATTATGTCCTTGATTCACCGCTAAGTGACAAACCTATTGCAGGAGTAGATGCAGATGTTATGAACGTTTGGCTAGCTCAATATGATGACTACTTGATAGTTTAGTGCACCATGCTTAAACAGCTTAGAATCGGGACTTCAAATACGTTTTGAACGTCATGGACCATATGAGATGTTCCAGGAGTTGAAGTTAATATTTCAAGCAAATAACCGAGTTGAGAGATATGAAGTCTCCAACAAGTTATATAGCCAAAAGATGGAGGAGAATAGTTCAAGAAGTGAGCATGTGCTCAGATTGTCTGGGGTACTACAATCGCTTGAATCAAATGGGAGTTAATCTTCCAGATAAAATAGTGATTGATAGAATTCTCTAGTCACCATCACCAAGTTAGTAGAACTTCGTGATGAACTATAATATGTAAGGGATAACAGAAATGATTCCCAACCTCTTCGTGATGCTGAAATCGACGAAGATAGAAATCAAGAAAAGCATCAAGTGTTGATGGTAAACGAAACCACTAGTTTCAAGTAAAGGGACAAAAGGGAAGAAAGGGGAACTTCAAGAAGAACGGCAAGCAAGTTGCTGCTTAAGTGAAAAACCCAAGTCTGGACCTAAGCCTGAAACTGAGTGCTTCTACTGCAAAGGGACTAGTCACTGGAAGTGGAACTACCCCAAGTAATTGGCGGATAAGAAGGATGGCAAAGTGAACATATGTATATTTGATATATATGTTATTGATGTGTACTTTACTAGTGTTTATAGCAACCCCTCAGTATTTGATACTACTTCAGTTGCTAAGAATATTAACTTGAAACGGGAGTCTCAGAATGAACAGAGACTAGTTAAGGGTGAAGTGACGATGTGTATTGGAAATGGTTCCAAGATTGATATGATCATCATCGCACACTCCCTATACTTTCGGGTTAGTGTTAAACCTAAAATAAATGTTATTTAGTTTTTGCGTTGAGCATGAATATGATTGGATCATGTTCATTGCAATACGGTTATTCATGTAAGTTAGAGAATAATTGTTGTTCTGTTTACATGAATAAAACCTTCTATGGTCATACACCCAATGAAAATGGTTTGTTGGATCTCGATCATGGTGATACACATTTTCATAATATTGAAGCCAAAAGATGCAAAGTTAATAATGATAGTGCAACTTATTTGTGGCAATGCCGTTTAGGTCATATTGGTGTAAAGCGCATGAAGAAAATCCATGCTGATGGGCTTTTGGAATCACTTGATTAAGAATCAGTTGATGCTTGCGAACCATGCCTCATGGGCAAGATGACTAAGACTCCGTTCTCCAGAAAAATAGAGCGAGCAAAAGATTTGTTGGAAATCATACATATTGATGTATGTGGTCTGATGAATATTGAGGCTCACGGCAGGTATCATTATTTTCTGATCTTCACAGATGATTTGAGCAGATATGAGCATATCTACTTGATGAAACACAAGTCTGAAACATTTGAAAAATTTAAAGAATTTCAGAGTGAAGTGGAGAATCATCGTAACAAAAATAAAAATTTCTATGATATGATCGCAGAAGTAAAATATTTGAGTTACGAGTTTGGCCTTCAATTAAAACAATGTGAAATAGTTTCACTACTCACGCCACCTGGAACACCACAGTGTAATGGTGTGTCCGAACGTCGTAACCGTACTTTATTAGATATGGTGCAATCTATGATGTCTCTTATCAATTTACCACTATCGTTTTGGGGTTATGCATTAGAGACAGCTACATTCACGTTAAATAGGGCACCATCTAAATCCGTTGAGACGACACCGTATGAACTATGGTTTGGCAAGAAACCTAAGCTGTCATTTCTTAAAGTTTGAGGTTGCAATGCTTATGTGAAAAAGTTTCAACCTGATAAGCTCAAACCTAAATCGGAGAAGTGCGTCTTCATAGGATACCTAAAAGAAAATGTTGGGTACACCTTCTATCACAGATCCGAAGGCAAGATATTCATTGCTGAGAATGGATCCTTTCTAGAGAAGAAGTTTCTCTCGAAAGAAGTGAGTGGGAGGAAAGTAGAACTTGATGAGGTAACTGTACCTGCTCCCTTATTGGAAAGTAGTTCATCACAGAAATCTGTTCCTGTGACCACTACACCAATTAGTGAGGAAGCTAATGATGATGATCATGTAATTTCAGATCAAGTTATTACCGAACCTCGTAGGTAAACCAGAGTGAGATCCGCACCAGAGTGGTACGGTAATCCTATTTTGGAGGTCATGTTACTTGACCATGACGAACCTATGAACTATGAGGAAACGATGATGAGCCCAGATTCCGCAAAATGGCTTGAGACCATGAAATCTGAGATGAGATCCATGTATAAAAACAAAGTATGGACTTTGATTGACTTGCCCAAAGATCGGCGAGCCATTGAGATTAAATGGATCTTCAAGAGGAAGACGGACGCTGATAGTAGTGTTATTATCTACAAAGCTAGAATTGTCGCAAAAAGGTTTTCGACAAGTTCAAGGTGTTGACTACGATGAGAGTTTCTCACTCGTATCTATGCTTAAGTCTGTCCGAATCATGTTAGCAATTGCCGCATTTTATGAAATCTGGCAAATGGATAGACAAAATTGCATTCCTTAATGGATTTATTAAAGAAGAGTTGTATATGATGCAACCAGAAGGTTTTGTCAATCCTAAAGGTACTAACAAAATATATAAGCTCCAGTGATCCATCTATAGACTGGTGCAAGCATCTCGGAGTTGGAATATACGCTTTGATAAGTTGATCAAAGCATATAGTTTTATATAGACTTGTGGTGAAGCCTGTATTTACAAGAAAGTGGGTGGGAGCACTACAGCATTTCTGATAAGTATATGTGAATGACATATTCTTAATGCAAAGCATAAAGGCGTGTTTGAAATGAGTTTTTCAAAGAAAGACCTCGGTGAAGTTGCTTACATATTGAGCATCAAGATCTATAGAGATAGATCAAGACGCTTGATAAGTTTTTCGATGAGTACATACCTTGACAAGATTTTGAAGTAGTTCAAAATGGAACAGTCAAAGAAGGAGTTCTTGCCTGTGTTACAAGGTGTGAAGTTGAGTAAGACTCAAAACCCAACCACGGCAGAAGATAGAGAGAGAATGAAAGTCATTCCCTATGCCTCAGCCATAGGTTCTATAAAGTGTGCCATGTTGTGTACCAGACCTATTGTATACCCTGCCCTGAGTTTGGCAAAGGAGTACAATAGTGATCTAGGAGTAGATCACTGGACATTGGTCAAAATTATCCTTAGTGAAATAAGGATATGTTTCTCGATTATGTAAGTGACAAAAGGTTCGTCATAAAGGGTTACGTCGATGCAAATTTTGACACTAATTCAGATGACTCTAAATCTCAATCTGGATACATATTAAAAGTGGGAGCAATTAGCTAAAGTAGCTCCGTGCAGAGCATTGTTGACATAGAAATTTGCAAAATACTTACGGATCTGAATGTGGCAGATCCGTTGACTAAACTTCTCTCACAAGCAAAACATGATCACACCTTAGTACTCTTTGGGTGTTAATCACATAGCAATGTGAACTAGATTATTGACTCTAGTAAACTCTTTGGGTGTTGGTCACATGTCGATGTGAACTATGGGTGTTAATCGCATGGTGATGTGAACTATTGGTATTAAATCACATGGCGATGTGAACTAGATTATTGACTCTAGTGCAAGTGGGAGACTGAAGAAAATATGCCCTAGAGGCAATAATAAAGTTATTATTTATTTCCTTATATCATGATAAATGTTTATTATTCATGCTAGAATTGTATTAACCGGAAACATAATACATGTGTGAATATATAGATAAACAGAGTGTCACTAGTATGCCTCTACTTGACCAGCTCGTTGATCAAAAATGGTTATGTTTCCTAACCATAGACATGAGTTGTCATTTGATTAACGGGATCACATCATTAGGAGAATGATGTGATTGACTTGACCCATTCCGTTAGCATAGCACTTGATCGTTTAGTTTGTTGCTATTGCTTTCTTCAGGACTTATACATGTTCCTATGACTATGAGATTATGCAACTCCCGTTTACCGGACGAACACTTTGTGTGCTACCAAACGTCACAACGTAACTGGGTGATTATAAAGATGCTCTACAGATGTCTCCGAAGGTACTTGTTGGGTTGGCGTATTTCGATATTAGGATTTGTCACTCCGATTGTCGGAGAGGTATCTCTGGGCCCTCTCGGTAATGCACATCACTTAAGCCTTGCAAGCATTGCAACTAATGAGTTAGTTGCGGGATGATGTATTACGGAACAAGTAAAGAGACTTGCCGGTAACGATATTGAACTAGGTATTGAGATGCCAATGATCGAATCTCGGGCAAGTAACATACCGATGACAAAGGGAACAACGTATGTTGTTATGCGGTCTGACCGATAAAGATCTTCGTAGAATATGTAGGAGCCAATATGAGCATCCAGGTTCCGCTATTGGTTATTGACCGGAGACGTGTCTCGGTCATGTCTACATAGTTCTCGAACCCGTAGGGTCCGCACGCTTAAAGTTCGATGACGGTTATATTATGAGTTTATGTGTTTTGATGTACCAAAGGAGTTCGGAGTCCCGGATGAGATCGGGGACATGACGAGGAGTCTCGAAATGGTCGAGACGTAAAGATCGATATATTGGACGACTATATTCGGATATCGGAAAGGTTCCGAGTGATTCGGGTATTTTCGGAAGTACCGGGGAGTTACGGGAATTCGTATTAGGCCTTAATGGGCCATACGGAAAAGGAGAGAAAGGCCTCAAAGGGTGGCCGCACCCCTCCCCATGGGCTGGTCCGAATTGGACTAGGGAAGGGGGGCACCCCCTTCCTTCCTTCTCCTCTTCCCTTCCCTTTCCTTCCCTCCTACTCCTACTATTTGGAAGGGCTCCTAGTTCTACTAGGAAAGGGGAATCCTATTCCCGGTGGGAGTAGGACTCCCCTAGGGCGCGCCATAGAGAGGGCCGGCCCTCCCCCTTCTCCACTCCTTTATATACGGGGGCAGGGGCACCCCAAAGACACAACAATTGATCTCTTGATCTCTTAACCGTGTGCGGTGCCCCCCTCCACCATAATCCACTTCGATCATATCGTAGCGGTGCTTAGGCGAAGCCCTGCGTCGGTAGAACATCATCATCATCACCACGCCGTCGTGCTGATGAAACTCTCCCTCAACACTCGGCTGGATCGAAGTTCGAGGGACGTCATCGAGTTGAACGTGTGCAGAACTCGGAGGTGCCGTGCGTTCGGTACTTGATCGGTCAGATCGTGAAGACGTACGACTACCTCAAGATGTTGTGCTAACGCTTCCGCTTTCGGTCTACGAGGATACGTGGACACACTCTCCCCTCTCGTTGCTATGCATCACCATGATCTTGTGTATTCGTAGAAATTTTGTTGAAATTACTACATTCCCCAACATGTAGACCATAGGATCCAATGGCACCGGTGATTGGGCAGCAGTTGCGTATGGCACTGGGCCGGCAGTTTGAGGGCCATGCGGTGGCCTCCGAGTGTTGTGGGCGTTAGTGACTTGAGGATCCATCCAGCTTTCCCTCCCATCAATGGTCGCTCCCCCGTGTCTCTATGTCAACCTCTTCCTTAAGGGAAACGACGAACCCGGCCAAAAGGGTGTGTGGGATTGGCGGTCGGAGAGCATCTCCCATCAACATATCCCTTTTTTTGCGGGTGAACATACCCTTATTTTGATTCCCTAAACAAATTATTGGCTGAGGAGAGAGAGATTTGGACAACAAATTTTTCTCTTCTGATTTTATAGCGTACCGAAAGTAGATACCCATATTTGTGCATATGCGATAGTCTAAACAATATCAAAAACATAAATCTAACACAAATAGTATCTAATTATTACATAGTTCATCAATCTGCCATACGAAATAGCTCATTAATCCGGAATCTCACGACTATCTTGTCAGAATTTCGTCGAACATGTTGCGCGTGATGAGCTCACTTTCGACCGAGAGTGGCAACAACGATGAGAGGGAGGCGACACAGTGAGGAAGGGCAAGGGCGATGCAAGGCTCGCCAACCACCGTGAACTCATAGTGGTTGCGACAAATCACTGCCTCGCGTATGCCTCTTGTCTCCAACTCAACCATGCCAGAGCGATACGGAGGCAGAGCACCTCCTGACTCAATGGGGGCGTCGCTGCCTCAGAAGAAATCGAGGCGTGGTGGCGGGGAAATTGTAGGCAGGAGGGTTGCGGCAGGTCAACGCTCGCCGAAAGAGCGTCGGGAGGGAGGCGGGGGCAGGGAGAAGGGTCACCAGAGGCCCTACAACGGAGCCTGGCCACCGAAACATGGTGGGGACATTGATGGGAGGGGCGGCGGCTCGCGCAGGGCCGGTTGGCCCTTCCGCCATATTTGGGTAGAATGGGTAGTGGGGGATACCTTTTTTGGGGTCTTTGGGAGTGAAAAAAAATTAGGAAACTAGCTCGGTTTTGAGTATACTGCTGAAGCTTGTTTTGGGGCCAAATATCGGCCAAATACCCACATTTTCAATTTTGGGGTATCTAAGGCGTGATACACACAAGCTAGTTGCAACATGATTCTTGTTGTAGAAACATCCTGCAACAAGAGCCCTGTTGCAAAAAATATATGCGGCTCCCGCAATAAGAGTCTTGTTGCAAGAAAAAACATCTTTGGCTCATGGGGTGTCCATCGCCATTGCAACAAGAGTCGCGTTGTAATTGCAACATGACCCATGTTATGATCTATATATGCTTTCTCTCTCCATGCGGGCACGCGCCTAACCGCGAGCACAGCCGAGCATCTCCATGGCCTCGCGCCACCCACAGCCGTTTGCCTCGCCTCAACGGGTCACACCAATGTTGCCCTACACACCTCCGGCTTCTTCCTCTCACTCCTCGCTCGCCTGCCATGGCCGCCCAATCTTGGTGGTCGTCCTCGCAGCCACACCACCACAGGACACACCGTTTGCCATCAACCGTTCTTGCATGCCCGCCCACCAGTAGTGTCGAGCTCCATCCGACCTCCATCGCCATGGCTGTCGCTTGGGATCAGCCCCGGATGTTGCCCCACACCGTCAACAACAGCTACTCCTCGCCCGGTCCGGCCTCCCTCTAGACCACAAGCCCCCTGCCCTGAGCAGCTTCGGCCGCCCCACGGTCCCGGCGAGCCCCTGCCGACTTCACAGCCATCGGCCAAGGAAAAATCAGTTTGGGGGGGAAGACGCTCAGCTGGACAAAGAAAAAAACAATTTGGGGGAAAAGGCACTCGCCTTGTCAGTCCACAACACACCTTATGTCGCGCTCGGCTATTTGGAACATGGCTAATGTTGCAAAACATGTGTGTGATGAGGAGGGTGTTGTGCATGATCAAGATCGGATGGCCGTGAGGCGGTTGACACGCGCCAATGATCAGTCGGTTGAACCCAAGTGTTTCCGAATAAAATACTCCCTCCTTAGCTTGCAAAAACGTTTTACATCATGAGACGAAGGGAGTATGTGTGTTTGCTATTGAAGATGTCCTGAGTCCACCTCCACGACTCTCTCTCCCTCTCGCATTGGGAGATATTCAGGTTACCAGCAGGAGACTGTGCCGATGTCTTCGCGCGCCTACGGGGTCAGAGGCCTCTTCGCTAATTATGGTGTAATCAATCACTCAAACAGACAAATCCCATAAATCACACGTACTGTATATGTTATATTCTGATCTATCTTGTGCATGCGTGAGTGTACCTGAGGAGCTGCCTCTGTCTGAATTTTGCATGACAAGTCTGCTACTGCATTGGATTTCTTCAGGACCATCAACAATAACACTATCGACATGGACCATCCACATTCAGGCCAATATGTATGCATGCAGAGAAAAATTATTTTAAGATGTCTCCGCCTTATCATACAATCCTACCAACTACTAGCATGGATTTTTTTATGGATCATTTACAGTCGGCAAGTTTTTATGATCTCTAGGCAAGCTTGATGCAAACATGAGACAGTGGTGCGCTGAACTATCTCCTGCTCAAACCGTTCTGAACATACGAGTGCCTAACCATTAGAAATAATTCTTCACCTTGTGACTGACCAGGGTTATCACCACTTTGCTTTACGATACATTAGTTAAACGTTGTTCTAATTTCAGAGTTTTGTTCTTCAACAAGTTCAGAAGACTACAAATCTAGAACCGTGTGGATAAGTTACAGAATAAGCATTAACTTGGGAGTACTGATTAATTTGTGTTAGCTTAATAATGGGCATTAGCATAAACGATTTAATGAATAATTCGGTAAATGGAAAAACTAAAAGAGGGAAGAAAACACAAGACGTCAAGTCAACAGAGTATTCACTCTGTGTAATACCTGGTTAAATATGCTGGTCTTATTTCTCTCTCTGTTTGACGAGTTCATATGGCTCGACCACTTCATCAGAGTGTTACTTTATTTCCTGCTTTTGTTCGTGTTAGTTCCAGTCTGAAGTTTGGATACCTCCATCAGTGTTACAAGTCTGGCAGACGTATAGAGATTTTGCTGAAGTGCTCTTTGCCTACTGTAATTGTTATATACAATTGACCTGTTCTGCTTTGAATTATTAAAATGAGTTCCCAGTGGCTCAACTTAGAAATTAATTGATGTCAATCTATTTTTGCCTGTTTCTCGCTAATTTGGATATGTATGTTCACCACTTCAATGTTTATTTCGTTCTCTAGGTTTACTATATGCTGAAAATGATGGTAATTAATTTGGACTCCCCTAATTCCATCCCCTTGGCGAGTATGTCACTGGAGAATGTTGCCAGTGACAGTGAGACTTGGAGGTTCAGGATGACAAGCATCCAGGCACGGGCAAAGGTTCCTTTTGAGAAGGGCTTAAGCTGACTCGTACACATCCAGATGTAGCAGGTAAATTATGAAAGACACTAGCTGGGATCGTTTTTGTTTTGTTTTGAAAAAGGAAGTTAAAACCCCCGGTTTGACAAAAACATACATCAAGCCATCAGAAACTACCACTCACATGTACAAATTCGATAATGTGCAATGCTCTCACTCCCCATATTTAAAACCGGTGTTGTCGTCGATCCATCAACATAACGTGTCGGAACCTACAACCGGTGCAGCAAACCTAAAGCATACATCACATGCACACGTTTTAGAAGGCGCCATCATCATCGAACTGCTGACCCATCTTCAAGAAAGAGATCCACATCATTCTTGCCAGTCTGGCCATCCGTCGACGCCACCACGACGCCCAACGACACCATCTCCCTGCGCGCAAACTGCTAAGCATGTCGCGGTCACCGTCGGTACAGGCATGCCTTGACATCTTCACCGAAGCTCCGTGCAAAATGAAGCCGCTCCACCTCCTGCTGCTGTCTTCCAGCCCTGCCCCACAAAATGATGCTCCCAAGAGAGAAACGGCACCGCAGTGCCGCCATCATCCGATCTGGAAGACTAGATCCAAGAGTTTCCTCCGGAGCAACATGAGTGGGTTGACAGTAGTTACACGATGAATCCTTCATCAAGGAAACGACATAGAACGTCGCCATCACCCGCCGTGGGCTCAATTTTCACCGGCAACTTTGTCTCCCCGACTCGCAGCCGAGACTAGATGACAGATCTCGAGTCCGACCACCCAGCCTCAGGACGACCACCTCCGACAGAGGAGATGACCACCACCGCCAAGCCCAGGGTCACCGGCCCGGGTGCCCACGTGATGCAGATCAAGACCAGGAGTGCCACCGCGATCTGAAGCCGAACCGGAGGTTGAGCAGCTGCAAAATGGCCGCCGCCACCACCTGCCGCTGCGGCCACGAACCTGCCGCCACACTCTAGCCATCGTTGCCCGCCATCACCTCTGAGGAGATCAAGATCGGCACCGCCGCAGCGATCTTGAGCAGCTGACGCGCGAGAAGAAGGCCTTTGCCGCCGAGCCGCTCGGGCTTTTCCCTGGCGTCATCGCCAGCGGCGGCGGAGAGAAGAGTGGTGGCGGGGGGGCGGAGGAGGGAGGCGAGGACGCCCCGGTGTGGCGCCGCTGCGCCGTACGGGAGCAGGGTAGGGTCAGATGAGATGGCGGCGGAGAAAGGATGAGATGGCTGGGATTGTTTGGTGATGATTGATGTCTTATATTTTTATTGGGAGGTTTGATGCTACTCAGAGCAACTCCAATGGACTGACCCAAACGGACGGCGTTTTTGTCCGCTTTTTGTCCGTTTGGGTCAGCCGCCCGCCCGCCGCCCGCCCTCTTTTAGTTTTGGGTCGGCAGTGCGCCCAACGGCCGACCCATTTTCATGACCGCGCGTGTTTAACATCGTGTCGTCGCCCTGATTTTGACGCTTCAGCACGAAGGAAAGGTTCGCGCGCGCTGGTTTTGGCGCTCCAGCGCGCGGGAAAGGTTCGCGCGCGCGCCGCGGGCGGCGCTGAAAGGGCATTTTCCCTACTTTATGTTTTGGATGATGATGACAACCCTTTGTGGTCTAATCGTGTGCTATATGTTTCAGGTTCTCGATGCTTAGGCTTACATCGGATTGCTATTGCCTCTCGAAGGAAAAGATCGAAGACGTGTCCTCTACGCTTTTATTTTCTTTGGTCGTAGAGTTCCCGTACTATCAAGAGGGAATCCTCATTAGGAAACTCTGGGGGAATCAGTTCACGTACACTTTTCTCACCCTCTCTTTGCGTTCCTCAGGTGTGTGTGTGAGAGAGAGAGTTTTCCTTGCCTCTTCCCCTCTTTCCTTCTCATTGTTTCTGCCAGCGGTTGTACCGCTCTCTGGAGCGGTTGTACCGCTGGGTCTTGTTGCTCACTAGTGGTGCTCGAGCGGTTGTACCGCTGCCTCCGGGCGGTGGTACCGCCACCATGCTCTGCAACTGCTGGGGCGGTGGTTCCGTCCATGCACCGCTCAAGTACCGCCCTCGCTTCTGATTTGATGCGGTTCTTGGGCGGTAGTGGCCCGGTTGGTCCGGTCATTCCACGATGACCGGTACCACTGGTGGTCCGAGCGGTTCTTCCGCTCAGAACTTAGCCGCCCAAGAGCTCAAGGCCATGCGGTTGTTCCGGCCAGGCACCGCTCAAGTACCGGTCAAGCTCCTGTTTTGATGCGGTGGTTGTGCGGTAGCCAGGCGGTTAGTCCGGTTATTTTTCTTAGCCGGTACTACCGCCCGCCTGTCCGGTTGTACCGCTTGGTAGGGTTCTGCAGTTACACCGTGAGTCCCGGTTGTACCGGGACGAGGACCGGTTGTATCGCTGCAGTGCAAAAACGCAGTAACGGTTGGAAATGGGGGGAGACTATTTAAGGGAGCTTCTCCCACCTACCACTAATGCCTTTGACCTCTCTCACTCCACTATTAATGCCCTTCAAGCTCACTTGCCCGATCTCTCTCTCTAGCCACTCAAACTTGTTGATTTGCTAGGGATTGAAGGAGGAGACCTAGATCTACACTTCCATCAAAGGATATTTGATTCCCCCATACTTTCTTGTGTGGATTTTGTTACTCTTGGGTGTTTGAGCACTCTAGACGGTTGAGGTCACCTCGGAGCCATATTCCATTGTGGTGAAGCTTCGTGGTTTTGTTGGGAGCCTCCAATTAAGTTGTGGAGAGAGCCCCAATCTTGTTTGTAAAGGTTCGGTCGCCGCCTTCAAGGGCACCAATAGTGGAATCACAACATCTCGCATTGTGTGAGGGCGTGAGGAGAATACGGTGACCCTAGTGGCTTCTTGGGGAGCATTGTGCCTCCACACCGCTCCAACGGAGACGTACTTCCTCTCAAAGGGAAGGAACTTCGGCAACACATCCTCGTCTCCACCGTCTCCACTCTTGATTATCTCGTGCCTTTATTTAAGCAAGCTTACTTGTTTCATATCTCTTGCTTGCTTGTGTACCTATCCTCGTTGCATCATATAGGTTGCTCACCTAGTTGCATATCTAGACAACCTACTTTGATGCAAAGCTTAAATTGTTAAAGAAAAGCTAAAAATTGTTAGTTGCCTATTCACCCCCCCTTTAGTCAACCATATCGATCCTTTCAGACGCTCGCTATAAAAGAAGGCGCTCTCTTCATACTCTGTCGGCCGCCCACTTTCGCCGCCTCTGCGCCACCATGTCGATCCGCCGCCTATGCGCTTCGGATTTTCGCGGAGTCCGCGAGCGCCGCTCCGGCGCCTTCTCCGCCGAGATCTGGTTTCGCCAGAAACGTCTCGCCCTCGGCACCTTCGACACCACAGAGGAGGCAGCCCGCGCGCACGACGCGGTGGCGTGGCGCCTCCTGAGGCCTCGTCGGGATATGAATTTTCCCAACGTGTCGAGCCAGGGGGCGCAGGATCTGGCGTCTCTCCCGCGGCTTTTCACCGACGAGGATCGTCGTGTCCACCGGAGGCGGCAGCGTCGCCTCGCCATCGCAGAGAAGGACGTGGAAGCCTTGGTGCTGTGGCGTGGAGGCTACCCGCAGGACATCATCGACGAGCGCCAGTTCTACAAGCAATTGAAATCGGAGAGGGACGCGAGAAGGAGGGAGCGAGCCACCTATCGGGAGGACAAGCGTTCACGGAAGCAGGCAAATCAATTGAAATTGAAACTACGAGAAACGGCGGGTTGGGACTTTGAAGACGAGGCGTATGCTGATGCCTACATTCAGACATCGGAGGAGGACATTACCGAGTCGGAGTCAGAAATCGACGAGTAGTGGTCTTTTCTTTTTATCTATGTACGCTAGAATTATCTATGTATCCATTTTTATCTGAAAAAATGACCGGTGGCGTCGGCGACGTAGCAGGCGGGCGAGGGTGTGAATCCAATGTGCCACCGACCAGCGGGCCCGATGAGGAAAGAGGGCGAGCGCGCGCGTCCGTCTCGTGTCCGCGCCGACGCAAATCCGGCTCAAAAAGGGGCCTGGAATGGGTCGCCCGCGGACGAAAAACGGACGCGCGTCCGTTTGGGTCGGCGCGTTGGGCCGCCAATTTTGTCCGCGCCGATCCAAACGGATGCAGGCGGATGAAATGGATCGCCCCATTGAAGTTGCTCTCATGACTAATGATTAATAAAGTTGAGAAGCAGACTGAGAATGTAATTGCCTGATATAATCACCATTTCCTATGTGCCAGCTGAGACTTGTTTTGGGTTCCTTGCCAGTAGCTGTCCTGTGTGGCATTATCACCGTGCGATATATCTTGTATGTTAGATCGTTGCAAACTTTGAATTTCACTGCTCAATGTAGCTTTGTTCAAGCAAGTTGAGAACGTGCCCCTATAACACGGTGGTAATGACCTCCTGGAGTAGGACCCCTTGCTGCGTATACTTGTGTCATGCAAGCCAGAGTGTGTGCTGGCGTTCAGGGCCTTTTATCGACCTTACAATGCAATGCCTTCGGGACTAAAGGGCCACCCGCATCGTGTAGGGGAAGTGATGCGTTTGGGGACTACGTACACAGGAAGGGACCCTGCACGTGGAATTCTGAGCATATGGCATCTGTGTGAGATTACGAGCGCACAGAGCATTTATCGACGATTTGGTTTGAACGGTAGCCTGAGGTTGGCAGCTGGGTACGCGGTCCTCAAGGAACGAAGGGGCAACAGAATGTGTCCCAGGGCCCTGATGTGTCCCTTTATGTTCGAAAGGGAATGCTGTGGCATTTCATTCCTCTTGGACCATTAGCAAGAGCTAAAGGCCTAACGATTAAGAAATGGCCGCATAGCAGACAAGATGGTCGATCAGGAGGCTGGTAACATTAATCTTGTAGAGGAGAACAACAGATATACCGATCAAGAGTCTGGATTTGCGGAGGTACAATATCTGTTGTGACTTTATTAATCTTGTAGCTCCGAATCCAAGCATACCTAAAAATTACTTCTAGAAATGTTAACATTGCTTCTAGTGCCAAAATCACTCATCCGGAGATTTGGTTCGCTCAAGCACTCCTCTTTAAACACGTTCACCATTGCAGTAGCCAATCTCAACATTGCTTCTAGAAATGTTCTCTCACACATTCAAAGGTGCACATTCCACTGGTCTGCGGCCACACCACATGCAAGCATCCTCACAACAGTCATGCATTATGCAAGAAGAGAAACCAGATAGGTCAGTGATATCCCTCTTGAGCAGTAATCATCATCATAGGCGCACACACGATCCACGATGCGCAAGCATGCGCATCCTGAAGCCGAAGCGACGCCAAAATTATCCCGTTGGAGATGATCTTAGGCTGCTGCCAATGCATGGGTGCTTAGATGAGGTGCTAAGCACATTAAATAGCTTAGCAACTATACTCTCCAATGCATAGGTGCTTAGCTTATGATTGCTAAGCTTGCTTCATTTAATGATTTAGCAACTAAAGCTCTTCATGTATTGATGGGCTCCCTTCTTTTAAATGTTTTGCCTAGGTTCACGCGCTTAGCATTGATTCTTCCTGGGGTCACCACACTCATCTCTCTCCTCTTAAATAACTTGCCACATCAGATTTTTTGCCTACGTGAAAAGCTTAGCACCTGTATAAGGTGGAGCATTGGGATAGGCCTTAGCTGCGTAGCAAAATCCACTACCCATGTGCGCCCAAAGATCGCAAAATATATACAGTATTTTTATTCGAAAAGGAAAAGATCACAAGAGAAGCTGGTGAGTGCAAAAGAGATCGCTAAAGGAGAGGCCAACAAGACGTTCGAATCTAGGACGGTTGTACTTCGACGGCAGCCATCTTTTCCATAGACAGGCACAAAGTGAATGGCCTTTCTTTATACAATCTGCGGACAAAAATGGGCGACCAAATTGCAACGGCTCACATTGCATTCGGCGCACCACTTGCATGCAATCGATCGCACTCGCGATGTCCCGCGAGCCAGAATGCCATGCATGCATGTCGTTCTGCAAAGTGAAGTGTGAAGACTCCGGTGACTAGCAGGCCGGAGACGTACGCTGACCTATGTACTCCGTTGACCGCACGGAGTAGATGAGCGCCACATACCAATTACCAAGGTGGAGAGGTTCTTGTAAAGGTGAAATGAAACTACAGCAAGTGTGAATGTCAAGCTTAATATCGTTATATTAGTTATTACTGGTTCATTGTTCATGTGTGAACGAACAGCAGTAGCCTGAACTTAGCTGGACTAGTTGCTTTGTGTTCGGAGCAATCGAGCCGGTGTGGTGTGCTGTCCTGACCAAATTAAATGAAGTTGGCCATTCAGCAATGCAGTGTATTTTTTTTAAGCATCAGTACATACATAAGCGCTCATATACACGCGCATGCACTTATCCCTATGAACGCACACACGCACATCCTATCCCTATGAGCACCTCCAAAAGACTGAGCCGGCATATCATCTTGAGATTTACGAAGTCATCGTAGGCGCCTCGTCGTCGACGAAAACATCTCCTCCCATAATAATGCGAGCACCAGGATTTGAACCCTGGTGGGTTGAGGATACCACTGTCCATCTAACCATCTCAACCACAGGTTGGTTCGCAGCAATGCAGTGTATAATATCAGTATATGGTACATCTACAGCTAGAGCACAATGCAGCGATCGAGTAGCTTGCTATCCTCCCCAACCAATACTATCGCCTCGGCCTACTTTGGAACAAGAACCCGAAAGGTGATGGCAACCGGAGCGGTCGGCCGCCGTTTAGGACCCGAAACGAAGCGCTTCCACTCGGTTTACACGGGCTTGCCGTTTGCTGTTTCCTCTTCCGCAGCGCGCACACAGTGTCGACACCCTATCGACATTCGACCAGAGGCCGGCTGGGACATTTTTTTCTTCCCTTTTTTTTTTCCTTTTGAGCCCGGTTTGTGTGCATTTAAGTGCAGGAAAACAATGACCCGCAACGTTTATCTGTTTATTTCCAAAAAAAACACATGTAGCTACCTTGTAGTCTTTTCCTTATGACAAGGATTTAGATCTAAAAACATTCATTGGAAGTACAAATCACCACAACCATAATAAAAATTATATTGAAATTCTGGACCATGGGACAACGACTACCATCGTTAGAACAAGTCGCGGACGCACTGCTGTCGCCGCTTCCCTACCGCATCCGGTTTGAACTTGTCGATGAAAGCTCTTCGTGCATGTGCCCATAAGAAAAAAGTGCATTGGGGTGCAGTTGTCACTATTGAACCCTTGAATGTCAAGATTTGAAACACCTGACGTCAAATTTCATCATCATGCACGCATGGTGAGAAACTATAATGTCGATGCCTCAGGGAGACAATAGGAATCTATGCTGGAGCTTCGTCGACTACTCCAGATGGATGAACTTGAGGAGGGTAAGAGTCTAAAAGACAAACTTGAATAAGAAAAACCGCCATTCGCACGAACATCACACCTATGATGACTAAAAGACAAACTTGAATAAGAAAAACCGCCATTCGCACGAACAAACCTATCCTAAACTAGAAGTCAGAGCGAAGGCACCGAAAAATAAAATAACACTTGCAACAACAATGCTTTTAAATTATTATTTTCAGTAGAAGGCTACCATCATATATTTAAATTGCCCAATTCTTATAAAACCTATTTACAAAAGCACTCATGCACCCGCGACGGCATGCAATGAGCAACGATGCCACTTCCAGCATTTTGGGAACCCCTGGAGCCATTGTAATTTGATGACGCATCGATCGTCGGTCAGAGCCTAAAGAAGTTGGCAACAATGGACTGAGGATCAGATCGTTGTCGCGAAGAAAAAGACACAATGGGGGCTAAAGAACCATCCCAGATCCAACTAACCAGAACTGAGGAGACCCGACCTCATTAGCTTGTCGAGGAGGCCAAATCTGGTCACACATCGTCGAATGAAGAAGTAGTCAGAAGTACCAAGGTATTAATTGGCACCATCCACTCCATTGAGCTATGCAGCCCAAAGTCACCAAACATAACATAGAAAAAAGGGCCCCAAGACTTGGCTTTCGTTGAAGCTCCAGACAGCCTTCACTGATGTGAATAAGCATTGTTGACATGACGATAAAACGGGGATATATTACTCCACATCATTGATGACGCCATCTTCTCGCCAACGTCAACTGAAAACCTAGACTGAACCCTAGTAAGAGCTAAGGCGACACACACCACACGCACAAGCCCAACCCGAGTTGCCCCCGCCTCGTCGGCGCCGGAAGGCACCCGAAAACAAGGGGAACCAGCATCGGCAATCCTTCTGTGGAAACCTTATATGAGGACAACTTCAGTTAAGTGTGATATAACTCTCATTATACAATGCGCACCCTCACGAGTGTTGTTATGGTAATGGGCCGCCCCATTTAAGCGCACTATTTCTCGGGACCTCCCACCCGGTTTTGGAAAGGTTTAAGAAGGCCTCGTGAATCCTAAAAAAAAGGTCCCGTGTCAGATTTTCATTGTTTACTTCCTTTTCTATTTTTGTATCAGGTTCTTCGTTTTTTCTGTCCTTTATTTATCTTTTTATATACATTTTTTTGCTTTTTCCATTCTTCAATTAATTAATATTTCAAAACCATGAACACTTTTTAAAACTCATGAACATGTGCAAAAATCATGAACAGTTTTGGAATACGCAAAAATATTTAAATTCACGAAATTTTTTAAATTTTGCAATGATTTCAAAATTCATGAACATATTTTAAAATACATGTATATTTTTTTTCCAATTTGCGAACAATTTTGAACTTTATGGACATTTAAATGGTTTGTCTAGACATGCCCTAATTATTGCACATATAAGTGACTCAATCAAGTATAAAAAATGAAAGAAAAAGAACAAAAAAATACCCACATGAATCTCCGAGCAAAATGAATGACATAGAAATTAGATGTGCAATATTTTTTTTAGAGTCTTCCCTCGCGCACGTACGGCAGACAACTACATACCACACATGTGCGCCAGTAAATGTTTTTGTTGTGGGAAAGGAACTTTCATTAATCAATCATGGTGATTACATTCAGTTTCAACTATGCTAGCTATCTCCATAGGAGAATTACGAGGCCAGCAGGCAGTACGTTGTTGCGTGCCAGCAAACTTGCCGCCTCATTGGACGATAAAGTGTCGTCATTGTGAGTAATTTCCCCCTAAACACCGAAATAAATCAGGAAGACAATCTGATTCGCTAATTAACACATCATCCGTCGGTTATATCGAGCGCGCTTACAACGCTGACAACCTGTGCTACGCCCTGTATTCTCATGCATGTCGTCACCTTGTGGCAGATAGTCGTTTTCAACTCAAGGGATCGCCTAATTCCGCAGGTAATTGAGTCTATAAACCCTAATTAACCGCGACATGATGTCTGCAGCAGAGCTGTTTCCTCCATCCATCTATATATAAACCCGGCAGCCAGCGTCTCTAAGCTGCCAAGAAGCGCGCTCTCCCAGTTCCTGATCTCCCCCGCGTTGTCGCGCTCTCAAGTGCATCACGATAGTCTAGACATGAAGCCGAGCGCCGGCGTCCTCCTCGCCGCCGTCGTGGCGCTGCTCTTGGTGGCCGCCGTGCGGGGCGATGACGACTGCGGGTCGCCGGAGTCGGCGGCGCAGGACCGCGCGCGGGCGAAGCCTCTCAAAATCGCGGCCTTCTTCTCCATCCTGGTCTGCGGGGCGCTGGGCTGCTCCCTGCCCGTGCTGGGGCGGCGGGTGCCCGCGCTCCGGCCCGAGGGCGACGTCTTCTTCCTGGTCAAGGCGTTCGCGGCGGGGGTGATCCTCGCGACGGGGTTCATCCACATCCTCCCCGACGCGTTCGAGAACCTCACGTCGGACTGCCTGCCTTCCGATGGGCCGTGGAAGGACTTCCCGTTCGCCGGGCTAGGGGCCATGGTCGGCGCCATCGGCACGCTCGTCGTCGACACCGTCGCCACGGGGTACTTCACGCGCGCCCACCTGAGCAAGGACGGAGCGCACGGCCACGGGGCGATAAGCAGCAGCGCCGCCGTCGTGGACGAGGAGAAACAGGCCGCTGCCGCCGCCAGCGAGGAAGCGCGCCGTCACGAGGGCGGGGAGCACGAGGTACACGTCCACACGCACGCGACCCACGGCCACGCTCACGGGTCGGCGGCGCTCGTTGCGGCCGTCGGCGGCGCCGAGGACGAGAAGGACACGATCCGGCACCGCGTAATCTCTCAGGTTGGTACGAGTCATCTCGCAATACTTGTACTGCCGTGTGTGTGCAATTTTTCTGACAAGACGATGCCGATGTTGTATTATAGGTACTTGAGTTGGGTATTGTGGTGCACTCGGTGATCATCGGCATCTCCCTCGGCGCGTCTCAGGACCCGGAAACAATCAAACCTCTCGTGGTCGCCTTGAGCTTCCACCAGATGTTCGAGGGAATGGGCCTTGGTGGCTGCATAGTTCAGGTATACCCATACACGTTATGAGGTTTGTCAGTTTTTCAGAAGTTATCACTATCTCTATCTCTATCTCTATGGTTAGAAAGAATATAAGGTATCACTTTTTTAAAGCGAACGTAAGGTTTTATATTTCACTTTTCTTCGCACCCTCTCAGTCCAACCTTTTCCGTATGATAATCAATCACCTAATTTACTAACCTTCTGAACCTATTCTACTTTAATTTATTTACCATACTTATCAAAATATAAGATGAATCACAGGCAGAATTCGATAAACAATTATTTACACAATCGCATAAATATGGGCAGTTAATCACAATCTAACATACTAGAATATTTATATCTCATTGCAACGCACGAGCATTGTCCTAGTTATTACTCCCTCCGTAAAGAAATATAAGAGCGTTTAGATCATTAAAATAGTGATCTAAACACTCTTATATTTGTTTACAGAGGGAGTACAAAAAAAGCATCCATGCATAGAGAAAAAGAACGAGTTTGCTAAGGCATATCTAGATGTGCATTAAATATTGCACATCTAAGTCCTATACCATTGATTTTATATCACATTGCAACGCATAAGCCTTGTCCTAGTTATTACAAAAAGAGCATCCATGCATAGAGAAAAAGAATGGGTTTGCTAATGCACATCTGCATGTGCATTAAGTATTGCACATCTAAGTCCTATACCATTGATTTTATGTGAAAATTTGTGCGGGTATTTTTCGTTTTTCTTCTTATATTAATTGAGTCACTTACATGTGCAATACTTAGGGCATATCTAGATGTGTCCTATACAGACCGTAATATCTGCTGGTAATATCAAATATATCTTTATCGAAGCCAAGCATATTTGACCAGTGACTCGTGGAGTGCATGTTATGCAAAGGTGCCACTAGTCCACTACTTGACTTGCTTGCCTATTTTTGTAGAAAAATAAAACAATAGAGGTCTTCCATTCATGTACGAACATTTTAAAGGATGGCTATACATGCCTAACTGGAACTTTGTATGTGTGGTCTCCATCAGAAGTGGTAACGCCCATCTAAATAAACACTAGGACTTCTGCTTCGGAAAGGGGAGAATTCTATTATGCTTCTCCGTGTAAAGTTCTAGAGAACCATTTATACATATCTAGAGAATATATGTCTGCTAATCTTTCTTTTCGACAACGATGTCTAGTGATCATGAGAGCGAAGAAAGTGCAGCAGAGCACTTTGGATGGCCTGGAGAATAAATCAAATGAATCAGTAACTGCGTAACTACATTCTGCGTATGACACCAGATGTTGGAAAACTAAAAAGTAACCTGCTTTAACAAATTCAGGAGAATCTCCTGCTACTTCCTTTTAACCAAGAATATCCTCACAAGACCATGACTGTTAGCACCATGCTGTTTTATAACCTCATACAACTGAATTTAGTCCTGATTTTTTTTCTAACGATGATGCAGGCAAAGTTCAAGGCTAGGTCCATCGTGACCATGATCCTCTTCTTCTGCCTGACAACGCCGGTGGGCATCGCCGTCGGCTATGGCATATCGCGAGTGTACAACGAGAACAGCCCGACGGCGCTGGTGGTGGAGGGCGGCCTCAACTCCGTGGCAGCGGGGATCCTCGTCTACATGGCCCTCGTCGACCTCCTCGCCGAGGACTTCATGAACCCCAAGGTGCAGAGCAGGGGGAAGCTGCAGCTCGGCATCAACGTCTCCATGCTGGTCGGCGCAGGGCTCATGTCCATGCTCGCCAAATGGGCCTAGTCGCGAGCCTACAACTTGAAACAGTTTTGCTCCATGACATATGTACAGACGTACCTATTGGGTCGTCGAGTTTGAAACGATATAATTTCCCAAACTAGGTAGTGCCAACCCAGTAGCGTGTCTAAAGAAAACCTGTTTTGGACCGGAAGTTTGGGAGGTGCCGAAAGCGTGAGTGTTTATCGCAAGGGATGTCGACATTATGTCGCCAGCTTTGACAAGGCTTTCAACCAAAACTGATGGAAAGAAATTCTTCACATAGATGATACCATATCCGCCAAAACAAAATGAGTATATTATTGACTTTGACCGAGAACCAAGAACCGAGTGCAAGCTAACCTGGCGGTGAGAGTTGAGAAATTCGTAAGGATAACCACAGGGCGAACGGATGCGTGCGTCCATCCATTTGCTTCAAGATTAGTGCACTAGTTTATGTCATTAACCTTTAATCGATGCACTGGGGTTCATGCATGCTAGCTTTTGGCAGAGTTGCATGCGTCACCCACCCCACCTCCCATGCCTTCTCATTTTATCATAAAACTAGAACATGATGAAACGCGTTGCTGCGTTCGCTAATTTTTATAAACGGGATTGCTAAATCTTAATCGATTCTATATTCGTGAGATCTTATATTATGTGGACATTCGTGCATTTAAAAAAAAAATCATTCTTCATCCATTTTTTTAATTTTAATAAGTCTCTGTCGACTGAGATTTAACCACACCATATTTTAAAAAGTATGATGGGTATGTATATCAAGGTTGGTATTTTCCTGGTAAAATACGTGCAGACCTTGAGTATCTATTTTGTCATAATAAAGCAACATGTGCCCAATAATCAGTTCAAACATGATGAACTCATGCAGTTACCACCTTGGAAATACGATATGACATGATTGCCAATTTTTCATAAAAGAATCCAGTTACTTAGTTGAGATCATCCTCTTTCTCCTTTGAAGGATAGAGAGAGATAGGGCTATCCCGTTGTTGCATGCGCTTTTGATCCAGCAATAGTTGATGGTGGAGGAAGCTATTGTCTTGTATTATAGTATTATATGCATAAGAACAGGAAGAAAGGAAATGAAAACGGTAACACAATTATTTCACCAAATTCAAACAGGTCCAAGCAAATAACAAATGATCTTATAAATTCACAATACAAATGAGCTTAGAGTTCACCTTGTACTAAGAAGGATCCTAGCAATCACATGCCTAACATACTAAATCTAACGTTGTAGTACCAACAACAATAAATCATCTTTGCATTTGTCTTCAAGAAATGCTTGAACTCAAACCAATTACTGCAACATCAATCTAGCATGCTTGCACATATGCGCTATAAAAAAAATATCACCTTCTTCCTCGGAGGAGAACACATGATGCGAGGGATGTAAATGACAAATAAGCGGCGTTCCCAAGTCCCATTTGGTTAGCTTTAGCTACTTCCATGGTCCATTTTCCCAAAAAAAAATCATTGAACTATTAGATCATCAGTGGGTTTAAATGGAACCCGGTTTACATCCCTATGCGGCTTGATAAACGTGCACCAGGTAGATGTAGTAGCCTGAATCGCTTACAAGGTACAATCCCTCATCCTCGCCGTAACTCTGAAACCATCAATCATCAAAACACAATCTTTTCTAAATGCAGCAAAGGATATCACAAAATACACATGGCTCGCTGTATATGGAACATTATTAATTAAAATCAGCGGACTTGAATTTGTGCCTGGTCATAGAACTTCTTTTTTGTCCATCATTCATTGTCTAAAAAAAGAAAACTATTTTCAGACATGGTGATGATTTCGTGGGAATTGCCACATAATCCTATATACCTAAATAGTTTATCCCTGCAATCTTAATACTCTCAACATGCACACATGACACCACGCCAAACATAATTTGGTATGATATTAATTGTGTGCTAAACATGTTGACCACTCGCCATTGAAGCAGTCTAGGCGGTTGGATTGAGCTGGTTTGATGGGCTGAGATTAGTAGGATCTGCCCCTTTGGGTCTATTTTATATTGGTATATATTCATGTACTTTAATTCTAATACATGTATTATGAATCTGTACCCTAAACAGCGTCATCTTTGTCTACTAATCATTTGTTTGTACATTGTTGTTCTTGATAGCATATATTCATGTGATGTATTTTTCAGTTGCTAACAGAAAGACACACGGTTCTTTCACATGGACAGGACTAAGTACAATATTTCTTGCTGTACCAAACAAGATGATCGCCCAATTTATAGTATTCCCTCTGTCCATCTATATAGGGCCTAATGCATTTTACGAGGCTAACTTTGATCACATGTTAGAGCAATAATATATGACATGCAAGCTAAAGCATATCATTAAATTCGTACGTGAAAAGAGATTCCAATGGTATAATTTTCATATTATACATCTCATATACTACTAGTTTTATTAATAGTCAAAGTCAATGTCGAATAATGCATTAGGCTCTATATATATAGATGGAGGGAGTACAATGGTATAGGTTTTCAATAGAACAATAATTTCCGATGGATAGCAAACAAAGAAAACTTGAGAGGGTTTGAACCTATGCCTGACATTACGGGCGCCGGGCGTAGGAAGGAAGAATGGCATCATGCCACGCAAACACGTCAGTGAGGAGATGCTGCTGACGGTCACATCTCTTAGAGCATCTCCAGTCGTTGGCCCCCCAGGGGCGCCTAAAATCGACGCCTGGGGGTGAGCCGGCGCAAAAATTGGGCCTGGGCGAGTTGGTCCCCAGCCGTCGGCCCCAGGGCCGCCCCCAGGCGCGTTTGAAAATAAAATTTGTTTAGCAAAGTTCGGCACAGTTTGGCGAAACACGATGAATTTCGGCAAACTTGGGCATATATTAGACATGTTTGCCGGTTTTCATTACATAGGAAAATAGATAACTAATAAACTAAAAGAGAAACTGGCTGAACGCCGAGTAGTCGCCGTCGTCGCCGCCATCGTCGTCGGACTTCTCCTCCTTGACGCGGCCGTCCCTGGTGGACCCCTGACCGGCGTCGCCAACACGGGCTGGTGGCGGTGGCGCGTCGTCGTCGTCGCTGTCGCAGATGACGACGACCCCGCCTTCGTCGCGACCGCATCGGCGCTCCGCGAAGCGGCGCAGGGCGGCGCACTGGTGCTCCTTCGCCTTCTCCAGGCGCTCCTTCTCCATCGCTATGGAGTCCCTGCGCGCCCATTCCAGGGTCGCGTCGTCGTCGTCGAGCTCCGTCTTCACCGGCGCGGCCGACTCCTTCTTCACCGGCGCGAGCCCCGGCTCCGTCTTCACCGGCGCGAGCCCCGGCTCCGTCTTTGGCTTGACGAAGCGCGGAGGAGGAGCCAACGAGGAGGCGCGCCGGCCGCCCTCATTGATGACGATGCCGGCGCTGCGAGTGCACCGGCCAAGCGGCGTCTCCGCCGCGGGCTCGGCCTTGACGCCGAGCAGGGTCGGGGCACCGGAGGAGTGCGAGGAAGATCGAGAGGAGGAAGAAGAGGAGGAGGACCTGAACCTCCTTGGCGCCCATGGCCCGGCGCGTCGGTGGTGCGCCGGGGCGGCCGCCCTCGCTGGGTACGCCAACGGCAGGTTGTTGCCGCTCTCGAGGTGCGTCAACACGCCCTCGAGTGTGCGGCTGGGGACGCCCCACCACAGGTGGCGCCCCTCGCTGTTCTTCTGGCCATCGACCACCGGCGCGTCGTTGGTGGACGCCAACCGCTGCCGCTAGCGGCGCTCGAAGTACGCCGCCCAAGCCGCGTGGTTGTCGGCGACGTACTGGGGGAGGAAGAGTTGGGCGTCGGTGAGGGAGGCGCGGACGACCTCGACCTCCTCGGCGAAGTAATTTGGCTTGGCCATGGCGTCGGGCAACGGGGGAACAGGCACTCCCCCGTCGCTGAGCCTCCACCCTGTCGGCCCGGCACGCATGTCCGGCGGCGCCGAGATGTTCACCTGGAACAGGAGCCAGGACTCCTGTTCGCGCAACGAACGGCGGCCGAAGCCGTTGGCCGCCGCCTCGTCTCCGGGGAAACGCTCTGCCATGGCGACGGGCTCGGGAGAGGTAGAGAGGGAGAGGGAGGGGCTGGGCGGCGGTGCTCGGGAGAGGTAGAGGGAGGGGCTGGGCGGCGGCGAGGGGCGGTGCTGGTGTGGGCACGGGCAAGTGAGGCCGCCGGCTATATAGCCGCGCTGCGCCCGTGTGAACGTGTGCGAGGGCGGGGAGGCGTCGGCGCGCCGCCCGTGAGGAATCAATGGCAAGGCTGACCGGCGGCAGCCTTGCCATTGATTCCCTGCGGGAACCGAGGCCGTTGGGGGAAGACGAGGCGCCGTGTCGCTGACGCGGCTGGCCTGCGGCTTTTTCCCGTCAAAACAGCTCGCCCCGGCGCCCCCGGGCGCCCCCCAGCGCGCCGGGTTCGGCCTGGGTCCGCCAGCGCTGTTTTTGGCCCAGGCCGGCCAAAATCGGGCTCCTGAGGACGCGACTGGGCCGTTTTTTCGGCGCCGGCGCGAGAAAATCGCCGGGGGAGGGGGACAGCTGGAGATGTGTTGGGGAACGTAGCAGAAATTCAAAATTTTCTACGCATCACCAAGATCAATCTATGGAGTAATCTAGCAACGAGGGGAAGGAGAGTGCATCTACATACCCTTGTAGATCACTAAGCGGAAGCGTTCAAGTGAACGGGGTTGATGGAGTCGTACTCGTCGTGATCCAAATCACCGATGATCCTAGTGCCGAACGGACGGCACCTCCGTGTTCAACACACGTACAGCCCGGTGACGTCTTCTACGCCTTGATCCAGCAAGGGGAGAAGGAGAGGTTGGGGAAGACTCCATCCAGCAGCAGCACGACGGCGTAGTGGTGGTGGAGGAGCGTGGTACTCCAGCAGGGCTTCGCCAAGCACCGCAAGAGGCCAGGAGGGAGAGGGGTAGGGCTGCGCCAAGAAGGAGATGTTCTCATGTCTATGGCAGCCCAAAACCCCACTATATATAGGGGAAAGGGAGGGGCTGCGCCCCCACCTAGGTTTCCACCCCTAGGGGTGGCGGCCAGCCCTAGATCCCATCTGGGGGGCGGCCAAGGGGGGAGAGAGGGGGGCGCACCACTAGGTGGGCCTTAGGCCCATCTGAGCCTAGGGTTTCCCCCTTTTCCCTTTCTCTTTGCCTTGGGCCCTGGTGGGGGGGCGCACCAGCCCATCTGGGGCTGGTCCCCTCTCACACTTGGCCCACGCAGCCCTCTGGGGCAGGTAGCCCCACCTGGTGGACCCTCGGGACCCTCCCGGTGGTCCCGGTACGTTACCGATAGCACCCAAAACTTTTCCGGTGACCAAAACAGGACTTCCCATATATAAATCTTTACCTCCGGAGCATTCTGGAACTCCTCGTGATGTCCGGGATCTCATCCGAGACTCCGAACAACATTCGGTAACCACGTATATCTATTCCTTTTAACCCTAGCGTCATTGAACCTTAAGTGTGTAGACCCTACGGGTTCGGGAACCATGCAGACATGACCGAGACACCTCTCCGGCCAATAACCAACAGCGGGATCTGGATACCCATGTTGGCTCCCACATGTTCCACGATGATCTCATCGGATGAACCACGATGTCGAGGATTCAATCAATCCCGTATTCAATTCCCTTTGTCTAGCGGTACGATACTTGCCCGAGATTCGATCGTCGGTATCCCGATACCTTGTTCAATCTCGTTACCGGCAAGTCTCTTTACTCGTTCCATAACACATCATCCCGTGATCAACTCCTTGGTCACATTGTGCACATTATGATGATGTCCTACCGAGTGGGCCCAGAGATACCTCTCCGTTACACGAAGTGACAAATCCCAGTCTCGATTCGTGCCAACCCAACAGATACTTTCGGAGATACCTGTAGTGTACCTTTATAGCCACCCAGTTACGTTGTGACGTTTGGCACATCCAAAGCACTCCTACGGTATCCGGGAGTTGCACAATCTCATGGTCTAAGGAAATGATACTTGACATTAGAAAAGCTTTAGCATACGAACTACACGATCTTTGTGCTAGGCTTAGGATCGGGTCTTGTCCATCACATCATTCTCCTAATGATGTGATCCCGTTATCAACGACATCCAATGTCCATGGTCAGGAAATCGTAACCATCTTTTGATCAACGAGCTAGTCAACTAGAGGCTTACTAGGGACATGGTGTTGTCTATGTATACACACATGTATCTGAGTTTCCTATCAATACAATTCTAGCATATGGGTAATAAACGATTATCATGAACAAGGAAATATAGTAATAACCAATTTATTATTGCCTCTAGGGCATATTTCCAACAGTCTCCCACTTGCACTAGAGTCAATAATCTAGTTCACATCGCCATGTGATTAACGCTCACAGGTCACATCGCCATGAGACCAACATCCAAGAGTCTACTAGACTCAATGATCTAGTTCACATCACTATGTGATAAACACTCAAAGAGTTCTGGGTTTGATCATGTTATGCTTGTGAGAGAGGTTGTAGTCAACGGGTCTTGCCATATTCAGATCCCTATGTATTTCGGAAAACTTTATATCGTAGATGCTGCTACCACATTCCACTTGGAGCTATTCCAAATTGTTGCTCCATTATACGTATCCGGTATCTCTACTCAGAGCTATCCGGATAGGTGTTAAGCTTGAAGGAAATATGCCCTAGAGGTAATAATAATGTTATTATTTTATTTCCTTATATCATGATAAATGTTTATTATTCATGCTAGAATTGTATTATCCGGAAACATAATACTTGTGTGAATACATAGACAAACCAAACGTCACTAGTATGCCTCTACTTGACTAGCTCATTAATCAAAGATGGTTATGTTTCCTAACCATAGACATGTGTTGTCATTTGATTAATGGGATCACATCATTAGGAGAATGATGTGATTGACATGACCCATTCCATTAGCTTAGCACCCGATCATTTAGTATGTTGCTATTGCTTTCTTCATGGCTTATACATGTTCCTATGACTATGAGATTATGCAACTCCCGTTTGCCGGAGGAACACTTTATGTGCTACCAAACGTCACAACGTAACTGGGTGATTATAAAGGAGCTCTACAGGTGTCTCCAAAGGTACATGTTGGGTTGGCGTATTTCGAGATTAGGATTTGTCACTCCGATTGTCGGAGAGGTATCTCTGGGCCCTCTCGGTAATGCACATCACATAAGCCTTGCAAGCATTACAACTAATGAGTTAGTTGCAAAATGATGTATTACGAAACGAGTAAAGAGACTTCCCGGTAACGAGATTGAACTAGGTATTGAGATACCGACGATCGAATCTCGGGCAAGTAACATACCGATGACAAAGGGAACAACGTATGTTGTTATGCGGTCTGACCGATAAAGATCTTCGTAGAATATGTGGGAGCCAATATGAGCATCCAGGTTCTGCTATTGGTTATTGACCGGAGACATGTCTCGATCATGTCTACATTGTTCTCGAACCCGTAGGGTCCGCACGCTTAAGGTTTTGATGACAGTTATATTATGAGTTTATGCATTTTGATGTACCGAAGTTTGTTCAGAGTCCCGGATGTGATCACGGACATGACGAGGAGTCTCGAAATGGTCGAGACATAAAGATTGATATATTGGAAGCCTATATTTGGATATCGGAAGTGTTCCGGGTGAAATCGGGATTTTACCGGAGTACCGGAAGGTTACCGGAACCCCCCGAGAGGTATATGGGCCTTAGTGGGCTTTAGTGGAAGAGAGGAGAGGTGGCCAGGGCTGGGCCGCGCGCCCCTCCCGGAACGGTGCATACTCCAGCAATCCATTTATGGACTGGTGCAAGCCTCTCGGAGTTGGAATAAACGCTTTGATAGTGTGATCAAAGCATTTGGTTTTATACAGACTTTCGGAGAAGCCTGTATTTACAAGAAAGTGAGTGGGAGCTCTGTAGCATTTCTGATATTATATGTGGATGACATATTACTGATTGGAAATGATATAGAATTTCTGGATAGCATAAAGGGATATTTGAATAAGAGTTTTTCAATGAAAGACCCCGGTGAAGCTGCTTACATATTAGGCATAAAGATCTATAGAGACAGATCAAGACGCTTAATTGGACTTTCACAAAGCACATACCTTGACAAGATTTTGAAGAAGTTCAAAATGGATCAAGCAAAGAAAGGGTTCTTGCCTGTGTTACAAGGTGTGAAGTTGAGTCAGACTCAATGCCCGACCAATGCAGAAGATAGAGAGAAAATGAAAGATGTTCCCTATGCTTCAGCCATAGGCTCTATCATGTATGCAATGCTGTGTACCAGACCTGATGTGTGCCTTGCTATAAGTTTAGCAGGGAGGTACCAAAGTAATCCAGGAGTGGATCACTGGACAGCGGTCAAGAACATCCTGAAGTACCTGAAAAGGACTAAGGATATGTTTCTCGTATATGGAGGTGACAAAGAGCTCATTGTAAATGGTTACGTTGATGCAAGCTTTGACACTGATCCGGACGATTCTAAATCGCAAACCGGATACGTGTTTACATTAAACGGTGGAGCTGTCAGTTGGTGTAGTTCTAAACAAAGCGTCGTGGCGGGATCTACATGTGAAGCGGAGTACATAGCTGCTTCGGAAGCAGCAAACGAAGGAGTCTGGATGAAGGAGTTCATATCCGATCTAGGTGTCATACCTAGTGCATCGGGTCCAATGAAAATCTTTTGTGACAATACTGGTGCAATTGCCTTGGCAAAGGAATCTAGATGGGAGACATAGAGATTTGCAAGATACATACGGATCTGAATGTAGCAGACCCGTTGACTAAGCCTCTTCCACGAGCAAAACATGATCAGCACCAAGGCTCCATGGGTGTTAGAATCATTACTGTGTAATCTAGATTATTGACTCTAGTGCAAGTGGGAGACTGAAGGAAATATGCCCTAGAGGCAATAATAAAGTTATTATTTATTTCCTCATATATCATGATAAATGTTTATTATTCATGCTAAAATTGTATTAATTGGAAACATAATACATGTGTGAATATATAGATAAACAGAGTGTCACTAGTATGCCTCTACTTGACTAGCTCGTTAATCAAAGATGGTTATGTTTCCTAACCATGAACAAATAGTTTTTATTTGATTAACGAGGTCACATCATTAGTTGAATGATCTGATTGACATGACCCATTCCATTAGCTTAGCACCCGATCGTTTAGTATGTTGCTATTGCTTTCTTCATGACTTATACATGTTCCTATGACTATGAGATTATGCCACTCCCTTTTGCCGGAGGAACACTTTGTGTGCTACCAAACATCACAACGTAAATGGGTGATTATAAAGGTGCTCTACAGGTGTCTCCAAAGGTAGATGTTGGGTTGGCGTATTTCGAGATTAGGATTTGTCACTCCGATTGTCGGAGAGGTATCTCTGGGCCCTCTCGGTAATGCACATCACATAAGCCTTGCAAGCATTACAACTAATGAGTTAGTTGCGAGATGATGTATTACGGAACGAGTAAAGAGACTTGCCGGTAACGAGATTGAACTAGGTATTGGATACCGACGATCGAATCTCGGGCAAGTAACATACCGATGACAAAGGGAACAACGTATGTTGTTATGCGGTCTGACCGATAAAGATCTTCGTAGAATATGTAGGAGCCAATATGGGCATCCAGGTCCCGCTATTGGTTATTGACCGGAGATTTGTCTCAGTCATGTCTGCATTGTTCTCGAACCGTAGGGTCCGCACGCTTAACGTTATGATGACAGTTATTATGAGTTTATGCATTTTGATGTACCGAAGTTAGTTCGGAGTCCCGGATGTGATCACGCACATGACGAGGAGTCTCGAAATGGTCGAGACATAAAGATTGATATATTGGATGACTATATTTGGACACCGGAAGCGTTCCGGGGAAGTTTCGGATAAAACCCGAGCACCGGGGGGTTACCGGAACCCCCCGAGGGGTTAATGGGCCTCATGGGCCTAAAGTGGAGAAGAGGAAGGGGCTGCCAGGGCAGGCCGCGCGCCCCCTCTCCCCCTAGTCCGAATTGGACAAGGAGGGAGGGGCGGCGCCCCCCTTTCCTTCTCTTCTTCCACCTCTCCTACTTGGACAAGGAATAGGGAGGGGAGTCCTACTCCTACCGGGAGTAGGACTCCTCCTGCGCGCCTCCTATAGGGCCGGCCGCACCCCCCCTTGGATCCTTTATATACGGAGGCAAGGGGGCACCCTAGGACATACAAGTTGATCATCGTAATCGTTCCTTAGCCGTGTGCGGTGCCCCCTTGCACCATATTCCACCTCGGTCATATTGTAGCAGCGCTTAGGCGAAGCTCTGCGACGGTAGAACATCAAGATCGTCACCACGCAGTCGTGCTGACGGAACTCATCCCCGAAGCTTTGCTGGATCGGAGCCCGGGGAGCGTCATCGAGCTGTACGTGTGCTAAGAACTCGGAGGTGCCGGAGTAACGGTGCTTGGATCGGTCGGATCGAGAAGACGTACGACTACTTCCTCTACGTTGCGTCAATGCTTCCGCTTCGGTCTACGAGGGTACGTAGACAACACTCTCCCCTCTCGTTGCTATGCATCACCATGATCTTGCGTGTGCGTAGGAAATTTTTTGAAATTACTACGTTCCCCAACAGTCATACCTAGTGCTTCGGGTCCAATGAAAATCTTTTGTGACAATACTGGTCCAATTGCCTTGGCAAAGGAATCCAGATTTCACAAGAGAACCAAGCACATCAAGAGACGCTTCAATTGAATCCAGGATCTAGTCCTGGTGGGAGACATAGAGATTTGCAAGATACATACGGATCTGAATATGGCACCCGTTGACTAAGCCTCTTCCACGAGCAAAACATGATCAGCACCAAAGCTCCATGGGTGTTAGAATCATTACCGTGTAATCTAGATTATTGACTCTAGTGCAAGTGGGAGACTGAAGGAAATATGCCCTAGAGGAAATAATAATGTTATTATTTTATTTCCTTATATCATGATAAATGTTTATTATTCATGCTAGAATTGTATTATCCGGAAACATAATACTTGTGTGAATACATAGACAAACCAAACGTCACTAGTATGCCTCTACTTGACTAGCTCATTAATCAAAGATGGTTATGTTTCCTAACCATAGACATGTGTTGTCATTTGATTAATGGGATCACATCATTAGGAGAATGATGTGATTGACATGACCCATTCCATTAGCTTAGCACCTGATCGTTTAGTATGTTGCTATTGCTTTCTTCATGACTTATACATGTTCCTATGACTATGAGATCATGCAACTCCCGTTTGCCGGAGGAACACTTTGTGTGCTACCAAATGTCACAACGTAACTGGGTGATTATAAAGGAGCTCTACAGGTGTCTCCAAAGGTACATGTTGGGTTGGCGTATTTCAAGATTAGGATTTGTCACTCCGATTGTCGGAGAGGTATCTCTGGGCCCTCTCGATAATGCACATCACATAAGCCTTGCAAGCATTACAACTAATGAGTTAGTTGTAAGATGATGTATTACGAAACGAGTAAAGAGACTTGCCGGTAACGATATTGAACTAGGTATTGAGATACTGACGATCGAATCTCGGACAAGTAACATACCGATGACAAAGGGAACAACGTATGTTGTTATGTGGTCTGACTGATAAAGATCTTCGTAGAATATGTGGGAGCCAATATGAGCATCCAGGTTCCGCTATTGGTTATTGACCGGAGACGTGTCTCGGTCATGTCTACATTGTTCTCGAACCCGTAGGGTCCGCACGCTTAAGGTTTTGATGACAGTTATATTATGAGTTTATGCATTTTGATGTACCGAAGTTTGTTCGGAGTCCCGGATGTTATCACGGACATGACGAGGAGTCTCGAAATGGTCGAGACATAAAGATTGATATATTGGAAGCCTATATTTGGATATCGGAAGTGTTCCGGGTGAAATCGGGATTTTACCGGAGTACCGGGAGGTTACCGGAACCCACCGGGAGGTATATGGGCCTTAGTGGGCTTTAGTGGAAGAGAGGAGAGGTGGCCAGGGCTGGGCCGCGCGCCCCTCCCCCCTAGTCTGAATAGGACAAGGAGAGGGGGGCGACGCCCCCCCTTCCTTCTCTCTCTCCTCTTCCCCCCTTCCCGAATCCTATTCCAACTAGGAAAGGGGGGCAATCCTACTCCCGGTGGGAGTAGGACTCCTCCTGGCGCGCCCTCCTCCTGGCCGGCCGCACCTCCCCCTTGTACCTTTATATACAGAGGCAGGGGGCACCCCTAGACACACAAGTTGATCCACGTGATCATATTCTTAGCCGTGTGCGGTGCCCCCTTCCACCATAATCCTCGATAATATTGTAGCGGTGCTTAGGCGAAGCCCTGCGACGGTAGTACATCAAGATCGTCACCACGCTGTCGTGCTGATAGAACTCTTCCCCAACACTTTGTTGGATCGGAGTCCGGGGATTGTCATCGAGCTGAACGGGTGCTAGAACTCAGAGGTACCGTAGTTTCGGTGCTTGATCGGTCGGGCCGTGAAGACGTACGACTACATCAACCGCGTTGTGCTAACGCTTCCGCTGTCGGTCTACAAGGGTACGTAGATCACACTCTCCCCTCTCGTTGCTATGCATCACCATGATCTTGCGTGTGCGTAGGATTTTTTTTGAAATTACTACGTTTCACAACAAAGCTTGCATCGACGTAACTCTTTATGTCGAACTCTTTATCACCTCCATAACCGAGAAACATTTCCTTATTCCTCTAAGGATAATTTTGACCGCTATCTGGTGATCTACTCCTAGATCACCTTTGTACCCTCTTGCCAGACATGTGGCAAGGCACACATCAGGTGCGGTACTCAGCATGGCATATCGTATAGAGCATATGACAAAAGCATAGGGGACAACCTTCGTCCTTCCTTTTTCTTCTGCCGTGGTCAATCTTTGAGTCTTACTCAACTTCACACCTTACAACTCAGGTAAGAACCCCTTCTTTGACTGATCTATTTGAACTCCTTCAAAAACATGTCAAGGTGTGCGTTCTTTGAAAGTATCATCAGGCGTCTTGATCTATCTCTATAGATCTTGATGCTCAATATGTAAGCAGCTTTATCCAGGTCTTTCTTTGAAAATCACTCTTCAAACAACCGTTTATGCTTTCCAAAAATTCTACATCATTTCGGATCAACAATATGTCATCCACATATACTTATCAGAAATGTTGTAGTGCTCCCACTCACTTTCTTGTAAATACAAGTTTCTAGCAAACATTGTATAAATCTAAAAGCTTTGATCACTCCATCAAAGCATATATTCCGATTCCGAGATGCTTGCTCTAGTCCATAGAAGGATTGCTGGAGCCAGCATACCTTTTAGCATCCTTAGGATCGACAAAACCTTTTATTGTATCACATACAACTTTTCTTACGAAAACTGGTAAGAAAACTTGTTTTGACATCCATCTGTAAGATTTCATAATCGAAAAATACAACTAATGCTATCATGATTCCGACGGACTTAAGCATCGCTACGGGTGAGAAATTCTCATCGTAGTCAACTCCTTGAACTTGTGAAAAGACTCTTTCCCACAAGTCGAGCTTCATAGACGGTAACATTACCGCCCACGTTCATCTTCTTCTTAAAGATCCATTTATCTCAATGGCTTGCCGATCATCGGGCAAGTCCACCAAAGTCCATACTTTGTTCTGATATATGGATCCTATCTCAGATTTCATGGCTTCTAACCATTTGTCGGAATACGGGCCCACCATCGCTTCTCCATAGCTCGTAGGTTCATTGTTGTCTAACAACATGATATCTAAGACAGGATTACCGTACCACTTAGGAGTAGTACATATCCTTGTCGACCTACGAGGTTCGATAGCAACTTGATCCGAAGCTTCATGATCACTATCATTAACTTCCTATTCAACAGACATAGGCGCCACAGGAAACATCTTTCTGTGTTGCGTCACTCTCTGGTTGAAGTGAAGGTTCGACAACCTCATCAAGTTCTATCTTCCTCCCACTCAATTCTTTCGAGAGAAACTCCTTCTCGAGAAAGGACCCGTTCTTAGAGACAAAAAATTTGTCCTCGGATCTGAGATAGAAGGTATACCCTATTGTCACCTTTGGGTATCCTATGAAGATGTGTTTGTCCGCTTTGGGTTCGAGCTTCTCCGGCTGAAGCCTTAAGCATCGCATCCCCAAACGTTAAGAAACGACAACTTTGGTTTCTTGCCAAACCAATGTTCTTATGACGTCGTCTCAACAGACTTAGATGGTGTCCTATCTAAAGTGAATGCAGCTGTCTCTAACGCATAACCTCAGAATGAAAACGGTAGATTGATAAGAGACATCATAGATCGCACCATATCTCATAAGGTTCGATTACGATGTCCAGACACACCATAACCCAGTGGTGTTCCAGGTGGCTTCAACTGTGAAACAATTCCACAATGTCTTAAGTGTTTGCCAAACTCATAACTCAGATATTCTCATTGATCAGATCGTAGGAATTTGATCTTCTTGTTATGATGATTCTTAACTTCACTCTAAAATCGCTTGAACTTTTCAAACGTTTCAGACTTGTGCTTCATTAAGTAAATATACCTATATCTACTCAAATCGTCAGTGAAGATGAGAAAATAGCGATATCCACCGCACGCTTCAATTCTCATTGGATCACACGCATCAGCATGTATGATTTCCAACAAGTCACTTGCCCTTTTCATTATACCTGAAAGCGGGGTCTCAGTCATCCTGCCCATGAGGCATGGCTCGCATATGTCAAGCGATTCAAAATCAAGTGACTCCAAACATCCATCGACATGGAGTTTCTTCATGCATCTTACGCCAATATGACCTAAGCGGCAGCGCCACGAGAAAGTGGTACTATCATTATTAACTCTACATCTTTTGGTGTGAACATGTGTATTACCACGACCGAGATTCAATGAACCATTCACATAGGGTGCATGACCATGAAAGGTGTCATTCATGTAAACAGAATAACCATTATTCTCTAATTTAAATGAATGACTGTATTGCAATGAACATGATCTAATCATATTCATGCTCAACGTAGACACCTGATGACATTTATCTAGGTTCAATACTAATCCCGAAGGCAGATGGAGCGTGCGATGGTGATCGCATCAACTTTGGAAAGACTTCCAACACACATCGTCACCTCGCCCTTAGCCAGTCTCTGTTTAGTCCGTAGCTTTTGCTTCAAGTCACCAGTAATAGCAACTGAACCAGTATCCAATACCCAGGTGCTACCAGGAGTACTAGCGAGGTACACATTAATAACATGTATATACTATGTTGAAGTTGCCAGCCTTCTTATCTACCATGCATTTGGGGTAATTCCGCTACCAGTGACCATTCCCCTTACAATGGAAGCATTTAGTCTCGGGTTTGGGTTCAACCTTGGGTCCCTTCACTGGAGCGGCAACTGGTTTGCCATCCATGAAGTTTCCCTTCTAGCCCTTGCCCTTCTTGAAACCAGTGGTCTTGTTAAACCATCAACACTTGATGCTCCTTCTTGATTTCTACCTTTTGCGGTCTTAAGCACCACGAACAGCTCCGGGATCAACTCCATCCCTTGCATGTCATAGTTCATCACGAAGATCTAGTAGCTTAGTGATAGTAGCTAGAGAACTCTATCAATCACTATCTTATCTGGAAGTTTAACTCCCACTTGATTTAACTGATTATAGTACCCAGACATTTTGAGCACATGCTCACTAGCTGAGCTATTCTCGTCCATCTTGTTGGCAAAAGAACTTGTCAGAGGTCTCACACCTCTCAACACGGGCATGAGCCTGAAATCCCAATTTCAGCTCTTGGAACATCTCATATGTTCTCTGGCGTTCAAAACGTCATTGGAATCCCGATTCTAAGCCCTAAAGTATGGTGTACTAAACTATCAAGTAGTCATCAGGATTTGTCTGTCAGGTGTTCACAACATCCACAGATGACGTTGTAGGGGTTTGCACATCGAGCGGTGCATCAAAGACGTAAGCCTTCTGTGTAGCAGTGAGGACACTCCTCGGACTACGAACCTAGTCCGCATCATTGCTTACAATATCTTTCAACTTAATCTTTCTCTAGGAACGTATTGAAACAGGGAGCTACAACGTGAGCTATTCATCTACAACATATTTGCAAAGACAATTTAGACTATGTTCATGATAATTGAGTTCATTTAATGAACTCCCACTTAGATAGACATCCCTCTAGTCATCTAAGTGGAACATGATCCGAGTCAACTAGGCCGTGTCTGATCATCATGTGAGATAGACTGGTCAACATTGGTGAACATCTCATGTTGATCGTATCTTCTATACGACTCATGTTCGACCTTTTGGTCTTCTGTGTTCCGAGGCCATGTCTGTACATGCTAGGTTCGTCAAGTCAACCTAAGTGTTTCGCATGTGTCCCGAGGCCATGTCTGTACATGCTAGGCTCGTCAACACCCGTTGTATTCGAACGTTAGAATCTATCATACCCGATCATCACGTGGTGCTTCGAAACAACGAACCTTCGCAACGGTGCACAGTTAGGGGGAACACTTTTCTTGAAATTTTAGTGAGGGATCATCTTATTTAAGCTACCGTCGTTCTAAGCAAATAAGATGTAAAACATGATAAACATCACATGCAATCAAATAGTGACATGATATGGCCAATATCATTTTGCTCCTTTTGATCTCCATCTTCGGGGCTCCATGATCATCGTTGTCACCGGCATGACACCATGATATCCATCATCGTGTCTTCTTGAAGTTGTCTCGTCATCTATTACTTCTACTACTATGGCTAACGCTTTAGCAATAAAGTAAAGTAATTACATGACGTTTATGTTGACACGCAGGTCATAAATAAATAAAGACAACTCCTATGGCTCCTGCCGGTTGTCATACTCATTGACATGAAAGTCGTGATTCCTATTACAAGAACATGATCAATCTCATACATCACATATATCATTCATCACATCCTTTTGGCCATATCACATCACAAGGCATATGCTGCAAAAACAAGTTAGACGTCCTCTAATTGTTGTTGCAAGTTTTTACGTGGCTGCTATAGGTTTCTAGCAAGAACGTTTCTTACCTACGTGAAAACCACAACGTGATATGCCAATTTCTATTTACCCTTCATAAGGACCCTTTTCATCGAATCCAATCCGACTAAAGTGGGAGAGACAGACACCCGCTAGCCACCTTATGCAACTAGTGCATGTCAGTCGGTGGAACCAGTCTCACGTAAGAGTACGTGTAAGGCGGTCCGGGCTGCTTCATCCCACGATGCCGCCGAATCAAGATAAGACTAGTAACAGCAAGTAAATTGACAATATCGACGCCCACAACTGCTTTGTGTTCTACTCGTGCATAGAAACTACGCATAGACCTAGCTGTTGGGGAACGTAGTAATTTCAAAAAATTTCCTACGCACACGCAAGATCATGGTGATGCATAGAAACGAGGGGGAGAGTCTGATCTACGTACCCTTGTAGATCGCAACGGAAGCGTTGACACAACGTAGAGGAAGTAGTCGTACGTCTTCTTCCTGATCCGACCGATCCAAGCACCGTTACTCCGGCACCTCCGAGTTCTTAGCACACGTACAGCTCGATGACGATCCTCGGGCTCCGATCCAGCAAAGCTTCGGGGAGGAGTTCCGTCAGCATGATGGCGTGGTGATGATCTTGATGTATTACCGATGCAGGGCTTCGCCTAAGCACTACAACGATATGATCGAGGTGGAATATGGTGGCAGGGGGCACCGCACACGGCTAAGGAACGATCTCAATGATCAACTTGTGTGTCTAGAGGTGCCCCCTGCCTCCGTATATAAAGGAGCCAAGGGGGAGGGGTGCGGCCAGCCCTATGGAGGCGCAGGAGGACTCCTACTCCTACCGGGAGTAGGACTCCCCCCCAATCCTATTCCAAATAGGATTCCCAAGGGGAAAAGAGAGAGAGAGGTGGCCGGCCACCTCTCCTAGTCCTAATAGGACTAGGGGAGGGGGGAGGCGCGCAGCCCACCATGGGCAGCCCCTTTCACCTTTCCACTAAAGCCCAATAAGGCCCATATGGCTCCCGGGGGGTTCCGGTAACCTCCCAGTACTCCGGTAAAATCCTGATTTCACCCGGAACACTTCCGATATCCAAATATAGGCTTCCAATATATCAATCTTTATGTCTCGACCATTTCGAGACTCCTCGTCATGTCCGTGATCACATCCGGGACTCCGAACTAACTTCGGTACATCAAAATGCATAAACTCATAATAACTGTCATCGTAACGTTTAAGCGTGCGGACCCTACGGTTCGAGAACAATGTAGAGATGACCGAGACACGTCTCCGGTCAATAACCAATAGCGGGACCTGGATGACCATATTGGTTCCTACATATTCTACGAAGATCTTTATCGGTCAGACCGCATAACAACATACGTTGTTCCCTTTGTCATCGGTATGTTACTTGCCCGACATTCGATCGTCGGTATCCAATACCTAGTTAAATCTCGTTACCGGCAAGTCTCTTTACTCGTTCCGTAATACATCATATCACAACTAACACATTAGTTGTAATGCTTGCAAGGCTTATGTGATGTGCATTACCGAGAGGGCCCAGAGATACCTCTCCGACAATCGGAGTCACAAATCCTAATCTCGAAATACGCCAACCCAACATGTACCTTTGGAGACACCTGTAGTGCTCCTTTATAATCACCCAGTTACGTTGTGACGTTTGGTAGCACCCAAAGTGTTCCTCTGGCAAACGGGAGTTGCATAATCTCATAGTCATAGGAACATGTATAAGTCATGAAGAAAGCAATAGCAACATACTAAACGATCGGGTGCTAAGCTAATGGAATGGGTCATGTCAATCAGATCATTCAACTAATGATGTGATCTCGTTAATCAAATAACAACTCTTTTGTCCATGGTTAGGAAACATAACCATCTTTGATTAACGAGCTAGTCAAGTAGAGGCATACTAGTGACACTCTGTTTGTCTATGTATTCACACATGTATTATGTTTCCAATTAATACAATTCTAGCATGAATAATAAACATTTATCATGATATAAGGAAATAAATAATAACTTTATTATTGCCTCTAGGGCATATTTCCTTTAGTCTCCCACTTGCACTAGAGTCAATGATCTAGATCACATCACCATGTGATTAACATCGATAGTTCACATCATTATGTGATTAACGCCCATAGTTCACATTGTCATGTGACCAACACCCAAAGGGTTCACTAGATTCGGCAATCTAGTTCACATCGCTATGTGATTAACACCCAAAGAGTACTAAGGTGTGATCATGTTTTGCTTGTGAGAGAATCTTAGTCAACGGTCTTCCACATTCAGATCCGTTATGTATTTTGCAATTTTCTATGTCTACAATGCTCTGCACGGAGCTACTCTAGCTAATTGCTCCCACTTTAAATATGTATCTAGATCGAGACTTAGAGTCATCCAGATCCGTGTCAAAACTTGCATCGACGTAACTTTTTATGACGAACCTTTTGTCACCTCCATAATCGAGAAATATTTCCTTATTCTACTAAGGATAATTTTGACCGCTGTCCAGTGATCTAGTCCTAGATCACTATTGTACTCCCTTGCCAAATCAGTGCAGGGTATACAATAGATCTGGTACACAGTATGGCATACTTTATAGAACCTATGACTGAGGCATAGGGAATGGCTTTCATTCTCTTTCTATCTTCTGCCGTGGCCGGGCTTTGAGTCTTACTCAACTTCACACCTTGTAATACAGGCAAGAACTCTTTCTTTGACTGCTCCATTTTTGAACTACTTCAAAATCTTGTCAAGGTATGTACTCATTGAAAAAACTTATCAAGCGTCTTGATCTATCTTTATAGATCTTGAAGCTCAATATGTAAGCAGCTTTACCGAAGTCTTTCTTTGAAAAAACTCCTTTCAAATACTCCTTTATGCTTTACAGAATAATTCTACATTATTTCCGATCAACAATATGTCATTCACATATACTTTATCAGAAATGCTGTAGTGCTCCCACTCACTTTCTTGTAAATACAGGCTTCACCGCAAGTCTGTATAAAACTATATGCTTTGATCAACTCATCAAAGTGTATATTCCAACTCCGAGATGCTTGTACCAGTCCATAGATGGATTGCTGGAGCTTGCATATTTTGTTAACACCTTTAGGATCGACAAAACCTTCTAGTTGCATCGTATACAACTCTTCTTTAATAAATCCATTAAGGAATGCAGTTTTGTTTATCCATTTGCCAGATTTCATAAAATGTGGCAATTGCTAACATGATTCGAACAGACTTAAGCATAGATACGAGTGAGAAACTCTCATCGTAGTCAACACCTTGAACTTGTCGAAAACCTTTTGCGACAATTCTAGCTTTGTAGATAGTAACACTACTATCAGCGTCCGTATTCCTCTTGAAGATCCATTTATTTTCTATGGCTTGCCGATCATCGGGCAAATCCATCAAAGTCCATACTTTGTTCTCATACATGGATCATATCTCAGATTTCATGGCCTCAAACCATTTTCCGGAACCTGGGCTCATCATCGCTTCCTCATAGTTTGCAAGTTCATCATGGTCCAGTAACATGACTTCCAGAACAGGATTACCGTACCACTCTGGTGCGGATCTCACTCTGGTTTACCTACGAGATTCGGTAGTAACTTGATCTGAAGTTTCATGATCATCATCATTAGTTTCCTCACTAATTGGTGTAGGTGTCACAGAAACCGGTTTCTGTGATGTACTACTTTCCAATAAGGGAGGAGGTACAGTTACCTCATCAAGTTCTACTTTCCTCCCACTCACTTCTTTCGAGAGAAACTCCTTCTCTAGAAAGTTTCCGAATTTAGCAACAAAAGTCTTGCCTTCGGTCTTGTGATAGAAGGTGTATCCAATAGTTTCTTTTGGATATCCTATGAAGACACATTTCTCCGATTTGGGTTCGAGCTTATCAGGTTGAAGCTTTTTCACATAAGCATCGCAGCCCCAAACTTTCAGAAACGACAACTTTGGTTTCTTGCCAAACCACAGTTTATAAGGCGTCGTCTCAACGGATTTTGATGGTGCCCTATTTAACGTGAATGCAGCTGTCTCTAATGCATAACCCCAAAACGATAGTGATAAATCGGCAAGAGACATCATAGATTGCACCATATCTAATAAAGTACGGTTACGATGTTCGGACACACCATTACATTGTGGTGTTCCAGGTGGCATGAGTAGTGAAACTATTTCAGATTGTTTTTAACTGAAGGCCAAACTCGTAACTCAAATACTTTTCTCTATGATCAGATCGTAGAAACTTTATTTTCTTGTTATGATGATTTTTCACTTCACTCTAAAATTCTTTGAACTTTTAAAATGTTTCAGACTTATGTTTCATCAAGTAGATATACTCATATCCGCTCAAATCATCTGTGAAGATCAGAAAATAATGATACTTGTCGCGAGCCTCAATATTCATCGGACCACATACATCAGTATGTATGATTTCCAACAAATTTGTTGCTCGCTCCATTGTTCCGAAGAACAGAGTCTTAGTCATCTTGCCCATGAGGCATGGTTCGCAAGCATCAACTGATTCATAATCAAGTGATTCAAAAAGCCCATCAGCATGGAGTTTCTTCATGCGCTTTACACCAATATGACCTAAACGGCAGTGCTACAAATAAGTTGCACTATCATTATTAACTTTGCATCTTTTGGTTTCAATATTATGATTATGTGTATCACTACGATCGAGATCCAACGAACTATTTTCATTGGGTGTGTAACCATATAAGGTTTTATTCATACAAACAGAACAACAATTTATTCTCTTAAATGAATAACCGTATTACAATAAACATGATCAAATCATATTCATGCTCAACGCAAACACCAAATAACACTTATTCAGGTTCAACACTAATCCCGAAAGTATAGGGAGTGTGCGATGATGATCATATCAATCTTGGAACCACTTCCAACACACATCGTCACTTCACCCTTAACTAGTCTCTGTTCATTCTGCAACTCCCGTTTCGAGTTACTAATCTTAGCAACTGAACTAGTATCAAATACTGAGGGGTTGCCATAAACACTAGTAAAGTACACATCAATAATCATGTATATCAAATATACTTATGTTCACTTTGCCATCCTTCTTATCCGCCAATCACTTGGGGTAGTTCCGCTTCTAGTGACCAGTCCCCTTGCAGTAGAAGCACTCAGTCTCAGGCTTAGGTCCAGACTTGGGCTTCTTCACTTGAGCAACAACTTGCTTGCCGTTCTTCTTGAAGTTCCCTTTCTTCCCTTTTCCCTTTACTTGAAACTAGTGATCTTGTTAACCATCAATACTTGATGTTTTTCTTGATTTCTACCTTCGTTGATTTCAGCATCACGAAGAGCTTGGGAATTACTTTCGTTATTCCTTGCATACTATAGTTCAACACAAAGTTCTACTAACTTGGTGATGGTGACTAGAGAATTTTGTCAATCACTATCTTATCTGGAAGATTAACTCCCACTTGATTCAAGCGATTGTAGTACTCAGACAATCTGAGCACATGCTCACTAGCTGAGCGATTCTCCTCCATCTTTTAGCTATAGAACTTGTTGGAGACTTCATATCTCTCAACTTGGGTATTTGCTTGAAATATTAACTTCAACTCCTAGAACATCTCATATGGTCCATGACGTTCAAAACGTCTTTGAAGTCCCGATTCTAAGCCGTTAAGCATGGTGCACTATACTGTCAAGTAGTCATCATATTTAGCTAGCCAAACGTTCATAACGTCAGCATTTGCTCCTGCAATAGGTCTGTCACCTAGCGGTGCATCAAGGACATAATTCCTCTGTGCAGCAATGAGGATAAACCTCAGATCACGGATCCAATCCGCATCATTGCCACTAACATCTTTCAACACAATTTTCTCTAGGAACATATCAAAATAAACACAGGGAAGCAACAACGCGAGCTATTGATCTACAACATAATTTGCAAAATACTACCAGGACTAAGTTCATGATAAATTTAAGTTCAATTAGTCAAATGACTTAAGAACTCCCACTTAGATAGACATCCCTCTAATCCTCTAAGTGATCACGTGATCCAAATCAACTAAACCATGTCCGATCATCACGTGAGATGGAGTAGTTTCATTGGTGAACATCACTATGTTGATCATATCTACTATATGATTCACGCTCGACCTTTCGGTCTCCGTGTTCCGAGGCCATATCTATATATGCTTGGCTCGTCAAGTATAACCTGAGTATTCCGCGTGTGCAACTGTTTTGCACCCGTTGTATTTGAATGTAGAGCCTATCACACCCGATCATCACGTGGTGTCTCAGCACGAAGAACTTTCGCAACGGTGCATACTCAGGGAGAACACTTCTTGATAATTTAGTGAGAGATCATCTTATAATGCTACCGTCAATCAAAGCAAGATAAGATGCATAAAAGATAAACATCACATGCAATCAATATAAGTGATATGATATGGCCATCATCATCTTGTGCCTGTGATCTCCATCTCCGAAGCACCGTCATGATCACCATCGTCACCGGCGCGACACCTTGATCTCCATCGTAGCATCGTTGTCGTCTCGCCAATCTTATGCTTCCACGACTATCGCTACCGCTTAGTGATAAAGTAAAGCATTACATCGCGATTGCATTGCATACAATAAAGCGACAACCATATGGCTCCTGCCAGTTGCCGATAACTCGGTTACAAAACATGATCATCTCATACAATAAAATTCATCATCATGCCTTGACCATATCACATCACAACATGCCCTGCAAAAACAAGTTAGACGTCCTCTACTTTGTTGTTGCAACTTTTACGTGGCTGCTACGGGCTTAAGCAAGAACCAATCTCACCTACGCATCAAAACCACAACGATAGTTTGTCAAATAGACTCCGTTTTAACCTTCGCAAGGACCGGGCGTAGCCACACTCGGTTCAACTAAAGTTGGAGAGATAGTCGCCCGCAAGCCACCTGTGTGCAAAGCACGTCGGGGGAACCGGTCTCGCGTAAGCGTACGCGTAAGGTTGGTCCGGGTCGTCTCGTCCAACAATACCGCCGAACCAAAGTATGACATGCTGGTAGGCAGTATGACTTGTATCATCCACAACCCACTTGTGTTCTACTCGTGTAAATAACATCAAACTATAAAACCTAGGCTCAGATGCCACTGTTGGGGAACGTAGTAATTTCAAAAAAAATTCTTACGCACACACAAGATCATGGTGATGCACAGCAAGTAAATTGACAATATTGACGCCCACAACTGCTTTGTGTTCTACTCGTGCATAGAAACTACGCATAGACCTAGCTGTTGGGGAACGTAGTAATTTCAAAAAATTTCCTACGCACACGCAAGATCATGGTGATGCATAGCAACGAGGGGGAGAGTCTGATCTACGTACCCTTGTAGATCGCAACGGAAGCATTGACACAACGTAGAGGAAGTAGTCGTACGTCTTCTTCCCGATCCGACCGATCCAAGCACCGTTACTCCGGCACCTCCGAGTTCTTAGCACACGTACAACTCGATGACGATCGCTCCGATCCAGCAAAGCTTCAGGGAGGAGTTCCGTCAGCACGATGGCGTGGTGACGATCTTGATGTATTACCGACGCAGGGCTTCGCCTAAGCACTACAACGATATGATCGAGGTGGAATATGGTGGCAGGGGGCACCGCACACGGCTAAGGAACGATCTCAATGATCAACTTGTGTGTCTAGAGGTGCCCCCTGCCTCCGTATATAAAGGAGCCAAGGGGGAGGGGTGCGGCCAGCCCTATGGAGGCGCAGGAGGAGTCCTACTCCTACCGGGAGTAGGACTCCCCCCCAATCCTATTCCAAATAGGATTCCCAAGGGGAAAAGAGAGAGAGAGAGGTGGCCGGCCACCTCTCCTAGTCCTAATAGGACTAGGGGAGGGGGGAGGCGCGCAGCCCACCATGGGCAGCCCCTTTCACCTTTCCACTAAAGCCCAATAAGGCCCATATGGCTCCCGGGGGGGTCCGGTACTCCGGTAAAATCCCGATTTCACCCGGAACACTTCCGATATCCAAATATAGGCTTCCAATATATCAAACTTTATGTCTCGACCATTTCGAGACTCCTCTTCATGTCCGTGATCACATCCGGGACTCCGAACTAACTTAGGTACATCAAAATGCATAAACTCATAATAACTATCATCGTAACATTTAAGCGTGCGGACCCTATGGTTCGAGAACAATGTAGACATGACCGAGACACGTCTCCGGTCAATAACCAATAGTGGGACCTGGATGTCCATATTGGTTCCTACATATTCTACGAAGATCTTTATCGGTCAGACCGCATAACAACATACGTTGTTCCCTTTGTCATCGGTATGTTGCTTGCCCGAGATTCGATCGTCGGTATCCAATACCTAGTTCAATCTCATTACCGGCAAGTCTCTTTACTCGTTCCGTAATACATCATCTCACAACTAACACATTAGTTGTAATGCTTGCAAGGCTTATGTGATGTGCATTAGCGAGAGGGCCCAGAGATACCTCTCCGACAATCGGAGTGACAAATCCTAATCTCGAAATACGCCAACCCAACAAGTACCTTTGGAGACACCTGTAGTGCTCCTTTATAATCACCCAGTTACGTTGTGACGTTTGGTAGCACCCAAAGTGTTCCTCCGGCAAACGGGAGTTGCATAATCTCATAGTCATAGGAACATGTATAAGTCATGAAGAAAGCAATAGCAACATACTAAACGACCGGGTGCTAAGCTAATGGAATGGGTCATGTCAATCAGATCATTCAACTAATGATGTGATCTCGTTAATCAAATAACAACTCTTTTGTCCATGGTTAGGAAACATAACCATCTTTGATTAACGAGCTAGTCAAGTAGAGGCATACTAGAGAAACTCTGTTTGTCTATGTATTCACACATGTATTATGTTTCCGGTTAATACAATTCTAGCATGAATAATAAACATTTATCATGATATAAGGAAATAAATAATAACTTTATTATTGCCTCTAGGGCATATTTCCTTCACTAGCTCTGATACCACTGTTGGGGATAGTAGCAGAAATTCAAAATTTTCTACGCATCACCAAGATCAATCTATGGAGTAATCTAGCAACGATGGGAAGGAGAGTGCATCTACATACCCTTGTAGATCGCTAAACGGAAGCGTTTAAGTGAACGGGGTTGATGGAGTCGTACTCGTCGTGATCCAAATCACCGATGATCCTAGTGCCGAACGGACAGCACCTCCGTGTTCAACACACGTACAGCCCGGTGACGTCTCCTATGCCTTGATCCAGCAAGGGGAGAAGGAGAGGTTGGGGAAGACTCCATCCAATAGCAGCACGACGGCGTGGTGGTGGTGGAGGAGCGTGGTACTCCAGCAGGGCTTCGCCAAGCACCGCAAGAGACGAGGAGGGAGAGGGGTAGGGCTGCGCCAAGAAGGAGATGTTCTCGTGTGTATGACAGCCCAAAACCCCACTATATATAGGGGAAAGGGAGGGGCTGCGCCCCCACCTAGGTTTCCACCCCTAGGGGTGGTGGCCAGCCCTAGATCCCATCTAGGGGGGCAGCCAAGGGGGGAGAGAGGGGGGCGCACCACTAGGTGGGCCTTAGGCCCATCTGAGCCTAGGGTTTCCCCCTTTTCCCTTCTCTCTTCGCCTTGGGCCCTGGTGGGGGGCCCACCAGCTCATCTGGGGCTGGTCCCCTCTCACACTTGGCCCACGCAGCCCTCTGGGGCAGGTAGCCCCACCTGGTGGACCCCCGGGACCCTCCCGGTGGTCCCGATACGTTACCGATAGCACCCGAAACTTTTCCGGTGACCAAAACAGGACTTCCCATATATAAATCTTTACCTCCGGAGCATTTCGGAACTCCTGGTGATGTCTAGGATCTCATCCGGCACTCCGAACAACATTCGGTAACCACGTATATCTATTCCCTAGAACCCTAGCATCATCGAACCTTAAGTGTGTAGACCCTACGGGTTCGGGAACCATGCAGACATGACCGAGACACCTCTCTGACCAATAACCAACAGCGGGATCTGGATACCCATGTTGGCTCCCACATGTTCCACGATGATCTCATCGGATGAACCACGATGTCGAGGATTCAATCAATCCCGTATTCAATTCCCTTTGTCTAGCGGTACGATACTTGCCCGAGATTCGACCGTCGGTATCCCGATGCCTTGTTCAATCTCGTTACTGGCAAGTCTCTTTACTCGTTCCGTAACACATCATCCCGTGATCAACTCCTTGGTCACATTGTGCACATTATGATGATGTCCTACCGAGTGGGCCCAGAGATACCTCTCTGTTACACGGAGTGACAAATCCTAGTCTCGATTCGTGCCAACCCAACAGATACTTTCGGAGATACCTGTAGTGTACCTTTATAGCTACCCAGTTACGTTGTGACGTTTGGCACACCCAAAGCACTCCTACGGTATCCGGGAGTTGCACAATCTCATGGTCTAAGGAAATGATACTTGACATTAGAAAAGCTTTAGCATACGAACTACACGATCTTTGTGCTAGGCTTAGGATTGGGTCTTGTCCATCACATCATTCTCCTAATGATGTGATCCCGTTATCAACGACATCCAATGTCCATGGCCAGGAAACCGTAAGCATCTATTGATCAACGAGCTAGTCAACTAGAGGCTTACTAGGGACATGGTGTTGTCTATGTATCCACACATGTATCTGAGTTTCCTATCAATACAATTCTAGCATGGGTAATAAACGATTATCATGAACAAGGAAATATAATAATAACCAATTTATTATTGCCTCTAGGGCATATTTCCAACAAGATGCTCTTAGCTTCGCCACACGCAAGCCTCTTCTATCTATCCCAGTTTGCTCACCTTCCCATCCTATCGGGTGCTCCTCATCTCATCTTCATCCTCCTTTACTCAGCACAGAGAAGCGAATGAAGAAGGCAGTGGCGTGGAAGCTTCGAGGCGACTGGAGACTGCCGGAGTGGAAGAGCAACCAGATGGCCCGACATCTCTCTCTCCCTCTATGCGCATCTAGGCGAATCCCCATCCCGAGTTCCAGACATATTCTTCCCCACGTGGATCCATCGCTCGCTGCCTGCAGGCCACATGTCACCCATGGAATTTTGTTGACTTGGTTTTTTACCATGGGGTGGCGGCCTAAGGCCAACTCCATCGCGCGACCCTAAACGGACGTCCGTTTTCTCCGGATTCTGTCCATTTGGGTAGGGATTTGGGGTCGTGTCCGGGCGTGTTCTGGGATGCGGTGGCCGTGCGCCCAGCGCGCGGACGCATCCCGGCCGTATCCTGTCCGCGTATTTTTCTTTGCAAGTCCTTAACCTTTTTTTATCATTCATTTTTGGTACATGACAATACATCATCACATTTTAACTACTAAAACAAGGCCAAAGAAAATAAGAACAATAAGAATACATTTTAGAAGATAGCCAACTTCGATAACTGCCCCGTTGAGTTGGGTTAGGGCCTTCTCGATGCACTCATTGTTGATCTGTGGAGGAGGCTCGATCTGGCATCCTCCTTTCTTCTTCAAGCCAGATGTAGATGTTGCTTCCTCACACCTAATCTCGTGTCTAGCCTCTAATCTAGCAAATAGTGCAATTGTCTCATTTACAGCCTCTATGCTAGCTAAAAGTGCACTAACATGTACTAAATTTCGCTCTATCAATATATCGATGTACTCTTCTTCCCAATACCAAAACTTGCATCCATTTTACACAAGAAAATTTGAAGTTAGCACAACTAATCGAATCTAGAGCACAGACCGAAGCTAAAAAAAGCGCATACCCCGTCGTTTAAGCACTTGATGAACACCCATCCGGGATGTTCCGGCGTTGTAGACACGCGGCGCACGACCATCCTTGGGTAATGGTCGCACTTAATGAGTGGCAATGGTGCGCCGGCGAGCTTTTGGGCAAGCACCGAGCCCGGCCGACCATCATTCGTGTATCTGCCGGCGGACCACCGACGGTGCAGATCCGAGCGGCTAGAGGAGGAGCCACTGCCTGCATGTGGCCTTGCGGCCCTGCCAGGGCCTTCCGGCAAGGTGCCCGACCAGTCCATGGCGCGGCCCGGCCTCCCACAGTCGGCCAAGCTCAAGACCAACCGGATCCGCCCCAAATCCGGCCGGCGGGTGCGCACACCAGGTGGCCGTGGTTGGGTAGCTCGGCGGCGCTGAGGGGAAGGGGCTGGACGAGCTCGCGTCCGAACTGCACGGCTGCAATGGCAGCGGCGGCGACGACGGCAGCGAGGGGAAGAGTGGAGAAGAGTGGAGGGGGTGCGGCCGGAGGGAGGGAGGGGACGGATAGAAAAAGGCCCACCCTGTGCCACCGACGGGCAGGCCAGGGGAGGACACGCGCAGACGACCCGCGCGTCTGCGTGGTGTCCGTTTCACCCCAAAAGCGGCGCAAACTTGGGCCGCGGATGGGTCGAAAGCGGACACAAAACGGATAAAAGTCCGTTTGCTTCCGCACGCTGGGCCGCCTCGTTTGTCCGTTTTACCTCAAACGGACGGGACCGGACAGGATAGGGTCACGCAGTGGAGTTGGCCTAAGGGTCGCTGGAAGGGGAGAGAACAATGGCGGTGGCGATAAGGATAGAGGTCACAGGAGAGGACAGAAGCCGGGGACGAGCGAACGCGTAGAATCGAGCCTCGTAGAGCCCCGCAAACGTAGATAGTTTTTCGGAGGAGCGGCCCAAAGAATGAGTGAAGATGTTAGAACAGTGTGCGATCGATGCAATCAGACGACAAGCTAGGACAAAGTGCTCTGGAGGTTCGTAGGTCACCCCGTTATACCGTTCTTTATTTGAAGCTATTGTATTTTTTGAAACAAAAGTCCAAATTAAGTTTCATTTGCATATTCCTATTTGTTGCAAGGAGTGCTTTCGAATAAGACCAATTTTGTGTACATGTAGATACCTTTTAAAAAATTACCAAGTTTTAAATATAAAACTTCATAGTTGTAATATTAACTTTTGCAAAGCTTCACCAAGTTTCATTTGCTTTCTAGAAACTTACCGATTTTAAAACCTGCTCAAGTTTTTTACACCTTGCCAAAACGTTGGAGCTCAACATGCTTTTAAGTTTCAGTTCTGAACTTACTAATTTTATCGTTTATTTCTATTAAATTTCAACAGTTGAAACTTAGCAAAAAATTTGAAATATGTAAAACGTATTCGAAATTGGTCTTTTCTCAAAGCCCTCCTTACAAGGAACACGAATATGCAAACGAAATATAATTTAGACTTTCAAATCAGAAGATATAATAGATTCAAATTTACAAGTCAAAACGAAAAACATGGGAGGTGGGATGGGTTGGGCATGCACTCTTTACCAAAAGTTGTACCAAAAATTGCATGCATGCAAGAATTAAGCTCTGACCACACAACCATTTTTACGAATTTTGATGCATTCATATGACTGCATGCTTGTGTGCTCTAGTGGCGCACTGCCTTGTGATGCTTTGTATTTTCAATGAACTTTTATAATAGATTCAAGTATTTCATAGAAGAGGCGGAATCGAGAGGATGGAATGGCGCACTCGTGGCAAATCCAAACTCCATAAGGCAATTTGTACCAGTGACCGAGTAATTCTGATGACAAGAACATCGATGAAGGAGAAGGAACCCATCGAAGCTAGAGGGGGAGTGATGCAACCCTAATATGAGCAATAGTAACGGAAATGAAAGAAACGAGTTGCCTAGACATTACCCCACCACTGTCGCCAAACCATCCTATTGTTCTTTCTTTTTTGAGTAACACATGTCATCATGAGTTTTTTTAGACAATCATGTGAAGCTTTATTGAACCGTCACAATGTTTATATGGAAAAATGAAAGATCATCAGGGTGGCCTAACAAAACATGGCGACCAACTCCTAGTTGTAATGCATGCTTCGCTAGATTGTGAGTCTCGAAATTCGAGCTCCTAAACGCATGAACAAAATTATGTAAAATAAAACTACTAGAGTACTCTATGATTTCTTGTATAATAGTACCGTAAATGGCCCCATTCTTCTGCTTGATGTCCTCGATCACCGCCTTGCAATCTGATGCCACATGAATGGAGTGTAGTTTCAGGTCCTCTGCTAATGCGATGGATTCTCTAACGGCCGGTGCTTCCAATGTAGTAGGGTTGGAGATGCCGCTGAAAACAATAGTTTGATGCCCCGATGTATAATCCCTCTCTATGTCTACAAACTGCGACAACCACACGCACACCTGAGCTACAAGTGATGGCAACATCAACAATCAATTTAGCCAAATTCTCCGGCGGCTGAAGCCAATATATCAGCCTTTCCGATCTGGCTTGCAATGTCGGCGCCCTCGCCTTCTTCAACACTTGAAGACCATTCAAATATGATTGGACAAAGAGATGTGTTACCAAAGGACTTTGGAAGATATCCCCTTATACGGTCTATCTCCTTGCTCCCCATATTGCCCATAGGCTGATCATCACGCGCACAAGTAAGTCATGTGGTAACACAACACTCATAATGAAAAACCAGTCCCTCGCATTGTCACTGCTGTGCTGGCACATCTGTTTCACAAGTCCTTCATTCGATAATGCCCACATACTTCGAGGAATCGAGCAATTGACCAAAGCGCGTCCCCATGAATCTCTAGCACCACATAACATGCACACTGCCGAAGTAGCCATGTTTCTCTCAAGTAGGCCGGCCGTGTGTATCGAGCTCTGTGTTAATCGCCAACTAAACATCTTTACTTTGGATGATACATCGATCTTCCAAAGTTCTGTCCAGGCATTGCTCTCCCTTTTCGCTCCCGACAAACCGACATTCTCTTCTATCCAGTTTTTCATTGTATTTTTTGTTTGCAAGATCACCCTCTATGCCGACTTGACTGAGAAAGTTCCCCGCTTCTCTCCACTCCAAGCCCATAAGTCTAATATTTCTTGTGCAGAGGGGGGTTGACATTATGGCTTCGGCACCAATTGGCAAAAAATACCAAGTGCACCAATTGCTTGTTCTAGGTCGCCATTGTTGTGTTAATGAGTTCTGACACATACTGCCATCCTGATGACTTGTTGTCATTGAACGACCTCGCTAAATAACTAAGTGTGCCATTAAACCATCCGAGAGGAGGACATGGTCTAGTAAATAAGGGCCCGCGAAGAGAAGCATGTGGACCGCAGGCCATTGGAGAATTGGGAATATCAAAGATCAAATCAGCTTGTCTCACAAGAAATCGCTCAAGCCACTTTAGGGGGAGCTCCTATTTGATGCTAATTGCGTCAAGCAGCCGCTCGACCGCACAGGGGACCCCTGACTGAGCCAATCCAGTGGCGATAAAATTGTTAGCAAGCAAGCCTTTGCCGAGCGGAGCAAAGCAACTTTTCTTAGCAGTTTCTAGTATTTTCGGCCGGTTTTCGTAAACAAAAGATACACCAACTATTTTTCAAAAAATATGAACATTTTGGAAAATTTATTTATTTTTATTAAAAGTACAAACAATTTTTGCAAACATGAAGATTCTCTAAAAAAAGGTGAACATTTTTTAAAAAACAAATATTTTTCAAATTTGTGAATATTTTTATAAACATGAACATTTTTAAACCACTACCAATTTTTAGAGTTTCTGTTTTTTGTAAAAACATGAACAATTTTTAAAATTTTCAAACCATTTTTTGACAACCCAAACATTTTTACAAAATTCTTAACATTCTCTCAAAACGTGAATATGTGATCAAATATGTGAACATTATTCAGAAACACAGGCATTTTCAAAATTTCTGAACTTTTTGATTTTTAATCATTTTTTAAAATTCCAGCCTTTTTTTTAGAATTTTATGAACATGTTTGTAGAAAGAGAAATATTTTTTGTAATTTCTGACAATTATTAATTTTTGCAAAATCAGAAAATAAGATGAAAAAAATTAAAATAAAAAATACCCCCTCCCTCCCATATTGTTAGACATTTTTTGACGTCTTATATTATGGGACTGAGGGAGTAAAAACTATATATATTGCTTCAATGGTCATCAAACCATGTCAATCCAATAGCCTATATTGCTTCAATGGCCAGCGCTCAACATGTTTGGCGTGCAATAAATATCATACCCAATATCAACGTCTACACTATCCACATAATTAACTATAATTAAGATTCTACTTAATATCAATGTGCAATTCGTGTTCTCCCTATCAACATGCATTGCACGTAATATTTACTAGTTATCGTTAAGAAAACAAACTTAAGAAAAATGTAAAACCAGTCCAAAAACATCTAGAAGGTTCACAAACCAGTAAAAACCGAAAGAAGGTTCCAAACCGAGATCAACATTTTTTAATACATGGTCCACACTTTTTATATACACGTTAAACATTTTTTTCAAATGCTTCATAACATTTATCAAATACAAGTTTAAGATTTGTTAAATACATGCTCACATTTTTCACTACACATTAAGAATTTTCAAATATAAGTTTAACATTTTAAATACATTTTAAACATTTTTTCTACACAGATTTAACACTTTTGAAATACAAGTTAAATATTTTTTATACATGGTCAACAATTTTTCTATACACATTTCAATTTTTTCAAAGAAAAGTTTAACATTCTTTCAATAAAAGTTGAATATTTTTTCTATACACATTTAAAAATTTAGAGATACAAGTTTAATATTTTTTTATACATGGTCAGCAATTTTTATATACACATTTAACATTTTTCAAATACAAGTTTAACATTTTTCAAACACTTGTTCAACTTTTTTTAAACGCGTTGATTAACATTTTTTAAATAAATATATATATATATATATATATATATATATATATATATATATATATATATATATATATAAGAGAGATAGATAGATAGATAGATAGATAGATAGATAGATAGATAGATAGATAGATAGATAGAGAGAGAGAGAGAGAGAGAGAGTATTCTATAGTGTAAAAAAATTAAAAATAAAGTAAAAAAGGAACACAAAAAACGGAAAAAAGAAAACGAGGTTGTGGCCTCTCGCGTGGCTGGGCGGGGCCAATTCACACTCCGCTTTAGCGAGGATTCTCTCGCTCTCGCTTAATGCGAGATATAGGGGCTCCAGACAAGATGATATAGAAAGTTTAATGAGTGGATTAGATAGTCTAGAGTTTCAAATCAATGTGATGACTCCTAGCTAGCTAAGTGAAAATTTAATCCAGAATCCCTGCAAAAAAGTGAAACAAGAGAAAAAAAAGATGCAATACGTCTAGTTTTTTAGCTTCACTTCGAATTTTTCTTGCTAAATTTTGTTCTGGATTGTCAAACACTAAATTGATGTCTCCGACTGTTCCCCTTTAAAACAGGTAGATTTTCTGTTTTGAGAAGCCTACTGCTGCACCATACGAGATGTCAAGAGTAAGCCTGAGTACCATTGATTTAGTTTATACTAGCAAAATGGCCCGTGCGTTGCAACGAGAGAAACAAAATAGTCTCCAATGGCCATGACCACATTTTGCTGCTTCACCGAGATACACTATCACTATCAATTTCATAAAATCAAGAGCAACTTTTGAAATCATGAATATTTTTTAAACTCGTGCACATATTTCAAATCGTCAAAAAATTTACAAATTTTAGCAAATTTTCAAAAATCAATAATTTTTTTAGAATTCATGAACATTTTATACTATTTACAAGCATTTATTAAAAAACGAACATTTTATTAAAAAAAATTCTTGACTAGGCAATCATTTCTAGAATCAACGAGCATTTTTTTTGGAAATTGGTTGAACAACTTTTGAAATTTATGAACATTTTATGAATGAATAAACTATTTTTAAGTCACAAACAATTTTTGAATTTTTACGATATTTTTCCAATCATCAACACTTTTTGAGTAGGAGAAATTTTAACATTTTTAATACACGTTTTTTTGAATGATGAATACTTTTTGAATTTCAGAAAAATGTTTTTTATATTTTGAACATTTTATGAATAGGCAAGCATTTTTTTTACAAAATCGCAAACATTTTTGTGTCCACAAACATTTTATGATTTATTAAACATTTTATTTAAAAGTTATTATTATTATTTTTAGAACTTTTTGAAGTGTTAAATTATTAAAAGTAAAAAAAGAGAACTTAAAAAATGAAAATAAAAATAAAAAATGAAATTGAAAAAACAAGCCGCCCAGACATGGCCCGACCAAAACTGGTGCGCTGAGTCTTCTCCCAGCTCTCCCAGCGTGCAGATCACACTAGAGGAGGTCCCTGCTGCATGGGCCGACCTAGGCGAAGGATTAGCATATGTGAAACATTTTTTATATTTTATAGGTGGCATTGGTGGGTAATATTTTTTTAATTTTAGAGGCAATTTCCGTGACATACTGTCAGAAGCAATAGCCCCTTTATTATTAGGCATAGAAGTGGGCCATGGGTATTCCACTATTCATTCATCCACCCAAATCTAGGGTGGATATGGGGCGGCCCGGGCACGCCCGTGCGCGTCTGCCCGACAGGCCCGGTCCACCACCGACCCCACAGTTATCCCACAAAATCCCCAATCTACCTTCCAGTTTCGAACCCTAGCTCACTCCACTTGCCTCTCTTACACCGTCATGTTCTCTCCCCTCCCGCATTCCGATTCAATACAGCGCAATGTCGAGCTTTGACAGCCACTTCGACTCCTACCTCGACTTCGACGAGGAGCTGGCCCTCCGCATTGCCTTGGAGCGGTCCAAGGTGAAGACTGGGGTGTAGAGTAGCTCATGTTGCATGTATAGTATGAATATAGGGTGCTGGATATGAGATACGTGGATGTGTAGAGAGAAATATGAGGCGTGCCCGGTTAGTGCCCGCCGACGTGTCCGGGTGCATCCGCGGACGTTTGAGGGGCCGAATTAGCACATCGCGGCTGTAGATGCTCTTACTCACACGGAGGTCATGAAAATAACCATATCGTAAAAAAAAGTCATGTAAACAACCAAGTTCCAAAAAAGGTTATGAAAACAACAAAAGAGCATTTTTGATACATATATTGTGCTTGATCCGCGGGTCTTCAGAACCAGCTGTTACCATTCTTTCTTTTGCGGGTAGGTGTCACCATTCAACACACAGACAATTCTTACACGCCAAAATGATCCAATTATCTACATATATGAGGACAACGTGGTAAGCCACATGACCAGGATAATTCTGCCGCATGAAATTCCTTGATCGACCATGATATATACAGAGATATATGGACAGAATGAAGTACGTACAGTCAGCCATATAACTTAAATCCATTTCAAGAGCTCCCCTGCATGACGCGCTTCTCAACACCCGCCACCGCCGCCGCCGCCGCCACCACAGCCTCCACCACCACCTCCTCCTCCGCAGCCTGCGCCACCACCTCCTCCTCCGCAGCCTGCACCACCTCCTGCGCCACCGCCTCCCCAGTGGCTGCGGCGCCGTCTCGGCTTCCCCTCCCCGTCATCGGCGCAGCCGAACACGGCAACTGCCACGATCGCTACCGCAGCCACGAAGACGAAAACCAGACCCACGGCGGTGCCGGGGGAGTGCTGCAGGGGTCCGGCGGCAATGCCTCGGGCCATAGCGAGGTCCAACACCCTAACCATTGTATGAGCTGGTTGAGCTTTCTGTTTGTGAGCTAGGAAGCGGTGGTCGACTACAGGTATTAAAAGGCCAAGAGTTTGTACCTGGAGGTACAAGAAACAGAAATGTCAAGTCTTCGCTTGCGTTTTCTACACTCTTTGCATCGCTGTACGTATAACAGTACGTGCCACGCGTGGCGCTTTTTATGTCATTGTCTTGACTATTTGAATTGGATCCATTGATGGTTACCTAGGCGTAGAAGTTGAAAGATCTGGCATTGTAATCCATGCAAGTTAGCGATTGTGTATTTCTGATTGCTGATACAGCGGGGGAATTACGCGGGGAGAAGGGTTACAGAGTGGCGAGGCAGTTTGTCATTGGTCAGTAGCGGGGGCACGGGGAAGAGCATTCACGGGGAGGTTTGGTTAAAGGAGAAGGGAGGTCGACTTGAGATTTTTACAAATAGCGGTCTCTATCGAATGTCCATAATTTTAGGCTTCCAGTAACGTTCTGAACTTCTGCGCAACTGCAAAATTTTAGACTAAAATATGAGAGTCGGTAACATGCAATTCTGGATATCTCACATTGACATTTTTTTTGTTAGAGAAAATAAGAGAGAATAGAGAATTAGCTAAAGGAACTGCAAATTGAATAGTCCGTGGAAAATTCTTAGACGCGTAAACAATTGAGTCGGGTGGGAACTTGCACGTCACCACCGTGTTTGACCAAATGGCAATTTCTTAGCAACTGCTGGGTAACATGAAATTTGGTTGACGATGTACAAAATATCAGTTAGAGAAAAAAAGATATACAATATATATACGACCAAGTACTAGTTGCACCCAGTTATCGCCTTCAGCACGCGCGAGTGCCGCGCCTATAGGCGAGCACAAACGTGTCGAAGCGATAATATTGTTCTGGGTTTTATCCGCTCGTTCTGAATATACAGTGTATTAGTTTTTTTTTCTAAATGTCGAACTTTGTATTTTGAGTTTTTGACCAATTTTTATAAATTGAAAATATCAGCATCTACAATAGAAATAAACAAAATATGAAAACATATTTGATGGTGAATCTAATCATACTAAATTCATATTGTAGATATTAATATTTTATCAACAAACCTGCTCAAAGATAGAGAATTTTGGCTTTAAAAAAACTACATTTATATTTTGAAATGGAGGGAGTATATTCTAAAAACAATAACTACAACAATAACTACAAAATCTCTTTTTTGCGAGATAACTACAAAATTTCTTTTAAAATATTTTTGAAATTATACAGTTGAGCTCTCACAGTTGCTTTCATAAAAAAATAATTTCCCCCCATTGTTTATGAAAAATGTTCATGCCATAAACAAATCATTTGATTCTTCCATGCATCTATCCGCATCAATTTTGCACATAGATTGTTGCGATTACTGGTTCAACCATCTGAGAAAAATGTAGCAAAAGGTAAGAAAATCCATGGGCAAGACTTATCCACAAAACTTTCAATATTTCTTCAATGGATGGAAAATATATTTTTTGGGTATAAAACATTTTAATACATGTTCCATTCTATCAGAAATGTCCAGGCACATTGAATAATATATCTACACCACTTTTTAAAAATTGTTTCAACGGATACAAATATGATGTATATAAAAAATATTTTATGTAAATGTGGTGTGACATCAATAAAGTATGTTCATGTAACCCATTAAAAATGTTGCATAGTCTAGGAACCAAGATGACAAACATTCTTATGTGAAATTTTATATATTTTTTTTCCAAAATTTAAATATTGATACAAGCTAATTACATACAAAACTTGACAAATAGTATATTACATATACATTCTTGTAAAATGAAATCAATGCAATGTGAAAGGATCGATATGGTTGACTAGAGGGGGGGGGGGGGGGGTGAATAGGCAACTACCAATTTTTAACTTTTCTTTATCAAATTAAACTTTGCATCAAAGTAGGTTGTCTAGATGTGCAACTAGGTGAGCAACCTATATGATGCAATACCAACAAGCAAGCAAGCAAGCAAGAGAAGTAACACTAAAGAGCTTGCACAAGTAAAGGTAAAAGATAACCAAGAGTGGATCCGGTGAAGACGAGGATGTGTTACTGAAGTTCCTTCCCTTTGAGGGGAAGTACGTCTTCGTTGGAGCGGTGTGGAGGCACGATGCTCCCCAAGAAGCCACTAGGGCCACCATATTCTACTCACGCCCTCACACAACGCGAGATGCCATGATTCCACTATTGGCGCCCTTGAAGGCGGCAACCGAACCTTTACAAACAAGGTTGGGGCAATCTCCACAACTTAATCGGAGGCTCCCAACAAAACCACGAAGCTGTTGGGGAACGCAGTAATTTCGAAAATTTTCCTACGCACACGCAAGATCATGGTGATGCACAGCAACGAGAGGGGAGAGTGTTGTCTATGTACCAACGCAGACCGACTGCGGAAGCGATCACACAACATAGTGGAAGTAGTCGTACGTCTTCTTCCTGATCCGACCGATCCAAGCACCGTTACTCCGGCACCTCCGAGTTCTTAGCACACGTTCAGCTCGATGACGTTCCTCGGGCTCCGATCCAGCAAAGCGTCGAGGAAGAGTTCCGTCAGCACGACGGCGTGGTGACGATCTTGATGTACTACCGACGCAGGGCTTCGCCTAAGTACTGCAACGGTATGATCGAGGTGGAATTTGGTGGCAGGGGGCACCGCACACGGCTAAGGAACGATCTCAAGGATCAACTTGTGTCTTGGGGTGCCCCCTGCCCCCGTATATAAAGGTTGGAGGAGGGGGAGCCGGCCGGCCAGGGAGAGGAGGCGCAGGGGAGTCCTACTCCCACCGGGAGTAGGACTCCTCCCCCCAATCCTAATCCTATTAGGACTCCCGGGGGGAAAAGGAGAGAGAAGGGGGGCCGGCCCCTATCCTAGTCCTACTAGGACTTGGGGAAGGGGGGCGCCGGCCAGCTTGTGGGCTTTCCCCTTTTTCTCTTTTTCCACTAAGGCCCAATAGGCCCATTAGTCTCCCGGGGGGTTCCGGTAACCCTCCCGGTATTCCGGTAAAATCCCGATTTCACCCGGAACACTTCCTATGTCCAAACATAGGCTTCCAATATATCAATCTTTACGTCTCGACCATTTCGAGACTCCTTGTCATGTCCGTGATCTCATCCGGGACTCCGAACATCCTTCGGTACATCAAAATGCATAAACTCATAATAACTGTCATCGTAACGTTAAGCGTGCGGACCCTACGGTTCGAGAACAATGTAGACATGACCGAGACATGTCTCCGGTCAATAACCAATAGCGGGACCTGGATGCCCATATTGGCTCCTACATATTCTACGAAGATCTTTATCGGTCAGACCGCATAACAACATACGTTGTTCCCTTTGTCATCGGTATGTTACTTGCCCGAGATTCGATCGTCGGTATCCAATACCTAGTTCAATCTCGTTACTGGCAAGTCTCTTTACTCGTTCCGTAATACATCATCTCACAACTAACTCATTAGTTGCAATGCTTGCAAGGCTTAAGTGATGTGCATTACCGAGAGGGCCCAGAGATACCTCTCCGACAATCGGAGTGACAAATCCTAATCTCGAAATACGCCAACCCAACATTTACCTTTGGAGACACCTGTAGTACTCCTTTATAATCACCCAGTTACGTTGTGACGTTTGGTAGCACCCAAAGTGTTCCTCCGGTAAATGGGAGTTGCATAATCTCATAGTCATAGGAACATGTATAAGTCATGAAGAAAAGCAATAGCAAGATACTAAACGATCGGGTGCTAAGCTAATGGAATGGGTCATGTCAATCAGATCATTCAACTAATGATGTGACCTCGTTAATCAAATAACAACTCTTTGTTCATGGTTAGGAAACATAACCATCTTTGATTAATGAGCTAGTCAAGTAGAGGCATACTAGTGACACTCTGTTTGTCTATGTATTCACACATGTATTATGTTTCCGGTTAATACAATTCTAGCATGAATAATAAACATTTATCATGATATAAGGAAATAGATAATAACTTTATTATTGCCTCTAGGGCATATTTCCTTCAGTCTCCCACTTGCACTAGAGTCAATAATCTAGTTTTACACAGTAATGATTCTAACACCCATGGAGCCTTGGTGCTGATCATGTTTTGCTCGTGGAAGAGGCTTAGTCAACGGGTCTGCAACATTCAGATCCGTATGTATCTTGCAAATCTCTATGTCTCCCTCCTGGACTAAATCCCGGATGGAGTTGAAGCGTCTCTTGATGTGTTTGGTTCTTTTGTGAAATCTGGATTCCTTTGCCAAGGCAATTGCACCAGTATTGTCACAGAAGATTTTCATTGGACCCGATGCACTAGGTATGACACCTAGATCGGATATGAACTCCTTCATCCAGACTCCTTCGTTCGCTGCTTCTGAAGCAGCTATGTACTCCACTTCACATGTAGATCCCGCTACGACGCTTTGTTTAGAACTGCACCAACTGACAGCTCCACCATTTAAAGTAAATACGTATCCGGTTTGCGATTTAGAATCGTCCGGATCAGTGTCAAAGCTTGCATCAACGTAACCTCTTACGGTGAGCTCTTTGTCACCTCCATATACGAGAAACATATCCTTAGTCCTTTTCAGGTATTTTAGGATGTTCTTGACCGCTGTCCAGTGATCCACTCCTGGATTACTTTGGTACCTCCCTGCTAAACTTATAGCAAGGCACACATCAGGTCTGGTACACAGCATTGCATACATGATAGAGCCTATGGCTGAAGCATAGGGAACATCTTTCATTATCTCTCTATCTTCTGCAGTGGTCGGGCATTGAGTCTGACTCAACTTCACACCTTGTAACACAGGCAAGAACCCTTTCTTTGCTTGATCCATTTTGAACTTCTTCAAAATCTTGTCAAGGTATGTGCTTTGTGAAAGTCCAATTAAGCGTCTTGATCTATCTCTATAGATCTTTATGCCTAATATGTAAGCAGCTTCACCGAGGTCTTTCATTGAAAAACTTTTATTCAAGTATCCCTTTATGCTATCCAGAAATTCTATATCATTTCCAATCAGTAATATGTCATCCACATATAATATCAGAAATGCTACAGAGCTCCCACTCACTTTCTTGTAAATACAGGCTTGTCCAAAAGTCTGTATAAAACCAAATGCTTTGATCACACTATCAAAGCGTTTATTCCAACTCCGAGATGCTTGCACCAGTCCATAAATGGATCGTTGGAGTTTGCACACTTTGTTAGCTCCCTTTGGATCGACAAAACCTTCCGGTTGCATCATATACAACTCTTCTTCCAGAAATCCATTCAGGAATGCAGTTTTTACATCCATTTGCCAAATTTCATAATCATAAAATGCGGCAATTGCTAACATAATTCTGACAGACTTAAGCATCGCTACGGGTGAGAAAGTCTCATCGTAGTCAACTCCTTGAACTTGTCGAAAACCTTTTGCGACAAGTCGAGCTTTATAGACAGTAACATTACCGTCAGCGTCAGTCTTTTTCTTGAAGATCCATTTATTCTCAATTGCTTGCCTATCATCGGGCAAGTCAACCAAAGTCCATACTTTGTTCTCATACATGGATCCCATCTCAGATTTCATGGCTTCAAGCCACTTTGCGGAATCTGGGCTCACCATCGCTTCTTCATAGTTCGTAGGTTCATCATGATCTAGTAGCATGACTTCCAGAACAGGATTACCGTACCACTCTGGTGCGGATCTTACTCTGGTTGATCTACGAGGTTCAGTAGTATCTTGATCTAAAGTTTCATGATTATCATCATTAACTTCCTCTCTTATTGGTGTAGGTCTCACAGAAACAGTTTTCTGTGATGTACTATTTCCCAATAACGGAGTAGGTACAGTTACCTCGTCAAGTTCTACTTTCCTCCCACTCACTTCTTTCGAGAGAAACTCCTTCTCTAGAAATGATCCATTCTTAGCAACGAATGTCTTGCCGTTGGATCTGTGATAGAAGGTATACCCAACAGTTTCCTTTGGGTATCCTATGAAGACACATTTCTCCGCTTTGGGTTCGAGCTTATCAGGTTGAAGCTTTTTCACATAAGCATCGCAACCCCAAACTTTAAGAAACGACAACTTTGGTTTCTTGCCAAACCATAGTTCATAAGGCGTCGTCTCAACGGATTTTGATGGTGCCCTATTTAACGTGAATGCGGCCGTCTCTAAAGCATAACCCCAAAACGATAGCGGTAAATCAGTAAGAGACATCATAGATCGCACCATATCTAGTAAAGTACGATTACGACGTTCGGACACACCATTACGCTGTGGTGTTCCGGGTGGCGTGAGTTGCGAAACTATTCCACAATTTTTCAAATGTATACCAAACTCGTAACTCAAATATTCTCCTCCACGATCAGATCGTAGAAACTTTATTTTCTTGTTACGATGATTTTCAACTTCACTCTGAAATTCCTTGAACTTTTCAAATGTTTCAGACTTATGTTTCATTAAGTAGATATACCCATATCTGCTTAAATCATTTGTGAAGGTGAGAAAATAACGATATCCGCCACGAGCCTCAATATTCATCGGACCACATACATCGGTATGTATGATTTCCAATAAATCTGTTGCTCTCTCCATTGTACCAGAGAACGGTGTTTTAGTCATCTTGCCTATGAGGCACGGTTCGCAAGTACCAAGTGATTCATAATCAAGTGGTTCCAAAAGCCCATCAGTATGGAGTTTCTTCATGCGCTTTACACCGATATGACCTAAACGGCAGTGCCACAAATAATTTGCACTATCATTATTAACTCTGCATCTTTTGGCTTCAACATTATGAATATGTGTATCACTACTATCGAGATTCAATAAGAATAGACCACTTTTCAAGGGTGCATGACCATAAAAGATATTACTCATATAAATAGAACAACCATTATTCTCTGATTTAAATGAATAACCGTCTCGCATTAAACAAGATCCAGATATAATGTTCATGCTTAACGCTGGCACCAAATAACAATTATTTAGGTCTAATATTAATCCCGAAGGTAGATGTAGAGGTAGCGTGCCGACCGCGATCACATCGACTTTGGAACCGTTTCCCATGCGCATCGTCACCTCGTCCTTTGCTAGTGTCCGCTTATTCTGTAGTCCCTGTTTCGAGTTGCAAATATTAGCAACAGAACCAGTATCAAATACCCAGGTGCTACTGCGAGCATTAGTAAGGTATACATCAATGACATGTATATCACATATACCTTTGTTCACCTTGCCATCCTTCTTATCCGCCAAATACTTGGGGCAGTTCCGCTTCCAGTGACCAGTCTGCTTGCAGTAGAAGCACTCAGTTTCAGGCTTAGGTCCAGACTTGGGTTTCTTCTCTTGAGCAGCAACTTGCTTGCTGTTCTTCCCGAAGTTCCCCTTCTTCTTCCCTTTGCCCTTTTTCTTGAAACTAGTGGTTTTGTTAACCATCAACACTTGATGCTCCTTTTTGATTTCTACCTCCGCAGCTTTCAGCATTGCGAAGAGCTCGGGAATAGTCTTGTTCATCCCTTGCATATTATAGTTCATCACAAAGCTCTTGTAGCTTGGTGGCAGTGATTGGAGAATTCTGTCAATGACGCAATCATCCGGAAGTGTAACTCCCAATTGAATCAAGTGATTATTATACCCAGACATTTTGAGTATATGCTCACTGACAGAACTGTTCTCCTCCATCTTGCAGCTATAGAACTTATTGGAGACTTCATATCTCTCAATCCGGGCATTTGCTTGAAATATTAACTTCAACTCCTGGAACATCTCATATGCTCCATGACGTTCAAAACGTCATTGAAGTCCCGGTTCTAAGCCGTAAAGCATGGCACACTGAACTATTGAGTAGTCATCAGCTTTGCTCTGCCAGACGTTCATAACTTCTGGTGTTGCTCTTGCAGCAGGCCTGGCACTCAGCGGTGCTTCCAGGACGTAATTCTTCTGTGCAGCAATGAGGATAATCCTCAGGTTACGGACCCAGTCCGTGTAATTGCTACCATCATCTTTCAACTTTGCTTTCTCAAGGAACGCATTAAAATTCAACGGAACAACAGCATGAGCCATCTATCTACAATCAACATAAACAAGCAAGATACTATCAGGTACTAAGTTCATGATAAGTTTAAGTTCAGTTAATCAAATTACTTAGGAACTCCCACTCAGATAGACATCCCTCTAATCCTCTAAGTGATCACGTGATCCAAATCAACTAAACCATAACCGATCATCACGTGAGATGGAGTAGTTTTCAATGGTGAACATCGTCATGCTGATCATATCTACTATATGATTCACGCTCGACCTTTCGGTCTCTGTGTTCCGAGGCCATATCTGCATATGCTAGGCTCGTCAAGTTTAACCTGAGTATTCTGCGTGTGCAACTGTTTTGCACCCGTTGTATTTGAACGTAGAGCCTATCACACCCGATCATCACGTGGTGTCTCAGCACGAAGAACTTTTGCAACGGTGCATACTCAGGGAGAACACTTCTTGATAATTTAGTGAGAGATCATCTTATAATGCTACCGTCAATCAAAGCAAGATAAGATGCATAAAAGGATAAACATCACATGCAATAAATATAAGTGATATGATATGGCCATCATCATCTTGTGCTTTGTGATCTCCATCTCCGAAGCACCGTCATGATCACCATCGTCACCGGCGCGACACCTTGATCTCCATCGTAGCATCATTGTCGTCTCGCCAATCTTATGCTTCCACGACTATCACTACCGCCTAGCAATAAAGTAAAGCATTACATCGCGATTGCATTGCATACAATAAAGCGACAACCATATGGCTCCTGCCAGTTGCCGATAACTCGGTTACAAAACATGATCATCTCATACAATAAAATCAGCATCATGCCTTGACCATATCACATCACAACATGCCCTGCAAAAACAAGTTAGACGTCCTCTACTTTGTTGTTGCAAGTTTTACGTGGCTGCTACGGGCTTAAGTAAGAACTCATCTCACCTACGCATCAAAACCACAACGATAGTTCGTCAAATAGACTCCGTTTTAACCTTCTCAAGGACCGGGCGTAGTCACACTTGGTTCAACTAAAGTTGGAGAGACAGTCTTCCGCAAGCCATCTATGTGCAAAGCACGTCGAGGGAACCGGTCTCGCGTAAGAGTACGCGTAAGGTTGGTCCGGATCGTCTCACCCAACAATACCGCCGAACCAAAGTATGACATGCTGGTAGGCAGTATGACTTGTATCGCCCACAACTCACTTGTGTTCTACTCGTGCATATAACATCAAACCATAAAACCAGGCTCGGATGCCACTGTTGGGGAACGCAGTAATTTCGAAAATTTTCCTACGCACACGCAAGATCATGGTGATGCACAGCAACGAGAGGGGAGAGTGTTGTCTACGTACCAACGCAGACCGACTGCGGAAGCGATCACACAACATAGTGGAAGTAGTCGTACGTCTTCTTCCTGATCCGACCGATCCAAGCACCGTTACTCCGGCACCTCCGAGTTCTTAGCACACGTTCAGCTCGATGACGTTCCTCGGGCTCCGATCCAGCAAAGCGTCGAGGAAGAGTTCCGTCAGCACGACGGCATGGTGACGATCTTGATGTACTACCGACGCAGGGCTTCGCCTAAGTACTGCAACGGTATGATCGAGGTGGAATTTGGTGGCAGGGGGCACCGCACACGGCTAAAAAAAGATCTCAAGGATCAACTTGTGTCTTGGGGTGCCCCCTGCCCCCGTATATAAAGGTTGGAGGAGGGGGAGCCGGCCGGCCAGGGAGAGGAGGCGCAGGGGAGTCCTACTCCCACCGGGAGTAGGACTCCTCCCCCCAATCCTAATCCTATTAGGACTCCCGGGGGGAAAAGGAGAGAGAAGGGGGGCCGGCCCCTATCCTAGTCCTACTAGGACTTGGGGAAGGGGGGCGCCGGCCAGCTTGTGGGCTTTCCCCTTTTTCTCTTTTTCCACTAAGGCCCAATAGGCCCATTAGTCTCCCGGGGGGTTCCGGTAACCCTCCCGGTATTCCGGTAAAATCCCGATTTCACCCGGAACACTTCCTATGTCCAAACATAGGCTTCCAATATATCAATCTTTACGTCTCGACCATTTCGAGACTCCTTGTCATGTCCGTGATCTCATCCGGGACTCTGAACATCCTTCGGTACATCAAAATGCATAAACTCATAATAACTGTCATCGTAACGTTAAGCGTGCAGACCCTACGGTTCGAGAACAATGTAGACATGACCGAGACATGTCTCCGGTCAATAACCAATAGCGGGACCTGGATGCCCATATTGGCTCCTACATATTCTACGAAGATCTTTATCGGTCAGACCGCATAACAACATACGTTGTTCCCTTTGTCATCGGTATGTTACTTGCCCGAGATTCGATCGTCGGTATCCAATACCTAGTTCAATCTCGTTACTGGCAAGTCTCTTTACTCGTTCCGTAATACATCATCTCACAACTAACTCATTAGTTGCAATGCTTGCAAGGCTTAAGTGATGTGCATTACCGAGAGGGCCCAGAGATACCTCTCCGACAATCGGAGTGACAAATCCTAATCTCGAAATACGCCAACCCAACATTTACCTTTGGAGACACCTGTAGTACTCCTTTATAATCACCCAGTTACGTTGTGACGTTTGGTAGCACCCAAAGTGTTCCTCCGGTAAACGGGAGTTGCATAATCTCATAGTCATAGGAACATGTATAAGTCATGAAGAAAAGCAATAGCAACATACTAAACGATCGGGTGCTAAGCTAATGGAAATGGGTCATGTCAATCAGATCATTCAACTAATGATGTGACCTCATTAATCAAATAACAACTCTTTGTTCATGGTTAGGAAACATAACCATCTTTGATTAACGAGCTAGTCAAGTAGAGGCATACTAGTGACACTCTGTTTGTCTATGTATTCACACATGTATTATGTTTCCGGTTAATACAATTCTAGCATGAATAATAAACATTTATCATGATATAAGGAAATAAATAATAACTTTATTATTGCCTCTAGGGCATATTTCCTTCAGAAGCTTCACCACAATGGACTATGGCTCCGTGGTGACCTCAACCGTCTAGGGTGCTCAAATTTTACACCCAAGAGTAACAAGATCCGCTAGGGATGAGTGGGGGAATCGAAAATCCCTTGGTGGAAGTGTAGATCGGGCCCTTCTCAACCACTCCCGAGCAAATCAACAAGTTTGATTGGCTAGAGAGATAGATCGGGCGAAAATGGAGCTTGGAGCATTTAATGGAGCTTGAGCAATAAATGGAGCTTGGGGGAGGAAGAGGTAAGTCAAAGAGAAGAAGGGGACTCCCTTTTATAGTGGGGGCAACAATCCAACCGTTGCCCCCCACCAACCAGCCCCGCACAGGGCGGTACTACCGCTAAGAGGGGGCGGTACTACCGCTAGGTCAGCGGTACTGCCGCACCAGCCAGTGGCACTGCTGCGCAGAGGAGACTAGTAGGGAATAGGACCCAACGCGGTACTACCGCGGTGGTAGGGGCGGTACTACCGCTCCTGAAACGGTACTACCGCCTCTACAACCGCAACTAGTGCCGCAAAACCCGACACGAGAAAAATACCCCTCGAGTCGAGGCGGTAGGAGCCAGACAGCCCAGCGGTACTACGGCAGCGGGGTCACGGGCGGTACTACCGCCGTGGAGCGATACTGCCGCTTGTGACCCTTCGGCCGTACTACCGCTGGTAGTGCGGTACTACCGCTGGGACACTGAAGAGAGAGAGAATCTCTCCAATGAGGCTGAGGACGAGGCGTTGGTGCCAGGCACCCCAGCGGTACTACTGCTGTGGAGACAAGGCCGGTACTACCGCTGTGGAGCGGTACTGCCGCTTGTGTCTCCTCAGTGGTACTACGGCTGGGTTGCACGGTACTACTGCTGGGACCCAGACAGGACAAGGAAAAGTGGAGAGACCTCTTCAAAGGAATGGACAAGCTCGGAGGGTGAGAAGCTGATGTATACGTGTTGATTCCACCCATGCAAAACCCCACCGGACCCCTTCTTGATAGTACGGTGCCCTCTACGCAACTAGTCCACCGAGAGAGAAACGAAAGAGCTACACCGTCTTGAAGGACACTCCGAAGGGAAGGAAACGTCTCGTGCCAGGGGTGAATCTGTGAACTATTCAAAGCACATGATTAGTCCGCAAACATGTTGTCATCAATCAACAAAACTACTTTGAGAGAGATATGCCGTAACAATCTCCCCCTTTTTGGTGGATTGATAACAACTAGGGATTTGCGCAAGGAAAAGAAATAAATGAAAGAAAACTAAGAACTGCAAAATATAGACGGGCTCCCCTAGAATGCGTGCACCTGGTTAGAGGAGCATTCGGAAAGCAAGACACACACATCCGGATCAACACCCCCCCTATATCTTATAGTCCAACAATTCTAAGCACAAGATATATGAGAGAAGAGAATATAACAGGACAAGCATGCAACTCATAATAAACTACAGTACTGAATAGACATAAGTAATAAGGTAGCGATAGGGAGCATATGTCTAGAACTTAGGTCTCACGGGCACCAAACCAAACCAAACAAAGACACCGAGAGAACACACAAGAAAACACAAGACGACAAACACAAAGCACGACACAAATCCCTACACTCTCTCCCCCTTTGGCAGCGAGACACCAAAAAGGGAAAAGAGCCACGCTACAACTCCAGGTGATGGCAAGCTGAGGATCTCGAAACATCAAATCTCAGCGTGATCGTCTGCATCTCCGTCGTTGGTCGAAAACTGCTCGGCGTCGGAGTCGGTCCAAGGGCAGTGCTGATGAATCCACTCCTCCTCTTCAGTGATCTGACCCTCAGAACCACTGGCAACTGTCGCTCCCAACTGACGCATGAGCTCCTTGTGGCGCATCCTGGCATGCTTCTCCGCCACATGAGTCATGTACTGACCATGAGACTCCATGCAGAAAAGCTTCTTCAACTTGTTTTTAAGCTTCTTCGCCCACGAGGGTTGAGCACTAGAGGGGCCAATATCCTCCTCATGATCATCAGTGGCTGCCCCACCCTCAGTCTCCATGGTAGCAGTAGCAGCAACAGCAGATGGACCCCCTGTTTGAGGCGCTGGGGTGACCCAATTGTCCTTCTTCCTCAGACGCTTGATCTCATGAGAAACCAAGTCTCCAGTCTCTAGCAACACTCAGGGATAGGTCTGTGCCCAGGCCCTCTCAATGAGCCTCATGATGAATGGACCATATATCGGGCACTTGCGCTCAGACACGGCAGAGAGAAGTTCAGACCACATGACATGAGAAATATCCAGGCTCTCTCCAGTGCTTTCTTCCTTCTCATGCTGACAGAAAAGGAGCATGTCCATGAGGTAAGAGTGGACCATATCCAGATTCCCGATCCGAGGGAAGAGAGTCTCACGGAAGATGCGATGAAGAATGTCCAAATACGGAGACAGCTCATAGGTCTTCTTCTCAGTTACTGGGTGAACTTTCACAGTGCAGTAGGGCCAAAGGGCTTGCTTGTGGGTGGACGTAGCATTGCGGTGAGGGCGGAAACCGACAGGAGTCTCAAGCCCGTGATCCACCACATCAAGTAACTCCATGAAAGCCTTCCACTTGACGGAAAGCAGCTTGCCATTGGTCATCCATGTCAGAGTCCTGTCTACATCCGTCTCAAGATGGACGGTGGCATAGAATTGAGCCACCAAATCCGCATCGAAATCCTTATTGAATTGCATGATCCTGAGAATGTTCAGCTGAGTGCACATCTGAAGGGCTTCGCCAAAGTACTCCGGGTCCTTCTCCATAGCATCAGTGTCAATGGAGCGAACATCAACAAAGAGAGTCTTCTCGGCCTTGATCACATCAAAGTAGATGGCAAACTGAAAACGGTTCCAGAACGGGCGGTTGACCAAAGTGGGTTCTTGGTCCACCGCATAGGGGTTGCGGCGACGCTTCTCCCAAAACTCCTTGTTGGTCATCTCAGTCATAGTCTTCCCTTTTGGCTTGTTGGCGGATCTCTTCGTTTGCTGAGGAGGTGGAGGAACACTTGCGGATGCACTTGCTGGAGGCGGTTGGGTGCTCGAGGAGCCACCGGCTGGCTCAGAGGTGCGGTAGCATTTTGATGTTGCACGCCCGGGGTTGATACGGCGAGCTTGATGCTCAGAATGGTCATCACCTGGAGCCAAACACAAGAACACGCAAAACAACCAGAAAGAACGAGCATAAGACAACAAACACAAAAAAGAATCAAGGTAAGGCAGGAATATGATGGAATTTGGCATACAGCGGTAGTACCGTGACATGTCCGCGGTAGTACCGCCCAAGCGGTAGTACCGCCCCAAGGAGGGCGGTAGTACCGCTCGAGGTCAAGCGGTAGTACCGCTCCAATGAGAGCGGTAGTACTGCTCGAGGCGGAGAAACAACAGTTTCCTACAGCACGAGGCGGAGAAACATCGGTTTCCTACTACCATGGTCAGATCCGGCACTACCGGCCTGCCAAATTCAAAAATATTCCTACCAAACTCTAATCGAGATAGTCTAGTTGCCTTCTCCAACCAACTCAAGCCTAGATTTAGCCAAAAATCTAGAGATGCTACCACCATTGCCCCTAAGAAACAAGATCTGAAAACGAGACAAAAGGAGACAAGGAACGGGGGCAATACCGGCATCCATGGCAAGAGAACGGGGTGGGGATCGACTCCACCAAAGGAAAAGGAGAGGGACGCCTCGGAGACGGAGATCCGCCGGAGCCCTCCTGCGGCAAGTTGAGGCTGGAGAGAGGAAGAGGAAAGAGGGGGCGAAGTGAATGGTTATGGGGGAGAAGAAACCTCCCCCTGCCCCGATATAACCCCTGGTCCCGTCCCTCAGCGGTAGTACCGTGATGGGGGGCGGTAGTACCGCACACCACCAGCGGTAGTACCGCCCAGCACGCTGCGGCAACCAAACAACATGGCTTTTGCTCGAAGGAAAGACAAGAACAGCAAGAAAAGAGAGCACACCAGCAAACGACCAAGATACACCTCTTCAAAAGAGGGCGGTGGCCGAGGCCACCTATGTATGAGTCAAGAGGTATGGCGCCGCGAAGATTTTAACCTTGGGCCCATGACCAAAACTCGTCTTTGAAACACAAGTACCATCAACAATGGCTAAAGTGAAAGACTTGATCAATTTATGCATAATGGGGGGAGGGAGAGTTCATTGAGAGAACAACACTCCCCCTATGTCCATGCCTACACCTAAACTAGACAGAAAATTGAGCGTGGTGGGGGTGTGCAAGGGTTCAAGCCACATTGCTCGAATTGATGATATTTAGCTCATGCCTTAACTCGCGAAATCTTGCTTCATGCAAGGGCTTCATGAAAATATCTGCAAGGTTGTCATGAGTGTTGACATAGTTGAGCTCGATCTCTCCTCGCCTAATGTGATCCCGGATGAAGTGATACCGAATCTCAATATGCTTCATCTTGAAGTGTTGCACCGGGTTGAGAGAGATCTTTATGGCACTTTCATTGTCACACCAAAGAGGCACTTTGTCACAAGTGACACCATAATCCTTTAAAGTTTGCCTCATCCATAGGAGTTGTGCACAACAACTACCGGCGGCAACATACTCCGCCTCAGTGGACGAGAGAGACACACAACTTTGCTTTTTAGAAGACCAACTCACCAAAGAGCAACCAAGGAATTGGCACCCTCCGGAAGTGGACTTCCTATCCACTTTGTCTCCCGCCCAATCGGAGTCCGAGTACCCTACAAGCTTGAAGTTTGATCCTCTTGGGTACCAAAAGCCAAAGTTTGGGGTATGAGCCAAATATCAAAAGATTCGTTTGACCGCCACATAGTGACTTTCCTTCAGTGCGGCTTGAAACCGTGCACAAATTCCCATACTCAACATGATGTCCGGTTTAGATGCACAAAGGTAAAGCAAGGATCCAATCATGGAGCGATATACCTTTTGATCCACCACTTTACCATTGGGATCTAAGTCAAGTTGGCACTTGGTGGGCATTGGAGTGGAAGTCGGCTTGACATCACTTAGCTTGAATCTCTTGAGCATGTCTTGAGTGTATTTGGATTGATTGATGAAGGTTCCTTATCTTCTTTGCTTCACTTCGAACCCTAGAAAGAACTTCAACTCTCCCATGGAGGACATCTTGAACTTTGAGGTCATGAGAGCGGCAAATTCCTCATTGAAAGCTTTGTTAGGAGAACCAAAGATAATATCATCAACATATAATTGGCACACAAACAACTCCCCTTTGACCTTCTTAGTAAAAAGAGTGGGGTCGATTAGCCCAACTTCAAAACCACGGTCTTGTAACAACTCAATAAGGTGGTCATACCACGCACGTGGGGCTTGTTTAAGGCCATAGAGTGCCTTATCGAGTTGATACACATGATCGGGAAAGTAGGGATCCTCGAACCTGGGGGGTTGCTTGACGTAAAACAATTCATTAATAGGACCATTAAGAAAAGCACTCTTCACATCCATTTGTTGTAACTTAAAGTTATGATGAGAAGCATATGCAATCAACATGCGAATGGATTCAAGACGAGCAACAGGAGCAAAGGTTTTACCGTAGTCGATACCCTCGACTTGGGAGTAGCCTTGTGCTACCAAACGAGCCTTGTTGCGAATGATAATCCCATGGGCATCTTGCTTGTTCTTAAATATCCACTTGGTTCCTATGACATTGTGATTCCCGGTTGGTCTTGGCACCAATCTCCACAGTTTGTTGTGCTCGAAGTTGTTGAGTTCTTCATGCATGGCATTGAGCCAATTCGGATCTTCTAGCGCTTCATAGACCTTGTGGGGTTCCACACAAGAGACAAACGCGTGATGCTCAAAATAATTTGCTAATTGTCTACGAGTGCTTACCCCCTTTCTTAAGCTTCCAAGCACATTCGTCATGAGATGATCCTTGGTGGAGAGCTTGGAAGCAACCTTGGCAGCACGACGCTCTAATTCCTCCTCGGGGGTGAGACGAGGAGTGGTCACTTGATCATCTTGAGCATCGTCTTGGGCTTGTTCTTGTTCTTGAACTTGCTCGGAGGAGATAACTTGACCTTGGGCATCACTTGATGTGTCAACACCGTCTTGAGCGTGATCTTGCCCTTGGTCATGTTCTTGAAGATGAGGGCCTTCATGTTGAACTTCGGAAGTGTGTGGGCCTTGGGTTGGTGATGGCTCCACTTGAGTGGAGCTTTGTCCTTCTCCTTCGGCCAAAAGGGGTTCCTTAATGGGTAGGATAAAGCCAACACCCATTCTTCTTATGGCCCGGGGAGGAATTTCATCACCTACATCACAAGTGCCACTTTGCTCCACTTGGGAGCCGTTATTCTCATCAAACTCCACGTTACACGTCTCCTCAATAAGTCCCGTGGATTTATTGAGGACACGGTAAGCATGAGAGTTTGTAGCATAGCCAACAAATATGCCCTCATAAGCTCTAGCCTCAAATTTAGACAACCGAACACCTTTCTTGAGAATGAAACACTTACACCCGAATACCCGGAAGTACTTGAGGTTGGGCTTGTTACCGGTGAGTATCTCGTATGGAGTCTTGTTCAAGGCCTTGCAGAGGTAGAGCCGATTGGATGCATGACACGCGGTGTTGATGGCTTCAGCCCAAAAGTTGTACGGAGACTTGAACTCCGCCATCATGGTCCTTGCCGCATCGATCAACGTCCGGTTCTTCCTCTCTGCAACACCATTTTGTTGAGGGGTGTAGGGTGCGGAATATTGATGCTTGATTCCCTCATCACTAAGAAACTCATCCAAGGTGTAGTTCTTGAACTCGGTGCCGTTGTCACTTCTTATTGTCAAGATCATTGCATTGTATTGACGTTGTGCTTCATTTGCAAAGTCAATGACGGTCTGTTGGGTCTCGCTCTTCCTCTTGAAGAAATACACCCACGTGTACCTTGAGTAGTCATCCACAATCACCAAGCAATACTTCCTACCTCCAAGACTATCGAAGGATGGAGGCCCGAAGAGATCCATGTGAAGGAGCTCCAAAGGCCTCTTTGAATAAATGATAGTCGTGGGAGGGTGAGCCTTCTCATGTAGCTTTCCTTCGATATAGGCACTGCAAGCACGATCTTTAGCAAAACTAACATTCGTTAGTCCACGGACATGGTCCCCCTTGAGGAGACTTTGCAAAGATATCATATTGACATGGGCTAAACGGCGATGCCAAAGCCATCCCACATCAACTTTAGCCATTAGGCATGTCGCGGTCTTAGTGGGTCGCTCCGAAAAGTTAATCACATATAGACCGTTCTCGACATGCCCAACAAAAGCTACTTTAAGAGTCTTGCTCCACAAGAGGGCCACGGTATCGATATCAAAGAAAGTGGCAAAGCCCATGATTGCAAGTTGACGAACGGAAACTAAATTGTATGCAAGGGACTCAACAAGCATGACCTTCTCGATCGTGAGATCATGAGAGATGACCACCTTGCCAAGTCCCAATACCTTAGAAGATGAGGCGTCACCCCACTCGACATTGGTGGGCATAGATGGAACCTTATGCACGTCCACCACCAAGTCCTTGCTTCTGGTCATATGATTTGTAGCTCCGCTATCGAGCAACCATGACCCCCCACCGGAAGCAAACACCTACAAGAGATCAATGCTTGGTTTTAGGTACCCATTTTGTAATGGGTCCTTTGATGTTAGTAACAAGGGTTTTTGGAACCCAAATAGACCATTCAATGTATTCATGAGGAGAGCCAACAAATTTGGCATAAACATGCCCATCACTAGCACGGCATAACACATAAGAAGGATTAAAATCGCCGGCTTTGTTGGGAGGGGTGACATTTCCCTTCTTGACATTGTTCTTCTTCTTCTCCTCGGAGGCACTCTCTCCCTCCTTCACAAAGGTTTGCATGAGAGGAGAAGGTCGTTTGGTCTTGTCATTCTTCTTCTTGTTCTTGGAGTCGGGCACGTACCCAACCCCTTCCTTGGCCACAACTCCCTTTTGGTTGATCAAGAGATCGTTGAGGTTCTTCTTGCCTTGTATGCAAGTCGCAAGACCTCTCTCAAGTTGCCCCTTTAGCTTAGCGTTCTCCTCAACGAGATGCACATGCTCACAACACGGGTTAGTAGCATTTGCATTATCAATTAACATCATACGAGGGAAAGTGGCTTTTTCCTTGGTTAGCTTTACTTGAAGTTGATCATGAGACTCTTTGAGGCTAGCATGAGCACCCTTCAAGACCTTGTGTGCCTTGTCAAGTAGATCAAACTCCTCTTTGAGTCTAGCAAGATCAACCTCAAGTTCGGCCTTCTCGGAGTTTAGCACATGAGAAACTATGAGGACATGATCATAATCTTTCTTTAACTTAGCATGATCAACATTGTGTGACTCCTCAAGAGCCAAACGAAGACCACGCTCTTCCTCAAGAGCATTGGAAAGATCCGAAATCTCATCGGCATAGTCACGACTATGCCCTTCCATCTTAGTGATGGTGTCTTCATGAGCCTCGATCATGTCATTCGCTTCACCAAGTTGTTCCAAGAGAGCAACAAAGTGCTTCTTGGATTTTCCCTTGAGTATGCCCATAAAGGCCTCAAACTCGTTAGCCTCCACATTAGCTCCCTCAAGTTCATTAATGCTATCCGTCGGAGAAGGATTATTAATGATGGTAGTTTTGATATTGGGGGTTACCTTGTTGGTGGCTTTAGCCATGAGGCACTTGGCGGTGATGCTCTCATTGGGTGAGTCGAAGAGAGACACCCGTGAAGTCGTGGCAATGGCAACGGAGGCCATGGCAACCGACTCATCATCTTCATCATCGTCATCATCCTCATTGTACTCTTCTTGTACAACCAATGCCTTGGGAGGAGTCTTCTTGGTGAAGTTGTTCTTGTTGGGGAACGACTTGGCCTTGTCCTTTCGGATGAGCTTGCCACCATTGTCTTCCCTCTTCTCATACGGGCATTCCGCAACAAAATGACTCACGTTGCCGCAATTGTAGAAAGTCCTTACACGTTGCTTGCCCCTCGTGCTACTCAAGTTGTTTTTGCTAAAGTTTGGCCTCGAGTTTTTCTTGCTCCAAAATTGCCTTGAAGCAAGTGCCATGTGTTCATGATATGCATACTTCGTATCTTCGGGGTTGCTCTCCTCTTCTTCCTCTTCTTCTTCAACGGTGAGCTTGGCCTTAAATGCAAGGTTAGGCTTCTTTGCCCGTTGAGAACGGAGCACCGCATTGTCGACGGTCTTGTCCAAAATGTTCATGGCCACAAACTCATCCAACACTTCGCTTGAGGTCAAAGTGTGGAAGTCCGGTCTTTGACGAATGACGGAGGACATGGCCTTGTGGTAGGGCATCATTGCCTTGAGGAATTTGCGCTTGATCCAATTGTCATCCGTGTCCTTGCTCCCGTGATATCGTAGTGAGACCGCGAGTTTGGTTACTCTCTGATAAAGCTCATGAGGTTCTTCATCTTCTTTCATAGCAAACTCATCGGCCTCATCTTGCACCACTTCATAGTTGGAGCGTTGAATGCTTGCGCTTCCCCGGTAGAGAGAGACAACACAATGCCATGCATCTTTGGCCAAGGCGAAGGGACGAAGATGAGGTAGGTCTTCAGGTGGAATTGCATCTTGAATGATGAAGAGAGCATTCTCATTGAATTGATTATCCGCGGCTTCTCGAGGAGTGAAGTTGCTTGGATCATGCGGATAAAAACCTTCTTCAATGATTCTCCAAAGGTTAGTGTTCACATGATTTAAATGACGTTTAAAGCGGTAAACCCAAGAATCAAAGTCCTCATTTTTCACAATCTTAGGGGGAGGACCGACATGATTCAAATGAGTAGAAGGAACCGGTCCACCATAAACAAGTGGTGGTTCCACATGAGCAAAGATGGCGGTGCCATTTTTACCACTAGAAGATGGAGCCTTTTCACTACTAGCTTCCCCCTTGTCGGGGATAACATCCGTCACCTTGTTGGTGGAATCACCCACTTTCAACAGTGCGGTGGAAAGTTTAATCCCCTCAAGAAATTTTGTAAACATGCTTTCAACCTCGGTCATCATGGAGGTCTTCAATGTCTCTAAGGCCACATTGAATTCCTCACGAGAGACCGAGGTTCCCCCATCGCCCGTGGACGAGATCGGATTCACACCGGAGTGTTCCTCCACACCGTCTACGGTATCAACCATACTCTTTGGATGGTAAAGTCCTTAATAAAGAGACGAGGCTCTGATACCAATTGAAAGGATCGATATGGTTGAATAGAGGGGGGGGGGGTGAATAGGAAACTACCAATTTTTAACTTTTCTTTATCAAATTAAACTTTGCATCAAAGTAGGTTGTCTAGATGTGCAACTAGGTGAGAAACCTATATGATGCAATACTAACAAGCAAGAGAAGTAACACTAAAGAGCTTGCACAAGTAAAGGTAAGAGATAACCAAGAGTGGATCCGGTGAAGACGCGGATGTGTTACCGAAGTTCCTTCCCTTTGAGGGGAAGTACGTCTCTGTTGGAGCGATGTGGAGGCACGATGCTCCCCAAGAAGCCACTACGGCCACCGTATTCTCCTCACGCCCTCACACAATGCGAGATGCCGTGATTCCACTATTGGTGCCCTTGAAGGCGGCGACCGAACCTTTACAAACAAGGTTGGGGCAATCTCCACAACTTAATCGGAGGCTCCCAACAAAACCACGAAGCTTCACCACAATGGACTATGGCTCCGTGGTGACCTCAACCGTCTAGGGTGCTCAAACACCCAAGAGTAACAAGATCCGCTAGGGATGAGTGGGGGAATCGAAAATCCTTTGGTGGAAGTGTAGATCGGGGCCTTCTCAACCACTCCCGAGCAAATCAACAAGTTTGATTGGCTAGAGAGATAGATCGGGCGAAAATGGAGCTTGGAGCATTTAATGGAGCTTGAGCAATAAATGGAGCTTGGGGGAGGAAGAGGTAAGTCAAAGAGAAGAAGGGGACTCCCTTTTATAGTGGGGGCAACAATCCAACCGTTGCCCCCCACCAACCAGCCCCGCACAGGGCGGTACTACCGCTAAGAGGGGGCGGTACTACCGCTAGGTCAGCGGTACTACCGCACCAGCCAGCGGCACTGCCACGCAGAGGAGACTAGTAGGGAATAGGACCCAACACGGTACTACCGCGGTGGTAGGGGCGGTACTACCACTCCTGAAACGGTACTACTGCCTCTACAACCGCAACTAGTGCCGCAAAACCCGACACGAGAAAAAGACCACTCGAGTCGAGGCGGTAGGAGCCAGACAGCCCAGCGGTACTACGGCAGCGGGGTCACGGGCGGTACTACCGCTGTGGAGCGGTACTGCCGCTTGTGACCCTTTGGCCGTACTACCGCTGGTAGTGCGGTACTACCGCTGGGACACTGAAGAGAGAGAGAGAATCTCTCCAATGAGGCTGAGGACGAGGCGGTGGAGCTAGGCACCCCAGCGGTATTACTGCTGTGGAGACAAGGGCGGTACTACCGCTCTGGAGCGGTACTGCCGCTTGTGTCTCCTCGGCGGTACTACGGCTGGGTTGCGCAGTACTACCGCTGGGACCCAGACAGGACAAGGAAAAGTGGAGAGACCTCTTCAATGGAATGGACAAGCTCGGAGGGTGAGAAGCTGATGTGTACGTGTTGATTCCACCCATGCAAAACCCCAGCGGACCCCCTCTTGATAGTATGGTGCCCTCTACGCAACTAGTCCACCGAGAGAGAAACGAAAGAGCTACACCGTCTTGAAGGACACTCCGAAGGGAAGGAAACGTCTCGTGCCAGGGGTGAATCTGTGAACTATTCAAAGCACATGATTAGTCCGCAAACATGTTGTCATCAGTCACCAAAACTACCTTGAGAGAGATATGCCGTAACACAATGTTTGCTAGGAGTAGAGATAAATTTTAAAAAGTAGAAAAATATAACAAAAGGTAAATGCGAAAACAGTTAAGAAGTGAAAGAACAAAGAAATATAATAAAGAAAAAACAAAGAAGGAAAATACAAAAAAGGGAAAACTCAGTTATATCATTGGCTGGCAGTTGTTGGTGGTGATGGTGGTCGTGCCGGGGGTGGGGGTGGGGGGGTCAGGGCTGTTGGGGAGGCTACGTGAGTTGTTGCTTCCCGTAGTGGACATACATTAGGGATTCTATGTCAGTCTAGCACGTGCGATTCTATGAGCCTTATCAAAGTTAGATCGTGTGATGCCTTACACCATCTTCCCCCGAAAGTGATGACAATTTTGCTCATGGGTATGCGTACCCATGGTACCCTTGTTGGGGAACGCAATATTCAAAAAATTCCTACGACCACGCAAGATCTATCTAGGAGATGCATAGCAATGAGAGTGGAGAGTGTGTCCACGTACCCTCGTAGACCAAAAGCGGAAGGTTAAGTAACGCGGGTGATGTAGTCGAATGTCTCCGTGATCCAACTGATCAAGTACCAAACGCATGGCAACTCCGCGATCTGCACACGTTCAGCTCCGTGACGTCCCTCGTACTCTTGATCCAGTTGAGGCCGAGGGAGAGTTTCGTCAGCACGATGACGTGATGACAGTGATGATCAAGTTACCGATGCAGGGCTTCGCCTAAGCACTACAACGATATGGCCGAGGTGGAAATCTGTGGAGGGGGGGATCGCACACGGCTAAGACAACTGTCAACTTGTGTGTTCATGGGGTGCCCCTCCCCCGTATATAAAGGAGTGGAGGAGGGGAGGGCCGACCCTCTCTATGGCGCGCCCCAAGGGGGATTCCTACTCCTAGTAGGAGTAGGTCCCCCCTTCCCTAGTTGGAGTGGGAGAAGAAGGAAAAAGGAGAAGGAGAGAAGGAAAGGGGGGTCGGCATCCTCCCCAATTCGGATTGGGCTTGGGGGGGGGGGGTGCCCCCACTTGGCCGCCTCCTTGTCTCTCTCCCACCATGGCCCATTAAGGCCCATTGACTCCTCGAGGGGTTCCGGTAACCCCCCGGTACTCCGGTAATTGCCCGAACTTATCCGAAACCATTCTGGTGTCCAAACATAGCCTTCCAATATATCAATCTTTATGTATCGACCATTTCGAGACTCCTCGTCATATCCGTGATCACATTCGAGACTCGGAACTACCTTTGGTACATCTAAAATCATAATACCGATCACCATTGAATGTTAAGCGTGCGGACCCTACGGGTTCGAGAACTATGTAGACATGACCGAGACTCACTTCCGGTCAATAACCAATAGTGGAACCTGGATGCTCATATTGGTTCCTACATATTCTACGAAGATCTTTATTGGTTAAACTGCATAACAACATACATTGTTCCCTTTGTCATCGGCATGTTACTTGCCCGAGGTTCGGTCGTCGGTATCTCAATACCTAGTTCAATCTCGTTACCGGCAAATCTCTTTACTCGTTCCGTAATGCAACATCCCGCAACTAACTTATTAGTCACTTTGCTTGCAAGGCTTATAGTGATGTGCATTACCGAGAGGGCACAGAGATACCTCTCCCATACACAGAGTGACAAATCCTAATCTCAATCTATGCCAACTGAACAAACACCATTGGAGACACTTGTAGAGCATCTTTATAGTCACCTAGTTACGTTGTGACGTTTGATAGCACACTAAGTGTTCCTCCGGTATTAGGGAGTTGCATAATCTCGTAGTCATAGGAACATGTATAAGTCATGAAGAAAGCAATAGCAATAAACTAAACGATCATAGTGCTAAGCTAACGGATGGGTCTAGTCCATCACATCATTCTCTAATGATGTGATCCCGTTCATCAAATGACAACACACGTCCATGGCTAGGAAACTTAACCATCTTTGATTAACGAGCTAGTCAAGTAGAGGCATACTAGGGACACTCTGTTTTTCTATGTATTCACACATGCACTAAGTTTCCGGTTAATACAATTCTAGCATGAATAATAAACATTTATCATGCTATAAGGAAATATAAAATAACAACTTTATTTTTGCCTCTAGGGCATATTTCCTTCAGTATCCCACTTGCACTAGAGTCAATAATCTAGTTCACATTGTCATGTGATTTCACACCAATAGTTCACATCTTTATGTGATTAGTTCACATCTTCATGTGACTAATACCCAAAGGGTTTACTAGAGTCAATAATCTAGTTCACATCGCTATGTGATTAACACCCAAAGAGTGATCATGTTTTGCTTGTGAGAGAAGTTTAGTCTACGGCTCTGCAACATTCAGATTCGTATGTATTTTGCAAATTTCTATGTCTACAATACTCTGCATGGAGCTACTCTAGCTAATTGCTCCCACTATTAATATGTATTTAGATTAAGACTTAAGAGTCATCTAGATCGGTGCAAAAACCTTGCATCGATGTAACTTGATAACCCACAAGTATAGGGGATCGCAATAGTTTTCGAGGGTAAAGTATTCAACCCAAATTTATTGATTCGACACAAGGGGAGCCAAAGAATACTCTCAAGTATTAGCAGCTGAGTTGTCAATTCAACCACACCTGGAAACTTAATATCTCCAGCAAAGTGTTCAGTACCAAAGTAATATGATAGTAGTGGTAACGGTAGCAAAAGGTAACGGTAGTAAAAGTAATGTGTTTGGTGTTTTGTAGTGATGATATCAATAGCAAAGGGAAAGTAAATAAGCGAAGAACAATATATGGAAAGTTCGTAGGCAATGGATCGGTGATGGAGAATTATGCCGTATGCGGTTCATCATGTAACAGTCATAACCTAGGGTGACACAGAACTAGCTCCAGTTCATTGATATAATGTAGGCATGTATTCCGAACATAGTCATACGTGCTTATGGAAAAGAACTTGCATGACATCTTTTGTCCTACCCTCCGTGGCAGCGGGGTCCTTACGGAAACTAAGGGATATTAAGGCCTCCTTTTAATAGAGTACCGGAACAAAGCATTAACACATAGTGAATACATGAACTCCTCAAACTACGGTCATCACCGGTAAGTATCCCGATTATTGTCACTTCGGGGTTAACGGATCATAACACATAATAGGTGACTATAGACTTGCAAGATAGGATCAAGAACACTCATATATTGATGAAAACATAATAGGTTCAGATCTGAAATCATGGCACTCGGGCCCTAGTGACAAGCATTAAGCATAGCAAAGTCATAGCAACATCAATCTCAGAACATAGTGGACACTAGGGATCAAACCCTAACAAAACCAACTCGATTACATGATAGATCCCATCCAACCTATCACCGTCTAACAAGCCTACGATGGAATTACTCACGCACGGCGGTGAGCATCATGAAATTGGTGATGGAGGATGGTTAATGATGACGATGGCGACAGATTCCCCTCTCCGGAGCCCCGAACGGACTCCAGATCAGCCCTCCCAAGAGGTTTTAGGGCTTGGCGGCGGCTCCGTATCGTAAAATGCGATGAATTCTTCTCTCTGATTTTTTTCTCCCCGAAACACAATATATAGAGTTGGAGTTGGAGTCGGAGAGGCAACAGGGGGCCCACGAGGTAGGTGGGCACGCCCCCACCCTCGTGGAGAGGTGGTGGGCCCCCTGGCCTTCATCTTTTGCAGGTATTTTTTATATTTTCCAAAAAGTTGCTCCGTGAAGTTTCAGGTCATTCTGAGAACGTTTGTTTCTGCACATAAATAACACCATGGTAATTCTGCTGAAAACAACGTTAGTCCGGGTTAGTTCCATTCAAATCATGGAAGTTAGAGTCCAAAACAAGGGCAAAAGTGTTTGGAAAAGTAGATACGTTGGAGACGTATCAACTCTCCCAAGCTTAAACCTTTGCTTGTCCTCAAGCAACTCAGTTGACAAACTGAAAGTGATAAAGAAAAACTTTTACAAACTCTGTTTGCTCTTCTTGTTGTAAATATGTAAAGCCGGCATTCAAGTTTTCAGCAAAGATTATAACTAACCACATTCGCAATAACGCTTAGGTCTCAAGTTTACTCATATCAATAGCATAATCAACTAGCGAGCAGTAATAATAAATCTCGGATGACAACACTTTCTCAAAACAATCATAGTATGACATAACAAGATGGTATCTCGCTAGCCCTTTCTGAGACCGCAAAACATAAATGCAGAGCACCTTTAAAGACCAAGGACTGACTAGACATTGTAATTCATGGTAAAAGAGATCCAGTCAAGTCATACTCAATGTAAACTAACAATAATGAATGCAAATGACAACGGTGCTCTCCAACTAGCGCTTTTTAATAAGAGGATGATGACTCAGCATAAAAGTAAATAGATAGGCCCTTCGCAGAGGGAAGCATGGATTTGTAGAGGTGCCAGAGCTCGGTTTTGAAACAGAGGTGAATAATATTTTAAGCGGTATACTTTCACTGTCAACATAACAACCAAGAGATGGCGATATCTTCCATGCCACACACATTATAGGTGGTTCCCAAACAGAATGGTAAAGTTTATACCCCCCTTCCCCCAACAAGCATCAATCCATGGCTTGCTTGAAACAACGAGTGCCTCCAACTAACAACAGTCCCAGGGGGAGTTTTGTTTGCAATTATTTTGATTTAGTTTGCATAAAGCATGGGACTGGGCATCCCGGTGACCAGCCATTTATCTCGTGAGTGAGGAGCGGAGTCCACTCCTCTTAAGAATAACCCACCTAACATGGAAGATACAGACAACCCTAGTTGATACATGAGCTATTAGAGCATACAAAACAGGATATTTATTTGAAGGTTTAGAGTTTGGCACATACAAGTTTACTTGGAATGGCAGGTAGATACCGTATATAGGTAGGTATAGTGGACTCATGTGGAATAACTTCGGGGTTAAAGGAGTTGGATGCACAAGCAGTATTCCCGCTTAGTATAGGTGAAGGCTAGCAAAAGACTGGGAAGCGACCAGCTAGAGAGTGACAATAGTCATGAACATGCATTAAAATTAATCAACACCGAATGCAAGCATGAGTAGGATATAATCCACCATGAACATAAATATCGTGAAGGCTATGTTGATTTTGTTTCAACTACATGCGTGAACATGTGCCAAGTCAAGTCACTTAGATCATTCAGAGGAGGATACCACCCTATCATACCACATCACAACCATTTTAATAGCATGTTGGCACGCAAGGTAAACCATTATAAGCTCCTAGCTAATCAAGCATGGCACAAGAAACTATGATCTCTAGTTGTCATTGCAAACATGTTTATTCATAATAGGCTGAATCAGGAACGATGAACTAATCATATTTACAAAAACAAAAGAGGTCGAGTTCATACCATCTTTTCTCATCTTAGTCAGTCCATCATATATCGTCATAATTGCCTTTCACTTGCACGACCGAATGATGTGAATAATAATAATAGTGCGTGTGCATTGGACTAAGCCGGAATCTACAAGCATTCAATAAACAGGAGAAGACAAGGCAATATGGGCTCTTTTGTCAGATCAACAATAATGCATATAAGAGCCACTTCAACAATTTAATCATGGTCTTCTCCTATCGACCCCCAAAGAAAAGAAAAGAAATAAAACTATTTACACGGGAAAGCTCCCAACAAGCAAAAGAAGAACATGAAGTATTTTTGGGTTTCCTTTTAATTACTACTATAAGCATGGAAATTAAAACTAGCTAAAAGCTACAACTAATTTTTTTGGTTTTTCTTAAGGTTTATTAAACACACAAGAAGAAAGCATAAAAAGGAAAATAAACTAGCATGGATGATACAATGAAAAAGTATGAGCACCGACATCTAGCAATGAGTGTGTGAACATAAATGTAATGTCGGTGGGAAATATGTACTCCCCCAAGCTTAGGCTTTTGGCCTAAGTTGGTCTATGGCCACGGTTGGCCTGGCAGATATCCATAATAATAGTTGGGGTCGTACTGCAATGCAGCGGCTATCGCCTGCTGAGCTGTAGCGTGGCGACGAGCGGCCTCCGCTCTCCTCTCGTACTCGTCTACCTCCTCTCTGGTAATAGTATATCTTCCTTTTGCCTGATGATCAAAGAAGGCAGGAGCAGGGAGAGTAATATGGACAGCAAGGCGTCTGTCAAAGATTAGTCAATACTAGAGAGGTGATTCATTCCTCTCAACAAACTGGTGGTGAACCATAGCATTAAAGTCTAGGTAAGCAGGAGGTAATTCAATATCATCTTCGCGTATGACTATACCAAGAAAATTAGCTATGCGTGTTGCATAAATTCCTCCAAAGAAATCTCCATTAAATCTATTAAGATGCAACCTACGTGCAACAATGGCTCCCAAATTATAAGATTTATCTCCTAATACAACACTCCTAAGAATGATGAGGTCAGGGACACACATGTGACATGCCTTATCTTTACCATTAATGCATCTACCTATGAAGAGAGCAAAATAATGTATAGCAAGAAAGTGAATGCTCCCTATGGTAGCTTGTGTAATATCTCTAGATTCTCCCACAGTTATGCTAGCAAGAAAATCTCTAAATTCAGATTTGCGAGGATCCCTTATACTACCCCATTGTGGAAGTTTGCAAGCAGTGGTAAAATCCTCTAAGTCCATAGTATAGGAATTTTCATAAAGATCAAATAGGACAGTTGGAGAATTACGTGAAGTTGAGAATTCAAACCTCCTCACAAAGGTACTGGTGAGGTTGTGATACTGGTGATGACCCACAAGTATAGGGGGTCTATCATAGTCCTTCGATAAGTAAGAGTGTCGAACCCAACGAGGAGCAGAAGGAAATGATAAATGGTTTTCAGCAAGGTATTCTCTGCAAGTACTGAAATAAGTGGTAACAGATAGTTTTGTGATGAGATAATTTGTAACGAGCAACAAATAACAAAAGTAAATAAAGTGCAACAAGGTGGCCCAATCCTTTTTGTAGCAAAGGACAAGCCTAGACAAACTCTTATATAAGGCAAAGTGCTCCGAGGACACATGGGAATATCGTCAAGCTAGTTTTCATCACGTTCATATGATTCGCGTTCGGTACTTTGATAATTTGATATGTGGGTGGACCGGTGCTTGGGTGTTGTTCTTACTTGAACAAGCATCCCACTTATGATTAACCTCTATTGCAAGCATTCGCAACTACAACAAAAGTATTAAGGTAAACCTAACCATAGCATGAAACATATGGATCCAAATCAGCCCCTTACGAAGCAACGCATAAACTAGGGTTTAAGCTTCTGTCACTCTAGCAACCCATCATCTACTTATTACTTGCCAATGCCTTCCTCTAGGCCCAAATAATGGTGAAGTGTTATGTAGTCGACGTTCACATAACACCACTAGAGGCTAGACAACATACATCTCATCAAAATATCGAACGAATGCCAAATTCACATGAGTGCTAATAGCAAGACTTCTCCCTTGTCCTCAGGAACAAACGTAACTACTCACAAAGCATAAACATGTTCATAATCAGAGGGGTATTAATATGCACAAAGGATCTGAACATATGATCTTCCACCAATTAAACCAACCAGCATCAACTACAAGGAGTAATTAACACTACTAGCAACCTACTAGCACCAATCCCGGACTTGAAGACAAGAATCGGATACAAGGGAAGAACTAGGGTTTTGAGATGAGATGGTGCTGATGAAGATGTTGATGGAGATTGCCCTCTCCCGAAGAGAGGAGCGTTGGTGATGACGATGGCGATGATTTCCCCCTCCGGGAGGGAAGTTTCCCCGGCTGAACAGCTCTGCCGGAGCTCTAGATTGGATCCGCCAAGGTTCCGCCTCGTGGCGGCGGAGTTTCGTCCCGAAAGGTTGCTTCTTATTTTTTTCTCGACAAAAGACTTCATATAGGAGAAGATGGTCATCGGAGAGCCACCAGGGGGCCCACAAGGTAGGGGGCCGCGCCCTAGGGGGGGCGCCCCCACCCTCGTGAGAAGGGTGTGGCCCCCCTGGTCTTCATCTTTGGCGAGGATTTTTCATTATTTATTATAAGGTGTTCCGTGGAGTTTCAGGACTTTTGGAGTTGTGCAGAATAGGTCTCTAATATTTGCTCCTTTTCCAAACCAGAATTCCAGCTGCCGTCATTCTCCCTCCTTATGTAAACCTTGTAAAATAAGAGAGAATAGCCATAAGTATTGTGACATAATGTGAAATAACAGCCCATAATGCAATAAATATTGATATAAAAGCATGATGCAAAATGGACGTATCAACTGGCTGCACTTCTCTTCCTTGAAGCTCACAAGATAGGCGTTACGCAAATATGCATTGAATTCTTCCTTAATTCCTGCTCGATCCATAAAATTTTCAGAATGCCACTCACAAGGACGCACTGGAGCGTCTCTTGGTGGCTCTTCATCAGCATCACGCATTGCAAGCTTGGGTCCTTTCTTCCTTGAGGAACCACCTTGGAACATTTTCCTAATCATTTTCTTCCTCTGAAAAAATTCTGAAATTTTTTAGTAACTTCAAAATAAAAGTAAACCAAACTCAATAATATTGATAGCAACTACTCCTACAAGTGCCTAGGGCCTATATCATGTATCAAAACTACTTTTGACCATATAAATTTGACATGCAAGCTCAAGAACAGGGTCACCTAAGCAGCAAAAATTTGCAATGAATAAAGCACTAGAACAAAAACTAATTGGACCAATGGAGGAGTCACATACCAAGGAACAATCTTCCCAAGCAGTTTTGTGAGAGGTGCTTTGAGCAAGGAGATCGAAAATGGAAGCAAAATGAGCTAGAACTCGTGCTTGAGCTGGATATTCGTGTTTGGAGGAGGAAGGAGTGTGTGGGTGAAAGGATAAGTGGAGGAGGGCCACCGTGGGCCCATGAGGCAGGGGGCGCGCCTAGGGGGGTAGGGCGCGTCCTCCACCCTCGTGGGCAGGTGGTTGACCCCCCTGCTGTGTTCTCAGTGCCAAATATTCTCAAATATTCTAGAAAAAATAATATTTAAATTTTAGGGCATTTGGAGAACTTTTTAAGGGTATTTTTATATTGCACGGATAATAAGATAAGAGACAGAAAAATATTTTTTTTATTTAATATAAATAACAGAAAGTAAAAGTGGGGTACAGAAGGTTGTGCCTTCTAGTTTCATCCATCTCATGATCATCAAAAGGAATCCACTCACAAGGTTGATCAAGTCTTGTTAACGAACTCATTCCGAATAAAATGGAACCGGAGAAATGTAGAATAACACTATGTTACCTCAACGGGGATATGCACATCCCCAATAATAAGAATATCATATTTCTTCTTGACAGTAGGAAGAGGAAATTCAAAACCTCCAAACATAATCGATGTAATTTTTCCAATAGAATTGATACTATGAACTTGAGGTTGTCTCCTCGGAAAGTGTACCGTATGCTCATTACCATTAACATGAAAAGTGACATTGCCTTTAGTGCAATCAATAACAGCCCCTGCAGTTTTCAAAAAGGGTCTTCCAAGAATAATAGACATACTATCGTCCTCGGGAATATCAAGAATAACAAAGTCCGTTAAAATAGTAACGTTTGCAACTACAACAGGCACATCCTCACAAATACCGACAGGTATAGTAGTTGATTTATCAGCCATTTGCAAAGATATTTCAGTAGGTGTCAACTTATTCAAATCAAGTCTACGATATAAAGAGAGAGGCATAACACTAACACCGGCTCCAAGATCACATAAAGCAGTTTTAACATAGTTTCTTTTAATGAAGCATGGTATAGTGGGTACTCATGGATCTCGATGTTTCTTTGGTATTCCGCCCTTAAAAGTATAATTAGCAAGCATGGTGGAAATTTCAGCTTCCGGTATCTTTCTTTTATTTGTGACAATTTCTTTCATATACTTAACATAAGGATTCATTTTGAGCATATCAGTTAATCGCATACGCAAAAAGATAGGTCTAATCATTTCAGCAAAGCGCTCAAAATCCTCATCATCCTTTTTCTTGGATGGTTTGGGAGGAAAAGGCATGGGTTTCTGAACCCAAGGATCTCTTTCTTTACCATGTTTCCTAGCAACAAAGTCTTTCTTATCATAACGTTGATTCTTTGATTGTGGGTTATCAAGATCAACAGCAGGTTCAATTTCTACATCATTATCATTACTAGGTTGAGCATCATCATGAACATTATCAGTAACATTATTACTAGTTTCAGGTTCATTACCAGATTGTGTTCAGCATCAGAAATAGAAATATCATTTGGATTCTCAGGTGTTTCAGTAATAGGTTCACTAGAAGCATGCAAAGTCCTATCATTTTTCTTTTTCTTCCTTTTAGAAGGACTAGGTGCATCTATATTATTTCTCTGAGAATCTTGCTCAATTCTCTTAGGACGGCCTTCAGGATATAAAGGTTCCTGAGTCATTCTACCAGTTCTAATAGCCACTCTAACAACATAATCATTATTCTTACTATTCAATTCATTGAGCAAATCATTTTGAGCTTTAAGTACTTGTTCTACTTGAGTGGTAACCATAGAAGCATGTTTACTAATAAGTTTAAGTTCACCTTTGACATTAGCCATATAATCACCCAAGTGTTCAAGCATATTTGAATTGTATTTCAATTGTCTACCAAAATAAGCATTAAAGTCTTCTTGCTTAGCCATAAATTTATCAAACTCATCTAAGCATGGGCTAGCAAACTTAGTAAATGGGATTTTAGCTTTATCATATCTATAGAGAGAATTTACCTTTACTACCTGTGTCGGGTTATCAAGACCATGATTTTCTTCATTAGGTAAGGGATTAAGATCATATGTTTCTTCAACAGGCGGTAAATTAAGACCATGTATTTCTTCAATAGGAGGTAAATTCTTAACATCTTCAGCTTTAATACCTTTTTCTTTCATAGATTTCTCTGCCTCTTGCATATCTTCAGGACTGAGAAACAGAATACCCCTCTTCTTCGGAGTTGGTTTAGGAATAGGCTCAGGAATTGGCTCCAGAGGTGTCCAATTATTTTCATTTGTCAACATATTATTCAATAGAATTTCAGCTTCATCTGGTGTTCTTTCCCTAAAAACAGAACCAACACAACTATCCAGGTAATCTCTGGAGGCATCAGTTAGTACATTATAAAAGATATCAAGTATTTCATTTTTCTTAAGAGGATGATCAGGCAAAGCATTAAGTAATTGGAGAAGCCTCCCCCAAGCTTGTGGGAGACTCTCTTCTTCAATTTGCTCAAAATTATATATATATCCCTTAAAGCAGCTTGTTTCTTATGAGCAGGGAAATATTTAGCAGAGAAGTAATAAATCATATCCCGGGGACTACGCACACAACCAGGATCAAGAGAATTAAACCATATCTTAGCATCACCCTTTAATGAGAATAGAAATATTTTAAGGATATAAAAGTAGCGAGTTCTCTCATCTTTAGTAAACAGGGTAGCTATATCATTTAATTTAGTAAGATGTGCCACAACAGTTTCAGATTCATAGCCATGAAAAGGATCAGATTCAACCAAAGTAATTATATCAGGATCAACAGAGAATTCATAATCCTTATCGATAACACCGATAGGTGAAGTAGCAAAAGCAGGGTCAGGTTTCATTCTGGCATTTAGAGATTGCTTATTCCATTTAGCTAATAACCTCTTAAGGTCGTTTCTATCTTTGCAAGCTAAAATAGCTAAAGAAGCTTCTTGATCAAAAACATAACCCTCAGGAATAACAAGTGATTCTTCATCATCACTTTCATCGGTATTATCAGATTCAATATTTTCAATCTCTCTAGCCCTAGCAATTTGTTCATCAAGAAAATCACTAAGTGGCACAGTAGTATCGGGCATAGAAGTAGTTTCATCATAAGTGTCATGCATAGCATAAGTGGCATCATCAATAACATGCGACATATCAGAACGAATAGCAGAAGCAGGTGTAGGTGTCGCAAGCTTACTCAAAACAGAAGGTGAATCAAGTGCAGAGCTAGATGTCAGTTCCTTAGCTCCCCTCGTAGTTTAGGGATAGATCTTGGTTTTTGGATCTCTCAAGTTCTTCATAATGATAAGCAGATATAAATCCCAAGTGACTCAAAGAATAGAGCTATGCTCCCCGGCAACGGCGCCAGAAAATAGTCTTGATACCCCACAAGTATAGGGGACCGCAACCGTTTTCGATGGTAAAGTATTCAACCCAAATTTATTGATTCGACACAAGGGGAGCCAGAGAATACTCTCAAGTATTAGCAGCTGAGTTGTCAATTCAACCACACCTGGAAACTTAATATCTGCAACAAAGTGTTTAGTAGCAAAGTAATATGATAGTAGTGGTAACGGTAGCAAAAGGTAACGGTAGTAAAAGTAATGTTTTTGGTGTTTTGTAGTGATGATAGCAATAGCAACGGGAAAGTAAATAAGCGAAGAACAATATATGGAAAGTTTGTAGGCAATGGATCGGTGATGGAGAATTATGCCGGATGCGGTTCATCATGTAACAGTCATAACCTAGGGTGACACAGAATTAGCTCCAGTTCATTGATATAATGTAGGCATGTATTCTGAACATAGTCATACGTGCTTATGGAAAAGAACTTGCATGACATCTTTTGTCCTACCCTCCTGTGGAAGCGGGGTCCTTACAGAAACTAAGGGATATTAAGGCCTCCTTTTAATATAGTATCAGAACAAAGCATTAACACATAGTGAATACATGAAATCCTCAAACTACGGTCATCACCGGTAAGTATCCTGATTATTGTCACTTCGGGGTTAACGGATCATAACACATAATATGTGACTATAGACTTGCAAGATAGGATCAAGAACACTTGATGAAAACATAATAGGTTCAGATCTGAAATCATGGCGCTCGGGCCCTAGTGACAAGCATTAAGCATAGCAAAGTCATAGTAACATCAATCTCAGAACATAGTGGACACTAGGGATCAAACCCTAACAAAACTAACTCGATTACATGATAGATCCCATCCAACCCATCACCGTCCAGCAAGCCTATGATGGAATTACTCACGCACGGCAGTGAGCATCATCAAATTGGTGATGGGGGATGGTTGATGATGACGATGGTGACGGATTCCCCTCTCCGGAGCCAACGGACTCCGGATCAGCCCTCCCGAGAGGTTTTAGGGCTTGGCGGCGGCTCTGTATCGTAAAACATGACAAATTCTTCTCTCTGATTTTTTTCTCCCCGAAACACAATATATAGAGTTGGAGTTGGAGTCGGAGAGGCAACAGGGGGCCCACGAGGTAGGGGGCGCGCCCTAGGGGGGCAGGCGCGCCCCCACCCTCGTGGAGAGGTGGTGGCCCCCCTGGTCTTCATCTTTTGCAGGTATTTTTTATATTTTCCAAAAAGTTGCTCCGTGAAGTTTCAGGTCATTCTGAGAATGTTTGTTTCTGCACATAAATAACACCATGGTAATTCTGCTGAAAACAGCGTCAGTCCAGGTTAGTTCCATTCAAATCATGCAAGTTAGAGTCTAAAACAAGGGCAAAAGTTGTCGGTGTAAAAAAAGAGGGGTACACTTTTTGTACCCCTATAACTGTGCACGGGCAGTCTGAGCCACGGGCACCGCCACACCAAGCAAGGCAAGGGAGGTGAGCCAGGGTAAGACCGAAGCTCAAGAGAACTACGATGCCAAGGACAAGACCACGAAGAGCAAAGGGGACGAAGTGGACTCCCCCGGCAAGATCCTTGCCGGGAGACAGTTCTAGGAGCCCCGGCAAGACCCTTGCCGCGGCGACTCGTCCCGCGCCTATGGAGCAAATCACCCTTGAGTCCACTGCCCCCAAAGGGCAAGGATTCGGGAGACATCCCCGTGGCGACATGCATATCTTTGTGAAGACATTCAAGATCAGGTACGCACTAAGGAGACGACAACCCTTGGCGGGATCCCAGCCGAGGAAGACCACAAGGCCCCCGGCAAGCGCCTTGCCGGGGATGACAGCAGGCGCCCCGAAAAGACCCTTGCCGGGGATGACAGCAGGCGCCCCGGCAAGACCCTTGCCGGGGCCCTGGCAAGGCCCTTACCGAGGACACCCGTAGGGCCACCATCAGGCCCACGCCGACTAAACCTCCACCGCCGTTCGCATGCAGCTGCCGACCCAACCAGCTGGGCAGGCACCTACGTGGTGGCATGCAGATCTCCATGAAGACCCACCACTGCGGCACCTCAGCTGCCTGCCTACCTACGTGGCATCACAGGCGTCGCTGGCCAGGGCGCGTGTTGACACAAGAAGGAGCGGCGACGGGCAAGACAGGTTTCTCCCCCGTCCCCGATAAAGCAAGGACACCTAAGCAAGACACATTAAATGCGCCTTGTCATGTAATGCGAGGGATAACCTCGCATCACTGTACCCTTTCCACCTCCTGTGTGCCACTGTGGCAACCCCTTTTTTCTATAAAAGGAGGCCCGAGGCGACCAGGAGAAGGATTCGGCTTTTTGGAGCTCCTCACGCCCCATAGCTAGCTCAAGAACACATATATAAAATCCACCAAAGCAGGAGTAGGGTTTTACGCATCCTCGCGGCCCAAACCTGGATAAACGAACCGTGTGCTACCTGTTAGATCCGCTCTTCTCACGACCCGGCGCCCCGCTAACCGTAGTAGGGATTCTTGTGATCCCATAGGTGTCGTTCCCACCGACATCTCTGGCGCGCCAGGTAGGGGGCGCAGTTGTGAGAATCCGCTCTAGCAATCAGCCCAGCACTCCTTCGTCTTCATGGCTCTTGGAGAGGGAAGGAGGCCGGAAGATCAGCGCTCGAGCGACTACAAACAGAAGCTAAGTTGCACCGAACCCTTATTTGTTCTATCCTTTTTATATGAGGTTATTCCCCCCGGAGATGTCACGCCTTTGTATGAGAAACCTGCACGCCAGGGGGCTCTCCCAAGATCGGCAACGCCCGTGCCCTATTTCGAGTCTGCTCGACAGCTCAAGCGACTGCGTCGGGAATGGCAGAGTAGCCTTCCGCGATCAACAACGCCCTCGATTCTGACTCGAGTCAAGCTCGACAGTTTGAGCGGCCGCGTTCAGAACGGAAAGGTGGCTCGTCCGACAGCACGCGTACCCAGCAGGCCCATGGGGATCCGTCCCCAAAACGCCGCTAGGGGCTTCCACGCCGGCAAGCCTACCCAATCGATGTAGGGCGCGCATACAAAGAGGAATTGAACGGGGAAATAACGTGCATGAAATTAAAAGTACTGCAAAGTTATATTACATCACATCATTGCTGCGGTTCTAACTAAATATGAAATTTGTCTTGGCCGTGAACCTGCAGTGGCGGTAAAGAACGGGATGCCTAATCCCGGCGCTGGCCTTCCACCCTCTTGATTTCGTCGATGCTGCTGATGACGGGCTTGATGCGCTCCTTGAGCACCGTGAGGTCAATACCATCCGGCAAGCTATCCATCGCGGCATCGAAGTCGAGGTCGGGATTCCAGTACGCCATCTTGGTGAGGGCCTTGGTCATGACCCCCTGGCAAAGTCGCCGGGCTTCCCCGGCCAACGTGGCCGCTCGGTTGGAGTGAAGATAAGCCAAGGCTCCAAGGACGCCCTCGAAGAACAGGGTCAGCTTGGTGTTGATGGTCCCGCTGCGCTCAGGGGCGTACCTCACGTTTGGCATCCCCATGATGGCCAACTGCAAGGTGACCCTGCCGGCGACGTCCTCCAGACGGCTGATCCATCTGTTCTTGCCCGCCACATAATCCTGGTGGGAGGCGGCCTCGTTCGCCCGCAACTGCTTCTCCTCCTCCAGACTCCTGGTCAAGGTCTCCTCCCGAGCCCTGCTCTCCGACAATATCTTCTCGAGATCCTCCAGCTTCAGCTTGAGATCTTTGATGGAGTTTTGCGCTTCGGAGAGCTCCCGAGCCCTACTGATGACCGCTCCTTGCGCCTCCACCAAGGCGCTGTTGAGCGTGCTCTTCTCGTTGGACAGCTTGAGGGCCTGCTCCTTCGGCTCGTCCTGCTCTACCTTCAACTCCCTTACTTTGCCGGCATGAGCCAGAGCCTGGGCATCGAGTGCCTCCTTGTGCCTCTGCTCTAGCTTGCGAGTCCGCCGTGCGACAAGGGCCTCGAGCTCCTCATCCTTGCCAAGGAGCGCTGCGGCAAGCTTCGCCTCACGCACGGTGAGGTCCTCTTCCTGGGAATCCAGTGTGGCTTGATGCTGGTTCCGGACGGCCTCGGCCGCGGCGGCCAAGTTCGCCGCCTTTTCCTGGGCCTTCTCGATGTCAGCCATCTTCATGGTGAGCTCGACATTGCGCTTGGCCAATTCCTCCTGAAAGGCCCTCTGCTCCTCGCGAGTCTGGTGGAACCATGTCTGCGTCTCAGTAACGCGCGCCTTGAAATCCACCTCCGCCTGGTCCACCGTTGCTGTCCTAGACTTAACCTTGTCTAGAGGGACACGGTAGAGTGCCTGGAGTTTTCAGAAGTTGGCCCCCATAGCGCGGAAAATCTGCTCTTCTGGAGAACCATCACCGCCAACGCCCGGCTCATCGACAACCTCGAGCTCGGTGGCGGCAAGCACCTCGCTGTCAAAGACCTCCCCTTCGGTGGGCGCCCGGGAACTTGACGCCCCTGGAAGATGGACGAAAAGATCGTCGCCCACCTTCAGGTATCTGCCGGGGCCCGAGGTTGAGGGAGGCTGATCATCAACCACCTCTTCCTCGGCGGCGGCCTTGCCGACTTCCCCGGCAGGCCCACCGCTGGCACCCTCGGCAGAAGCCTCGCCGGTCGCCTTGGCGGCCCCCGCAGCGGTGTCCTCGGCAGCATCCTTGGCGGCCTCATCAGCGGCGACCTCGTCAGCATCCCTGTCGGCCTCCTCAGCAATGTTCCCAACAATAGTATCCACGTCCTCCATACCCATTGAAGGAGGGCCTGGGTAGTAATGGGAGCATTGAAGCCAAGAAAAAGAATAAGGGAAAAACATAGACGGAGGACAGGCAACTCACCAGTGCCAGGCTGTGAAGCAGAAGTCCCCTCCCCGCCAGCATCCGGTGCCGTGGCAGAGTCACCAGCGCCCAAGTTCCCCTCTTCCTCCATGGGTGTGGGCTCCGTGCTTGATGCCCTTGCCGGGACGCCCCTCGCGGCGGCGTAGTCGATGGGGGTGGTGTGTTGGGGGTAGCCCTCCGCGGCTCCTCCTGCTGCCGCTCCCCTCCTGCAAACCCGACAAGGTCAACACTATAGCATCGAACGCCTACCACATGTCGAATAAGAGGAGGGTGACGAACTTACGCTGGGGGCTGTGCCGGGGGCTGCTGTCTGGGCTGCTCAACACCACCAGTGGCGTCTTTGAAGCCCCAGCTGGGGGCTGACTGCTCGCCGAGGCCTTCGCCCTCTTCACCCTCTGGGCCAACGTCTCTGCATCCCTGCAAAAGAAAAAACGGATCAAGATGAGTGACTTAATTCAGAGGAATGGAAATGGCAGTAAGGAATGGAATACTTACTCGTCATCCACCGCCTCCTCTTCCACCACTTTCCTTTTCCTCTTCGGGCTGAGAGGCCCGAGATCAAAAGTGACCTCCGCGTCAACATCCAAGTCGACATCTGCCGGAGGAGGCGAAGACGGCGGGGTTTGTGCGCGCCCAGATGAGGAAGGGGTTGTTGTCTTCTTCTTCTCAGCGGCCTTCGTCAGCCTCTTGGCTGCCGTGGCCCTCGTGTGACGCCCAGACCCCTCCAGGGTCAATTGAGGCCGCGTAGCCCTGCCGGGCCGGACCGGCTCGCCGGAGCCAGCTCGCCGCAGGATTCGCCCTCTTCCCCTGGTTGGCGTCAAGCCCGCCGCCATGTCCTCCTCCTTCGACGACTCGTCGGCCGCGTCTTCGACGAACGGAGCTCCAGTGTCGGCGTTGCTGACCTCCCCGGAGGCCGCCGCCCACCGGGTGAGCTCCTCTTCCTCCGCAGCCGTTGCGGCCTTGTCCTCCACACCCCTGGCGCTGCCGGCCTCCATGGCAAGCTGTGCCTCCCTCGCCCTAGTGGCGATGTAGTCCAGCTCTGCCTGGGTGGTGTCCATGACAAGACACCGCTCGGCGTCAGCATTGACATACACCTCGATCAGGGTGTCAAAGAATTGCTGCACATCCGCGTCCTTCGGCTCCTTCCAGCTCGGGACAGGGCCGTGCGCATTACAGTCCGGCATCATGGCGATGATCTCGGACCGACATGAATTGTTGCACAACGGGACCACCCCCACTGGCAGCTTGAAAAACGCCCCCTTGAGGGCCTTGCCAACCTTTGCGGCAGCCCTCGCGGCCTTGCCGGTCCGTTTGACCTCGCCATCGCGACCCACATCAAGCTGGCAAAGCCGCTGGCAGAAGTGGGCATGCGCCATCACTGTGAAGTTGTGATCGACGCTGGGGCGGAGTCGCATAATGTCAGCTGGATTCGTAAAGAGCCAAGCTGGCCTCCCCTTGTTGTGCAACGGGGCGATCTGGCGGCGAATGAAGTCCGCCTCGATCATCTCAAGGGTGAGTCCAGCCCGGGTGAGCCGGAGAATCCTGGTGGTGGCGACAGTGAGCCTCCCATCGGCGACGTCGACATCACTCCAATCGCTGCCGCGGACCGGCGGCACTCGGCGGACCTTGCAGAATTTCGGCAGGTCTTCATCTTCAATCCAGTACCACCGGCCATGCCATTCCTCCCACCTCTCCTTCACGGCATCGTCTGGGTACGCCCCCTTGGATCTTGGGATCCAGGTGACGCAACCAGAGACGGCACCTCCCGGCTGGATCCGAGGGAAGAAGTAATGGCGGAAGAGCGCCGTGTTGGGCTGCACCCCGACAAAGCCTTCGCAAAGATGCACGAAGAAAGCCATGCACGCCACCGCATTTGGAGTAAAATCCAAGAGGCGAAAGCCAAAGGTGTGCATAATGTCGCAGAAGAAATCGGAGAAAGGGGGGCATAACCCGCAAGAAAGTTAATCGACGAAAAGGGATACCGATTTGGAGCAGGATCAGCACAAGCAGCAAGAATGACGCGCGTCGCCGGGTGTCCCGAATTCTCTCCCCCCGTCTTCGCTCCCCATAGGGGCTTGAAGGAGGCCCGGAGCTCTTGAACATCAACCATCGAGGGGAAGAAAGAGGCGGAATTCGTCCGTCCCCCGACAGTGCGCTCTCCGGCGGCTCCACAGTCCCAGCGCCCTTAGCCACCCCCTTGCCCTTGACGGATTTGGGCGCCATGGCGACCAAGAAGTTTAGAGGGCTGAGGAAGGGGGATGGCGAAGCAACGACGACGGGCGACGGCGGAAGCTTAGGAAGGAAGGAAGAGAGGAACCGGCGGCTCTGAGATTGGAAAAGGCACGAGGAAAGAGGAGAAAGTGAGCAGCGCGCCCGCGGTTATTCCTTTTTATGGGGGAAAACACGGGCCGCCTCCTTTCACATTAACTGTGGTGTGACGCATGCCCGCGGGAACCAACCCCACGCCGACGACGGCCGAGAGGAGTGGCCTCTCAGGGCCAAGCCCCTGGCTAAATCGTAAGTATCCAGATACCAGAGTAATTCATAGTATTCCTTTGTTGCACAGCTTTCCCTTATGTCAAATAATTTTATGCAGCCCACCCAAAGACCGGCTCGACGCATCGTCGAGCCGTTCACTGGACTTGTCGGATGTGAATTCGCTTCCGACGGCTTCCTCCCCCCGCCCTACAGACGACACCGAAGTGTTGTCCAACAGGTTCCAAGCCAGGAGGAGGTGGTCCTGGAGGTGCCGCAAGGCGACCTCCCGGACTCCAGGAGTAAAGGGGATGAAACCCCCCAGGGCTCCAAGTCCGGCCCTAGGTCGGACACCGCTCCGGTACCTTCAAAGGTTCCAGAGTCCGGCGGGCGACCTCCTTCCAAGAGGAGCAGGCCCACCGTGCCGGTGACCCCCGTCCAACCGGAGGCGCCGGACAATCTGTTGGAGGTGCTCAAAGGGGCCTCCATCGACGAGGAGCACCGCACCATTATGAGTGCGGTGGTCCAGAAGGTTCAGTCCACCAAGAGCGGACTGACTGAAGCTTGTACTAGCCTTTTAACAGGCTTTGAGGTAAGTAAAGAATGTGTAAATAATATTACCGCATAGACAGTAGCCCATGATGCTCTGTTTGGCGTTCGGGAAGAAAAGCCGAATAGAGGATCAAAATGAAATTCGCAGGAGTCTAACAAAAAGGAGTCAATATGCGTATGCAGGCTTCTCTGCTGGCGTCCGCCGTACTGACTGCGGAAGTGGACACGCTAAAGCAGAACCTCGAGCAGTCCGAGCAAGAGCTCAGGCATGCCAAGAAGCAGCTCGAGGAGAAGGAAGGTAAGAAATACCTTGTTTTAAATATATATACAAAAAGTGCAATTGCAAAAAATGACAGGATCATCGTGGCTATTGTAGGGGCCACGTCTGAGGTGGTGACCCTTAAGCAAGCGCTGGTCGAGGCCGAGAAGAGGGCGGCCACGGAGCGCACCGAGCGGGAGAAGTATGAAGCTGAGGTTGGCATGGTGCGGCAAGAGCTCCAGGCTCTCATGGAAAAACATGAGAGTTTGGAGCTTGACTCAAAGACACGGGCGTCCGAGCTCGCGGTGGCTATTGAAAATGCCAAGTCTGCCAAGGCCGAATCCCAGAAGACCCTCCAGGAGTTGGATGAGGTGAAAAAGATAGTGGCGGGTAAGGCATTCTTTATGCAAAGCAAACACGTAAACGTAAGTTACTTGTTACTTACCTGAATCCGGAGCTCTCCAGGAGCATTCACAGATCTTCCCTGTAGCGTGTCTGATGCCGCCGCATTCTATCGAGCCGAGGAAGGCAGCTCGACAGAGAAGGTGCTCTGGTCTCAGTATGCTGAGGCCGGACACCCCGTGCCCCTGAGCGACCAGCTGAAGCAACTGGTCGAGCTCCACAAGGCGGCCGAACAGGCCATGAAGGGCCTCATAGTTCGGCTGTGGCCTGGAGAGGCTCTGCCTGGGAGCTATTTCGGGCTGGTGCGGCGGCTGATGGGGGCCTGTCCAAGGCTCGAAGTCATCAAGCGCTCCGTCTGTGTTGAAGGCACCCGTAGGGACCTTGCCCGTGCCAAGGTGCACTAGGGCAAGCTGGATGCTGAGAAGCTTGTCAAGGATGGGCCACCACTGGGGAAGGAGCATCGCAAGCCCGAGAATTATCATAAAGATGTTCTGAAGGGTGCCTGCCTTATGGCGGATGAATGTTCCAGGGATGTAATTTTTGAGTAAAACTCGCTCGTTTTGTCCTGTGCGCTGAAAACTTGTTCATACGCGCTAAGCAATGTTGTTAGAATTTAAAATATTACCTTCTGTGCGGCTATTTATCAATTCTGAGAGATGGCGAGTCATCGGCTTCTGCCCCCGTGCCGCTAGTGCTGGGGTGTTCGGGGATAAACCTGAGCGCTCTTTTTCCCATGTTTGGGTCCTTCGAGGGAGGCGATCAACACAACGAACAAGGCAATCGGACTATAATGCTTGAACACTCTCACTTAGCCATAGAATTCTATAATTTTAAATTTCGACGAAGCCCCTGGTATTCGGAAGACCGAGTTCGGGGCGCTATCCACGCCTTGGCCGGACAGAGCCGACTCCTCGCTCTAAGCGGCATAAGTCTTTAGGGACTCGAAAAACCTCTCGAATAGCAACCAGCTCTCGCTTCATCATGACAGTCAGTTTTAGCTTTCTCTACTGAGGTGCTCGACCCAGCTCAACTGGGGCACAATCGCAGTAGTTCTCCTAGTGCTACCTTAGCCGATATAGCGGAACGTAAGGCACCAAAACATGGGAGCCGGGCAAACCCAACTATTGACCCAAGACATGATTCGGAGCCGATGCATATAATGCTATAAGTTCGGGGTGCCGCACTTGTTAAAGTGTTCGGACTTCTCACACCATATTGAGGGGTACTAAAGCCCCTGGCGTATTTTGGCCGTACCAAAGTGTACGGGTGCAACATGTCGTTAAGGAACATATATTTGTAAAAAAAAGAGTAATGCAAAAATAGACAAAGGCTATGCATTGTTTAAAAAGGGCTGCGATCAAAGCAGAACGATACAAATAATGCGATAAGCAAAAGGTTGGACTATTTTAACATGTCCGTTCCAGGGGCAGGCTGTGGAATGGTATGTGAAACAGGTATATTGCTCGTGATAGAGACCACCTGGGAGTTCCGTAATGCGGCATGGCTTGTCTGCTTCCCTGGTTCTTGCATCGTTTGTGCGGTAATTGAACTGCCGAATAGGCCTTCCGAAGAGTGGAGTCCTGAAAGAAAGAGAAAACTAAAAAATCGGCAGCCCCTGGTGCGGTTTAAGCCGTGTTTCGGGCGTGCCATGATGGTGCCCCTCGCCCTGTACCCATGGTATTTCTAGAGCATAGTTATGTACGCGAAGTACTGGTGTCGCATTTTTGCGAGGGCTGGGGTTGGGGCCGCATTGCTACGCCTGCTCGGAACGTGCCAGGCGGTCTTGTTGTAGGTTACTCTGGGCGCGCTTGACGGTGTCCGGACGTTTAATGGCCGGACTGGAGAACTGCTTGGAGAGGCTGCTTTGTACTTTCGCTGCAAGCGCCACCGTGTGCTCCTCCGTTCGGAGAGAGCGTTCGGTGTTTCCATTGACCATAATTACTCCTCGAGGGCCTGGCATCTTGAGCTTAAGGTATGCGTAGTGCGGTACCGCATTGAACTTGGCGAATGCGGTTCGTCCGAGCAGTGCGTGATAGCCACTGCGGAATGGGACTATATCAAAGATTAACTCCTCGCTTCGGAAATTATCCCAAGATCCGAAGACCACTTCAAGTGTGACTGAGCCTGTACAATTGGCCTCTACACCTGGTATTACGCCTTTAAAGGTCGTTTTGGTGGGCTTAATCCTCGAGGGATCTATGCCCATTTTCCGCACTGTATCCTGGTAAAGCAGGTTCAGGCTACTGCCGCCGTCCATAAGGACTCGAGTCAGATGAAATCCGTCAATAATTGGGTCTAGAACCAATGCGGCGAACCCGCCATGACGGGTGCTAGTGGGATGGTCCCTTCGATCAAACGTGATCGGGCAGGAGGACCATGGGTTGAACTTTGGGGCGACTGGCTCTATCGCGTATACGTCCCTTAACGCGCGCTTCTGCTCCCTCTTGGGGATGTGGGTTGCGTATATCATGTTCACTGTCCGCGCTTGTGGGGGAAAAGCCTTCTGTCCACTGTTGTTCGGCGACCGGGGCTCTTCGTCGTCATCGCTATGCAGACCCTTGTCTGTATTTTCGGCATTTAACTTGCCTGCCTGCTTGAACACCCAACAATCACTGTTGGTGTGAGTGGCCGGCTTTTCGGGCGTGCCATGTATCTGGCACAAGCGGTTGAGTACTCGGTCCAAACTGGACGGGCCCCTAGGATTACTTTTGAATGGCTTTTTCCGCCGACCAGATTTATAGCCTCTAAATCCGGCATTAACTGCCGTATCCTCAGCATTGTCGCCGTTAGTGCGGCGCTTCTGCTTGTTGCGATGCGACCTGCCACTATTGTCCCTGGTATCCGAATTACCAGGGTTCTTGGTCATATTGTTGCTACGAGAAAGCCAGCTGTCTTCTCCCGCGCAAAAGCGGGTCATGAGTGTCGTGAGTGCTGCCATAGATTTTGGCTTTTACTGTCCAAGGTGCCGGGCAAGCCACTCGTCACGGATATTGTGCTTGAAGGCTGCTAGGGCCTCAGCGTCCGGACAGTCGACTATTTGATTTTTCTTTGTTAGGAACCGTGTCCAGAATTGCCTGGCTGATTCCTCTGGCTGCTGAATTACGTGGCTTAGGTCATCGGCGTCTGGTGGTCGCACATAAGTGCCCTGGAAATTGTCGAGGAATGCGGCTTCCAGGTCCTCCCAACAACCGATTGAACCTGCTGGCAAGCTGTTAAGCCAATGCCGAGCTGGTCCTTTAAGCTTGAGTGGGAGGTATTTGATGGCATGGAGATCATCGCCGCGGGCCATGTGGATATGAAGGAGATAATCCTCGATCCATACCGCAGGATCTGTTGTGCTATCATATGATTCGATGTTTACGGTTTTGAAACCCTCGGGGATTTGATGATCCATTACTTCGTCTGTGAAGCATAGTGGGTGTGCGGCGCCTCTGTACTGGGCTATATCACGATGTAGCTCCAATGAGCTTTGTCTACTGTGTTCGGCCCTACCGGATTTGTGTCCGGCGTGATGGTTACCGTCTCGAGTCGTGGGGTGCCCACGCAGTCCGTAGATCGATCTTGTTTGCCTTGCCTTGTCCTCCAACATATCTCGCAGTTCTGGCACATTTTCCCGTGCCTTGGTACGGGGTGCGGCTTGAGTGGAGGGCCGAGAGGCCTCTCTGTCGCGGCCACGAGGTGGCCGGTCGGCCGTATCAAGTGCTGGTGATGTAGGTGTAAGTGCTTCCTCCTCTAATCAGGGTAGCAACCTGCGCTTTGGGTAGCTCTTGGAGGGGCGTTCGAGTTTTATGCTCTTCGGCCGCAAGGACTTCAATCCATTTGTCGACTAGCAAATCTTGATCAGCTCTAAGCTGTTGCTGTTTTTTCTTCAGGCTTCTTTCCGTGGCCATAAGCCTGCATTGAAAATGCTCTTGCTCGGCGGGATCCTCTAGCACGACGAATTCGTCGTCGTCGAGGCTTGCCTCGTCTTTGGAGGGAGGTGTATAATTATCGTCCTCGACCTCTCTGTCTGCCGCTATCTCATGGGGGCTGGCTTCTCCATCCTCCTGTGCTGAATCTTGCTGGAGGGGATTTTCTTCGTCATTCTCTGGAGTATTATTATCTCCCATGCTCGAATCACCATATTTGCTTTCGCAGGATTTTGAGCGGCGCCGCTGACGCCGGCGCATAGGCTGTTTCTTGGAGGGGTCATCCTCCGCTGTTCCATCGCCATCTCCTTCTTTTGGGGTGTCCACCATGTATATGTCATACGACGAGGTGGCTTTCCAGGGCCCAATAGGCGCTAGTTCTTCATCATCTCCTGCATCGGTGTCCATACCGTCGATGTCTTCGGAGTCGAGCATGTCGGTTAAATCATCGACAGTGGCTAGAAAGTGGGTGGTGGGTGGGCTTTGAATTCCTTCATCGTCCGTATCCCAACCTTGTTGGCCGTAGTCCGGCCAGGGCTCTCCTGATAAAGAGAGAGACTTTATTGTCTTCAGAATATCGCCGAAAGGCGAGTGCTGAAAGATGTCCGCAGCAGTAAACTCCATGATCGGCGCCCAATCGGATTCGATCGGCAGGGGCGCGGAGGGTTCGGAGTCCGGAGAGGAGTCTGGCTCCTTGGAGTCATGAGTATCGCGGAGCGCGGGGCTGGCGTTCGGCTCGATTGCCGTTGGGATCGCAGCCCCCGAGGCGGCCTCCAACCACCCATCCTCGATCGGCGTAGTTGGCTCCGAATTAAGGGTCGAAGCCAGTGCGGGTGCGGCCTCCAGGGCACTGTTCGGCGGTAGAGCTAGATCATGCTCGTCGTGACAGTGCGGCACGCTCGGCAGTGGCTCGAATCCATCGAGGATCAAGTCCCCACGGATGTCAGCCATGTAGTTTAAACTTCCAAATCTGACCTGACGGCCAGGGGCATAGCTTTCGATCTGCTCCAGATGGCCAAGTGAATTGGCCCGCAGTGCGAAGCCGCCGAAGACGAAGATCTGTCCGGGAAGGAAGGTCTCACCCTGGATTGCATCGCTATTGATGATCGTAGGAGCCATCAAGCCTAACGGCAATGACACAGAGGAACTCTCAATGAATGCACCAATGTCGGTGTCAAAACCAGCGGATCTCGGGTAGGGGGTCCCGAACTGTGCGTCTAGGCCGGATGGTAACATGAGGCAAGGGACACGAAGTTTTACCCAGGTTCGGGCCCTCTTGATGGAGGTAAAACCCTACGTCTTGCTTGATTAATATTGATGATATGGGTAGTACAAGAGTAGATCTACCACGAGATCGGAGAGGCTAAACCCTAGAAGCTAGCCTATGGTATGATTGTTGTTTTGTATGTTGTCCTACGGACTAAAACCCTCCGGTTTATATAGACACTGGAGAGGATTAGGGTTATAGAAAGTCAGTTACAATGGTAGGAGATCTACATATCCGTATTGCCAAGCTTGCCTTCCACGCCAAGGAAAGTCCCTTCCGGACACGGGACGAAGTCTTCAATCTTGTATCTTCATAGTCCAGGAGTCCGGCTGAAGGTATAGTCCGGCCATCCGGACACCCCCTAATCCAGGACTCCCTCAGTTACTATGAACACTAGTAAAGTACACATCAATTGCATGTATATCAATATACTTTTGTTCACTTTGCCATCCTTCTTATCCGCCAAGTATTTGGGGTAGTTCCGCTTCCATTGACCATTCCCTTTGCAGTAGAAGCACTCAGTTTCAGGCTTAGGCCTAGCTTTGGGCTTCTTCACGGGAGTGGCAACTTGCTTTCCATTCTTCTTGAAGGTCCCTTTATTTCCCTTGCCCTTTTACTTGAAACTAGTGGTCTTGTCAACCATCAACACTTGATGCTTTTTGTTGATTTCTACCTTCGCCAATTTCAGCATCGCGAAGAGCTTAGGAATCGTTTCCGTTATCCCTTGCATATTATAGTTCATCATGAAGTTCTAGTAACTTGGTGATAGTGACTAGAGAACTCTGTCAATCACTATCTTATCTAGAAGATTAACTCCCACTTGATTCAAGTGATTTTACTCAGACATTCTAAGCACATGCTCACTAGCTGAGCTATTCTCCTCCATCTTCTAGGCAAAGTACTTGTCAGAGGTCTCATACCTCTCGACTTGGGCATGAGTCTGAAATACATTTCAGCACTTGAAACATCTTATATGCTCCGTGGAGTTCAAAACGTTTTTGAAGTCCCGTTTCTGAGCCGCAAAGCATGGCACACTAAACTATCAAGCAGTCATCATACCAAGCTTGCCAAACTTTCATAACATCTGCATGTGCTCCTGCAATAGGTCTGTCACCTAGTGGTGCATCAAGGACATAATTCTGATGTGCAGCAATGAGGATAATCCTCAGATCATGGAGCTACTCCGCATCATTCCTACTAACATCTTTCAACATAGTTTTCTCTAGGAACATATCATAAATTAAACAGGGAAGCTATACGCGAGCAATTGATATACAACGTAGATATGCAAATACTATTAGGACTAAGTTCATGATAAATTTAAGTTTAATTAATCATATTACTTAAGAACTCCCACTTGGATAGACATCCCTCTAATCATCTAAGTGATCACGTGATCCATGTCAACTAAACCATATCCGATCATCACGTGAGATAGAGTAGTTTTCAATGGTGAACATCACTATGTTGATCATATCTACTATATGATTCACGCTCGACCTTTCGGTCTTAGTGTTCCAAGGCCATATCTGCATATGCTAGGCTCGTCAAGTTTAACCCAAGTATTCTGCATGTGCAAAACTGGCTTGCACCTGTTGTATGTGAACGTAGAGCTTATCACACCTGATCATCACATGGTGTCTCAGCACGAAGAACTGTTGCAGCGGTGCATACTCAGGGGGAACACTTATACCTTGAAATTTTAGTAAGGGATCATCTCATAATGCTGCTGTCGTACTAAGAAAAATAATATGAATAAAAGATAAACATCACATGCAATCAAAATATGTGACATGATATGGCCATCATCATATTGTGCCTTTGATCTCCATCTCCAAAGCACCGTTATGATCCATCGTCACCGGCTTGACACCTTGATCTCCATCGAAGCATCGTTGTCGTCACGCCAACTATTGTTTTTTCGACTATCGCTACCGCTTAGTGATAAAGTAAAGCAATTACATGGCGATAGCATTTCATACAATAAAGCGACAACCATATGGCTCCTGCCAGTTGCCGATAACAGTGTTACAAAACATGATCATCTCATACAACAATTTATATAATCACGTCTTGACCATATCACATCACAACATGCCCTGCAAAAACAAGTTAGACGTCCTCTACTTTGTTGTTGCAAGTTTTACGTGGTTGCTATGGGCTTCTAGCAAGAACCGTTCTTACCTACGCATCAAAACCACAATATAGTATAGTGATTGCTTTTTGAACTTCAGAAAGAACCATGTTCATTGAAACCGATTCAACTAAAGTTGGAGAAGCAAACACCCACTAGCCACCTGTGTGCGAAGCTCGTCGGTAGAAACCAATCTCGCATAAACATACGCGTAATGTCGGTATGAGCCGCTTCATCCAACAATACCGCTGAATCAAGAATCAACTAGTGACGGCAAGCAATATGTATATACCCACGCCCACAACTCCTTTGTGTTCTACTCATGCATATAACATCTACACATAGACCTAGCTCTGATTCCACAGTTGGGGAACCCAATATTCAAAAAATTTCCTACGATCATGCAAGATCTATCTAGGAGATGCATAGCAAGGAGAGGGGAGAGTGTGTCCACATACCCTCGTAGACCGAAAGAAGAAGTGTTAAGTTGCGTGGTTGATGTAGTCGAACGTCTTCGCGATCCAACCGATCAAGTACCGAACGCACGGCACCTCCGCGATCTGCACACGTTCAGCTCAGTGACGTCCCTCGTACTCTTGATCCAGTTGAGGCCGAGGGAGAGTTTCATCAGCACGACGGCGTGATGATGGTGATGATGAAGTTACCGACATAGGGCTTCACCTAAGCACTACAATGATATGACCGAGGTAGAAATCTGTGGAGGGGGGCACCGCACACGGCTAACACAACTATCAGCTTGTGTGTTCATGGGGTGCCCCCCTCCCCCGTATATAAAGGAGTGTAGGAGGGGAGGGCCGGCCCTCTCTATGGCACGCTTCAAGGGGGATTCCTACTTCTAGTAGGAGTAGGTTTCCCCCCTTCCCTAGTTGGAGTAGGAGAAGAAGGAAAAAGGAGAAGGAGGAAGGAAAGGGGGGACGGCCCCCTCCCCAATTTGGATTGGGCTTGGGGGCCCACTTGGCCGCCTCCTACTCTCTCCCACCATGGCCCATTAAGGCCCATTGACTCCCTGGGGGGGGGGGGTTCCGGTAACCCTCTGGTACTCCAGTAATTTGCCCGAACTTATCCGAAACCATTCCGTGTCCAAACATAGCCTTCCGATATATCAATCTTTATGTCTCGACCATTTCGAGACTCATCGTCATGTCCGTGATCACATCCGGGACTCCGAACTACCTTTGGTACATCAAAACACATAAGCTCATAATACCGATCGTCATCGAACGTTAAGCGTGCGGACCCTACGGGTTCGAGAACTATGTAGACATGACCGAGCCTCGCTTCCGGTCAATAACCAATAGCGGAACCTGGATGCTCATATTGGTTCCTACATATTCTATGAAGATCTTTATCAGTGAAACCACATAACAACATACGTTGTTCCCTTTGTCATCGGTATGTTACTTGCCTGAGATTCGATCGTGGTATCTCAATACCTAGTTCAATCTCGAGCAAGTCTCTTTACTCGTTCCTTAATGCAACATCCTGCAACTAACTCATTAGTCACTTTGCTTTCAAGTCTTATAGTGATGTGCATTACCGAGAGGGCCCAGAGATACCTCTCCGATACACGGAGTGACAAATCCTAATCTCAATCTATGCCAACTCAACAAACACCATTGGAGACACCTATAGAGCATGTTTATAGTCACCCAGTTACGTTGTGACGTTTGATAGCACACTAAGTGTTCCTCCGGTATTCGGGAGTTGCATAATCTCATAGTCATAGGAACATGTATAAGTCATGAAGAAAGCAATGTTAATAAACTAAACGATCATAGTGCTAAGCTAACAGATGGGTCTAGTCCATCACATCATTCTCTCATGATGTGATCCCATTCATAATATGGCAACTCATGTCCATGGCTACGAAACTTAACCATCTTTGATTAACGAGCTAGTCAAGTAGAGGCCTACTAGGGACACTCTGTTTGTCTATGTATTCACACATGTACTAAGTATCCGGTTAATACAATTCTAGCATGAATAACAAACATTTATCATGACATAAGGAAATATAAATAACAACTTTATTATTGCCTCTAGGGCATATTTCCTTCAACCCTATTGAGGGAGTCCTGGATTAGGGGGTGTCCGGATAGCCGGACTATAACCTTTAGCCGTACTCTTGGACTATGAAGATACAAGATTGAAGACTTCGACCCGTGTCCGGATGGGACTTTCCTTGGTGTGGAAGGCAAGCTTGGAAATATGGATTTGTAGATCTCCTCCCATTGTAACCGACTCTGTGTAACCCTAGCCCTCTCCAGTGTCTATATAAACCGGATTGTTTTAGTCCGTAGGACAACATACAATCATACCATAGGCTAGCTTCTAGGGTTTAGCCTCCCTGATCTCGTGGTAGATCTACTCTTGTACTACCCATATCCTCAATATTAATCTAGCAGGACCTATGGTTTTACCTCCATCAAGAGGGCCTAAACATAGTTAAACGTTGTGTCCCCTGCCTCCTGTTACCATCTGGCCTAGACGCACAGTTCGGGACCCCCTACCCGAGATCCGCCGGTTTTGACACCGACATTGGTGCTTTCATTGAGAGTTCCTCTGTGTCATCGCCATTAGGCGTGATGGCTCCTACTATCATCGATAGCGATGCGGTCCAGGGTGAGACTTTTCTCCCCGGACAGATCTTCGTGTTAGGCGGCTTTGCACTGTGGGCCAATTCGCTTGGCCATCTAGAGTAGATTGAAAGTTACGCCCCTGGCCACCAGGTCAGGTTTGGAAGCTTAAACTACACGGCCGATATCCGTGGAGATTTGATCTTCGACAGATTCGAGCCTCTGCCTTGTGCGCCACGCGGTCACGATGAGCATGACTTAGCTCTCCCATCGGACAGGGTTAAGGAGATCGCACCGGCAGCCGCTCCGACCCTCAATTCGGAGCCAGTTGCGCCTTCCGCGGACGGGTGGATGGACCCCGCCACGGAGGTCTTACCCTCAGTGGCGATCGAGCCGAACATCGACCTTGGCTTGCACGAGAGCCGTGTTGTTAAATTGCTGGATCCTTCTCCGGCCATGGACTCCGAACCGCCCGCGCCCGTTCCTATCGAATCCGATTGGGCGCCGATCTTGGAGTTTATCTCCCTGGATATTTTTCAGCACTCGCCGTCTGGCGACATACTGAACTCATTAAGGTCTCTCTCCTTGTCAGGAGGATCCTGGCCAAACTATGTCCGGCAGGACCGGGATGCGGACGATGAAGAAATTCGAGGCCCACCCACCACCCACTTAGTAGCCACTATCGATGACTCAACCAACATGCTCGACTTCGACTCCGAAGACATCGATGGTATGGACGACGATGCGGGAGGCGAAGAGGAACCACCGCCCACAGGGCACTGGACGTCCACCTCATCACATGACGTATACATGGTGGACACACCAAAAGAAGACGACGACGAGGAACGGAAGGACGCAACGAAGGCTTGTCCCCTCGAGAAGCAGTCAAAGCGGCGGCGTAAGCGCCGCCCCAAATCCCGCCTCGGCAGAAATAACAATCATACAGACCCAGCGTTGGAACAGGGCAAACCACTACCGGACCACGACAATATAGAGAATCAAACCGAACAAACCGATTCTGTCAAGGATAATAGTCCGGAGGACATAACACCGGACAGACGCCCGGAGCAACAAAATGCCCATCAAAGGCTTGTTGCCACCGCTAGGAGTCTAAAAAAGCAGAAGCAAAGGCTCAAGGCTGCGCAAGACACACTCCAAATCGGATGGAGCAAAGTACTCAACACAGCAGTGAAGTATGGCGGTAATCGCCCCACCAAGAGCTACCCGAAGCGGAAGCTGCTACATGAATTCGATGAGGAGGCCTTAGACCCCCCGCAACCAAAAATTAAAACGGCCACCTGGCCGGATAGACGACCTCACGGCCAACATAGAGCGGCAAGCAATGCCGCACATAAGCCAATATGCGATCCACGCAAGGGCTCGCATCAAAAGGACGGCGCAACTAGATCCATCTATGGACCACGCAAGCGTGCCCCAACATACGTGCAACAAACCAAACATCCGAACACCACGGCACGCCCAGATACAGGGGCGCCGCACCCCCCCTATGTTTCACCGATGAGGTGTTGGACCATGAATTTCCAAAGGGATTCAAACCCGTAAACATAGTGGCATACGACGGAACAACAGACCCTGGGGTCTGGATTGAGGACTATATCCTCCACATCCATATGGCTCGAGGAGACGATCTCCATGCCATTAAATACTTACCCCTCAAACTCAAAGGGCCAGCTCGGCACTGGCTTAAAAGCCTCCCCGAAAACTCCATTGGAAGCTGGGAAGAGCTCAAGACGCTTTTCGGGTAAATTTTCAAGGGACTTATGACCGACCCCCGGATGCGGACGATTTGAGTCATATAACTCAACAGCCCGGAGAGTCAGCCCGAAAGCTTTGGAACAGGTTTCTTACTAAGAAGAACCAAATAGTTGACTGTCCGGACGCCGAAGCCTTGGCAGCTTTTAAGCATAGGAAAATTTTGAAATTACTACGTTCCCCAACAAAAAAATATATTATTGGACAGAATTTAGACAACACCACACAGCAACAGCAGATTCATCGAATACAATAGAAGATTAGTCTCCGAATACAATTCATCATATTAGTCTTCGAATTCAAAAGACCGAACAAAGATAAAACATTACAAGTCTCGAGACCACGAGTATCGAGTTTATCGGAAGTAATACTAATCCTAACAAGTCCTACTAATCATCATCATACAATTTCTACTCGTTATTCATAACAAGTCATATGATCATCATCTTGATAGTCATCGAACCAACCCTACTTAATTGTTCTTAGCACATGATCATCAGTATTAGGCAGGACCTAAATACCCTATTTAAGCTAAAATAGCATAAAACAATATAGACCCTGACTCTCCATTATGGAGAATGGAGAACATCCTGTCTCCAATTCTTGCGCTTCGCTTCCTTTTGCTTCCAAGAAGCTCCTTACGACTGTCCATACATTTTTTCCATCCTTTGATTTTCATGTCTCCACTTCTTTTAGAAATCTCGTATGGACAGTTGAGATTCGTAGAACGACCTGGCTGTATGTTCAAAACATTAACACTACCTTTCTGATACATCATATGAGGCACACAATTCTCTGGGATTATCTATTGATAAACATAGTAATAACTTCATAGTTAGCAATGATGTACTAGTTTTAGAAGTATGCAAATGATGCACGGATGTCGTAATAGTAAAAATCTTACCAGGGTATCTCCATGGTAGTTACCGTAGTTGAACACATGCACTAGTGGCACGTATTTACCATAATGTTGAGGAGTTTGATTGTGGATAATGTAATTCTCAATGTCAGTACAAAATCCGACCAGATGATTTTTCTCCTTGTAAGTTGTTAATTCGGAGCCATCGGTGTAGTGGGTTTTGTCTACCATCTCCCGCACATTCTTTGAACAATAAAAATAAGCTGTCAATGGAAATAAGCTGTCAACTATTTTGAAATAAACAATATAAATTAGCTAATAACTAGTCATCAACCGGTGCACGGGCTAGAACATTTACTATTTGTTTTGTTGATTAGAGATATTTGTACTTGGTCTTTCCATAGCTAATAGTGTGTTAATTTAATTCTACATCTTAGTTCAAGATGAATGTTAATTTTCTTATTTCCCAAGATGAAAATGATATTTTAATTATTGAATTGAATGATAAATAATCAAAGTCTTGGAAACCCGTAGTCTAATCAAAGTCTGGTTTTTCTATAGGAATACATGTTTATGTAGTTAAATGAACATATAAATTATTATAAATTAACACATGCTTGGATATGTAAAGCATACAAAGAATTCTATAATATATTTTGTTCTCCAAAAAGAGTGAGGTAACCTCAAGGTTTGTGACCTATAAAAAAGAAAATAGTAATTAAGTATATTTTATAGAACTATAATAGATATGAAAAAGTAGAATGTCGTTGTATATATGCATGTCCCATATGTTGATTCCTATATATACATAACATAAAGGAAATATTGAAACATTAGCGTGCAAAGAAAAAAGTAGTAGTATAAAGAGAAATTTAGCTTGGAAAATAATGGGTACGTCTAGTGCATTGCCCATTTCGGAATTAAGGTTCAGTAAAGAGCAATTTAGCTTGGAAAATAAGCATGCAGTTATCAAGGTTTGTGGGACGCAGGACTATATATAAGCATTCTTTGTATCTCTGTTTCATGCAACTTAACACACTATTCCACAACCTTGACGAAGATAGCTAATTAATCATACTTTATATAATAATCACACCATAGTACATCTTGGAATGTCAATTGACTATCCTTGCATTTCATTGTACTACCGTGTGTCGAGTTGAGATTTCTCGCAAAAAAAAGTGTTGAGTTGAGCTAAGGATCTCTATCCCAAACTTGATTGTAAAGATACAATAGGAGGTGAGGGCATATGAATCAACATATTTCCATATGCAACGTAGGATTCACTCAGGCTTTCCAAAAAAATGTGCCTCCCACTCTGGCAAATTATTTATATTCAAGCGTAAATAATTCACTTTGGCTACTGCAAGGGAGGGTTAAATATTAGTGACCCTGAACATGAGTTCCTTATCAATGTTGTATCAGAATCCTAGAAACTCGGCAAACATACAGATTTAGACCTTGCTGATCATGAACATCAATTTACCTACATGACTTGTGGTGTAATAGCAAAAAAGAGGCTAAGCATTGTGAAATCCCCATCACTGTGCGTGTAGAAGTAAAATCATCTGCCTGCTCGTAATAATTGTTTCCTGCCATATTTTTGAAACATGTAATTCTTTCTAGTATGTTAATGATAAACAGAGTGCATGCCAAGTTCAGTAATGTGAACTGGACATCGGCAATACTTGTAGAGAAAACAAATTGACAGAGCTTGATACACCAATCATATTATAAATGCACGTTTTGCAAAGATCGGTACAAATCATATTACGAATATACACTCAGTAATTTTCTGGATTTACTATGCATGTTAAATTTCAATATAGGTTTTTATCAGTTATGCCACCGGTTGTGTCCCACTACTCAGTTTTGCCACTAGAAATTTCAACTGCTCAAAAATGCCATCGCTTCATTAGACACATGCTCAAAAATGCCACTAAACACCATTATTGTGATCTCAAATCTCTTTTGCCATGTTATAATGACATAAATACCTATGAACCAACATGTCAGCTCTCCCTCTATCTCACTACAATAAAGTATGGGGCCCACTTGATCCCAACAGCGTTCTTATTTTTCTATAAAATTATTCGCTTGGTTACTCCTGACAAGTGGGGCCACACATATCATTGTGAGATAGAGAGAACTGACATGTGGGTCTAGGCTTATTTTTGTCATAGAACATGGTCAACGGGTTTGACGTAAAAATAACAATGTCTAATGGCATTTTGAGCAAACATCTAACAGAATGATGGCCTTTTTGAGATATCTAATGGCATTTTTGAGCAAGCATCTCACGGATTGATGGTATTTTTGAGCAGTTGTAACTTCTAATGGCAAAACTGAGTAGTGGGACACAACTAGTGGCATAAATGATAAAAACCCTTCAATATAAAAGCATATTACCGTGTTATTTTCTTCATGGTCTTTTTTTTGCAAAAATACATGACTTTGTTGTAATATAAAATTCACCGAAATCATTCTAGTTCCGTTTTGTACCTAGTTTTTCTAGAGATGAGGTGAACCTTAGGGAGACACACTTCTTTACACACCTAGTACTCAAATATAATATATGTGGATGCTCTAGTATGCTGTTCTCTATAAACAAAATAATAGGGGCTACCACGTATGGAGTATCTGTGGAGCAATTTATTTGAAATAAAAGCATGTAACGTACCATGGCTGCTTCGTTACATAACAGAAAAAGTGACACAGATGGACTTCAGTCATCAGTACGTACATTAATTATTGATTCTATTAGACTTGGCAAATGGTTGTGACGCTTGCTGTTTCCTTGCTGGACGATTCATGCTTGTGGAATCATCATGTTGATCTGCTAGTGATTAAAATGGGTTAGATCAACGATTTTTGGGATCCCCAAACTGATTTATGGATATCAGTCGACCCTAAGAAAATGAACGGAATTAACATAACCGTCAGCTTGCCTAATTTTTTGCACACGACTTAGTCTAGTAATAACAAATTAAAGTCATGTTTTTTTTAGGACCTGCATGCATGATTCATGGAATTGCCTACATTAGTTTTTTTCAAAAAAAAAATATTGCCTCGTCTTAAGATACATGCATGCATACGTTCCTGTAGAGGCATATATGTACCTGTAGAGACCAAACCAAGGAGGAGCAGATGATGAAGATGCCGCCGGCCAGTACTTGCCATCCACTCCTTGCATAAGTCTCGTCTCATCACCTTTTGTTGGGCAACTGCAAAATAGTAGCTCATCGTCATGGCGGCACGGCTAGATTAGTTACTTGCCGTCGACTTGCCGGAGCATTCTCAATGCTTCGTCTTTTGTTGGGCAACTACCAATTAAAAGCTCATCATCATAGACGCCACTGCCGGATCAGCAACCACCTGATCTTCTGCAACTCCAACTTGAATACGGTTTGAAGTGTGAGCTTGTCAGCTGCGTTGCCATCAGTACAACTTTCAATTTCTGAATTTGGCAGCCTCAAGTACCAACGGCTCCCTTTTTCTAATCTTCAACCCATAGCGGATACACCTCCAGATGTGATGCATCTCCTTTTATTCAAGTTTGGTGAGGAAGAGGGTTGAGGAGAGATTGGATTGGATTGTGTATTCTAGGTTTTAGATGGCCTATTGCACGGATGGTTCCTTGAACTCTGGGACGGCACAAGAGGAGGACATGGAGAGGAGGAGGAGGAGGAGGAGGAGGAGAGCAATTGCGGCGCTGGCAGAAGAGATGCGGAGGCAAAGGGCAAGACGGAGATGTTTTATTTTCAGTAGCCAGAAGAAGGTTCTTTTTTCTTTTGCAAACAGTTGTGCATACGTGTGGGATAATTAGGTCTCTTTTTTTTGAGGATTGTGTGGGATAGTTAGATGGGACTCTGAGGATTACATCCGATGGCTGCATATTGTTTTTTTCAAAGAGATGTGCATACGTGTGGGACAGTTTCGTAGGACTCTATGAGGAATTCATCCGACGGCTGCACATAGGCAATGATATAATCTGATGGTTGATTTTGTTAAGATTTCTAAATTAATGTGGTTGCTCGATCGGTGCCTCCAATTAGTAAATATAAGATATAAGACTATGTTTGATTAACTCAAATAGCGGTAGAACTGGAGGCATATCAACAAGGACCCAAATGTCCATATTGTCTTGGTTGATGTCAGGATTACCAAGATCCATGGTGATAAGCATACCCTCATCAAAACCATACATCTTGCAAAATGCTTCCCAATTTTTGCAACCAAAATGGGTTACGCTCTCAGAATTATATAGATTTACTTCATAGTCCACATCGTGATGAGTCCTTAGGTGAATTTTCTTTGTTTCAGAAATTTCATGGTCTTCAAAATCCATCCTCTCCAAGACATAGCGTCTTGCATGGCATGGGATAAACTATACTCGAATTGTAAAATATGAAAATTACACGTTGAAATAGTTGAAGTCATGCTTAATTATGAAAATAACACTTGTCGTCGTTGTGTACCGTTTCAACTTCAAAGGTCTCCTCGAGCTTAATGCTGAAGCACCGATCATCGTCCAAGTGAGGCATGTCGCACAGACCTCGATCGTCATGGCACCAGTCGCACTCCGCCGGGAGACTTTTGTCGTCTCTTTCGTCGTCCGATGATGATGACGACATATCCTACATTCATAATTCAAAACTACATCATTTAGGGTTTGTCGACACCGAGGCATCCTAAAAGCTAAGCTTTTATCATTTAGGGTTTGTCGACACCGAGGCACCCTAAAAGCCTAAGCTTTCATCATTTAGGTTCTTATCGACACCGAGGCACCCTAAAAGCCAAGGTTTTATCATTTAGGGTTTGTCGACATCGAGGCACCCTAAAAGCCTAAGCTTTCATCATTTATGTTTTGTCGACACCAAGGCACGCTAAAAGCCTAAGCATACATCATTTAGGTTCTCATCGACACCGAGGCACCCTATAGAACCCAAGTTAAGTTTTCATCATTTAGGGTTTATCGATGCCGAGGCACCCTAGGTTGGGCCTAATCACTTGGCACTAATCACTTTGCTCTATTGCCACCTATGTTGGGTTTATCATCTAGGGTTTAGGGCCTAATCACTTGGCTCTATTGCCACCTATGGTTTAATGCAGCAATGATGGCAGGGCAGTTGATCCTACTTAACTAAGTACTAAGATACCCCGGCCCATGCATTAGTCGCAAGTACCCCATATGTCCTATTTTTAGCAAAGTCATGCTAAAATTCATGGAAAATTTCAGCATGACCTTTGCTGAAAATAGGACATATGGAGTACCCGGATTTGCCGGAACGGAAGTTAATCGACATTACGGCAAACTCAAGGGCCTCTCAGGGTACCTACAAATTCATCACGACACAATGGTCAAAGACAAAACCTAGCAACTTTACAAGTCCTTCACAGATGAGCCTCCAATGCTGATTTGTTTGCCTCAAGACAAGATGAACCTCCAATGCAACAACTAATAAAATGTTTGCAAGTTCTGATATGTTTGCAAGATGAACCTCCAATGCAACAGTCTTAGACATTAGGACACTACAATGATCTACAACCTTATGTAAAGTGCCAACTCCACAGATTTCTTTTTCACATCTTTTATATTATTTCTAGAAGCAACACAACAGGGTTAAACACCAGAATCTTGAGTCTAATTAAACCCTAAAACAAACATTTCTCTTTCCCCTCCCCCCTCCTATCCCTCTGTCTCTCTTTCCCAGCTCCAACCCCAAACACAAATTAAGTTAGGCATGGTTTAAACACCAGCTCATTCATTCTCACCTCTGGTCCAGGTGCTCTTCTCCTCCTCGTGCCTCTATCCTCTCCCTCAGCCCAGGAACACCTGCACATTCACAGCAAAAAGCAACAGCTTGTTCAGACACTTCTTTTTTACTGTGTTATTCCAGTTAGGAAAAAAACTTTGCTTCAAAAGCAAATAAGAGCAGGAGTGCAAGCATCTAATGCTTGCTGCTCTTATTCTTGCCACTTGCAGCACTGCAACTTGCCTCCTGATCCTCCTAATGCACCATCACAAAATTAAGTTCGGGTTACCTGAGAGGAGAGGAGGAAGAGAGGAGAAGAGAGGCAGAGGAGGAAGAGAGGAGAAGAGAGGCAGAGGGAGGAGGGTTACCTGACCACGATGAGGAGGCGCAGGGGCGGCGACGGAGATGGAGGCGCGGGGGCGGCCGCGGCGTGGGGGCGGCGACCGAGACGGAGGCGCGGGGGCGGCGGCGGCGTGGGGGCGGCGACGGAGACGGAGGCGCGGGGGCGGCGGCGGCGTGGGTCGGGGCAGCGGGGGGAATTAGCTAGGGGGGCGAGGGAGAGGGACGAAGGGGATCTGGCGAGAGGGAGGGAATTAGCTAGGGGGAATCTTACTAATGGCGCACCTGCGGTCAGTGCGCCATTAGTAATCTTTTTTTACATAGCAATGGCGCACCAGGCAGAGGTGCGCCATTAGTAATCTTTTTTTACATAGCAATGGCCCACCAGGCAGAGGTGCGCCATTAGTGTCGGAGTAATGGGCCACGGGTAGGCCAACCTAAGGCCCATAACCTTTCAAGACATCGGGGCAGGCTGCGCCCCTCAAGATCCCAGGGCGAAGAATCGCCTCCTGGGGAGTCTACGGCGAGGTGGCTGACTACCCGCTCACGGCCGAGTCCCAAGGACGACTTCCAGAGAAGTCGGCTTTGGGGAGTCGGCCGGCGACTCCAACAGACCATGACCTTACCGAAGGGGACGGGGCAAGGGCATGGCTAGAGTGAAGCCCACTCCCGGCCCCTTACCAAGGGCAGGCATGGCTACAACACACCGTACTGGGGAAGATCTCCCTGCGGCGTGGCACTATTGCCTGGACGGCCTGACATCAGCACCACTGTACCGAATCCTGCGCTCATAACGGCTTGTCTGTACGGCCTGGAGGAAGCGGGGCCCACCAGCCAGCGAGACCTCGGAAGACGGTGGGAGAACCACCGGTCAGACCCGTCGGGAGTCGGCCCGGGGGAGTCGGCCGAGCCCTTCCCCGGGGCCCACGCGCCATTAATCAAGAAGAGATGGGGAGTGGCCACAGTGATGGCCCTCCAGGCGGCGGGGCTGTTGCCACTACCCCATGACCAAGCTTGCGTCATCAGGAGCACGGCTATAGTAATCAGCAGCCGGCAAGACCCGCCCGCGGCGGACGCGGCCCGTCGGCTCCGTACCAGACCAGTCGGCGGGGCCCACCAGTCGGCGGGGCCCACCAGTCGGCGGAACCCAGCAGTCGGAGGGAGAAGTCGGAGGTCGGAGACACTGACGACTGGGCCTGCGCCCAGTCACGTTACCATTGTACCCCTAGGGGGTAGGCCTATATAAACCCCCCAGGGCACCCATGCAAAGGGTTGGATCCTAGTAGTTCTAGACCACACCAGATAGAAGGAGAGAGCTAGCCCTGCCCTCTCCTGCCACCCGAAACAGCTCAAGGAGCAACCTTGTAAACACTTGACCATAGTGATCATGCGGAGACCCCGCAGAGTAGCAGTAGGGGTGTTATCTCCCCGGAGAGCCCTGAAGCTGGGTAAGATCCGCCGGCGTGCATGTCTTTGCCTCATCCCGTTTCCAGGCACCGGCGACGTTCTACTCGCCCCCACCATGATAAGCCATCCGTTGGCATATGTCGCACCAAACCCCCGATATTTGGTGCCCACCGTGGGGCCTGGTGCACCGCCATCCGGAGATCTGTTCTGGACAGGAACCCTGTTCCTCCCTGGCGAGCGCAGCCACCCAGGCACGCCAGATGAAGTCTGCATCGACGCGCTGCGCGGCGTTGAGATTGCCTGTGCAGCCAGCTCCTTGGCCGAACTTGTTTGCGAGGTCCGCCTCTCCGACGAACCTGCGTCTGACGCAGGCGCGGGCGCCCCCGAGAACCTCCTCTCGGGCCTCCTCGATCAACTCCACGTTTCCGGCGAGCCCGCCGTGGAGTTGGAGTCCGTAGGCTCCACCGACCCGATGCTGGTCGACTCCGACACCGCGTCGATCGATGCGTTTCCCACCAACGTGGTGGTCTATGACGAGCCTCTCCCCTACGCGGAGAGCGACGGAAGCTCCGTCACCGAGGTGCTAGTCATCAGTCATGACGAGTTCCCTGGCGGAGGAGCGCCCGACTCGCTCGGCGCGGCGCTGCAAGACCTAACTGCGCCCATTCCGAAAGATGCTGACGCAGAGACGTTAGAAGCACGCCGCCTTCAGCTTGTTGAAGGCGCGAAGAAGCTGGCCAGCATGAGACGCTTGCCAGAAGCTTACCAGCGGGAGATGGATCGCGCTGTTGGCGGCTCGCCGGCCCCGGCAGGGCCCAGCCGCCTTGGCGCGGTTCAGCAGCGCGGCTAGCCATCGCCAGCCTGTTTGGGGCTAGCCGCCCCGTGTACGCCACCCCAACGGAGAACATCCAAGCCGCCCAGGCAGCGGCGGATGAGCTGGATAATTTCGAGGGCGAAGAGCGCCGCCTCATGATGGAGTGAGTCCAGCGGCTCCTCGACGCGGCCGCCGCGCAGAACGAGGCCGGATGCCGCTCGGAGGCGCCGCAGCGGCCAAACGACGACCCGCACCGAGATCAAGGCGCAACGTCTCGGACGCCGACTGGCGGTGCCCGAGGAAGAAAGGACAAGGAGCCGACTGTCAGCCACAGTCGGACTCGGATTACCATAGAGCGCGACCGAGATGGCTGCCCAGAGCAGTGGAACGACGAGACGACTGTCCGCCTCCCCCTCCCCGCAAGGAGAGGCGAGTCTCCCCGCCGCCTGTTGATCATCCGAGTCTCGGTGACCGCCTTGGCCGCCGAGAGGGAGTTGGAGAGAATGACGCCCACCACCGGATCGACCGACTCCACCGGTCCCTGGCGCTGGAAGAAGAAGACGAGCTGGGTCCGCCTTGTTTCGGACCCCGCATTCGGGACGAGCCCTTTCCCAGAGGGTTCACGCTCCCAAGAGACATGCCCAAGTATACTGGCTCCGTGAAGCCGGAGGACTGGCTAGTTGACTACTCCACGGTTGTTAGCATAGCAAACGGCAACAAGCGCGTCGCCGTAAAGTACGTTCCGCTCATGCTCCAGGGCACGGCCCGGACATGGCTGAACAGCCTGAAGCCCCGCAGCATCAACAGCTAGGTCGACTTCACTAAAGAGTTCGTCCGCAACTTCACCAGCACGTACAAGCGTCCTCCCAAGCCTCGCCAGCTCTCCTTGTGCGTGCAAGGTCCTGACGAGTCAACTCGCGACTACCTCACGCGTTGGGCCGAGCTCCGGAACTCCTGCGAGGGCGTGCACAAGGTGCAGGCCATCGAGTACTTCACAGCCGGGTGCCGAGAAGGCACCCTCCTCAAGCACAAGCTCCTCTGTGACGAGCCACAAACCCTCGATGAGCTGCTGATCATAGCAGACAAGTACGCCACGGCTGACTCCTCCATGAAGGCGGAAATTCATATCAGCACGACTGGCAAAGTAGCTCCTCAAGCTCCAAGAACTCCGGCGGCAGATGCCGGCCGGCGAGAGCAGCAGGGCGACAACAAACGCAAGGCCCCGCAGCCGGCTTCTGGCAGCCGACAGGTCGTTACCGTTGAAGCCCAGCAGCCAGAAGAGCAGCCTCTGCCGAAGCGACAGAAAGGCGGCAAGCCAAACTGGTTGCCGCCCTTCTCCTACGAGCGGACCTTGGATGGACCTTGCAAGTTCCACAGTGGCGCGAAGCCGTCGAATCACACCACCCGGAAGTGCCACTGGCTCACCAGGATCGCCAAGGGAGACAGCCTCCTGCCACCCCCGCCTGCTGGGCAGCCGCCTCCGCCTCCGCCCCAGCAGCCGGCAGTCAGGCCAGTTGGCGCAGTACAAGACGAATACCCTGAAGAGCATGGAGCCTACGTGGTGTTCACTAGTTTGGCAGACGGTCGACGCAACAGGCGGCTGCAGCGACAAGAGGTGAACACAGTAGCCTCAGAGACGCCAGAGTTCATGCACTGGTCTAAGAAGCCCATCAGCTGGAGCAGGGCCGACCACCCAGAAGTGATGCCGAGTCCGGGCTCCTACGCCTTGGTCCTGGATGCCAGCTTTGCTACAGACAAGCGGGCTGCACGTTTCTCGTGAGTTCTGATAGACGGAGGCAGCAGCATCAATATCCTGTACAAAGACACCATGGAGAAGTTAGGAATCAAGCAAAGACAGCTTCAGAGCAGCCGGACTGTGTTCCACGGCATTGTACCTGGGTTGTCCTGCTCACCAATCGGCAAGATCCTAATGGACGTCCTCTTTGGGGACAAAGATCACTTCCGAAGAGAGTCTGTTTGGTTTGAGGTGGTGGACCTTCAGAGCCCATACCATGCGCTACTTGGCCGACCCGCTTTGGCCAAGTTCATGGCGGTCCCCCACTACGCCTACCTCAAGATGAAGATGCCCAGTTCTAGGGGAATTCTGACTTTGGCCGGCGACTACCGGAAGTCGTCCGCTTGCGCGGCCGAGAGCAGTCGGCTGGCCGAGTCCCTGGTGATTGCTGCCGAGAAGCGACTCCTTGAGCGAGTTGTGGCAATGGCCGACAAGCAGCCGGAGATATCGCCCGACCCGAAGGAGTCGGAAGCCGAAGGTTCGTTCAAGCCGGCTAAAGAGACAAAGAAGATACCCTTGGATCCGGAGCACCCAGAGAGGTACGCTGTCATAGGTGCAAACCTCGACAGCAAATATGAAGGCGAGGTCATCGATTTCCTCCATGAGAATCGGGACATCTTCGCATGGTCTCCCAAGGACATGCCGGGTGTACCGACGGATTTCGCCGAGCACAAGTTACATGTCCGATATGATGCAAACCGGTCAGGCAGCCCTTGCGCCGCTTATCAGAAGAGAAGAGAAGAGTTGTCGGAGAAGAGATAGCCCGACTCCTAGCAGCCGGCTTCATTATGGAAGTTTTCTTTCCGGAGTGGCTGGCGAATCCGGTCCTGGTACTGAAGAAGAACAAGCAGTGGCGAATGTGTATTGACTACACGAGCCTCAACAAGACCTGCCCCAAGGACCCATTTTCTCTACCAAGAATCGATCAGGTGATAGACTCCACAACTGGATGCGAGCTGTTGAGTTTCTTGGATGCATACTAGGATATCACCAGATCAAGCTGAACCCGGCCGACAGATTGAAGACTGCCTTCATCACGCCATTTGGAGCATTCTGCTATCTCACCATGACGTTCGGCTTGAGGAATGCCGGCGCCACCTTTCAGCGTTGCATGCAGAAGTGTCTCCTCAAGCAACTTGGCAAGAACGCCCACGTCTACGTGGATGATGTGGTGGTGAAGACGGAGAAGCGTGGAACACTGCTGTAAGACCTCAAGGAGACCTTTGAGAACGTGCGCCGATTCTAGATCAAGCTCAACCCCGAGAAGTGCGTCTTCGGAGTACCAGCCGGCTAGCTGCTAGGCTTCCTGGTCTCTGAACGCGGCATAGAATGCAACCCAGTAAAAATCAAGGCCATCGAGAGAATGGAGGTACCCAGCCGACTGCTGGACGTGCAGAAGTTCACCGGCTGCCTAGCGTCCATCAGCCGATTCATTAGTCGGCTGGGCGAGAAAGCTCTCCCTTTATACCAGCTCATGAAGAAGACCACTTTTTTCGAGTGGAACCATAAGGCGGACGAAGCTTTTCACCAATTGAAGAAGATGCTGACTACTCCACCCGTCCTGGCGGCTCCGACTCCCAAGGAGCCTATGCTCCTATACATCACCGCCACCAGCCGAGTAGTCAGCACAGTCATCGTAGTGGAGCGTAAGGAGGAATGCAAGGCGCTGCCTGTCCAGAGACCGGTTTATTACCTGAGCGAGGTACTGTCGACCTCCAAGCAGAACTACCCCCACTACCAGAAGATGTGCTATGGCGTACATTTTGCTGCCAAGAAATTGAAGCCTTATTTTCAAGAGCATCCAATCACGGTGGTCTACACGACCCCACTTGCCGAGATCATCGGTAGCTGAGATGCCTCTGGTCGAGTAGCCAAGTGGGCCATAGAGCTGGCTCCTTACACCATCTACTACCAGCCTCGCACCGCTATCAAGTCACAAGCACTGGCCGACTTCCTCGTTGACTGGGCCGAGACCCAGTACCTGCCTCCAGCACCTAACTCCACCCATTGGCGGATGCACTTCGACGGCTCCAAGATGCGCACCGGCTTAGGAGCCGGCGTCGTCCTCACCTCTCCCAAAGGCGACAAGCTCAAATATGCACTGCAAATCCATTTTGCCGCCTCCAACAACGTGGCCGAGTACGAGGCGCTCATTCACGGGCTCCGGCTTGCCAAAGAGCTCGGCATTCTCCGGATCCTGTGCTATGGCGACTCGGCTTGGTGGTCCAGCAGTCATCGGGCGACTGGGACACGAAAGATGCAAACATGGCAAGCTACCGTTTCCTTGTGCATCAGCTCAACGGGTATTTCGAAGGGTGCAAATTCCTCCACGTGCCAAGAAACGACAACGACCAAGCAGGCGCCTTGGCACGAATCGGCTCCACCCGCCAAGCAATTCCATCCGGCGTCGCCCTTCAACGCCTCCTCAAGCTGTCTGTCAAGCCTTCACCAGAGTCAGACTCCATTTTTGTGCCGCTCCTCTCGAAGACGGCGGATCCGACTCCAGAACTCCGACAGTCAGAACAGGGACTTTGGCGGATGAGTCCAAAGCCGCCACAGTCGAGCCCGGCCCGGGGACTGCGGCAACGGACTCGAGGATTCCAGAACTCGGCCTAGGGACCGCACCAGTCGGCCTGGGGACTTCATCAACTCAACAAGCGGCTGTTGACTCCAACCCGCCGCCTCCTAGCCCAACCACCCTCGTCCAAGCCGCAGTTCTGGCAATCGAAGAAATAGCAGCACCCTCATGGGCCCAATCCATCCTCAAATTCCTGGTGAATAAAGAGCTACCAACTGACGAGATCTCAGCCCGGCAAGTACAACGCTGGGCGGCCGCCTATACCATAGTCAACAGAGGGCTGGTCAGGCGCAGCGTCACTGGTGTCTACCAGCGCTGCGTAGAGCCAGAGCAAGGCCAAGCGATTCTCAAAGACATCCACCAAGGCGAATGCGGCCACTTCAAGAGCACTCGTCGCCAAAGCCTTTCGTCGCGGCTTCTTCTGGCCGACTGCCTTGGAAGAGGCCAAGGAGTTGGTCCAAAAATGCAAAGGGTGTCAGAAGTTCAGCTCCAAGCCACACCAGCCGGCTTCTGAGCTCAAGACCATCCCCATTGCCTGGCCTTTCGCAGTTTGGGGTCTGGACATGGTGGGACCATTCAAGATAGCACGAGGTGGTCTAACTCACCTACTTGTCGCAGTGGACAAGTTCACCAAGTGGGTGGAAGTGAAGCCACTTAAGAAACTGAACGGTCCGACTGTCGTGACCTTCATCACCGATATCACAATTCGGTACGGCATACCACACAGCATCATAACCGACAACGGCACCAATTTTGCCAAAGGCGCCTTGGCCCGTTTCTACGCAACATAGGGCATCCGACTGGACCTAGCGTCCGTCGCCCACCCGCTGCCAAACGGCCAAGTGGAGCGAGCAAACGGCCTCATCCTCTCCGGCATCAAGCCTCGGCTGATCGAGCCTCTGGAGCGCTCGGCCGGCTGCTGGCTCGACGAGCTGCCAGCCGTCCTCTGGAGTCTGCGCAAACAATTCGACCGGCTTCATGTGTAGGGGAACGTAGTAATTTCAAAATTTTCCTACGCACACGCAAGATCATGGTGATGCATAGCAACGAGGGGGAGAGTCTGATCTACGTACCCTTGTAGATCGCAACGGAAGCGTTGACACAACATAGAGGAAGTAGTCGTACGTCTTCTTCCCGATCCGACCGATCCAAGCACCGTTACTCCGGCACCTCCGAGTTCTTAGCACACGTACAGCTCGATGACGATCCCCGGGCTCCAATCCAGCAAAGCTTCGGGGAGGAGTTCCGTCAGCACGACGACGTGGTGACGATCTTGATGTTCTACCGACGCAGGGCTTCGCCTAAGCACTACAACGATATGATCGAGATGGAATATGGTGGCAGGGGGCACCGCACACGGCTAAGGAACGATCTCAATGATCAACTTGTGTGTCTAGAGGTGCCCCCCGTATATAAAGGATCCAAGGGGGAGGGCTGGCCGGCCAAGCCTATGGAGGCGCAGGAGGAGTCCTACTCCTACCGGGAGTAGGACTCCCCTCCCAATCCTATTCCTAATAGGACTCCCAAGGGGAAAGAGAGAGAGAGAGAGAGAGAGGTGGCCGGCCACCTCTCCTAGTCCTAATAGGACTAGGGGAGGGGGGAGGCGCGCAGCCCACTATGGGCAGCCCCTTTCACCTTTCCACTAAAGCCCAATAAGGCCCATATGGCTCCCGGGGGGTTCCGGTAACCTCCCGGTAATCCGGTAAAATCCAGATTTCACCCGGAACACTTCCGATGTCCAAACATAGGCTTCCAATATATCAATCTTTATGTCTCGACCATTTCGAGACTCCTCGTCATGTCCATGATCACATCCGGGACTCCGAACAACCTTCGGTACATCAAAATGCATAAACTCATAATAACTGTCATCGTAACGTTAAGCGTGTGGACCCTACGGTTCCAGAACAATGTAGACATGACCGAGACGCGTCTCCGGTCAATAACCAATAGCGGGACCTAGATGCCCATATTGGCTCCTACATATTCTACGAAGATCTTTATCGGTCAGACCGCATAACAACATACGTTGTTCCCTTTGTCATCGGTATGTTACTTGCCCGAGATTCGATCGTCGGTATCCAATACCTAGTTCAATCTCGTTACCGGCAAGTCTCTTTACTCGTTCTATAAATCATCATCCCGCAACTAACTCATTAGTTGCAATGCTTGCAAGGCTTCTGTAATGTGCATTACCGAGAGGGCCCAGAGATACCTCTCCGACAATCGGAGTGACAAATCCTAATCTCGAAATACGCCAACCCAACATCTACCATTGGAGACACCAGTAGTACTCCTTTATAATCACCCAGTTACGTTGTGACGTTTGGTAGCACCCAAAGTGTTCCTCCGGTAAACAGGAGTTGCATAATCATATAGTCATAGGAACATGTATAAGTCATGAAGAAAGCAATAGCAACATACTAAACGATCGGGTGCTAAGCTAATGAAATGGGTCATGTCAATCAGATCATTCAACTAATGATGTGACCTCGTTAATCAAATAACAACATGTTGTTCATGGTCAGGAAACTTAACCATCTTTGATTAACGAGCTAGTCAAGTAGAGGCATACTAGTGACACTCTGTTTGTCTATGTATTCACACATGTATTATGTTTCCGGTTAATACAATTCTAGCATGAATAATATACATTTATCATGATATATAAGGAAATAAATAATAACTTTATTATTGCCTCTAGGGCATATTTCCTTCAGTCTCCCACTTGCACTAGAGTCAATAATCTAGATTACACAGTAATGATTCTAACACCCATGGAGCCTTGGTGCTGATCATGTTTTGCTCGTGGAAGAGGCTTAGTCAATGGGTCTGCAACATTCAGATCCGTATGTATCTTGCAAATCTCTATGTCTCCCACCTGGACTAGATCCCGGATGGAGTTGAAGCATCTCTTGATGTGTTTGGTCCTTTTGTGAAATCTGGATTCCTTTGCTAAGGCAATTGCACCAGTATTGTCACAAAAGATTTTCATTGGACCCGATGCACTAGGTATGACACCTAGATCGGATATGAACTCCTTCATCCAGACTCCTTCGTTCGCTGCTTCCGAAGCAGCTATGTACTCCGCTTCACATGTAGATCCCGCTATGACGCTTTGTTTAGAACTGCACCAACTGACAGCTCCACCGTTTAAAGTAAACACGTATCCGGTTTGCGATTTAGAATCGTCCGGATCAGTGTCAAAGCTTGCATCAACGTAACCTCTTACGGTGAGCTCTTTGTCACCTCCATACACGAGAAACATATCCTTAGTCCTTTTCAGGTATTTCAGGATGTTCTTGACCGCTGTCCAGTGATCCACTCCTGGATTACTTTGGTACCTCCCTGCTAAACTTATAGCAAGGCACACATCAGGTCTGGTACACAACATTGCATACATGATAGAGCCCTATGGCTGAAGCATAGGGAACATCTTTCATTTTCTCTCTATCTTCTGTAGTGGTCGGGCATTGAGTCTGACTCAACTTCACACCTTTTAACACAGGCAAGAACCCTTTCTTTGCTTGATCCATTTTGAACTTTTTCAAAATCTTGTCAAGGTATGTGCTTTGTGAAAGTCCAATTAAGCGTCTTGATCTATCTCTATAGATCTTAATGCCCAATATGTAAGCAGCTTTACCGAGGTCTTTCATTGAAAAACTCTTATTCAAGTATCCCTTTATGCTATCCAGAAATTCTATATCATTTCCAATCAGCAATATGTCATCCACATATAATATCAGAAATGCTACAGAGCTCCCACTCACTTTCTTGTAAATACAGGCTTCTCCAAAAGTCTGTATAAAGCCAAATGCTTTGATCACACTATCAAAGCGTTTATTCCAACTCCGAGATGCTTGCACCAGTCCATAAATGGATCGCTGGAGTTTGCACACTTTGTTAGCTCCCTTTGGATCGACAAAACCTTCCGGTTGCATCATATACAACTCTTCTTCCAGAAATCCATTCAGGAATGCAGTTTTGACATCCATCTGCCATATTTCATAATCATAAAACGCGGCAATTGCTAACATGATTCGGACAGACTTAAGCATCGCTACGGGTGAGAAGGTCTTATCGTAGTCAACCCCTTGAACTTGTCGAAAACCTTTTGCAACAAGTCGAGCTTTATAGACAGTAACATTATCGTCAACGTCAGTCTTTTTCTTGAAGATCCATTTATTCTCAATTGCTTGCCGATCATCGGGCAAGTCAACCAAAGTCCATACTTTGTTCTCATACATGGATCCCATCTCAGATATCATGGCTTCAAGCCACTTTGCGGAATCTGGGCTCACCATCGCTTCTTCATAGTTCGTAGGTTCATCATGATCTAGTAGCATGACTTCCAGAACTGGATTACCGTACCACTCTGGCGCGGATCTTGCTCTGGTTGATCTACGAGGTTCAGTAGTATCTTGTTCCGAAGTTTCATGATCATTATCATTAACTTCCTCACTTATTGGTGTAGGTGTCGCAGAAACAGTTTTCTGTGATGTACTACTTTCTAATAAGGGAGCGGGTACAGTTACCTCGTCAAGTTCTACTTTCCTCCCACTCACTTCTTTTGAGAGAAACTCCTTCTCAAGAAAGTTTCCGAATTTAGCAACAAAAGTCTTGCCTTCGGATCTGTGATAGAAGGTGTATCCAATAGTTTCCTTTGGATATCCTATGAAGACACATTTCTCCGATTTGGGTTCGAGCTTATCAGGTTGAAGCTTTTTCACATAAGCATCGCAACCCCAAACTTTCAGAAATGACAACTTTGGTTTCTTGCCAAACCATAGTTCATAAGGCGTCGTCTCAACGGATTTTGATGGTGCCCTATTTAACGTGAATGCGGCCGTCTGTAGAGCGTATCGCCAAAATGATAGCGGTAAATCAGTAAGAGACATCATAGATCGCACCATATCTAGTAAAGTACGATTAGAACGTTCGGACACACCATTACGTTGTGGTGTTCCGGGTGGCGTGAGTTGCAAAACTATTCCACAATTTTTCAAATGTACACCAAACTCGTAACTCAAATATTCTCCGCCACGATCAGATCGTAGAAACTTTATTTTCTTGTTACGATGATTTTCCACTTCACTCTAAAATTCTTTGAACTTTTCAAATGTTTCAGACTTATGTTTCATTAAGTAGATATACCCATATCTGCTTAAATCATCTGTGAAGGTGAGAAAATAACGATATCCGCCACGAGCCTCAGTATTCATTGGACCGCATACATCTGTATGTATGATTTCCAACAAATCTGTTGCTCTCTCCATAGTACCGGAGAACGGTGTTTTAGTCATCTTGCCCATGAGGCACGGTTCGCAAGTACCAAGTGATTCATAATCAAGTGGTTCCAAAAGTCCATCAGTATGGAGTTTCTTCATGCGGTTTACACCGATATGACCTAAACGGCAGTGCCACAAATAAGTTGCACCATCATTATCAACTCTGCATCTTTTGGCTTCTACATTATGAATATGTGTATCACTACTATCGAGATTTAACAAGAATAGACCACTCTTCAAGGGTGCATGACCATAAAAGATATTACTCATATAAATAGAACAACCATTATTCTTTGATTTAAATGAATAACCGTCCCGCATTAAACAAGATCCAGATATAATGTTCATGCTCAACGCTGGCACCAAATAACAATTATTTAGGTCTAATATTAATCCCGAAGGTAGATGTAGAGGTAGCCTGCCGACCGCGATCACATCGACTTTGGAACCGTTTCCCACGCGCATCGTCACCTCGTCCTTAGCTAATCTTCGCTTAATCCGTAGTCGCTGTTTCGAGTTGCAAATATTAGCAACAGAACTAGTATCAAATACCCAGGTGCTACTGCGAGCATTAGTAAGGTACACATCAATAACATGTATATCACATATACCTTTGTTCATCTTGCCATCCTTCTTATCCGCCAAATACTTGGGGCAGTTCCGCTTCCAGTGACCAGTCTGCTTGCAGTAGAAGCACTCAGTTTCAGGCTTAGGTCCAGGCTTGGGTTTCTTCTCCTGAGCAGCAACTTGCTTGCCGTTCTTCTTGAAATTCCCCTTCTTCTTTCCTTTGCCCTTTTTCTTGAAACTAGTGGTTTTGTTAACCATCAACACTTGATGCTCCTTTTTGATTTCTACCTCCGCAGCTTTCAGCATTGCGAAGAGCTCGAGAATAGTCTTGTTCATCCCTTGCATATTATAGTTCATCACGAAGCTCTTGTAGCTTGGTGGCAGTGATTGGAGAATTCTGTCAATGACGCAATCATCTGGAAGATTAACTCCCAATTGAATCAAGTGATTATTATACCCAGACATTTTGAGTATATGCTCACTGACAGAACTGTTCTCTTCCATCTTGCAGCTATAGAACTTATTGGAGACTTCATATCTCTCAATCTGGGCATTTGCTTGAAATATTAACTTCAACTCCTGAAACATCTCATATGCTCCATGACGTTCAAAATGTCGTTGAAGTCCCGATTCTAAACCGTAAAGCATGGCACACTGAACTATCGAGTAGTCATCAGCTTTGCTTTGCCAGACGTTCATAACATCTGGTGTTGCTCCAGCAGCAGGCCTGGCACCCAGCGGTGCTTCCAGGACGTAATTCTTCTGTGCAGCAATGAGGATAATCCTCAAGTTACGGACCCAGTCTGTGTAATTGCTACCATCATCTTTCAATTTTGCTTTCTCAAGGAACGCATTAAAATTCAACGGAACAACAGCACGAGCCATCTATCTACAATCAACATAAACAAGCAAGATACTATCAGGTACTAAGTTCATGATAAATTTAAGTTCGATTAATCATATTACTTAAGAACTCCCACTTAGATAGACATCCCTCTAATCCTCTAAGTGATTACGTGATCCAAATCAACTAAACCATGTCCGATCATCACGTGAGATGGAGTAGTTTCATCGGTGAACATCATTATGTTGATCATATCTACTATATGATTCACGCTCGACCTTTCGGTCTCCGTGTTCCGAGGCCATATCTGTATATGCTTGGCTCGTCAAGTATAACCTGAGTATTCCGTGTGTGCAACTGTTTTGCACCCGTTGTATTTGAACATAGAGCCTATCACACCCGATCATCACGTGGTGTCTCAGCACGAAGAACTTTCGCAATGGTGCATACTCAGGGAGAACACTTCTTGATAATTTAGTGAGAGATCATCTTATAATGCTACCGTCAATCAAATCAAGATAAGATGCATAAAAGATAAACATCACATGCAATCAATATAAGTGATATGATATGGCCATCATCATCTTGTGCTTGTGATCTCCATCACCGAAGCACCGTCATGATCACCATCGTCACCGGCGCGACACCTTGATCTCCATCGTAGTATCGTTGTCGTCTCGCCAATCTTTATGCTTCCACGACTATCACTACCGCTTAGTAATAAAGTAAAGCATTACATCACGATAGCATTGCATACAATAAGGCGACAACTATATGGCTCCTGCCAGTTGCCGATAACTTGGTTACAAAACAGGATCATCTCATACAATAAAATTTAGCATCATGCCTTGACCATATCACATCACAACATGCCCTGCAAAAACAAGTTAGACGTCCTCTACTTTGTTGTTGCAAGTTTTACGTGGCTGCTACGGGCTTTAAGTAAGAACTCATCTCACCTACGCATCAAAACCACAACGATAGTTTGTCAAATAGACTCCGTTTTAACCTTCTCAAGGACTGGGCGTAGCCACACTCGGTTCAACTAAAGTTGGAGAGACAGTCGCCCGCAAGCCATCTATGTGCAAAGCACGTCGAGGGAACCGGTCTCGCGTAAGCGTACGCGTAAGGTTGGTCCGGGTCGTCTCGTCCAACAATACCACCGAACCAAAGTATGACATGCTGGTAGGCAGTATGACTTATATCGTCCACAACTCACTTGTGTTCTACTCGTGCACATAACATCAAACCATAAAACCTAGGCTCGGATGCCACTGTAGGGGAACGTAGTAATTTCAAAATTTTCCTACGCACACGCAAGATCATGGTGATGCATAGCAACGAGGGGGTGAGTCTGATCTACGTACCCTTGTAGATCGCAACGGAAGCATTGACACAACGTAGAGGAAGTAGTCGTACGTCTTCTTCCCGATCCGACCGATCCAAGCACCGTTACTCCGGCACCTCCAAGTTCTTAGCACACGTACAGCTCGATAACGATCCCCAGGCTCCGATCCAGCAAAGCTTCGGGGAGGAGTTCCGTCAGCACGACGGCGTGGTGACGATCTTGATGTTCTACCGATGCAGGGCTTCGCCTAAGCACTACAACGATATGATCGATATGGAATATGGTGGCAGGGGGCACCGCACACGGCTAAGGAACGATCTCAATGATCAACTTCTGTGTCTAGTGGTGCCCCCTGCCCCCGTATATAAAGGATCCAAGGTGGAGGGCTGGCCGGCCAAGCCTATGGAGGCGCAGGAGGAGTCCTACTCCTACCGGGAGTAGGACTCCCCTCCCAATCCTATTCCTAATAGGACTCCCAAGGGGAAAGAGAGAGAGAGAGGTGGCCGGCCACCTCTCCTAGTCCTAATAGGACTAGGGGAGGGGGGAGGCGCACAGCACACTATGGGCAGCCCCTTTCACCTTTCCACTAAAGCCCAATAAGGCCCATATGGCTCCCGGGGGGTTCCGGTAACCTCCCGGTAATCCGATAAAATCCCGAATTCACCCGGAACACTTCCGATGTCCAAACATAGGCTTCCAATATATCAATCTTTATGTCTCGACCATTTCGAGACTCCTCGTCATGTCCGTGATCACATCCGGGACTCCAAACAACCTTCGGTACATCAAAATGCATAAACTCATAATAACTGTCATCGTAACGTTAAGCGTGCGGACCCTACAGTTCCAAACAATGTAGACATGACCAAGACACGTCTCCGGTCAATAACCAATAGCGGGACCAGGATGCCCATATTGCCTCCTACATATTCTACGAAGATCTTTATCGGTCAGACCGCATAACAACATACGTTGTTCCCTTTGTCATCGGTATGTTACTTGCCCGAGATTCGATCGTCGGTATCCAATACCTAGTTCAATCTCGTTACCGGCAAGTCTCTTTACTCGTTCTGTAATACATCATCCCGCAACTAACTCATTAGTTGCAATGCTTGCAAGGCTTCTGTAATGTGCATTACCGAGAGGGCCCAGAGATACCTCTCCGACAATCGGAGTGACAAATCCTAATCTCGAAATACGCAAACCCAACATCTACCATTGGAGACACCTGTAGTACTCCTTTATAATCACCCAGTTACGTTGTGACGTTTGGTAGCACCCAAAGTGTTCCTCCGGTAAACGGGAGTTGCATAATCTCATAGTCATAGGAACATGTATAAGTCATGAAGAAAGCAATAGCAACATCCTAAACGATCGGGTGCTAAGCTAATGAAATGGGTCATGTCAATCAGATCATTCAACTAATGATGTGATCTCGTTAATCAAATAGCAACATGTTGTTCATGGTCAGGAAACTTAACCATCTTTGATTAACGAGCTAGTCAAGTAGAGGCATACTAGTGACACTCTGTTTGTCTATGTATTCACACATGTATTATGTTTCCGGTTAATACAATTCTAGCATGAATAATAAACTTTTATCATGATATATATGGAAATAAATAATAACTTTATTATTGGCTCTAGGGCATATTTCCTTCATCACGCCTTTCTCCTCGTCTACGATGCCGAAGCCGTCATCCCAACGGACATAGAGTTCGACTCCCCATGAGTCACCATGTACACGGAGGAAGAAGCAGAAGAAGCACGACAAGATGGTGTTGATCTGCTGGAAGAGGGTCGGCTGTTGGCACTCAGCCAGTCCAGCATCTACCAGCAGAGACTGCGCCGGTACCACAACAGGAAGGTCAGGCCAAGATCTTTCCAAGAAGGCGACCTTGTGCTCCGGCTGATCCAGCAAACAGCCGGCCAGCACAAGCTGTCGCCGCCTTGGGAAGGCCCTTTCATCATCAACAAAGTACTAGGCAACGATTCCTACTACCTGATCGACGCTCAGAAGCCCCGAGCACGCAAGAGGGACGACTCCGGCAAGGAGACAGAACGGCCATGGAACGCAAACCTCCTCCGAAGATTTTATAATTGATGCAGTATGTACCACGCTACCTTTTGTATTAAAGTACCAAGACTTCGGGCCCCCAGAGACGAGCTCGGGGACTGCCCTCTTTTGTCTGTTTGATAAAAATTATGCCTACAAGTATGTTACTCTTTTATCATGCTGCTTGGCACCGGGCTCGACAAGTCGGCCCGGGGACTTGCCGCCTTCCACTATGAAAGGCTTCCTGCAGCCGGACAAGTAGTGTGTAACACTTAAGCCGTCTTCTGTCAGAAGCCGTAGCTCACAGAGCGACTGTACGGCGGGCAGAGGTAAGGTAGAATGGGTGCTCGCACGAAAAATGGCTAAGGACTGAAAGCGTAAAACATAGCTCAAGACGGCTTCCAGCCTTTCTCCAAACCGATTCTTGGATAGTCAGATTGCCGTCTTCTACCTAACTTGCTCAAACAATCTTGAAAACGGCTAAGTACTTGCTTTCCCAAAGTAGCCTGGCGCTTGATCCAAGCGACAGTCCGCAGAGCGGCTGTCAGATTGGCAAGGCAGGCAACTAAGAGAAAGCGGCAAAGGAAAACACCCAAAAGAACAATGAGCAAGAAAGGATAGATATATAGATTTACATAACATAGGCCCTTGGACGAATTGTCAAGCAGAGGTTCAAAATACACCCCGCAGGTGGAATTGTGCGAATTAACAAGTTCTTCAAAAGACTACTGAAGCAGATAAAACAAAAGACACAGCGACAACTTAGGAGGCGGCAGGCGGAGTCGGGGGGTTGGAGGAGGCGCTAGCGTCAGGCGTTGGGGCGGTCGGCCGGCTAGTCTCGGCTTGATCGCCTCCGGCAGCAGTCGGGTTGGTCGCATGCGGCTCGTTGCTGGAGGCGCGGTCAGGCTAAGGCTGGCCGTCGGCTCCGTCTTCTGGTGCCTCCGCCTCGCCCTCATCCTCCGCCTCGTCCTCCTCCTTGACGCTGGAGCCAATCACCTCCGCCGAGTCTTCTCCGTAGTCTGGGTTCATCCCAAACCACTCCGACGGGACCTCCTCGCCATCTTCAGACCGCTCAGGGACGAAGACGCTCGTGTTAGTGTACTCGGCGATCGCCGCAGCACGCTTGACGAGGGCGTCTTCCGCAGCCGAAGCGTGGCCAACCGGTCCAGATCCAGCCCCGGGTACCACGCCTTGACAAACTCCAAGGCCCGGCGCGCTCCAGCCCGGGCCAAAGAGCCCTTCCAGGCCTCGAAGCGACTAGCCGCGACCTCCAACCAGTTGGCCTTCAGACTGGGGGTGCGCGGAGCCTGCATATCCGAGTAAAGGGCGGAGATCGCCTGGGCGCCGACGCGCTGAAGCTAGCACAGCATCCGGTGAGCCGGCCGGAGGCGAGCCTCGATGCTCAAGATGTGTTCATCAAGAGTTCGGGGGGCATCGGCGGTGATCTCCGTGCCCTCCGCCCTCCGACTTGCACGGTCAACCTTGATGGCTTGGATAGCAGCCTGCGACTGCCCAGGGAAGAAGTCTGCAAAAGACACGAAGAAACAAAAGAGCAAGTCAAAACCGAGGAGTCGGCATGATCTAAATCGGCAGCTCGAAGAAAGAAAACAAAGAGACTCACCATCAACGATGTCTTCGATCTCGTGGAAGCCGGAGGACAGCAGCGCCTCCTTGTTAGACCAGGAAGAGTGCTCGCTCGTGAACTCAGCCAGGAGGGCGGTTTCTGTCTCCTCCACCTTCCTTTGTGACTTCGTGAGCAGCTCCTTCTGCTCTGCCAACTAAGTGGCCAACAGATCGCGCTCCGCGGCAAGCTTGATGCACTCCTCCCCTTTGGCGAGCAGGGCAGAGTTGGCTTTGCTCAGCTGCTATTGAATAGCAGCGTTGACCCCTGAAGGAAAGAAAGAAAAGACAACAGTCATCAGTAAAGTAGGTCGCCGGGGAGATCCGGCCCGACTGCTCAGCAGTCGGCCCGAATCTCGGGGACTACAGCCCGCGGGTGCGCTAGCACGCCCCCGCAGAGAAGAGGAAAGGGAGAAGGACTTACTCCGGCTCTCCGCCAAGTCGGCGGTCCGCTTGCCCAACTCTTCAACATTACGGTTGAAGGCGGTGACGCGGAGGTTGTGGTAGTCCTGCAACAAGCATTTCAGACAAAGTTAGTGCCCAGAAGTTCATCAAATTGGAGTTCCGGGCCGCCTGCTCAGCAGCCGGCCTGAAACTCGGGGACTACACCCAGTGGGTGCGCTGGCGCGCCCCCACAAAGAAGAACAAGAAAAACAAGGCTCAAAGAAAAAACATACCCGGATGGCCGCCCGCGACGCTAGGAACGCCTTGGTGCAGCTCTGGAGGGCGTCGCCCTCAGCGTGGAGCTTCGCCTGGATGTCTAGGAGCGCCCGGTTCAGCGGCCCTGTGCCGCCTCCTCGCACCCACCCAATAGGTGCGGCGCTCGTTGCTTCGGCGTCTGGAGCCGCCGAGCTGGTGGTGCCGGCTTCCAGGGGGCGAGGCGCCGAAGTCGCCTTCCCCAGGCGACGGCGCGCTGGCGAGCCGACCTGGAGGAGCAGCCTCGCCACGGCCTCCTCTTTGGTCGGCGGTACCGGAGGGTCCGCCGGCTGGTCGCCCTGCGCGCCTTCAAGCGGTGGCGGAGCGTTCGCGCCCGGAGTAGAGGGGTCGCCGCCTTTCCTCTCCTCGATGATGTTCTCCCCGCCGGCTTCTCCGGTCTACCCCGTGACCTTCAGAGGCGGCGGCGCAGTGTTCAGTGGGGTAACCAGCAGGGCCGACTGGCGGCGTGCGGCTTCCTCGGCCTGCTGCTTCGCTGCGGCGGCGGCTTCGGCCTCTACTAATTTCTTCTTAGCGGAGGCCTCCGCCCTGTCGGCCTCCGCCTTCTCCACGCGGAGGGCTTCTTCTTCATTGCGCCTCTCCTGCGCATTCTGCTCCGTTGCCTCCCGGAGGTCAGCAGCGGGGTCTATCCGCTAAGTGGTGGCGGACGTCTTCGCTGACCCCATGACGGAGGCGGCGGCAACCCGCTCAAGAGAGAGGGGAGCCCTGAAGAAAGAAGGGCGAGCAGAGACTCAGACAAAACACGAAGAAAGAACAAACTTCCAAGATAGAATACTTACATAGAAACCAACGGCGGCTTCTTCACTTCCTTACGGAAGCGGATGGCCTTCGCGGCCACCTCGTCCCGCCGGGTCGCCGCAGCCGAGCCCTTGGGCTTTTTCGGCCGGCCCCCAAACAAAGTCGGTGCAGCCTGGCGCTTCTTCCCGCCGCCTGGAGCGCCCGACGTGGCAGAAGAGCCTACGCCCGGCTGGCCGGCTCCTGGCCGATGGCGAGGGGCGACTCCTCCTTCGGCGTCGTCTTCGGGCCAGTCGGGGAAGGTAGCCGAGGGCCTGAAGTCGCCTGTCGTCCCTCCTCCTCCCTCAGCGTCGTCTTCCAGGGCCGCCGCCCCCAGATCGGGGTCATCGACGTCGCTCTCCGCCCGGTCGGCGACGAACTCACGGGCCGGCCCCAAGGTGCCGGCTGGTGGGTGAAGAAGGGGATTGTAATCGAAAGCTGGCTGGTCAGAACAAGACTCGGCAAGAAGAAGACAACTCAAAGAAAAGAAAGCCGACTCACCACGGGCGGGGGGTTGGCGCGGGAGTATGGCTCCTTGCTGAATCGCCAGTCCTGCGGGAGCCTGTTGTCCGAGAGGTAGTTCACCATAAGGGCCACCTCTCCGTGAGGCATGTCCTTGGTGCACATCCGACTCGGGTCGCGGCCCCCGCTCATCTGGCACATCATGTGAGGGCGGCCTTGGATTGGGAGAACTCGGCGCGAGACAAAGGCCGCCAGGAGGTTCGGACCGCTCAGACCCTCCGACTGCGTCAGCACTCGGAGTCGCGTGATGGCGCCGGTGAAGGAAATATGCCCTAGAGGCAATAATAAAGTTATTATTTATTTCCTTATATCATGATAAATGTTTATTATTAATGCTAGAATTGTATTAACCGGAAACATAATACATGTGTGAATACATAGACCAACAGAGTGTCACTAGTATGCCTCTACTTGACTAGCTCGTTAATCAAAGATGGTTATGTTTCCTAACCATGAACAAAGAGTTGTTATTTGATTAACGAGGTCACATCATTAGTTGAATGATCTGATTGACATGACCCATTCCATTAGCTTAGCACCCGATCGTTTAGTATGTTGCTATTGCTTTCTTCATGACTTATACATGTTCCTATAACTATGAGATTATGCAACTCCCGTTTACCGGAGGAACACTTTGGGTACTACCAAACGTCACAACGTAACTGGGTGATTATAAAGGAGTACTACAGGTGTCTCCAATGGTTGATGTTGGGTTGGCGTATTTCGAGATTAGGGTTTGTCACTCCGATTGTCGGAGAGGTATCTCTGGGCCCTCTCGGTAATATACATCACATAAGCCTTGCAAGCATAATAACTAAGATGTTAGTTATGAGATGATGTATTACGGAACGAGTAAAGAGACTTGCCAGTAACGAGATTGAACTAGGTATTGGATACCGACGATCGAATCTCGGGCAAGTAACATACCGATGACAAAGGGAACAACGTATGTTGTTATGCGGTCTGACCGATAAAGATCTTCATAGAATATGTAGGAGCCAATATGGGCATCCAGGTCCCGCTATTGGTTATTGACTGGAGACGTGTCTCGGTCATGTCTACATTGTTCTCGAACCGTAGGGTCCGCACGCTTAACGTTACGATGACAGTTATTATGAGTTTATGCATTTTGATGTACCGAAGGTTGTTCGGAGTCCCGGATGTGATCACGGACATGACGAGGAGTCTCGAAATGGTCGAGACGTAAAGATTGATATATTGGAAGCCTATGTTTGGACATCGGAAGTGTTCCGAGTGAAATCGGGATTTTACCGGACTACCGGGAGGGTTACCGGAACCCCCCGGGAGCCAAATGGGCCAACATGGGCCTTAGTGGAAAGGTGAGAGGGCAGCCCACATAGGGCTGCGCCTCCCCCCCCTCTCCCTAGTCCTATTAGGACTAGGAGAGGGGCCGGCCACCTCTCTCTCTTTTCCTCTCCCTTTTTCCCAAGGAGTCCTAGTTGGAATAGGATTGGAGGGGGAGTCCTACTCCCGGTAGGAGTAGGACTCCTCCTGCGCCTCCCTCTCTTTGGCCAGCCAGCCCCCCTCCCTCCAACCTTTATATACGGGGGCAGGGGACACCCCAAGACACACAAGTTGATCCTTGAGATCGTTCCTTAGCCGTGTGCGGTGCCCCCTGCCACCAAATTCCACCTCGATCATACCGTTGCAGTACTTAGGCGAAGCCCTGCGTTGGTAGTACATCAAGATCGTCACCACGCCGTCGTGCTGACGGAACTCTTCCTCAACGCTTTGCTGGATCGGAGCCCGAGGAACGTCATCGAGCTGAACGTGTGCTAAGAACTCGGAGGTTCCGGAGTAACGGTGCTTGGATCGGTCGGATCGGGAAGAAGACGTACGACTACTTCCTCTACGTTGTGTCAACGCTTCCGTTGCGATCTACAAGGGTACGTAGATCAGACTCTCCCCCTCGTTGCTATGCATCACCATGATCTTGCGTGTGCGTAGGAAAATTTTCGAAATTACTACGTTCCCCAACAGTGGCATCCGAGCCTAGGTTTTTATGGTTTGATGTTATTTGCACGAGTAGAACACAAGTGAGTTGTGGGCGATACAAGTCATACTGCCTACCAGCATGTCATACTTTGGTTCGGCGGTATTGTTGGGTGAGACGATCCGGACCAACCTTACGCGTACTCTTACGCGAGACCGGTTCCCTCGACGTGCTTTGCACATAGATGGCTTGCGGAAGACTGTCTCTCCAACTTTAGTTGAACCAAGTGTGACTACGCCCGGTCCTTGAGAAGGTTAAAACGGAGTCTATTTGACGAACTATCGTTGTGGTTTTGATGCGTAGGTGAGATGAGTTCTTACTTAAAGCCCGTAGCAGCCACGTAAAACTTGCAACAACAAAGTAGAGGACGTCTAACTTGTTTTTGCAGGGCATGTTGTGATGTGATATGGTCAAGGCATGATGCTGATTTTATTGTATGAGATGATCATGTTTTGTAACCGAGTTATCGGCAACTGGCAGGAGCCATATGGTTGTCGCTTTATTGTATGCAATGCAATCGCGATGTAATGCTTTACTTTACTGCTGAGCGGTAGTGATAGTCGTGGAAGCATAAGATTGGCGAGACGACAACGATGCCACGATGGAGATCAAGGTGTCGCGCCGGTGACGATGGTGATCATGACGGTGCTTCGGAGATGGAGATCACAAAGCACAAGATGATGATGGCCATATCATATCACTTATATTGATTGCATGTGATGTTTATCCTTTTATGCATCTTATCTTGCTTTGATTGACGGTAGCATTATAAGATGATCTCTCACTAAATTATCAAGAAGTGTTCTCCCTGAATATGCACCGTTGCAAAAGTTCTTCGTGCTGAGACACCACGTGATGATCGGGTGTGATAGGCTCTACGTTCAAATACAACGGGTGCAAAACAGTTGCACACGCGGAATACTCAGGTTATACTTGACGAGCCAAGCATATACAGATATGGCCTCGGAACACGGAGACCGAAAGGTCGAGCGTGAATCATATAGTAGATATGATCAACATAATGATGTTCACCATTGAAAACTACTCCATCTCACGTGATGATCGGTTATGGTTTAGTTGATTTGGATCACGTGATCACTTAGAGGATTAGAGGGATATCTATCTAAGTGGGAGTTCTTAAGTAATATGATTAATTGAACTTAAATTTATCATGAACTTAGTCCTGGTAGTATTTTGCAAATTATGTTGTAGATCAATAGCTCGCGTTGTTGCTTCCCTGTGTTTATTTTTGATATGTTCCTAGAGAAAATTGTGTTGAAAGATGTTAGTAGCAATGATGCGGATTGGATCCGTGATCTGAGGTTTATCCTCATTGCTGCACAGAAGAATTATGTCCTTGATGCACCGCTAGGTGACAGACCTATTGCAGGAGCAGATGCAGACGTTATGAATGTTTGGCTAGCTCAATATGATGACTACTTGATAGTTTAAGTGCACCATGATTAATGGCTTAGAATCGGGACTTCAAAGACGTTTTGAACGTCATGGAGCATATGAGATGTTCGAGGAGTTGAAGTTAATATTTCAAGCAAATACCCGAGTTGAGAGATATGAAGTCTCCAACAAGTTCTATAGCTAAAAGATGGAGGAGAATCGCTCAACTAGTGAGCATGTGCTCAGATTGTCTGGGTACTACAATCGCTTGAATCAAGTGGGAGTTAATCTTCCAGATAAGATAGTGATTGACAGAATTCTCTAGCCACCATCACCAAGTTAGTAGAACTTCGTGATGAACTATAATATGCAAGGGATAACAGAAACAACTCCCAAGCACTTCGTGATGCTAAAATCAACGAAGGTAGAAATCAAGAAAAACATCAAGTGTTGATGGTTGACAAGACCACTAGTTTCAAGAAAAGGGCAAAGGGAAGAAGGGGAACTTCAAGAAGAATGGCAAGCAAGTTGCTGCTCAAGTGAAGAAGCCCAAGTCTGATCCTAAGCCTGAGACTAAGTGCTTCTACTGCAAAGGGACTGGTCACTGGAAGCGGAACTACCCCAAGTGATTGGCGGATAAGAAGGATGGCAAAGTGAACATAAGTATATTTGATATACATGTTATTGATGTGTACTTTACTAGTGTTTATAGCAAACCCTCAGTATTTGATACTAGTTCAGTTGCTAAGATTAGTAACTCGAAACGGGAGTTGCAGAATAAACAGAGACTAGTTAAGGGTGAAGTGATGATGTGTGCTGGAAGTGGTTCCAAGATTGATATGATCATCATCGCACACTCCCTATAATTTCGGGATTAGTGTTGAACCTAAATAAGTGTTATTTGGTGTTTGCGTTGAACATGAATATGATTTGATCATGTTTATTGTAATACGGTTATTCATTTAAGTAAGAGAATAAATTGTTGTTCTGTTTACATGAATAAAACCTAATATGGTTACACACCCAATGAAAATAGTTCATTGGATCTCGATCTTAATAATACACATATTCATAATATTGAAACCAAAAGATGCAAAGTTAATAATGATAGTGCAACTTATTTGTGGCACTACCGTTTAGGTCATATTGGTGTAAAGCGCATGAAGAAACTCCATACTGATGGGCTTTCGGAATCACTTGATTATGAATCACTTGATGCTTGTAAACCATGCCTTTTGGGCAACATGACTAAAACGCCGTTCTTCAGAACAATGGAGCAAGCAAAAGATTTGTTGGAAATCATACATACTGATGTATGTGGTCCGATGAATATTGAGGCTCGCGACAGGTATCATTATTTTCTGATCTTCACAGATGATTTGAGCAGATATGAGTATATCTACTTGATGAAACATAAGTCTGAAACATTTGAAAAGTTCAAAGAATTTCAGAGTGAAGTGAAAAATCATCGTAACAAGAAAATAAAGTTTCTATGATCTGATCATAGAGAAGAGTATTTGAGTTACGAGTTTGGTCTTCAGTTAAAAACAATGTGAAATAGTTTCACTACTCACGCCACCTGGAACACCACAGCATAATGGTGTGTCCGAACGTCATAACCGTACTTTATTGGATATAGTGCACTATATGATGTTTCTTACCGATTTACCACTATCGTTTTTGGGGTCATGCATTAGAGACAGCTGCATTCACGTTAAATAGGGCATCATATAAATCCGTTGAGACGACACTGTGTGAACTATGGTTTGGCAAGAAACCTAAGCTGTCGTTTCTTAAAGTTTGGGGTTGCGATGCTTATATAAAAAGGTTTAATCCTGATAAGCTCAAACTCAAATAGGAGAAGTGCGTCTTCATAGGATATCCAAAGGAAACTATTGGATACACCTTCTATCACAGATCCGAAGGCAAGACTTTTGTTGCTAAAATTTGGAAACTTTCTGGAGAAGGAGTTTCTCTCGAAAGAAGTGAGTAGGAGGAAAGTAGAACTTGACGAGGTAACTGTACCTGCTCCCTTGTTGGAAAGTAGCACATCACAGAAAACTGTTTCTGTGACACCTACACCAGTTAGTGAGGAAGCTAATGATGATGATCATGAAACTTCAGAACAAGATATTACTGAACCTCGTAGATCAACCAGAGTAAGATCCGCGCCAGAGTGGTACGGTAATCCTTTTTTGGAAGTCATGCTACTAGATCATGATGAACCTACGAACTATGAAGAAGCGATGGTGAGCCCAGATTCCGCAAAGTGGCTTGAAGCCATGAAATCTGAGATATGATCCATGTATGAGAACAAAGTACGGACTTTGGTTGACTTGCCTGATGATCGGCAAGCAATTGAGAATAAATGGATCTTCAAGAGGAAGACGGACGTTGATAGTAGGGTTACTATCTACAAAGCTAGAATTGTCGCAAAAGGTTTTCGACAAGTTCAAGGTGTTGACTACGATGAGAGCTTCTCACTCGTATCTATGCTCGAGTCTGTCCGAATCATGTTAGTAATTGCCGCATTTTATGAAATCTGGCAAAAGGATAAACAAAACTGCATTCCTTAATGGATTTATTAAAGAAGAGTTGTATATGATGCAACAGAAGGTTTTGTCAATCCGAAAGGTGCTACCAAAATGTGCAAGCTCCAGCGATCCATCTGTGGACTGGTGCAAGCATCTCGGAGTTGGAATATACGCTTTGATGAGTTGATCAAAGCATATAGTTTTATACAGACTTGCGGTGAAGCCTGTATTTACAAGAAAGTGAGTGGGAGCACTACAACATTTCTGATAAGTATATGTGAATGACATATTGTTGATCGGAAATAATGTAGAATTATTCTGCAAAGCATAAAGGAGTGTTTGAAAGGAGTTTTTCAAAGAAAGACTTCGGTGAAGCTGCTTACATATTGAGCTTCAAGATCTATAGAGATAGATCAAGACGCTTGATAAGTTTTTTCAATGAATACAAACCTTGACAAGATTTTGAAGTAGTTCAAAATGGAGCAGTCAAAGAAAGAGTTCTTGCCTGTATTACAAGGTGTGAAGTTGAGTAAGACTCAAAGCCCGACCACGGCAGAAGATAGAAAGAGAATGAAAGTCATTCCCTATGCCTTGGCCATAGGTTCTATAAAGTATGTCATGCTGTATACCAGATCTATTGTATACCCTGCACTGATTTGGCAAGGGAGTACAATAGTGATCTAGGAGTAGATCACTGGACAGCGGTCAGAATTATCCTTAGTGAAATAAGGATATGTTTCTCGATTATGGACGTGACAAAAAGGTTCGTCGTAAAGGGTTACGTCGATGCAAGTTTTTGACACTGATCCAGATGAATCTAAAAGTCTCAATCTGGATACATATTGAAAGTGGGAGCAATTAGCTAGAGTAGCTCCGTGCAGAGCATTATAGACAAAGAATTTTGCAAAATACTTACGGATCTGAATGTGACAGACCCGTTGACTAAAATTATCTCACAAGCAAAACATGATCACACCTTAGTACTCTTTGGGTGTTAATCACATAGATATGTGAACTAGATTACTGACTCTAGTAAACCCTTTGAGTGTTGGTCACATGACGATGTGAACTATGGGTGTTAATCACATGGTGATGTGAACTATTGCTGTTAAATCACATGGCGATGTGAACTAGATTATTGACTCTAGTGCAAGTGGGAGACTGAAGGAAATATGCCCTAGAGGCAATAATAAAGTTATTATTTATTTCCTTATATCATGATAAATGTTTATTATTCATGCTAGAATTGTATTAACCGGAAACATAATACATGTGTGAATACATAGACCAACAGAGTGTCACTAGTATGCCTCTACTTGACTAGCTCGTTAATCAAAGATGGTTATGTTTCCTAACCATGAACAAAGAGTTGTTATTTGATTAACGAGGTCACATCATTAGTTGAATGATCTGATTGACATGACCCATTCCATTAGCTTAGCACCCGATCGTTTAGTATGTTGCTATTGCTTTCTTCATGACTTATACATGTTCCTATAACTATGAGATTATGCAACTCCCGTTTACCGGAGGAACACTTTGGGTACTACCAAACGTCACAACGTAACTGGGTGATTATAAAGGAGTACTACAGGTGTCTCCAATGGTAGATGTTGGGTTGGCGTATTTCGAGATTAGGGTTTGTCACTCCGATTGTCGGAGAGGTATCTCTGGGCCCTCTCGGTAATATACATCACATAAGCCTTGCAAGCATAATAACTAAGATGTTAGTTATGATATGATGTATTACGGAACGAGTAAAGAGACTTGCCAGTAACGAGATTGAACTAGGTATTGGATACCGACGATCGAATCTCGGGCAAGTAACATACCGATGACAAAGGGAACAACGTATGTTGTTATGCGGTCTGACCGATAAAGATCTTCGTAGAATATGTAGGAGCCAATATGGGCATCCAGGTCCCGCTATTGGTTATTGACTGGAGACGTGTCTCGGTCATGTCTACATTGTTCTCGAACCGTAGGGTCCGCACGCTTAACGTTACGATGACAGTTATTATGAGTTTATGCATTTTGATGTACCGAAGGTTGTTCGGAGTCCCGGATGTGATCACGGACATGACGAGGAGTCTCGAAATGGTCGAGACGTAAAGATTGATATATTGGAAGCCTATGTTTGGACATCGGAAGTGTTCCGAGTGAAATCGGGATTTTACCGGACTACCGGGAGGGTTACCGGAACCCCCCGGGAGCCAAATGGGCCAACATGGGCCTTAGTGGAAAGGTGAGAGGGCAGCCCACATAGGGCTGCGCCTCCCCCCCTCTCCCTAGTCCTATTAGGACTAGGAGAGGGGCCGGCCACCTCTCTCTCTTTTCCTCTCCCTTTTTCCCAAGGAGTCCTAGTTGGAATAGGATTGGAGGGGGGAGTCCTACTCCCGGTAGGAGTAGGACTCCTCCTGCGCCTCCCTCTCTTTGGCCGGCCAGCCCCCCTCCCTCCAACCTTTATATATGGGGGCAGGGGACACCCCAAGACACACAAGTTGATCCTTGAGATCGTTCCTTAGCCGTGTGCGGTGCCCCCTGCCACCAAATTCCACCTCGATCATACCGTTGCAGTACTTAGGCGAAGCCCTGCGTCGGTAGTACATCAAGATCGTCACCACGCCGTCGTGCTGACGGAACTCTTCCTCGACGCTTTGCTGGATCGGAGCCCGAGGAACGTCATCGATCTGAACGTGTGCTAAGAACTCGGAGGTGCCGGAGTAACGGTGCTTGGATCGGTCGGATCGGGAAGAAGACGTACGACTACTTCCTCTACGTTGTGTCAACGCTTCCGTTGCGATCTACAAGGGTACGTAGATCAGACTCTCCCCCTCGTTGCTATGCATCACCATGATCTTGCGTGTGCGTAGGAAAATTTTCGAAATTACTACGTTCCCCAACAGCCGGCTCCCGCAGGCGTTAGCGACCTGGCCCGGTACGACCAGTTGGGCAATCGGCCGGCTGGCGGGCCGGCTTTGAAAGCCGGCAGATTCACCCAATCGCCTCTCGTGGCGACGTTCCTGACATAGAAGTAGGACCACTGCCACATCTTCACCGACTTCAACAGCGAGATGAAGGGGAAGTGGTTGTCGGCTCCTGTCCTTCGCACGGCGATGAAGGCGCCGCACTGAGCCAGCACGCCCGCGGCCTTGGTGCCGAGCTTGGAGAAGAAGAACTCCCCCAGAGCTCGAGGGTGGGGAGGACTCCGAGGAAGCCTTCGCACAGAGCCACGAAGGCGGACAGCAGCACCACCGTGTTGGGGGTGAGGTGGTGCGGCTGGAGTCCGTAGAACTCCAAGAACGGCCGGAAGAAGCTGCTCGCCGGCAGCCCCAGCCCGCGCAGGCAGTGCGAGCAGAAGATGACCCGCTCGCCCTCCTGCGGGGCGGGGGAAATCTCCCCCTCCGGTACGAGGCGCACCTGCACGTGATCCTCGCCGGGAAGATGATGGGTCCGGTGGAGGAATTCGATGTGGTCTTCATGGACTTCAGAGCCGTCCCAGGTGCCAGAGCACACTGGGGGAGGCGCGACAGCGGAGGAAGAGCTCATCGTCGTGAGCTGTCACCGCAGTGTGCGCCGGAGCTTGGGCGTGCGGTGGAGCGAAGAAGAGAAGAGGAAGCAGGAGAGTGAGGAGCTGCGAGGAAGAAGCGAGGGGTAGTGGGAAGGAGGGGCGCGCGTGCCCCCCTCTTCCCCCTACTTATAGCCCTATGGGCTGCGAAGCCGAGGGGTGGACGTGGGGATTTACTGCGCCCGCAGCCCCACGACCCCCACGATCCGCGTAAAGTTACTGCGCGTAGTAACTTTACGGGAATCCCAACCGCCCGTCGGGGCCGCAGCAGATCCGCTCGGGCGCCGAGGCGCGGTAGTGGCGGGCCCCGCCTATGGGCCTGTCCCGTCGCGCGCGTGGGCTAGCAGGACGGCCTGGCCATGTGCCCTTGCGTGATAGGCCAGGAACGGGCGGCGGCCTGGAAGCTTAGCTAGCAAGCCACTTGAAATCCCGCCGCGACGTTCAAGCTACTGAGCAAGTCAGAATAGAGTATGTCCGAGTTGGGCGAGTCCGATTCCTTCTAATCGGCCCGACAGAAGTCAGTCAAGACCATGTGAAGTGCATCTGGAGAGAGAAACTGCTGAGGCTTCTCGGCCGATCGTCTGCGGCGCCCCACTAGCTTCGAGGACTACTGTCGGAGTAATGGGCCACAGGTAGGCCAACCCGAGGCCCATAACCTTTCAAGACATCAGGGCAGGCTGCGCCCCTCAAGACCCCAGGGCGAAGAACCGCCTCCTGGGGAGTCTACAGCGAGGTGGCTGACTACCCTCTCACGACCGAGTCCCAGGGACGACTTCCAGAGAAGCCGGCTTTGGGGAGTCGGCCGACGACTCCAATAGACCGTGACCTTACCGAAGGGGACGGGGCAGGGGCGTGGCTACAGTGAAGCCCACTCCCCGCCCCTTACCAAGGGCAGGCATGGCTACAGCACACCGTACTGGGGAAGATCTCCCTGCGGCGTGGCACTGTTGCCAGGCCGGCCTAACATCAGCACCACTGTACCGAATCCTGCGCCCACAACGGCTTGTTTGTACGGCCTAGAGGAAGCGGGGCCCACCAGCCAGTGAGACCTCGGAAGACGGCGGGAGAACCACCAGTCGGACCCGTCGAGAGTCGGCCCGGAGGAGTCGGTCAAGCCCTTCCCCGGGGCCCACGCGCCATTAATCAAGAAGAGACGGGGAGTGGCCACAGTGATCGCCCGCCAGGCGGCGGGGCTGTTGCCACGACCCCATGACCAAGCTTGCGTCATCAGGAGCACGGCTACAGTAATCAGCAGCCGGCAAGACCCGCCCGCGGCGGACGTGGCCTGTCGGCTCCGTACCAGACCAGTCGGTGGGGCCCACCAGTCGGCGGAACCCAGCAGTCAGAGGAAGAAGTCGGAGGTCGGAGACACTGACAACTGGGCCCGCGCCCAATCACGTTACCATTGTACCCCTGGGGGTAGGCCTATATAAACCCCCCAGGTCACCCATGCAAAGGGTTGGATCCTAGTAGTTCTAGACCACACCAGATAGAAGGAGAGAGCTAGCCCTGCCCTCTCCTGCCACCCGAAACAGCTCAAGGAGCAACCTTGTAAACACTTGACCATAGTGATCATGCGGAGACCCCGCAGAGCAGCAGTAGGGGTGTTATCTCCCCGGAGAGCCCTGAAGCTGGGTAAGATCCGTCGGCGTGCATGTCTTTGTCTCATCTCGTTTCCAGGCACCGGCGACGTTCTACTCGCCCCCACCATGATAAGCCATCTGTTGGCATATGTCGCACCAAACCCCCAATATTTGGTGCCCACTATGCGGCCTGGTGCACCGCCGTCCGGAGATCTGTTCTGGACGGGAACCCTGTTCCTCCCTGGCAAGTGCAGCCAGCCAGGCACGCCAGATGAAGTCTGCATCGACGCGCTGCGCGGCGTTGAGATCGCCTGCGCAGCCAGCTCCTTGGCCGAACTTGTCGGCGAGGTCCGCCTCTCCGACGAACCTGCGTCTGACGCAGGCGTGGGCGCCCCCGAGAACCTCCTCGTGGGCCTCCTCGATCAACTCCACGTTTCCGGCGAGCCCGCTGTGTACTTGGAGTCCATAGGCTCCACCGACCCGATGCTGGTCGACTCCGACACCGCGTCGATCGACACATTTCCCACCAACGTGGTGGTCTATGACGAGCCTCTCCCCTACGCAGAGAGCGACGGAAGCACCGTCACCGAGGTGCTAGTCATTAGTCATGACGAGTTCCCTGGCGGAGGAGCGCCCGACTCGCTCGGCGCAGCGCTGCAAGACCTAACTGCGCCCATTCCGAAAGATGCTGACGCAGAGACGTTAGAAGCACGCCGCCTTCAGCTTGTTGAAGGCGCGAAGAAGCTGGCCAGCATGAGACGCTTGTCAGAAGCTTACCAGCGGGAGATGGATCGCGCTGTTGGCGGCTCGTCGGCCCCGGCAAGGCCCAGCCGCCTTGGCGCGGTTCAGCAGCGCGGCGTAGCCATCGCCAGCCTGTTTGGGGCCAGCCGCCCCGTGTACGCCACCCCAACGGAGAACATCCGAGCCGCCCAGGCAGCGGCGGACGAGCTGGATAATTTCGAGGGCGAAGAGCCCCGCCTCATGATGGAGCGAGTCCAGCGGCTCCCCGACGCGGCCGCCGCGCAGAACGAGGCCGGATGCCGCACGGAGGCGCCGCAGTGAAAGGACAAGGAGCCGACTGTCATCCATAGTCGGACTCGGATTACCATAGAGCGCGACCGAGATGGCCGCCCCAGAGCAGTGGAATGACGGGACGACTGTCCGCCTCCCCCTCCCTGCAAGGAGAGGCGAGTCTCCCCGCCGCCTGTTGATCATCTGACTCTCGGTGACGGCCTTGGCCGCCGAGAGGGAGTTGGAGAGAATGACGCCCACCACCGGATCGACCGACTCCACCGGTCCCTGGCGCTGGAAGAAGAAGACGAGCTGGGTCCGCCTTGTTTCGGTCCCTTGCGTCATCAGGAGCACGGCTATAGTAATCAGCAGTCGGCAAGACCCGCCCGCGGCCTGTCGGCTCCGTACCAGACCAGTCGGCGGGCCCCAGCAGTCGGCGGAGAAGTCGGAGGTCGGAGACACCGACGGCTGGGCCTGCGCCCAGTCACGTTACCATTGTACCCCTGGGGGTAGGCCTATATAAACCCCCCAGGGCACCCATGCAAAGGGTTGGATCCCAGTAGTTCTAGACCACACCAGATAGAAGGAGAGAGCTAGGCCTGCCCTCTGCTGTCACCCGAAACAGCTCAAGGAGCAACCTTGTAAACACTTGACCATATTGATCATGCGGAGACCCCACAGAGCAGCAGCTGGGTAAGATCCGCCGGCGTGCATGTCTTCGCCTCATCCCGTTTCCAGGCACCGGCGACGTTCTACTCGCCCCCACCATGATAAGCCATCCGTTGGCATATGTCGCACCAAACCCTCCACAATTAGTAATATATATATATATATATATATATATATATATATATATATATATATATATATATATATATATATATATATATATATAGCAATGGCGCACCAACCAGAGGTGCGCCATAAGTAATTTTTTTGTTGCATGTAATATTTTTTTAGAAAATGGATATGAATATGAAACAGTATTTTTTATAAAAACAGTAATAATTGTTGTTTAACAACAATTGTAGTCTACACTTTTTTATTATTATTTTTTTAAAAATGAAGAGGGGAGAGGAGGCGCGGGTGGGATCGAGATTGAGATGGAGGGGGATCGAGATCGAGTGTCCTCATGAATATTCAATATTTTATCATATTGAATATGAAAAAATATCATAAAATTTGAAAAAATATTCATGAATTCAAAAAGTTCCCATGAAATTTAAAAATATTCATGATATCAAAAAGTGCCCATGAAATACAACCGAGAAATGAAGACTACGATTTAAATACAGTCGACCTTAGCTATCTGTTCATAATCTTCTTGCCCTTCTTTTTCACAAATGGAGTTCTTCTGTGGAACGGACGTCCTTTAGGTAGGGTGGTCCTGCTTCTTCTTGTGGTGTATGCTGCTACTTCATCGTCATCGTCATGTTCGATCTTCGGGTCGCTGTACTTGTCGAAGTCTTGCTCATTGGCTACTCCATCCATTCCGATGATCTTCCTTTTGCCTCTCCTCACGACAACACGACTGGGCTTTGACGGGTCGGTAATGAAGAAGCATTGGTCCACTTGGGAAGCCAGTACCCATGGCTCATTTTCCCGGTGACGTTTGCGCCCGTGGTCTTGGATTTGGCTTCGGGTATAACCATGGTGGTGAAATACCGGTCTTCTTTTAGGACGCTCTTGGCCCATATGACACGGAACATCGGGACCTTCTCTCCAGCGTAGCTCAGCTCCCAGATCTCCTCGATCCTTTCGTAGTATCTGTCCTTGTCGTTATCGGTGTAGGATTCCATCGTTACCCCGGAGTTCTGATAACCATCGCTCTTCATGTCCTTGTCCTTGGTGTAGAATGTGTAGCCGTTGATATCGTATGCCTCATAGGTTATCAGGTTGTGCTCGGCGCCCTGTGACAAGGCGAATATGAGTTGTTCTTCCGCGGAAGAATCCTCATGTAAAGGGTACGGCAGAAGATTCTGCTTGAACCAACGCGTGAAACATGAGTTGTGCTCTTTGATTATATCTCCGTCCATCCTCTGTTGGCCTCGGTCATTGTACCTCTTCTCAATAAAGGTTTTGTGCTCTACCACCCAAGGATCGACCATGTCTATGTGTTGTAGCGCGACTAGGTTTGCTCTTTCAAAGTCGGCGAGTCGACCCTCAAAGTCGACATGCATTTCGCGGCGACCCTGACGGTGACCCCATCCAGCGAGCCTGCCGAGGTGCCTGTTGACAGGCAGACCAACGGGGTTCTCGATGCCTAGATAATTCATGCAGTTGGAGATGCACTCTTTGGTCAGAAAGCCCCTGGCTATACTTCCCTCTGGACGTGACATGTTGCGAACATATCCTTTGATGACACCATTCATCCGAACGGCATCATGCTGTGCAGGAACGTCGGCCCGAGTTGGATGATATCCTCCACGATATGGACCAGCAAATGCACCATAACGTCGAAGAATGCGGGCGGGAAGTACATCTCAAGCTCGCATAGTATCACCACGATCTCTTCCTGTAGCCTTCTGAGTTGCCTCACGCCAACTGACTTCCGAGAGATGACGTCGAAAAAGTTGCATAGGCCAAATAGCATTTCATGGACGTGCGCGTCCATGATCCCACGTATTGCAACTGGAAGTATCTGCGTCATCAGCACGTGACAGTCGTGAGACTTCATCCTGGTGAACTTCTGCTTCGCTGGGTCTAGGTATCTGCTTATCTTCCCCGCGTAACCATAAGGAAGTTTTACTCCTACGAGGCAGGTGAAAAACTTCTCGATCTCCTCCTGACTTAGAGTGAAGCACGCGGGAGGGTAGTCATTTCCGGTCTTCTTGGCCTTTTTGCCTTTGCGACGACTTTCTGTGTCCTGCTTCGCCTCATCATCATCATCATCATCATTAGCGTGAAGCTCCTGCCTGATGCCCATTGATTTCAAGTCTACCCTTGCTTTCGGCCCATCTTTGGTCCTCTCTGGCATGTTGAGCAGGGTACCAAGCAGACTCTCACACACGTTCTTCGTGATATGCATGGCATCAAGGCTGTGAGGCACACGGTGGATCTTCCAGTACGGCAAGTCCCAGAAAACAGACCTTGTTTTCCATACCTTCAACAGTGGCTCTGGCGCCTTTCGCTTCTTTCCCAGCTCTGGCGCCTTTTGCTTCTTTCTCGGCAGTGGGCAATCTTTCCAATTTTTCAACAGCCCGTCTATTTCCTCGCCGCTCCTCGTACGCGGGCGTCTTCAGAGTTCGGTTTCACCATCGAACAGATCCTTGCGTTTCCTCCACGAGTCATTGTCGCGAAGCCACCTTTGATGTCCCATGAACACGGTTTTCGAGGACCCGGGATCTCTATCGAGCTGGCGATACATTGTGTCATCCATGCACCTGACGCATACAGAAAATCCGTGGACCACCTGCCCCGCGAGATATCCGTAACCGAGATAGTCGTGCACCGTCGTGAGCAGTGCGGCTCTCATAGGGAAATATTCTTTCTCTGCGGCGTCCCACGTATTGGATGGCGTTTTCCACAGCGTGTCTAGCTCCTCTTTCAGCAGCCCCAGATACAGATTGATGTCGTTCCCTGGTTGTTTCGGCCCTTCAATTAGCATACTCATGTGAATGTACTTCCTCTTCATGCACAACCAGGGGGGAAGGTTGTACATCCACACAAACACAGGCCAGGTGCTATGTGTGCTTCTCCGGCTGCCAAACGGATTGACTCCATCGGTGCTCGCGCCCAGCACGATGTTCCTTGGATCCTTCCCAAATTCTGGGTGTTCGAAGTTCAACGCTTGCCACTGGCTCCCATCCTTAGGGTGACTCAGCATCTTGTCTTTTTTATTTATCTCTGGATCACTTGCGTCATCTTCTCGCTTCTTCTCCTCCCTATCCGCGTGCCAACGCAGGAGCTTCGCTACCTTAGGGTCCGCAAAATATCGCTGCAGACGAGGAGTGATCGGAAAGTACCACACCACTTTTCGAGGAGCTTTCTTCCTCTTCTTGTATCGAGTGACGCTGCACACCGGACATATGGTAGACTCCGCATGCTCGCCCCGATAAATGATGCAATTGTTCATGCACACATGGTATTTCATGTGCGGTAAATCCAGAGGACACACGACTTTCTTCGCCTCCTCGAAACTGGTCGGGCACTTGTTCCCCTTGGGAAGACGTTCGTGCCAGAATGACATGTTCTCGTCGAAGCATGCGTCGGTCATTTTGTGTTTTACCTTCATCTCCAAAGCCATGAGCGTTACTTTCAGGCGGGTATCCTCGGGTCTGCATCCTTCATACAATGGAGTAACCGCGTCTATTTCCAGTTGATCCAGCTTGGCTTTCTCTCGGGCGGCAGCTCTTGCGTTATCCGTCTGCTTGAGAAGCAGCTCTTGAATATGAGGGTCCTGCACCCAGCCCATCAATGGTCCATCGTCGTCTGCTCCTCCGGCATCTAGATCTTCATGATCATGCCCTTCGTCTGCTCCGGCATCTTCCTCATCATCATGTCCGGCATCTTCTACATGATGACTGTGTACAGCATCACCGTCGTGATCATGTCCTGGAGATTCTTCGTCTTCTCGCCCGCCCGAGCCGCGGTGGTTGTCTTGCTGCCCTTCCTCATTTCTTGCCCGACCCCCATGGACGACTTCATAGTCATCTTCATCACCTTGTCACCGATAGCCATCCATGAAACCACGCAAGAGCAGGTGGTCCCGCACCTGCCCGGAATCCGGGTCCGCAATAAGGCTCTTCAGCTTGCATCTTCGACACGGACATCTTATCTCCATCTCATTCTTTTGAAGCATCTCGGCCTTCGCGGAGCTCAAAAACCTATTCACGATGCCTTTGGTCATCGTGTGGACCATGGTCACCTGTGGGGTAGAGCAAGACGATATTTTAGAACCAAGAAAAAATTTGGCATGACTTTCCCTAAAAATAGGACCGAAAAGAATGCATAGTGCCAAAATTCTCGCCGAACCGGAAATGAATCAACATTCCGGCAAAATATTGGCAACTATCGCATTTCAAATACCGGTACCTGCAAACACAAACATATATGCAACACCACAAACATACATAGATCTAGCTAGGCCACAAAAAGTGCATGTGCACGTTGTTGGAGCGAGCTAGGGAGAAAAAAAGTAGATCTACAACATGAAGATAGCTTTCCCCTTACTTACCTATCAAAAAAAGGTAATTTCAACACTTAATTTTGATGAATCTATGGTGCAAATGAGGTGAGGAGGAGGAGGCGGCCGACAAGCTTAGAGAAGGAGGTGGGGGGAATGAAGTGGGGAAAGTGAGTGTGTGGGTGTGGCTGTCCAAAAATATCTAGCTGGTCCCAGGTTACTAATGGCGCACCACAGAGACATGCGCCATTAGTAACCCAACATACTAATGGCGCACCACACAGACATGCGCCATTAGTAGTTTTGCAAAAAAAGTAAAAAAGATAATTTTTATACTAATGGCGCACTGTGGCACAGTGCGCCATTACTAGTTTAAACTAGTAATGGCGCACTATGCAACGGTGCACCATTAGTAGTTTTGCAAAAAAGTAAAAAAAATATACAGTAGTGGCGCACTCTATGGCTGGTGCGCCATTAGTAGTTCTAACTACTAATGGCGCACTCTGCCCGGATGCGCCATTAGTATGTTTGAAAAAATGAAAAAAAAAACATTTTGTTACTAGTGGCGCACCGTGTGCCTGGTGCGCCATTAGTGTCTTCCACACTAATGGCGCACCAACATATGGTGCGCCATTAGTATATAGTAATGGCGCACCACATGTCTGGTGCGCCATTAGTGTCATTTCCATCTATAGCCCTTTTCCTAGTAGTGCGCGACGAATGGCTTGCCAAACACCTCGACCAAGAAAAGCCGAGAACAATGGCAGCATTAACAAGCCTCATGACCCGCTTTTGCGTGGGTGAGGATAGCTGGCTAGCCAGATGCAGCACCAGTGACCCAAGCACATCCGAAGTTAGAGATGAAAACGGGAAATCACGACGCAGCAAAAATAATAAGCGTCGGAATAAAGAATACAGCCCGAAGAGCACGGCGGTAAACGCCGAATTCAGAAGCTCTCGGCCAGGTCAGCAAAAGGCGCCCTCTAAAGCCGCCAGAGATGAACTGGGGAACAAAAGAAGTTTCCATCAGAAGTCAAAACAGTCAACGTATTACACGTGATCAAGGGAAGCAAAGCGGCCCTCGCAGATAAATATGCCCAAGGGCCTATCACCGCGAAACCCTGCCACTGGTCGTCTCAACCGGTCACTTTCGACCATCGTGATTACTCAGCAAGTATCCGGCGGGCAGGATGGGCTCCCCTGGTATTAGACCCAATAATTGAGGGATACCACTTTACACGAGTCCTAATGGACGGTGGCAGCAGTTTAAACCTGATATACCAGGATACAATCCGTGAAATGGGGATAGACCCAACGAAAATTTGCCATAGCAACACTACCTTTAAAGGAGTAACGCCAGGCCCAGGGGCTCATTGCACGGGCTCCCTGCTACTAAAGGTTATATTCGGCTTCCCCGATAACTCCCGTAGCGAACATTTAACCTTCCACATTGCTCCGTTCCAATGCGGTTATCAAGCACTACTTGGATGCGAAGCTTTTGCTCGCTTTAATGCAATACCGCATTACGCTTCCCCCACGCTCAAGATGCCCGGTCCACGTGGCATCATTACAGTGAACAGAAATATTAAGCGATCTTTGCGCGCCGAAGAGAATGTGACTGCCTTGGCAGCCGCACACTAAAAACGGCCTCACCAACTAAAGCATTTGATAGGTCGTCAAGACCACGGACGTGGTTAGGCGAGTCCGGCGCTGCTATATGTAATTTGTACCGGATTGATGACCACACCCCTATTACAAATACAAGGGGTTCAATGCGCGCAGACAAGTGGCAATTTCTACTAATTTTTAGTTATACATGGTTTCTTTAAAAACTATCTTTTTGCACGACAACTTTTTCACCTAAGTTCCTCTCTTTTACAGATGATCATCATGCTACACCCATCCAGGATACGGCACAATGGAGACACAGACGCAGACGTGCAGCAGAGACCCGCTCCAAGGATTCTTTTTAGATTAAGACCCTGCGTAAACCTTTTTTTACTGTCTCTTGTTGATACACATCCCTCGAATTCTCAGTACAATTGAGAAGGATGCTGACGTATTGGCATGTGGCCACGCCAGAATAATGCACGTACCTGGACACAAGGGGCTTCTTACAAAGGGCACTATTTAGGCCTGGTTTATACCATAAAGACCGAATACCTTAGGGAGTGTTCGGCGTCGCGAGTTTGGCCTTATATGCATCAGCTCCGAATCATTGTCTTTGGTCAAATGTTGGGTTTGCCCGGCTCATGTGTTTTGGTGCTTTACGTTCCGCTTTATCGGCTAAGGCAGCACCAGGAGAACTACTGCGATTGTGCCCTGGTTCATCCGGACGAGCACCTCAGTAGAGAAAGCCGAAAACTGACTGTCATGATATAGCATGAGACTGGTCAACCACTTGATGACCTATCGGAATGTTAGAATTCCTCCGCCTTAACGAAGGGCCGTTTTCCGGCCAGGCATGTACACAACCCGAGATCGGGAGAGTGCGGAGCCACCAGGGGCTATCTAGTAGCCCCACTGTCAAACTCCTATGGCTAAGTGAAAGTGTTAAAGCATTATAGTCCGGTTGCATCGTTCGCTGCGCTATCACCTCCTTAATAGGACCAAAACGTTGGGTTAAGTGTGAACACGCATTTTTTGCAAGCACATCCGCATTATATGCATGGGGGTTGAAGCCGACGACTGCAATCTTTGAGGTTATATACATATATACACAAACGGCCGCACAGGAGGCATCACATTACTTTCCGGCAAAAGTATAAATACAGCCTTACTATATTTCATAAAAACATTGTGTTTACAATGGGAATACATGTCATTCAAACATAATATTCTTCGAGCACTGGGACTCTATCAAATGAGCACCCTCAAGAACCTCTTCAAAACAGTGCTCGGCAGCTACTCGGCCTATGGCCGAACCTTGCGCCGCAATAGTGGTAGCATCCATCTCCGCCCAGTATGCCTTGACACGGGCAAAGGCCATCTGCGAGCCTTCTATGCACGCCGACCTCTTCATCGCGTTGATGCGCGGCACCGCACCAAGGATATGCTACACTAAGCTGAAATAGCTGTTCGGCTTCGGCTTCTCCGGCCACAAATGATCTACAACAGACCTCATGGCGAGTCCGAACAACCTATTAAGTTCGGCCCATTCGGCTAGCTGATTAGTCAAGGGAAGCGGACGCTCTGGAATGTTGAATTGCGACCAGAATAGCTTGTCCACTTCACGATCTGATTGATCTTGGAAGTATTCGAGCGCATCGACAGCGATCGCCGCCAAGTCCATATATGCGTCTGCCGAACTCCACAGCCGATCCAGAGGGGCAAACCGCAGATCTCCGAACCTCCTCCGCAGCAGAAAGGGATTCCCAGCCGCAATATCCCCGGCTTCGTGCAGCTCCTCCTTCTTCGTCCTCATAGCAGAGCGACTGTCTTTGGTCGCCATAGTGGCCTTCTCAAGGTCCCCTGCCTTCACTCGGTTCTCTTCTTCAAGGAACTGGCAACGGTCGGCGGTGCCTTTTAATTCTACAGCCATCTTGGCCATCTTTTCTTTGCTTTTGCAATGGGCGGCCTTCTCGGCTCTTAACTCTTCGGCCGCCTTCAAAGCAGCCGCATTACTAACCCTCGCTTGTTCCTTGGCTCGGGCGAGTTCCGCCCGAAGGGTCTCCATGGTGGCAGCTCCGTCTGCAGTCACAACATATTAAAGATACTGGCATCACGCTACTCTTATTGTGTGACATTCACCAGAAAACATTACTTACCCTGTGATTCGTCAAGCCGCTTGTTAACAAGCTCGATGTCGGCGTCTGCCGCATCCAGTTGCCATTTTAATTCGGCAAACTCACTAGTCTGGCTAGCCACCGGAGCTTCCACTACCTGCACATAAAGGCAGTCTAGTTATTGCCTGGGACTATGATCCTCTGTTCGCCGCCGTTCTCGATGACAACCAGAGTCTCAGGGGCTACTATCTACACAGGGCACACCTAACATGTGCGGTACTATCACATATTATTTCACGTACCTTAAAGCTTGTCAGTAGACTCATAAAGGCTTCGTGTAATCCGCTTTCGGCGGACGAAATTCTTTCCATCACCGTACCCATCAGCATACGGTGTTCTTCTGAGATGGCTTCTCGCCCCAACAGCTCCCTCAGAACGTCTGACCGCATACTAGACGATGTCGGACTCTTTTTTTTGCTCTCTTCGAGAGCCGGACGCTGGGGACTTCGGGGGTCTATGGGATTATCTTCTGGCCTCACCGGATCCGGAGAGGCCCTCCGTCACGACACTTCGGGGTCGCCCGCTTCTCGGGCGGAGGACTCCGGGGGAGGAGTTTCGCTCTCCATCATCTCCGGAAGAAGATCCCCCGAAGACGAGCTCAGTTGAGAAGGGCTAAGACCCGAACTGCAAGATATATGCGGCGGTTATTTTCTCAGAAGAAAGTTAGTATACCTTCACTATTAAAGTATTTTTTGGATCACTTATGACTCATTGGAGGGCTGATCCCCCTGCGGACTTTGTGCGGCAAGAGCACCCCCCCCCCCCCCCGAGGCAGGACCCTCTATTGGAGACTTCTTCTCCCGTTTGGAGGCCTCGGCTTCCGGATCCTCAGAAGCAGTGCTCTTCCTCCCCCGGGTTATCCTCCTTTATGGAGGCGCTCATTCCCTCGGTTGGAACTGGCAGCGATGGGGGCCCGCTTCCACCCATGTTGTTCCCCCTGTATCTTCCTTCGAGGGCTCCGGGCAAGGTGTGAGCTCGAGCATCTTTTCCAATACCGGATTTTCCAAACCCTCAGGAAGGGGGGCCGAACACCGAATCATCTTCGCCTTTGTTAGCCAGTCCTGGTCCAAGAGCGATCTCTCAGAAATAACTTCATGATGAATAAAATACAGTGTGTTCGGCTAGAGGATTACTTACTTGGTCGGCGGCGCGGTTACTGCTCAGGCCCACGTCCTCGGTAGTATCCGGACACTCTATTTGAGGTCCGAAGAATGACTTGTACATCTCCTCGTGCGTCAGGCTGAGGAAACTTTGAATGGCACGCGGTCCTTCTGGGTTGAACTCCCACAAGCGAAGGGGCCGGCGTTTGCAGGGCTGGACTCGACGAACCAGCATAACTTGCACTACCACAACCAAATTGAAATCTCCCTTGAAGAGATCTTGAATGTGGCTTTCCAGTATAGGCACGCCCTTGGCTGGACCCCAGCTCAGTCCTCTGCTAATCCATGACATCAGTTGTAGTGGGGGGGCCGAGCGGAAAGTGGGGGCAGCCGCCCACTTGGCACTTATGGGAGCCGTGATGTAAAACCACTCCCGTTGCCATAATCCAGACACCTCTAGAAAGGAACCTTTCGGCCATGGAGCTCCTGCCATCTTGCTTATTGACGCGCCTCCGCACGCTGCATGTTGCCCCTCGATCATCCTCGGCTTCACTTCAAAGGTCTTGAGCCACAAGCCGAAGTGAGGGGTAACGCGGAGGAAGGCCTCACACACGACAATAAATGTCGAGGTGTGGAGAAGGGAGTCCGGAGCTAGATCGTGGAAATCTAGCCCGTAATAGAACATCAAACCCCTGACGAAGGGATCCAGAGTGAGGCCTAGGCCTCGGAGGAAGTGGGAGACAAACAAGACGTTCTCGTTGGGTTCGGGAGTGGGGACGATCTGCCCTCGAGCAGGCAGCCGATGCGAAACGTCGGCGGTCAGGTATCTAGCCTCCCTCAACTTCTTGAAATCCTCTTCCGTGACGGAGGAGGGCATCGATCGGCCTTGAAGGCTGGATCCGGACATGATTGAAGATCCGGAGCACCTGACCTGGGCTTTGGGTGTTAGAACTCGAGGCGGGGGAGGGGTTCGATTGAGCACGAGAGGGAAAAAGCGAAAACCTTGTCCCTTTATAAAGAGGGTGAATATCAAGCGTCCTCTCCGTAGCCATTTGGGACTTGCCTATAATCTAGGAGTCCTAGACATGGTTGGGTTACCCATGACCGTATTAATGAGAATCCCGTAATTGGGGGAACACGATCTCTACTTTGACAAGACGTGTCAAGAAACTGCCTCGCGTTATGTGTGGAGCTGGTTGAAGAAAAACGGTTCGAATAAGCACCGGGCCATGGCATAATATCATGTTGCCAAAACATGTCAGCAGATTAAGATTTGTGTAAATATTATTCTCTCTACGGTGGTATGTGGAACTTATTTTGCAGAGCCGGACACTATCCTTGTGTTCAAAATCTTCTATGAAGTATTAGGAGGAGGAACCCGCCTTGCAATGCCGAAGACAATCTGCGCGTCGGACTCGTCGTCATTGAAGCCTGGTTCAGGGGCTACTGAGGGAGTCCTGGATTAGGGGGTGTCCGGATAGCCAGACTATAACCTTTGGCCGGACTCTTGGACTATGAAGATACAAGATTGAAGACTTCGTCCCGTGTCCGGATGGGACTTTCCTTGGCGTGGAAGGCAAGCTTGGCAATATGGATATGTAGATCTCCTCCCATTGTAACCGACTCTGTGTAACCCTAGCCTTCTCCGATGTCTATATAAACCGAAGGGTTTTAGTCCGTAGGACAACATACAATCATACCATAGGCTAGCTTCTAGGGTTTAGCCTCCCTGATCTCGTGGTAGATCTACTCTTGTACTACCCATATCCTCAATATTAATCAAGCAGGACATAGGGTTTTACCTCCATCAAGAGGGCCCGAACCTGGGTAAAACATTGTGTCCCCTGCCTCCTGTTACCATCTGGCCTAGACGCACAGTTCGGGACCCCCTACCCGAGATCCGCCGGTTTTGACACCGACACCTACCCAAAACAACAGTCATAGATGAGACTTTGTATCCACATGCAATTGGTATCCACACTACAAACGTACGGGTAGGGCATAGGTATGGAATTGTGCCCATGAAAAACCTAATGGATGCCCAAAAAGTTTAAAATAAATACAAATCCTATTACATGTGGGGTTGAGGAACTTACAATGTCTACATATTGCAAAACCCTAGTGTCTAACCCCCTCTCTCCCTCTCTCTCTCTATCTCTCTATCTCTCTCTCTCTATCTCTCTCTCTCTCTCGGCTCATTGCCTCCCACCCTCTTCACATCTCATGATCCCAGCCACATCTAGGCTCCACAACTTCAACTCTCCATTGTGTGCCTCCCATGTCGCCACCTACGGGACAGCAAGCTAGTAGTCAATCCTTTGCTTGGACATGGTAACAATTGGCAGATAGGAAGAAGACCATATATGTACCTTGTCATTGATTAAGCTTATACAACAACTTCGTATTGATTGGGTGACGTTTTGTTTTCAAAACTATTTGAAAGCCATGCATGTTGTTGCCAATATCTAATTGTTAAAAGATAAGAAGTTATGCAAAAAATGTATGTCCATTGGTGATCATTAGAAATGGCACACCTTTGATGCCAAGTACAGAGCCATCATAAGTTGCCAACTAACTATTTTAACCTACTATAACTTTCTATTGGTATGGCTGCCTTATTGTGGATAGAAGGAGGATATGGCAGACGACCATAAAATAAATCAACTAAGAGCATGCAGATGCTACTTTTTGATAGAAAATTTCATGTTCCTCGTGATTATTACAAGTATTGCTATTTTAATACCAAGAACGAAGATGACACATGTCACAGAGTATTTAGTGCCATGATAGGACGTGTAATATACATCCATGGCCCTAAAAACAATCGCATTTACCAATTATTTAGTAACAATCTCCTAAGAAAACTTATATATCCAGATTTTCCTATTTGTGCATATCTAATTATGCACTAGAAACTCTTTCGAGATATTTGGTAGACCATATGACTTAGATGTCGCTGTCGGTGTCAAAACCGGTGGATCTCGGGTAGGGGGTCCCGAAGTGTGCGTCTAGGATCGATGGTAACAGGAGACGGGGGACACAATGTTAACCCAGGTTTGGGCCCTCTCTATGGAGGTAATACCCTATTTCCTGCTTGATTGATCTTGATGAATATGAGTATTACAAGAGTTGATCTACCACGAGATCGTAATGGCTAAACCCTAAAAGTCTAACCTGGCTATGATTATGAGGATGTAACACAAGTACCACACATGACTGTAGGGAATATAATATTTCATGAGTCCCATCCGCTGACAACTTTTTACAAGATGACATCACATCTGTCCGGTCGTTATTTTGAACCGTTTCCTGTTCCACGTTTTGAGGCGTGGTTTTTATTGGCACGTTCCGTCGAAGCAGAGATCTTGTCCCCTTATTACGGGACCCTCATTAATATGAGTGTGGGTAACCCAACCATTCCAATGGGAAGATTCCTTGGGAATAGGCAGGTTTTTAGGCTTTAGGAGGAGGCGTTCAATACCCGTCCTTTTACGCCAAGCCTCTCCTTAACCTTTCCAACCTCGAGTTTCTAGCACCCAAGGTTCGACTTCGTTGCTTCAAGCTTCCCCATCGTGTCCGGACCCAGCCCTCAAGGTCGATGGGTGGCTTCCTCCGTCACAGAGGAGGATATTGCAAAGCTTCGGGCGGCCAGATACCTGACCGCGGAGATCCACCACAGGCTCCCTGCTCAAGGACAGGTTATTCCGACCCCCAGATCCGGCGAGAGGGTAGTATTTATCTCTCACTTCCTCTGATGGCTAGGGTTTGCTCTCCATCCCTTTGTCCGTGGGCTAATGTTTTATTACGGACTAGATTTTCACGATCTAGCTCCGGAATCTTTCCTTCACGTCTCGACGTTTATTGTCACGTGCGAGGCCTTCCTCCGAATCCCCCCACACTTGGGCTTATGGATCAAGACCTTTGGTGTGAAGCCAAAGGTAGTCGACGGGGAACAAGTGGAGTGCGGCGGTGCTGTAGTAAGCCAGCTTACCACCACTCCCTGGCCAAAAGGCTCTTTCACCGAAGCTTCCAATCAATGGCATCGAGAGTGGTTTTATCTTATGGAACTCCGTAGCACCAAGTGGGAAGCTACACCTGCGTTCTGTTCCAGCCCTCCGTTACAGCTTGCATCATGGGTCAATAAGGGGCTGGACTGGGGATCAGTTGATGAAGTGCGGACTCTACAGAGCCGCATCCGAACCCTTCTTGTAACACCGACAATGCGGCTATATCTCCCACGTGTTGGGTGATACGTCTCTGTTGTATCTAGTTTTCCAAGCACTTGTCTATTCGAATAGCCGTGTCCCTCGGTAAAAAGACGACCCGGAGTTGTACCTTGACCTTATGACAACTAGAACCGGATACTTAATAAAACACACCCTTCCAAGTGCCAGATACAACCCGGTGATTGCTCTCTCACAGGGCGACGAGGGGAGGATCGCCGGGTAGGATTATGCTATGCGGTGATACTTGGTTAACTTACCATCTACTCTCTTCTTCAAGATGGAGGCTGCCAGAAGCGTAGTCTTCAATAGGACTAGCTATCCTCCTCTTATTCCGGCATTCTGCAGTTCAGTCCACATATACTACCCCTTTCATTGATACCAATGCATATGTAGTGTAGCTCCTTGCTTGCGAGTACTTTGGATGAGTACTCATGGTTGCTTTGCTCCCCCTTTTTCCCCTTTCTATACCCGGTTGTTGCGACCAGACGTTGGAGTCCAGGAGCCAGACGCCACCGTCGACGACGACTCCTACTACACTGGAGGTGCCTACTACTACATGCAGGCCGCTGACGACGACCAGGAGTAGTTTAGGAGGATCCCAGGCAGGAGGGCCGCGCCTCTTTTCATATGTATCCCAGTTTGTGCTAGCCATCTTATGGCAACTTGTTTAACTTATGTCTGTACTGAGATATTGTTGCTTCCGCCGACTCTTGTGTATTCGAGCTATGTATTCGAGCCTTCAAGGCCCCTGGCTTGTAATATAAAGCTTGTTTTATTTTAATTTGTGTCTAGAGTTTTGTTGTGATATCTTCCCGTGAGTCCTTGATCTTGATCATACACATTTGCGTGTATGATTAGTGTACGGTCAAATCAAGGGCGTCACACACGGGTAAACTTCGCAAGGAAATAATGGATCTTAAGCAGCAAAATAATAAGCTCGAGGAGAAGAATCACACCCCGAGGGGCATCATCGCCAAGAATATCACATCATCACCTTCGAAGAAATAGATCTAAATACATGGGTATGGGCACTCCCCTTGGCAACTGCCAAGCTTGGGGGAGGTGCCCCAGTATCGTATCACCTTCACACCTTTACCTTTATCGTTTTCCTTAGTTTGATCCTTTTGATTATATCTTGATGTAGTAGAAGAAAGTTTTAGTATGATCTAGTTTTGAAGCTTTGAGTTTTGCTTTGTGTTCCCTCTATGTAATCGAGTCCGTGAGTTATATATAATAAAGAGTAGTTTTGAGTTGAGGGATTTACTTTCTTGCTATGATCTTGAGGGAATTAAAATTAATGAAATAATAGAAAGAAATAAAAATATCATATATTGATTTTATGAAGAGTAATGACTTCACATATAAAGAGTATGATGAATAAAAGTTGTTGAGAGTTGACAAACATAGTTTTGGTCATTGTTGCAATTAATAGGAAGTAATAAAGAAAGAGAGGCTTCACAGATAAATACACTATCTTGGACATCTTTTGTAATTGTGAGCACTCATTAAAATATAACATTCTAAAAGGTTGATGTTGGACAAGGAAGACAACATAATGAGTTACGTTTGCTTATATCTGAATAGAAGATATATTATCATGGATCCTCCAACATGTTGAGCTTGCCTTTCCCTCTCATGCTAGCCAAATTCTTTGCAACAAGTAGAGATACTACCTGTGCTTCCAAACATCCCTCAAACCAGTTTGGCCATGAGAGTCCACCATACCTACCTATGGATTGAGTAAGATCCTTCAAGTTGTCATCAGTGCAAGCAATACAAATTTCTCTCTAAATATGTATGATCTATTAGTGTGAAGAAAATAAGCTTTATACGAACTTGTGATATGGAAGAAATAAAAGCGACGGACTGCATAATAAAGTTCTTTATCACAAGCGGCAATATAAAGTGGCATTCTTTTGCATTAAGATTTTGTGCATCCAACCATAAAAGCGCATGACAACCTCTGCTTCCCTCTGCGAAGGGCCTATATTTTACTTTTACCTTCTACCCTTATACAAGAGTCATGGTGACCATCACCTTTCCTTTTTACACTTTTTCCTTTGGCAAGCACTATGTGTTGGAGAGATCCGGATATATATATATATATATATATATATATATATATATATATATATATATATATATATATATATATATATATATATATCCACTCGGATGTAGGTTATCATGAAGTATTATTGTTGACATTACCATTGAGGTAAAAGGTTGGGAGGCGAAACTAAAAGCCCCTATCTTTCTCTGTGTTCGATTGAAACTTTGAACCCATAAGTATCACATGAGTGTTAGCAATTGTGAAAGATTAAATGATAGTTGAGTATGTGGACTTGCTGAAAAGCTCTTATATTGACTCTTTCTGATGTTATGATAAATTGCAATTGCTTCAATGACTGAGATCATAGTTTGTTAGTTTTCAATGAAGTTTCTGATTCATGCTTTACCTTCTGAATGAATTATTACTCTAACATAAGAAATTATATGGCAATATATGTTGCTGTCTTAAAGATAATCATGATGCCCTCATGTCCGTATTTTATTTTATCGACACCTCTATCTCTAAACATGTGGACATATTTTTCAATTTCGGCTTTCGCTTGACGACAAGCGGGGTCTAAGCTTGGGGGAGTTGATACGTCCATTTTGCATAATGCTTTTATATTGATACTTATTGCATTATGGGATGTTATTACACATTATATCACAATACTTATGTCTTTCCTCTCTTATTTTATAAGGTTTACATGAAGAGGGAGAATCCCGGCAGTTGGAATTCTGGACTGGAAAAGTAGCAAATATTATAGACCTATTCTGCACAACTCCAAAAGTCCTGAAACTTCACGGAGAATATTTTTGGAATATATAAAAAATATTGGGCGAAGAAAGCACCAGAGGGGGCCACTTGCCATCCATAAGGGTGGAGGGCGCGCCCTACCCCCTAGGGCACCCTCCGGTCTTGTGGTCCACCTGGCAGGCCCCCGACACCCATCTTCTGCTATATGGTGTGTTTTGACCTAGAAAAAATTAGAAGGAAGCTTTCGGGATGAAGCACCGCCGTCTCGAGGCGGAACTTGGGAAGAACCAATCTAGGGCTCCAACGGAGCTGTTCTGCTGGGGAAACTTCCCTCCCGTAGGGGGAAATCAAAGCCATCGTCATCACCAACGATCCTTTCATCGAGAGGGGGTCAATCTCCATCAACATCTTCACCAGCACCATCTGTTCTTAAACTCTAGTTCATCTCTTGTATCCGATCTTTGTCTCAAAACCTTAGATTGGTACCTGCGGGTTGCTAGTAGTGTTCATTACTCCTTGTAGTTGAAGCTAGTTGGTTTATTCGGTGGAAGATCATATGTTGAGATCCTTAATGATAATTAATACTTCTCTGATTATGAACATGAATATGCTTTGTGAGTAGTTACATTTGTTTCTGAGGACATGGGAGAAGTCTTGTTATAAGTAATCATGTGAATTTGGTATTCGTTCGATATTTTGATGAGATGTATGTTATCTCCTCTAGTGATGTTATGTGAACGTCGACTACATGACACTTCACCATTATTTGGGCCTAGGGGAAGGCATTGTGAAGTAATAGGTAGATGATGGGTTGCTAGAGTGACAGAAGCTTAAACCCTAGTTTATGCGTTGCTTCGTAAGGGGCTGATTTGGATCCATATGTTTCATGCTATGGTTAGATTTATCTTAATTCTTATTTCGTAGTTGCGGATGTTTGCGAGAGGGGTTTATCATAAGTGGGAGGCTTGTCCAAGGAAGGGCAGCACCCAAGCACCGGTCCACCCACATATTAAATTATCAAAGTAATGAACGCGAATCATATGAGCATCATGAAAACTAGCTTGACAATAATTTCCATGTGTCCTCGGGAACGCTTTGCTTTATATAAGAGTTCCTCCAGGTTTGTCCTTTGCTACAAAAAGGATTGGCCACCTTGCTGCACCTTGTTTACTTTTGTTACTTGTTACCCGTTACGAATTATCTTATCACACAACTATCTGTTACCGTTAATTGTAGTGCTTGCAGAGAATACCTTGCTGAAAACCACTTGTCATTTCCTTCTGCCCCTTGTTGGGTTCGACACACTCTTAATTATCGAAAGAACTACGATAGATCCCCTATACTTGTGGGTCATCAGTTAGTCTCTGCCGCAAACCATTATGTTAAAAAACTTGAGGAGGTATGTAAAAAAACAAATCCAGCATTCATATTGATGTATACTTCGTCACTAATTCAGCGATGAATTTTTTTTCTCATACCTAATAGTGAGTTGAAGATTGAACATCATTTTTACATATTTATAAAGCATTAGTTCCCCAATACATTCTTTCTTAGTACTTTCAAATACTTAGAAACATAGTTTTCACATGTTTCTACTAGATGTTTCTTCTTTATAGCCTTGCCTTGTTATCGAAGAAGTGCAAAAAAAAATACTCGCCCTAGATATGAATACAAAATGTGCAGAGCATTGGTATAAACTTTGGTCAATGCATTGGTACCTCATCAGAACAAGCAACCCAGTGTGTTGCTGTGGGATTTGGTTGCAACATATTGCGACGAGCTTCGGTTACATCGAACATGAATATTTTAATTAATAATAGAAGAACTGAAATTGAAAATACATATAATTTATTATATTAATTATTTTATATTTATAAATATTTATTTAATATAAGTAGCATAACATAATGAAAACGGCTAAGCTTTTTTCAGTACCCCCTCTGTATGTCTGCACGTTGAGGTGGTATGTTTGTATTTTATGATGTAGATGCATGCCCCCCACACGCATACACTCACCCATATGAATGCACGCACACCCTAACCCTATGAGTGCACCTTCGAGATACTAAGTACAATGTTTAATACAATTATACACATGAGTACAATGTGCGTCGAGAGAAATAAGATAATGGGGATCAACTACTTAGTTATATAAGAATGACAATAAAAATTGTTTCAGTAAAACAATATACTTGTTCCCCCCGCGAAAAAAATATACATGTTCAATACACATGAGTACAAATATTACCGAGAACAGGCATTAAATTTCGTAGGCACACCGTATATCAAGGATGTGGTAATAATAGTACTAGAGAAGGCACAGTAGGCTGGAATACATGGCTGTAATATTAAAGAGCTTATCATAGTTGTCCGGGTCCGCACTCGTGAAGGATTCGTGTGCACGATCTTAGCAGCCTCCACCGCCGAAAACAACAACAACGGGTTGGGCCTTGCGTTTCTTTTTGTGCTTGGCGTCTGACTTGTCCGCCCCATCAGAGCAGCTGAACACGGCGATGGCCACGACCGCGACGACGGCCACGAAAGCGAAGGCTATACCGATGACATTGCCGGGCGCGGCGAAGCCCTTGTTGGCGGCGAGGTCCAGCATCCTAACCATTGCTGCGACTTGGATTGAGCTTTCTGCAAATGGAGCTTCTATGGCTTCGCTGGTGAGATAGATAGGACAGGGTGGTGGCCGTGGACCTTTATTTATAGGCTTGGGATAGGAGAAGCAAGCAGGAGCGTCAGCTGGTTAACTATTTCGCTAGTACCACGCGGTAGGAGTAGACTTGTGCGTGTGCTTGGCATCGTACGTAGTAGTACTGGTTTCCTAGTCATTGGTCAAGCCTTTGCTTGCCGCGCAGAATCATTAGACCGGAAATAGTTTTGAGGCCTGGAACTGATGTTGGATAGCAAATCTTAGGCCCTGTTTGTTTTGTTTTTGCTTCTGCTTTTGCGGCTTTTCCGAGACAGGGCCTTAGACGCGCAAACGAATTATTAGTCAGCTGAGAGCTTGCGCGGCATGTTCGTGTGTGATCGGGTGGTGGTGCTAGGCCGCTCGAGGAATCTGTTGATGGGTGAACTGTACGGACCGGTCATGGTCTCACAGGGGTTGTGGCCGGGACGTAACCTCCAGCTGCTTTGTGCGACCAATCAAAGGGTCACTCCCACGTGGCACAGTGGGTATTGACAGCAACTCTAGCTGGTCCGGAGAGGCTGTTTTTCCTTGCTTCTCTTTGATTCAAACGAACTTTCATAGGTGTTTTGAAGGATTGAGATGCTTAAGATTTTTCCTATGTTCGGCATTTGACATGTAGGATTCAATCTTATGGGAGTTTTTCCTAAGGATTTCTTATTTACTATACTACTCCCTCTGTAAACTAATGTAAGAGCGTTTAGACCACTAAAATAGTGATCTAAATGCTCTTATATTAGTTTACGGAGGGAGTACTATATATCATAGGAATTTTAACATCCACGCAAACCTCTTGTGGAGATCCTTCGTTTTTTCATTGGGTGTGCTCAAGGTTTTCTTTCTAGGCCGAGGTTTTCCTATGCTGGTCATAATTTTTCCAATGTTGGGCGGTTGTTCGTCATAATCCTGTCTAAAGAGTCCCGTCTGTTCGGCCTAGTATTGGGCCGTACAGTTGTACATCTTTCTTCCTGTCAATTCACCGAGATGCAAACTTTGCATTTTCTCACAAAATAAAATTCATTTGCTATTTCTCATTTCCCTAGCAAACTTAAAACCACATTTCAAACTAGTTTCTAGCATCATATTAATTCAAATTTTGATGTCAACAATTCGAACATTCCAACAACATTCAAACTTACTACTTTCTAATTTCAAATTCAAGCACAACAAATGATCTGAATGAAGCAAATAGTCCACATAAACATGATGAGATCACGCGTGTTCACGATCACGAGTATTTTTATTATTAAATTTATAAAAAAGCATGTGATTTGCAAAAAATGTTCACGCATTCCAAACTTATGTTTGTTGAATTCTTTTTCATCAATTTTTATACAATGTAAATAATGTTTGGATAAATCTAATAAAGTTTCATACCGTTAAAAAATGTTTGTAATATTTCGAAAGAACATCAAACATTTGAAAATAGGTTTCTGATTTTTTTGTTAATACAAACTAAAAAATGTTCATGTAATTTAAACAAATGTTTCAAACCATTAAAAAATGAACACAAGTTCGAAAAATCTTTAACATGTATTTAAAAAAATTTCAATCGTATTTACAAAAATGTTCCTCCTGTCTTTGAAAAATGTTCAACATGCATAAAAAATGCTTCACACGTATACAAAAAAATATACAACTTTTACTAAAAATAAGGAGACATGTATTTTGAAAAATAAACAGTAAAAGGAAACAAAAAGAAGAAAAGGGGTAATAAAATAAGAAACACAAGAAAATCGGAGAAAATCAGAAAAACACAAAAATCGGAAAAAAAAACAAAAAATAAATGGAAGTTTCTAACACCAGTCCAAACTGATCAATAGAACGTTGTGAAGCTTTTAAATGGGCCATCCCATTAAGGCTAGCGTGCCTCTAATGCGCTAAACACGGGGTGGAGTTATGTCTCACTTGCGAGTCATAGCTGTCGCAGACGCTCTGTACCTCTATGCGACAGTTGATTTTCCACGGAAACTCCGCTCTTAGGTCTGTTTAGATAAATTTAAATAATATATTATTGAAAAATGAAAAGAATCTTTAGAAATTTTAGAAAGCCTGCTAACTAAAAATATTCACAAAATTCGAAAAAATGCACACAAATTTCGAAAGATATTTTTGATTGTTTTTTTTGAGTTTTTTCGTAAATGATTACAAACTTGAAAACTCTTTAAAATGTTTTTTTAATTTAAGAAACTTTCCCATATTTAAAAATACTTATGTATATAAAAAATATTCACGAATTTAGGAAAATGTTCATGGATTGAAAAATGCCCTATATTTTAATAAAAATGTTTGTGAAATTATAAAAAATGCTCCCCAATTTAAAAGAGTTTCTCAAATCATAAACATTTCTAGGTATTTTAAGAAATGTTCAAATATTATTTTTAAAAATAATTGAAAAAATGTTTATGAAATCTAAATATAAAAAAGGAAAAAATTTAACTAGAAACGACAAATAAGAAATAAAAAAGAGAAAACAGATCAACCGGAAGGAAACAGATAGAAGAAAGTAGAAAAACAAAACAAAAGTGTCTTGAGAAAGGAAGAAAATCTCCCACTCCTTGTTTGACCGCTCGATTGTCCTGGTCCATCCATGCACTTCCGTGTGTGATTAGTCAATAATTAGTCTGCCTCACAAAAAAGTCAACAATTAGTCGCAATGAGCGGTCATATGATTTCTTTTCGTGTTAACCATGCTTGGTAGTGACGGATCAAGCAAGGCTTTGAAGACTATCAAAATTGCCCAAGAGTGTTGGCTTAGGACAAGGCCTAGGGACTGGTCTTCCCAGGCCCGCAACCAGAAACTGAGCAATAAAAAAATTACCAGGCAGAGGGATGTTGGGTCCATCGGTCATAGTATGTAGATTTGGTCCACCAGAAGTACGTTTGGCCGGCCAAGAAGCCACACAAAAATACTAGTTGGGTGAACCATTCTCCAAGGGTTCGTGCAAATAGTCCTAAACTCAAGTTTTGTTAGACAAAGTCCTAAGCTCAAGTGGAAAAAAAAATCCGTCGAGCATGGGTCTCACGTGGTTACTAACCATCTACCACCCGAAGGCCAACCAACGACAGCACATCGAAGGGGCGTGAGGTAGACGACATCAAGATCTAGACCAGAGAGTCCCAAAAACAATGCCCGCACCATGAATGCCTCCCACGGCTGCCATCTGTGCGCCACTGCAAATAATCTCCTTGTCTCCATCCTTAAGAAGACCTGATCTATACATCAAGAAAGAGCAAATAGTAAAGATAACACTAACAGGAGGTCTGACCTCATGTTTTTCAATGGTAATTTGTTCCTTTTGGTCCAAATGCACCAACAAACAACAGCTAAGAAGGAATATAGACACATTAAGCTTTGCCAAAGAAAGGAGGCGCAGCAAGTAGCACCAATAATAATTCCCCAAGTAGCTCTAACCATGTTACAACCAAAGAATAACCAAAGAATAAGTGCTTAGCAAATTCTACACCAGTGCAAAAAAGAACAAGTAGGATTTTTGGGTCAATTTTGATTGTCTTCATGTTATTTTTTTGAAATGAAGGATTGCCCTCGGCCTCTGCATCAGCAAAATGCACACGCTTGTTTTCATGTTGTATGTATGTATATATATATATATATGAAGACAATCAAAATTGACCCAAAAATCCTACTTGTTCTTTTGCCCATTTTTTTGCCCATTTTGCTGATGCAGAGGCCGAGGGCAATCCTTCATATATATCTTCCTTTTGCCCATTTTTTTGCTACGGTGTACACGCGCACTGGTCTATAATGCGGTAAGCCTGTAATGCATAGAACATGCAAACTCATATTTATAAGACTTTGGGGGCAAACACCCAACCATCCACATCTGTGTTACTGCACATATACAACATATGAACTAAAAGTTGCACACCTTCAAATTTGCAGTGTAACCGTGTAAGGCTTAGTAGTATGCAAGTTAATTTAGGTGACGGGGACCTGTAAAAGGTTAAGCAACTACTCCCTTCACCCTAAAATAAGTGTCTCAACTTTAATACAACCTATTTTTCTGTTGCCCTGCTCCGTGGTTTAAATTGGACAGAGTCCACAGTTACTCGAATAATGGATGCATCCCATGAGAAGATGGAGCCTCCTTAAATCGATGAAATTAGACTTGTTCAGCAGGCGATATGGTTGCTTCTTTATCGTGCTCCATCTCCCCATTAACTTCTCTGCTCCTAATAACATTCTTCTCCTCCTCATCCGCAGATTTATCATCTCCCACGCCATGGATCATAATCGGCTCATCACATGGCGCAGTCCGAATCTCTTTGCTTTTACCCCACAGCACGCTGTACAGACCTCCAACGAGAAGAATTCCACCCAAGATACTGCCAAAATTAATGAAAAACAAGAATAAATGAAGTGGAGTTTTGCAAGGATAGACTGATAGACCAGTTGTGCAGTTGAAAGATCTTCGATGTCAAATCGTCACGTACCTGCCGAGGTGAACAATCTCTCCGAGGAAGAAGGAGGAGCAGAAAATGGTGAAGACGAAGCAGAGCGGGTTCCACACGGCGAGGAACACCGGCCCTCTCATGTCCGCGCACCATGCTTGCAGGTAGTACGACACTCCCGTCACCACAAACCCCTGAATTTTTGAACCATGCATACATCAGTCCACCACTCCATGCATCCATCCATTGGCAGCATTATCAAGACAGATAATTGGGAAGCCCTACGGTGTAGAGGACGGCGACCAGTGTGACGTCGAACCCTAGCTGCCACCGGGAGAAGTCCCTCTCGGCGACCGCCGCGACGACGAAGCACTGGCCCGCGCTGAAGGCGCACTGCGTGGCCGTGACGAGCAGCTTGTGGGGGAACTCCTTGAGCAGCGCGGCCTGCAGGACGATCCACAGGGACCACGTCACGTTGACGAGCACCATGAGCAACGTGCCCAGGATCCACGTCCCCCTCTTCGCATCAGCCTCCCCGTTTGCGGCAGCGAAGGTGCGGTGGTGGTTCACCGGGTCCAGGGACGGACCCACGTAGAAGGCGATGGCGAGCACCCCGGCGAGGTAGAGCCCGACTCCGGCCACCTTCGCCATGCCCGAGGGGCTCCTCAGCTTCACCACTTCCATCCTGCGGCCAAGTGTACAAGTCACTAGGTACGTACTACTGATTAACTTTAGTACTCCCTCTATTCCATAATTCTTGTCGTGGTTCTAGTTCAATTATTATGAAACAGAGTAGTATAATCATATAATAGTTCTTACCTCAGCAGTAGCGCTATGATGAAGGTGACCACGGGCATGGAGTTGCTGGTCGCAGACCCCACGGTAGCAGATGTTAACTTGAGGCTCACGTTGTACAGGTTCAAGCTAAATGTAGTCCTGAAAATATCTATCAGTCATTCATCTCCGATTTGTTGCGCATAACAAACAGCTAATTAGGTGCCGCAATCGATGAGTAAATTGCAAAAAACCACCACAATTGCGCAAAAGTCATCAAACACCCACCAAAATGCATGTTTTCTGATGGCTTTTTCCTGAAGCATTGATAACTTCGAGCCAATTGTGATGATTTTTTGCAATTTATTTCATGCGTTGCTTACTTACCCGAATAAGGCATAGAGGAACAGCTTCATGAGCAACCGGAACGACATTAACCGCATGTTTTTCCTGGGAATCAGTTTGCAACACTCATCATCGACCTTACTTGCATGCATGGTTCCGTTCCTAGAAGTATAGCTCAAGTAGTACCAGATAGATAGCTAGCTCTGAGGCAGTACCTTTCGAGGACAATGGCGAGAGGCAGCAAGAGAAGAGACGCGGCGGCCTGGCGGTAGAAGACGAAGACGTAGGTGTTGAACCCCTGGTTGTACGCCGCCTTGGAGGTGACGAGCATGCCGGTGGCGATGACCTGTATGATCACGGCGATGACGTACGGCTTCTTGCCATCCACCTCCATGCCGGCAGCGAGCTTGAGCTACCACTGCTCTGTCAGGTATCGAATAGATCGGTTCAAAGTGTGGTCAGAGCGTGAATCGATTGTCGCCTCTCTGTCCTGTGATGGTGTCCGAGTCTCTGCAGCTACTTATGCTGCCACACCATCTACACTGAGCTGGAGTAGTAGCATCTCGATCTGATTTTCTTTGGCTTGTTTAGGCTAGGAAACGACCTGCACTTCTCGAGTCAATACTCAATACTCGGTATCTCCCATCTAATTCGAAAGAGAGATCTAGTAAACATGAATATAATCCTAGCCATTAACCGTCTTGACTCTTGAGTCGATCTGATTTTCTTTGGCTTATTTACTTGATTGGCTTAACACGGTTTTTCTTTTCGATAAAGAGTGTTTTTATTAACTCATAATGCCATATCGAGAGAATACAAGTATTATGGATATGCACCCGATTTCTACATGACAAGGATACACACAACCAACACAAAAGCACACACTAATGATAAAAAGGAAAAAACGTAACCCTCAAAAGTCCCGTCGAAGTGCCAAACTAAAGCATACAGTAGCAACCAGCATCAACATCAAATTCCACCGATGACAGCACTCGGACTATGAGTAAAGTGCTTCAGCAACGACGTGTTACAGCGTTAGATCCATGCACGAAAATTAGATATTAAGTTTTCACCCTCAAGAGCAAATCCGAGCAAACTCATAACAGGGTCTGTCTCAGTAACAACACAAACATGCATGCTCCATGGTTTATCTGCGTGCATGCCGACTCAAGTGTGTGAACTTGGTCACACTGATGTGCGTGATTGTTCGCGCTGTTAAGTATACTTGCTACTTAGTAAGATTTCGCAGAAAAGAAAGGCGACCTTGTAAGCAGCCAGTCAAGTCTAGCTAGGAAAGTCAAATTAACAATCCCTCGTGCCACATGTTGTGCTCCCGACCTGTCGATCGATACATGCAATCTTTCTAAGCATAATTAAGTAGTCTCGTGCTTGCTGCCCACTAATCATTAACATTAAGCCTTTGTTTTAAGTATAGTAGGAGTACCACCCGCTTCTTCCAAGCGAGTGAGATAATTGGTCTATCATTGGACAGTGTGGTGACGTAGCAAGCATTATTGTACTCAACAGTTCATGAACGATTGTTTCCTGAATGTAATATCTCCGCTCAACAGATTGTGATGGCTCTCCTTTGTCATCGATACTACTTTCTTATCGCATCACATGCAGTTCGGAAAGACAGACGTCTCTGGCCGGGTGTGCGCGTGGCCACGTTGGGCTATCGCCCTTGGCTGAGTGCCGAGTGAGGAGCCTTTGGCCAACAATTTATCCCTATGAGGGGGCTTGTTAGGGAGACTTGTTATGTCTGTGTTTATTTCTTCTATGTATTGAGGGGTGTTAACGAGTTTATTAATGTGTTCGGGTATGTTGTGATGCACTAACCATTTCAAATCTCCTTTCGATGACGACTCTTTGAGATTGATGCAAGCTGATGTGAGAATGGAGACTGTCTGAAAAGAATCCTTCTGGAATATTGTGTTGTGTCAGGCCAGCTGGTTAGTGAACATAAATCTAGCATATTTTTCAGCCCCAGCAAAAGAATAAAAAATTTACATGGTATCTTCGTTGAGGAGCCATTCTTAGCAAGTATAACCTTACTAAGAGGAATTGACATGGAATTACGTAATGTGTGTTTTGTCATCAGGATGAAACAATAAAACACTTGTTTTTCCAATGCAAATTGGCTCGTTCTATATGGCCAGTCATCCAACTAGTTTCTGGCGTGTATCTTTCATGCAGTGTTTCTAATATATTTGTCACTGGTTACATGAGATATAATACATGTTTAGAATTCTTCTCAGGATGGAGCGCTTGCCACTATATACTCACTTTGGCTATGTAGAAATGATAACGTTTTTAATGATAAAAGTACTTCTCTTATGCAAGTTATCTACAAATATATTGGTACACTTTGTTTATGATCGTCTCTACAACGTGTGGAGAATCGATGCCTATTTACGGAGGTGTGTACATGCTTGGAGGCCACAATGAGGGATACTTTTACCCGACATGGATCGTAGCATGATCCTCGGATTGGCCCTCCTATGTCTTAGGCGTTATACAGTCTCCACACGATTACTTGTATTCCACCTTTTTCTATTTATGTTTCTGAAACATGGACTTCGTTATGGTTGTGTGCATCTCAGTTATGCAGAGCCCGGTTGTAATGCTTAAACTTTTTAAGTAATAAAGTGTCCTTTATCAAAAAAATGACTGAAGCTTTAACAAATAAATACTTGGGGCTCTCAACAACTGTGGGAGCTGATAGAAGTGACTTCTTTCAATTTCTTGTTGATATAGGGTACCAAAGAGAATAAGTGGATGGAAGGAAACGTTTTTGTCCATTGGAGAGAAAGAAGTGCTATTTACAGTTGTGGCACAAGCCATACCAACTTTTCCGATGTTTGTGAAAATCCCCAAAAAGATGTGTAAAGGGACTACTGATGATGCGTTTAGGTTTTGGTGGGGCGATGATGTTGATACAAAGAAAATGCACTGGTTTGTGTGATGGCAGATATGTGTATATCAGGCGGAAGAGGGCGATGGGCTTCAGAGATATACATTGTTTAAATTTACCTCTACCAGCTAAGCAGGCATGGAGATTAGTTGACAATCCAGATTCCTTATGTGCTATGGTTTTGAAAGCTGAATATTAACCAATCGGAGATATGTTGAATGTTGAGTCTAGGAATGGGAGTTCTTTCACTTGGCAAAGCATTTGTGAAGGAAAAAAACTATGAAAAAAGTCTATACCTAGAGGGTTGGAGATGGAAGTAAAATAGATATATGGAACGATGAATGGATTCCAAATTGTGCTGCAAGGAGAATTATCACAAGCAGAGGACCAAATGCGATGTCTAGAGTTAGTGATTTGATAAGGAATATGTTCTGGCCGGCTGATGTGCATAGAATTTTCGCTATTCCTTTGGCGTCTTACCATATGGAAGATTTTTTTTGCATGGCCATTAACTCTTTCTGATTGCTTCTCTGTTAATACTGCATATAATGTTGAGTGGGACGCATGTTACCGAAGTAAATTCCATCAAGGGATGCAAGCACGGGGTACTAGACCTGATCCTATTTGTGATACTATCTGTAAATTGAAAGTGCCAGTTGAAGTCAAAATATTTGCATGGCGACTGATCCATGGAATGATAGCATATGTCAAATAATTTTTGCAACTCGGCATATTAAGGCTATGGGTCAATGTCCAATATGTGCCCGTGAAGTAGAAAATATTTTCCAAATGATAAATGTCACACGTGTGGCACAAAGCAGTCCTGCCCTGACGGTTTTTACTACTAAAGTTGACACCTATGGGAGGCATGCTATCATCATAATAAATTTTCTTATCGAAAGTAGAAGGAATCAAAGGATCATATTCATTAAGCAAAGCATCCCCAAGGACAAGCATTATTTCCAGCAAATAAATCTTCAAATATATCATGCTCATTAAACATAGCATCCCCAAGCTTGTGGTTTTGCATATCATCACAATCATTCTTATCAATAGCGTGAATGGCACCAATAGTATAGAAAACATCATTATCATATTCTTCCAAGCAAGTGCTATAAAGATTTTTCAAGATCATAAGGGATATTGTTGTCTTCCCAATCATAATCATTACAAAAAGTAGTAGGCATCACAAAATCATACTCAATATCATCATCCTCCATCAACATATTTGATTCACTTTCATGAGGCACAATGGTGATAGGAGAAACATTATTTGGGAGAGATACCTTTTTACCTCTATTCTTTCTTATTTTCTTCTTCTTCACCACATCATGTGTGGATTTAATTAATTTTTTCAACCTTCTTGTGGGAGAGATTGATTGGATAGGAAGCTCCTCCTTGTTACTTGATTCATCATAATAAACACTAGGAGGGTATTGGGAAACATTTTCCCTTTCATTAGTACTCTCTTCATATTCCATTTGTTTTCTTGTCTTTAGGTAGTTGGAAATATAAGGATTCTCAATGCAATTTACCGCACAAAACATATAAATTTCCTCTAGATCAAAGTCAAGAAATCTCTTGAGATTAAATTTTGGAATGCCCTTAGTTATACGTTTCATTTTTTCATACCCCAAAAGAAGACTAAGCTCTTTATGATGCTCAAGGGTAATCAAGTTATCACAAATTTGTGGACACGATTTGATCATTAAACAATTTGCATTGGAGATTTAAATGACCACATTCATTGCAAAGTTCACAGGGATGGTGAAAAAAGTTAAATCTTTCAGCACAATCATCTAGCCTCTCCTGCATCTTTTTCGTTTCTAAATATTTATGCTTCTTACAAAATCTATCTTCCCTTTTTGGTGTTCAATTGCAATCCCAATTCACTCCGCAAAAATTGACATGCTTATACGAAACATTTTTTTCATGACTTGTGCAATCATCCTTAGCATTTTGGATATTCAAAGAATTCATACTAACAACAATGCAATCATGCTCATCATTCAAATATTTTGTGCCAAGCATTTTATTGACTTCTTCTTCTAACAATTGAGCACAGTTTTTCGAACCATCATTTTCAAGAAAGATATTATAAAGATGATCAATAATATGATGCAACCTAAATTCTATTTTTATGTAGTTTTCTTTTATAAACCAAACTAGTGATAAAACAAGAAACTAAAAGATTCAATTGCAAGATCTAAAGATATACCTTCAAGCACTCACCTCCCCGGCAACGGCGCCAGAAAAGAGCTTGATGTCTACTATGCAACTTTATTCTTGTAGACACGTGTTGGGCCACCAAGCGTAGAGTTTTGTAGGACAGTAGAAATTTTCCCTCAAGTGGATGACCTAAGGTTATCAATCCGTGAGAGGTGTAGGATGAAGATGGTCTCTCTCAAATGACCCTGCAACCAAATACAAGAAATCTCTTGTGTCCCCAACACACCCAATACAATGGAAAATTGTATAGGTGCACTAGTTCAGTGAAGAGATGGTGATAAAAGTGTAATATTGATGGTAGAAATATATTTTTATAATCTGAATAAATAAAAACAACAAGCTAACAAATAGTAACCAGGCACAAAAACGGTATTGCAATGCTTAAAAATGAGGCCTAGGGTCCGTACTTTCGCTAGTGCAATCTCTCAACAGTGCTAACATAGTTGGATCATATAATTCTCCCTCAAAGTGCGACAAAGAATCACTCCCGAGTTCCTATTAGCGGACAACAAAATATAGAAATTGTTTGTAGGGTACGAGACCACCTCAAAGCTATTCTTTCCGCTCGATCTATTCAAGAGTTCGTACTAGAATAACGCAAAGCTATTTTTTTTCGTTCGATCTATCCTAGAGTTCGTACTAAAATAACACCAAAGCATATTCATATTAAAAATACTCAATCCACACAAAGAACTACAAAGAGATCGCAAAGTTTCTATCGAAGAAAGGATAATAATAACGTGCATCAACCCCTATGCATAGATTACCCAATATCACCGCGGGAATCCGCAAGTTGAATGCCATGATGTATATCAAGTGAATCAATATGATACCCCATTTGTCACCTCAAGTATTCATACCGAAAGACATACATCATGTGTTCCCAAATCTAAACATTCAATCCGACATGAAAAAACTTCAAAGGGTAAAGATTCAATTCATCACAACAAGAGTACAGAGGGGAGAAACATCATATGATCCATCTATGCTAACAAAGCCCATGATATAGATCACGAGAGAGAGAGAGAGATTAAACACATAGCCACTGGTACAAACCCTCAGCCCCGAGGGTGGACTACTCCCTCCTCATTGTGGTGGCCGTCGGGATGATGAAGATGGCCACCGGAGATGATTCCCCCCTCCGACAGGGTGCCAGAATGGGTCTATATTGGTTTTCGGTGGCTACGGAGCCCTGTAGTGGCGGAACTTCTGATCTAGGTTAACCCCGAAGGGTTTCAGAATATTTGGGAATTTATAGTGCAAAGAAGGAGTACGGGAGGCCACCGAGGTGGGCACAACCCACTTGGGCGCGCCTTGGTGGGTTGTGCCTCCCTTGGGGCACCCCCCCAGGTGCTGCTTTGGCCAATCGGGAGTCTACTGGACCATAAAAAACCCATAAAAAGTTTCGCGGTGTTTGGACTCCGTTTGATATTGATTTTCTACAATGTAAAATCAAGCAAAAGACAGCAACTAGCACTAGCATTGGGTCAATAGGTTAGTCCCAAAAAAGATATAAAGTTGCTATAAAGTGATTGTAAAACATCCAAGAATGATAATATAACGACATGAATACTTCATAAATTATAAATATGTTGGAGACGTATCAACCCTCGTAGACCGAAAGCGGAAGCGTTTAACAACACGGTTGATGTAGTCAAACTTCTTCTCGTACCGACTGATCATGGACCGAACGTACGACACTTCCGAGTTCTGCACACGTTCAGCTTGATGACGTCCCTCGAACTCTTGATGCAGCAAAGTGTCGAGGGAGAGTTCTGCCAGCACAACGGCGTGGTGAAGATGATGGTGAAGTGATCCGCGCCGGGTTTCGCCTAAGCACTACGTGAATATGACCGGAGGCGTAAACTGTGGAGGGGGGCTCCGCACACGGCTAACAATGTTTGTTGTGTGTTCTAGGCGCCCCCTCCCCCCACATATATAGATGGGAGGGTGAGGGGCAGCCATGGGGCGCCCCAAGTATGAGGAGTCCTACTTGGGGGCCTTGTCCAATTCGCCCCCCCTTACCATCTTTTCCGGAGAGGGAAGGAAAGGGGAGAGAGGAGTGAAGGAAGGGGGAGGCCAAATTGCCTCCCCTTCCTTCTCTCTTCCCCTTTTCCCTTCCCCTTCCTATTCGGCCAGCAAGGGGGGCACAGCAGCCCATACTGGTTGTTGTGTATCCCCTCTTGTCCCAATAGGCCCATATAGTTTGCCGGGGGTAGCCCGGAACCCCTTCTGGTGATCCGATACGTACCCGGTACCCCTGGAACACTTTCGGTGTCCAAATACTATCTTTACCTCTCGACCATTTCGAGACTCCTTGTCATGTCCGTGATCTCATCCAGGACTACGAACAACATTTGGTCACCAAATCACATAACTCATATAATACAAATAGTCATCGAACGTTAAGCGTGCGGACCCTACGGGTTCGAGAACTATGTACACATGAACGAGACACCTCTCCGGTCAATAACCAATAGCAGACCCTGGCTGCTCATATTGGCTCCTACATATTCTACGAAGATCTTTATCAGTCAAACCGTTATGACAACATACGTTATTCCCTTTGTCATCGGTATGTTACTTGCCCGAGATTCGATCGTTGGCATCTCCATACCTAGTTCAATCTCGTTAGCTACAAGTCTCTTTACTTATTCCATAATGCATCATCCCGCAACTAACTCATTAGTCACATTGCTTGCAAGGCTTATTATGATGTGCATTACCGAAAGGGCCCAGAGATACCTCTCCGATACTCGGAGTGACAAATCCTAATCTCGATCTATGCCAACCCAACAAACACCTTCGGAGATACCTGTAGATCATCTTTATAATCACCCAGTTACATTGTGATGTTTGATAGCACACAAGGTATTCCTCCGGTATCCGGGAGTTGCATAATCTCATAGTCAAAGGAATATGTATAAGTCATGAAGAAAGCAATAGCAATAAAACTTAACGATCATTATGCTAAGCTAACTGATGGTTCTTGTCCATCACATCATTCTCCTAATGATGTGATCCCGTTAATCAAATGACAACACATGTCTATGGTAGGAAACTTAACCATCTTTGATCAACGAGCTAGTCTAGTAGAGGCTTACTAGGGACACGGTGTTTTGTCTATGTATCCACACATGTATCAAGTTTCCGGTTAATACAATTCTAGCATTAATAATAAACACTTATCATGATATAAGGAAATATAAATAACAACTTTATTATTGCCTCTAGGGCATATTTCCTTCAGTCTCCCACTTGCACTAGAGTCAATAATCTAGATTACACTATAATGATTCTAACACCCATGGAATCTTGATGCTGATCATGTTTTTCTCGTGGAAGAGGCTTAGTCAACGGGTTTGCCACATTCGGATCCATATGTATTTTGCCAGTCTCTATGTCTCCCTCCTTGACTTGATCGCGGATGGAGTTGAAGTGTCTCTTGATGTGTTTGGTTCTTTTGTGAAATCTAGATTCCTTCGCCAAGGCAATTGCTCTAGTATTGTCACAAAAGATTTTCATTGGACCTGATGCACTAGGTATTACACCTAGATCGGATATGAACTCCTTCATCCAAACTCCCTCATTTGCTTCTTCCGAAGCAGCTATGTACTCCGCTTCATACATAGATCCCACCACGACGCTTTGCTTGGAACTACACCAACTGACAGCTCCACCATTCAATATAAATACATATCCGGTTTGTGACTTAGAGTCATCCGGATCAGTGTCAAAACTAGCATCGACGTAACCATTTACGATGAGCTCTTTGTCACCTACATAAATGAGAAACATATCCTTAGTCCTTTTCAGGTACTTCAGGATGTCCTTGACTGCTGTCCAGTGATCCACTCCTGGATTACTTTGGTACCTCCCAGCTAGACTTATAGCAAGGCACACATCAGGTCTGGTAGACAACATTGCATACATGATAGAGCCTATGGTTGAGGCATAGGGAATGACTTTCATTTTTTCTCTATCTTCTGCAGTGGTCGGGCATTGAGTCTGACTCAACTTCACACCTTGTAACGCAGGCAAGAACCATTTCTTTGACTGATCCATTTTGAACTTCTTCAAAACTTTATTAAGGTATGTGCTTTGTGAAAGTCCAATTAAGCGTCTTGATCTATCTCTATAGATCTTGATACCCAATATATAACTAGCTTCACTGAGGTCTTTCATTGAAAAACTCTTATTCAAGTATCCTTTTATTCTATCCAGAAATTCTATATCATTTCCAATCAACAATATGTCATCCACATATAATATTAGAAATGCTAGAGAGCTCCCACTCACTTTCTTGTAAATACATGCTTCTCCAAAAGTCTGTATAAAACCATATGCTTTGATCACCTCATCAAAGCGTATATTTCAACTCCGAGATGCTTGCACCAATCCATAAATGGATCACTGGAGCTTTCACACTTTGTTAGTACCTTTAGGATCGACAAAACCATCTGGTTGCATCATATACAATTCTTTTTTAAGAAATCCATTAAGGAATGCAGTTTTGATGTCCATTTGCCAGATTTCATAATCATAAAATGCGGCAATTGCTAACATGATTCAGACAGACTTAAGCATCGCTACGGGTGAGAAGATCTCATCATAGTCAATTCCTTGAACTTGTCGAAAACCTTTCGCAACAAGTCGAGCTTTGTAGACAGTAACATTACCATCATCGTCAGTCTTCTTCTTGAAGATCCATTTATTCTTTATGGCCTGCCGGTCATCGGGCAAGTCAACCAAAGTCCATACTTTGTTCTCATACATGGATCCCATCTCAGATTTACTGGCCTCAAGCCATTTCACGAAATCTGGGCTCATCATCGCTTCCTCATAGTTCGTAGGTTCATCATGATATAGTAACATGACTTCCAGAGCAGGATTACCGTACCACTCTGGTGCGGAACATGCTCTAGTTGACCTACGAGGTTCAGTAGTAACTTGATCTGAAGTTTCATGATCATTATCATTAGCTTCCTCACTAGTTGGTGTAGGCATCATGGGAACGGTTTTCTGTGATGAGCTACTTTCCAATTCGAGAAAAGATACAATTACCTCATCAAGTTCTACTTTCCTCCCACTCACTTCTTTTGAGAGAAACTCCTTCTCTAGAAAGGATCCTTTCTTAGGAACAAAGATCTTGCCTTCGGATCTGTGATAAAAGGTGTACCCAACAGTTTCTTTTGGGTATCCTATGAAGACGCACTTCTCCGATTTGGGTTCGAGCTTATCAGGTTGAAATTTTTCACATAAACATCATAACCCCAAACTTTAAGAAACGACAGCTTAGCTTTCTTGCCAAACCACAGTTCATACGGTGTCGTCTCAATGGAGTTAGATGGTTCCCTATTTAACGTGAATGCAACTGTATCTAATGCATACCCCCAAAAAGATAGTGGTAAATCGATAAGAAGCATCATAGATCGCACCGTATCCAATAAAGTACGGTTACGGTGTTCGGACACACCATTACACTGTGGTGTTCTAGGTGGCGTGAGTTGTGAAACTATTCCACATTGTTTTAAATGAAGGCCAAACTCGTAACTCAAATATTCGCCTCCCCGATTAGATCGTAGAAACTTTATTTTCTTGTTACGATGATTCTCCACTTCACTTTGAAATTCTTTGAACTTTTCAAATGTTTTAGACTTGTGTTTCATTAAGTAGATATACCCATATCTGCTCAAATCATCTGTGAAGGTCAGAAAATAACGATACCCGCTGTGAGCCTCAACACTCAGTGGACCGCATATCGGTATGTATTATTTCTAATAAGTCAGTGGCTCACCCCATTGTTCCGGAGAACGGAATTTTAGTCATCTTGTCCATGAGGCATGGTTCGCAAGCATCAAGTAATTCCAAAAGCCCATCCGCATGGAGTTTCTTCATGCGCTTTACACCAATATGGCCTAAACGGTAGTGCCACAAATATGTTGTCAACATTGCATCTTTCGGCATCAGTATTATGAATATGTGTATCACCACGATCGAGATTCAACAAAAATAGACCACTCTTCAAGGGTGCATGACCCAAAAATATATTACTCATATAAATAGAACAACCATTATTCTCCGATTTACATGAATAACCATCTTGCATCAAACAAGATCTAGATATAATGTTCATGCTCAACACTGGCACCAAATAACAATTATTCAGGTCTAAAACTAATCCCGAAGGTAGATGTAGAGATAGTGTGCCGACGGCGATCACATCAACCTTGGAACCATTCCCGGCGCACATTGTCACCTCGTCCTTAGCCAATCTTCGCTTAATCTGTAGCCCCTGTTTCGAGTTGCAAATATGAGCAACATAACCAATATCGAATACACAGGTGCTACAACGAGCATTAGTAAGGTACACATCAATAACATGTATATCAAATATACATTTGTTCACTTTGCCATCCTTCTTATCCGCCAAATACTTGGGGCAGTTCCGCTTCCAGTGACCAGTCCCTTTGCAGTAGAAGCACTCAGTTTCAGGCTTGGGTCCAGACTTGGGCTTCTTCCTGGGAGTGACAACTTGATTGCCATTCTTCTTGAAGTTCCCCTTCTTTCCCTTGCTCTTTTTCTTTAAACTAGTGGTCTTGTTAACCATCAACACTTGATGCTCTTTCTTGATTTCTACCTCCGCAGCTTTGAGCATAGCGAAGAGCTCAGGAATTGTTTTATCCATCCCTTGCATATTATAGTTTATCCCGAAGCCTTTGTAGCTTGGTGTCAGTGATTGAAGAACTTTGTCAATAACACTATCATCCAGAAGATTAACTCCCAGCTGAGTTAAGTGGTTATGATATCCAGACATTCTGAGTATGTGTTCACTGACAGAACTATTCTCCTCCATCTTGCAGATATAGAACTTGTTGGAGACCTCATATCTCTCAACTCGGGCATTTGCTTGAAATATTAACTTCAATTCCTGGAACATCTCATATGGTCCATGATGTTCAAAATGTCTTTGAAGTCCCGATTCTAAGCCGTAGAGCATGGCACAATGAACTATAGAGTATTCATCAGACCACGTCTGCCAGACGTTCAAAGCGTCTACATTAGCGGGATAATCCTGAAGTTACAGACCCAGTCCGTGTAATTGCTACCATCATCTTTCAACTTAGCTTTCTCTATGAACGCATTAAAATTCAAGGGAACGGTAATACGGGCCATTGATCTACAACATAGATATGCAAAAAAAACTATCAGGACTAAGTTCATGATAAATTAAGTTCAATTAATCATATTACTTAAGAACTCTCACTTACATAGACATCCCTCGAGTCATCTAAATGATCGAGTGATCCATATCAACTAAACTATGCCCCATCATCACGTGAGATGGAGTAGTTTTCAATGGTGAACATCTCTATGTTGATCATATCTAATATATGATTCACGTTCGACCTTTCGGTCTTCAGTGTTCTGAGGACATATCTATACATGCTAGGCTCATCAAGTTTAACATGAGTATTTCAGATGTGCAAAACTGTCTTGCACCCGTTGTATGTGAAAGCTTATCACACCCAATCATCATGTGGTATATCGGCACGACGAACTGTCGCAACGGTGCATACTCAGGGAGAACACTTATACCTTCAAATTTTAGTGAGGGGTCATCTTATAATGCTACCGCCGTACTAAGCAAAATAAGATGCATAAAAGATGAACATCACATGCAATCAAAATATGTGATATAATATGGCCATCATCATCTTGTGCCTTTGATCGCCATCTCCAAAGCATTGTCATCATTTCCATCGTCACCGGCTTGACACCTTGATCTCCATCGTAGCGTCATTGTCATCTCGCCAACTATTGCTTCTACAACTATCGCTACACATAGTGATAAAGTAAAGCAATTACATGGTGTTTGCATTTCATACAATAAAGCGACAACCATAAGACTCCCGCCAGTTGCCGATAACTTTTACAATACATGATCATATCACACAATAATGTATATCACATCATGTCTTGACCATATGACATCACAACATGCCCTGCAAAAACAAGTTAGACGTCATCTACTTTGTCGTTGCAAGTTTTACGTGGCTACTACGGGCTTCTAGTAAGAATCATTCTTACCTACGCATCAAAACAACAACGGTGATTTATCAAGTTGGAGAAACAGACACCCACCAGCTATCTTTATGCAAAATTGGTTGCATGTCTATCGGTGGAACCGGTCTCATGAACGTGGTCATGTAAGGTTGGGTCGGGCTGCTTCATCCAACAATACCACCGAATCAAAATAAGACGTTGGTGGTAAGCAGTATGATGATCACCGCCCATAACTCTTTTTGTTCTACTGGTGCATATCATCTACGCATAGCCCTGGATCGGATACCACTGTTGGGAAACGTAACATGCAATTTAAAAAAATCATACGCTCACACAAGATCTATCTAGGAGATGCATAACAACGAGAGGGGGAGAGTGTGTCTACGTACCCTCATAGACCGAAAGCGGAAGCGTTTGACAACGCGGTTGATGTAGTCGAACTTTTTCTCGTTCCGACCAATCAAGCACTGAACGTACGACACTTCCAAGTTCTGCACACATTCAGCTTGATGACGTCCCTCGAACTCTTGATCCAGGAAAGTGTCGAGGGAGAGTTCCGTCAGCACGACGATGTAGTGACGGTGATGGTGAAGTGATCCGTGTAGAGCTTTGCCTAAGCACTACGTGAATATGATCGAAAGAGTAAATTGTGGAGGAGGGCGCCGCACACGGCTAACAATGTTTGTTGTGTGTTCTAGACACCCCTCCCCACATACATATAAGTGGGAGGGGGAGGGGGACAGCCATGTGGCGCCCCAAGTAGGAGGAATCCTACTTGGGGGCCTTGTCCAATTTGCCCCCCTTAGCATCTTTTCCGGAGAGGGAAGGAAAGGGGAGAGAGGAGGGAAGGAAGGGGAGGCAGATTGCCTCCCCTTCCTTCTCTCTTCCCCTTTTCCCTTTCCCTTCCTATTCGGCCAGCAAGGGGGGCGCAGCAGCCCATGCTGGCTGTTGTGTTTCCCCTCTTGGCCCAATAGGCCCATATAGTTTTCCCGGGGTAGGCCGGAACCCCTTTCGGTGACCCGATACGTATCCGGTACCCCCGGAACACTTCCGGTGTCCAAATACTATCGTCCTATATATGAATCTTTACCTCTTTATCATTTCAAGACTCCTCGTCATGTCAATGATCTCATCCGGGACTCCGAACAACATTCGGTCACCAAATCACATAACTCATATAATACAAATCGTCATCGAGCGTTAAGCGTGCGGACCCTACGGGTTCGGGAACTATGTAGACATGACCGAGACACCTCTCCGGTCAATAACCAATACTGGAACCTGGATGCTCATATTGTCTCCTACATATTCTATGAAGATCTTTATTGGTCAAACCGTTATGACAACATATGTTATTCCCTTTCTCATCGGTATGTTACTTGCCCGAGATTCGACCGTCGGTATCTCCATACCTAGTTCAATCTCATTACCAGCAAGTCTCTTTACTCGTTCCGTAATGCATCATCCCGCAAATAACTCATTAGTCACATTGCTTGCAAGGCTTATTATGATGTGCATTATCGAGAGGGCCCAGTGATACCTCTCTGATATTCGGAGTGACAAATCCTAATCTCGATCTATACCAACCCAACAAACACCTTCGGAGATACCTGTAGAGCATCTTTATAATGACCCAGTTACGTTGTGACGTTTGATAGCACACAAGGTATTCCTTCGGTATCCGGGAGTTGCATAATATCATAGTCAAAGGAATATGCATAAGTCATGAAGAAAGCAATAGCAATAAAACTTAACGATCATTATGCTAAGTTAACGGATGGGTCTTGTCCATCACATTATTCTCCTAATGATGTGATCCCGTTAATCAAATTACAACACATGTCTATGGTTAGGAAACTTAACCATCTTTGATCAACGAGCTAGTCTAGTAGAAGCTTACTAGGGACACGGTGTTTTGTCTATGTATCCACACATATATTAAGTTTCCGGTTAATACAATTCTAGTATAAATAATAAACATTTATGATGTTATAAGGAAATACAAAATAACATCTTTATTATTGCCTCTAGGGCATATTTCCTTCACTGTCGGCCAGGCATGACTTGACATCTCCACCGAAGCTTCGTTTAAGACGAAGTCGCTCTGCCTCCTGCCTCTGCCTTCCAGCGATGCTCGACAAACGATACTCCCAAGAGAGAAATGACACCGTAGTGCCGCTATCGTCCGATCTAGAACACCAGATCCTAGGGTTTCCCCCGGAGCAGCACGAGTGGGTCGACAATAGTTACTCGACGGTGCCTTCACCAAGGTAAAGGCGCAGAACGCCGACATCACCTGCTGTCGGCTTGGTTTTCACCGGCAACTATGTTTCCCCGACTCGCAGCCGGGACTAGATGACGGATCTCGAGATCCGACAACACAGCCTCAGGACGACCACCTCCGATGAAGATGACCACCACCGCCGGCTGCACCGGCCAGAACAGATCTGACCGGAGGTGCCGCCGAGCAGTTCAGCCGGTCCAATGCCAGATAACGCACCGCCGCAGCATAAGTCTCCGCCACCCGAACTAGGCAAGCCTCCGCCCGCCGCCGCTCGTGACCGGGCTGCCCAACACGCTGCAGTCGCCGTCGCCCGTGGCAGGGCCAGCCATCACCGCCGCATCGCCGGATCTGCCATGCCTCCACACGCGCAAGGGCTCCACATCACCCGTGAGACGCAGGAGAGAGGAGGATCCCCGCCACCGTTGTCGAGCCCCGGGCGCATCCCGGCGGCATCCTCCGGCGACGACAGGGTGAGGGAAGGTAAGTGGGTTCGGCCCCGGCAGCGGCTAGGGCTGAGGAACCACCCGAATCGCCTGAGTGGGGGCGACGCGGGGGTCGATTTTCCAGTCCGACTGATCCGCGGCCAGAGTGTTGACGAAAGCTTGACTAGCTGCAGATCTCGGGCGCAAAGCTCTTGACCCGGGGAGTATTATTGATGGTAAAAAGAAAACAGTAAACGACGAGCTTAGCTCCGCGATGTTGATGTAGCTAGTGATGTACACATGCTGGGTTTGCTTACGTCGTTGCAAATCAGGGCGAGGCTGCATACGTACTCACGTGTAGTGATAGAGGTAGCATGTGTTGCGCGCGCGAAATGATTAGAAATGGACAAGGATTCGTCCCAGCAAGACAAATTTCAGCTTAAAGGATCTCCTGCCTAACTAGCTAACGGCATCAAGTGTTCCACACCAACTGTCTATTCATAATTGTTCTATTTGACTCCGTTCATTGACATACATCCAACCGGGTCAGTCTCCATCCATCATTGGCACGTAGCATCTCTATTTCTTTTGGCGACTCTAGACTCAGATATAATATATTTCTTTGTTTTCTATCAACAAAATTTTCAAGATCGACACAGCCTCATCTAGATAATAACCAGTCTGTCGTGGGAGAGGAGAGGAAGAAGATGAATAATTTCGTGGGAAAAGACGGTTGGGGAAAGAAAAAGGTGCTCACTGCTCATTTTCGATCAGCGGCTAGATAGGGTTCGTTTCAAATGACCGAAGCTGAATTTTTTTCAGTAGGCGGTCCCTTTTTCTGTTAATGAGCATGCACAATTGTAGCTGCATAGATATGCACCGTAGTGCAGAGATCGGGGGTAACAAACTAACTATCTGATTCATATGTCCTTGGCTCCCTGCACAAAACAAAACAACTGCTACCCATATGCATGCAGTTTACTTGAAAATACCCATTAATTGTAGTTGTCAGCTTATAATTTGAAAATACCCACATGCCCATATGCATGTGGGTATTTTAAGACAGAACAGATGCTTGCAGTTTACTTAATTAAAAATGCCCATATGCATGCAGTTTAAGACAGAACACAAAAGATGCTTGATTAGCATTCGCACGTACCAACCCCGGCATGCATGATGCTGCCTAGCTAGCTACTTTGGGATACTATCGCTGCATATACTCCATAGCAAGTGTCTCTACTCTCTATAGTAACAATATATATACGAAGACGACGCATATACCTTTTGAGCATTTCACCACGGCTCACGGGCGTTCTGCTGATCCACCCTCTCGATGGCGAGCCCGAGAGTAGCTGGAGCATCTTCCGCCGTCCCGGCATGGCGGCGGCAGGCGCGCAGTTGCCTCCCTGCTGCGTCGTCGCCGTTCCTGGCAAACTCGTTTCGCTCACACCACCACCGAAGAAACCAGCCTCTTGGCCTCGCCTCCACCCACGCCGCCCAGCGTGATTTCACCGGAGCACACAGCTCGGAGTTCTTCTTTCGCCGCCATCATCGTCCTCCTCCTCTCTACTCATTGTGCGTGAGGAGCACTCAGACAATGAGCCATTCCTGTTCAGGTAAGAAACTCCCGCGCTTGCTTGTTTCCTTTTCTTCCTGTTTTTTAGAGGGAGGGAGAGGGAGTTGACATATACAAATAACTAGTCGATTCTAACAGCAGTCCGATAAAGATATTTTTCATTTTAAACTTTTTACTTTATGGATCTCAATATTTATATCAGACGCTTCTCAGCATCGAGTTAGAGAAATAGTTATGTATCGATCAGCCAGAGAATAGCATAACCAGTTTTCAAATTAAAACATGAGAAGACTTACTTAGAAATGTGGAATAAGGGAGTATCTTTGATTGGACCATGCGGTCGAGCTCTGGGTACCCCTCCTCTCAAGGCATGCATGTGCATAGTTGTTTGAAAGGTGCCTGGTAATTTATGTATTTCCCCACAAAACAGTTCTATAAAAGGATAAGTATATTTTTCGACCCTCAACTATTCCAATAATTTAGAAATAGTCCTTTAACTCTAAAACCGGTAAATTTAGTCCCTCAATTGTTGAAACTGGATATTTCTCGTCTCTCAAAGTGCTTTGGATGGTTTTGTGTTGACATGACATGGTTTTCACCGTTGACCTCGTCTTCCTCCTCTCTCTCTCTCCCTCTCTCTCTCCCCCACGGGAGCACCTCGCCACGGCCCACGTGTGTCTGCTCCGGCCGCGGCCTCGCCTCTATGGAGCTATGCTCCTCCGCCTCGCCCATCTTGCACAAACGTAGTTAGCTCCGATTGATACAGCAAGACGCACACGTTTAGAGCAGCAATCAACTTGAACGATCCACCAGTGCGAAGCCAGCTAAGCTAATTGATTTGCCACCGGCCAGAATCGCACCACTCCCACGCACGCAGCCAACCGGCCGGAAACACAGCACGCACACACGAAGGCTGGCTATGAATGCCAAAGGCTCGTCTACATACTGGTTGTCAGCCACTAATAGAAAACGGAGCTTTAGTGCCGGTTTGTAAGGGCTTTTAGTGCCGGTTCCATAGCCGGCACTAAAGGATGGTCACTAAATGCCCCCCCCCTCCCCTTTAGTACCGGTTCGGCACGAACCGGCGCTAAAGTGTCACCACGTGGCGTGAGCTCGCGCCATGGTATGGGGGATCGATTTTTGTTTTTGAATTTTTTTTGAAAATTTTGAAATTTTTTTTGATTTTTAATTTTTCTGAATTATTTGATGGTTTAGTCTCTAATCACCTCTCATAACTGCTTAAGTGTGGATCACTCATTTCAAATCGCCTGACTTCCCGGCCGGTCACCCATCCTCTCACTCCCCCACCCCGAGCACGCTTAACTTCGGAGTTCTATTCCCCTTACATTCCGAGTCTGCACTTGTTGTTTTCCTGACAAATGTAAGCTGTCAATCCTATTAATCCTCAGTAGTTTAGCTTGACCATGAAGTCACACGTTTCACCGTTTGAGTTTGAAACTATTATTCTAAAAAACAGTAATTATGTATTAACACTAATATTTCTTGAATAAGTAGCTTGACCATAGTTTGACCAAATTTGGCCAAAATTCAAAAAAACTGAGATACTTATTTAGTAACACTAATAGTATTGCGTAATTATTTAGTAACACTCTATATTTCTTGAATCAGTTGTTTGACCGATTTGACAAGATTTAACCAAAATTCAAAAAAACATAAATTAGAGCATATCTTTTTTTCCTTTTACAATTTTGTCATTTCAAAAATTGTCCTAAACCCTAAACCCGGGACTTAAAACGTCGGAAACTCTATGCCAAACAGTAAAAACTAAGGGTTTAAACCATAAAACCTAACCCTAAACTCTGAAATCTAAACCCTAGCACTAAACGCTAAAAACGTCTAAAACACCCAAAAACTCTATTTTCCCTTTGGAATTTTATGATTTCAAAAAATTGTTGAAACGGAAAACTGGTTGTTTCAGCGGATCAATCTTTTTGTTCTGCAAATTTTGATATATTATATGTATTTTTCTGAATTACGATGATTTAGTTATGATTTTTTCAAGTTTGAAAATTGCCCTATAGTCCCGGTTTGTGTCTCCAACCGGGACTATAGCTTAGACCCCTTTAGTGCCGGTTCGTCGCACGAACCGGTACTAAAGGTTGGCCCTTTAATACCGGTTTGTGCCACAAACCGGGACTAAAGAGGCTCGTGGGGCCCCGGCCTGACGCCAGCCTGCCACCGCCCCTTTAGTACCGGTTCGTGGCACGAACCGGTACTAAAGGTTCAACACGAACCGGCATTAATGCAAATCCGTTCGAACCGGCACTAATGGTACCATTAGTACCAGGCCAAAATCAAACCGGCACTAATGTGCTTCACGTTTGACCCTTTTTCTACTAGTGAGCACCGCGACGGCATTCGACGGTCCCGCGAGCCACGCAGACGTGCTCAGCCTGCTGCTGCTGCACACGCCGGAGCGCAAGGTGGCATGCACAATGGCGTCCGGCATGTGTTCGCCGTGGATGTGCCGACACTGGCTTCCAGGGCGTGGCCACCGTGCCCTACTTCAACGAGAGACAGGGAAGGACGAGATGACGATGACGAAGGAAGCTGCGCATTCGGTCTTCCAGGGCGTGGCCTCACCCTTCTTCTTTCTCCTCGTCTTCCTTTTTCCTATCTAGTGGGCATTCTGTCGAACAGTTGCCATGCGCCAACGTCGAGCTCCGCCCCGTGGCCTGCTGCACTACCGGTGCATGACGCAAACGCACTTGCCGGAGGTGGAGGAGCTCAGGGCTTGCACGGACTCCGCGGTGGCGGCATAGGCCATCCAACCCGGGACGAGCACGCCGTCCACGAGGCCGGCGCTCCGGTTGTCGTACTCATGTTGTGCGTCCTCAGTGACGACGTCTGCTGTTCCACCGTAGCCCCCGTCGTTCTTCGTGTTGGAGTCTCTCAGGCGAGCAGCCTCTTGTCCCAGTCCATGCCCCTCTCAGCGAAGGCGATGGAGAAGTGCGCGTGCATCCCACCACACGAAGCACAGGGAGTTGGTGGCCGGAGCAGACGCAGGCAGTGAAGTACTCCGGTCGGCATAGAATGAGAGGGGAAAGACCAAGCTGAGGTGGACAATGAGGTGGCGAGGTCAATGGTCAAAACTATGCCATGTCAGCACAAAACCACCGAAGCAACTCAAGGGACGAAAAATATCCGGTTTTTAAAATTAAAAAACGAGATTTTGCTAGTATTAGAGTTAAGGAACCATTTCTAGACTATTAAAAAAATTAAGAGACGAAAAATATACTTTTTCCTTTGAAAATACCCATATGCATGCAGTTTACTTGAAAAATACCCATTGTAGTTGTCAACTTAATTTGAAAATACCCATATGCATGCAGTTTATTTAAAAATGCCCATATGCATGCAGTTTAAAACAGAACACAAGATGCTTTCTGGCGTTCAGCTGAGCGACCCTCTCGATGGCGAGCCCGAGAGTCTTCCGCCGTCCTGGCACGGCAGCCGCACGCGTCTAGTTGCCTCCCTGCTGGGCTATCGCCGTTGCTGGCAAACTCGCTTCGCTCACACCACCACCGAAGAAACCAGCCTCTTGGCCTTGCCTCCGCCCCCGCAGCCCAGCATGATTTCATCGGAGCACACCGCCCCGAGTTCTTCTCTCACCACCGTCATCGTTCTCCTCCCTGTTCATTCTGCGTGAGGAGCACTCAGGCGATGAGCCATTCGTTCAGGTAAGAAACTCCCGCTTGCTTGTTTCCTTGTCTTCCTGTTTTTAGAGGGAGGGATCTTAGTTGATTCTAACAGCGGTCCGATGGGGATCTTTTCCATTTAAAACCTTTTATTTTATGGATCCCATTAATTATATCAGATGTTTCTCAGCATTGAGTTAGAGAAATACAGTACTATTCCTTCTGTCCCATAATGTAATACATTTTTCAACACTAATGTGGACCGAGCGAGTAGTTATTTGTCGATCAACCAGAGGATAACATAACAAGTTTTCAAAATAAAACATGACAAGAATTTACTTACAAATGTGGAATAAGGGAGTAGTATCTTTGATTGAACCATGTGGTCCAGCCCCACCCCTCATTGCTGCTGAATACCTGGATCTCCTCTCAAGACATGCATGTGCACAGTTATTTGACAGGTGTTGGTAATTTACGTTAAAAAATTGCGGGCGTATAAAAGTATTTTTTAAGTATAAATGTTTTTTTGTCAGTATACACAGTTCTATAATTGATGAAACCGAACTATGTGGTGTGCTCGGGAGCGTATGCTCTCTTTTCAATGGCAGGTTATGCTTCAAGCTAAAGTCAGTAAATAATTATTTTCCACCGATCCATTTACAAGCTATGAAAATATCACGATTCATTTACAAGCTGTGAAAAAAAAGTATTTTATATATGTGAGATACTGTTATTCTATAGCTCCCCACTTTATCCCACTCATACCTCCAATCGATGAATTTTTTCCCACAAAAATTTATTGGCACATGACTCATTCTAATATCAATACCCATCAGGTTTTCCTGAAATTTCATACTTTTCAACTCAGTTTTTGATTTTCCTGAAATTAAAGAGAACCATTGCTTCACAGTACCCCAAGCAAGAGAAATAGGGATTTTTGCGGGTCCACCATGCGCAGGAGTTATGCTAGGGGCGACCGCATCGGCTAGAGTAAAATGTACAAAACCACCACAATTGTAGCCTGATTAGTTGTTTGCCACCACTCTACGATTTCTCACGGAAAACATGCTCTTTTTTTTGGCCGAAAACACCTAATTGACCATGTAATATAACTCTCCTTTCTACAAACAGCCGGGAGGAGTTTGGTAGGACGAAATCCGAGCCTTCAAAACAAGGTATGAACATCACTGTTTCAGTTAAATGCTGAGGTTTGAGATTGCCCCCTGATTTTACTGTCTAAAGAATACCCACGATCAATTCCTGCATACTAGGAGCGGGAGGCTAGAATAAAGAAGCAGCTCAAGAATCCTGAACTACCACCATCTCCATACGACACGGCATGGGTTGCTATGGTGCCCTTGCGGGGTTATCCGAGGGCTCCACACTTCCCTCAGTGTGTCGAATGGATATTGCAAAACCAACATGACGATGGTTCTTGGGGTATCAGCAAATTCGACTCATCAACACACAAGTTTATTCTCTTATCCACATTGGCTTGTGTTATTGCACTAAAGAAATGGAATGTTGGCCCGGACCACATAAAGAGAGGTTGGGAAAAGGACTCGTTTACCTGTTGGTGTTGTGTTGTTTCAATGTCTTCTACTTGGTCAATCTGAAAGCTCTAGTTGAGATAAAAATATGTGTACTAACATGACTATGTTTTCCTTTTTGCGAGATAGGACTACATTTTGTTGGAAAAAATTTATCATTCTCTATAGATGAGAAGATTGCTGCTCCTATAGGCTTCAATATTACTTTTCCTGGTATGATTAGCCTAGCCATTGGAATGGGCTTGGAATTTCCTGTTAGGCAAACTAATATTGATGGGATTCTTAGCATCCAGCAGATTGAACTGAAAAGGTTCGTCAAATGATAATTTTGGCACGAAATTTTTGTATATGCATACCCTTCCCATTTGTACTTCTGGCTCACTCATAGTCAGCTAGTAAAGTGAATGGGGAAATTTATTTGCTAATTGTTTCTTATCTCTTTCTTGTTATGAAGATGATGTTGATTTATGAAGTTTTCTTTCGGAAGAACCGTGATTTGAAGTGGAAAATGGGCATAATATTATTCATCTTGTCTTTTTCTTACCATCGAAATTAAATAGCATTCAGTTACATGTGAGTAACATTTTGGAAAAAATGTATTTGATACAGATTTGCAGGGGATAAATCCGATGGGAGAGAAGCATACATGGCTTATGCTGCTGAAGGGTTAGGAAACCTGGTGGACTGGAATGAAGTTATGAAGTTCCAGAGGAAGAATGGATCATTGTTCAACTCTCCTTCCACTACTGCTGCTGCAGTAATCTACTCTTATGATGAAAAAGCCCTCGGATACCTAAATTTTCTCGTTAGCAAATTTGGTAGTGCAGGTGGGACTGTGTACTATGTACTGTGAGGACTATGTAAGATTTGGACTATTGTTGAATACCTTATCAAATTAGTCTTTTGCAGTACCAACAGTGTTCCCAAGAAATATATCTTGTCAGCTTTCAATGGTGGATTCCCTTGAGAAGATTGGAATATCTCATCATTTTTCTAGTGAGATAAAAAGTATCCTGGACATGACGCACAGGTAATGACCATGAGTAAAGATTTGGTACGCATCTTTAATTAGTAGCTTGTAAACTTGACTATATCTAGCTTGCAGTTTATGGCTACAGAGAGATGAAGAAATCTTGTTGGATGTAGCAACATGCGCAATGGCGTTTCGTATTTTACGGATGAATGGATATGATGTTTCTTCAGGTGCTTCCTTAGGCTGAAATCCTCTGTGTTGCTAATTTTATCTTTGGCCTTAAACTAATGACAAGGTTCAATTTGACACAGATGAGTTATCCCATGTTGCTGAAGCCTCCACTTTCAATAATTCACTTCAAGGATATCTAGATGATACAAAATCTTTGTTGGAACTATACAAGGCTTCAAGAGTTAGTGTATCAAAAAAAGAATTGATCCTAGATAACATAGGCTACTGGTCAGGCAGCCTATTATTGGAGAAGTTGTGTTCGGATAGGGTTCATAGAGAGCCAATGTTTGAGGAGGTGCTTCCATGAAAACAAATATTCAGAAAATTATTGATCCTAAATTTGAGGGTTCAGTTTACATGAATCATATGCTTCCGTAATTTCAGGTGGAGTATGCCCTTAATTTTCCCTTTTATGCCACAATGGAACGGCTAGACCATAGGAGGAACATTGAACATTTCGATGTTATGGGTTCTCAGATGCTGAAGACAACAACATACTTGTAAGATTCTTAATTTCCAAAAGAATTTATTCATCTAATCATATTAATATAAATTATATCCAGCAACCTCAGATATGTTGTTGGATCAGGCCATGTCATGTCAGCAAAGACCACCTTGCTTTGGCTGTTGAAGATTTCACATTTTCTCAGATTATTTACCAGGATGAACTCCTGCATCTTGAAAGGTAACCTCCATGTTTACTCTTTCATCTTATTAACTTTGTTTCATAAACAATCTGCACAATTTTTTTTGCCATAGTTGGGTGAAAGAGAACAGGCTGGACCAGCTACAATTTGCACGGCAGGTGGTGACATATTGTTATCTCTGTCCTTCCGCTACCATATTCCCTCCAGGACTATCTGATGCTCGGATTTCTTGGGCCAAAAGTTCTATACTCGCAACTATTTCTGATGACTTCTTCGATGTTGCGGGATCAAGAGAAGAGTTAGAAAACCTTGTAGCCTTAGTTGAGAAGTACAATTCCTCAATTTGATCTCTTTTTCCGCTTCTTGTCAAGTATTTTTTGGGGGCACTTGCTAACATATTATATGCCCTGCTTTTCTTTACTAATGGTTGTCTTAGGTGGGACAAGCACCAAGAACTTCAGTTTTACTCTGAGAGAGTAAAAATATTATTTTGTGCTATATATACTACAGTAAATCAGCTTGGAGAAATGGCTTCTGCAGTACAAAACCGTGATGTTAGCAAACACTTGATAGAACTGGTGAGTTTTGTGCATGACCACGTAATGTTGAGTTGCACTTTATTGAGTATTGCATGTTGAAATTCATCCTTTTTAAGATAATGAGTTCAACTTCGTCTGCAGTGGGTAGATGCATTGAGGTCTATGATGACTGAAGCAGAATGGATGTGGAGCCAATATTTGCCAACAATGGATGAGTACATGACAAGTGCAAATGTCTCCTACATATTGGGGCCTATTGTGCTCCCGTCATTGTACTTCGTTGGGCAAGAGCTTTCGGAGTCAGTTGTCAAAGATCAAGAGTACAATGAGTTATTCATGTTAATGAGCACTTGTGGCCGTCTCCTGAATGACACCCAAGGCTTTGAGGTATTTGCACCATTTATGACAAATACACATGATGATTTGTCATATCTGCATAGAATATAATTGGTTACATATTTATATTATCGTTACACAAATATTTCTCTTTCTGATATATACAAGTAAATGGCGAGTTTACACTAGTAGAAAACGGAGCTTTATTACCGGTTCGTAAGGGCCTTTAGTACCGGTTCTGCAACTGGCACTAAAGGGTGGAGACTAAAGCCCCCTAGTCCCGGTTCAACACGAACCGCCACTAAAGGCCCACCATGTGGCGCGAGCCCGCGCCGTGGTATGGGGGACCTTTAGTCGCGGTTGTTCACACCAACTGGTACTAAAGGTTTTTATTTTTGATTTTTTTGGATTTTTTGGAAAAAAATTGATTTTTTTATTTTCATTTTCCGACGATTTAGTCTCTAATCACCCCTCATAACTGCTCAAGTATGGATCACTCATTCCAAACTATCTAACTTCCCGACCAGTCACCCATCCTCTCACTACTACAGCCTGAGCACGCTTAACTTCCGAGTTCTATTCCCCCTAATTTCCAAGTCTGCACTTGTTGTTTTCCTGACAATAGTAAGCTGTCAATCCTATTAACCTTCAGGAGTTTAGCTTGAGCATTAGGTCACACGTTTCACCGTTTGAATTTGAAACTATTATTCTAAAAAACAATAATGATTTAGTAACACTAATATTTCTTGAATAAGTAGTTTGACCATAGTTTGACCAGATTTGACCAAAATTCAAAAAACTGAAATAATTATTTAGTAACACTAATATTCTTGAATAATTATTTAGTAACAATAATATTTCATTAATAAGTAGTTTGACCATAGTTTGACCAGCCAAAATTCGAAGAAAACTGAAATTTGAGCATAACTTTTTTTTCTTTTAGAATTTGAGAATTCTAAAAATTTGCAAACAGGCCTTCATCTTGTCAAAATCGGATGCGGATTTTCGTGCTTAACATTTTGATATATTATACGTTTTTATCGACATCGTATAGAAAAGATATGGTCGTTTTACTTTTTCATCACATTTTTTTGCAAAACATGTCCAAATTTAAGTTTTTAAATTTTCCTAACTAGTAGATGTAGTAACATAACTACATCTCGAAGGATTTTCATTTTTGAAGTTTTTATCATTTTCTTTTGTCTTTTTCAAAACTTAAATGGTGATACACGCGCGCGGGGGGGGGGGGGGGGGGGTAGAGTTTGAAAATTGCCCTATAGTGCCGGTTTGTGTCTCCAACTGGGACTATAGGTGAAGACCCCTTTAGTGCCGGTTTGTGACACAAACCGAGACTATAAGTTAGACCTTTAGTCCCAGTTTGTGTCACAAACCGGTACTAAAAGGGCTCGTGGGGCCCCGGCCTGACGCCAGCCTGCCACCACCCCTTTAGTATCGGTTGGTGGCACGAACCGGTAGTAAAGGTTCAACACGAACCGGCACTAATGCATAGCTGTTCGAACGGACACTAATGGTCACATTAGTGCCGGTTCAGTTACAAACTGGGACTGATGTGCTTCACATTAGGCCCTTTTTCTACTAGTGTTAGTAGTTCCACTACCATGTTTAACTCTAGTGGGAAATACGTTCTCACAAAAAATGGTTTTTTCGATAAAGGGCATTTTAATCAAATGTTATATCGAGTAGATACAACAACAATGAGCGAATACCTGGCTGATACAAGATGCACACAGCCAACAAGTCCGAGAAAAAGTAGAAGACATAGTTTTACAGAAATATGGTTGACATCTAATATATGTAAAATGGTGTCAGCTTTTTAAATGATTTCCCTGAGAGGCTATATGTTACATTTTACATTAATTGATCAAAAAAGATATCTACACACAGCTTATCTTGGTGGATTCTGATTAAAACGTTACAGATTAATCAAATGTGTTTTACATTTTTCAAGGAAACACCTCTTTCAGGTTGTTACCTAAGTTCTATTATAGATAGAACTTTAGTGACATATATGTATTTTTTTTACCCAAAAACTATATAAGAGGCCCTTATAGAGGCTTATGCTCGCAAGCTCAAATGCTCCCTCATGAACAGTAGAAAGGTAGACAAAGTCAAAAAATCTGAATCTTTTTAGCAACAAACTTTGATGAATTGTCTAGATACGTACAATTCGTATTTAGGAATGTTTTTTCCTCACAAAAAATTTGCACATATTTAGAAAATTCGTCAATGTTTGTTGCCCAGATTTCAGAGTTTTTTTACTACTTTTTGTTTTTACTGTTCACCATAGGTGCTTTGAGCTCGCGAGCAGAAGAACACTTTCGTCCGTGATAGTATCTATTTTATTAAGTAAGGGGGGAGCAGAGAGAGGGGATAGACATCCATAATCTACTTAAACATATGAATATGATATGTAGTCACACAAACTTTATGGAAAGTTTGGCTAGGTATTTGTATCCTATTGGGAGAAAATATCAAGAAATAGTAATACTGATTGCTGCAATATTGTTTGAACTCTAAACTCTTAAGATTTGCTTGGAGATTCTGACAATCTTTTTGACCTACTCCTGCAGAGGGAGGGGAGCCAAGGAAAAGTGAATAGTGTTTCGCTACTTATTCTTCAAAGTGGTGGTTCTATGTCCACAGAAGCGGCTAAAAAGGCAATAGAGGAATCTATAGCCTCGTGTCGAAGAGACTTGCTGAGATTGGTTCTTAGGGAAGACAGTGTTGTTCCTAGGCCATGCAAGGAGCTGTTCTGGAAGATGTGCAAGATAAATCACTTGTTCTACTCTCAGACTGATGGGTTTAGCTCGCCAACAGCAATGGTCGGTGCAGTGAATGCAGTTATCTATGAGCCTCTCAAACTCCAAATCAGCAATCCATCATCAGATGTTAAAGTAGAAGATTAGGATTTTCGGAAGCATCATGCGCTTTTCGTGGAAAAAGGTGGTGTTGCCGAAGGAACTAATATTGCTTATTTTTAAAAGGTGTCAATGTGAAGCCTAATGATGAAGGAATATCGGTCTCTTTATTTTTCATTCTCTTTAAAAAGTGTGAGTGATAAGCTCTGCTATATCAGTTTCTTGGCTATTTAGTCTGAGCTTTGATAAGCATTTCCTGTATGTTGTCATTTCTATATGAAGCAGAGACAGTAGTACCGAACTTTTCATATTGTAACCATGCTGACGTAAAGTTTGATCAAAGGTAGGTTTAAGTTCAAAGTGTACATCATGCCTACTTTATTTTATAGGGCTGACTCGACTTGTCCCCTAGAAATCTAAACACTTGTGTCTAACATCCAATCAAGACAAACAAACTGCTAGAATATAATCCTAATTCCATTAATCAAACTCAAACTCTTGAATCTTGATGATACCTTTTTAATCAAACAAAGACCGCAAGATACACAAGTGGGCAAACCATACAGATTCAAATATAATAGACATAATAGTTAAACAAAAAGGTATTTTATCAAGATAGAACTTCAATAGATCAACCTACCATTGACATAATTTGAATAGTAGGGTAACTATTTTATCCAGATATGAGGCAGACACATCACTGATTTTGGCTTCAGATGAATCAAAAAACCATCCAGTTCCTTTGCCGTATGAAAATATGAGGATCATTAAGACCAACATGTCATAATGTTTTTAAATAAATACAGAGGAATTATTCCCCTCGTCATAAAACATGTTCAATCGCAACATGGAAGGAGCAAAGCCTAATTTTTCCATAAAAAAGTTGGTTTCTTAGGAACTTGGTCTAAGTTTGTACATAAGATTATAGCAGTGAAGATTTACCAAAACAATCTGCTTCACAATCTTTTTTCGGTCAAGAGCAAACAACTATGTGTCCCATAGCAAAAAATTGCTTTTCAGATGGTACAAAGCTACACCATCAGTAACACACTATACAAATAATTGTGTGAGTTAGCTAGACATGCCCAAAGATGCAATAGCAATTCGGAAACTACAACATTGTAGTTGTCTAGAACTTTTCCAAAAGCCTTATGTATCATATGTCACATCAATTTTCTACAAGTTACACATAACACGGAGATATCGATGAAAATGTGAACCATCGAATCAAAGTCGATGGATGAAGTGGCGCCAAGCTTCTGGCGCTCTCTATGACAAGAGGATGCCACAAAAAGCTAAAAGGCAGGTTCTATAGGACGGCGATTCAACCTGCAATTTTGTATGATGCCGGGTGTTGGCCAACTAAAAGGCGACATGTTCAACAGTTAGGTGTAGCAGAGATGTGCATGCTGAGATGGATGTGTGGCCACACAAGGAAGGGTCGGGTCTGGAATGATGATATACGGGATAGAGTTGAGGTAGCTCCGATTAAAGAGAAGCTTGTCCAGCATTATCTGAGATGGTTTGGGCATATTCAACGCAGGCCTCCAGAAGCTCCGGTGCATAGCGGACGACTAAAGCGTGTTGATAATGTCAAGAGAGGTCGGGGTAGACCAAACTTGACATGGGAGGAGTCTGTAAAGAGAGATCTAAAGGACTGGAGTATCACCAAAGAACTAGCCATGGACAAGGGTGCATGGAAGCTAGCTATCCATGTGCCAGAACCATGAGTTGGTTCAGAGATTATATGGATTTCGGGTCTAGCCTATCCAACTTGTTTGGGACTAAAAGCTTTGTTGTTGTTACACAGAACACGGAGATAGTTGAGTTGCCAGGGGACTACAAAAGTTACAGATCTAGGTAGTTCAAGATTTGAAGTTACATGGGGCCTCCACAATTTACTAATAGGTAAAGCTCTTCGAATTGGTGGTTTACAAGGGCACTCTAATTTACTGGTAATATATCTAGAGTTGCTTGGCAAACCGTAGCATGTGAGTGATCATATACTTTGGAAGTTGGATAACTAACACACCTCATCCAAGGAACAGATGGACGCAATACCTCATAAGTGCATACCCATCGAGCAGAGAAATATCATCAACAATGGCAACAACTGGCCAGAAATAAAACACAATTCGGTGAATCATCCCATGAAGTGAAGTAACATGTTCTTCATCCATCTAAGGTAAAACAAAGACATGGATCATAGCAGATTACCAGTAGTGTAGTAGCTACGGGGAATTGAATGAGAAAGGAAGATAATCCAATCGCAGTTTATTCAAACTATCCTTGCGGGCTCTAACTACATGCCTGTGATCCCGAGTTCCGCAACTACAATCACAACATGGAGCTTTTAACAATATAATAGATGTCGGAGAAACAAGATTGCAACATCATCCCAAATGAATGTTGACAAAGAAATTAGGTGTACAAACAAACTTATGTCATCCTATTACATCACATCACACGTCAACGATAGGCACCCATAACTGTTTTAAAATTGGTAAACACAACAACGAATGAATAAAACTAGAATTCAAGTTGCACTGACGAACAAATAATAGCTCATGGTGTGGTAACCATGGGGTGAAACAAACACCGCTAGGTCCTACAACCAGTCTTAGCACTTTTTAGGCCAGTTGGCAGTCCAGGGGATTAGTACATCCTTTTTTACATTTTTTAGATGAAGCTTTAGGCCATCTTCTGCTTAGTTAGTCAAAACAAGATATGATTTCACATCCTTCGTAAATACTTAAGATTCCTACAAAGAGAAGATTCACATGTCTAAGTTTTCTCTTTTGGAAAGAGGGCACCTTTGTCTAAATCACCTCCTTTGCAAAGAGGGGACAGAAAGGAACTTCTCAATTATTTTTTACCTTAGAATCATTCCAAAAAATGTACTATTTTGACTCCGCAACAGACAAGATCAATTAAGCTTCAAATACCTTGGAAAGTCATCCCTCGAGGGAAATCTTTGGGAGAAGCAGTGAGTTTACTTGGGGCAAACTATGCAGAAACGATAACAACTCATATCAAAAAATTGGGCAATGCCTCTTCCTGCCAAAGCATGCACAGGTTAGTCAATTGAAGAAAATGCAAAATACGAAGGCATGGTTAATACTGAGCCGGCGACACAAAGCCTCTGTTCTAATGTTGGCGAGTTTTAATTTCAGGTATAATCACTTGTTATTTGAGGATGAGATAGATAGCAGAATGATGGAGACTAAGGAACTCTTTGACTGGGCATTAAAGCAAAGAAGTTCTCAGGTTTGTGTCGGTGTCAAAACCGGCCGATCTCGGGTAGGGGTCCCGAACTGTGCGTCTGAGGGTCAAAGGTAACAGGAGGCAGGGGACACGATGTTTACCCAGGTTCGGGCCCTCTTGATGGAGGTAATACCTTACTTCCTGCTTGATTGACTTTGAGGAGTCTAGGGGTTACAAGAGTTGATCTACCTTGAGATCGTAATGGCTAAACCCTAGATGTCTAGCCTATCTGATTATGATTGCCCATACGGACTCGGTTTACAGAGAAAGGAATCTTCATATTCGAACGCCAAGCTTGCCATCCACGCAAAGGAGAGTCCCATCCGGAAACGGGGGGAAGCCTTCTATCTTTTATATTCACGGCCCACCAATATGGCCCACGTCACACAGCCCGGACACTCGGGGACCCCCCAATACAGGACTCCCTCAGTAGCCCCTGAACCACACTTCAATGATGATGTGCCCGGCGCGTAGATTGTCTTCGGCATTGCAAGGCGGGTTCCTCCTCTAAACACTCCAAAGTAGTTGATCAAAAGAACTATATCCGGCTCTATACAATAGTTACAACCCTGAACCACAAGGGCAAAATACTTAAAGAAAAATAGGTCATGTCTTCTGACAGCTTTTTCGGCGAGACATTATGTTCTGGCTTTATTATTATTTCGAACAGCTTTTCGGCCTCCCACTTCGCATTTCGAGGCGTGGTCCTTATTGACACGTCTTGTCAAAGCACAGATCGTGTCCCCTTATTACGAGATTCTCATCAATACGGGTTTGGGTAATCCAACCGTGTCGTTAGCACGACCCCTTGGGAATAGGTGAGTTTTAAGGCTTGTGAGGGGGACGCTTGATATTCACTGCCTTTATAAGGAGATAATGACCCATCTTTTTACCCCACGCCCTCTTCCTCCTCAGCCCATCCGCCCTCGAGCTCCAGCGCCCGAGTTCAATCCCTTCCGTCCCCAGCAAACACTCCAGCCATGTCCGGATCTGGTGCTCAGGGCAAGTGGATGGCCTCCTCCGTCACGGAGGAGAACATCAAGGAACTCCGGGAAGCGGGGTACCTGGCCACCGAAATCGCCCACTGGCTTCCTACCAAAAAGCAGATCGTCCCCACTCTGGAACCCAATGAGAGGGTAGTATTTATCCCCCACTTTCTCTACAGACTAGGGTTTCCTCTCCACCCTTTCGTCTGCGGGCTCATGTTCTTCTATGGGCTAGACTTTCAGGATCTAGCCCAAATTCCTTCCTCCAAATCTCGGCGTTCATGATCATGTGTGAGGCATTCCTCCACATCACCCCCCACTTCGGATTATGGCTCAAGGTCTTCAATGTGAAGCCGAAAATGGTGGATGGCCAACACGCAGAGTGCGGCGGCGCCATGGTGAGCAAGCTCCCCAACGTCACTTGGCCCCAGGGGGCCTTCGTGGAGACCGTAAAGGGATGGCAGCAGGAGTGGTTCTATGTCATTGAACTTCGTGACGCCACATGGGCTGCCAATGCGGCTCACATCATGCGTTAAAAAGGGCCTGGACTAGGCATCGTCCGACGACGTGATGACGCTGCAGAAGCGCATCAAGGGCATGATAGAGAAGAAGACCAACCTCGCTGATGTGATCCAGGTGATGCTTTTTCGTCGGATTATCCCCTGCCAGCGCCGGACTCTGCATATGTGGGAATTCAATCCGGCCAGCCACCAGACCCTGCAGCACTTCTTCGGCACGAAGCACAAAGAAATCTGGAAGCTGCTTTTCAAGGCCCAGAAGTCGTGGCCGGGAACGACCGAAGACCTCGGCCTCGACTGCGCTCACCCATCCACTCCAGTAAGTTTTCAGATTTCCAAACATAACCTCTACTTGTAGATTCGAGGATTATGATAAGCCTTCCTTTTCTCCTTCAGGTCTGGACGAAGAAAGTGGAGCGGATCAAGTGTCTGGCTCTGCTGCCCGATGACCCAGCTATCCCTCTGCTAATGAAGATGCTGGTTCCGGCGCCATACCAGGCGTCGGAGAAGAAGGCCAAGAAGAAGGGCAAGGAGGCTAGAAGTGGCCTCCGCCGTAAAGGTACTTCAGACATCGCGTCCGAAGACACCGAGATTCTCTCCTCCCACGAGGGAGACGAAGATGAAGAGGAAGATGAGGAGAGAAATTCTCCCCTCAAGGCAGAGAAGAAAAGGGCGGGATCCGCAGACCTAGAAGCGGAGGCGCCTAAGAAGAGGAAGATTTCCCTTTCGGATGATTCAGATTCGGACACCGAAGTCATCCCTGAGCGGCGCCTCAGGCCGAAGCCCCGGCCGAGTCGTAAGTATTTAAAGATAGGGGAGAAGGAAGCAGGGGAGAGGGGAAAGGAAGGGGGGGGGGCTCCCACCCAATTCGGATTGGGCTAGGGGGTGCGCCTCCCACCTTTTCCCTTCCTCTCCTCTACTCCACTAAGGCCCAATAAGGCCCATATATGCCCCGGTGGGTTCCGGTAACCTCTCGGTACTCCGGAAAATGCCCGAACTTATCCGGAACCATTCCGATGTCCAAACATAGGCTTCCAATATATCGATCTTTATATCTCGACCATTTCGAGACTCCTCGTCATGTCTGTGATCATATCCGGGACTCCGAACTACCTTCAGTAGACCAAACACATAAACTCATATTACCTATCATCACCAAACGTTAAGCGTGCAGACTCTATGGGTTCGAGAACTATGTAGACTTGAACGAGACTCATCTCCGGTCAATAACCAATAGCGGAACCTGGATGCTCATATTGGTTCCTACATATTCTACGAAGATCTTTATCGATCAAATTGCACAACAACATACGTTGTTCCCTTTGTCATCGGTATGTTACTGGCCTGAGATTCCATCGTTAGTATCTCAATACCTAGTTCAATCTCGTTACCGGCAAGTCTCTTTACTCGTTCCGTAATGCATTATCCTACAATTAACTCATTAGTCACATTGCTTGCAAGGCTTGTAGTGATGTGCATTACCGAGAGGGCCCAAAGATAGCTCTTCAATATTCGGAGTGACAAATCCTAATCTTGATCTATGCCAACTCAACAAACATCATTGGAGACACCTGTAGAGAATCTTTATAGTCACCCAGTTACGTTGTGATGTTTGATAGCACACTAAGTGTTCCTTCGATATTCGGGAGTTGCATGATCTCATAGTCATAGGAACATGTATAAGTTATGGAGAAAGCAACAACAACAAACTAAACGATCATCGTGCTAAGATAACAGATGGGTCAAGTCAATCACATCATTCTCTAATGATGTGATCCCGTTAATCAAATGACAACTCATGTCGACGGTCTGGAAACATAACCATCATTAATTCAATGAGCTAGTCAAGTAGAGGCATACTAGTGACACTCTGTTTGTCTATGTATTCACACATGTACTAAGTTTCCGGTTAATACAATTCTAGAATGGATAATAAACATTTATCATGATATAAGGAAATATAAATAACAACTTTATTATTGCCTCTAGGGCATATTTCCTTCAGATGGCAAGCACAGGAGCTAGGCAACCCAACTATTGACCAAAGACGTGATTCGGAGCCGATGCATATAATGCAGTATTCGGGATGCCGAAGTGTGCTCTGAGAGTATTCGGACTTTCTATTACTGAAGATATATGGCTTGAATAGAGCCCCTGGCGATTTAAGTGGTACCAAGGTGTATATGCCTATTTGAACATAAAGTGGGAAAATAGAAAAAAAAGGCCAATACCAAACAAGGCTGGGCGAAACTGTTTCTGTTATAATCTGATTGGTACGTCAAAATGTATTTTTTTACAGAAGGTGCCATAAGCATCACGGCTATTTTACATGCCGAGAACAAGGGAAAGATGTATACAGGTCCTAGATTTGAAAAGATGATCTAGAAGATCCTTTGGACATACTGCCGCATGTGTGCGCCCGCTTTTCACCTTGGTGTAGGATCCTTTGAGAGGATCGACAATCGAGTATGTATAAGGGGCCTAGAAGGGGGCCCTTGTTAGCTCCAGAAATTTAGGCGAGCTATAAAGAACTTGAAAAAAATAAAAATAAGAAGAAAAAGGTGGAGCAATATGTAGGTCCGGATAGGGTCAAGCCGTATCGTGGACCCTATTTGTAGCATGCCTCCGTCCTTGCCCATGGTATTTTTAACGCGTACTTATGTACGCGCAGTACATATGCCACTATCAGGCTGGGGCATTGGCGGAGGCCGAATTGCTAATCTAGCTCTAGATGAGCCGGACTGTTGTTCTGTAGGGTAGACTAGACTCGTTTATCAGTGTCCAGGGGCTTGACTGCCAGTGTAGTTTTCGGCTTAGCAAGGCCAACCTACAGCTCGGCCGCGAGGGCCGCGGTATGCTCCTCCGTACGGAGGGAGCGCTCCATGTTTCCATTGACTGCTATAATGCCATGTGGTCGAGCCATCTTAAGCTTGAGATAAGCATAGTGTGGGACTATGTTGAAACGGGTGAAAGTGGTTCGTCCGAGTAGTGCGTGATAGCCACTTCGGAATGGGACAATGTCGAAGATCATGTCTTTGCTCCGGAAGTTATCCGGCGAGCCGAAGACGACTTCCAACGTTATGGAACCTGTGCAACATGCCTCTACGCCGGGTATTACCCCTTTAAAGGTGGTTTTCATGGGCTTGATTCTTGATGGATCAACCCATTTTACAGACGGTGTCCTGACAAAGAAGATTGAGACTGCTACTGCTGTCCATAAGGACTCGTGTGAGGTGGAATCCGTCGATAATTGGATCAAGAACAAATGCGGCTGATCCTCCGTGACGGATACTGGTCGGATGGTCTCTATGATCGAAAGTGATCGGACAAGCTGACCATGGGTTAAATTTTGGGGCGACTAGCTCTATGGCGTAGACGTCCCTTAATGCGCGCTTGTGCTCCCATTTAGGGATGTGAGTGACATAGATCATGTTCACTGTTTTGACCTCGGGGGGAAATTTCTTCTATCCCCCTCTGTTCTGTGGGTGAGGCTCTTCATCGTCGTCCTTGTTGGGTGGCCATTTCCCCTTGTGTTCGGCGTTGAGCTTGCCGGCCTGTTTAAAGACCCAACAGTTTCTGTTGGTATGATTGGCAGGCTTATCGAGAGTGCCGTGAATCTGGCAAGGCCGATCGAGTATTCTATCCAAACTAAACGGACCATGTTCCTTTAAATGGCTTCTTCCACTGACCGGGTTTAGAGCCACTGAATCCGGTGTTAACCGCCATGTCTTCAGTATCTTGGTTGTTTCTTTGACGCTTGTGCTTGTTGCGTCGTGGCTTGCCATTGCCATCCCTGGCTTCGAAGGTGCCAGGGTCGTTGGTGCTATTGCTTCTATAAGTTAGCCAGCTATCTTCTCCCGCGCAAAAGCGGGTCATAAGTGCGGTAAGGGCTGCCATGGATTTCGGCTTTTCTTGTCCGAGGTGTCGGGTGAGCCACTCGTCTCGGACGCTGTGTTTAAAGGCCGCGAGGGCTTCGGCATCCGAACAGTCCACAATTTGGTTCTTTTTAATTAAGAACATGGTCCAAAGTTTCCGGGCTGACTCTCAGGGTTGCTGGACTATGTGACTGAGGTCGTCGTTGTCTGGAGGCCGAACATAGGTACCTTGGAAGTTGTCTCTAAAGGCATCCTCCAAGTCTTCCCAGCTGCCGTTGGAGTTCTCTGGGAGGCTATTTAACCAGTGCCGAGCTGGTCCCTTTAATTTGAGCGGGAGGTATTTGATGGTGTGGAGGTCATCACCGCGTGCTATGTGGATATGGAGAAGGAAATATTCGATCCATACTGCGGGGTCTGTCGTACCATCGTATGATTCAATGTTGACGGGTTTAAACCCTTTTGGGAACTGATGTTCCATCACTTCGTCGGTGAAGCATAGGGGGTGTGCGGCGCCCCTGTACCAGGCGATGTCATGGCATAGTTCGAACGAAGGCCGTATGCGGTTTTCGGCCCGGGTGAGGTTGTGCCTGTCATGCCAGGTCTGATGGCCATCCTCTCGCGTTGGGGCACACCCCCTCGATCCATAGATTGATCTTGTTTGATCGGCTCTATTGTCCAGGTCCTTGCATAGGTCGTAGGTGTAGCCCCGGGCCGCTGTCTCCTTGCCTCGACGGCATGGTGGCACAGGCTGGTGTTCGGCATGAGTAGCCGGTCTGTCCCGTCCACGTGGTGGTCGGTCGGGCTCGTTAGCAGTTTTGTGTTGTGGTGGTATTGGCTCAAGGGCCTCGTCGTCGAATTGTGGTAATAGTGTGCGCTTTGGGTAACTCTTAGTTGGGCTTCTTGCAGTGGCGATTAGCCGGCGCTTAAAGCGCTCTTGTTCGAGGGGTTCCTCTGGCATGATGAAATCTTTGTCACCGAGGCTCACATCCTCTTCGGAGATCGGTACGTAGTTACTGTCCTCCGAGTCCTCGTTCCCGACAGGATCGTCAGGGTTAACTTGCCCATCCTCCCAATCATCCTGTTCGGATGTTGGCTCGACAGGGGCTTCGGGGTCTTTGGCGTTCTCCGGAGTGTTATTGTCTCTGGTGCCGGTATTGCTGTCTTTTTCGCGATGCGATTTTGAGCGGCACCGCTGACGCTGACGCTTTGGAGGTGCTTCGGGAGGCTTGTCCTAAACCGGATCCTTCTTGTTGTCGTCCTCATCCTCTTCGGGTGTATCCACTATGTATACGTTGTATGTGGAGGTGGCCGTCCAACGTCCGGTAAATGGAGGATTTTGGCCTTGATCGTCTCTGGCATCATCATCCATACCGTCGATGTCTTCGGAGGCGTGGTCCAGCATGTCGGTTAGATCTTCGACAGTGGCTATGAAGTGGGTGGTGTGTGGGGTGTAAAATTCCCCGCTCTCAGCCCCTAGTCTGGGCTGGGCGTAATTCGGAAGCGATTCCTCTGTTATGGCGAGGGATCACATTAAGTCCAGAGCCTCGTTTAGGAGCGAGGTTTGGTCATAGAGGCGAGAGTCCGCTGGGCCGACTGGGTTGAGGGCCTCCTGGCCGCGCCCGCTTGTCGCGAACCTCGAGAGTTCGGATTTAGAGTCCGAGGGAGAGTCCGGCACTCTAGTGACAAGGGGAGTTCAGTTCGTCTTTGGGTTTGCTAATGACGCCGGTCCCTTCAAATCTCCTGTAGCGAGTTCCATAACTGTAGGGAATCCGGCGGGCTCTAAATTCCCGTCTTTGGACCCGGTGGTCTGCTCCAGATCTAAGGCCAGAGCGGCGGTCGGGGTCGCGAATCCTTCGAAGACCAAGTCTCCTCGGATATCGGTGACATAGTTTAGGTTCCCGAAACTGATTTGATGACCAGAGGCATAGCTGTCGATCTGCTCGAGGTGGCTGATACGTCTCCAACGTATCTATAATTTTTGATTGCTCCATGCAATATTATCTACTTTTTTGGACATTATTGGGCTTTATTATCCACTTTTATATTATTTTTGGGACTAACCTATTAACAGGAGGCCCAACCCAGAATTGCTGTTTGGCCTGTTTTAGGGTTTCGAAGAAAAGGAATACCAAACGGAGTCCAAACGGAATGAAACCTTCGGGAACGTGATTTTCTCAACGAACAAGACCCGGGAGACTTGGACCCTACGTCAAGAAAGAAAAGAGGAGGCCACGAGGTAGGGGGCGCGCCCACCCCCACTAGGCGCGCCCTCCACCCTCGTGGGCCCCCTGCTGCTCCACCGATGTACTCCTTCCTCCTATATATACCTACGTACCCCAAACGATCAGACACGGAGCCAAAACCCTAATTCCACCGCCATAACATTCTGTATCCATGAGATCCCATCTTGGGGACTGTTCCGGAGCTCCGCCAGAGAGGGCATCGATCATGGAGGGCTTCTACATCAACACCATAGCCCCTCTGATGAAGTGTGAGAAATTTAGCTCAGACCTACGGGTCCATAGTTAGTAGCTAGATGGCTTCTTCTCTCTTTTTGGATCTCAATACAATGTTCTCCCTGTCGGTGTACTAAAGTAGGGGTACCTTAGTGTCCCGAACTTGTGCACGGGCAGTCGCAGCGACCCGCGGCAAGGCTTGCCGGACGACCGCCAAGACCCTCTATGGTCCCTTTGGGGCCATTCAAGAACAAAGTATCCGAGAGCAAAACAAGACCCCGGCATGAGGAGCTTGCCGGGAAGGAGACAAGACCCCGGCAAGAGGAGCTTGCCGTGAAGGAGACGAGGCCCCGGCAAGAGGAGCTTGCCGGGAAGACAACCAAAGCATCTCAAGAAGCTCGCTGCGGCGCACTGCGCGCCCCGACAAGACCCGGTGAGCGACAAGCTCCCGGACGCGACAAGGCAACATCCGCGGCAAGGCGCTTGCCGCGGCAAACTACTACTCCGCAGCCCGCGCTCCAGCTCACCCACCAATGTGTCGCCCTGGGACCGCTCCTGGCGTACGTGGCGGGAGGCTGTGCAGCCGGGGGCATGCGGTGGCAAGCAAGCGCTGACAAGATAACCATCGTGGCAAACGGTGGCGTTCCTAGCGGTCCCTCTCTGTACCGTCTAGGTGACACAGACAGGCATTTAATACCCTTGTCCCCTGCTGTCAGGGTTAGGTATGATACGTCTGTTGTAGGCAGTGGAGCCAACTACCACCTCTTTTACATTTTTACCCCCACCTCTGTTGCCACCTGTCGGTGACCCCTTAGACATATAAAAGGAGGCCCATGCGCAACAAAGGGGGGGAGGACGGCCATACTCACGCTCGGTCTCGCCAGCTGCTTGAGTGCACTGTAGCACTCATCGCTCCCGAGCAAGAACTCAATACAACCACCAAAGCAGGAGTAGGGTTTTACGCATCCGTGCGGCCCGAACCTGGGTAAACCGATCGTCTTGCTCATGCGTTCGCCTCGATCTGCTCTTTGTGCATCCACCGCCCCCTGCCGAACCGAAAGGGGCTCGGTCCGCCGATCCCCATGGGTGTATGTGGGACCAGCAACCCCCGACATCTTTGGCGCGCCAGGTAGGGGGTGCGTCGAGGTTGTGCGAACCTGATCCGGCGTTCGCACGAGACAAATCTTCATCATCTTCATCAACATGCTGCCGAAGAAGAAGGCTTCGGAGGCAGCTGCTCCGTCTGCACCGATCCCACCATCGCCAGAGCGAACGGCTGGTGGGGTAGGCGCCGGCACAAGAGCGGGCGACGACGGGGAGACCCATGGCGCTGCCAGGTCCAAGGACCAGGCTGCGCCGCACGTCGGCGGCGCGGTCGCCTCCCACAACGACCGCGCGCACTCCAAGACCTCGGCGTCCGTACATGCACCGCGCCCGTCCCAGGAGGCGCGGGACCAGCAGCGTCATGGTACTCATGGTACCATACGTCTGCTGGGCCAAGATCAAGCTGGCGGATCCCGGAGTGCTCAGGATCAGCATGCGCGCCAACATGCTGGCGCGAGCTTGGCGCGGTCGCTCGGACGAGATGTTGCTCCTTCTAACGCAGTTAGAAGTCCGAGCATATCTCGTTCCCCGCACCGTTTGCCGCCGCTGCCCGCCTCTCCGGCAGAAGCTTTGGCGCGGAGCTGCCGATGGTTCTTTGGTCGATCAGAATGACGCCAAACCGAGCCGCCGGCCAGACACCTTTTGCTCTAGTCCGCGGAGCAGAAGCAGTTATCCCCACGAAACTCATATACGGGTCACCTCGAGTGCTCGCTTATGATAAGCTTGAGCAAGAGCAGCTGCGGCAAGATGACGCGCTGCTCCTTGAGGAAGACCATCTTCAGGCTGCTGTGCGAGCCGCTCGCTATCAGCAAGCTTTGCGCCGCTATCATAGCCGCAAGGTTAACGCCAGAAGTCTCGAGGAAGGCGACCTTGTTCTTCGGCGTGATCAGTCCGCCAAGATTTCCAACAAGTTGACGCCGAAGTGGGAAGGCCCTTACCGGGTGAAGCGAGTCACTAGGCTTAGCGCTGTCCGCCTTGGGACCGAAGATGGCTTACCAGTGAGCACCTCCTGGAATATTGAGCATCTTCGCAAGCTTTGCCCGTGAGGCGCGGTTGTCAGACCCTGTCCGGCAACCAACCATTTGTACAAGTCTTGCCGCTGTTGCATGTAATCCTTTGTACAAAGCCGGGCGCAGACCCCGTGCATAAAAATTATGTGCTCAGCACATACCCCCGGGAAAGCAAACAACAGAAAAAGATAAGTGCCAAAGTTTGAGCAATCAGATTTCCTTTAAGTTTTTAAGTTATTTTCCTTGAACGACCCCGCCTTGTATGGAAAACCTGTGCGCGGAGGAACCGACTCGTGGTTAGCCGCGCCCTTACTGTTGTTTCGAGCCCGCTCAACAACTTAAGCGAGCCGCGGCTAGCTGCGACAAGGTTTCTTGTCGACGCGGGCACCAACCAACTCGTAGCAAATTGCGCCCTTATTGTTGTTTCGAGTCCGCTCAACAACTTAAGCGAGCCGCGACTAGCTCTGCGACGAGGTTCTTGCCGGCTGTGGCACTGCCAGCGGGCTGCTGACGTTCCGCACTCAGCGCCCGCGGTAGAGGAGCCTGCGCTGACAAGTTCCCTAAAAGCGTAGGGTAAAAGCATACAAGGGAAAGAGTCAAGTAAAGGAAATAACATAGCAATTACTACCCAAGAAAGAAGTATATTATAGAATAACTTGTCGTAGCTCTAATAGACTGTTTTTCATAACATGATTGACAGCGACAAGGGAAGAAGAAGATAAATGGCCTAGTCTACATGGTCGCCTTCGACCCTCCTGATTCCGCTCACCTTGTCCATGATAGGTGCGACAAGGGCCTTGAGCTCCTCCAGATCAGCATCTGGCGGTAGGCTTCAGAGGACGTTGGTGAGGCGGAGGCCTGGGTTGCGGAAGGCTACCTTCATCAGCACCTTCTGGAGAGCTCCCACGCAGATCTTGCGCAACTCGTCGGCAAGCTGTTTTGGGAACTGCTCCCGGAGTCGCTGAAGAGCCGTCGCCACACCCTTGAAGAACAGGGTCAGCTTGGCGCTGGGTTGGAGATTCCCGTCGGTGGAATACCCGAGATCCACCATCCCCAGCTGCGCCAGCTCCTTGTCGATGTCCGCGGCGACGCTCACCAGACCCTCCGTCCAGTGCTCCACGGTCTCTGACAATGTCTTCTGGGCGGCGACGGAATTCGCCAGCAGCACCTTGCCGGCCTCGACCTCCTCCTTCAGGGCCGTCTCTTGCTCCTTGGCGCTGCCCAGGGATCTTGTCAGAGCCGCCAGCTTCGCTTCAAGATCAGCAATTGACACCCTGGCAGCGTCGAGCTCCTTGCCTCTCTCGGTGAGGAGGGCCTACAGCTCCAAGTAGCTGTTGGCGTCCCTCTCACGCTCGAGCTTGAGCGCGGCAAGCTCGTCACCGCTTGCCTTGAGGTCTGCCTCCAGCTGCGTCACCTTCAGCTCCAGCTCAGCCTTGGCGGCCTCGGCAGCTGCGGCGGCGTCTTCGGCCTGCTTGACGGCTCCGCCGACTACCCGCTCGCGCGCGGCAAGTTCCTCCTCGTGGCTGTCGAGGTTGACCTTCCGCTGCGTCAAGTCACCTTCCTGCGAAGACAACTTCTCCGCGGCAAGGCGTTGGCGCTCCTCGACGTCTGCCTTCTCGAGAAGGAAGGCTTGCTGCGCCTCGGCAGGTTCCTCCCGCTCCCTTTCCAGGGAACGGAGAGCTTCTTGGTTGGCGCCCCGGAGTTCCTCCGCGCGCTTCTTGATGTCAGCACCGGCCTTCGCGACGAGCGCTTCGCGGGACTCCAACTTGGCCTGCCGGGCGCGGTAGAGCGCCACTAACTTCCGCAACAGGCGCTCCTCTTCAGGATCGCCGCTGCTGCTGCTTGGCGCGTCAACCAGCTTCAGCCCGGCAGAGGTGAGCACCTCTCCGTCCAGCATTTCCCCCTCGATCGGCGCCCTGTAGCTTGACACCCAGGGGAGGATGATGAAGATGTTCTCACCGGCCTTCAGGTAGATGCCAGGGTGGGGCTCTTCGGAGCCTGCCGCAGCGGCAGCGGCGGAGGAGTCAGTGGTCGAAGCAGCGCCTGGCGCTCCTGTGGCCTCCGGGTCGTCGGTACGACCGTCAGACTCCCCGCCCGCATCCGCGGCGGCAGCCCTGGCGGCCTCCTCGCCGGCGCCGGCTGCTTCCTCGGCGGCCTCCATCTCCATCGGCTCTGCAGCAGATGGATCTGATGGCCGGAAGAGGGGAGAAGATTCAAGCAAGATTCGAGCAAAATCCAAGAGGAGGATCAAGAAGCCGAAGAAGCCAAGGGGAGTTTGGAAGCAAGGAACTTACCTGTGCCAGGGCCTGCCGCTGTGGTCTCCGTCGCCGGGGGATCGCTGGCGCGGTCCCTTGCCGGAGATCCTTGCCGTGCCGGGGGCTCCTCCCTTGCAGGAGTCTCCTCCCTTGCGGGAGTCTCCTCCCTCGCCGGCGGCTCCTCCCTTGCCGGAGTCTCCTCCCTCGCCGGGGGCTCCTCCCTTGCCAAAGACCTCTCCCCCGCCGGGGGACTCTCCCTTGGCGCTTCGGGAGCGGTCTCCAGGCTCCCCTGGTGAGGCTGCTCTGCTCCTGCACAAGTCGACAAACAAGTATTAGCACAGTAAGGATCTTCGTGCGCGCCTAACAGCGGGAAGTAAACAAGACGCTTACGCTGGGGGCTGCTCTGAAGATCAGCGGCCGGGTCCGACGGGTTCGTCTCAGGCACGTCCCCTGTTGACGCAGTGGGTTCATCCTCGATGACTATCACCGGCACCTTGGCTCTCTTTGCCGCTCTCTGCGGCAGAGTCCTAAAAAGGAACAGATTCAGAGGAAGGCAAGTGAGAAACAAGACAAGACAAAAAAACAGCAAAGAACAAAGAATTGCAAGTACAATAAGAAGAACTTACTCCTCTTCCTCTTCCTCGTCGGAGCTAAACGCGGAGAAGTCAAAATCCGGCCCGCGTCTGGCGCGGGAAGGAGGAGGGGTAGGCTCCCTTGGTCGCTTGGCGGGAGCAGAGGCGGCAGCCCGGGAAGATCCCGCTCCGGTTGCAGCGGCAGCATGGGGCGCTCCCGCGGCGGCGGTGCTTGCCACGGTGGAGCGCGTCGTGTGACGCGGCGACTGTTGATCCGCCTGCCGCCTTGCTACATCCCCGGCCTTGCGGAGACGCCTTCTTGGCGGAGATAGAGGCGCAGCCGGTGGCGGGCTGTCGGAAGACGAAGTGGAGGAAGAGTCGATCTCCAGCGAGTCGCTCGCATCCCCGGCAGGCTCGCTCGGCTCGGCGCCGCCCCCGGCAAGATCTTCCTTGCCGGCAAATTCCTCTTGCCGGGCGAGCTCTTTCTTGCCGAGGAACTCGTCTCGCTCGGCACGGGTTCTTTCCTCTTCTGCCGCCGCTTCCTCCAGAGTAAACCCAAATTCGCCTGCCGCGGCGGCTGTCGCTGCCTCTTCCAACCTAGAGGCTATGTACGCCAGCTCCGCCTTGGTGGTCTCGCGGATGAGGCCGTCCTTCTCATCGGTGCGGATCGGCACTTCCACCAGGTCGTCGAAGAACTGCTGCACGACCTCGTCTTCGGGCTCTTGCCAAGTTGGCTCGATTCCGTGCGAGTCGCACAACGGCATCATCGCCCGGATGCGGTCGAGCGCAGAGTTGTTGCACAAAGGGACGACGCCCTGCGGCACCCTGAAGACTTCGGGGTGATCCGAATCGTATTTGAAGAGCTCCTGCAGCATGCCATTGTGCTCAAGGACAGTGAAGTTATAGTTGAGGCCTGGGCGCAGCCTCATAATGTCCGCCGCATTCTTGAACTCCCAGGCAGGCCTTCCCCGTTCCTGCAGAGGGGCAATGCGGCGGCGAAGAAAGTCCGCGCCAACAGCACCTACGGTGAGTCCGGCAAGCCTAAGGCGCTGGATCCTGGTGACGGCAATCCTCAGCTTGCTGTCTTCCGGGGCCAAGTCGCTCCAGTCACTACCGCGCACTGCTGCTGCTTGGTGCCGGACGGTGAATGGCTGCGGGCTCTCCTCGATAATCCAGCACCAATCTGCTCTCCACTCCTCCCACTTGCCGCGGAACTCCCCCTCTAGATAAGATTCCTTCTTGCCGGCTCTTGAGATCCAGGCGATTCCGCGGGACAGAGTCTCTCCTCTCTCTACCCAAGGGATAAAGAAATGGCGGAAGAGAGCTACACTAGGGTGGACTCCGACAAAGTTTTCGCAGAGGTGTGCGAAAACTGCCATGGTGAGGACGGCGTTGGGGGTGAAGTCGAGGAGGTAGAAGCCATATGTGTTCATAATATCACAGAAGAACTCGGAAAAGGGCGGGCAGAGCCCGCAGTAGAAGAACACAGCAAAGAAAGGGTACCCATCCGGAGCCTTCGCGTGGGCTGCAGCCGGGAGCACCCTGGTCCGCGGGTGGGCTCGCGTCTTCGCCGACCAGAACAGGTAATACCGCTCCCACAACGCCTTCGCGCCGAGCTTGCGGGGGGGGGGGGGAGATGGCTCGCTCCTTCCGCATCGCCGCGAGCCGCTGCGCCTCGGTGGACTTCACTGCCTTCCCCTTGTCGCCCTTCGGAGCCATGGCAAAGGTGGTGGAGGAGGCCGACGGTGGCGGTGGTGTTGGTGGTAATGGGGGGAGCAGGGCGCTGCTCTCTTGTTGCTCTGAGAAGATGGGGAGTGGCGGAGGTTTTGAGATTGGAAGCAGCAACGGGAAGATGGCGCCGTACCCCTGTTTCCTCTGCTTATAAAGAGGGAGGGAAGGGGGAGGAGGGGCGGACATTTCGCCGTCACGAATAAACAACTTCCCACGATTCCGCCCACCACGCCTCCACGCCTCCCTCCGTTTGTGGGGGGGGGGGCGCCAACCGTCCCCTTTTACCACGACGTGACGCATGCGCGCGGGGCGCAGCCCCGCGCACGCCGCCCATGTCACGCACGGCGCCGCGTTCGACGCGTGCCGTTTGGGGAGGGCGCGGTGGGTGCGGAGTCAGATGCGGCGTGACCTAGGCCACGCGTGCCCGTGCACTGTTTTGGGCTCGGCACCGTGTATGGCCCAGGCCCGGGGGCTCCTGTCGGGTAGCGACCCGCGGTAAGGCTTGCCGGCGACCGCCAAGACCCTCCGTGGTCCCTTTGGGGTCATTCAAGAACAAAGTATCCGAGAGCAAAACAAGGCCCCGGCAAGAGGAGCTTGTCGGGAAGGAGACAAGACCCCGGCAAGAGGAGCTTGCCAGGAAGGAGACGAGGCCCCGGCAAGAGGAGCTTGCCGGGAAGACAACCAAAGCATCTCAAGAAGCTCGCTGCGGCACACTGCGCGCCCCGACAAGACCTGGTGAGCGACAAGCTCCCGGACGCGACAAGGCAACATCCGTGGCAAGGCGCTTGCCGCGGCAAACTACTACTCCGCAGCCCGCACTCTAGCTCACCCACCAACGTGTCGCCCTGGGACCGCTCCTGGCGTACGTGGCGGGAGGCTGTGCAGCCGGGGGCATGCGGTGGCAAGCAAGCGCTGACAAGATAACCATCGTGGCAAACGGTGGGGTTCCTAGCGGTCCCTCTCTGTACCGTCTAGGTGACACAGACAGGCATTTAATGCCCTTGTCCCCTGCCGTCAGGGTTAGGTATGATACGCCTGTTGTAGGCGGTGGAGCCAACTACCACCTCTTTTACATTTTTACCCCCACCTCTGTGGCCGCCTGTCGATGATCCCTTAGACATATAAAAGGAGGCCCATGCGCAACAGAGGGGGGAGGACGGCCATTCTCACGCTCGGTCTCGCCAGCTGCTTGAGTGTACTGTAGCACTCATCGCTCCCGAGCAAGAACTCAATACAACCACCAAAGCAGGAGTAGGGTTTTACGCATCCGTGCGGCCCGAACCTGGGTAAACCGATCGTCTCGCTCGTGCGTTCGCCTCGATCTGCTCTTTGTGCATCCACCGCCCCCTGCCGAACCGAAAGGGGCTCGGTCCGCCGATCCCCATGGGTGTACGTGGGACCAGCAACCCCCGACACTCCCCCTCTCTTGTGGAGAACTATTCGATGTAACCTTCTTTTTGCGGTGTGTTTGTTGAGACCGATGAATTGTGGGTTTATGATCAAGTCTATCTATGAACAATATTTGAATCTTCTCTGAATTCTTTTATGTATGATTGGTTATCTTTGCAAGTCTCTTTGAATTATCAGTTTGGTTTGGCCTACTAGATTGATCTTTCTTGCAATGGGAGAAGTGCTTAGCTTTGGGTTCAATCTTGCGGTGTCCTTTCCTAGTGACAGTACGGGCAGCAAGGCACGTATTGTATTGTTGCCATCGAGGATAACAAGATGGGGTATTCTTCATATTGCATGAGTCTATCCCTCTACATAATGTCATCTTGCTTAAGGCGTTACTCTGTTTTTAACTTAATACTCTAGATGCATGCTGGATAGCGGTCGATGAGTGGAGTAATAGTAATAGATGCAGCCAGGAGTCGGTCTACTTGTCTCGGACATGATGCCTATATACATGATCATACCTAGATATTCTCATAACTATGCTCAATTCTCTCAATTTCTCAACAGTAATTTGTTCACCCACCGCAGAATACTTATGCTCTTGAGAGAACCCACTAGTGAAACCTATGGCCCCCAGGTCTATCTTTATCATATTGATCTCCTACTACTTAGTTATTTCCTTTGCTATTTACTTTGCCTTTATTTTACTTAGCATCTTTTATCATAAAAATACCAAAAATATTATCTTATCATATCTATCAGATCTCACTCTCGTAAGTGGCCTTATAGGGATTGACAACCCCTATTTGTGTTGGTTGCGAGGATTTATTTATTTTGTGTAGGTACGAGGGACTCGCGCGTAGCCTCCTACTGGATTGATACCTTGGTTCTCAAAAACTGAGGGAAATACTTACGCTACTTTGCTGCATCATCCCTTCGTCTTTGGGGAAAACCAACGTAGTGCTCAAGAGGTAGCAAGAAGGATTTCTGGCGCCTTTGCCGGGGAGGTCTGCGCAAAAGTCAAGATACGAAGTACCCATCACATACCCTTATCTCCCGCATTACATTATTTGCCATTCACCTCTCGTTTTCCTCTCCCCCACTTCACCCTTGCCGTTTTATTCGCCTTCTCTCTCTCTATCCTCCCTCTCTATTTGCCTCTTTTTGCCCGCTTGCTTTCTGTTTGCTTGTGTGTTAGTTTGCTTGCTTGTCACGATGGCTCAAGATAATACTAAATTATGTGACTTCACCAATACCAACAATAATGATTTTATTAGCACTCTGATTGCTCCTCTTACCGATGCTGAATCTTGTGAATTTAATACTGCTTTGCTGAATCTTGTCATGAAGCTTGGTTTTCGACTTTGCCTAAAAATAGTATTGATTCATGGAACAAGTGCAAAGATGCTTTTATCTCTAAGTATTTTCCTCCCGGTAAGATCATCTCTCTTAGAAACGATATTATGAATTTTATGCAACTTGATCATGAACATGTTGCACAAGCCTGAGAGAGAATGAAATTAATGATATGTAATTGCCCTACTCATGGTTTAAATTTGTGGATGATTATACAAAAATTTTACGCCGGATTGAATTTTGCTTCTAGAAATCTTTTAGATTCGGCCGCGGGAGGCACTTTTTTGGAAATCACTTTAGGAGAAGCTACTAAACTCCTAGATAATATTATGGTTAACTATTCTCAATGGCATACTGAAAGATCTACTAATAAAAAGGTGCATGCGATAGAAGATATTAATGTTTTGAGTGGAAAGATGGATGAACTTATGAAATTATTTGCTAATGAGAGTGTTTCTTCTGATCCTAATGATATGCCCTTGTCTACTTTGATTGAGAATAATAATGAAACTATGGATGTGAATTTTGTTGGTAGGAACGATTTTGGTAACAACGTGTATAGAGCAAATTTCAACTCTAGGCCTTATCCTAGTAATCCCTCTAATAATTATGGTAATTCCTACAACAATTCTTGTGGAAATTATAATAAGATTCCCTCTGATTTTGAATCTAATATTAAAGAATTTATTACTTCGCAAAAGAATTTTAATGCTATGATTGAATAAAAATTGCTTAAGATTGATGATTTGGCTAGGAACGTTGATAGAATTGCTCTTGATGTTGATTCGTTGAAACTTAGATCTATTCCACCTAAGCATGATATCAATGAGTCTCTCAAAGCCATGATAATTTCCATTGCTGAGTGCAAAGAAAGAACCGCTAGGATGCGTGCTAAGAAAGATGCCTTTATAAGAGCGTGTTCTTCTAGTTCCTATGAAAATATAGATGAAGATCTAAAAGTTATTGATGTGTCCCCTATTAAACATTTGTTTTGCAATATGAATCTTGATAATGATGGGACTGAATATGATCCACCTTTACCTAGAAGGCGTTCCAAGAATTCGGAATTTATTGATCTTGATGCTAAATTTGATAAAAGTGGGATTGAATAAATTAAAACCCTAGATGTTGCTAAACCCACTATTATGGATTTCAAGGAATTTAACTATGAAAATTTCTCTTTGATTGATTGTATTTCCTTGTTGCAATCCGTGCTAAATTCTCCTCATGCTTACAGTCAAAATAAAGCGTTACTAAACATATCGTTGATGCATTGATGCAATCTTATGAAGAAAAACTTGAATCGGAAGTTTCTATCCCTAGAAAACTTTATGATGAGTGGGAACCAACTATTAAAATTAAAATTAAAGATCATGAATGCTATGCTTTATGTGATTTGGGTGTTAGTGTTTCCACGATTGCAAAGACTTTGTGTGATTTGTTAGGTTTCCGTGATTTTGATTATTGCTCTCTAAACTTGCACCTTGCGGATTCCACTATTAAGAAACCTATGGGAAGAATTAATGATGTTCTTATTGTTGCAAACATGAATTATGTGCCAGTAGATTTTATTGTTCTTGACATATATTGCAATCCTTCATGTCCTATTATTCTTGGTAGACCTTTCCTTAGAACGATTGGTGCAATTATTGATATGAAGGAAGGAAATATTAGATTCCAATTTCCATTAAGGAAAGGCATGGAACACTTTCCTAGAAAGAAAATTAAATTACCTTATGAATCTATTATGAGAGCCACTTATGGATTGCCTACCAAAGATGGCAATACCTACATCTATTCTTGCTTGTTATGCCTAGCTAGGGGCGTTAAACGATAGCGCTTGTTGGGAGGCAACCCAATTTTATTTTTATTCCTTGCTTTTTGCTCCTGTTTAGTAATAAATAATTTATCTAGCCTCTGTTTTGGTTGTGTTTTTTTGATTTTAATTAGTGTTTGTGCCAAGTAGAACCGTTGGGAAGACTTGGAGAAAGTCTTGTTGAACTTGCTGTAAAAAACAGAAACTTTAGCGCTCACGAGAACTGCTGTCATTTTTATTTGGAAAGCGCTATTTAGTTAATTATTTTTTAAGATGATTAATAGATAAATTCGTCACGTCCAGCAGTTTATTTTACAATTTCTATGGTCCCAGATCTTGCGCTAGCTACAGATTACTACAGACTGTTCTGTTTTTGACAGATTCTGTTTTTCGTGTGTTGTTTGCTTATTTTGATGAATCTATGGCTAGTAAAATAGTTTATAAACCATACAGAAGTTGGAATACAGTAGGTATAACACCAATATAAATAAAGAATGAGTTCATTATAGTACCTTGAAGTGGTCTTTTATTTCCTTTCGCTAACGGAGCTCACGAAATTTTCTACTTTACGTTTTGTGTTGTGAAGTTTTCAAGTTTTGGGTAAAGATTTGATGGATTATGGAACAAGGAGTGGCAAGAGCCTAAGCTTGGGGATGCCCATGGCACCCCCAAGATAATCTAAGGACACCTAAAAGCCAAAGCTTGGGGATGCCCCGGAAGGCATCCCCTCTTTCGTCTACTTCTATCGGTAACTTTACTTGGAGTTATATTTTTATTCGCCACATGATATGTGTTTTGCTTTGAGCGTCTTGTATTATTTGAGTCTTTGCTTTTTAGTTTACCACAATCATCCTTGCTGTACACACCTTTTGAAAGAGCCATACATGATTTGGAATTTTTTAGAATACTCTATGTGCTTCGCTTATATTTTTTGAGTTATATAATTTTGCTCTAGTACTTCACTTATATCTTTTAGAGCACGGTGGTGGATTTGTTTTATAGAAACTATTGATCTCTCATGCTTCACTTAGATTATTTTGAGAGTCTTAATAGCATGGTAATTTTCTTAAAATCCTAATATGCTAGGTATTCAAAGTTAGTAAAATTTTCTTAAGAGTGTTTTGAATACTAAGAGAAGTTTGATGCTTGATGATTGTTTTGAGATATGGAGGTAATAATATCAAAGTTGTGCTAGTTGAGTAGTTGTGAAATTGAGAAATGCTTGTGTTGAAGTTTGCAATTCCCGTAGCATGCACGTATGGTAAACGTTATGCAACAAATTTGAAACATGAGGTGTTATTTGATTGTCTTCCTTATGAGTGGCGGTCGGGGACGAGCGATGGTCTTTTCCTACCAATCGATCCCCCTTGGAGCATGCACGTAGTACCGAAGTTTTTGATGACTTGTAGATTTTTGCAATAAGTATGTGAGTTCTTTATGACTAATGTTGAGTCCATGGATTATACGCACTCTCACCCTTCCATCCTTGCTAGCCTCTTCGGTATCGTGCATTGCCCTTTCTCACATTAATAGTTGGCGCAAACTTCACCGGTGCATCCAAACCCCGTGATATGATACGCTCTTTCACACATAAACCTCCTGATATCTTCCTTAAAATAGCCACCATACCTAACTATTATGGCATTTCCATAGCCATTCCGAGATATATTGCCATGCAACTTTCCATCATTCTATTCATCATGACACATTCATTATTGTCATATTGCTTAGCATCATCATGCAGTTGACATAGTATTTGTGGCAAAGCCACCGTTCATAATCCTTTCATACATGTCACTCTTGGTCCATTGCATATCCCGGTACACCGCCGGAGGCATTCATATAGAGTCATCTTTTGTTCTAAGTATCGAGTTGTAACCATTGAGTTGTAAATAAATAAAAGTGTGATGATCATCATTTTCTAGAGCATTGTTCCAAGTGAGGAATAAATTAAAAAAGAGAAAGGCCATAAAAAAGAGAAGGCCCCAAAAAAGAGAAAGGCCATAAAAAAGAGATAAGTTCTCCCAAAAAAGAGAAAGGCCATAAAAAGGGAAGGCCGAAAAAATGAGAGAAAAAGAGAGAAGGGACAATGTTACTATCCTTTGCCACACTTGTGCTTCAAAGTATCACCGTAATCTTCATGTTAGAGAGTCTCTAGTTTTGTCACTTTCATATACTAGTGGGAATTTTTCATTATAGAACTTGGCTTGTATATTCCAACAATGGGCGTCCTCAAGTGACCTAGGTCTTCATGAGCAAGCAAGTTGGATGCACACCCACTAGTTTCTTTTGTTGAGCTTTCATACATTTATAGCTCTAGTGCATCCGTTGCATGGCAATCCCTACTCCTTGCATTAACATCAATCGGTGGGCATCTCCATAGCCCATTGATTAGCCTCGTTGATGTGAGACTTTCTCCTTTTTTGTCTTCTCCACATAAGCCCCCCCCCTCATTATATTCTATTCCACCCATAGTGCTATGTCCATGGCTCGCGCTCATATATTGCGTGAAACTTTATAGGTTTGAGATTACTAAAGTATGAAACAATTGCTTGGCTTGTCATCGGGGTTGTGCATGATGAGAGCATTCTTGTGTGACGAAAATGAAACATGACTAAACTATATGATTTTGTAGGGATGAACTTTCTTTGGCCATGTTATTTTGAGAAGACATAATTTCTTAGTTAGTATGCTTGAAGTATTATTATTTTTATGTCAATATGAACTTTTGTCTTGAATCTTTCGGATCTGAATATTCATACCAAAATTAAGAAGAATTACATTAAAATTATGCAAAGTAGCACTCCACATCAAAAATTCAGTTTTTATCATTTACCTACTCGAGGACGAGCAGGAATTAAGCTTGGGGATGCTTGATACGTCTCCAACGTATCTATAGTTTTTGATTGCTCCATGCTATATTATCTACTGTTTTGGACATTATTGGGCTTTATTATCCACTTTTATATTATTTTTGGGACTAACCTATTTACCGGAGGCCCAGCCCAGAATTGCTGTTTTTTGCCTGTTTTAAGGTTTCGAAGAAAAGGAATACCAAACGGGGTCCAAACGGAATGAAACCTTCGGGAACGTGATTTTCTCAACGAACAAGACCCGGGAGACTTGGACCCTACGTCAAGAAAGAAAAGAGGAGGCCACGAGGTAGGGGGGCACGCCCACCCCCACCAGGCGCGCCCTCCACCCTCGTGGGCCCACTGTTGCTCCACCAACGTACTCCTTCCTCCTATATATACCTACGTACCCTCAAACGATCAGATACGAAGCCAAAACCCTAATTCCACCGCCGTAACTTTCTGTATCCATGAGATCCCATCTTGGAGCCTATTCCGGAGCTCCGCCGGAGGGGGCATCGATCACGGAGGGCTTCTACATCAACACCATAGCCCCCCGATGAAGTGTGAGTAGTTTACCTCAGACCTACGGGTCCATAGTTAGTAGCTAGATGGCTTCTTCTCTCTTTTTGGATCACAATACAGTGTTCTCCCCCTCTCTTGTGGAGAACTATTCGATGTAACCTTCTTTCGCGGTGTGTTTGTTGAGACCGATGAATTGTGGGTTTATGATCAAGTCTATCTATGAACAATATTTGAATCTTCTCTGAATTCTTTTATGTATGATTGGTTATCTTTGCAAGTCTCTTCGAATTATCAGTTTGGTTTGGCCTACTAGATTGATCTTTCTTGCAATGGGAGAAGTGCTTAGCTTTGGGTTCCATCTTGCGGTGTCCTTTCCCAGTGACAGTAGGGGCAGCAAGGCACATATTGTATTGTTGCCATCGAGGATAACAAGGTGGGGTTTTCTTCATATTACATGAGTCTATCCCTCTACATCATGTCATCTTGCTTAAGGCATTACTCTGTTTTTAACTTAATACTCTAGATGCATGCTGGATAGCGGTCGATGAGTGGAGTAATAGTAGTAGATGCAGGCAGGAGTCGGTTTACTTGTCTCGGACATGATGCCTATATACATGATCATACCTAGATATTCTCATAACTATGCTCAATTCTGTCAATTGCTCAACAATAATTTGTTCACCCACCGTAGAATACTTATGCTCTTGAGAGAAGCCACTAGTGAAACCTATGGCCCCCGGGTCTATCTATATCATATTGATCTCCTACTACTTAGTTATTTCCTTTGCTATTTACTTTGCCATTATTTTACTTAGCATCTTTTATCATAAAAATACCAAAAATATTATCTTATCATATCTATCAGATCTCACTCTCGTAAGTGGCCTTATAGGGATTGACAACCCCTATTTGCATTGGTTGCGAGGATTTATTTGTTTTGTGCAGGTACGAGGGACTCGCGCGTAGCCTCCTACTGGATTGATACCTTGGTTCTGAAAAACTAAGGGAAATACTTACGCTACTTTGCTGCATCATCCCTTCCTCTTCGGGGAAAACCAGCGCAGTGCTCAAGAGGTACCAAGAAGGATTTCTGGCGCCATTGCCGGGGAGGTCTATGCAAAAGTCAAGATACCAAGTACCCATCACATACCCTTATTTCCCGCATTACATTATTTGCCATTTGCCTCTCGTTTTCCTCTCCCCCACTTCACCCTTGCCGTTTTATTCGCCCTCTCTCTCTCTATCCTCCCTCTCTATTTGCCTCGTTTTGCCCGCTTTCCTTCTGTTTGCTTGTGTGTCAGTTTGGTTGCTTGTCACGATGGCTCAAGATAATACTAAATTATGTGACTTCACCAATACCAACAATAATGATTTTATTAGCACTCTGATTGCTCCTCTTACCGATGTTGAATCTTGTGAAATTAATACTGGTTTGCTGAATCTTGTTGTAACATCCCAAATTTTCAATTTGGAATGTTCTACATTAGATCATCATGCATATCTTATTTTCTTGCATCTGGTCGATCCTAGAAATTTCACGCAACTCAAGGACCCTTGGAGAGAGTTGGAGATTTCGTTATTTTCAATTTTGAGTTTTCTCAAACTTTGAAAATAGGATCATTTGATTTTATTTATTTCATCTTCAATTATTTTCCCAATATCAAATATGAGAGAGGGGAATAACATGACTTTCCCAAATCTAGGAGAAATGAAGATCTAATAAATGAATCAATTTTGTTTTCCGGTGTTCTTTTGCATTTTATTTGGATAGGGAAAAATGCGCGTTTTCAAAAATTTGCATCTAGGCCCCAAGAAAAGTTCATTTTGTTCGACTCATTTTTAGGAGTCGGGGAAAATTTACTTTGGGAGTTTTGGAGATCGTTTAGATTTTATTTTCTGTGTTTTTCTGCGCGCGTAACCGATTTAAAAAAAATTCGCGTCGCGCCCTTGGGCCAAGGCCCAGCTGCAGGCCAGGCTGGCCACCACGCGCGCGCCTGCGCAGCCAACCCCGCCGCCCGAAGCCGAGTCCAAGAAGGACTCTAGGACCCCCCTCCTCTTTCTTGCCCCCTCCCCCAAGTCTCCTCTCCCCCCACCTATATAAATACCCCCACACCCCCCTCTTCCCACACCACCCCGCGCCTCCCACCCCGCGCAGCCCCCTCGCCCGCGCCGCCCCTAGCGCCGCCCGCCGCCCGCGCCTTGCACCGCCACCGCCGCCGCCTCACGTCGTCGCCGCCGCCCAATGCCGCCGCCGCCGGAGCCCCTCGCCGGAGCCACGCCGGAGGTAGCCGCGCCGCACCTCTTTTTCCTCGGTTCGGTTTTTCTTATAACCGTTCCGGTTTTCTCTTCGCTCGTTGTTTCGGTTTTTCTTCCGAAACCCTAGATCGGTTTTCGTTTTGCTTTCGGTTTAGTTTCTTAGAGACCGTTCGCCGAACCGTTCTTCCTAGGAACGTGATCACCGGTTATTCCCGCTTAACGAACGTCCGTTCGTTTAACCGTTCTTCTTTTTTCGTCGGATTTATTCCGCGATCGCGATCTCAGATCCGATCTTCGTTCTAGTTTTTCTTCTCGCTCGTTTATCGGAATCAGGTGATTCAAGCGGCTGGAGTTTCGTTTCGAAACCGCCGTTCCGACTAATCAACTTAAACAAGTTTTTGCCACGGTAAAATTTTGACCTAGTTTCAAACTTGCTGGAACCGAGTTGTTTTCTTCCGCCGTTTGTTTTCCGTCGCTTTGTTCGGTTCCTTCTTTCTTTGCAACCGGAGTTCTTAAGTTGAACTTTCTGGTTCGATCTCTTGTTCGAGTTTTACCTGTGCATTAGATGAGTACTTATTGTATGCTTGTTGTTTGTCTGCGATAGATTACCCGGATTGCGCCGCCTGTTACTTCGAATCTCTAGGACTCGCGGATCATCAGCAAGGCAAGTAACACTTTGATCATACCTTTTCTACGACCTAGTTTTATTGCATTAGATCAATTCTCACACATTGCATGATTAGGATCTAATTAAATTGTGGGATGGGAAGTAGATGAGGTAGTACCTATTACCTGTTTATTATGAAACCTTTGGGAGTTACTTCTATGTTTGCTTATTATGACATGCTATGCTAGTAGACGTGGATTGGGTGAGTGATATCCATGACAGATGTGAGATTGATAGTTTTAATGGTTTATCTAAGGTGGCAACTTAAACACACATCTGGGTGGATTGAGGCACCTGGTTTCTATCAGGACTTGCCTGTTTTTCTTTTGGACCGCCACCCAGGCTCAAAGGGATCATAAGATCTTTCATGCTAAATACTTCCGTGTGCAGCCACAAGCCATTATGGGCTCTGGCATAGTTGACTAAGTCGTGCGAACTCTTACAGGGTAGACTAGCAGATGTAGGGGAAAGTAGGTGTACCGGTCTATCCATCGTAAGGTGCTAGCACTTCTGAAAGATTGTGTCTCGGTCATCCGTTTCTCAAACACCATGTAGTGCGAGAAACCCAACGGAGGCGATGGAGTCTTGTGGGGAAAAGTGCGCACACCTCTGCAGAGTGTAATAAACTAATCATGATTAGCCGTGTCCCCGGTTATGGACATCTTCAGTATCTAGTACTTGAATATCATGTGAATCTCATCATGTTACTTCTAATTAATATTGTTGGGTTTTAATTGTTCACTTAATTGTTATCGGAATGCTGTCAACCATTCTCGATGTTCAACCACCATGATAGTTAAATAAATTTATTCCTTTGCAGTAGGGAAAACTGGCTTTACGCAAAACAGTAACCATAGAGCTTTCCACCAGCCAAATATGCATATAGTATAGCTGTTACATTCCATTACTCTCTATGTGTTACTTTGCCAGCATATTCCATGTGCTGACCCGTTTTCGGGCTGCAACTTTCATGCTGCGGACATTTCAGACGACGAGTAAGGTGCTTTTAGGTCGTCGTTCTATACTCAGTGATGCCGTTGGAGTTGATGGACCCATTTATCTTCCAAGTCTTCCACTGTTATCGATATTAGATGGACTTAAGCCATATTTATTGTAATAAGTTCTCTTTGAGACACCGATGTAATAAGTGTGTGATTGCTACTCTGTTATAAATCCTTCGAAATACTGTGTGGTCTCAGCATTACTGATCCAGGGATGACACCGGAGCACAGAGACTTGATCCATTCGGGTCGGGTCGCTACACTTGTCATGAAAGATCTGTTTTCCGGCCTTCCTAGTGAAGATGCCGCTACCCATCTAAATAGCTTCGTTGATTTGTGTGACATGCAAAAGAAGAAAGATGTGGATAATGATATTGTTAAATTGAAGCTATTTCCATTTTCGCTTAGAGATCATGCTAAAGCTTGGTTTTCGTCTTTGCCTAAAAATAGTATTGATTCATGGAACAAGTGCAAAGATGCTTTTATCTCTAAGTATTTTCCTCCCGCTAAGATCATCTCTCTTAGAAACAATATTATGAATTTTAAGCAACTTGATCATGAACATGTTGCATAATCTTGGGAGAGAATGAAATTAATGATAGGTAATTTCCCTACTCATGGTTTAAATTTGTGGATGATTATACAAATTTTTTATGCTGGATTGAATTTTGCTTCTAGAAATCTTTTAGATTCGGCCGTTGGAGGTACTTTTTTGGAAATCACTTTAGGAGAAGCTACTAAACTCCTAGATAATATTATGGTTAACTATTCTCAACGGCATACTGAAAGATCTACTAATAAAAAGGTGCATGTGATAGAAGAAATTAATGTTTTGAGTGGAAAGATGGATGAACTTATGAAATTATTTGCTAATAAGAGTGTTTCTTCTGATCCTAATGATATGCCCTTGTCTACTTTGATTGAGAATAATAATGAATCTATGGATGTGAATTTTGTTGGTAGGAACAATTTTGGTAACAATGCGTACAGAAGAAATTTCAACTCTAGGCCTTATCCTAGTAATCCCTCTAATAATTATGGTAATTCCTACAACAATTTTTATGGAAATTATAATATGATGCCCTGTGACTTTTAATCTAATATTGAACAATTTATTACTTCGCAAAAAAAATTAATGATATGATTGAAGAAAAATTGCTTAAGATTGATGATTTGGCTAGGAACGTTGATAGAATTGCTCTTGATGTTGATTCTTTGAAACTTAGATCTATTCCACCTAAGCATGATATCAATGAGTCTCTCAAAGCCTTGAGAATTTCCATTGCTAAGTGCAAATAAAGAACCGCTAGGATGCGTGCTAAGAAAGATGCCTTTTATAAGAGTGTGTTCTTCTAGTTCCTATGAAAATAAAGGTGAAGATCTAAAAGTTATTGATGTGTCCCCTATTAAATCTTTGTTTTGCAATATGAATCTTCATAATGATGGGACTGAATATGATCCACCTTTACCTAGAAGGCATTCCAAGAATTCGGAATTTATTGATCTTGATGCTAAATTTCATAAAAGTGGAATTGAAGAAACTAAAACCCTAGATGTTGCTAAACCCACTATTATGGATTTCAAGGAATTCAAATATGACAATTGCTCTTTGATTAATTGTATTTCCTTGTTGCAATCTGTGCTAAATTCACCTCATGCTTATAGTCAAAATAAAGCGTTTACTAAACATATTGTTGATGCCTTGATGCAATCTTATGAAGAAAAACTTGAATTGGAAGTTTCTATCCCTAGAAAACTTTAGGATGAGTGGGAACCAACTATTAAAATTAAAATTAAAGATCATGAATGCTATGCTTTATGTGATTTGGGTGCTAGTGTTTCCACGATTCCAAAGACTTTGTGTGGTTTGTTAGGTTTCCGTGATTTTCATGATTGCTCTCTAAACTTGCACCTTGCGAATTCCACTATTAAGAAACCTATGGGAAGAATTAATGATGTTCTTATTGTTGCAAATAGGAATTATGTGCCCGTAGATTTTATTGTTCTTGACATAGATTGCAATCCTTCATGTCCTATTATTCTTGGTAGACCTTTCCTTAGAACGATTGGTGCAATTATTGATATGAAGGAAGGAAATATTAGATTCCAATTTCCATTAAGGAAACGCATGGAACACTTTCCTAGAAAGAAAATTAAATTACCTTATGAATCTATTATGAGAGCCACTTATGGATTGCCTACCAAAGATGGCAATACCTACATCTATTCTTGCTAGTTATGGCTAGCTAGCAGCGTTAAACGATAGCGCTTGTTTGGAGGCAACCCAATTTTATTTTTATTCCTTGCTTTTTGATCCTGTTTAGTAATAAATAATTTATCTAGCCTCTGTTTTGGTTGTGTTTTTTTGTGTTTAATTAGTGTTTGTGCCAAGTAGAACCGTTGGGAAGACTTGGGGAAAGTCTTGTTGAACTTGCTGTAAAAAACAGAAACTTTAGTGCTCACTAGAACTGCTGTCATTTTTATTTGGAAAGTTCTATTCAGATAATTATTTTTGCAAATTATTAATATATAAATTCCTCACGTCCAGGAATTTATTTTATAATTTTTGGGGTTCCAGATCTTGCGCTAGCTACAGATTACTACATACTGTTCTGTTTTTGACAGATTCTGTTTTTCGTGTGTTGTTTGCTTATTTTGATGAATCTATGGCTAGTAAAATAGTTTATAAACCATAGAGAAGTTGGAATACAGTAGGTATAACATTAATATAAATAAATAATGAGTTCATTACAGTACCTTGAAGTGGTCTTTTATTTTCTTTCGCTAACGGAGCTCACGAAATTTTCTACTTTAAGTTTTGTGTTGTGAAGTTTTCAAGTTTTGGGTAAAGATTTGATGGATTATGGAACAAGGAGTGGAAGAGACTGAGCTTGGGGATTCCCATGGCACCCCCAATATAATCTAAGGACACCTAAAATCCAAATCTTGGGGATGCCCCGGAAGGCATCCCCTCTTTCGTCTACTTCTATCGGTAACTTTACTTGGAGCTATATTTTTATTCGCCACATGATATGTGTTTTGCTTGGAGCGTCTTGTATTATTTGAGTCTTTGCTTTTTAGTTTACCACAATCATCCTTTATGTACACACCTTTTGAGAGAGCCATACATGATTTGGAATTTTTGAGAATACTCTATGTGCTTCGCTTATATCTTTTGAGTTATATAATTTTGCTCTAGTACTTCACTTATATCTTTTAGAGCACAGTGGTGGATTTGTTTTATAGAAACTATTGATCTTTCATGCTTCACTTAGATTATTTTGAGAGTCTTAATAGCATGGTAATTTCCTTAAAATCCTAATATGCTAGGTATTCAAAGTTAGTAAAATTTTCTTAAGAGTGTTTTGAATACTAAGAGAAGTTTGATGCTTGATGATTGTTTTGAGATATGGAGGTAATAATATCAAAGTCGTGCTAGTTGAGTAGTTGTGAAATTGAGAAATGCTTGTGTTGAAGTTTGCAATTCCCATAGCATGCATGTATGGTAAACGTTATGCAACAAATTTGAAACATGAGGTGTTATTTGATTGTCTTCCTTATGAGTGGCGGTTGGGACGAGCGATGGTCTTTTCCTACCAATCTATCCCCCTTGGAGCATGCGCATAGTACCGCAGTTTTTGATGACTTGTAGATTTTTGCAATAAGTATGTGAGTTCTTTATGACTAATGTTGAGTCCATGGATTATACGCACTCTCACCCTTCCATCCTTGCTAGCCTCTTCGGTATCGTGCATTGCCCTTTCTCACATTAAGAGTTGGCGCAAACTTCACCGGTGCATCCAAACCCCGTGATATGATATGCTCTTTCACACATAAACCTCCTTATATATTCCTCAAAACAGCCACCATACCTACCTATTATGGCATTTCCATAGCCATTCCGAGATATATTGCCATGCAACTTTCAATCATTCCATTCATCATGACACATTCATTATTGTCATATTGCTTAGCATGATCATGTAGTTGACATAGTATTTGTGGCAAAGCCACCATTCATAATTCTTTCATACATGTCACTCTTGGTCCATTGCATATCTCGGTACACCGCTGGAGGCATTCATATAGAGTCATCTTTTGTTCTAATTATCGAGTTGTAATCATTGAGTTGTAAATAAATAAAAGTGTGATGATCATCATTTTCTAGAGCATTGTCCCAAGTGAGGAATAAAAAAAGAGAAAGGCCATAAAAAAGAGAACGCCCAAAAAAGAGAAAGGCCATAAAAAAAGAGAGAAGCCCCCCCCCCCCCCAAAAAGAGAAAGGCCATAAAAAAGGGAAGGCCCAAAAAATGAGAGAAAAAGAGAGAAGGGAAAATGTTACTATCCTTTGCCACACTTGTGCTTCAGAGTAGCACCGTAATATTCATGTTAGAGAGTCTCTCATTTTGTCACTTTCAAATACTAGTGGGAATTTTTCATTATAGAACTTGTCTTGTATATTCCAACAATGGGCCTCCTCAAGTGACCTAGGTCTTCATGAGCAATCAAGTTGGATGCACACCCACTAGTTTCTTTTGTTGAGCTTTCATACATTTATAGCTCTAGTGCATCCGTTGCATGGCAATCCCTACTCCTTGCATTAACATCAATCGGTGGGCATCTCCATAGCCCATTGATTAGCATCGTTGATGTGAGACTTTATCCTTTTTTGTCTTCTCCACATAACCCCCCTCATTATATTCTATTCCACCCATAGTGATATGTCCATGGCTCGCGCTCATATATTGCGTGAAAGTTTATAGGTTTGAGATTACTAAAGTATGAAACATTTGGTTGGCTTGTCATCGGGGTTGTGCATGATGAGAGCATTCTCGTGTGACGAAAATGAAACATGACTAAACTATATGATTTTGTAGGGTTGAACTTTCTTTGGCCATGTTATTTTGAGAAGATATAATTGCTTAGTTAGTATGCTTGAAGTATTATTATTTTTATGTCAATATGAACTTTTGTCCTGAATCTTTTGGATCTGAATATTCATACCACAATTAAGAAGGATTACATTAAAATTATGCCAAGTAGCACTCCGCATCAAAAATTCTGTTTTTGTCATTTACCTACTCGAGGACGAGCAGGAATTAAGCTTGGGGATGCTTGGTACGTCTCCAACGTATCTATAGTTTTTGATTGCTCCATGCTATATTATCTACTGTTTTGGACATTATTGGGCTTTATTATCCACTTTTATATTCTTTTTGGGACTAAGCTATTAACCGGAGGCCCAGCCCAGAATTGCTGTTTTTTGCCTATTTTAGGGTTTCGAAGAAAAGGAATACCAAATGGAGTCCAAACAGAATGAAACCTTCGGGAACGTGATTTTCTCAATGAACAAGACCCGGGAGACTTGGACCCTACGTCAAGAAAGAAAAGAGGAGGCCACGAGGTAGGGGGGCACGCCCACCCCCACCAGGCGCGCCCTCCACCCTCGTGGGCCCCCTGTTGCTCCACCGCCGTACTCCTTCCTCCTATATATACCTACGTACCCCCAAACGATCAGATACGGAGCCAAAACCCTAATTCCACCGCCATAACATTCTGTATCCACGAGATCCCATCTTGGAGCCTGTTCCGGAGCTCCGCCGGAGGGGGCATTGATCACGGAGGGCTTCTACATCAACACCATAGCCCCTCCGATGAAGTGTGAGTAGTTTACCTCAGACCTACGGGTCCATAGTTTGTAGCTAGATGGCTTCTTCTCTCCTTTTGGATCTCAATACAATGTTCTCCCCCTCTCTTGTGGAGAACTATTCGATGTAACCTTGTTTTTGCGGTGTGTTTGTTGAGACCGATGAATTGTGGGTTTATGATCAAGTCTATCTATGAACAATATTTGAATCTTTTCTGAATTCTTTTATGTATGATTGGTTATCTTTGCAAGTCTCTTCGAACTATCAGTTTGGTTTGGCCTACTAGATTGATCTTTCTTGCAATGGGAGAAGTGCTTAGCTTTGGGTTCAATCTTGCGGTGTCCTTTCCCAGTGACAGTAGGGGCAGCAAGGCACGTATTGTATTGTTGCCATCGAGGATAATAGGACGGGGTTTTCTTCATATTGCATGATTCTATCCCTCTACATCATGTCATCTTGCTTAAGGCGTTACTCTGTTTTTAATTTAATACTCTAGATGCATGTTGGATAGCGGTCGATGAGTGGAGTAATAGTAGTAGATGCAGGCAGGAGTCGGTCTACTTGTCTCGGACGTGATGCCTCTATACATGATCATACCTAGATATTCTCATAACTATGCTCAATTCTGTCAATTGCTCCACAATAATTTGTTCACCCACCGTAGAATACTTATGCTCTTGAGAGAAGCCACTAGTGAAACCTATGGCCCCCGGGTCTATCTATATCATATTGATATCCGAGTACTTAGTTACTTCCTTTGCTATTTACTTTGCCTTTATTTTACTTTGCATCTTTTATCATAAAAATACCAAAAATATTATCTTATCATATCTATCAGATCTCACTCTCGTAAGTGGCCTTATAGGGATTGACAACCCCTATTTGCGTTGGTTGCGAGGATTTATTTGTTTTGTGCCGGTACGAGGGACTCGCGCGTAGCTTCCTACTGGATTGATACCTTGGTTCTGAAAAACTGAGGGAAATACTTACGCTACTTTGCTGCATCATCCCTTCCTCTTCGGGGAAAACCAACACAGTGCTCAAGAGGTAGCAAGAAGGATTTCTGGCGCCGTTGCCGGGGAGGTCTACGCAAAAGTCAAGATACCAAGTACCCATCACATACCCTTATTTCCCACATTACATTATCTGCCATTTGCCTCTCATTTTCCTCTCCCCCACTTCACCCTTGCCGTTTTATTCGCCCTCTCGCTCTCTCTCTCTCTATCCTCCCTCTCTATTTGCCTCTTTTTGCCCACTTGCTTTCTGTTTGCTTGTGTGTCAGTTTACTTGCTTGTCACGATGGCTCAAGATAATACTAAATTATGTGACTTCACCAATACCAACAATAATGATTTTATTAGCACTCTGATTGCTCCTCTTACCGATGTTGAATCTTGTGAAATTAATACTGCTTTGCTGAATCTTGTCATGGAAGATCCGTTTTCCGGCCTTCCTAGTGAAGATGCCGCTACCCATCTAAATAGCTTCGTTGATTTGTGTGACATGCAAAAGAAGAAAGATGTGGATAATGATATTGTTAAATTGAAGCTATTTCCTTTTTCGCTTTGAGATCATGCTAAAGCTTGGTTTTCATCTTTGCCTAAAAGTAGTATTGATTCATGGAACAAGTGCAAAGATGCTTTTATCTCTAAGTATTTTCCTCCCGCTAAGATCATCTCTCTTAGAAACACTATTATGAATTTTAAGCAACTTGATCATGAACATGTTGCACAAGCTTGGGAGAGAATGAACTTAATGATACGTAATTGCCCTACTTATGGTTTAAATTTGTGGATGATTAGACAAATTTTTTATGACGGATTGAATTTTGCTTCTAGAAATCTTTTAGATTCGGCCGCGGGAGGCACTTTTTTGGAAATCACTTTAGGAGAAGCTACTAAACTCCTAGATAATATTATGGTTAACTATTCTCAATGGCATACTGAAGGATCTACTAATAAAAAGGTGCATGCGATAGAAGAAATTAATGTTTTGAGTGGAAAGATGGATGAACTTATGAAATTATTTGCTAATAAGAGTGTTTCTTCTTATCCTAATGATATGCCCTTGTCTACTTTGATTGAGAATAATAATGAATCTATGGATGTGAATTTTTTTGGTAGGAACAATTTTGGTAACAACGCGTATAGAGGAAATTTCAACTCTAGGCCTTATCCTAGTAATCCCTCTAATAATTATGGTAATTCCTACAACAATTCTTATGGAAATTATAATATGATGCCCTGTGATTTTGAATCTAATATTAAAGAATTTGTTACTTCACAAAAAGAATTTAATGCTATGATTGAAGAAAAATTGCTTAAAATTGGACTCCATTTGATATTTCTTTTCTGTAAAACTCGAAAATAAGGAAAAAATAGAAACTGGCACTGGGCACTAGGTTAATAGGTTAGTCCCAAAAATCATATAAAATAGCATATAAATGCATATAAAACATCCAAGGTTGATAATATAATAGCATGAATACTTCATAAATTATAGATACATTGGAGACGTATCAGCATCCCTAAGCTTAATTCCTTCTCGTCCTCGAGTAGATAAATGATAAAAGAAATAATTTATGAAGTGTGAATGCTAGCAAGTGCATAAGTTTCATCAATGATAGTTTCAATCACCTTTTATAACATCATTATATATCATAAGAGTAGCTCATCTTCATAAAACTTTTCATGATCAAGTAACAAGCTATTCACATGTTAAAGTATAGATCATAAACTTTCTTGAAACTAACAAACTATATTCTCAGTCATCAAACAATTGCAATTCATCTTCTTTTCAGGAAGGGTCTATGTCAGAGCTTTGGTTTATCAAACTCCACATACTCAACTATCATGTAATCTTTCACAATTGCTAACACTCACGTGATATTTATTGGTTCAAAGTTTTAATCGGACACAGAGAAAGATAGGGGCTTATAGATTTGCCTCCCAACCTTTTACCTCAAGGGTAATGTCAACAATAATAGTTCATGATAACTTACATCCAATTGGGTATATATATATATATATGTCAGAGCTTTGGTTTATATATATATATATATATATATATATATATATATATATATATATATATATATATAAGGATCTTTCCAACACAATGTGCTTGCCAAAGGATAAAATGTAAAAAGGAAAGGTGAAGATCACCATGACTCTTGCATAAGGTAGAAGATAAAAGTAAAAGATAGGCCCTTCGCAGAGGGAAGCAGAGGTTGTCATGCACTTTTATGGTTGGATGCACAAAATCTTAATGCAAAAGAACGTCACTTTATATTGCCACTTGTGATATGGCCCTTTATTATGCAGTCCGTCGCTTTTATTTCTTCCACATCACAAGATCGTATAAAGCTTATTTTCTCTACATTAATAGATCATACATATTTAGAGGGCAATTTTTATTGCATGCACCGATGACAACTTACTTGAAGGATCTTACTCAATCTATAGGAAGGTATGGTGGACTCTCATGGCAAAACTGGTTTAAGGAATGTTTGGAACCACAAGTAGTATCTCTACTTGGTGCAAAGAATTTGGCTAGCATGAGGGGGAAAAGCAAGCTCAACATGTTGGACAATCCAAGACAATATACTTTATTTCAGATATAAGAAAACATAACCCATTACGTTGTCTTCCTTGTCCGACATCAACCTTTTAGCATGTCATATTTTAATGAGTGCTCACAATTACAAAAGATGTCCAAGATAGTATATTTATATGTGAAATCTCTCTTCCTTCAATATTATTTCATGAATTGTTCAAGTGACCAATTCTACGTTTGCTAACTTTCAATAAGTTTACTAACTATACTTATTCTATGTGAAGTCATTACTCCTCATGGTATAAGCATATGAAACATATATAAATTGAGATTTATGATATTAAATTCATTCAACCATTTACTCATAGGATATATGTGAAGCACGTGAGTAATGAAAAACTACTCCAAAAAGATATGAGTGAAGGACACTGAGTAGTCAAATAATTAACTAGCCATGGGAGGATTCTTTTTCATTTAAAATTTCAGATCCAATGATTTTATTCAAACAGCAAGTAAAATTGAAAATACGCTCCAAGCAAAACACATATCATGTGACGAATAAAAATATAGCTCCGAGTAAGGTATACCGATAGTTTTGAAGACGAAAGAGGGGATGCCTTCCGGGGCATCCCCAAGCTTAGGCGCTTGAGTCTTCCTTAAATATTACCTTGGGGTGCCTTGGGAATACCCAAGGTTAGGGTCTTTCCACTCCTTATTCTCCTCGTATCGGTATCTCACCCAAAGCTTGAAAACTTCAATCACACAAAACTTAACGGAACTTCGTGAGATAGGTTAGTATGATAAAGAGTAAACCATTCACCTTGGTACTATCAAATACAAAGATCGTAATTGTTCTCACACAATGCCTACTGTACCATATCATTTCTATAATTTATATTGAGGAATATAAGTCATAGAAAATAGAAAACAAGCAAACTATGCAATGAAAACAGAATCTGTCAGAAACAGAACAGTCTGTAATGATCTGAACACTAACCATACTTCTGCTACTCAAAAAATTATGAAATAACCTGGTGGACGTGAGAAATTTGCCTATTAATCTTCTGCAAAAAGAATCAGCACCAAAGCACTCTTCTGTAAAAAATGACAGCTAATCTCGTGAGCGCAAAGTTTCTGTTTTTTTACAGCAAGATCACATTAACTTTCACCCAAGTCTTCCCAAAGGTCTTACTTGGCACTTTATTGAAACAAAAGCTATAAAACATGATTACTACAGTAGCTTAATCATGTAAACACACAAAAATAGTAAGGTTAAATATTGGGTTGTCTCCCAACAAGCGCTTTTCTTTAATGCCTTTTAGCTAGGCATGATGATTTCAATGATGCTCACATAAAAGATAAGAATTGAAACATAAAGAGAGCATCATGAAGAATATGAATAGAAAATTTAAACCTAACCCACTTCCTATTCCTAGGGATTTTGTGAGTACACAACTTATGGGAACAAGAATCAACTAGCATACGAAGGAAAAACAAGGATAACTTCACAACTTTAAGCACATAGAGAGGAAACTTGATATTATTGCAACTCCTACAAGCATATATTCCTCCCTCATAATAAATTTCAGTAGCATCATGAATGAATTCAACAATATAAACATCACATAAAGCATTCTTTTCATGATCTACAAGCATAGAAATGTTTCTACTCTCCACATAAGCAAAATTCTTCTCATTCGGAATAGCGGCATCACTACTTCCTAGAGTTGACACTCTTCCAAACCCACTTTAGATGATAGTATTATTCATACTCCAAAAGATATAAGTGAAGTTCATGGATCATTCTACAATTAATATAAACTAACCAATGTCCAAGCTCAAAATTTATAAGTGAAGCACACAAAGCATTCTATAAAACCATACCCAAAAGATTTAAGTGAAGCACAAAGAGCAATTCTATAAGATCATACTTAAAAGATATAAGTGAAGCACATCAAGCATTCTATAAATAAATGAAGGGCTATCTCATACTAGAATGGTTCATAGAGGAAGAACAAAAAAACAAAGGACACAAATCATGTGAACGAAACAAAAACCGAGGTATACCGATAATTGTTGAAGAAGAAAGATGGGATGCCAACCGGGGCATCCCAAGCTTAGATGCTTGAGTATCCTTAGAATATTTACTTGGGGTGCCTTGGTAATCCCCAAGCTTGAGCTCTTGCCTCTATTTATTCTTCTCACATCGGTAACTGCTCGTTCTTCGAACACTTCATCCACAAAGAACTTAACAAAAACTTTCTGAGATCTGTTAGTACAATAAAGCAAATCACTACCTTTAGGTACTGTTAAAAACTCATTCCAATTTCATATTATAAATATATATACTGTATTCCAACTTCACCATGGTTCATACCCCCCGATACTACCCATAGATTCATCAAAATAAGCAAACAACACAAGAAAAACAGAATCTGTCTAAAACAGGACAGTCTGTAGTAATCTGAAGGTTTAGTAAACTTCTGTATCTCCACAAATTATGAAATAAATTTGAAAATTTTAAAAATTTATACAGAATTAATGTGCAAAAAGTTTCATACCCATTTGACTTTCTAGTAAAAAATGTAAAATCACGCGCTACAGACAAAGTTTCTGTTTTGGTTCTGCACATAGTAAACAAGCAATCTAATCATTCTAAAACCAAAGCTTGGCACATTATTTTTATAATACAATGGATATACATAAGGTTATAATTATTTACATAGAAACTTCTATGAAAAATTCTACATTGTTCCATGAGCATGAGCACGAGTGCTCAAGGTCGACCCTCACTTCTTCAATGCATAACTTTCCAATCACTTATCTTTTTGAAAAACTTTTTAGGCATGAGAGGCAAGTAAATTTTTTGCATTTTCATTCTTCTAATTTTTTTGTATGTTTCACCCAAAACTAAACAGAAACAAAAAGGAAAAACAAAATCTACTTAGTGAAGAAAGCAAACAAGCACACACGAGAATATCAACCCCACGCTATTGCTCCTCGGCAACGGTGCCAGAAAAGAGCTTGATAATCCCCAAGTGCAAGGAATCATCGTTGCAATTGCCAAAGGTGGAAGTGATAAGCATGGAGTGTCGAACCCACAAGGAGCCAAAGGTAAGATCAATATTCTCTCAAGCCCTATCTGCCACTGATATGACTCTACGTACACCGAACGTTTGCTTCCAACTAGCAATGAGAAATAAAACTATGTTGTGGGTATGAAGTGGATAACTTTGCATGATATCGGAGAGCTAAAATATGAAAGTAGGTTCTGTTATCATAAAGTTAGAATATATTACTAAATATTATAAATAGCAAGTGTGGAATAATGGTGGATCGGTGTGTGGAGTTGTCCTAGGCAATCGTTAACAAGACTGGTAATCACTATTGCAGTTTCATATGAGGGAGAGGCATAAGCTAACATACTTTCTCTACTTGGATCATATGCACTTATGATTGGAACTCTAGAAATCATCCGCAAGTACTAAAGATCATTAAGGTAAAACCCAACCATAGCATTAAAGCATCAAGTCCTCTTTATCCCATACGCAACAACCCCCTTACTCGGGATTGTGTTTCAGTCACTCATGCAACCCACTATAAGCGAATCATAAACGTATTGCAACACCCTACAGCGGGAATCCCTCACGCTTGCGTGACATGGAGGGCACCATAGGACAGCACCAAAGTAGAACATACAACTCATACCAATCTAGATCATCAATCAACCCAAAGACAAAAGATATCTACTCAAAACATCATAGGATGGCAAACACATCATTGGATCATAATATGTGGCATAAAGCACCATGTTCAAGTAGGGATTACAGCGGGGTGCGGGAGAGTGGACCGCGTAAAAGAGATGAGGATTGTGATGATGATGATGATGGTGATGCTGATGAAGACGATCACCGCGGCAATGATTCCCCTCTCGATGGCACTCCAGTGCCACCAAGAGAAAGGAGGAGACGTTCTCCCCCTTATGCTTCCTCCTCCATGGCCTCCCCCTAGATGGGGAGAGATTATCCCTCTGGTGCTTGGCCTTCATGGTGATGATGGCCCCTCCAGGATCCTCCTCCATGCCCTCCGGTGATGATGGCCCCCTCTAGCAGGGTGCCAGAGAGGGCCTAGATTGGTTTCCGGTGGCTACGGAGGCTTCTGGCGCGGAACTCCCGATCTAGGTTAATTTTTCGAGGTTTCTGTATTTATAGGAATTTTTGGCGTCGGTCTCACGTCAAGGAGGTGCCCGAGGCGTCCACGAGGCAGGACCACATGCCTGGGGGGGCGCCCCCACCCTCGTGGACGCCTCGGGACTCTCCTGGCCCAACTCTTTTACTCCGGGGTCTTCTTTTGGTCATAAAAATGGTCAAAAATTAGCACGTCAATTGGACTCCATTTGATATTCCTTTTCTGTAAAACTCAAAAACAAGGAAAAAAACAGAAACTGGCACTGGGCACTAGGTTAATAGGTTAGTCCCAAAAATCATATAAATGCATATAAAACATCCAAGGTTGATAATATAATAGCATCAATACTTCATAAATTATAGATACGTTGGAGACGTATCATTATACAGAGTCGATTTACAGAGAAAGGAATCTTCATATCCGAACGCCAAGCTTGCCATCCACGCAAAGGACAGTCCCATACAGACACGGGGGGGGGGGGAGCCTTCTATCTTGTATATTCACGGCCCACCAATCCGGCCACGTCACACATCCCGGACACCCGGGGACCCCCTAATCCAGGACTCCCTTAGTTTGCATACATCCATCTCAGAATTATTGTTGCCATGCTAACTTTTGTACATTTCCAATCCAACTTGATGCGATATAGTTTTCCAGAAAACCTCGTGCATGTTGTTCCTCAACAAATTCGACTATACGATAGGAAAACACAAGAGGGTTATGAGTACTGTCTGCACCAATATATCCAGAGCTAAGTAATATATAAGTCTACTCGCAAGTTTTGTGCCAACATTTGACTTTTGGATATTTTAGTAACCAAATCTAGGTCAGGCAACACATGCATACCATCCCACGTATGATAGGACTGGTCTTTAACAGCTCCTAAGTGCATTTTCAGGGTTGACATGTGTCAAGTTCCAAAAAAACAAATCTGAACAAAATTCAGGAAACTGCATGCCCTGCTACATGCCACCATAGCCTTCGATAATAGAAATATTTGTATAGCTATCACTCACACTAAGATTCTTTAAAGTTTAATAACAAAAAATATAGCAAAAAAGACAAACATTTCTTTATGGCATTATTCCGGAGGCATAGTTTCTCCTTATTGATCATATAGCCCGGCTGTCCGGTCAGGCTTCTCCCCGCCGATGGGTCGTCCCACCGGCCATACCCCCCTACCGCCATCGCCCTGCCGTCCCACCGGTCATACTAAAGGAAATATGCTCTAGAGGCAATAATAAAGTTGTTATTTATATTTCCTTATATCATGATAAATGTTTATTATTCATGCTAGAATTGTATTAACCGGAAACTTAGTACATGTGTGAATACATAGACAAACTGAATGTCACTAGTATGCCTCTACTTAACTAGCTCATTGGATCAATGATGGTTATGTTTCCTATCCATAGACATGAGTTGTCATTTGATTAATGGTATCTCATCATTAGAGAATGATGTGAATGACTTGACCCATCCGTTAGCTTAGCACGATGATCGTTTAGTTTGTTGCTATTGCTTTCTCCATAACTTATACATGTTCCTATGACTATGAGATCATGCAACTCCCGAATACCGGAGAAACACTTTGTGTGCTACCAAACATCACAACGTAACTGGGTGATTATAAAGGTGCTCTACATGTGTCTCTGATGGTGTTTGTTGAGTTGGCATAGATCGAGATTAGGATTTGTCACTCCGATTGTCGGAGAGGTATCTCTGGGCCCTCTCGATAATGTACATCACTATAAGCCTTGCAACCTCTAATGAGTTAGTTACAGGATGTAGCATTACAAATCGAGTAAAGAGACTTGCCAATAATGAGATACCGACGATCGAATCTCGGGCAAGTAACATACCGATGACAATGGGAACAACGTATATCGTTATGCGGTTTGACCGATAAAGATCTTCGTAGAATATGTGGGAGCCAATATGAACATCCAGGTTCCACTATTGGTTATTGATCAGAGACGTGTCTCGATCATGTCTACATAGTTCTCGAACCCGTAGGGTCCGCATGCTTAACGTTCGGTGACGATCGGTATTATGAGGTTATGTGTTTTGATGTACCGAAGGTTGTTCGGAGTACCGGATATGATCACGGACATGACAAGGAGTCTCGAAATGGTCGAGACATAAATATCGATATATTTGATAACTATGTTTGGACATCAGAATGGTTTCGGGTAAGTTCGGGCATTAACTAGAGTACCGGGGGTTACCAGAACCCCCTCGGGGAGTATATGGGCCCTAATGGGCTTTAGGGGAGAGAGGGAGGGGCTGCCTAGGGCAGGTCACGCGCCCCCAAGGCCTAGTCCGAATTGGACTAGGGGGGAGGGGCGGCGCCCACTCCTTCCTTCTCTTCTCTCTTCCCTTTCCTTCTCTCCTACTCCTACATGGAAAGGGGGGAATCATACTCCTGGTGGGAGTAGGACTCCCCAGGACGCGCCATAGTAGAGGGCCAACCCTCCCCCTCCTCCACTCCTTTATATATGGGGGAGGGGGCACACCATAGACACACAAGTTGATCATTGACCCCTTAGCCGTGTGCGGTGCCCCCCTCCACCATAATCCATCTCGATCATATCGTAGCGGTGCTTAGGCGAAGCCCTGTTCCGGTAGCTTCATCATCACCGTCATCCACTACAAGAAATATGTCAACTAGTGACCTTCTGTCAGTGACCCTGGAAGAATTGGTCATAGATCTATGATCATTTCAGACCAATTGGTCAAAACTTGTTCGGGGGGCTCCAAACCCTAAACTATAACGACCATTTTGGTCAGAAAGGTCATAATTTCCTTACACGAAATGGTCATAAAGCAGATAGCATTGGTCCCCTACCTTATTTCTAGCTAATCATGACCAGTATAGATGGCCATAACCTTGTAAATTGTGGTGGGTTGCTATGACTAGGCGCCACCTCATCAGTTTTGCCTATGTGTCATGTCCATGTGGCAATTTTTGCCCCAGGTTGTGAAGCAACCTATATTTCTGTCATTCCCAAAAAATCTCATAAATTCTTTGGGTCATATCTTCGTCAAATATGTAAAAAAAAAACTTCCTTGCCTAGTTCAAAAATAATTCAACAATATTCATTTTCCTATTCTGTTTAGAACAACACTTTGTGAAGGAAGTACCACTTTGGCATGTCCAAATAGTATCCATTTTCTACGGTGCTTTCCTATGCCCAAATAACCATCCTCCACCAAATGCCAGCTCAATACATTCATTATTTTGAGCCCAGCTTCAACATTCGTATTTATGTCCAGTGTGGTACTTTGCAAAGCAAGTACCACCTAGGCTCCTCCTTTTGAGCTGAAAATTTGTGAAGACGGTCTTCTTAGTAACTGATCATCCTCAGCCAAAACTCACGCCCATTAGCCATGTACATTTTCCATACCGCTAATCAAACACTTGGCTGCTAATTCATGTTTGAGCATCGATCAGTATCCTCGTGAGAATCTTATGTTGTAATTTTCTTCCTAGCACCTACCTGGGGAGTGCCCAACCAGGTAGACATGCCTAGGCCACCCAGAATACATGGCAACGCCACAGTCACGCGGTGACCACGCGGCGGGCATGTGAGTTCACGCGCTCTAGAGATGGGGCCCTCGGCAACCGCCCAAACCTCGACGTATCGCCACCAAACCATGTATTTATGATTAAATAGGTACTTATGTAACTACAAATGATTTTTGGAAAAAATAAGTAGCAAACTATGAAGGAGCTGCAGTTCAAATTTGACCCGCTTCCAACTGAATCGGCGGAAATTTGTCTTTTTCACGAGATGTGGATCAAATTTTTTTACACCCAACCATTTTGTCAATTGTGCACTAAATATGTCCTAGTATTTTAGAAAATTGATTTGGTCCAATTTTGCAACAATTATTTGGGAGGTCCTTCACAAAAAAACCTCCTTTTGGGCACTCGAAAAATGGAAAATGGTTTTTTTGTCCAAAGAAAATGAAAACTTCCTTAGGCAACATTGTTTTCCATTCCAATATGCACCCTTGTGCACAATATGAGGTCATTTGAACAAACTATGCCATGAATGTGGCCATAAGATTGATCATTTGGCTTGAAAGCCATTGATCTCCACACGTGATAGCTCGTTTTTGAGAACACTTTTTTAAAATAATTGCCGTATTACAAGTTTGTTATTTTTCCTGGGGACTTGGCCACATATAGTGACACAATGCGAAGGTTTCCCAATTTTTTGTTTTTTTGAAATTTTTATGCCCGTTTCAAAATACGGTCAAAACGACGAGAATGACCGTTCCTAGCTAGTGGTTCAATCTTGAAATTTTTTTGGTGTTTCTCTGATTAAATAGATACTTACGTACCTAGAAATGATTTTTGGAAAAAATAAAGAGCAAACTACAAGGCAGCTACAATTCAAATATGACCCACTTCCATTTAAATCAGCGGAAAATTGTCTTTTTCACGAGAGGTGGATCAAAACTTTTTACACCCAACCATTTGGTCAATTCTGCATTAAATATGGCCTAGTATTTTAGAAAAATGATTTGGCCCAATTTTGCAACAATTATTTGGGAGGTCCTTCACAAAAAAACTTATTTTGGGCACTCGAAAAATGGAAAATGGTTTTTTCGTCCAAAGAAAATGAAAACTTCCTTAGGCAACATTGTTTTCCATTCCAATATGCACCCTTGTGCACAATATGAGATCATTTGAACAAACTATGCCATGAATGTGGCCATAAGATTGATCATTTGGCTTGAAAGCCATTGATCTCCACACGTGATAGCTCGTTTCTGAGAACACTTTTTAAAAATAATTGCCGTATTACAAGTTTGTTATTTTTCCTGGGGACTTGGCTACATATAGTGACACAATGCGAAGGTTTCCCATTTTTGTTTTTTTTGAAATTTTTATGCCCGTTTCAAAATACGGTCAAAACGACAGGAATGACCGTTCCTAACTAGTGGTTGAATCTTGGAATTTTTTTGGTGTTTCTCTAATTAAATAGATACTTATGTACCTAGAAATGATTTTTGGAAAAAAAATAAAGAGCAAACTACAAGGCAGCTACAGTTCAAATATGACCCACTTCCAACTGAATTGGCAGAAATTTGTCTTTTTCATGAGAGGTGGATCAAAACTTTTTACACCCAACCATTTGGTCAATTATGCATTAAATATGGCCTAGTATTTTATAAAAATGTTTTGGTCCAATTTTGAAACAGTTATTTGGGAGGTCCTTCACAAAAAAACCTCCTTTTGGGCACTCGAAAAATGGAAAATGAATTTTTCATCCAAAGAAAATGAAAACTTCCTTAGACAATATTGTTTGCCATTCCAATATGCACCCTTGTGCACAATATGAGATCATTTGAACAAACTATGCCATGAATGTGGCCATAAGATTAATCATTTGGCTTGAAAGCCATTGATCTCCACACGTGATAGCTCGTTTCTGAGAACACTTTTTTAAAATAATTTCCTTATTACAAGTTTATTATATTTCCTAGAAACTTGGCCACATATGATGACACACTGCGAAGGTTTCCCAATTTTTTGATTTTTTTGAAATTTTTATGCCCGTTTCAAAATGCGGTCGAAATGGCGGGAATGACCGTTCCTAGCTAGTGGTTGAATCTTTGATTTTTTTCATGTTTCTCTGATTAAATAGATACTTATGTACCTAGAAATGATTTTTGGAAAAAATAAAGAGCAAACTACAAGGCAGGTCAGTTCAAATTTGACCCGCTTCCAATTGAATCGGCGAAAATTTGTCTTTTTCACAAGAGGTGGATCAAAACGTTTTACACCCAACCATTTTGTCAATTGTGCATTAAATATGGCCTAGTATTTTAGAAAAATGATTTGGTCCAATTTTGCAACAAATATATTATAGGTCCTTCACAAAAAAACTTATTTTGGGCACTCGAAAAATGGAAAATTGATTTTTCCTGCAAAGGAAATAAAAACTCCCTTTGTCAATATTGTTTGCAAATCCATGATGTAAACTTGTGCAAAATATGATATCATTTGAACAAAAATTTGATAGGACTTTCACGAAAATACTCATTTTGAGCACTGAAAAATGGAATGAAATTTTGTATCTTGAATCAATCACGACCAATTTATATGGTCATAAGGTCATCAAATGATTTGCTGCGTTCTCATTGGACCATGAGCATATCACGCGGATCACACATCAACCACCGTCGGATGCTTTCGGATCCAACGGCCCAAACCCATCGAGCCGAAACCCTAGGTCAGTCCTCATGGACATTTTCCACCCACCCCCCGCCTCCATTCTTTCTTTCTTTCTCTCCCCCCTCAGATCCTCTCTCCCCTCCCCCGATGCAGACCCCCACGTCCCCCTCGTCGCCGCCACCCACCCCTTTGAACCTCGCCTCCACCCACCTCCGCCGCCGCCCTCACTCTCCCCTCGTCTCCCTCGTCCTCGACCAACCTCGCCGCCGTGCAGGGGCTGGGTTGTCGCCGTGTGCTGTTCCTGCGGGTTGTCGTTGCGGGGGTCGGCTCCCATGATTTGATCCAATCCTCCCCCCGATCCCACCTGCCGGCGGCGACCTCCTCTCAACCAGCCCCGCCGCCGGCCTCCAGATCCAACCCAGTAGCTACCAGCTCAGGCCTAACCCCTACCCCGCGGCCATGGCCATGGCCCCGCTGCTAGGGTTTCTCACCCAGCCTTCCCTCGCCGTCGCCCGCGCAGGAGGACGGAGCCCGAGTCTCCAGTGGCCATGAGCGACGGCAAGGACATCCTCCACCTCTCCGCCCTCGGCGTCGCCGCCCCCAACGTCGCAGGTTCGTTCGTCGCTCCCGCTCCCCCCTTGCTGTTGTTGCCATTGATGGGGCGTGAGGTCTTATTGGTTTCGCTGGTGGTGGTTTTGATGCAGAGCTCAGCGCGTGGACTCCTGAGCTCAGCGCCAAGAGCTTAGGCCAACCTGGTGGAGTCGATTAAGGTGAGGTTTCCCACGACGGTTCTGTGTTATTTTGTTCCTTGTTCATTTGGGTGGCTCTGGGTTGTTTATGTGTCCTAGTTGTGCTGATTCGGTGTGGTGGTTGTGCAGAACACGCTGCAAGGATTGGCGGTGTGGCACCCGGACATGCTCGAGAGCCTGTAGCCCAAAGAGATCTAGGTCTGCTGCTTGCATTATTATTGGATGTGTTAGATCGGTTTAATTCAGAGATGCAATGTGATCTGTGCTCTGCTCCTTTGATGTTTCTGAATTCTTATGTGAAAGCATGTCCACATCTGTAGAACTGTGCTCTGTGCATGACTAGTGATCGATGGTGACTATTCCTGTAGTTGATACATCTGTAGAACTCATGCATATTGACTGGATATATACATGTTGACTGTTCCTGTAGATTTATGATGTGCATGTTCATTAGAATCCACTGGACCTTTGCACACCTACAATTTCAAGTGTGGATATATATTGTCAGTCTCGAGTCTGCACTTCTGTAGGTTTCTGATGTGGAACACCTACGCATGACTAGCACGGAAATATGGATTAAGTTTCCTGAAATTTGAGTTTTTTCTTAACTAATCAAGAACTCCCCTCCAGGTGAAGTCGCCCACCGCGGTGCCAAGGGATTCGTCTCCGAGGACGAGTTCCTCTCCATCCCGGAGTTCTCCACCAACCCACTCTCCCAGGTCTGCGTCCCCTCCTCCTCTCATCGCCAAGGGATGACTGACTGACTGTAGTACTCGCGCGTGCCGGCGAAGCAGATCCTTCTTGTTTTTATGCGCTGTCCTTGGATTAAAAACACTACTTGTCTGTACTACTATTTTCCTAGTAGTATTGTATACAACTCTGTCACCACTCAATTTGGATAACAGTTGGGATTCCTCAAGAAGGAGGTATAATGGGGAAAAAACTAATCGGGGTTCCCCACTCAATCAAGGAGCTAGGTGCATCTGAAAATGTTATTCCAATTGCCTCACAGAACCTGTACGCAACCGATGGGCATAGGGAGTTTTACCACGGTTGAACACAAGTGGAACACATCAATCCACCCACTAATTTTTTTCACTTGATACCTGTGCTGCTCTTCTTCTATCTATGTATGTATCTATCTATTCCTACCAAGCAAATGGAAACAAACAGTGGAACACTACCTAATCTAGTCTTGTATAGTTTCAGGTGTATAAATTACAGACAGACTTGTATAGTTTCAGGTGTCCCCTCTTCATTCATTTCCTAATCTAGTGTATACAGACTTGTGTAGCTTGTATACTCTATTCTTTGCCAATACTCTATTTTTCAATGGAACATTATCTCTTGCTTGCTTGCTTGCACACCCTCTTATTTTTACTACTTGTATAGTTTGATTATATGCTTTCTATGTCTGTATGGAACCTAAACAAACATGCCATACAAGGAAATGGAAGGCTTGTGTAGTTTCAACTGTTCGTTGCCAATGATTAATCATCTTGTTTGTTTTTTGGCTGCATCTGACATACATTCTTATGCCTGTTTACTCCAGGTCAGGCTCACGTTTCCCCTCCTGCCCACCGACGCACTGCTTGCAAACAGAAATGAAGCTTCAATGATATGAACTGCAACAACAATTAACAGAGCGCCATGGACCCCAGAAGGGCCGCAGCTGCTGGCTATGCGTCCCAGAGAGCCATGCATGCGCCATTGGTTTTGTCGTCCACCGCTCCTACCCGTGTTCCAGAGTACCTTGCTCGTTGCTTCATTGAATTGCTTGGCTGGTGCTCGCAATTGCGTGGTTTGGTTTCGTTTGACTTAGCACTGAATCCATCAATTTACCATTCAGTCAACAATCCTCTCATGGTATTTGTCTACACTAGATTACTCCTACTGTGATGATGATGTGTGATGATGATGTGTCTGATGATAGACACCTTGCAACTAGCCACACATGTACTGATAGTTTATTGTGATTATTACTGTACCATGATTCATTCAACACTTGAAGGCACATAACTACTATTTTGTATTTTATAATATGTTCCTGTTATGCAGTATAATACAGAACACCTGTTCTGTATTTTATTACTGTACCATGAGACATAGGCTTGATGAAATCTTACTCTTTTAATCACAATAGCATGGCAGTAACATGTTATCACGCTGGATGAAGAAAAGCATCTGTAATGAGTTCTTTAGTGTTTAATTACCTCAATAGTCAAGCAGTGTTTCTTTTTGTATACATTTACTGCTATCAATCGACTACAGTAGTCATCTGCATGCTTGGGACTTGCATATATTCTGCTGCACTTCAAACATCAAGAAGTATTTTTCCTTGTTTTTTGGAACAATTTTTGAACTTCACATTCCTGAATATATGCATTACTATTCGGTATAGGTCTAGGCGGCTCTTCATCTTTTACAACTCCTTATCATGCCCCTCTAATATTTCTATAGGTGGCCATGAACTCAGTAAATCATCAGGAAATGCCTTTGCTGCAGCTCACCTATGGCCTTGTTTGTCCTGCAGGTTAGTGAGCAGCATTAGGAGGAGGAGCTCAAGCAGGCCACCATGACGCACCACTGCAACAGCAGGTAGCACGTCCATCTCCCTCTCCCTATGCTGCCAATCCTTTTTGTTTCTTTAAAACTAGGTCCAATCAGCACACAAATTGACTGTCTATTCTATCAAAAATCAGTTTACAACTCTACATAATTGTGTTGATGGTCATCAGTAGAGAGAGGGAGAGAAAAACAAGATTCCATGGTTGATGTTTGTTAGCTAGTTAAACGGCTTGCTTTCTGCTAATGGCCCATTAGGTAGAGTAGCTATGCACCTGGTGAAGGAAATATGCCCTAGAGGCAATAATAAAGTTATTATTTATTTCCTTATATCATGATAAATGTTTATTATTCATGCTAGAATTGTATTAACCGGAAACATAATACATGTGTGAATACATAAACCAACAGAGTGTCACTAGTATGCCTCTACTTGACTAGCTCGTTAATCAAAGATGGTTATGTTTCCTAACCATGAACAAAGAGTTGTTATTTGATTAACAAGGTCACATCATTAGTTGAATGATCTGATTGACATGACCCATTCCATTAGCTTAGCACCCGATCGTTTAGTATGTTGCTATTGCTTTCTTCATGACTTATACATGTTCCTATAACTATGAGATTATGCAACTCCCATTTACCGGAGGAACACTTTGGGTACTACCAAACGTCACAACGTAACTGGGTGATTATAAAGGAGTACTACAGGTGTCTCCAATGGTAGATGTTGGGTTGGCGTATTTCGAGATTAGGGTTTGTCACTCTGATTGTCGGAGAGGTATCTCTGGGCCCTCTCGGTAATGCACATCACATAAGCCTTGCAAGCACTGCAACTAATATGTTAGTTGTGAGATGATGTATTACGGAACGAGTAAAGAGACTTGCCGGTAACGAGATTGAACTAGGTATTGGATACCGACGATCGAATCTCGGGCAAGTAACATACCGATGACAAAGGGAACAACGTATGTTGTTATGCGGTCTGACCGATAAAGATCTTCGTAGAATATGTAGGAGCCAATATGGGCATCCAGGTCCCGCTATTGGTTATTGACCTGAGACGTGTCTCGGTCATGTCTACATTGTTCTCGAACCATAGGGTCCGCACGCTTAACGTTACGATGACAGTTATTATGAGTTTATGCATTTTGATGTACCGAAGGTTGTTCGGAGTCCCGGATGTGATCACGGACATGACGAGGAGTCTCAAAATGGTCGAGACGTAAAGATTGATATATTGGAAGCCTATGTTTGGACACCGGAAGTGTTCCGGGTGAAATCGGGATTTTACCGGATTACCGGGAGGGTTACCGGAACCCCCCGGGAGCCAAATGGGCCAACATGGGCCTTAGTGGAAAGGTGAGAGGGCAGCCCACATAGGGCTGCGCCTCCCCCCCTCTCCCTAGTCCTATTAGGACTAGGAGAGGGGCCGACCACCTCTCTCTTTCCCTTCCCTCTTGAGGAAACCTAGTTGGACTAGGATTGGAGGGGGGAGTCCTACTCCCGGTAGGAGTAGGACTCCTCCTGCGCATCCCACCTTGGCCGGCCGGCTCCTCCTCCTCCTCCATCCTTTATATACGGGGGCAGGGAAAACCCCAAGACACACAAGTTGATCCTTGAGATCGTTCCTTAGCCGTGTGCGGTGCCCCCTGCCACCAAATTCCACCTCGGTCATATCGTTGTAGAGCTTAGGCGAAGCCCTGCGTCGGTAGTACATCAAGATCGTCACCACGCCGTCGTGCTGACGGAAATCTTCCTCGATGCTTTGCTGGATCGGAGCCCGAGGATCGTCATCGAGCTGAACGTGTGCTAAGAACTCGGAGGTGCCGGAGTAACGGTGCTTGGATCGGTCGGATCGGGAAGAAGACGTACGACTACTTCCTCTACGTTGTGTGATCGCTTCCGCAGTCGGTCTGCGTTGGTACGTAGACAATACTCTCCCCCTCGTTGCTATGCATCACCATGATCTTGCGTGTGCGTAGGAAAATTTTCGAAATTACTACGTTCCCCAACAGTGGCATCCGAGCCTAGGTTTTATGGTTTGATGTTATTTGCACGAGTAGAACACAAGTGAGTTGTGGGCGATACAAGTCATACTGCCTACCAGCATGTCATACTTTGGTTCGGCGGTATTGTTGGGTGAGACGATCCGGACCAACCTTACGCGTACTCTTACGCGAGACCGGTTCCCTCGACGTGCTTTGCACATAGATGGCTCGCGGAAGACTGTCTCTCCAACTTTAGTTGAACCAAGTGTGACTACGCCCGGTCCTTGAGAAGGTTAAAACGGAGTCTATTTGACGAACTATCGTCGTGGTTTTGATGCGTAGGTGAGATGAGTTCTTACTTAAGCCCATAGCAGCCACGTAAAACTTGCAACAACAAAGTAGAGGACGTCTAACTTGTTTTTGCAGGGCATGTTGTGATGTGATATGGTCAAGGCATGATGCTGATTTTATTGTATGAGATGATCATGTTTTGTAACCGAGTTATCGGCAACTGGCAGGAGCCACATGGTTGTCGCTTTATTGTATGCAATGCAATCGCGATGTAATGCTTTACTTTATTACTAAGCGGTAGTGATAGTCGTGGAAGCATAAGATTGGCGAGACGACAACAATGCTACGATGGAGATCAAGGTGGCGCGCCGGTGACGATGGTGATCATGACGGTGCTTCGGAGATGGAGATCACAAGCACAAGATGATGATGGCCATATCATATCACTTATATTGATTGCATGTGATGTTTATCCTTTTATGCATCTTATCTTGCTTTGATTGACGGTAGCATTATAAGATGATCTCTCACTAAATTATCAAGAAGTGTTCTCCCTGAGTATGCACCGTTGCCAAAGTTCGTCGTGCCTAGACACCACGTGATGATTGGGTGTGATAAGCTCTATGTCCATCTACAACGGGTGCAAGCCAGTTTTGCACACCCAGAATACTCAGGTTAAACTTGACGAGCCTAGCATATGCAGATATGGCCTCGGAACACAGAGACCGAAAGGTCGAGCGTGAATCATATAGTAGATATGATCAACATGACGATGTTCACCATTGAAAACTACTCCATCTCACGTGATGATCGGTTATGGTTTAGTTGATTTGGATCACGTGATCACTTAGAGGATTAGAGGGATGTCTATCTAAGTGGGAGTTCCTAAGTAATTTGATTAACTGAACTTAAACTTATCATGAACTTAGTACCTGATAGTATCTTGCTTGTTTATGTTGATTGTAGATAGATGGCTCGTGCTGTTGTTCCGTTGAATTTTAATGCGTTCCTTGAGAAAGCAAAGTTGAAAGATGATGGTAGCAATTACACGGACTGGGTCCGTAACCTGAGGATTATCCTCATTGCTGCACAGAAGAATTACGTCCTGGAAGCACCGCTGGGTGACAGGCCTGCTGCTGGAGCAATGCCAGATGTTATGAACGTCTGGCAGAGCAAAGCTGATGACAACTCGATAGTTAAGTGTGCCATGCTTTACGGCTTAGAATCCGGACTTCAACGACGTTTTGAACGTCATGGAGCATATGAGATGTTCCAGGAGTTGAAGTTAATATTTCAAGCAAATGCCCGAATTGAGAGATATGAAGTCTCCAATAAGTTCTATAGCTGCAAGATGGAGGAGAACAGTTCTGTCAGTGAGCATATACTCAAAATGTCTGGGTATAATAATCACTTGATTCAGATGGGAGTTAATCTTCCAGATGATTGCGTCATTGACAGAATTCTCCAATCACTGCCACCAAGCTACAAGAGCTTCGTGATGAACTATAATATGCAAGGGATGAACAAGACTATTCCCGAGCTCTTCGCAATGCTGAAAGCTGCGGAGGTAGAAATCAAAAAGGAGCATCAAGTGTTGATGGTTAGCAAATCCACTAGTTTCAAGAAAAAGGGCAAAGGGAAGAAGAAGGGAAACTTCAAGAAGAACAGCAAGCAAGTTGCTGCTCAGGAGAAGAAACCCAAGTCTGGACCTAAGCCTGAAACTGAGTGCTTCTACTGCAAGCAGACTAGGCACTGGAAGCGGAACTGCCCCAAGTATTTGGCAGATAAGAAGGATGGCAAGGTGAACAAAGGTATATGTGATATACATGTTATTGATGTGTACCTTACTAGAGCTCGCAGTAGCACCTGGGTATTTGATACTGGTTCTGTTGCTAATATTTGCAACTCGAAACAGGGACTACGGAATAAGCGGACACTAGCAAAGGACGAGATGACGATGCGCGTGGGAAACGGTTCCAAAGTCGATGTGATCGCGGTCGGCACGCTACCTCTACATCTACCTTCGGGATTAATATTAGACCTAAATAATTGTTATTTGGTGCCAGCGTTGAGCATGAACATTATATCTGGATCTTGTTTGATGCGAGACGGTTATTCATTTAAATCAGAGAATAATGGTTGTTCTATTTATATGAGTAATATCTTTTATGGTCATGCACCCTTGAAAAGTGGTCTATTCTTATTGAATCTCGATAGTAGTGATACACATATTCATAATGTAGAAGCCAAAAGATGCAGAGTTGATAATGATAGTGCAACTTATTTGTGGCACTGCCGTTTAGGTCATATCGGTGTAAAGCGCATGAAGAAACTCCATACTGATGGGCTTTTGGAACCACTTGATTATGAATCACTTGGTACTTGCGAACCGTGCCTCATAGGCAAGATGACTAAAACACCGTTCTCCGGTACTATGGAGAGAGCAACAGACTTATTGGAAATCATACATACCGATGTATGTGGTCCGATGAATATTGAGGCTCGTGGCGGATATCGTTATTTTCTCACCTTCACAGATGATTTAAGCAGATATGGGTATATCTACTTAATGAAACATAAGTCTGAAACATTTGAAAAGTTCAAGGAATTTCAGAGTGAAGTTGAAAATCATCGTAACAAGAAAATAAAATTTCTACGATCTGATCGTGGAGGAGAATATTTGAGTTACGAGTTTGGTATACATTTGAAAAATTGTGGAATAGTTTCGCAACTCACGCCACCCGGAACACCACAGCGTAATGGTGTGTCCGAACGTCATAATCGTACTTTACTAGATATGGTGCGATCTATGATGTCTCTTACTGATTTACCGCTATCGTTTTGGGGTTATGCTTTAGAGACGGCCGCATTCACGTTAAATAGGGCACCATCAAAATCCGTTGAGACGACGCCTTATGAACTATGGTTTGGCAAGAAACCAAAGTTGTCGTTTCTTAAAGTTTGGGGCTGCGATGCTTATGTGAAAAAGCTTCAACCTGATAAGCTCGAACCCAAAGCGGAGAAATGTGTCTTCATAGGATACCCAAAGGAAACTGTTGGGTATACCTTATATCACAGATCCGAAGGCAAGACATTCGTTGCTAAGAATGGATCATTTCTAGAGAAGGAGTTTCTCTCGAAAGAAGTGAGTGGGAGGAAAGTAGAACTTGACGAGGTAACTGTACCTGCTCCCTTATTGGAAAATAGTACATCACAGAAAACTGTTTCTGCGACACCTATACCAATTAGTGAGGAAGCTAATGATGATGATCATGAAACTTCAGGACAAGATGCTGCTGAACCACGTAGATCAACCAGAGTGAGATCCGCACCAGAGTGGTACGGTAATCCAGTTCTGGAAGTCATGCTACTAGATCATGATGAACCTACGAACTATGAAGAAGCGATGGTGAGCCCAGATTCCGCAAAGTGGCTTGAGGCCATGAAATCTGAGATGGGATCAATGTATGAGAACAAAGTATGGACTTTGGTTGACTTGCCCGATGATCGGCAAGCAATTGAGAATAAATGGATCTTCAAGAAGAAGACTGACGCTGACGGTAATGTTACTGTCTATAAAGCTCGACTTGTCGCAAAAGGTTTTCGACAAGTTCAAGGGGTTGACTACGATGAGACCTTCTCACCCGTAGCGATGCTTAAGTCCGTCAGAATTATGTTAGCAATTGCTGCGTTTTATGATTATGAAATATGGCAAATGGATGTCAAAACTGCATTCCTGAATGGATTTCTAGAAGAAGAGTTGTATATGATGCAACCAGAAGGTTTTGTCGATCCGAAGGGAGCTAACAAAGTGTGCAAACTCCAGCGATCCATTTATGGACTGGTGCAAGCATCTCGGAGTTGGAATAAACGCTTTGATAGTGTGATCAAAGCATTTGGCTTTATACAGACTTTTGGAGAAGCCTGTATTTACAAGAAAGTGAGTGGGAGCTCTGTAGCATTTCTGATATTATATGTGGATGACATATTGCTGATTGGAAATGATATAGAATTTCTGGATAGCATAAAGGGATACTTGAATAAAAGTTTTTCGATGAAAGACCTCGGGGAAGCTGCTTACATATTAGGCATAAAGATCTATAGAGATAGATCAAAACGCTTAATTGGACTTTCACAGAGCACATACCTTGACAAGATTTTGAAGAAGTTCAAAATGGATCAAGCAAAGAAAGGGTTCTTGCCTGTGTTACAAGGTGTGAAGTTGAGTCAGACTCAATGCCCGACCACTGCAGAAGATAGAGAGAAAATGGAAGATGTTCCCTATGCTTCAGCCATAGGCTCTATCATGTATGCAATGCTGTGTACCAGACCTGATGTGTGCCTTGCTATAAGTTTAGCAGGGAGGTACCAAAGTAATCCAGGAGTGGATCACTGGACAGCGGTCAAGAACATCCTGAAATACCTGAAAAGGACTAGGGATATGTTTCTCGTATATGGAGGTGACAAAGAGCTCACTGTAAGAGGTTACGTTGATGCAAGCTTTGACACTGATCCGGACGATTCTAAATCGCAAACCGGATACGTGTTTACTTTAAACGGTGGAGCTGTAAGTTGGTGCAATTCTAAACAAAGCGTCGTAGCGGGATCTACATGCTTGGGATACAGTGTTTGTTTTTGTATACATTTACTGCTATCAATCGACTACAGTAGTCATCTGCATGCTTGGGACTTGCATATATTCTGCTGCACTTGAAACATCAAGAAGTATTTTTCCTTGTTTTTTTGGAACAATTTGTGAACTTCACATTCCTGAATATATGCATTACTATTCGGTATAGGTCTAGGCGGCTCTTCGTCTTTTACAACTCCTTATCATGCCCCTCTAATATTTCTATAGGTGGCCATGAACTCAGTAAATCATCAGGAAATGCCTTTGCTGCAACTCACCTATGGCCTTGTTTGTCCTGCAGGTTAGTGAGCAGCATTAGGAGGAGGAGCTCAAGCAGGCCACCATGACGCACCACTGCAACAGCAGGTAGCACGTCCATCTCCCTCTCCCTATGCTGCCAATCCTTTTTGTTTCTTTAAAACTAGGTCCAATCAGCACACAAATTGACTGTCTATTCTATCAAAAATCAGTTTACAACTCTACATAATTGTGTTGATGGTCATCAGTAGAGAGAGGGAGAGAAAAACAAGATTCCATGGTTGATGTTTGTTAGCTAGTTAAACGGCTTGCTTTCTGCTAATGGCCCATTAGGTAGAGTAGCTATGCACCTGGTGAAGGAAATATGCCCTAGAGGCAATAATAAAGTTATTATTTATTTCCTTATATCATGATAAATGTTTATTATTCATGCTAGAATTGTATTAACCGGAAACATAATACATGTGTGAATACATAAACCAACAGAGTGTCACTAGTATGCCTCTACTTGACTAGCTCGTTAATCAAAGATGGTTATGTTTCCTAACCATGAACAAAGAGTTGTTATTTGATTAACAAGGTCACATCATTAGTTGAATGATCTGATTGACGTGACCCATTCCATTAGCTTAGCACCCGATCGTTTGGTATGTTGCTATTGCTTTCTTCATGACTTATACATGTTCCTATAACTATGAGATTATGCAACTCCCGTTTACCGGAGGAACACTTTGGGTACTACCAAACGTCACAACGTAACTGGGTGATTATAAAGGAGTACTACAGGTGTCTCCAATGGTAGATGTTGGGTTGGCGTATTTCGAGATTAGGGTTTGTCACTCTGATTGTCGGAGAGGTATCTCTGGGCCCTCTCGGTAATGCACATCACATAAGCCTTGCAAGCACTGCAACTAATATGTTAGTTGTGAGATGATGTATTACGGAACGAGTAAAGAGACTTGCCGGTAACGAGATTGAACTAGGTATTGGATACCGACGATCGAATCTCGGGCAAGTAACATACCGATGACAAAGGGAACAACGTATGTTGTTATGCGGTCTGACCGATAAAGATCTTCGTAGAATATGTAGGAGCCAATATGGGCATCCAGGTCCCGCTATTGGTTATTGACCTGAGACGTGTCTCGGTCATGTCTACATTGTTCTCGAACCGTAGGGTCCGCACGCTTAACGTTACGATGACAGTTATTATGAGTTTATGCATTTTGATGTACCGAAGGTTGTTCGGAGTCCCGGATGTGATCACGGACATGACGAGGAGTCTCGAAATGGTCGAGACGTAAAGATTGATATATTGGAAGCCTATGTTTGGACACCGGAAGTGTTCCGGGTGAAATCGGGATTTTACCGGATTACCGGGAGGGTTACCGGAACCCCCCGGGAGCCAAATGGGCCAACATGGGCCTTAGTGGAAAGGTGAGAGGGCAGCCCACATAGGGCTGCGCCTGCCCCCCTCTCCCTAGTCCTATTAGGACTAGGAGAGGGGCCAACCACCTCTCTCTTTCCCTTCCCTCTTGAGGAAACCTAGTTGGACTAGGATTGGAGGGGGGAGTCCTACTCCCGGTAGGAGTAGGACTCCTCCTGCGCATCCCACCTTGGCAGGCCGGCTCCTCCTCCTCCATCCTTTATATACGGGGGCAGGGGACACCCCAAGACACACAAGTTGATCCTTGAGATCGTTCCTTAGACGTGTGCGGTGCCCCCTGCCACCAAATTCCACCTCGGTCATATCGTTGTAGAGCTTAGGCGAAGCCCTGCGTCGGTAGTACATCAAGATCGTCACCACGCCGTCGTGCTGACGGAACTCTTCCTCGACGCTTTGCTGGATCGGAGCCCGAGGATCGTCATCGAGCTGAACGTGTGCTAAGAACTCGGAGGTGCCGGAGTAACGGTGCTTGGATCGGTCGGATCGGGAAGAAGACGTACGACTACTTCCTCTATGTTGTCTGATCGCTTCCGCAGTCAGTTTGCGTTGGTACGTAGACAATACTCTCCCCCTCGTTTCTATGCATCACCATGATCTTGCGTGTGCGTAGGAAAATTTTCGAAATTACTACGTTCCCCAACACCTGGTGGTGGTCATGGCCTTGCTGCTTCATCAGTTTTTTTCTTCCATTGGGTCATTAGCTAGCTATGCTATGCATGTGGTGGTTAATTTGCAAGAAAGAATTTTTGTCCTTGTTTTTCATTTCCTTGCACTAGCCAAATTCATCCTTTTTTAATACCGGCACTAGCACATCATCAGCGTACTAATACTTGTTAGATTTTGAGTATGCCACTACTCCTAAAACAACAACAACAACCAAGTTGGTGCACTCAATTAAATTAGCCTACTGCCTAATCTATTAATTGTTGCTCTTCCACTGTTTCGGTATCTCTTGGTTTGCAATGGTACAACTATACGATGAATACACATCATGATATATACTTGATGAATCTGCCTGCTACATCTCAACTTGTGTATCTGTTTCAGTATCTCTTCCACTTGGTATATGTTTTCTTGTATCTCATTTTAACTAGTTGGAGAACAAATAGCATGGTACTAGCAAGCTCAATTTGTGTTATCATTCATCTGTTGTAACAACGAGTTTGGTCTATTGACATGGCGTTGATTTTGTGCTGCAGATTTGGAAGCTGGGAATCTGGGGAATGCGAAGTTGAAGAGACCTGGAGTATCTAGACTGTGATTGCCATTGTATATGCGTTATATGATGATGTAACACAATGATTCTGCTATTGTATCTTTGTTGTATGATGTATCAAACTGATTTTGGCTGTTATGTGAAGTACTATGTGTGTTCTCTATCTGTTCCCATTTGAATGTTGCTGATTTATTTACTAGCAAATTGAAATTTAAAGAAACGGACGTTGTCAATTGGGACCCACTTACTAGAACCTGACAATTGGGACCCATCTGAATAGTGGACCCATCTTTAATAAAAAGAAATACTTGAACTGCTCAGCCAAAATGGCCATGGCCCAAAAATAAAAAGGCTGCGATGTTGGGCTTGGCCCATGAAGCTAACAAAAATTGACAAAAAAATACACTAAATTGGCTGAATTAATGGGCTTGGCCCATATAAACACCCAATTGGACCGGGCCAATTCTAATTTTTGACCTTTTCAATTGGTTGCAATTTTGCCACGTCAGATTGCCACGTCGAATCCGACGTGGCCTGGGCAGACAGCCAGTGACCAAAACAAAAGGTCATGGGTTCGAAGACCTTCTGTTTTGGTCGTAAACGTCTACGACCTTCTCACAGCGAAGGTCGTTAGTTTCAGTTTACGACTGCCAGCTTTTTACCATCTGTTTTTGGTCAAAAAAAAGGTCACAAATGAAAATTGATGACCTTTCAGGGACCAATAGTGAGGGTCAGAAGTTGACATATTTCTTATAGTGATCATGCTGTCTTTCTCACGAAGCTCTCCCTCGACACTCTGCTGGATGGTGAGTTTGTGGGACGTCACCGAGTCGAACGTGTGCAGATCATGGAGGTGCCATACTCTCGGTACAAGGATCAGTCGATCATGAAGACGTACGACTACATAAACTGCGTTGTCATAACGCTTCCACTTACGGTCTACGAGGGTACGTGGACAACACTCTCCCCTCTCGTTGCTATGCATCACCATGATCTTGCGTGTGCGTAGGAATTTTATTGAAATTGCTGCGTTCCCAAACAGTGGCATCCGAGCCAGGTTTATGCATAGATGTTATATGCACGAGTAGAACACAAAGGAGTTGTGGGCGTGGGTATATACATATTGCTTGTCATCACTAGTTGATTCTTGATTCGGCGGTATTGTTGGATGAAGCGGCCCAGACTGACATTACGCGTACGCTTACGCGAGACTAGTTCTACCAATGTGCTTCGCACATAGGTGGCTGGTGGGTGTCAGTTTCTCCAACTTTAGTTGAATCGGATTCAATGAACAGGGTTCTTTCTGAAGATCAAAAAGCAATCGCTATACCGTGTTGTGGTTTTTGATGTGTATGTAAGAACGGTTCTTGCTCAGCCCGTAGCAGCCACGTAAAACTTGCAACAACAAAGTAGAGGACGTCTAACTTGTTTTTTCTGGGCATGTTGTGATGTGATATGGTCAAGACATGATGCTAAATTTTATTGTATGAGATGATCATGTTTTGTAACATAGTTATCGGCAACTAGCAGGAGCCATATGGTTGTCGCTTTATTGTATGAAATGCAATCGCCATGTAATTGCTTTACTTTATCACTGAGCGGTAGCGATAGTCATAGAAGCAATAGTTGGTGAGACGACAACGGTGCTTCGATGGAAGATTAACGTGTCAAGCTGGTGACGATGGTGATCATGAAGGTGCTTTGGAGATGGAGATCAAAGGGACAAGATGATGATGGCCATATCATATCACTTATATTGATTGCATGTGATGTTTATCCTTTATGCATCTTATTTTGCTTAGTTCGACGGTATCATTATAAGATGACCTCTCACTAAATTTCAAGGTACAAGTGTTCTCCCTGAGTATGCACTGTTGCTACAGTTCGTCGTGCCGAGACACCATGTGATGATCGGGTGTGATAAGCTCTGCGTTCACATACAACGGGTGCAAGCCAGTTTTGCACACGCAAAATACTTGGGTGAAACTTGACAAGCCTAGCATTTGCAGATATGGCCTCGGAACACTGAGACCGAAAGGTCGAGCGTGAATCATATAGTAGATATGATCAACATAGTGATGTTCACCATTGAAAACTACTCCATCTCACGTGACGATCGGACATGGTTTAGTTGATATGGATCACGTGATCACTTAGATGATTAGAGAGATGTCTATCTAAGTGGGAGTTCTTAAGTAATTTGATTAATTGAACTTTAATTTATCATGAAGTTAGTACCTGATAGTATTTTGCATGTCTATGTTATTGTAGATAGATGGCCCGTGTTGTTGTTCCGTTGAATTTTAATGTGTTACAAGAGAAAGCTAAGTTGAAAGATGATGGTAGCAACTACACGAACTGGGTCTGTAACTTGAGGATTATCCTCATTGCCGCACAAAAGAATTACGTCCTGGAAGCACCGCTAGGTGACAAACCCGCTGCAAGAGCAATGCTACATGTTGTGAACACCTGGCAGAGCAAAGCTGATGACTGCTCGATAGTTCAGTGTGCCATGCTTTATGGCTTAGAACCGGGACTTCAACGACGTTTTTAACGTCATGGAGCATATGAGATGTTCTAGGAGTTGAAGTTAATATTTCAAGAAAATGCCCGGATTGAGACATATGAAGTCTCCAATAAGTTCTATAGCTGCAAAATGGAGGAGAATAGTTTAGTCAGTGAACATATACTCAGAATGTCTGGGTGCCCCAACCACTTGACTCGGCTGGGAGTTAATCTTCCTAATGATAGTGTCATTGATAGAGTTCTTCAATCACTGCCACCAAGCTACAAGAGCTTCGTGATGAACTATAATATGCAAGGGATGGATAAGACGATTCCCGAGCTCTTCGCAATGCTAAAGGCTGCGGAGGTAGAAATCAAGAAGGAGCATCAAGTGTCGATGGTCAACAAGACCACTAGTTTCAAGAAAAAGCGTGAAGGGAAGAAGGGCAACTTCAAGAAAACAGCAAGCCAGATGCTACTCAGGTGAAGAAACCTAAGTCTGGACCTAAACCTGAGACTGAGTGCTTCTACTGCAAAGGGGACTGGTCACTGGAAGTAGAACTGCCCCAAGTATTTGGCAGAGAAGAAGGATGGCAAAGTGAAAGGTATATTTGATATACATGTTATTGATGTGTACCTTACTAATGCTCGCAGTAGTGCCTGGGTATTTGATACTGGTTCAGGTGCTAACATTTGGAACTCGAAACAAGGGCTACGGATTAAGCAAAGATTGGCTAAGAACGAGGTGACGATGCGCGTGGGAAATGGTTCCAAAGTCGATGTGATCGTCGTCGGCACGCTACCTCTACATCTACCTTCGGGATTAGTTTTAGACCTAAATAATTGTTAGTTGGTGCCAGCATTGAGCATGAACATTATATCTCGATCTTGTTTGATGTGAGACGGTTATTAATTTAAATTGGAGAATAATGGTTGTTCTATTTATATGAGTAATATATTTTATGGTCATGCACCCTTGATGAGTGGTCTATTTTTACTAAATCTTGATAGTAGTGATACACATGTTCATAGTATTGAAGCCAAAAGATGCAGAGTTGATAATGATAGTGCAACTTATTTGTGGCACTGCTGTTTGGGTCATATTGGTGTAAAGCGCATGAAGAAACTCCATTCTGATATACTTCTAGAATCACTTGATTATGAATCACTTGGTACTTGTGAACCATGCCTCATGGGCAAGATGACTAAAACTCCATTCTCCGGAACAATGGAGCGAGCAACAGAGTTATTGGAAATCATACATACTGATGTATGTGGTCCAAGGAACATTGAGGCTCGCGGTGGGTATCGTTATTTTCTAACCTTCACAGATGATTTGAGCAGATATGAGTATATCTACTTAATGAAACACAAGTCTGAAACGTTTGAAAAGTTCAAAGAATTTCAGAGTGAAGTGGAGAATCATCGTACCAAGAAAATAAAGTTTCTACAATCTGTTCACGGACACGAAATATCTGAATTACGAGTTTGGCCTTCAGTTGAAACAATGTCGAATAGTTTCAAAACTCACGCCACCTGGAACACCACAGCATAATGGTGTGTCCGAACGTCGTATACGTACTTTATTAGATATGGTGCAATCTATGATGTCTCTTACTGATTTAACGCTATCATTTTGGGGTTATGTTTTAGAGACAGCTACATTCACGTTAAACAGGGCACCATCTAAATCCGTTGAGACGACACCTTATGAACTGTGGTTTGGCAAGAAACCCAAGTTGTCGTTTCTTAAAGTTTGGGGTTGCGATGCTTATGTAAAAAAGCTCCAACCTGATAAGCTCGAACCCAAATCGGAGAAATGTGTCTTCATAGGATACCCAAAGGAGACTGTTGGGTACACCTTCTATCACAGATCCGAAGGCAAGATATTCATTGCTAGGAATGGATCCTTTATAGAGAAGGAGTTTCTCTCAAAGAAGTGAGTGGGAGGAAAGTAGAACTTGATGAGGTAATTGTACTTGCTCCCTTATTGGAAAGTAGTTCATCACTGAAATCAGTTCCAATGATTCCTACACCAGTAAGTGAGGAAGCTAATGATGATGATCATGAAACTTCTGATCAAGTTACTACCGAACCTCATAGGTAAACCAGAGTAAGATCGCACTAGAGTGGTATGGTAATCCTGTTCTAGAAGTCATGTCACTTGGCCATGACGAACCTATGAACTATGAGGAAGCGATGATGAGCCCAGATTCTGCAAAATGGCTTGAAGCCATGAAATCTGAGATGAGATCCATGTATGAGGACAAAGTATGGACTTTGGTTGACTTGCATGATGATCGGCGGGCCATAGAGAATAAATGGATCTTTAAGAAGAAGACTGACGCTGACGGTAATGTTACTGTCTACAAAGCTTGACTTGTTGCAAAAGGTTTTCAACAAGTTCAAGGGGTTTACTATGATGAGACCTTCTCACCCATAGCGATGCTTAAGTCCATCTGAATTGTGTTAGCAATTGCCGCATTTTGTGATTATGAAATTTGGCAAATGGATGTCAAAACTACATTCCTTAATGGATATCTTAAAGAAGAGTTGTATATGATGCAACCAGAAGGTTTTGTCAATCCAAAAGGTGCTAATAAAGTGTGCAAGCTCCAGCGATCCATATATGGACTAGTGCAAGCCTCTCGAAGTTGGAATATATGCTTTGATAGTGTGATCAAAGCATATGGTTTTATACAAACTTTTGGAGAAGCCTGTATTTACAAGAAAGTGAGGGGGAGCCCCGTAGCATTTCTGATATTAGATGTAGATGACATATTGTTGATCGGAAATGATACTAAATTTTTGAATAGCATAAAAGGGTAATTGAATAAGAATTTTTCAATGAAAGACCTCGGTGAAGCTCCTTATATATTGGGCATCAAGATCTATAGAGATAGATCAAGACGCTTAATTGGAATTTCACGAAGCACATACCTTGATAAAGTTTTGAAGAAGTTCAAAATGGATCAGGCAAAGAAAGGGTTCTTGCCTGTATTACAAGGTGTAAAGTTGAGTCAGACTCAATGCCCGACCACTGCAGAAGATAGAGAGAGAATGAAAGGTGTTCCCTATGCTCCAGCCATAGGCTCTGTCATGTATGCAATGATGTGTACCAGACCTTGTTGGGGAACATTGCAGAAAACAAAAAATTTCCTACTCGTTTCACCAAGATCCATCTAGGAGTTCATCTAGCAACGAGTCATCAGATGCATCTACATACCTTTGTAGATCGCGTGCGGAAGCGTTCAAGGAACGGGGATGATGTAGTCGAACATGACGTGATCCAAATCACCGATGACCAAGTGCCGAACGGACGGCACCTCCACGTTCAACACACGTACGGGACGGGAGACGTCTCCTCCTTCTTGATCCAGCAAGGGGGGAGGAGAGGTTGATGATGATCCAGCAGCACGACGGCGTGGTGGTGGATGCAGGGCGTCACGACAGCAGGGCTTCGCCGTGTACTACGAGAGAGAGAGACGTAATAGGGAGAGAGGGATGCACCAAAAACTGTGGCCTCAAGTCCCTCCTCTCCCCCACTATATATAGGGGTGCCAAAGGGGGGGCGCCGGCCCTAGGAGATGGATCTCCTAGGGGGGGGGGGCGGCGGCCAAGGGGTGGGGGGCTTGCCCCCCAAGCAAGGGGGCGCCCCCCTTTAGGGTTTCCCCTAAACCCTAGGCGCATGGGCCCTTAGGGGGTGGCGCCCCAGCCCACTATGGGCTGGGTCCCTTCCCACTTCAGCCCATGGGGCCCTCCGGGATAGGTGGCCCCACCCGGTGGACCCCCGGGACCCTTCCGGTGGTCCCGGTACAATACTGGTAACCCCGAAACTTGTCCCGATGGCTGAAACAGCACTTCCTATATATAATTCTTTACCTCCGGACCATTCCGGAACTCCTCGTGACGTCCGGGATCTCATCCGGGACTCCGAACAACATTCGGGTTACTGCATATACATATCTTCACAACCCTAGCGTCACCGAACCTTAAGTGTGTAGACCCTACGGGTTCGGGAGACATGTAGACATGACCGAGACGACTCTCCGGTCAATAACCAACAGCGGGATCTGGATACCCATGTTGGCTCCCACATGCTCCACGATGATCTCATCGGATGAACCATGATGTCGAGGATTCAATCAACCCCGTATGCAATTTCCTTTGTCAATCGATATATTACTTGCTCGAGATTCGATCGTCGGTATCCCAATACCTCGTTCAATCTCGTTACCGACAAGTCACTTTACTCGTACCGTAATGCATGATCCCGTGACCAGACACTTGGTCACTTTGAGCTCATTATGATGATGCATTACCGAGTGGGCCCAGTGATACCTCTCCGTCATACGGAGCGACAAATCCCAGTCTTGATCCGTGTCAACCCAACAGACACTTTCGGAGATACCCGTAGTATACCTTTATAGTCACCCAGTTATGTTGTGACGTTTGGTACACCCAAAGCACTCTTACGGTATCTGGGAGTTACACGATCTCATGGTCTAAGGAAAAGATACTTGACATTGGAAAAACTCTAGCAAACGAACTATACGATCTTTATGCTATGTTTAGGATTGGGTCTTGTCCATCACATCATTCTCTTAATGATGTGATATCGTTATCAATGACATTCAATGTCCATAGCCAGGAAACCATGACTATCTGTTGATCAACGAGCTAGTCAACTAGAGGCTTACTAGGGACATGTTGGTGTCTGTTATTCACACATGTATTACGATTTCCGGATAACACAATTATAGCATGAATAAAGACAATTACCATGAACAAGGAAATATAATAATAATGCTTTTATTATTGCCTCTAGGGCATATTTCCAACAGTCTCCCACTTGCACTAGAGTCAATAATCTAGTTACATTGTGATGAATCGAACACCCATGGAATTCTGGTGTTGATCATGTTTTGCCCTAGGGAGAGGTTTAGTCAACGGATCTACTACATTCAGGTCCGTATGTACTTTACAAATATCTATGTCTCCATCTTGAACATTTTCACGAATGGAGTTGAAGCGACGCTTGATGTGCCTTGTCTTCTTGTGAAACCTGGGCTCCTTGGCAAGTGCAATAGCTCCAGTGTTGTCACAGAAGAGCTTGATCGGCCCCGACGCATTGGGTATGACTCCGAGGTCGGTGATGAACTCCTTCACCCAAATTGCTTCATGTGCTGCCTCCGAGGCTGCCATGTACTCTGCTTCACATGTAGATCCCGCCACGACGCTCTGCTTGCAACTGCACCAGCTTACTGCCCCACCATTCAAAATATACACGTATCCGGTTTGTGACTTTGAGTCATCCAGATCTGTGTCGAAGCTAGCGTCGACGTAACCCTTTACGACGAGCTCTTCGTCACCTCCATAAACGAGAAACATCTCCTTAGCCTTTTCAGGTACTTCAGGATATTCTTGACCGCTGTCCAGTGTTCCTTGCCGGGATTACTTTGGTACCTTCCTACCAAACTTACGGCAAGGTTTACATCAGGTCTGGTACACAGCATGGCATACATAATAGAACCTATGGCTGAGGCATAGGGGATGACACTCATCTCTTCTATTTCTTTTGCCGTGGTCGGACTTTGAGCCGAGCTCAATTTCATACCTTGCAGTACAGGCAAGAACCCCTTCTTAGACTAATCCATATTGAACTTCTTCAATATCTTATCAAGGTATGTGCTTTGTGAAAGACCTATGAGGCGTCTCGATCTATCTCTATAGATCTTGATGCCTAATATATAAGCAGCTTCTCCAAGGTCCTTCATTGAAAAACTCTTATTCAAGTAGGCCTTGATGCTGTCCAAGAGTTCTATATCATTTGCCATCAAAAGTATGTCATCTACATATAGTATGAGAAATGCTATAGAGCTCCCACTCACTTTCTTGTAAACACAGGCTTCTCCATAAGTCTGCGTAAATCCAAACGCTTTGATCATCTCATCAAAGCGAATGTTCCAACTCCGAGATGCTTGCACCAGCCCATAAATCGAGCGTTGGAGCTTGCATACTTTGTCAGCATTCTTAGGATCGACAAAACCTTCCGGCTGCATCACATACAATTCTTCCTTAAGGTAACCATTAAGGAATGCCGTTTTGACGTCCATTTGCCATATTTCATAATCGTAGAATGCGGCAATTGCTAACATGATTCGGACGGACTTTAGCTTCGCTACCGGTGAGAAAGTCTCATTGTAGTCAACCCCTTGAACTTGTCGATAACCCTTAGCGACAAGCCGAGCTTTATAGATGGTCACATTACCATCCGCGTCTATCTTCTTCCTAAAGATCCATTTATTTTCTATGGCTCGCCGTTCAACGGGCAAGTCAGTCAAAGTCCATACTTCGTTTTCATACATGGATCCTATCTCGGATTTCATGGCTTCTAGCCATTTGTCGGAATCCATGCCCGCCATCGCTTCTTCATAGTTCGAAGGTTCACCGTTGTCTAACAACATGATTTCCAAGACAGGGTTGCCGTACCACTCTGGTGCGGAACGTGTCCTTGTGGACCTTCGAATTTCAGTAGGAGCCAGATCAGAAGTATCTCGATCATTATCATTAACTTCCTCTCTAGTCGGTGCTGGCACCTTAGGAACATTTTCTTGAGTTGCGCCATTTTCCGGTTCAAGAGGCAATACTTCATCAAGTTCTACTTTCCTCCCACTTACTTCTTTCGAGAGAAACTCCTTCTCTAGAAAGGATCCATTCTTGGCAACAAAGACCTTGCCTTCGGATCTGAGGTAGAAGGTATACCCAATAGTTTCTTTAGGGTATCCTATGAAGACGCATTTTTCCGACTTGGGTTCGAGCTTTTCAGGTTGAAGTTTCTTGACATAAGCATCGCATCCCCAAACTTTTAGAAACGACAGCTTAGGTTTCTTCCCAAACCATAATTCATACGGTGTCGTCTCAACGGATTTTGACGGACCCCTATTTAAAGTGAATGCGGCAGTCTCTAAAGCATAGCCCCAAAAAGATAGCGGTAAATCGGTAAGAGACATCATAGACCGCACCATATCTAATAGAGTGCGATTACGACGTTCGGACACACCGTTACGCTGAGGTGTTCCAGGCGGCGTTAGTTGTGAAACTATTCCACATTTTCTTAAGTGTGTGCCAAATTCGTGACTCAAGTATTCTCCTCCACGATCTGATCATAGAAACTTGATTTTCCTGTCACATTGATTCTCAACCTCACTCTAAAATTCCTTGAACTTTTCAAAGGTTTCAGACTTGTGTTTCATTAAGTAGACATACCCATATCTACTCAAGTCATCAGTGAGAGTGAGAACATAACGATAGCCACCGCGAACCTCAACACTCATTGGACCGCACACATCAGTATGTATGATTTCCAATAAGTTGGTTGCTCGCTCCATTGTTCCTGAGAATGGAGTCTTGGTCATTTTACCCATGAGGCATGGTTCGCACGTGTCAAATGATTCATAATCAAGAGACTCTAAAAGTCCATCTGCATGGAGCTTCTTCATGCGTTTGATACCTATGTGACCAAGGCGGCAGTGCCACAAGTATGTGGGACTATCATTATCAACCTTACATCTTTTGGTATTCACACTATGAACATGTGTAGCATTACGCTCGAGATTCATTAAGAATAAACCATTCACCATAGGAGCATGACCATAAAACATATCTCTCATATAAATAGAACAACCATTATTCTCGGATTTAAATGAGTAGCCATCTCGAATTAAACGAGATCCCGATACAATGCTCATGCTCAAAGCTGGCACTAAATAACAATTATTGAGGTTTAAAACTAATCCCGTAGGTAAATGAAGAGGCAGCGTGCCGACGGCGATCACATCGACCTTGGAACCATTCCCGACGCGCATCGTCACCTCGTCCTTCGCCAGTCTCCGTTTATTCCGCAGCTCCTGCTTTGAGTTACAAATGTGAGCAACTGCACCGGTATCAAATACCCAAGAGCTACTACGAGTACTGGTTAGGTACACATCAATTACATGTATATCACATATACCTTTTGTTTTGCCGGCCTTCTTGTCTGCTAAATATTTGGGGCAATTCCGCTTCCAGTGACCACTTCCCTTGCAATAAAAACACTCAGTCTCGGTCTTGGGTCCATTCTTTGGCTTCTTCCTGGCAGCTTGCTTGCCCGGCGCGGCAACTTCCTTGTCGTCCTTCTTGAAGTTCTTTTTACCCTTACCCTTTTTGAGCTTAGTGGTTTTATTCACCATCAACACTTGATGTTCCTTCTTGACTTCCACCTCTGCTGATTTCAGCATAGCAAATACTTCAGGAATGGTCTTTTCCATCCCCTGCATATTGAAGTTCATCACAAAGCTCTTGTAGCTCGGTGGAAGCGACTGGAGGATTCTGTCAATGACCGCATCATCCGGGAGATTAACTCCCAGCTGAGTCAAGCGGTTATGCAACCCAGACATAGTGAGTATGTGCTCACTGACAGAACTGTTTTCCTCCATCTTACAGCTGAAGAATTTGTCGGAGACTTGATATCTCTCGACCCGGGCATGAGCTTGAAAAACCATTTTCAGCTCTTCGAACATCTCATATGCTCCGTGTCTCTCAAAATGTTTTTGGAGCCCCGGCTCTAAGCTGTAAAGCATGCCGCATTTAACGAGGGAGTAGTCATCGGTACGTGCCTGCCAAGCGTTCATAACGTCTTGTTCAGCAGGGAGGACAGGTGCGTCACCCAGCGGTGCTTGTAGGACATAATCTTTCTTGGCAGCTATGAGGATGATCCTCAGGTTCCGAACCCAGTCCGTGTAGTTGCTGCCATCGTCTTTCAGCTTGGTTTTCTCTAGGAACGCATTGAAGTTGAGGACTACGTTGGCCATTTGATCTACAAGACATATTGTAAATATTTTAGACTAAGTTCATGATAATTAAGTTCATCAAATCAAATTATTTATGAACTCCCACTTAGATAGACATCCCTCTTCTAGTCATCTAAGTATAACATGATCCGAGTTAACTAGGCCGTGTCCGATCATCACGTGAGACGGACTAGTCAACATCGGTGAACATCTTCATGTTGATCATATCTTCTATACGACTCATGCTCGACCTTTCAGTCTTCTGTGTTCCGAGGCCATGTCTGTACATGCTAGGATCGTCAAGTCAACCTAAGTGTTTGCATGTGTAAATCTGTCTTACACCCGTTGTATGTGAACGTTAGAATCTATCACACCCGATCATCACGTGGTGCTTCGAAACAACGAATTGTCGCAACGGTGCACAGTTAGGGGGAACACTTCTTGAAATTATTATGAGGGATCATCTTATTTACTACCGTCGTTCTAAGTAAACAAGATGCAAAAACATGATAAACATCACATGCAATCAAATAATAAACGTGACATGATATGGCCAATATCACATAGCTCCTTTGATCTCCATCTTGGGGCTCCATGATCATCTTGTCACCGGCTTGACACCATGATCTCCATCATCATGATCTCCATCATCGTGTCTCCATGAAGTTGCTCGCCAACTATTACTTCTACTACTATGGCTAACGCGTTTAGCAATAGAGTAAAGTAATTTACATGGCGTTTCTCAATGACATGCAGGTCATATAAAAGAATAAAGACAACTCCTATGGCTCCTGCCGGTTGTCATACTCATCGACATGCAAGTCGTGATTCCTATTACAATAGCATGAACATCTCATACATCACATATAGATCATTCATCATTCATCACAACTTTGGCCATATCATATCACAAACCACTTGCTGCAAAACAAGTTAGACGTCCTCTAATTGTTGTTGCAAGTTTTACGTGGCTGAATTAGGGTTCTAGCAAGAATGTTTTCTTACCTACGTGAAAGCCACAACGTGATTTGTCAACTTCTATTTACCCTTCATAAGGACCCTGTTCATCGAATCCGCTCCAACTAAAGTAGGAGAGACAGACACCCGCCAGCCACCTTATGCAACTAGTGCATGTTAGTCGGTGGAACCGGTCTCACGTAAGCGTACGTGTAAGGTTGGTCCGGGCCGCTTCATCCCACAATACCGCTGAAGCAAGAAAAGACTAGTAGCGGCAAGAAAGTTGACAAATCCACGCCCACAACAAATTGTGTTCTACTCGCGCAAGAAGAACTACGCATAGACCTAGCTCATGATGCCACTGTTGGGGAACGTTGCAGAAAACAAAAAATTTCCTACTCGTTTCACCAAGATCCATCTAGGAGTTCATCTAGCAACGAGTCATCAGGTGCATCTACATACCTTTGTAGATCGCGTGCGGAAGCGTTCAAGGAACGGGGATGATGTAGTCGAACACGGCGTGATCCAAATCACCGATGACCAAGTGCCGAACGGACGGCACCTCCGCGTTCAACACACGTACGGGACGGGAGACGTCTCCTCCTTCTTGATCCAGCAAGGGGGGAGGAGAGGTTGATGATGATCCAGCAGCACGACGGCGTGGTGGTGGATGCAGGGCGTCACGACAGCAGGGCTTCGCCGTGTACTACGAGAGAGAGAGAGAGAGAGAGAGAGAGAGAGACATAACAGGGAGAGAGGGATGCACCAAAAACCGTGGCCTCAAGTCCCTCCTCTTCCACACTATATATAGGGGTGCCAAAGGGGGGGCACCGGCCCTAGGAGATGGATCTCCTAGGGGGGGGCGGCCAAGGGGTGGGGGGCTTGCCCCCCAAGCAAGGGGGCACCCCCCTTTAGGGTTTCCCCTAAACCCTAGGCGCATGGGCCCTTAGGGGGTGGCGCCCCAGCCCACTATGGGCTGGGTCCCTTCCCACTTCAGCCCATGGGGCCCTCCGGGATAGGTGGCCCCACCCGGTGGACCCCCGGGACCCTTCCGGTGGTCCCGGTACAATACCGGTAACCCCGAAACTTGTCCCGATGGCCGAAACAGCACTTCCTATATATAATTCTTTACCTCCGGACCATTCCGGAACTCCTCGTGACGTCCGGGATCTCATCCAGGACTCCGAACAACATTCGGGTTATTGCATATACATATCTTCACAACCCTAGCGTCACCGAACCTTAAGTGTGTAGACCCTACGGGTTCGGGAGACATGTAGACATGACCGAGACGACTCTCCGGTCAATAACCAACAGCGGGATCTGGATACCCATGTTGGCTCCCACATGCTCCATGATGATCTTATCGGATGAACCACGATGTCGAGGATTCAATCAACCCCGTATGCAATTCCCTTTGTCAATCGATATATTACTTGCCCGAGATTCGATCGTCGGTATCCCAATACCTCGTTCAAATTCGTTACCGACAAGTCACTTTACTCGTACCGTAATGCATGATCCCGTGACCAGACACTTGGTCACTTTGAGCTCATTATGATGATGCATTACCGAGTGGGCCCAGTGATACCTCTCCGTCATACAGAGCGACAAATCCCAGTCTTGATCCGTGTCAACCCAACAGACACTTTCGGAGATACCCGTAGTATACCTTTATAGTCACCCAGTTACGTTGTGACGTTTGGCACACCCAAAGCACTCTTACGGTATCCGGGAGTTACACGATCTCATGGTCTAAGGAAAATATACTTGACATTGGAAAAACTCTAGCAAACGAACTATACGATCTTTATGCTATGTTTAGGATTGGGTCTTGTCCATCACATCATTCTCTTAATGATGTGATCTCGTTATCAATGACATTCAATGTCCATAGCCAGGAAACCATGACTATTTGTTGATCAACGAGCTAGTCAACTAGAGGCTTACTAGGGACATGTTGGTGTCTGTTATTCACACATGTATTACGATTTCCGGATAACACAATTATAGCATGAATAAAGACAATTACCATGAACAAGGAAATATAATAATAATGCTTTTATTATTGCCTCTAGGGCATATTTATTAAATGGTGGAGCTGACAGTTGGTGCAGTTCGAAATAGAGCATCATGGCGGGATCTACGTGTGAAGCGGAGTACATAGCTACTTCGAAACCAGCAAATGAAGGAGTCTGGATGAAGGAGTTCATATCCGATCTAGGTGTCATACCTAGTGCATCGGGTCCAATGAAAATCTTTTGTGACAATACTGGTGCAATTGCCTTGGCAAAGGAATCCAGATTTCACAAGAGAACCAAGTGATGTCTACTACACAACCTTCTTCTTGTAGAATCATTACAATGTACTCTAGATTATTGACTCTAGTGCAAGTGGGACACTGAATGAAATATGCCCTAGAGACAATAATAAAGTTCTTATTTATATTTCCTTATATCATGATAAATGTTTATTATTCATGCTAGAATTGTATTAACCGGAAACTTAGTACCTGTGTGAATACATAGACAAACAAAATGTCACTAGTATGCATCTACTTAACTAGATCATTGAATCAATGATGGTTATGTTTCCTAACCATAGACATGAGTTTTGATTTGATTAACGGGATCATATCATTAGAGAATGATTTGATTGACTTAACCCATCCGTTAGCTTAGCACGATGATTTTTAGTTTGTTGCTATTGATTTCTTCATAACTTGTACATGTTCCTATGACTATGAGATCATGCAACTCCTGAATACCGGAGGAACACTTTGTGTGCTACCAAACGTCACAAAGTAATTGGGTGATTATAAAGGTGCTCTACAGGTGTCTCCGATGGTGTTTGTTGAGTTGGCATAGATCGAGATTAGGATTTTTCACTCCGATTGTCGAAGAGGTATCTCTGGGGCCTCTCGGTAATGTACATTACTATAAGCCTTGCAAGCAATGTAGCTAATGAGTTAGTTATGGGATGTAGCATGACGGAACGAGTAAAAAGATTTGCGATTAATGATATTGAACTAGGTATTGAGATACCGACGGTCGAACCTCGGGCAAGTAACATACCGATGACAAAGGGAACAACGTATATCGTTATGCGGTTTGACCGACAAAGATCTTCGTAGAATATGTGGGAGCCAATATGAACATCCAGGTTTCGCTATTGGTTATTGATCAGAGACGTGTCTCAGTCATGTCTACATAGTTCTCGAACCTGTAGGGTCCGCACACTTAATGTTCGGTGACGATCAGTATTATGAGTTTATGTGTTTTGGTGTACTAAAGGTTGCTCCGAGTCCCGGATATTATCAAGAACATGACAAGGGGTCTTGAAATGGTCGATACATAAAGATCAATATATTGGATGACTATGTTTGGACATCGGAATGGTTCCGGGTAAGTTCAGGCATTAACTAGAGTACCGGGGGGTTACCGGAACCCCCAGGAGAGTATATGGGCCCTAATTGGCTTTAGGGGAGAGAGGGAGGGGCTGCCTAGGGCAGGCTGCACGCCCCCAAGGCCTAGTCCGAATTGGACTAGGGGGAGGGGCGGTGCCCCCTCCTTCCTTCTCTTCTCTCTTCCCTTTCCTTCTCTTCTCTCTTCCCTTTCCTTCTCTCCTACTCCTACATGGAAAGGGGGAAATCCTACTCCCAATGGGAGTAGGACTCCCTAGGGCGCGCCATAGTAGAGGGCCGGCCCTCCCCCACCTCCACTCCTTTATATATGGGGGAGGGGGGCACCCCATAGACACACAAGTTGATAATTGATTCCTTAGCCATGTGCGGTGCCCCCTCCACCATAATCCACCTCGGTCATATCGTAGTGGTGCTTAGGCGAAGCCCTATTCTGATAGCTTCATTATCACCGTCATCACGTCATTGTGCTGACGAAGCTCTCCCTCGACACTTCTACCTCTTGAGCACTGCTTTGGATTTCCTTGAAGAGGAAAGGATGATGCAGCAAAGTAGTGTAAGTATTTCCCTCAGTTTTTCAGAACCAAGGTATCAATCCAGTAGGAGGCTACGCGCGAGTCCCTCGTACCTGCACAAAGCAAATAACTCCTCGCAACCAATGCAATAAGGGGTTGTCAATCCCTTCATGGTCACTTACGAGAGTGAGATCTGATAGATATGATAAGATATATTTTTTTGGTATTTTTGTGATAAAGATGCAAAATAAAATAGAAGCAAAGTAAAAAAAGCAAAGGAAATAACTAAGTATTGGAAGATTAATATGATGAAGATAGACCCGGGGACCATAGGTTTCACTAGTGGCTTCTCTCAAGAGCATAAGTATTTTATGGTGGGTGAACGAATTACTGTTGAGCAATTGACAGAATTGAGCATAGCTATGAGAATATCTAGGTATGGTCATGTATATAGAAATCATGTCCGAGACAAGTAGACCGACTCCTGCCTGCATCTACTACTATTACTCCACTCATCGACCGCTATCCAGCATGCATCTAGAGTATTAAGTTCATTAAAACAGAGTAACGCCTTAAGCAAGATGACATGATGTAGAGGGATAAATTCATGCAATATGATAAAAAACCATCTTGTTATCCTCGATGGCAAAAATACAATACGTGCCTTGTTGCCCCTACTGTCACTGGGAAAGGACACCGCAAGATTGAACACAAAGCTAAGCACTTCTCCCATTGCAAGAAAGATCAATCTAGTAGGCCAAACCAAACTGATAATTCGAAGAGACTTGCAAAGATAACCAATCACACATAAAAGAATTCAGAGACGATTCAAATATTCTTCATAGATAATCTTGATCATAAACCCACAATTCATCGATCTCAACAAACACACAGCAAAAAGAAGATTACATCAAATAGATCTCCACAAGAGAGGGGGAGAACATTGTATTAAGATCCAAAAAGAGAGAAGAAGTCATCTAGCTAATAACTATGGACCCGAAGGTCTGAGGTAAACTACTCACACTTCATCGGAGGGGCTATGGTGTTGATGTAGAAGCCCTCCGTGATGGATTCCCCCTCCAGCGGAGCTCCGGAATAGGCCCCAAGATGGGATCTCATGGATACATAAAGTTATGGCGGTCGAATTAGGGTTTTGGCTCCGTATATGATCGTTTGGGGATACGTAGGTATATATAGGAGGAAGGAGTACGTCGGTGGAGCAACAGGGGGCCCACGAGGCTGGAGGGCGCGACTGGGGGGGTAGGCACGCCCCCTACCTCGTGGCCTCCTCCTTTATTTCTTGACGTAGGGTCCATGTCTCCTGGATCATGTTCGGTGAGAAAATCACATTCCCGAATGTTTCATTCCGTTTGGACTCCGTTTGACATTCCTTTTCTTCAAAACCCTAAAATAGGCAAAAAAACAGCAACTTTGGGCTGGGCCTCCGGTTAATAGGTTAGTCCCAAAAATAATATAAAAGTGGATAATAAAGCCCAATAATGTCCAAACCAGTAGATAATATAGCATGGAGCAATCAAAAATTATAGATACGTTGGAGACGTATCAGGCACTCTGCTGGATCGTGAGTTCGTGGGAAGTCATCGAGCCGAATGTGTGCAGATCGTGGAGGCGCCATACTTTCAGTACTAGGATCGGTCGATCGTGAAGACGTATGACTACATCAACCGCGTTGTCATAACGCTTCCGTTTACTGTCTACGAGGGTACATGGACAACACCTCTCCCCTCTCGTTGCTATGCATCACCATGATCTTGCGTGTGCGTAGGAAAGTTTTTGAAATTACTGTGTTCCCCAACACATACCCTCCCCCTACCCCGTTGGGACAAACCCCGGACCAACTCGCTCGGATGTAGGTGGAAGAAGGAGGGGGACACAAATATTTCCGATGCACAAACGCCCCACCGCACGAACGGCACCTCAGTCGCACGAACGACCTTACTTTACTAGGCACATACCCCCGGCTCAGCTCATACTGTCACCATGGCTCGGCAACAGACCGGCATCTTGATCAGTACATGGGGAGGGGTTTTATACCTAGAGTCAGCGCCCGGGCACGCACCCACGCTCCCTCTTCCTCGCAATCGCGATCCACCTGCTCCGCTCGTTCCCACGACGTGCTCCAACGCATGCGGCTCACAACGCGCACGAGCACCCACACGGCTCGCCAATGGCCCGTCCCTAGTCCTACGCACTGGGTTCACGCACACAGGCGCACCCCTTTGCTTCACACGCACACACACGCGCAACCCCACCACGCACCCGACGCGCCCGACACGATCATTGTGCGCCCACACACATGCACACAACATGTTCTAGTCGCGGCTGTGGCTTATTTGGCCAACACTCACCCTCTAAGCCGTGGCTCAGAGGAGGTCGTCGTTCTCGACGCCGACGTCCGCCAGCAGTGTCCGCTCTGCTGCCCGAGCCTTCCGCGGCTTGGGGCACTCGCGCTTGAAATGACCGCGCTCGCCACAGCTGTAGCAACAGCCGTGACGCCATGCCGCCGCTCCCGCGCTTCCCACTGCGACGTCATCATGAGCAGCTGCTCACCCCCGCGCTCACCGCTGTCTTGTCCATGACGCCGCATCCGCTCGTCGAACGCACGCAGCCACCCAAGCGCCTTGTCGAACACCATCTCATCGTCGTTGCAGAACTGTTCGATCCCGGCGACGGCGGGGTACAGGCGGTCGGGGACGGTGTCCAGGATCTTCTTCACGAGCGCCGCATTGCCCAGCGTTGCTCCCAGGCTTGTGTAGCGCGCCATCATCGCCGCCAACCTCCTGGCGTATGCATCCAGAGCCTCGCCATCCGCCATCCATAGCCGATCAAAGCCCCCCCGCAACGTTCCTAGCCGGGCCGCCCGCACCTGATCGACGCCGATGAATCTCACCTTTAGAGAGTCCCATACCTCCCCGACAGTGAGCTTCGTCGCCACCTACAGCAACACGTCCTTCGACAGCACGCTGAGGAGCATCGCGCGTGTCGTCTTGCACTTCTTTCAGTTCAACGCCGCGTCACCTACTGGCGCCACCGCCTCCCAGAGAGTGTGAGCGTCGAGGATGGCTTGTGCCTTAATCCCCCATACCATATAGTTATCCGGCGTGAGCAACACGTCGCCATGGACACCGAGCTACCGCATGCGCCGTGCGGGATGATGACCCACAAGTATAGGGGATCTATCGTAGTCCTTTCGACAAGTAAGAGTGTCGAACCCAACGAGGAGCAGAAGGAAATGATAAGCGGTTTTCAGCAAGCTATTCTCTGCAAGCACTGAAATTATAGGTAATAGATAGTTTTGTGATAATTAACGAGCAACAAATAAAAAAAGTAAATAAAGTGCAGCATGGTGGCCCAATCCTTTTTGTAGCAAAGGACAAGCCTGGACAAATTCTTATATAGAGAAAAGCGCCCCCGAGGACACATGGGAATTATCGTCAAGCTAGTTTTCATCACGTTCATATGATTCGCGTTCGGTACTTTGATAATTTGGTATGTGGGTGGACCGGTGCTTGCGTACTGCCCTTACTTGGACAAGCATCCCACTTATGATTAACCTCTATTGCAAGCATACGCAACTACAACAAAAGTATTAAGGTAAACCTAACCATAGCATGAAACATATGGATCCAAATCAGCCCCTTATGAAGCAACGCATAAACAAGGGTTTAAGCCTCTATCACTCTAGCAACCCATCATCTACTTATTACTTCCCAATGCCTTCCTCTAGGCCCAAATAATGGTGAAGTTTCATGTAGTCGACGTTCACATAACACCACTAGAGGAGAGACAACATACATCTCATCAAAATATCGAACGAATACCAAATTCACATGACTACTAATAGCAAGACTTCTCCCATGTCCTCAGGAACAAACGTAACTACTCACAAAGCATATTCATGTTCATAATTAGAGGAGTGTTAATATGCATATAGGATCTGAACATATGATCTTGCACCAAATAAACCAACTAGCATCAACTACAAGGAGTAATCAACACTACTAGCAACCTACAGGTACCAATCCCGGACTTAGAGACAAGAATTGGATATAAGAGATGAACTAGGGTTTGAGAGGAGATGGTGCTGGTGAAGATGTTGATGGAGATTGACCCCCTCCCGATGAGAGGATCATTGGTGATGACAATGGCGATGATTTCCCCCTCCCAGAGGGAAGTTTCCCCGGCAAAACAGCTCCGCCGGAGCCCTATATTAATTCCGCCAAGGTTCCGCCTCATGGCGGCGGAGTCTCGTCCCGAAAGCTTGCTTATGATTTTTCCTCAACGAAAGACTCCATATAGCAGAAGATGTGCATCGGAGGGCCACCAGGGGGACCACGAGGCAGGGGGCGCGCCCAAGGGGTAGGGCGCGCCCCCCACCCTCGTGGTTGGTGAGTGGCCCCCCTCTGGTACTTCTTGCGCTTAGTATTTTTTATATATTCTGAAAATAACTTCCATGAAGTTTCAGGACTTTTGGAGCTGTGTAGAATAGGTCTCTAATATTTGCTCCTTTTCCAGCCCAGAATCCCAGCTGCCGGCATTCTCCCTCTTTATGTAAACCTTGTAAAATAAGAGAGAATAGGCATAAGTATTGTGACATAATGTGTAATAACAGCCCATAATGCAATAAATATCGATATAAAAGCATGATGCAAAATTGACGTATCAACTCCCCCAAGCTTAGACCTTGCTTGTCCTCAAGCGAAAGTCGAAATCGAAAAATATGCCCACATGTTTAGAGATAGAGGTGTCGATAAAAATAAAATACGGACAGGAGGGCATCATGATCATTCTTAGAACAACAACTTATATAATTATTGCCATATGGTCTCTTATGCTAAAGTAACAATTCAATCACAATTTAAAGTATGAGTCATAAACTTCATTGAGAACCGACAAACTCTAATCTCAGTCATTGATGCAATTTCAATTTATAATAACATAGGAAAGAGTCAATATAAGAGCTTCTCAGCAAGTCCACATACTCAACTATCATATAGTCTTTCACAATTGCTAACACTCACGCAATACTTATGGGTATGGAGTTTTAATCGGACACAGAGAAAGATAGGGGCTTATAGTTTTGCCTCCCAATGTTTTACCTCAAGGGTAATGTCAACAATAATAGTTCATGAAAACTCACATCCAATTAGCCATATATACTAGGATCTTTCCAACATATTGTGCTTGCCAAAAGATAAAATGCAAAAAGGAAAGGTGAAGATCACCATGACTCTTATGTAAGGTAGGAGATAAAAGTAAAAGATAGGCCCTTCGCAGAGGGAAGCAGAGGTTGTCATGCGCTTTTATGGTTGGATGCACAAAATCTTAATGCAAAAGAACGCCACTTTATATTGCCACTTGTGATATGGACCTTTATTATGCAGTCCGTCGCTTTTATTTATTCCATATCACAAGATCGTATAAAGCTTATTTTCTCCCACACTAGTAAGTCATACATATTTAGAGAGCATTTTTATTGCTTGCACCGATGACAACTTACTTGAAGGATCTTACTCAATCCATAGGTAGATATGGTGGACTCTCATGGCAAAACTGGGTTTAGGGATATTGGGAAGCACAAGTAGTATCTCTACTTGGTGAAAAGAATTGGCTAGAATGAGAGGGGAAAGGCAAGCTCAACATGTTGGATGATCCATGACAATATAATTTATCTCAGATGAAAGAAAACATAACCCATTACGTTGTCTTACTTGTCCAACGTCAACTCTTTAGCATGTCATATTTTAATGAGTGCTCGCAATCATAAAAGATGTCCAAGATAGTGTATTTATATGTGAACCTCTCTTTCTTTATTACTTCCTATTAATTGCAACGATGACCAAAACTATGTTTATCAACTCTCAACAACTTTTATTCATCATACTCTTTATATTTGAGCTCATTACTCTCCATAACATCCATATGATCTCTTTGTTTCTTTTTATTTCTTTCTCTTTTTATTTTATTCCCTCAAGATCATAGCAAAATCATCAAGCCCTTGACTCAACACTAATCTTTATTATAAAGCTCATAGACTCGATTACATAAAGGGATCATAAAGCAAAACTCAAAACTAGATCATACTAAAAACTTTTATTCTACTAGATCAAAATATTAACGAAAGGATCGACCTAAGAAAAACGGTAAAGATAAAAATGATGGTGATACGATATCGGGGCACCTCCCCCAAGCTTGGCAGTTGCCAAGGGGAGTGCCCATACCCATGTGATTATGTATCCTTTTTCGGGGATGGTGATGTGATATTCTTGGCGATGATGCCCCTCAGGATACGATTCTCCTCCTCGAGCTTATTGACTTGCTCCTTGAGGTCCATTATTTCCTTCCAAAGCTTTGCTGTAACAACCAAAGCTCCTTGTACCCAAGGGTGTTGCATAGCTGCGGGAGAACAAGTGACACTCTTTTTCATATTTTCATAAGAAATAAATCTAACATTGGAAGGGATAACCGAGTTTGGGATAGCCGAGCTCTGTAGTTGCCCCATTGTGAATCCAGCTTAGAAGCGAGAAGTGACTTCTTGATCCTCCTCCATGGCATCTATCCTCTTCAAATCAGCCTCCATCTCTTCCTCCGTTGCTGGCCCAAAGTGGTCAGCATTGCTGTTTGTCATTGATATCAATGCCGAATGAGACACCGGCTCTCCCAGGCTGACTCTTACGAAGACAGCTTGCTCTAATATGCAGTAGCAACAACTCGAAACACAAACAGAGGATAATTGCGTGATACGGGAGTCAAAACCTCTAGGAGATTATATAATGAATTTTTACCGACCAAAATATGTAACGTGTAAGAAAACGGAGTTCGGAGAGGGCACGAGGTGCCCACGAGGCAGGGGGCGCGCAGGGGGGTAGGGCGCGCCCTCCACCCTCGTGGAGCCCTCTTGTCCTTCCCGGACTGCTTCTTATTTTTCTATTTTTTCTAAAAATTCCAAAACGGAGAAAAATTGCCATTAGAACTGTTTTGGAGTCGGTTTACTTATCGTACCACATACCTATTCCTTTTCGAAGTCTAAAACGTTCCGGAAAGTGTCCCTTATGTATTCCTCCGGGGTTACGGTTTAAATAATATTAGTTTCGACATTTGTGGGATTACCTGAGATATAATGTTTGATTCTTTGATGGTTCACCACCTTCGAAGTTGTTGATTTTTATAGCACCGGAACGATAGACCTCCTCGATAATGTAAGGACCTTTCCATTTAGAGAGAAGTTTTCCTGCAAAAAATCTTAAACGAGAGTTGTATAGAAATACATAGTCACCTACATTAAACTCACGCTTTTGCATTCTTTTGTCATGCCATCTTTTAACTTTTTCTTTAAACAATTTGGCATTCTCATAGGCTTGGGTTCTCCATTCATCAAGTGAGCTAATGTCAAATAACCTCTTCTCACCGGCAAGTTTCAAATCATAATTGAGCTCTTTAATAGCCCAATAAGCCTTATGTTCTAGTTCGAGAGGAAAGTGACATGCTTTTCCATAGACCATTTTATACGGAGATATACCCATAGGATTTTTATATGCAGTTTTATAGGCCCATAATGCATCATCAAGTTTCTTGGACCAATTCTTTCTAGATCTATTAACAGTCTTTTGCAAAATTAATTTGAGCTCTCTATTACTCAATTCTACTTGACCAGTGGACCGTGGGAGATAAGGAGATGCAATTCTATGATTAACATCATATTTAGCAAGCATTTTACGGAACGCACCATGAATAAAATATGAACCACCATCAGTCATTAAATATCTAGGGACTCCAAACCTTGGAAAAATAACTTCTTTAAGCATCTTAATAGAGGTTTTATGATCAGCACTACTAGTTGGAATAGCTTCTACCCACTTAGTAACGTAATCAACAACAACTAAAATATGTGTGTATCCATTGGAGGAAGGAAAAGGTCCCATATAATCAAAGCCCCAAACATCAAATGGTTCAATAACAAGTGAATAATTCATAGGCATTTCTTGACGTCTACTAATATTACCAATTCTTTGACATTCATCACAAGATACAACAAACTTACGGGAATCCTTGAAGAGAGTAGGCCAATAAAAACCGGATTGCAATACTTTATGTGCAGTTCTATCTCCAGCGTGGTGTCCTCCATAAGCTTCGGAGTGACACTTGCATAGGATCTGTTCCTGTTCATGCTCAGGTACACAACGTCTAATAACACAATCTACTCCTTATTTATAAAGATGTGGGTCATCCCAAAAGTAATGTCTCAAATCATAGAAAAACTTTTTCTTTTGCTGGTATGTGAAATTAGGTGGTATAAATTTAGCAACAATATAATTAGCATAATCAGCATACCATGGAGCAGTACGAGAAGCATTTATGATATTTAATTGTTCATCAGGAAAGCTATCATCAATAGGTAGTGGGTCATCAAGAACATTCTCTAGCCTAGACAAGTTGTCTGCAACAGGGTTCTCAGATCCCTTTCTATCAATAATATGCAAATCAAATTCTTGTAGCAAGAGAACCCATCTAATGAGTCTAGGTTTAGCATCTTTCTTTTCCATCAGATATTTAATAGCAGCATGATCCATGTGAATAGTTACTTTAGAATCAACAATATAAGGTCTGAACTTATCAGAAGCAAATACAAACTGCTAAGAATTCTTTTTCAGTAGTAGCATAATTTCTCTGAGCATTGTCCAGAGTTTTACTAGCATATTGAATAACATTTAATTTCTTATCAACTCTTTGCCCTAGAACAGCACCTACAGCATAATCACTAGCATAACACATAATTTCAAAGGATAAATTCCAATCAGGTGGCTGAACAATAGGTGCAGAGATCAATGCTTTCTTAAGTATTTCAAATGCTTCTACGCAATCATCATAAAAAACAAATGGTATATATTTTTGTAATAAATTAGTCAAAGACCGATTTTTTGAGAAGTCCTTAATGAACCTCCTATAAAAACCGGTGTGACCATGGAAACTTCTTATACCTTTGATGTTCTTGGGACATGGCATCTTTTCAATAGCATCAACCTTAGCTTTATCAACTTCAATACCTCTTTCAGAAACTTTATACCCCAAGATAATACCTTCGTTAACCATAAAGTGGCACTTCTCCCAATTCAATACAAGGGTTAGTTTCTTCACATCTCTGCAAAACTCGATCAAGGTTGCTTAGGTAATCATCAAAGGAGGATCCATAGACGGAGAAATCGTCCATGAAAACCTCACAAATCTTTTCACAAAAGTCAGAGAATATAGCCATCATGCATCTTTGGAAGGTAGCAGGTGCATTACATAAACCAAAAGGCATACGTCCATAAGAAAAATTACCGAATGGGCAAGTAAAAGTGGTCTTAGATTGATCATCAGCTGACACAGGTATTTGAGAGAAACCAGAATAACCATCTAGAAAGCAAAAATGTGTATGTTTGGATAATCTTTCTAGCATTTGATCAATAAAAGGTAAGGGGTAATGATCTTTTTTAGTAGCCTTATTTAATTTGCGGAAATCAATTAGCATCCTATAACCTGTAATAATTCTTTGCGGAATCAATTCATCTTTATCATTAGGAACGACAGTAATACCTACCTTTTTAGGGACACAATGGACAGGACTTACCCACCGACTATCAGCAACGGGATAAATTATACCTGCCTCAAGGAGCTTTAGTATTTCCTTTCTTACCACTTCTTTCATCTTAGGATTCAGCCGTCGTTGGTGATCACGAACTAGTTTGGCATCTTTCTCCAAATTTATTTTGTGTTGACATAGTGTGGGACTAATGCCCTTAAGATCATTGAGAGTATATCCAATAGCAGCACGGTGCTTCTTCAGAGTTTTCAATAATCTCTCTTCTTCATGCTCTGAAAGGTTAGCACTAATAATTACAGGATATATCTTTTTCTCATCAAGATAAGCATATTTAAGAGTATCAGGTAAAGGTTTGAGCTCAAACACGGGATCACCCTTGGGTGGAGGAGGATTCCCTAGGATTTCGACAGGCAAATTGTGTTTCAGGATGGGTTCCTATTTAAAGAATACTTCATCTATTTCCATTCCTTCATTCATAAACATGTCATTTTCATGGTCTAGCAAATATTGTTCTAAAGGATCACTAGGAGGCACGGCAATAGAAGCAAGACCAATAATTTCATCTTTACTAGGCAATTCCTCTTCACGGTGTTGTCTACGAAATTTAGAAAAGTTGAACTCATGAGACATATCACCTAAACCAATAGTAATAACATCCTTTTTGCATTCTATCCTAGCATTAACAGTGTTTAAGAAGGGTCTACCAAATATAATGGGACAAAAACTATCTTGTGGGGAACCAAGAACAAGAAAATCAGCAGGATATTTAGTTTTCCCACACAAGACTTCATCATCTCTAACAATCCCAATTGGTGAAATAGTATCTCTATTGGCAAGTTTATAATTGTGACATCAATATCTTCTAACTCAGGAGGTGCAATATCATGCATAATACCGTTGTACAAGTCAATCGGTATTGCACTAGCACTAGCACCCATATCACACAAGCCATGATAACAATGATCTCCTATTTTAACAGAAATAGCAGGCATGCCTACCACGGGTCTATGTTTATCTTTAGCACAAGGTTTAGCAATTCTAGCAGTCTCATCACAGCAATTCTATCAGACAAGAGATCTTTAACAATAGCAATATTAGGTTCAACTTTAACTTGCTCAGGAGGTGTATAAGTTCTGATATTGCTTTTACGAACCACATTTGAAGATTTAGCATGATCTTTTATCCTAACAGGAAAAGGTGGTTTCTCAACATAAGCAGTAGGAACAATAGGGTCATTATAAGTGGCAGTCTTTTCTTCAACTTTAATAGGTGCATCTACTTTTACTTCTATGGGAGGATGATATTTAAACCACTTCTCCCTAGGGAGATCAACATGAGTAGCAAAAGATTCACAGAAAGAAGCTACTATTTCAGAGTCAAGTTCATATTTAGTGCTAAATTTACGGAAAATATCGGTATCCATAAAAGATTTAACACAATCAAACTTAGGTGTCATACCTGACTTCTTACCTTCGTCGCGGTCCCAATCTTCAGAGTTGCGTTTAATTCTTTCCAATAAATCCCATTTGAATTCAATAGTCTTCATCATAAAAGAGCCAGCACAAGAAGTATCGAGCATGGTGCGATTCTTATCAGAATGCTGAGCATAAAAAATTGAATAATCATTTCTCTTGAGAGCTCATGATTGGGGCATGAATACAACATTGATTTAAGCCTCGCCCAAGCTTGAGTGATGCTTTCTCCTTCGCGAGGCCAAAAATTATATATATAATTGCGATCACGATGAACAAGATGCATAGGATAAAACTTCTGATGAAATTCTAATTTCAATCGTTTGTAGTTCCATGATCCCATATAATCACATAGCCTATACCATGTCAATGCATCTCCCTGCAAAGATAAAGGGAAGACCTTCTTCTTAATAACATTATCGGGCACACCTGCAAGCTTAAATAATCTAGAAACTTCATCCACATATATTAGGTGCTCATCAGGATTGATTGTTCCGTCTCCTGCAAAAGGATTAGCTAGTAGTTTTTCTATCATACCCGAAGGAATCTCAAAGTAAACATTTTCATTTTCAGTAGGTTCAATAGGTTGAGGAGCAACTCTTTGCTCTACTGGTCAGGGTGAAGATACCTCGAACAGGCCCCTTAGAGGATTACTTTCCATAGTAACAAGTGACAGTAAATTTCAGCACACTATATAAATTTTTTCTTACCAAATTCCACCTACCAAAGGCGCTTCACTCCCCGGCAACGGCGCCAGAATAGAGTCTTGATGACCCACAATTATAGGGGATCTATCGTAGTCCTTTCGATAAGTAAGAGTGCCGAACCCAACGAGGAGCAGAAGGAAATGATAAGCGGTTTTCAGCAAGGTATTCTCTGCAAGCACTGAAATTATAGGTAACGGATAGTTTTGTGATAAGACAATTGGTAACGAGCAATAAATAACAAAAGTAAATAAAGTGCAGCAAGGTGGCCCAATCCTTTTTGTAGCAAAGGACAAGCCTGGACAAATTCTTATATAGAGAAAAGCACTCCCGAGGATACATGGGAATTATCGTCAAGCTAGTTTTCATCACGTTCATATGATTCGCGTTCGGTATATTGATAATTTGGTATGTGGGTGGGCCGATGCTTGGGTACTGCCCTTACTTGGACAAGCATCCCACTTATGATTAACCTCTATTGCAAGCATCCGCAACTACAACAAAAGTATTAAGGTAAACCTAACCATAGCATGAAACATATGGATCCAAATCAGCCCCTTACGAAGCAACGCATAAACTAGGGTTTAAGCTTCTGTCACTCTAGCAACCCATCATCTACTTATTACTTCCCAATGCCTTCCTCTAGGCCCAAATAATGGTGAAGTGTCATGTAGTCGACGTTCACATAACACCACTAGAGGAGAGACAACATACATCTCATCAAAATATCGAACGAATACCAAATTCACATGACTACTAATAGCAAGACTTCTCCCATGTCCTCAGGAACAAACGTAACTACTCACAAAGCATATTCATGTTCATAATCAGAGGAGTGTTAATATGCATATAGGATCTGAACATATGATATTCCACCAAATAAACCAACTAGCATCAACTACAAGGAGTAATGAACACTACTAGCATCCTACAGGTACCAATCCCGGACTTAGAGACAAGAATTGGATACAAGAGATGAATTAGGGTTTGAGAGGAGATCATGCTGGTGAAGATGTTGATGGAGATTGACCCGCTCCCGATGAGAGGATCGTTGGTGATGACGATGGCGATGATTTCCCTCTCCCGGAGGGAAGTTTCCCCGGCAAAACAGCTCCTCCGGAGCCCTAAATTGATTCCTCCAAGGTTCCGCCTCGTGGCGGCGGAGTCTCATCCCGAAAGCTTGCTTATGATTCTTTCCTCAACGAAAGACTCCATATAGCAGAAGATGTGCATCGGAGGGCCACCAGGGGCCCACAAGGCAGGGGGTGCGCCTCCCACCCTCGTGGCTGGTGAGTGGCCCCCTTTGGTACTTCTTGCGCTTAGTATTTTTTTATATATTCTGAAAATAACTTCCGTGAAGTTTCAGGACTTTTGGAGCTGTGCAGAATAGGTCTCTAATATTTGCTCCTTTTCCAGCCCAGAATCCCAGCTGTCGGCATTCTCCCTCTTTATGTAAACCTTGTAAAATAAGAGAGAATATGCATAAGTATTGTGACATAATGTGTAATAACAGCCCATAATGCAATAAATATCGATATAAAAGCATGATGCAAAATGGACGTATCATGGGACGATCACCATCGTCGTCGACTTGCCCCTCGCACCTCGCTCTGATACCAATTATTGGTGTCACCCTAGCTTTCCCTCTCACCGGATCTCTCTCTGTCTCTGTACTCTCGCTCAAACGATCAGAGGAAGAAGAAAGAAGGAGGGAGACACGAGACAAGGTGGTTCTGGCACACGAACGCCTGCCGCACGACTCGCCAATGGCCTGGCCTTAGTCCTACACACTGAGTTCACACACACACGCACCCCCGTGCTTCACACGTGCAACCCCGCCACGCAGCCGACGCGTCCAACACGACCGGTGCGCACCCACACACACGCACACCGCATGTCCTGGTCACCGTCGTGGCTTATTTGGCCAACACTCCCCCGCCCCCAACTTTCCGACCGGGTATTGTTCCCCCCTTTCATCAGCCCATGGGGCATAGCTCCCCGCTCTACCCGCTTCCCTGTAAAAAAAACCCACTAAACTGGCGGTGTGGGACTAAGAGCATCTCCAGCCATTGCCCCTCCAGGAAGCATAAAAATCGCCGCCTGGGGGCGAGCCGGCGGCATAATCGACTCTGGGGGCGGTTGGGCACCCACTCGTCGCCCCCAGGAGCCGATATCGGCCCATTTGTGGCACAAATGTGCCCGCTTTTTGGCCCACTTTCAGAGAAAAATGGCCCGATATCGGCGTGAATCGGCCCATATTCGGCGTGGTTCGACATGAATTCTCAACATAAGTAATTTTTTATCACATAGTTCATCACAGAAAATCAATAGAAATCAAACAGTTCAATACAAACTACATAGTTCAACAAATAAAAACTCATATTTCATCACACGTCGAGCTAGGCGTCGCCCTTGAGCATCCATAGGTGCTCCACCAGATCATGCTGGAGTTGTTGATGCACCTGTGGGTCTCGGATCTCCTGACGCATATTGAGGTCGGCAGTCCAGGTTGCCGATAGTTGGTGATCAACTTGGGCAAGAGGACCCTGCCTGTAGTATGGTTCAGTGCCAAACATCGACTCTTCCTGCTCACTCTTAATGATCATATTGTGCAAGATGACATAGCAAGTCATGATCTCCGACATTTGATCTTTCGACCAGGTCTGAGCAGGGTACCGGACAACAGCAAATTGAGATTGGAGCACACCAAATGCCCGCTCGACATCCTTCCTGCAAGCCTCCTGAGCCTTGGCAAAGTGGGACTTTTTCCTCCTGGCACATCGTTTGATATAGTCTTCACAAATGTAGACCATTCCGGATAGATGCCATCAGTTAGGTAGTACCCCTTGTTGTAGTGCCGCCCATTGACCTCGAAGTTCACCGGAGGAGAATGACTTCAACAAGCTTGGCAAAGACAGGGGAGCACTGCAACACGTTGATGTCATTGTGAGTTCCTGGCATACCAAAGAATGAGTGCCAAATCTAGAGGTCCTGTGTGGCCACCGCCCCAAGTACCGCACTGCAACCGCCTTTGGCGCATTTGTACATCCCCTGCCAAGCAAATGGGTAGTTCTTCCATTTCCAATGCATGCAGTCGATGCTTCCAAGCATCCTAGGAAATCCTATTGCTGCATTCTGTGCTAGGATCCGAGCAGTGTCTTCCACATTGGGTGTTCGCAAGTATTGCGGTCCAAACAATGCCACCACTGCCCTGCAGAACTTGTAGAAACACTCAATGGTCATGGGCTCAGCCATGCGCTCATAGTCGTCGAGTGAATCACCGGGAGCTCCGTATGCAAGCATCCTCATAGCTGTCGTGCACTTCTGGATTGAGGTGAATCGAAGTTTGCCGGTGCAATCCTTCTTGCACTTGAAGTAGTTGTCGAACCCCCGGATGGAATTCACAATCCTGAGGAAAAGCTTTCGGCTCATCCGATAACGGCGCCGAAATACTTTGTCGCCGTGCAATGGAGCGTCGGTGAAGTAGTCGGAGTAGAGCATGCAGTAGCCTTCCAGACGATGCCGGTTATTTGATTTCAGCCGCCCCGACGCCAAACCACCTCGCTGCGGCTTTTCATTGCTCGCGAGCAGGCCGGCGAGGGCTGCGAGGACCATGCGATGTTCCTTTTCCTGGACGTTAGCATCGGCTTCCTCCTCCAGCAGCGCGGCGAGCGCCTCCTCGTTGTCCAAGTCCATCGCCGAGCAGGCAAATCGCCGAATACCTAGCGGGCGTGGTGGGCGCACACCTGCCGGTATACCGCACTGCGCGGCCTGAACGCCGAAAAAATCACTCGGACGATGGTGAAGAGGCTGCCGTGGCGAAACCTCCTCTCTTTTCCAGCGGGGAATGGCCTATCTAGCGGTGGTGGGCGGTGGGCGGCATCGGGATCGGCAGGTTGACGGTCGAACGCGCGGGGTGGGAGGCGAATCTGGACGATTGGCTTAACTTTTCGTCTGACAGTCTGACCCACGCGTGTTTTTCCCTTGCGCCGAAGCCCCGAACGTCTCCAATGCCCCGGGTTCGACCTGCGATCGCCAGGCCCAAAAACGAACCGAATTGATGGATTTCAGCGTCTTGAAAATGCGAGTGAGGGGTTTTTTCAACGCCGGCGTATGCAAAGGCGCCTGAAGGACCTGTTAGGGACGCGGGTAGAGATGCTCTGAAAAAAAGATACAGCAGTACTGGCCTTACCCGTAGCAGCCGACCGGCGTGCAGTCACGCTCCAGCGAGCCCGCCCATTCGCTGCTGTAGGCTCGTCGCCAGAGCAGGGAAGGGAAGAAACACGCCGGAGAGCGGACACCCGTATTCGTCCTCCTCCTCCCACGGTGGCCGCCGGCGGTCGCCACCTCGCGTGCTCACAGTGCGCACCGAAGCCAAAGCTCGAACCGACCCTCCACCCCGGGGGAGCATACGGAGAAGAGAACGCGCCGTAGGGTTCGGTCGCGGGGGGAGAGAATGCGGCCGGCGGGCGGCGTGGGATTTGGGGAGGAGACCAAAATGACGAACTGGCGAATCGGGGAAGACGATGACGCCTCCCGCGGCGGTCCTGTAACAGCAGCTGGAGGATAAAAAAGGGCTCGGTTGAGCTGCGTAGCTTTGGATCTTTCTGTACCTTTCCTAAAAAAAGGATCTTTCTGTACTTGTGATATATGTTACGCGTTTCTCAGAAAAAAACAAACTAGAATCTTATAAAAATGTTGCGTACTGCTCCTCCGTTTCAGAATATAAGATGCATCATTTTTAATGAACCCAAGATTGCAGGATATAATATGAACGTCTGAAATACGAATCAATAAAATATAAAAATATTTTTCGTGATGGATCTAATGATATAAAATTGGTATTATATGTATTGATATATTTTTCTAAATACTCGGTCAAACGTGCATGTGTTCAACTTCTAAAAAAATATCTTATATTTGAAATGGAGGGAGTATCTTATATATGAACACGGCGATGGCCACCGTAAATAGCAGTAGTGCTTTGGCAGAAAAAGCGTTGCTACTATGCACATAACGGTAGCGCTGTAGATATAAAACATGCTATTATTATAATTGCCAGATCGTTGCAGGCAGGCTAGGTATACTAGTAACGCTCATACGTAAAAAGTGCTACTATTATTGAACTTAGCAATAGCGCTTTCCTCTAACCAGCGCTAATGCTAAATTTAGTCCCCTCCTAAGACCAAAGTTTAATCCCACCTCGCTCCGCGAACAGAATGTTTACCACCTTAAATATGGTGCTTCTCAAACTATCACAACCACTTGGTCTTCATTATATTCTATGTGTAGGATCTGTGGCAATATGTGAAGGAAATATGTCCTAGAGGCAATAATAAAGTTGTTATTTATATTTCCTTATATCATGATAAATGTTTATTATTCATGCTAGAATTGTATTAACTAGAAATTTAGTACATGTGTGAATACATAGACAAACAGAGTGTCCCTAGTATGCCTCTACTTGGCTAGCTCGTTAATCAAAGATGGTTAAGTTTCTTGACCATAGACATGTCTTGTCATTTGAGCGGGATCACATCATTAGAGAATGATGTGATGGACAAGACCCATCCGTTAGCTTAGCAGACGATCGTTTAGTTTTATTGCTATTGCTTTCTTCAGGACTTATACATGTTCCTCTGACTATGAGATTATGCAACTCCCGAATACCGGAGGAACACCTTATGTGCTATCAAACGTCACAACGTAATTTTGTGATTATAAAGATTCTCTACAGGTGTCTCCGAATGGTGTTTGTTGAGTTGGCATAGATCGAGATTAGGATTTGTCACTCCGTGTATCGGAGAGGTATCTCTGGGCCCTCTCGGTAATGCACATCACTATGAGCCTTGCAAGCAATGTGACTAATGAGTTAGTTACAGGATGATGCATTATGGAACGAGTAAAGAGACTTGCCGTTAACGAGATTGAACTAGGTATGAGGATACCGACAATCGAATCTCGGGCAAGTAACATACCGATGACAAAGGGAACAACGTATGTTGTTATGCGGTTTGACCGATAAAGATCTTTGTAGAATATGTAGGAGCCAATATGAGCACCCAGGTTCCGCTATTGGTTATTGACCGGAGATGTGTCTCGGTCATGTCTACATAGTTATCGAACCCGTAGGGTCCGCACGCTTAACGTTCGATGGCGATTTGTATTATGAGTTATGTGATTTGATGATCAAAGTTTGTTCAGAGTCCCGGATGAGATCACAGACTTGTCAAGGAGTCACCAAATGGTCAAGAGGTAAATATTCATATATTGGAAGGTTGCATTCGGACAACGGAATGGTTTCGAGTGGTTCGGGCATTTTTTCGGAGTACCAGGAGGTTACCGGAACCCCCCGGGAGAAGTATTGGGCTTATTGGGCCTTATTGGAGGAGAGGAGAGAGGCCACATGAGAGCCCCCCCTTGCCCAAACCGAATTGGACTAGGGGAGCGACCGACCCCCCCCCCCCTCTTTCCTTCTCCCTCTCTCTCCCTTCCCCTTTTCCCTCTTCGGTGGAAGGAAGGAGGAGGGGTGAATCCTACTTGGACTAGGAGTCCAAGTAGGACTCCCCCTAGGCCGACCACCTCCTCCTTCCCCCTTTTATATATGAAGGCGGGGGGCACCCCAAAGGTATGACAGACATCTCTTAGCCGTGTGCGGTGCCCCCTCCACAGTTTACCACCTCGGTCATATCGTCATAGTGCTTAGGTGAAGCCTTGCGCCAGTAACTTCATCATCACCATCGCCACGCCTTCGTGCTGACAGAACTCTGCCTCATCCTCAACTGGATCAAGAGATTGAGGGATGTCATCGTGCTGAACGTGTGCTGAACACGGAGGTGCCGTACGTCCAGTGCTAGGATCGGTTGGATCGTGAAGACGTTTGACTACATCAACCGCGTTACTAAACGCTTCCGCTTTCTAGCTACGAGGGTACGTAGACACACTCTCCCCTCTTGTTGCTATGCATCTCCTAGATAGATCTTGCGTGATCGTAGGAAACTTTTTGAAATGTTGCGTTCCCCAACAATATGAATCTTCGCCGGTTCCTAAACCGGCCAAGATTCATACTGACAATTTAGATTCTACAAAAAAGATCAATGATGACCAATGCTTTTTTAATTTGATGTTTTTTAATGCAAATGATCATAGCCTTATTAGTAGCGCTGGTGCTGCAAAAACGCTACTTCTAATGATCATAGTAGCAATGCTTGCTCCCCCAAAGCGCTAGTGCTATTTTACTTAGCAATAGCGATGGTTAAGAACCAGCGCTACTACTACGGGGCACCTTATCCACATGCCCCGGCCCGCGGGCGTCCTCACTCTCCCCCTTACACTGCACTCGCTCATTCCGCCGCGCGCCATCGCCCGCCGTCACCCACCAGCGCCCCCAAGGTACGTATCTGCCCCCTCCCTCCCTCTCCGCCCTCCTCTCCCCTCCCTCTCGCTGCCCTCCTCTCCCCTCCCGTCGCCCACCTCCATCCACCGCCCCACCTCCATCCTGCTCCTCCCTCCTTCCTCCCCCTCCATCTGCCGCCATCTCGGCCTCCTCCTTCTCTCCTCCCTCCCTCCCTCCTGCCTCCCTCCCTTCCTCCCTTCCTCCCTCCCTAATCTATGTTAATTATTTTGAGTAAAATAGAACATATAAGTTATATGAATAGAATGTAGGTACTTTGAATAGAATAGAATAGAAAATACAGGTAGAATGTAGGTATTTTGAAAAGGATAGAAGACTAGTGAATAGGTTTTTTGAATATAAAAAAGTTTTAGTAATATAATTTTTTAGGTATAGAAAATTTTCAATTATAGAAATCTATTGGAATGCTACATGAGAAATTTTTAGGTATAAAATTTAGTAATAAAAAATTTTAGTAAGAAAATTTAGGTATAGAAATTTTCTGTAATTTTGTTTTTCAATATAGAAATGTATTGGAAATTTTAATTATTTTTATGTCATTATCACTTTGTCATCAAAGAATGCTATATGAGATTTGATGATCTAAATTTTTCACTCGGTGAAATATGCAGGCTATGTAGAGTCATGTCTCCTTAGAGTGATCTTCATCCGAGCTACCTCTACTTCTGAAGGAAATATGCCCTAGAGGCAATAATAAAGTTATTATTTATTTCCTTATATCATGATAAATGTTTATTATTCATGCTAGAATTGTATTATCCGGAAACATAATACATGTGTGAATACATAGACAAACTAAACGTCACTAGTGTGCCTCTACTTGACTAGCTCGTTAATCGAAGATGGTTATGTTTCCTAACCATAGACATGTGTTGTCATTTGATTAACGGGATCACATCATTAGGAGAATGATGTGATTGACATGACCCATTCCATTAGCTTAGCACCCGATCGTTTAGTATGTTGCTATTGCTTTCTTCATGACTTATACATGTTCCTATGACTATGAGATTATGCAACTCCCGTTTGCCGGAGGAACACTTTGTGTGCTACCAAACGTCACAACGTAACTGGGTGATTATAAAGGAGCTCTACAGGTGTCTCCCAAGGTACATGTTGGGTTGGCGTATTTCGAGATTACGATTTGTCACTCCGATTGTCGGAGAGGTATCTCTGGGCCCTGTCTGTAATGCACATCACATAAGCCTTGCAAGCATTGCAACTAATGAGTTAGTTATGAGATGATGTATTACGAAACAAGTAAAGAGACTTGCCGGTAACGAGATTGAACTAGGTATTGAGATACCGACGATCGAATCTCGGGCAAGTAACATACCGATGACAAAGGGAACAAAGTATGTTGTTATGCGGTCTGACCGATAAATATCTTCGTAGAATATGTGGGAGCCAATATGAGCATCCAGGTTCCGCTATTGGTTATTGACCGGAGACATGTCTCGGTCATGTCTACATTATTCTCGAGCCCGTAGGGTCCGCACGCTTAACGTTACGATGACAGTTTTATTATGAGTTTATATATTTTGATGTACCGAAGTTTGTTCGGAGTCCCGGATGTGATCACGGACATGACGTGGAGTCTCGAAATGGTCAAGGCATAAAGATTGATATATTGGGCGGCTATATTCGGACACCGGAAGTGTTCTGGGTGATTTCGGAGAAAACCGGAGTGTCGGAGGGTTACCGGAACCCCCCGGGAGAAGTAATGGGCTTTATGGGCCCTAGTGGAGAGAGAGAGAGAGGGGCGGCCAGGGTGGGCCGCGCGCCCCCTCCCCCTCTGGTCCGAATTGGACTAGGAGAGGGGGGCGGCGCCCCCCTTTCCTTCTCCCTCTCCCCCTTCCTTTCCCCCTCCTAGTAGGATTAGGAAAGAGGGGAGTCCTACTCCTACTAGGAGGAGGACTCCTCCTAGGAGGAGGACTCCTCCTCCTTGGCGCGCCCCAAGGGCCGGCCGGCCTCCCCCCTTGCTCCTTTATATATGGGGGCAGGGGGGCACCTCTAGACACACCAGTTGATCTTCATGATCGTTCTCTTAGCCGTGTGCGGTGCCCCCCTCCACCATAATCCTCGATAATATTGTAGCGATGCTTAGGCGAAGCCCTGCAATGGTAGAACATCAAGATCGTCACCACGCCGTCGTGCTGACGGAACTCTTCCCCGACACTTTGCTGGATCGGAGTCCGGGGATCATCATCGAGCTGAACGTGTGCTAGAACTCGGAGGTGCCGTAGTTTCGGTGCTTGATCGGTCGGGCCGTGAAGACGTACGACTACATCAGCCGTGTTGTCATAACGCTTCCGCTGTCGGTCTACGAGGGTACGTAGACAACACTCTCCCCTCTCGTTGCTATCCATCACCATGATCTTGCATGTGCGTAGGAAATTTTTTGAAATTACTACGTTCCCAACAGTGGCATCCGAGCCTGGTTTTATGCGTTGATGTTGTGCACGAGTAGTACACAAGTGAGTTGTGGGCGATATAAGTCATACTGCTTACCGGCATGTCATACTTTGCTTCGGTGGTATTGTTGGATGAAGCGGCCCGGACCGACATTACGCGTACGCTTACGCGAGACTGGTTCTACCGACGTGCTTTGCACACAGGTGGCTGGCGGGTGTCAGTTTCTCCAACTTTAGTTGAACTGAGTGTGGCTACGCCCGGTCCTTGCGAAGGTTAAAACAGCACCAATTTGACAAACTATCGTTGTGGTTTTTTATGCGTAGGTAAGATTGGTTCTTGCTTAAGCCCGTAGCAGCCACGTAAAACTTGCAACAAACAAAGTAGAGGACGTCTAACTTGTTTTTGCAGGGCATGTTGTGATGTGATATGGTCAAGACATGATGCTAAATTTTATTGTATGAGATGATCATGTTTTGTAACCGAGTTATCGGCAACTGGCAGGAGCCATATGGTTGTCGCTTTATTGTATGCAATGCAATCGCCCTGTAATGCTTTACTTTATCACTAAGCGGTAGCGATAGTCATAGAAGCATAAGATTGGCGAGACGACAACGATGATACGATGGAGATCAAGGTGTCGCGCCGGTGACGATGTTGATCATGACGGTGCTTCGAAGATGGAGATCGCAAGCACAAGATGATGATGGCCATATCATATCACTTATATTGATTGCATGTGATGTTTATCTTTTATGCATCTTATCTTGCTTTGATTGACGGTAGCATTTTAAGATGATCTCTGACTAATTATCAAGAAGTGTTCTCCCTGAGTATGCACCGTTGTGAAAGTTCTTCGTGCTGAGACACCACGTGATGATCGGATGTGATAGGCTCTACATTCAAATACAATGGGTGCAAAACAGTTGCACACGCGGAATACTCAGGTTATACTTGACGAGCCAAGCATATACAGATATGGCCTCGGAACACGGAGACCGAAAGGTCGAGCGTGAATCATATAGTAGATATGATCAACATAGTGATGTTCACAAATGAAACTACTCCATCTCACGTGATGATCGGACATGGTTTAGTTGATTTGGATCACGTGATCACTTAGAGGATTAGAGGGATGTCTATCTAAGTGGGAGTTTTTTAGTAATATGATTAATTGAACTTAAATTTATCATGAACTTAGTACCTGATAGTATCTTGCTTGTTTATGTTTGATTGTAGATAGATGGTCCGTGCTGTTGTTCCGTTGAATTTTAATGCATTCCTTGAGGAAGCACAGTTGAAAGATGATGGTAGCAATTACACGGACTAGGTCCGTAACTTGAGGATTATCCTCATTGCTGCACAGAAGAATTACGTCCTGGAAGCACCGCTGGGTGCCAGGCCTGCTGCTGGAGCAACACCAGATGTTATGAATGTTTGGCAGAGCATAGCTGATGACTACTCGATAGTTCAGTGTGCCATGCTTTACCGCTTAGAATCGGGACTTCAACAACGTTTTGAACATCATGGAGCATATGAGATGTTCCAGGAGTGGAAGTTAATATTTCAAGCAAATGCCCGGATTGAGAGATATGAAGTCTCCAATAAGTTCTATAGCTGCAAGATGGAGGAGAACAGTTCTGTCAGTGAGCATATACTCAAAATGTCTGGGTATAATAATCACTTGATTCAATTGGGAGTTAATCTTCCAGATGATTGCGTCATTGACAGAATTCTCCAACCACTTCCACCTAGCTACAAGAGCTTCGTGATGAACTATAATATGCAAGGGATGGTTAAGACAATTCCCGATCTCTTCGTAATGCTGAAAGCTGCGGAGGTAGAAATCAAGAAGGAGCATCAAGTGTTGATGGTCAACAAGACCACTAGTTTCAAGAAAAAGGGCAAAGGGAAGAAGAAGGGGAACTTCAAAAAAATAGCAAGCAAGTTGCTGCTCAGGAGAAGAAACCCAAATCTGGACCTAAGCCTGAAACTGAGTGCTTCTACTGCAAGCAGACTGGTCACTGGAAGCGGAACTGCCCCAAGTATTTGGCGGATAAGAAGGATGGCAAGGTGAACAAAGGTATATATGATATACATGTTATTGATGTGTACCTTACTAATGCTCGCAGTAGCACCTGGGTATTTGATACTGGTTCTGTTGCTAATATTTGCAACTCGAAACAGGGACTATGGATTAAGCGAAGATTGGCTAAGGACGAGGTGACGATGCGCGTGGGAAATGGTTCCAAAGTCGATGTGATCGCAGTCGGCACGCTACCTCTACATCTACCTTCGGGATTAGTATTAGACCTAAATAATTGTTATTTGGTGCCAGCGTTGAGCATGAACATTATATCTGGATCTTGTTTGATGCAAGACGGTTATTCATTTAAATCAGAGAATAATGGTTGTTCTATTTATATGAGTAATATCTTTTATGGTCATGCACCCTTGAAGAGTGGTCTATTCTTATTAAATCTTGATAGTAGTGACACACATATTCATAATGTTGAAGCCAAAAGATGCAGAGTTGATAATGATAGTGCAACTTATTTGTGGCACTGCCGTTTAGGTCATATCGGTGTAAAGCGCATGAAGAAACTCCATACTGATGGACTTTTGGAACCACTTCATTATTAATCACTTGGTACTTGCGAACCGTGCCTTATGGGCAAGATGACCAAAACACCATTCTCCGGTACTATGGAGAGAGCAACAGATTTGTTGGAAATCATACATACAGATGTATGTGGTCCGATGAATGTTGAGGCTCGTGGCGGATATCGTTATTTTCTCACCTTCACAGATGACTTAAGCAGATATGGGTATATCTACTTAATGAAACATAAGTCTGAAACATTTGAAAAGTTCAAAGAATTTTAGAGTGAAGTTGAAAATCATCGTAACAAGAAAATAAAATTCCTACGATCTGATCGTGGAGGAGAATATTTGAGTTACGAGTTTGGTGTACATTTGAAACAATGTGGAATAGTTTCGCAACTCACGCCACCCAGAACACCATAGCGTAATGGTGTGTTCGAACGTCATAATCGTACTTTACTAGATATGGTGCGATCTGTGATGTCTCTTACTGATTTACCGCTATCGTTTTGGAGTTGTGCTTTAGAGACGGCCGCATTCACATTAAATAGGGCACCATCAAAATCCGTTGAGATGAAGCCTTATGAACTGTGGTTTGGCAAGAAACCAAAGTTGTCGTTTCTGAAAGTTTGGGGCTACGATGCTTATGTGAAAAAGCTTCAACCTGATAAGCTCGAACCCAAATCAGAGAAATGTGTCTTCATAGGATATCCAAAGGAAACTATTGGATACACCTTCTATCACAGATCTGAAGGCAAGACTTTTGTTGCTAAATTCGGAAACTTTCTAGAGAAGGAGTTTATCTCGAAAGAAGTGAGTGGGAGGAAAGTAGAACTTGATGAGGTAACTGTACCTGCTCTTTTATTGGAAAGTAGTACATCACAGAAACCGGTTTGTGTGACACCTACACCAATTAGTGAGGAAGCTAATGATGATGATCATGAAACTTCAGAACAAGTTACTACTGAACCTCGTAGATCAACCAGAGTAAAATCCGCACAAGAGTGGTACGGTAATCCTGTTTTGGAAGTCATGCTACTAGATCATGATGAACCTACGAACTATGAAGAAGCGATGGTGAGCCCAGATTCCGCAAAATGGCTTGAAGCCATGAAATCTGAGATGGGATCCATGTATGAGAACAAAGTGTGGACTTTGGTTGACTTGCCCAAAGATCGGCAAGCAATTGAGAATAAATGGATCTTCAAGAAGAAGACTGACGCTGACGGTAATGTTACTGTCTACAAAGCATGACTTATCGCAAAAGTTTTTTAACAAGTTCAAGGGATTGACTACGATGAGACCTTCTCACCCGTAGCGATGCTTAAGTCTGTCTGAATCATGTTAGCAATTGCCGCATTTTATGATTATGAAATTTGGCAGATGGATGTCAAAACTGCATTCCTAAATGGATTTCTGGAAGACGAGTTGTATATGATGCAGTCGGAAGGTTTTGTCGATCGAAAGGGAGCTAACAAAGTGTGCAAGCTCCAGCGATCCATTTATGGACTGGTGCAAGCCTCTCGGAGTTGGAGTAAACGCTTTGATAATGTGATCAAAGCATTTGGTTTTGTACAGACTTTTGGAGAAGCCTGTATTTACAAGAAAGTGAGTGGGAGCTCTGTAGCATTTCTGATATTATATGTAGATGACATATTACTAATCGGAAATGATATAGAATTTCTGGATAGCATCAAGGGATACTTGAATAAGAGTTTTTCAATGAAAGACCTCGGTGAAGCTGCTTACATATTGGGCATTAAGATCTATAGAGATAGATCAACACGCTTAATTGGACTTTCACAAAGCACATACCTTGACAAAATTTTGAAGAAGTTCAAAATGGATCAAGCAAAGAAAGGATTCTTGCCTGTGTTACAAGGTGTGAAATTGAGTACGACTCAATGCCCGACCACTGCAGAAGATAGAGAGAAAATGAAAGATGTTCCCTATGCTTCAGCCATAGGCTCTATCATGTATGCAATGTTGTGTACTAGACCTGATGTATGTCTTGCTATAAGTCTAGCAGGGAGGTACCAAAGTAATCCAGGAGTGGATCACTGGACAGCGGTCAAGAACATCCTGAAATACCTGAAAAGGACAAAGGATATGTTTCTCGTATACGGAGGTGACAAAGAGCTCATCGTAAATGGTTACGTTGATGCAAGCTTTGACACTGATTCGGACGATTCTAAATCGCAAACTGGATACGTGTTTACATTAAACGGTGGAGCTGTCAGTTGGTGCAGTTCTAAACAAAGCGTTGTGGCGGGATCTACATGTGAGAGTACATAGCTGCTTCGGAAGCAGCAAACGAAGGAGTCTGGATGAAGGAGTTCATATCCAATCTAGGTGTCATACCTAGTGCATCGGGTCCAATGAAAATTTTTTGTGACAATACTGGTGCAATTGCCTTGGCAAAGGAATCTAGATTTCACAAGAGAACCAAGCACATCAAGAGACGCTTCAATTCCATCCGGGATCTAGTCCAGGTGGGAGACATAGAGATTTGCAAGATACATACGGATCTGAATGTAGCAGACCCGTTGACTAAGCCTCTTCCACGAGCAAAACATGATCAGCACCAAAGCTCCATGGGTGTTAGAATCATTACTGTGTAATCTAGATCATTGACTCTAGTGCAAGTGGGAGACTGAAGGAAATATGCCCTAGAGGCAATAATAAAGTTACTATTTATTTCCTTATATCATGATAAATGTTTATTATTCATGCTAGAATTGTACTATCCGGAAACATAATACTTGTGTGAATACATAGACAAACTAAACGTCACTAGTGTGCCTCTAATTGACTAGCTCGTTAATCGAAGATGGTTATGTTTCCTAACCATAGACATGTGTTGTCATTTGATTAACGGGATCACATCATTAGCAGAATGATGTGATTGACATGACCCATTCCATTAGCTTAGCACCCGATCATTTAGTATGTTGCTATTGCTTTCTTCATGACTTATACATGTTCCTATGACTATGAGATTATGCAACTCCCGTTTGCCGGAGGAACACTTTGTGTGATACCAAACGTCACAACGTAACTGGGTGATTATAAAGGAGCTCTATAGGTGTCTCCAAAGGTACATGTTGGGTTGGCGTATTTCGAGATTAGGATTTGTCACTCCGATTGTTGGAGAGGTATCTCTGGGCCCTCTCGGTAATGCACATCACATAAGCCTTGCAAGCATTGCAACTAATGAGTTAGTTACGAGATGATGTATTACGAATCGAGTAAAGAGACTTGCCGGTAACGAGATTGAACTAGGTATTGAGATACCGACGATCGAATCTCGGGCAAGTAACATACCGATGACAAAGGGAACAAAGTATGTTGTTATGCGGTCTGACCGATAAAGATCTTCGTAGAATATGTGGGAGCCAATATGAGCATCCAGGTTCCACTATTGGTTATTGACCGGAGACATGTCTCGGTCATCTCTACATTGTTCTCGAACCCGTAGGGTCCGCACGCTTAACGTTACGATGACAGTTTTATTATGAGTTTATATATTTTGATGTATTGAAGTTTGTTAGGAGTCCCGGATGTGATCACGGACATGACAAGGAGTCTCGAAATGGTCGAGACATAAAGATCGATATATTGGACGGCTATATTCGGACACCAGAAGTGTTCCGGGTGATTTCGGAGAAAACCGGAGTGCCGGAGGGTTACCGGAACCCCCCCCCCCCCGGGAGAAGTAATGGGCTTTATGGGCCCTAGTGGAGAGAGAGAGGGGCGGCCAGGGTGGGCCGCCCCCCCCCCCTCTGGTCCGAATTGGACTAGGAGAGGGGGGGCGCCCCCCTTTCCTTCTCCCTCTCCCCCTTCCTTTCCCCCTCCTAGTAGGAGTAGGAAAGAGGGGAATCCTACTCCTACTAGGAGGAGGACTCCTCCTCCTCGGCGCGCCCCAAGGGCCAGCCGGCCTCCCCCCTTGCTCCTTTATATACGGGGGCAGGGGGCACCTCTAGACACACAAGTTGATCTTCGTGATCGTTCTCTTAGCCGTGTGCGGTGCCCCCCTCCACCATAATCCTCGATAATATTGTAGCGGGGCTTAGGCGAAGCCCTGCAACGGTAGAACATCAAGATCGTCACCACGCCATCGTGCTGACGGAACTCTTCCCCGACACTTTGCTGGATCGGAGTCCGGGGATCGTCATCGAGCTGAACGTGTGCTAGAACTCGGAGGTGTCGTAGTTTCGGTGCTTGATCGGTCGGGCCGTGAAGACGTACGACTACATCAACCACGTTGTCATAACGCTTCCGTTGTCGGTCTACGAGGGTACGTAGACAACACTCTCCCCTCTCGTTGCTATGCATCACCGTGATCTTGCGTGTGCGTAGGAAATTTTTTGAAATTACTACGTTCCCAACAACTTCCTCTACACCCGAGTCGGTGAGCTAAAAGTCCACCTCCTCCTTCTCTACTCATCGGTGTTGAATAGAGTAGAACTAGAGTAGAAATATATTGAAATGTTTTTGTCAATATTGAACCATTGAAATGCAATGAGCACCAGTTTATGCTCACGTGCAAATGCTTATGATAATTGAGATATAATTTCAAGTTTAAGCATCATTGTACGTGTATGGACATCTTTGTATCGCAGGGAAAATCCAAGTGGCCTATGTTTTGCCGGAGTGCTGATTCATTTCCGTTCTAGAAAATTTCAAGTGCTTGATATGTCCTATTTTAGCAAATGTCATGCCAGATTTTTCCGTGAATTTAAGCATGACTTATGCTAGAATATGTAGGATTTGCTAGAAAGAAAATTAAACGACATTTCGAGTTGACTTTAAATCTGTCGGGGCTCCATACATGATAGTCAAAAAATCAGTGAGGGAAAGTCTCCACCATATATGAGAGAAGAAGAATGCCGACTATTGTCATGGGGGTCGCTTCTGCTTCTTCTCTTTGTGCTAGACATTGTTATGCACTAGGGGAAGGAGGAGTAGCGACCATCATCAACGGTGGAAAAATCTGTGAGGGAGTGTCCACCATATATGAGAGAAGAAGAATGTCGACTGTTGTCGCGGGGGTCGCTTCTCCTTCTTCTCCTTGTGCTAGACATTTGTTATGCACTAGGGGAAGGAGTAGTAGCGACCATCATCGGCGAGCGAAAAATCGGTGAGGGAGTGTCCACCATATATGAGAGAGGAAGGAGAATCCCGACAGACCGATAGTCAACCTGTGATGAATAATAATGATCTAATTTAGTTTTTGTAGTACATATATTTAATTGTACAAGTTTAGTCTTTGAATTATGCACATAGAAAATGTTGTCGATGTCGTCGTCGGACGACGGAAGTCTCCCGGTGGAGTGTGACTGGTGCGGCGACGACCGGGATCTGTGCGACATGCCTCACCTGGTTGAAGGTCGGCACTTCAGCATTAAGCTCCACGAGACCTTCGATGTTGAAACGGTAGACAACAACGACAAGTGTTTTTTCGTAATTAAGCACGACTTTTGCTTCTTCGACGTGTAATTTTCGTCTTTTACAATTCAAGCAGCTTATCCAATGCCATGCAAGACGCTATGCCTAGGAGACGATGGATTTTGAAGATCATGAAAGTATGGAAACAAAGATAATTCACCTAAGGACCCATCATGGTATGGATTTTGCTGTAAATCTATACAATTCTGATAGCGTATCCCATTTTGGTTGCCCGAATTGGGAAGCACTTTGCAAGATGTATGATTTTCATCAGGGTATGCTTGTCACCTTGGATCTTGGTGATCCTGACATGGAGGAAGATAATATGGACATTTGGGTCCTTGTTGATACGCTTCCAATTCTACCGCTATGTGAGTTTCTCAAACATAGTTATTAAGTAATTTATATTGTTTATTTCAAAATAGTTGGCAGTTTATTTCATTGATAGCTTATTTTCATTCTTCAAAGAATGCACGGAAGATGGTAGACAGAACCTATACTACACCAATGGAGAAGAATTAACTTATCAGGAGAAAGATCAGCTTATCTAATTTATTATTGATGTTGAGAATTACAATCTCAATTATCATACTCCTGCACATTATGGCCAATACATGCCACTAGTGAACGTGTTGAACTACGGTAACATATATGAAGATGGCATTGTAAGATTTTTTTAATATTACGACATCCGTTCATCTTTTGCATAAATTCTTTTAAAGCTAAACTACATTGCTAACTACGACGTTATTACTATGTTTTTCAACAGAAAATCCTGAAGGATTGTGTGCCTCATCTCATGTTTCCGAAAGGCCACCTTGATGTCATTAGCATACGGCCAGGTCCACCTAGGCTTCACTAATATTCATACCGGATTTCTAAGACCGCTGAAGACATGACAATCAAAGATTGGAAAAAATGTATGGATAATTGTTGGGAGCTACTTGGAAGCAACATTGGGTGAAGCGCAAGAATTGGAGACAGGATAATCTCCATTCTCCATAATGGAGAGTCAGGGCCTATCTTGTTTTATACTATTTTACCTTAGAGAGGCTAGTTAGGTCCTAGCTAATACTCATGATCATGTGCTAAGAACAATTAAGTAGGGTTGGTTAGATGACTATGATGATGATGAGTATGACTTGTTATTATGAGAACGAGTAGGAGTTGTATGATGATGATGAGTACGACTTGTTATTATGATACCAACGATGAGTTATTTATTATTATGATGATGCATGATGCTAAGTTGTTATATGAGCATGATGAGTTATTATATATATCAGTGGGTGAAATGAATATGGATTAGATTCAAGTGGAGGCAACATGTGGTGCACATCGAAAGTACTACTAATCCAAACTAGATCAAGTTTGGATTAGTAGTATACGTTCGACATGCACCATATGTTGCCTCTACTTGAACCTAATCCACATTCATTTTACCCACTGTTGTATATAGTAACTAATCATGGTCATAAAATCATATGATGAAAGTACTGTATATAAAACCTATACAAATACAGCAAAATAAGCTGCATTTTTTAAAATACAGGAAAACTTAGCAGTAGCGCTTTTCAAAAGAAATGCTAATGCTACTTACTATTATCGGTAGCGCTTTTCCCTACCAAGTGCTACCAGTTAGCTATAGCGCCTTACTGGTATCGCTTGTACAAGTGCTCCTAGTAGCTATAAAACCAACGCTACTACTAGGGTTTTCCCTAGTAGTGATAGATGCCCATAACAGTTTTAAAATTAGGGAACACAACAACTGATGAATAAAAACTAGAATTCAAGTTGCACTGACAAACTGTAGAGAATAATTTGGTGCATCGATAATTGATTGATCGTGCACTAGGCACATATATATATGTACAAGGGGTGCGACCGGTGTCTCGTCTCCCAAGATACAAGTAAATACAGAGGGAGAGAGACACTACAGGTGCGGCATACAAAACCCACACCTACGTACATGTACACATGTTCACCCCCCCCCCCTCGCAGTCGAAGTGTCGCCGGTGATGCAGAGGCTGGACCGAAAGCCCTCAAACGTCGAGGTGGGTAGTCCCTTCATCATGACATCGACGAACTGTTGATCGGTGGGCACATGGAGAACTCTAACACGACCAAGTGCAACGTGCTCCCTGACGAAGTGAATGTCGAGCTCAATATGCTTCGTCCGTCGGTGATGGACAGGGTTGGCAGTGAGATACACCACGGAGACGTTGTCATAGTAAACAAGCGTCGCCTTGGTAACCTCGCATAACAACTCTTGAAGTAGCTGTCGTAGCCAAGAGCACTTCGCAACGGCGTTGAACACAGCCCTGTACTCGGCCTCGGTGCTCGACCGTGAGACAGTGGGTTGTCGTTTAGACGACCACTAAATCAGAGAGGACCTAAGGTAGACGCAGTAGCCAAAAGTTGAGTGGCGAGGTCGGGACACCCAGCCCAGTCAGCGTCGGAGTAGGCGACAAGGCTGGTGTCAGGTGATGCCGTCAGGGTGAGACCCATAGCTGTGGTGCCATGTATGTACTGAAGGATACGTTTCACCAGAGCCCAATGAGTATCACGAGGAGCATGCATATCAAGGCACACCTGCTGGACAGCGTACTGAATGTCCGGACCCGTCAGTGTGAGGTACTAAAGCGCACCGACGATGGAGCGGTAGAAGGGAGCGTCGGACGCCAGAGATCCCTCGATGGCGGACACCTTAGACTTCGTGTCGACAGGCGTAGGAGAAGGCTTGCAATTAAGCATGCTCGCTCGCTCCAGAAGCTCGTAGGCGTACTTCTGCTGGTGCAGGAAGAAGCCAGTGGCCCGGCGGACAACCTCGATGCCGAGGAAGTAGTGGAGAGCCCCCAAATCCTTGAGGGTGAACTCGGTGTCGAGGCGAGCTATGATCTGCTGAAGGAGCGCTGGCGAGGAGGCAGTCAGGATGATGTCGTCGACGTACAGGACGAGGTACGCGGTAGCGAGACCCTGGTGATAAACAAACAGGGAGGCATCGGACCATGTGGACCTGAACCCCTACTGCTGAAGGAAGGCCGCGATCCACTGGTACCAGGCCCGAGGCACCTGCTTCAACCCGTAGAGAGAACGGGAGAGCAAGCACACGTGGTCCGGATAGTCGGTGTCGTCGAAACTAGTAGGTTGCTGACAAAACACCTGCTCGTGGAGATGGCCATGCAAGAAAGCATTAGACACATTGAGCTGGTGAACTGGCCAGGCGCGAGAAACAGAAAGCTGGAGGACAGCGTGAATCGTGCCCGGTTTGAAAACCAGGGCGAAGGTGTCAGTGAAGTCCAGGCCGGCACGCTGGCGAAAACCGTGCACCACCCAACGCGCCTTGTAGCGCTCGAGAGAGCCGTCAGGGCGAGTCTGGTGGCGGAAAACCCACTTGCCAGTGATGACATTGGCACGGGGAGGCCGCGGGACAAGCTACCACGTACGGTTGCGCTGCAGGGTGAAGGAAATATGCCCTAGAGGCAATAATAAAGTTATTTTTTATTTCCTTATATCATGATAAATGTTTATTATTCATGCTAGAATTGTATTAACCGGAAACATAATACATGTGTGAATACATAGACAAACAAAGTGTCACTAGTATGCCTCTACTTGACTAGCTCGTTGATCAAAGATGGTTAAGTTTCCTAGCCATTTACATGGGTTGACATTTGATTAACGGGATCACATCATTAGGAGAATGATGTGATTGACTTGACCCATTCCGTTAGCTTAGCACTCGATCGTTTAGTATGTTGATAATGCTTTCTTCATGACTTATACATGTTCCTATAACTATGAGATTATGCAAATCCCGTTTACCGGAGGAGCACTTTGTGTGCTACCAAACGTCACAACGTAACTGGGTGATTATAAAGGTGCTCTACAGGTGTCTCCGAAGGTACTTGTTGGGTTGGCGTATTTGGAGATTAGGATTTGTCACTCCGATTGTCGGAGAGGTATCTCTGGGCCCTCTCGGTAATGCACATCACTTAAGCCTTACAAGCATTGCAACTAATGAGTTAGTTGCGGGATGATGTATTATGGAACGAGTAAAGAGACTAGCCGGTAACGAGATTGAACTAGGTATTGAGATACCGACGATCGTATCTCGGGCAAGTAACATACCGATGACAAAGGGGACAACATATGTTGTTATGCGGTCTGACCGATAAAGATCTTAGTAGAATATGTGGGAGCCAATATGAACATCCAGGTTCCGCTATTGGTTATTGACCGGAGACGTGTCTCGGTCATGTCTACATAGTTCTCGAACCCGTAGGGTCCGCACGCTTAACGCTTCAATGACAGTTATATTATGAGTTTATATGTTTTGATGTACCGAAGGTTGTTCGGAGTCCCGGATGTGATCACGGACATGACAAGGAGTCTCGAAATGGTCAAGACATGAAGATTGATATATTGGAAGCCTATGTTTGGATATCGGAAGTGTTCCGGGTGAAATCGGGATTTTACCGGAACCCCCCCCCCCCCGGAGGTTAATGGGCCATAGTGGGCCTTAGTGGAAGAGAGGAGAGGCTGCCAGGGCAAGGGCCGCGCGCCCCTCCCCCCTAGTCCGAATAGGACAAGGAGAGGGGGCGGCGCCCCCCTTTCCTTCTTCTCCTCCACCTCTTTCCCCCAAGTCCTAATCCAACTAGGAAAAGGGAGGGAGTCCTACTCCCGGTGGGAGTAGGACTCCTCCTGGCGTGCCCCTCTCCTGGCCGGCCGCACCCCCCATTGCTCCTTTATATACGGGGGCAGGGGGCACCCTAGAGACACAACAATTGATCAGTTGATCTCTTAGCCATGTGCGGTGCCCCCCTCCACCATAGTCCACCTCAATAATACTGTAGCAGTGCTTAGACGAAGCCCTGCGTCTGTAGAACATCATCATCGTCACCACGCCATTGTGCTGACAAAACTCTCCCTCAACACTCGGCTAGATCGGAGTTCGAGGGATGTCATCGGGCTGAACGTGTGCTGAACTCAAAGGTGACGTGCGTTCGGTACTTGATCGGTCGGATCATGAAGACGTAGGAATACATCAACTGCGTTGTGCTAACGCTTCCGCTTTCGGTCTACGAGGGTACGTGGACAACACTCTCCCCTCTCGTTGCTATGCATCACCATGATCTTGCGTGTGCGTAGGAATTTTTTTGAAATTACTAAGTTCCCCAACACAGGGTGTCAAACTCCTCACGCATCGCAGCAAGCCAGTTCGGATCCTGAAGGGCTGCGCAAGCGAAGGTGGGGAGTGGAGACGGTGCTGAGGTAGATGCAGCACACGCGTACTCGTCAGACGTGCAGCGCGTGCTAGGACTTAGTGTCTCAGTCCGAGCCCGAGTGACCACACCGGTGAGGGGTGCGGCCGCGATGACGGGGGAGGCCGAGGGGGCCGCGGCAGCGGGGACGGCCGAGGGGGCCGCGATGGGGGCCGCGACAGCGGGGGCGGCTGAGGAGGCCGCGGCAGGGCCTGCCAAGGGGGCCGTGGCGGGGCCGCGGTGATGTGGGCGGCCAAGGGGGCCGCGGCGACGGGGGCCGCGGCGACAGGGGTCGCGGCGATGGGGCGACCGAGGGGGCCGCAGTGACAGGGGCCGCCGGGGAGGGAACCGCGGGTAGGGCCAGGCCCAGTGCGCGGCTGGGTGGTTCGCCAGAGGAGGAGGCAGGGGCGAACCGCGCCGTGGGAGACGCCGAGGGTGACGGTACCTGCTGAAATGGGAATATCGGCTCATCAAAGTACACATGTCGCGAAGTGAAAACGCTGTGGAACACTGGATCATAGCACCGGTAACCTTTTGTGTTGGGAGGATAACCAAGGAATATGCACGAAAGCGACCGGGGAGCGATTTTGTGAGGAGCAGTGGATGTGGTGCTAGGATAACAGAGACACCCAAAAATGTGAAGGCCATCATAAGATGGAACCACATCGAAGAGGAGCTGGTGAGGAGTGTAGTTCCAGTGCGAACGACATGGGCGAATGTTAATAAGAAGGCTGGCGGTCGCGAGCGCGTCCGGCCAGAACCGAGGAGGCACATAGGAGTGGAAGAGCAACGTGCGGACACAGTCATTAAGGGTGCGAATGACGCACTCGGCGCGACCATTCGGTTGTGACGTGTAGGGACAAGTGAGTCGAAAAATGGTGATGTGGGATGCAAGAAGATTGCGGACGGCAACGTTGTCAAACTCCTTGCCATTATCAGTTTGCAAGGCGAGAATAGGACGACCGAACTGTGTGGTGACATATGAATAAAATGTTGTGAGTGTGGCAAGAGTGTCGGACTTGCGACGGAGAGCGAATGTCCACACATAATGAGTAAAATCATCCAATATCACCAAATAGTATAGATAGCCCATGTTGCTCGCAACCGGGGACGTCCAAATATCACTATGCAATAACTGAAACGGAAAGGTGGACATGTTTGTAGACTCGCTAAAGGGGAGATGAATGTGCTTGCCAAGACGGCAAGCCTCACAAGTGTGGTCATCAACCTTATTACATGAGAAAGAAAAACTTTGAAGAATCTGACGCATAATGGTGGAGTTGGGGTGACCGAGGCGGGCGTGCCAAAGATCGACACTAGCGGCGAGGGCGTCGGGACGACGGGTGGTAGTGGCGCCGGAGGGATGCACCGGGTAAAGTTCGTCCGGACTGTCACATCGGTGGAGTACCATCCGTGTACGGGCGTCCTTCACAGAAAAGCCGATATCGTCAAATTCAACAGTGATAGGATTCTCACGAGCAAGACGACGAACAGAAACTAGATTAGTAACTAAGTGAGGAGACATAAGAACATTAGACATGTTAACGGGAGTAGAAGTAGAAGGAAATGACTTATGACGGACATGTGTAATGGGTAGAGAGGAACCGTTACCAACGGTGATGTGAGTGGGGAGTATGAACAGGAGTGGCAGACGTGAGGTTACAGAGATGAGCAGTCATGTGAGCGGTGGCGCCCGAGTCCATGTACCAGTCACCAACACCGCCGTAGGAACTCGGTGACGGGTGCTACCTCTTGAGCACTGTGTTGATTTTCCCCGAAGAGGAAGGGATGATGCAGCAAAGTAGCGTAAGTATTTCCCTCAGTTTTTGAGAACCAAGGTATCAATGCAGTAGGAGGCTACGCGCGAGTCCCTCGTACCTGCACAAAACAAATAAATCCTCGCAATCAACGTGTTAAGGGGTTGTCAATCCCTACACAGCCACTTACGAGAGTGAGATCTGATAGATATGATAAGATAATATTTTTGGTATTTTTATGATAAAGATGCAAAGTAAAATAAAAGCGAAGTAAAAGCAAAAGGAAATAACTAATTATTGGTACATTAATATGATGAAGATAGACCTGGGGCCATAGGTTTCACTAGTTGCTTCTCTCGAGACCATAAGTATTCTACGGTGGTGAACAAATTACTGTTGCGCAATTCACATAATTGAGCATAGTTATGAGAATATCTAGGTATGATCATGTATATAGGCATCATGTCCGAGACAAGTAGACCGACTCCTTCCTGCATCTACTACTATTACTCCACTCATCGACCGCTATCCAGCATGCATCTAGAGTATTAAGTTAATGAAAACAGAGTAACGCCTTAAGCAAGATGACATGATGTAGAGGGATAAACTCATGCAATATGATGAAAACGCCGTCTTGTTATCCTCGATGGCAACAATACAATATGTGCCTTGCTGCCCCTAGTGTCACTGGGAAAGGACAACGCAAGATTGAACCCAAAGCTAAGCACTTCTCCCATTGCAAGAAAGATAAATCTAGTAGGCCAAACCAAACTGATAATTCGAAGAGACTTGCAAAGATAACCAATCATACATAAAAGAATTCAGAGAGGATTCAAATATTGTTCATAGATAGACTTGATCATAAACCCACAATTCATCGATCTCAATAAACACACCGCAAAAAGAAGATTACATCGAATAGATCTCCACAAGAAAGGGGGAGAACATTGTATTGAGATCCAAAAAGAGAGAAGAAGCCATCTAGCTACTAACTATGGACCTGTAGGTCTGAGGTAAACTACTCACACTTCATCGGAGGGGTAATGGTGTTGATGTAGAAGCCCTCTTTGATCGATGCCCCCTCCGGCGGAGCTCCAGAACAGGCCCCAAGATGGGATCTCGTGGATACAGAAAGTTGCGGCGGTGGAATTAGGATTTTGGCTCCGTATCTGATCGTTTGGGGGCACGTAGGTATATATAGGAGGAAGGAGTACGTCGGTGGAGCAACAGGGGGCCCACGAGAGTGGAGGGCGCGCCTGGGGGTAGGCGCGCCCCCTACCTCGTGGCCTCCTCTTTTGTGTCTTGACGTAGGGTCTGAGTCTCCTGGGTCTTGTTCGTTGAGAAAATCACGTTCCCGAAGGTTTCATTCCGTTTGGACTCCGTTTGATATTCCTTTTCTTCAAAACCCTGAAATAGGCAAAAAAAACAGCAATTCTGGGTTGGGCCTCCGGTTAATAGGTTAGTCCCAAAAATAATATAAAAGTGGATAATAAAGCCCAGTAATATCCAGAACAGTAGATAATATAGCATGGAGCAATCAAAAATTATAGATACGTTGCAGACGTATCAAGCATTCCCAAGCTTAATTCCTGCTCGTCCTCGAGTAGGTAAATGATAAAAATAGAATTTTTGATGCGGAGTGCTACTTGGCATAATTTTGATGTAATTCTTCTTAATTGTGGCATGAATATTCAGATCCGAAAGATTCAAGACAAAAGTTCATATTGACATAAAAATAACAATACTTCAAGCCTACTAACTAAGCAATTATGTCTTCTCAAAATAACATGGCCAAAGAAAGTTCATCCCTACAAAGTCATATAGTTTAGTCATGCTCCATTTTCGCCACACAAGAATGCTCTCATCATGCACAACCCCGATGACAAGACAAGCAATTGTTTCATACTTTAGTAATCTCAAACCTATAAACTTTCACGCAATATATGAGCGCGAGCCATGGACATAGCACTATGGGTGGAATAGAATATAATCAGGGGGTTATGTGGAGAAGACAAAAAGGAGAAAGTCTCACATCAATGAGGCTAATCAATGGGCTATGGAGATGCCCACCGATTGATGTTAATGCAAGGAGTAGGGATTGCCATGCAACGGATGCACTAGAGCTATAAATGTATGAAAGCTCAACAAAAGAAACTAAGTGGGTGTGCATCCAACTTGCTTGCTCACGAAGACCTAGGGCACTTGAGGAGGCCCATTGTTGGAATATACAAGCCAAGTTCTATAATGAAGAATTCCCACTAGTATATGAAAGTGACAAAACAAGAGACTCTCTATCCTGAAGATTACGGTGCTACTTTGAAGCACAAGTGTGGCAAAGGATAGTAACATTGTCCCTTCTCTCTTTTCCTCTCATTATATATATATATATATATATATATATATATATATATATATATATATTATTTGGCCTTTCTCTTTGTTTTTATATGGCCTTTCTCTTTTTTTTAATTCCTCACTTGGTACAATGCTCTAGGAAATGATGATCATCACACTTCTATTTATTTACAACTCAATTATTACAACTCGATACTAGAACAAAAGATGACTCTATATGAATGCCTCCGGCGGTGTACCGGGATATGCAATGGACCAAGAGTGACATGTATGAAAGAATTATGAACGGTGGCTTTGCCACAAATACTATGTCAACTACATGATCATGCTAAGCAATATGACAATAATGAATGTGTCATGATGAACGGAATGGTGGAAAGTTGCATGGCAATATATCTTGGAATGTCTATGAAAATGCCATAATAGGAAGGTATGGTGGCTGTTTTGAGGAAGATATAAGGAGGTTTATGTGTGAAAGAGTGTATCATATCACGGGATTTGGATGTACCGACGAAGTTTGCGCTAACTCTCAATGTGAAAAAGGGAAATGCACGGTACCGAAGAGGCTAGCAAGGATGGAAGGGTGAGAGTGCGTATAATCCATAGACTCAACATTAGTCATAAAGAACTCACATACTTATTGCAAAAATCTACAAGTCATCAAAAACCTCGGCACTACGCGCATGCTCCTAGGGGGATAGATTGGTAGGAAAAGACCATCGCTCGTCCCCGACCGCCACTCATAAGGAGGACAATCAAATAACACCTCATGTTTCAAATTTGTTACATAACGTTTACCATACGTGCATGCTACGGGACTTGAAAACTTCAACACAAGTATTTCTCAATTTCACAACTACTCAACTAGCACGACTCACTACAAGGATCCGCATCTATTGCAACAAAATCGTTCGCCGCAATACATACCGATTTGCGGTGATAAGTACCTATTGCCACAAAACGACTTTCGTTGGCAGCCGTTGCGACTGGACACATGGTAATAGGTTGTTGCCACAAAAAAGAAAATGTGGCAATAAAGTGCGCTATTGCAACAACCATGTGGGAAAGTCGCCACATGGTCTTCCGCGGGAACACTCACCTGATGCCACAATTTGGTTTGTGGAGATACACTGGTAGAAAAAAGCCCTTTAGTCCCGGTTCGCAACAGCCTTTAGTCCCGGCTGTGCAACCGGGACTAAATAAGCGCGACTAAAGACCCCCCCCCCTTTAGCCGCGGCTCTTACGGATCGCGACAAAAGTCTTTAGTCCCGGTTCTTGTGGCTAACCGCGACTAAAGGCCGCCACAGGTTTTTGAAAAAAAAAATTTGAAATTTTTTTATTTTCAAATTTCTGAATTATTTTAACCTCTAGTCTGTAATCACCACCCCTCATCACTTCTCAATTTATTCTTTTATCACCCCTCATCATTCCAAATCATCTAACTTCCCAACCGGTCACCCATCCCTCTCACTACTCCAGCCCAAGCACGCTTAACTTCCGGGTTCTATTCTCCCACGCTCCAAGTCTGCACTTGTTGTTTTCCTGACAATAATAAGATGTCAATCCTATTAACCTTCAGGAATTTTGCTTGAGCATGAAGTGACACATTTCACTGTTTGAGTTTGAAACTATTGTTTTAAAAAACAATAATTATTTAGTAACACTAATATTTCTTGAATAATTAGTTTGACCACAGTTTGACCACAGTTGACCACAGTTTGACCAGATTTGACCAAAATTGAAATAATTAAAATAATTATTTAGTAACACTAATATTCTAGAATAATTAGTTTGACCATTGTTTGACCATAGTTTGCCCACTGTTTGAATATTTTTCAATTTTTTCCACTCTAGATCTTAAAAGCCCCGTAACTTTTTTTCTATTAGGTTTTTGAGGATTTTGAAAATGTTTAACGGGGTTCCCCCTGTTAAATTTGGATGTAACTTTTCGAGTAGATGATTTTTCATATAAAAAACTATGGTCAAACCGGGACTAAAGGTCTCAACCCCATTAGTACCGGTTCGTGCCACAAACCGGGACTAAAGGGGAGGAGCTTTAGTCGCGGTTGGCCTGGCCAACCGCGACTAAAGGCCTTTGGGCACCTTTAGTCGCGGTTGGCCTGGCCAACCGCGACTAAAGCCCGCGAGCGCCCTGGGCCCAGGCATTTGGTCGCGGTTCGTCTGCCGAACCGCGACTAAAGACTTCATTAGTCGCGGTTCCTACAGTTTCGCGACTAATGGGGCTGGACGGAAGCCTCTTTTTCTACCAGTGATAGCTTTAATGCAACATGTAACTAATCGTGCCGACTAATAGCTCGTGGCGATAGACATTTGTGGCAACAATCTATGCCAACGACGCTTGTTTCGTAGCGCATACTCTTCTGTGGCAATAGTCAATTGTGGCAACAATCTATGGCAACAATCCTTGTTTTCGTGGTAGCAGGCATTTTGCCACGAACTGCTACACTTGTGGCACTAACTTATGGCAACAAATATTTCAGTCGTCGAAACATGAAATTGCAACACAATTGTTTTGATGTGATAAATAGGTATCACAACAAGTAAACTATTCATGGCAAAAAACTATTGCGACAGTTTAAACTTTTTGTGACGATACTCTATTTCAACAAAACGTAGTTTGGTAGCACCAAATAGTTATCACAACGATCAAAATGCTTGTAGCGAGAAGCTACTGTAACAATGCCAACTTTTCGTGGCGATACTCTATTTCAACCAAAAGTTGGTTGTGGTAATAGCCCATTGCAACCGTAAAAAAATACAGGCATTCAATTACAATATTCCAAACCATACATATAATATGTACATTCATAAATTCATAATTCTCATAGCAAATATCCATCAAATGAAACTCAGATGTAATTTAGCCATCCTAATTAAGTGCCAAACTAAATTGTCCATGATCTAGAGTCCAGTCCAGCTAGTTCTTTGGATCCTGCAATCAAGAAAACAAAAAAATAGTTCTAGTTAATGAGTCCAAATAACTTATGCCGTACAATTATTCCAACCCCATTGTTAAAAAATGTCGTCAGACTAACTGAAGTAACACTGTCTCAGCAAGCATATGACTGAGCGATCAGAACAATTTTACAAGTGTAAATGTCTAAAGCATAAGTACTAAAAGCTTCCGATGCGACTTAAGTTGTGATTTGATGTATAGTTTCAGTTAATAAGTTCATGTCCCTAGCTAGCACATATTCATTTTTTGAAGTTGCGCCTTGATGCAGCAACAACACATGGTGAAAAAGAAGCAGCAACTAGCTAATTATGAAGGCCAATGACGTATAAAATGCAGGTGAACATGAAGAGAAAGCAAGGCTATGACTTACCATTGCTTTAAACATTCGAGAATTCCTCGTTGCAACTTGTATGAGAGCATTTGAAGAAATAACAGTTGGCCTTGCAACTGGAGTCTTATTAGGAGTAGATCTATGTAAAAGAGTATTTTGCAAGTTTGGATACTATTTTCTTTGTTAATCCTCTTCGTTAGCACCTGAAAATAGAAGTGCACTTTTAGCAATGCAATTAAGCAACATAAATCTTACAAGGTCGCAAGCATATGAATGTAATCACCTGTTGGGTTCCCATCTGTTGGCTCAATTATGTAAACTTTGCCATCATGTTTTTTTTTCAAATTCTAGTCTTGATCTTCGCTCCTCTTCTCTGGTTTCCAAGTCGCTCTGCAAATAGTATAACAATGAGATGCTTGACACATGGAAGTACAGTTAGCATCGAAGCATGCATATTTAGTTAGACTCGTACCTTCTCAAAAACTTATTCGTGAGTATGATTTACTCGAGTTCCTGTATAAGGATTAACGGTTTTGATGATTAAGCAATCAAGGATTTTATGCATAATAGCAAATGTTAGAGATAGCTTAAATGTCATAATTTTTTTACCAGATCTGTGTTGTCCACGTTGGTTTTTGTAAGCTGTTATACTTTCCATCCTTGTTTTTTTGGCAAATACTTTCCATCCTTGTTACGGGAACAAATCCTTTCTTTACTGAACACAAAAACAATTAAGGGACTTAGCATTATCAATATGCACCATTCAGATAAGTCATTAAGAATTAAGGATGTTGTGTACCTTGCAGAAAGGAGTAATGTGCATCATCTCTTTCCTCTGAAGCGTGCACATTACCTGACGCGTCCCTAGCTATTGAAGTGAACATAAATATTATTATCAAGTTGCCGTGTATTGTACTCGATCTGCTATTAGCAGGATGTTGCGTTGAATTCATCACCGTTCCCTTCTGTAAGTAATATCATAATTTCAGTCAATTTCAGAAGAAATGCGGTACTTAAAGCAGGCATAAAAAAGTGACCGGAAAAATATCTATTCAAGTCTATACTGACGCTGTTGTAAGCAAAAATAAGCTAGGCTTTAGAGATTAAATGAAATCAAATGTAGCCTGAATGTGGTAAGCAAACTACCAAGGTCAAATACGCTGAATGTGGCAGTATGGTTCAGTATAGGACAATGGTTCTGATATTAACTTGGTAATATTTTACATATTCAAAAAGAAAACTTGGGACTATTTACACAAAACATGGGACACTCCAAAATACAAAAATACAGGAGTTGTGGTCGTGGTCACAGCCGCCATGGCCAGGGACGAAGCTAGACAAAAACTACTATAGTGTCAGCCTTCATTGCAAAGGGGTCAACATACGTATATGGACAGTAATTAACACAAATTTATGAAGAAAATGCAAGATATGACTTGTGTCAGTTGACACCAGTCCCTGGCCATGGCATACACCCACATAGGCCCACTTGACAGGGAAACATCAATACATTCGTACGAAATAACACTATTTAGTGCAGCCGATGATGTTTGTCTACTTCTCTCAGTCATAGAAAGACACAAACTACTGCAGTATATGACAGCCGAGGATCACTAGCCAGTGTACAGAAAGAAACAAGATTCAGTAAATGCAACGTTTCAGTTACAGAAAGACACAAGATTCAGTAAACTCAACGTTTCAGTTACAGAAAGAAACAAACTACCAGTGTATGTGCAGCAAAAGCAAGACATCTTCAGTATCCTGGTCAGTTAATTTTATAAATAGCATTCTTTTCTGTTCCATAAATGCTATTGAACATTACCCATGGAATATTACTATTCGACAATACCCATGGAAGAGTACAACAACAAGCCAACAACACTAGTAGAAATTCAACTTCAAGCCAAGTATATCTATATATCTACAAGCGTAGCAGTAATTGTAAAGCATCAAGCAAGTATGTTGGTGAGGATCTTGGATCCTTTCACTTGTAGTTGCAGTGACATCTTCAGATCTTAGGTTCTTGCAGGAGAGGAAAGGGGGCTGTGAGGATGCAGACCATGCGGAAGTGGACGGCGACGAAACGATAACTTCGATGGCAAGGGAAGCGACGGAGGAACATCCTCTTCAATGCGTGAGGGAGTGGCTATGGTCGCCGTGGACGGCATTGACAGTGAGGAGTGCTGCACGGCGGTTGCATCCTGGGGGTTGTTGTAGTAGGAAGGCCAGGCAGGCAATTGCATCCCGGCGGCTATGCCAGAGGCGAGGGTGAGGAGTGTTGCACGGCGGCCGTCCGCGTGGTTGTTCTACGATGGAAAGGGGGCGCTGCTATGGCCATACCACCCACCGCCTCCTGCTGCCCCTCCTCCTCGTCTCCCCATGACCGCCCCCACCCCCACCGCCTCCGCCTCCTCCTGACCGTCGCCACCACCACCAATTTCTGCAGCCCCGCGCGCATCCACTTCGTCTCTCGCCCCGCCCCTTCCCAACGGAACCCCCTCCCGGCCTCCTCCTCGTCCTCCTCCGAGAGCGCCCCCGATGTCGCCGGCGAGGACACTGGACACCTACGAAGGGAAGGATCTAATGACCGCAGGGGGCAGGGAGGTGGAAGAGGGCCAGGACGAGCAGTACGCGTTCGAGATGGAGGTGCGGAAACTGTCGGGGAAGAACCGAAGAAGAACCGGCGGCTGGTGTGCGCGCGGGTGCGGGTCGGCGCTCCGCTCGACGTCGTCTGGGCCATGCTCACCAACCACGAGGGCCTCGCCAGCTTCATCCCCGGCCTCTCCTAGTGCCGCCTAGGTCGCAGCCTTCGCCCGACTCTAGGCGCTGCGCTGCACGGAGGAGATTTGGGAGAAAGGAATAACATGAGGCAGCTCCGGTGTGGTCTGCAGTGTCGACGCCGTCATGACGCCGTGAGGACGGAGGAACCAGGACGAGAGAGCTCAGATCCGATCTACGATTTGGTGAAGAGAAATAATCGGGAAAATCTGTGAGGGGTGTTTAACGGGGAGGTTAAGAATTTGTGGCGGTAGAGACGACCAAATTATTTGGTGGGAAATTAAAAAAAATGGAGGGAGACTGAAGGCTTTAGCGGGAAGGTTTAAAATTACTTTCCTAAAGCAGAGTACACGCTTAATTATTTGTTTGGAAAGCAGTGTTTTAAGGAAACATTTAGAATAATGAAATAAATTGGGAAAAAATCAAATCAATATGGAATATATCTGCTGCTGAAAATAATATTACTAAAATTCGTTTGTAATTTTTTTTCGCTGACTGGCCGAGATAGATGTTCGCGTCGTTGCGAATCGTACATGATGGTGTGCTGGCGGGGAGAGTATGTAGTCGACACAGGAACAACAGCCGAGACGGCGAGGGTAATGGAGATGGTGTGCTGCACTCATTGGTAGAAATCGTATGTCACCCTCGCTTTACTCTTGCCTTGAACATGAGTAGATATGGGGTGACGAGACGGTCGATCTATGCCGGTCCCGATCTCACAGTTCGATCTTGTGATGGGGTGGTAGGACGGGAGATGGCAAAGAACACGAAGGACGTGATGGAAAACGCGCGCGCACACACATGCAATAAACCCCCAATGGATAGACTGCTTTCTTCTTACCGGTCGGTCCGTAGATCCAATAGAATCGAATCCGAAGAAGACCCAGCTACGCATGGAAATACCTACACCAAGAACATATATAAATCATCTCCATCGAAGGTCTTGTGGTTTCCACACGTATTGGGGGGGGGGGGGGGGTGAAGGAAATATGCCCTAGAGGCAATAATAAAGTTATTATTTATTTCCTTAAAACCATGATAAGTGTTTATTATTCATGCTAGAATTGTATTAACCGGAAACATAATACATGTGTGAATACATAGACAAAACAGAGTGTCACTAGTATGCCTCTACTAGACTAGCTTGTTAATCAAAGATGGTTATGTTTCCTAACCATGAACAAAGAGTTGTTATTTGATTAACGAGGTCACATCATTAGTTGAATGATCTGATTGACATGACCCATTCCATTAGCTTAGCACCCGATCGTTTAGTATGTTGCTATTGCTTTCTTCGTGACTTATACATGTTCCTATAACTATGAGATTATGCAACTCCCGTTTACCGGAGGAACACTTTGGGTATTACCAAACGTCACAACGTAACTGGGTGATTATAAAGGAGTATTACAGGTGTCTCCAATGGTAGATGTTGGGTTGGCGTATTTCGAGATTAGGGTTTGTCACTCTGATTGTCGGAGAGGTATCTCTGGGCCCTCTCGGTAATACACATCACATAAGCCTTGCAAGCATAATAACTAAGATGTTAGTTATGAGATGATGTATTACGGAACGAGTAAAGAGACTTGCCAGTAACGAGATTGAACTAGGTATTGGATACCGACGATCGAATCTCAGGCAAGTAACATACCGATGACAAAGGGAACAACGTATGTTGTTATGCGGTCTGACCGATAAAGATCTTCATAGAATATGTAGGAGCCAATATGGGCATCCAGGTCCCGCTATTGGTTATTGACCGGAGATGTGTCTCGGTCATGTCTACATTGTTCTCGAACCGTAGGGTCCGCACGCTTAACGTTACGATGACAGTTATTATGAGTTTATGCATTTTGATATACCGAAGGTTGTTTGGAGTCCCGGATGTGATCACGGACATGACGAGGAGTCTCGAAATGGTCGAGACGTAAAGATTGATACATTGGAAGCCTATGTTTGGACATCGGAAGTATTCCGGGTGAAATCGGGATTTTACCGGAATACCGGGAGGGTTACCGGAACCCCCCGGAAGGCAAATGGGCCTATTGGGCCTTAGTGGAAAGGTGAAAGGGGCTGCCCACAAGGGTTGCGCGCCTCCCCCCCTTCCCTAGTCCTATTAGGACTAGGAGAAGGGACCGGCCCCCCTCTTTCTCTCTTCTCTTTGGAGAATCCTATTAGGAATAGGATTGGGGGGGGGAGTCCTACTCCCGGTAGGAGTAGGACTCCTCCTGCGCCCCTCTCCCTAGCCGGCCGAACCCCTCCCCTGCTCCTTTATATACGGGGGCAGGGGGCACCCCATAGACACACAAGTTGATCATTGTTGATCGTTCCGTAGCCGTGTGCGGTGCCCCCTGCCACCAAATTCCACCTCGATCATACCGTTGTAGTGCTTAGGCGAAGCCCTGCATCCGTAGTGCATCAAGATCGTCACCACGCCGTCGTGCTGACGGAACTCCTCCCCGAAGCTTTGCTGGATCGGAGCCCGGGGATTGTCATCGAGCTGTACGTGTGCTAAGAACTCGGAGGTGCCGGAGTAACGGTTCTTGGATTGGTCGGATCGGGAAGAAGACGTACGACTACTTCCTCTACGTTGTGTGATCGCTTCTGCAGTCGGTCTGCGTTGGTACGTAGACAACACTCTCCCCTCTCGTTGCTATGCATCACCATGATCTTGCGTGTGCGTAGGAAAATTTTGAAATTACTACGTTCCCCAACAGTGGTATCCGAGCCTAGGTTTTATGGTTTGATGTTATTTGCACGAGTAGAACACAAGTGAGTTGTGGGCGATACAAGTCATACTGCCTATCAGCATGTCATACTTTGGTTCGGCGGTATTGTTGGACGAGACGATCCGGACCAACCTTACGCGTACTCTTACGCGAGACCGGTTCCCTCGACGTGCTTTGCACATAGATGGCTTGCGGAAGACTGTCTCTCCAACTTTAGTTGAACCAAGTGTGGCTACGCCCAGTCCTTGAGAAGGTTAAAACGGAGTCTATTTGACAAACTATCGTTGTGGTTTTGATGCGTAGGTGAGATGAGTTCTTACTTAAGCCCGTAGCAGCCACGTAAAACTTGCAACAACAAAGTAGAGGACGTCTAACTTGTTTTTGCAAGGCATGTTGTGATGTGATGTGGTCAAGGCATGATGCTGATTTTATTGTATGAGATGATCATGTTTTGTAACCAAGTTATCGGCAACTGGCAGGAGCCATATGGTTGTCGCTTTATTGTATGCAATGCAATCGCGATGTAATGCTTTACTTTATTACTAAGCGGTAGTGATAGTCGTGGAAGCATAAGATTGGCGAGACGACAACGATGCTACGATGGAGATCAAGGTGTCGCGCCGGTGACGATGGTGATCATGACGGTGCTTTGGAGATGGAGATCACAAGCACAAGATGATGATGGCCATATCATATCACTTATATTGATTGCATGTGATGTTTATCCTTTTATGCATCTTATCTTGCTTTGATTGACGGTGGCATTATAAGATGATCTCTCACTAAATTATCAAGAAGTGTTCTCCCTGAGTATGCACCGTTGCCAAAGTTCGTCGTGCCCAGACACCACGTGATGATCGGGTGTGATAAGCTCTACGTCCATCTACAACGGGTGCAAGCCAATTTTGCACACGCAGAATACTCAGGTTAAACTTGACGAGCCTAGCATATGCAGATATGGCCTCGGAACACAGAGACCGAAAGGTCGAGCGTGAATCATATAGTAGATATGATCAACATGACGATGTTCACCATTGAAAACTACTCCATCTTGTTGGAAATATGCCCTAGAGGCAATAATAAATTGATTATTATTATATTTCCTTGTTCATGATAATCGTTTATTATCCATGCTATAATTGTATTGATAGGAAACTCAGATACATGTGTGGATACATAGACAACACCATGTCCCTAGTAAGCCTCTAGTTGACTAGCTCGTTGATCAATAGATGGTTACGGTTTCCTGACCATGGACATTGGATGTCATTGATAACGGGATCACATCATTAGGAGAATGATGTGATGGACAAGACCCAATCCTAAGCATAGCACTAGATCGTGTAGTTCGTATGCTAAAGCTTTGCTAATGTCAAGTATCATTTCCTTAGACCATGAGATTGTGCAACTCCCGGATACCGTAGGAATGCTTTGGGTGTACCAAACGTCACAACGTAACTGGGTGGCTATAAAGGTACATTACAGGTATCTCCGAAAGTGTCTGTTGGGTTGGCACGAATCGAGACTGGGATTTGTCACTCCGTGTGAACGGAGAGGTATCTCTGGGCCCACTCGGTAGGACATCATCATAATGTGCACAGTGTGATCAAGGAGTTGATCACGGGATGATGTGTTACGGAACGAGTAAAGAGACTTGCCGGTAACGAGATTGAACAAGGTATCGGGATACCAACGATCGAATCTCGGGCAAGTATCGTACCGATAGACAAAGGGAATTGTATACGGGATTGATTAAGTCCTTGACATCGTGGTTCATCCGATGAGATCATCGTGGAACATGTGGGAGCCAACATGGGTATCCAGATCCCGCTGTTGGTTATTGACCGGAGAACGTCTCGGTCATGTCTGCATGTCTCCCGAACCCGTAGGGTCTACACACTTAAGGTTCGATGACGCTAGGGTTATAAAGGAAGTTAGTATGTGGTTACCGAATGTTGTTCGGAGTCCTGGATGAGATCCTGGACGTCACGAGGAGTTCCGGAATGGTCCGGAGGTAAAGATTTATATATGGGAGGTCCTGTTTTGGACACCGGAAGAGTTTCGGGGTTTATCGGTAATGTACCGGGAACACCGGGAGGGTCCCGGGGGTCCACCAAGTGGGGCCACCTGCCCCGGAGGCTTACGTGGGCTAAGGGTGGTGAGGGGCCAGCCCCTAAGTGGGCTGGTGCGCCTCCCACAAGGCCCAAGGGCAGCTAGGAGGAAAAAAGGAGGAAACCCTAGGCTTAGATGGGCCTTAAGGCCCACCCTAGGGGCGCCATCCTTCTCTCCCCCTCTTGGCCGCCCCCTTGCTTCCCATCTAGGGCTGCCCCCCCTAGGGGTGGGAACCCTAGAGGGGGCGCAGCCCCTCCCCTTCCCCTATATATATGAGGCCTAAGGGGCTGCCCACAACACATGTGATTCGATCTCTCTTGGTGCAGCCCTGCGTCTCTTCTTCCTCCTCTTCTATGGTGCTTGGCGAAGCCCTGCAGGATTGCCACGCTCCTCCATCACCACCACGCCGTTGTGCTGCTGCTGGATGGAGTCTTCCTCAACCTCTCCCTCTCTCCTTGCTGGATCAAGGCGTGGGAGACGTCACCGGGCTGTACGTGTGTTGAACGCGGAGGTGCCGTGCGTTCGGCACTTGGTCATCGGTGATTTGAATCACGACGAGTACGACTCCATCAACCCCGTTCACTTGAACGCTTCCGCTTAGCGATCTACAAGGGTATGTAGATGCAACTCTCTTTCTACTCGTTGCTAGTCTCTCCATAGATAGATCTTGGTGATACGTAGGAAATTTTTTGAATTTCTGCTACGTTCCCCGACAGTGGCATCATGAGCTAGGTCTATTGCGTAGATTCTATGCACCAGTAGAACACAAAGTAGTTGTGGGCGTTGATTTTGTTCAATATGCTTGCCGTTACTAGTCTTATCTTGATTCGGCGGCATCGTGGGATGAAGCGGCCCGGACCGACCTTACACGTACTCTTACGTGAGACTGGTTCCACCGACTGACATGCACTAGTTGCGTAAGGTGGCTAGCGGGTGTCTGTCTCTCCCACTTTAGTCGGATCGGATTCGATGAAAAGGGTCCTTATGAAGGGTAAATAGCAATTGGCATATCGCGTTGTGGTCTTTGCGTAGGTAAGAACCGTTCTTGCTAGAAACCCATAGCAGCCACGTAAAACATGCAAACAACAATTAGAGGACATCTAACTTGTTTTTGCAGGGTATGCCATGTGATGTGATATGGCCAAAGGATGTGATGAATGATATATGTGATGTATGAGATTGATCATGTTCTTGTAATAGGAATCACGACTTGCATGTCGATGAATATGACAACCGGCAGGAGCCATAGGAGTTGTCTTTATTTATTTATGACCTGCGTGTCAACATAAACGTCATGTAATTACATTACTTTATTGCTAACCGTTAGCTGTAGTAGTAGAAGTAATAGATGACGTGACAACTTCAAGAAGACACGATGATGGAGATCATGATGATGGAGATCATGGTGTCATGCCGGTGACGATGATGATCATGGAGCCCCGAAGATGGAGATCAAAAGGAGCAAAGTGATATTGGCCATATCATGTCACTATTTGATTGCATGTGATGTTTATCATGTTTATACATCTTATTTGCTTAGAATGACGGTAGTAAATAAGATGATCCCTCACAACAATTTCAAGAAGTGTTCTCCCCTAACTGTGCACCGTTGCTAAAGTTCGTCGTTTCGAAGCACCACGTGATGATCGGGTGTGATAGATTCTAACGTTCACATACAACGGGTGTTGACGAGCCTAGCATGTACAGACATGGCCTCGGAACACATGCAAACACTTAGGTTGACTTGACGAGCCTAGCATGTACAGACATGGCCTCGGAACACAGAAGACCAAAAGGTCGAGCATGAGTCGTATAGAAGATACGATCAACATGAAGATGTTCACCGATGTTGACTAGTCCGTCTCACGTGATGATCGGACACGGCCTAGTTGACTCAGATCATGTAATCACTTAGATGACTAGAGGGATGTCTATCTGAGTGGGAGTTCATAAGATGAACTTAATTATCGTGAACATAGTCAAAAGGATTTTGCAAATTATGTCGTAGCTCACGCTATAGTTCTACTATTTAGATATGTTCCTAGAGAAAAATTAGTTGAAAGTTGATAGTAGCAATTATGCGGACTAGGTCCGTAAACTGAGGATTGTCCTCATTGCTTCTTAGAAGGCTTATGTCCTTAATGCACCGCTCAGTGTGCTGAACCTCGAACGTCGTCTGTAGATGTTGCGAACATCTGACATACGCATTTGATAACTACGTGATAGTTCAGTTAAACGGTTTAGAGTTGAGGCACCGAAGACGTTTTGAAACGTCGCGAAACATATGAGATGTTTTGAGGGCTGAAATTGGGATTTCAGGCTCGTGCCCATGTCAAGAGGTATAAGACCTCCGACGATTTTCTTAGCCTACAAACTAAGGAGAAAAGCTCAATTGTTGAGCTTGTGCTCAGATTGTCTGAGTACAACAATCATTTGAATCAAGTGGGAGTTGATCTTCCAAGATGAGATAGTGATGTTTCTCCGAAGTCATTACCACCAAGCTGCTAGAGCTTCGTGATGAACTATGATATATCAAGGACATATATGATGATCCTTGAGATATTCGCGATGTTTGACACCGCAAAAGTAGATATCAAGAAGGAGCATCAATTGTTGATGGTTAGTGAAACCACTAGTTTCAAGAAGGGCAAGGGCAAGAAGGGATACTTCATGAAACGGCAAATCAGCTGCTGCTCTAGTGAAGAAACCCAAGGTTGAACCCAAACCCGAGACTAAGTGCTTCTGTAATAAGAGGAATAGCCACTGGAGCAGAATTACCCTAGATACTTGGTAGATAAGAAGGCTGGCAAGGTCGATAGAAGTATATTGGATATACATTATGTTAATGTGTACTTTACTAGTACTCCTAGTAGCACCAGGGTATTAGATACCGGTTCGTTACTAAGTGTTAGTAACTCGAAATAAAAGCTGCGAAATAAACGGAGACTAGCTAAAGGTGAGCTGACGATATGTGTTGGAAATGTTTCCAATGTGGATATGATCAAATATCGTACGCTCCCTCTACCATTGAGATTGGTGTTTGCGTTGAGCATAGACATGATTGGATTATGTCTATCGCAATACGGTTATTCATTTAAGGAGAATAATGGTTACTCTGTTTATTTGAATAATACCTTCAATGGTCTTACACCTAAAATGAATGGTTTATTGAATCTCGATCGTAGTGATACACATGTTCATGCCAAAAGATAATAATGATAGTACCACCTACTTGTGGCACTGCCACGTAAGTCATATCGGTATAAAACGCATGAAGAAGCTCCATGTTGATGGATCTTTGGACTCACTCATTTTTGAAAAGTTTGAGACATGCGAACCATGTCTATTGGTATATATGCATGAAGAAACTCCATGCAAATGGGCCGTTTGAACTCACTTGATTTTTGAATCACTTGAGACATGCAAATCATACCACATGGGCAAGATGACTGAAAGCCTCGGTTTCAGTAAAATGGAACTAGAAAGCAACTTGCTAGAAGTAATACATTTTGATGTGTGCAGTCCAATGAGTGCTGAGGCGTGTAGTGGATATCGTTATGGTTTTACTTCACAGATGATTTGAGTAGATGTTGAGAATATTTACTTGATGAATCACGAGTCTGAATTATTGAAAGGTTCAAGTAATTTCAGGGTGAAGTTGAAAGATCGTCGTGACAAGAGGATAAAATATCTATGATATGATCATAGAGATGAATATCTGAATTACGAGTTTGGCACAGAATTAAGACATTGTGGAAATTGTTTCACAACTAATACAGCCTGGAACACCGTAGTGTGATGGTGTGTCCGAACATCATAACTGCACCCTATTGGATATGATGCATACGATGATGTCTCTTATCGAATTACCACGATAGTTTATGGGTTAGGCATTAGAGACAACCACATTCACTTTAAATAGGGCACCACGTAATTCCGATGAGATGACACCGTATGAACTATGGTTTAGAGAAACCTAAGCTGTCATTTCTTAAAAGGTTTGGGGCTGCGACGCTTATGTGAAAAAAGTTTCAGGCTAATAAGCTCGAACCCAAAGCGTATAAATGCATCTTCATAGGACACCCAAAACAGTTGGGCATACCTCCTGTCTCAGATCCGAAAGCAATAAGGGATTGTTTCTAGAATCTGGTCCTTTCTCGAGGAAAAGTTTCTCTCGAAAGAATTGAGTGGGAGGATGGTGGAAACTTGATGAGGTTATTGAACCGTCTCTTCAACTAGTGTGTGGCAGAGCACGGAAATTGTTCCTGTGGCACCCACACCAATTGAAGTGGAAGCTTATGATATTGATCACGAGACTTCAGGTCAAGTCACTCCCAAACCTCGTAGGATAACAAGGATGCGTACTACTTCTGAGTGGTACGTAATCCTGTCTTGAAGTCATGTTGCTAGACAATAATGAACCTACAAGCTGTGGAGAAGCGTTGGTGGGCCCGGATTCCGATAAATGGCTCGAGGCCATAAAATCCGAGGTAGGATCCATGTATGAAAACAAAGTGTAGACTTTGGAAGAACTACTTGATGGCCGTAAGGCTGTTGAGTACAGATGGATTTTAAAAGGAAGACAGACAATGATGGTGTGTATCACCATTAAGAAAGCTCGACTTGTCGTTAAGATGTTTTCCGACAAGTTCAAGGAGTTGACTATGGTGAGACTTTCTCACTCATAGCGATGCTGAGAGTCTGTTGGAATTATATTAGCGATTACTGCATTATTTATGAAATCTTGCAGATAGGATGTCAAAACATTGTTTCCTTGACGATTTATGAGGAAAGGTTGTATGTGATACAACCGGAAGTTTTTGTCAATCCTGAAATATGCTAATAAGTATGCAAAGCTCCAGCAATCCTTCTAAGGACTGGAGTAAGCATCTCGGAGTTGGAATGTGTGCTTTGATGAGATGATCAAAGATTTTGGTTTATACAAAGTTTATGAGAAACTTGTATTTCCAAAGAAGTGAGTGGGAGCACTATAGAATTTCTGATGAGTATATGTTGTTGACATATTATGGATCAGAAATGATGTAGAATTTCTGGAAAGCATATAGGGTTATTTGGAAAGTGTTTTTTAATTGAAAGCCTGGATTAAGCTACTTGAACATTGAGCATCAAGATCTATAAGGATAGATCAAAACGCTTAATGGTACTTTCAAATGAGCACATACCTTGACATGATCTTGAAGGTGTTCAAGATGGACCAGTCAAAGAAGGAGTTCTTGCCTGAGTTGTAAGGTATGAAGTTAAGACTTAAAGCTCGACCACGGCAGAATAGAGAGAAAGGACGAAGGTCGTCCCCTATGCTTAAGACATAGGCTCTACAGTATGCTATGCTGTGTACCGCACCTGAAGTGTGCCTTGCCATGAGTCAGTCAAGGGGTACAAGAGTGATCCAAGAATGGATCACAGGACAGCGGTCAAAGTTATCCTTAGTAACTAGTGGACTAAGGAATTTTTCTCGATTATGGAGGTGGTAAGAGAGTTCATCGTAAAGGGTTACGTCGATGCAAGCTTAACACCTATCCGGATAGCTCTGAGTAGAGATACCGGATACGTATAATGGAGCAACAATTTAGAATAGCTCCAAGTAGAACAGTTATTTGGAATAGCCCCAAATAGAACGTGGTAGCTACATCTAGGAGATGACATAGAGATTTGTGAAGCACACACGGATCTGAAAGGTTCAGACCCGTTGACTAAAATATCTCTCACAAGCAACATGATCAAACCCAGAACTCATTGAGTGCTAATCACATAGTGATGTGAACTAGATTATTGACTCTAGTAAACTCTTTGGATGTTAGTCACATGGGGATGTGACCTTGAGTGTTAATCACATATTGATGTGAGCTAGATTATTGACTCTAGTGCAAGTGGGAGACTGTTGGAAATATGCCCTAGAGGCAATAATAAATTGATTATTATTATATTTCCTTGTTCATGATAATCGTTTATTATCCATGCTATAATTGTATTGATAGGAAACTCAGATACATGTGTGGATACATAGACAACACCATGTCCCTAGTAAGCCTCTAGTTGACTAGCTCGTTGATCAATAGATGGTTACGGTTTCCTGACCATGGACATTGGATGTCATTGATAACGGGATCACATCATTAGGAGAATGATGTGATGGACAAGACCCAATCCTAAGCATGGCACTAGATCGTGTAGTTCGTATGCTAAAGCTTTGCTAATGTCAAGTATCATTTCCTTGGACCATGAGATTGTGCAACTCCCGGATACCGTAGGAATGCTTTGGGTGTACCAAACGTCACAACGTAACTGGGTGGCTATAAAGGTACATTACAGGTATCTCCGAAAGTGTCTGTTGGGTTGGCACGAATCGAGACTCGGATTTGTCACTCCGTGTGAACGGAGAGGTATCTCTGGGCCCACTCGGTAGGACATCATCATAATGTGCACAGTGTGATCAAGGAGTTGATCATGGGATGATGTGTTACGGAACGAGTAAAGAGACTTGCCGGTAACGAGATTGAACAAGGTATCGGGATACCAACGATCGAATCTCGGGCAAGTATCGTACCGATAGACAAAGGGAATTGTATACGGGATTGATTAAGTCCTTGACATCGTGGTTCATCCGATGAGATCATCGTGGAACATGTGGGAGCCAACATGGGTATCCAGATCCCGCTGTTGGTTATTGACCGGAGAACGTCTCGGTCATGTCTGCATGTCTCCCGAACCCGTAGGGTCTACACACTTAAGGTTCGATGACGCTAGGGTTATAAAGGAAGTTAGTATGTGGTTACCGAATATTGTTCGGAGTCCCAGATGAGATCCTGGACGTCACGAGGAGTTCCGGAATGGTCCGGAGGTAAAGATTTATATATGGGAAGTCCTGTTTTGGACACCGGAAGAGTTTCGGGGTTTATCGGTAATGTACCGGGACCACCGGGAGGGTCCCGGGGGTCCACCAAGTGGGGCCACCTGCCCCGGAGGCTTACGTGGGCTAAGGGTGGTGAGGTACCAGCCCCTAAGTGGGCTGGTGCGCCTCCCACAAGGCCCAAGGGCAGCTAGGAGGAAAAAAGGAGGAAACCCTAGGCTTAGATGGGCCTTAAGGCCCACCCTAGGGGCGCCATCCTTCTCTCCCCCTCTTGGCCGCCCCCTTTCTTCCCATCTAGGGCTGCCGCCCCCCTAGGGGTGGGAACCCTAGAGGGGGCGCAGCCCCTCCCCTTCCCCTATATATATGAGGCCTAAGGGGCTGCCCACAACACATGTGATTCGATCTCTCTTGGTGCAGCCCTGCGTCTCTTCTTCCTCCTCTTCTGTGGTGCTTGGCGAAGCCCTGCAGGATTGCCACGCTCCTCCATCACCACCACGCCGTTGTGCTGCTGCTGGATGGAGTCTTCCTCAACCTCTCCCTCTCTCCTTGCTGGATCAAGGCGTGGGAGACGTCACCGGGCTGTACGTGTGTTGAACGCGGAGGTGCCGTGCGTTCGGCACTTGGTCATCGGTGATTTGAATCACGACGAGTACGACTCCATCAACCCCGTTCACTTGAACGCTTCCGCTTAGCGATCTACAAGGGTATGTAGATGCAACTCTCTTTCTACTCGTTGCTAGTCTCTCCATAGATAGATCTTGGTGATACGTAGGAAAATTTTTGAATTTCTGCTACGTTCCCCAACACATCTCACTGTTGGGGAACGTAGTAATTTCGAAAATTTTCCTACGCACACGCAAGATCATGGTGATGCATAGCCACAAGGGGAGAGTATTGTCTACGTACCAACGCAGACCGACTGCGGAAGCGATCACACAACGTAGAGGAAGTAGTCGTACGTCTTCTTCCCGATCCAACCGATCCAAGCACCGTTACTCCGGCACCTCCGAGTTCTTAGCACACGTTCAGCTCGATGACGATCCTTGGGCTCCGATCCAGCAAAGCGTCGAGGAAGAGTTCCGTCAGCACAACGGCGTGGTGACGAGCTTGATGTACTACCGACGCAGGGCTTCGCCTAAGCTCTACAACGATATGTCCGAGGTGGAATTTGGTGGCAGGGGGCACCGCACACGGCTAAGGAACGATCAACAATGATCAACTTGTGTGTCTATGGGGTGCCCCCTGCCCCAGTATATAAAGGAGCAGGGGGAGGGGTTCGGCCGGCTAGGGAGAGGGGCGCAGGAGGAGTCCTACTCCTACCGGGAGTAGGACCCCCCCCCCCAATCCTATTCCTAATAGGATTCTTCCAAAGGGAAGAGAGAAAGAGGGGGCCTGCCCCTTCTCCTAGTCCTAATAGGACTAGGGAAGGGGGGAGGCGCGCAGCCCCTGTGGGCAGCCCCTTTCACTTTTCCACTAAGGCCCAATAGGCCCATTTGCCTCCCGGGGGGGTTCCGGTAACCCTCCCGGTATTCCGATAAATCCTGATTTCACCCGGAACACTTCCGGTGTCCAAACATAGGCTTCCAATATATCAATCTTTACGTCTCGACCGTTTCGAGACTCCTCGTCATGTCCGTGATCACATCCGGGACTCCGAACAACCTTCGGTACATCAAAATGCATAAACTCATAATAACTGTCATCGTAACGTTAAGCGTGCGGACCCTACGGTTCGAGAACAATGTAGACATGACCGAGACACGTCTCCGGTCAATAACCAATAGCGGGACCTGGATGCCCATATTGGCTCCTACATATTCTACGAAGATCTTTATCGGTCAGACCGCATAACAACATACGTTGTTCCCTTTGTCATCGGTATGTTACTTGCCCGAGATTCGATCGTCGGTATCCAATACCTAGTTTAATCTCGTTACCGGCAAGTCTCTTTACTCGTTCCGTAATACATCATCTCACAACTAACATATTAGTTGCAGTGCTTGCAAGGCTTATGTGATGTGTATTACCGAGAGGGCCCAGAGATACCTCTCCGACACTCGGAGTGACAAACCCTAATCTCGAAATACGCCAACCCAACATCTACCATTGGAGACACCTGTAGTACTCCTTTATAATCACCCAGTTACATTGTGATGTTTGGTAGTACCCAAAGTATTCCTCCGGTAAACGGGAGTTGCATAATCTCATAGTTATAGGACCATGTATAAGTCATGAAGAAAGCAATAGCAACATACTAAACGATCGGGTGCTAAGCTAATGGAATGGGTCATGTCAATCAGATCATTCAACTAATGATGTGACCTCGTTAATCAAATAACAACTCTTTGTTCATGGTTAGGAAACATAACCATCTTTGATTAACGAGCTAGTCAAGTAGAGGCATACTAGTGACACTCTGTTGGTCTATGTATTCACACATGTATTATGTTTCCGGTTAATACAATTCTAGCATGAATAATAAACATTTATCATGATATAAGGAAATAAATAATAAATTTATTATTGCCTCTAGGGAATATTTCCTTCAGTCTCCCACTTGCACTAGAGTCAATAATCTAGATTACACAGTAATGATTCTAACACCCATGGAGCCTTGGTGTTGATCATGTTTTGCTCGTGGAAGAGGCTTAGTCAACGGGTCTGCAACATTCAGATCCGTATGTATCTTGCAAATCTCTATGTCTCCCACCTAGACTAAATCCCGGATGGAGTTGAAGCGTCTCTTGATGTGTTTGGTTCTTTTGTGAAATCTGGATTCCTATGCCAAGGCAATTGCACCAGTATTGTCACAGAAGATTTTCATTGGACCCGATGCACTAGGTATGACACCTAGATCGGATATGAACTCCTTCATCCAGACTCCTTCGTTCGCTGCTTCCGAAGCAGCTATGTACTCCGCTTCACATGTAGATCCCGCTACGACGCTTTGTTTAGAACTGCACCAACTGACAGCTCCACCGTTTAAAGTAAACACGTATCCGGTTTGCGATTTAGAATCGTCCGGATCAGTGTCAAAGCTTGCATCAACGTAACCTCTTGCGGTGAGCTCTTTGTCACCTCCATATACGAGAAACATATCCCTAGTCCTTTTCAGGTATTTCAGGATGTTCTTGACCGCTGTCCAGTGATCCACTCCTGGATTACTTTGGTACCTCCCTGCTAAACTTATAGCAAGGCACACATCAGGTCTGGTACACAGCATTGCATACATGATAGAGCCTATGGCTGAAGCATAGGGAACATCTTTCATTTTCTCTCTATCTTCTGTAGTGGTCGGGCATTGAGTCTGACTCAACTTCACACCTTGTAACATAGGCAAGAACCCTTTCTTTGCTTGATCCATTTTGAACTTCTTCAAAATCTTGTCAAGGTATGTGCTTTGTGAAAGTCCAATTAAGCGTCTTGATCTATCTCTATAGATCTTTATGCCTAATATGTAAGCAGCTTCCCCGAGGTCTTTCATCGAAAAACTTTTATTCAAGTATCCCTTTATGCTATCCAGAAATTCTATATCATTTCCAATCAGCAATATGTCATCCACATATAATATCAGAAATGCTACAGAGCTCCCACTCACTTTCTTGTAAATACAGGCTTCCCCAAAAGTCTGTATAAAGCCAAATGCTTTGATCACACTATCAAAGCGTTTATTCCAACTCCAAGATGCTTGCACCAGTCCATAAATGGATCGCTGGAGTTTGCACACTTTGTTAGCTCCCTTCGGATCGACAAAACCTTCTGGTTGCATCATATACAACTCTTCTTCCAGAAATCCATTCAGGAACGCAGTTTTGATATCCATTTGCCATATTTCATAATCATAAAATGCGGCGATTGCTAACATGATTCTGACGGACTTAAGCATCGCTACGGGTGAGAAGGTCTCATCGTAGTCAACCCCTTGAACTTGTCGAAAACCTTTTGCGACAAGTCGAGCTTTATAGACAGTAATATTACCGTCAGCGTCAGTCTTTTTCTTGAAGATCCATTTATTCTCAATTGCTTGCCGATCATCGGGGAAGTCAACCAAAGTCCATACTTTGTTCTCATACATGGATCCCATCTCAGATTTCATGGCCTCAAGCCACTTTGCGGAATCTGGGCTCACCATCGCTTCTTCATAGTTCGTAGGTTCATCATGATCTAGTAGCATGACTTCCAGAACTGGATTACCGTACCACTCTGGTGCGGATCTCACTCTGGTTGATCTACGTGTTTCAGTAGTATCTTGTCCTGAAGTTTCATGATCATCATGATTAGCTTCCTCACAAATTGGTATAGGCGTCGCAGAAACAGTTTTCTGTGATGTACTATTTTCCAATAAGGGAGCAGGTACAGTTACCTCGTCAAGTTCTACTTTCCTCCCACTCACTTCTTTCGAGAGAAACTCCTTCTCTAGAAATGATCCATTCTTAGCAACGAATGTCTTGCCTTCGGATCTGTGATAGAAGGTATACCCAACAGTTTCCTTTGGGTATCCTATGAAGACACATTTCTTCGCTTTGGGTTCGAGCTTATCAGGTTGAAGCTTTTTCACATAAGCATCGCAGCCCCAAACTTTAAGAAACGACAACTTTGGTTTCTTGCCAAACCATAGTTCATAAGGTGTCGTCTCAACGGATTTTGATGGTGCCCTATTTAATGTGAATGCGGCCGTCTCTAAAGCATAACCCCAAAACGATAGCGGTAAATCAGTAAGAGACATCATAGATCGCACCATATCTAGTAAAGTACGATTACGATGTTCGGACACACCATTACGCTGTGGTGTTTCGGGTGGCGTGAGTTGCGAAACTATTCCACAGTTTTTCAAATGTACACCAAACTCGTAACTCAAATATTCTCCTCCGCGATCAGATCATAGAAACTTTATTTTCTTGTTACGATGATTTTCAACTTCACTCTGAAATTTCTTGAACTTTTCAAATGTTTCAGACTTATGTTTCATCAAGTAGATATACCCATATCTGCTTAAATCATCTATGAAGGTGAGAAAATAACGATATCCTCCACGAGCCTCAATATTCATCGGACCACATACATCGGTATGTATGATTTCCAATAAATCTGTTGCTCTCTCCATAGTACCGGAGAACGGTGTTTTAGTCATCTTGCCTATGAGGCACGGTTCGCAAGTACCAAGTGATTCATAATCAAGTGGTTCCAGAAGCCCATCAGTATGGAGTTTCTTCATGCGCTTTACACCGATATGACCTAAACGGCAGTGCCACAAATAAGTTGCACTATCATTATCAACTCTGCATCTTTTGGCTTCCACATTATGAATATGTGTATTACTACTATCGAGATTCAACAAGAATAGACCACTCTTCAAAGGTGCATGACCATAAAAGATATTACTCGTATAAATAGAACAACCATTATTCTCTGATTTAAATGAATAACCGTCTCGCATTAAACAAGATCCAGATATAATGTTCATGCTCAACGCTGGCACCAAATAACAATTATTTAGGTCTAATATTAATCCCGAAGGTAGATGTAGAGGTAGCGTGCCGACCGCGATCACATCGACTTTGGAACCGTTTCCCACGCGCATCGTCACCTCGTCCTTTGCTAGCGTCCGCTTATTCCGTAGTCCCTGTTTCGAGTTGCAAATATTAGCAACAGAACCAGTATCAAATACCCAGGTGCTACTGCGAGCTCTAGTAAGGTACACATCAATAACATGTATATCACATATACCTTTGTTCACCTTGCCATCCTTCTTATTCGCCAAATACTTGGGGCAGTTCCGCTTCCAGTGACCAGTCTGCTTGCAGTAGAAGCACTCAGTTTCAGGCTTAGGTCCAGACTTGGGTTTCTTCTCCTGAGCAGCAACTTGCTTGTTGTTCTTCTTGAAGTTCCCCTTCTTCTTCCCTTTGCCCTTTTTCTTGAAACTAGTGGTCTTGTTGACCATCAACACTTGATGCTCCTTCTTGATTTCTACCTCCGCAGCTTTCAGCATTGCGAAGAGCTCGGGAATAGTCTTGTTCATCCCTTGCATATTATAGTTCATCATGAAGCTCTTGTAGCTTGGTGGCAGTGATTGGAGAATTCTGTCAATGACGCAATCATATGGAAGATTAACTCCCATCTGAATCAAGTGATTATTATACCCAGACATTTTGAGTATATGCTCACTGACAGAACCGTTCTCCTCCATCTTGCAGCTATAGAACTTATTGGAGACTTCATATCTCTCAATTCGGGCATTTGCTTGAAATATTAACTTCAACTCCTGGAACATCTCATATGCTCCATGACGTTCAAAACGTCGTTGAAGTCCCGATTCTAAGCCGTAAAGCATGGCACACTGAACTATCGAGTAGTCATCAGCTTTGCTCTGCCAGACGTTCATAACATCTGGTGTTGCTCCAGCAGCAGGCCTGGCACCTAGCGGTGCTTCCAGGACGTAATTCTTCTGTGCAGCAATGAGGATAATCCTCAGGTTACGGACCCAGTCCGTGTAATTGCTACCGTCATCTTTGAACTTTGCTTTCTCAAGGAACGCATTAAAATTCAACGGAACAACAGCACGAGCCATCTATCAACGATCAACATAACAAGCAAGATACTATCAGGTACTAAGTTCATGATAAGTTTAAGTTCAGTTAATCAAATTACTTAGGAACTCCCACTTAGATAGACATCCCTCTAATCCTCTAAGTGATCACATGATCACATGATCTCACTCTGGTTAATCTTCCATATGATTGCGTCATTGACAGAATTCTCCAATCACTGCCACCAAGCTACAAGAGCTTCGTGATGAACTATAATATGCAAGGGATGAACAAGACTATTCCCGAGCTCTTCGCTATGCTGAAAGCTGCGGAGGTAGAAATCAAGAAGGAGCATCAAGTGTTGATGGTCAACAAGACCACTAGTTTCAAGAAAAAGGGCAAAGGGCAGAAGAAGGGGAACTTCAAGAAGAACAGCAAGCAAGTTGCTGCTCAGGAGAAGAAACCTAAGTCTGGACCTAAGCCTGAAACTGAGTGCTTCTACTGCAAGCAGACTGGTCACTGGAAGCGGAACTGCCCCAAGTATTTGGCGGATAAGAAGGATGGCAAGGTGAACAAAGGTATATGTGATATACATGTTATTGATGTGTACCTTACTAGAGCTCGCAGTAGCACCTGGGTATTTGATACTGGTTCTGTTGCTAATATTTGCAACTCGAAACAGGGACTATGGAATAAGCGGACGCTAGCAAAGGACGAGGTGACGATGCGCGTGGGAAACGGTTCCAAAGTCGATGTGATCGCGGTCGGCACGCTACCTCTACATCTACCTTCGGGATTAATATTAGACCTAAATAATTGTTATTTGGTGCCAGCGTTGAGCATGAACATTATATCTGGATCTTGTTTAATGCGAGACGGTTATTCATTTAAATCAGAGAATAATGGTTGTTCTATTTATATGAGTAATATCTTTTATGGTCATGCACCTTTGAAGAGTGGTCTATTCTTGTTGAATCTCGATAGTAGTGATACACATATTCATAATGTAGAAGCCAAAAGATGCAGAGTTGATAATGATAGTGCAACTTATTTGTGGCACTGCCGTTTAGGTCATATCGGTGTAAAGCGCATGAAGAAACTCCATACTGATGGGCTTTTGGAACCACTTGATTATGAATCACTTGGTACTTGCAAACCGTGCCTCATAGGCAAGATGACTAAAACACCGTTCTCCGGTACTATGGAGAGAGCAACAGATTTATTGGAAATCATACATACCGATGTATGTGGTCCGATGAATATTGAGGCTCGTGGCGGATATCGTTATTTTCTCACCTTCACAGATGATTTAAGCAGATATGGGTATATCTACTTAATGAAACATAAGTCTGAAACATTTGAAAAGTTCAAGGAATTTCAGAGTGAAGTTGAAAATCATCGTAACAAGAAAATAAAGTTTCTTCGATCTGATCGTGGAGGAGAATATTTGAGTTACGAGTTTGGTGTACATTTGAAAAATTGTGGAATAGTTTCGCAACTCACGCCACCCGGAACACCACAGCGTAATGGTGTGTCCGAACGTCGTAATCGTACTTTACTGGATATGGTGCGATCTATGATGTCTCTTACTGATTTACCGCTATCGTTTTGGGGTTATGCTTTAGAGACGGCCGCATTCACGTTAAATAGGGCACCATCAAAATCCGTTGAGACGACGCCTTATGAACTATGGTTTGGCAAGAAACCAAAGTTGTCGTTTCTTAAAGTTTGGGGCTGCGATGCTTATGTGAAAAAGCTTCAACCTGATAAGCTCGAACCCAAAGCGGAGAAATGTGTCTTCATAGGATACCCAAAGGAAACTGTTGGGTATACCTTCTATCACATATCCGAAGGCAAGACATTCGTTGCTAAGAATGGATCATTTCTAGAGAAGGAGTTTCTCTCGAAAGAAGTGAGTGGGAGGAAAGTAGAACTTGACGAGGTAACTGTACCTGCTCCCTTATTGGAAAATAGTACATCACAGAAAACTGTTTCTGCGACACCTATACCAATTAGTGAGGAAGCTAATGATGATGATCATGAAACTTCAGGACAAGATACTACTGAACCACGTAGATCAACCAGAGTGAGATCCGCACCAGAGTGGTACGATAATCCAGTTCTGGAAGTCATGCTACTAGATCATGATGAACCTATGAACTATGAAGAAGCGATGGTGAGCCCAGATTCCGCAAAGTGGCTTGAGGCCATGAAATCTGAGATGGGATCCATGTATGAGAACAAAGTATGGACTTTGGTTGACTTGCCCGATGATCGGCAAGCAATTGAGAATAAATGGATCTTCAAGAAAAAGACTGACGCTGACGGTAATATTACTGTCTATAAAGCTTGACTTGTCGCAAAAGGTTTTCGACAAGTTCAAGGGGTTGACTACGATGAGACCTTCTCACCCGTAGCGATGCTTAAATCCGTCAGAATCATGTTAGCAATTGCCGCATTTTATGATTATGAAATATGGCAGATGGATGTCAAAACTGCGTTCCTGAATGGATTTCTGGAAGAAGAGTTGTATATGATGCAACCAGAAGGTTTTGTCGATCCAAAGGGAGCTAACAAAGTATGCAAACTCCAGCGATCCATTTATGGACTGGTGCAAGCATCTCGGAGTTGGAATAAACGCTTTGATAGTGTGATCAAAGCATTTGGCTTTATACAGACTTTTGGAGAAGCCTGTATTTACAAGAAAGTGAGTGGGAGCTCTGTAGCATTTCTGATATTATATGTGGATGACATATTGCTGATTGGAAATGATATAGAATTTCTGGATAGCATAAAGGGATACTTGAATAAAAGTTTTTCGATGAAAGACCTCGGGGAAGCTGCTTACATATTAGGCATAAAGATCTATAGAGATAGATCAAGACGCTTAATTGGACTTTCACAAAGCACATACCTTGACAAGATTTTGAAGAAGTTCAAAATGGATCAAGCAAAGAAAGGGTTCTTGCCTGTGTTACAAGGTGTGAAGTTGAGTCAGACTCAATGCCCGACCACTGCAGAAGATAGAGAGAAAATGAAAGATGTTCCCTATGCTTCAGCCATAGGCTCTATCATGTATGCAATGCTGTGTACCAGACCTGATGTGTGCCTTGCTATAAGTTTAGCAGGGAGGTACCAAAGTAATCCAGGAGTGGATCACTGGACAGCGGTCAAGAACATCCTGAAATACCTGAAGAGGACTAAGGATATGTTTCTCGTATATGGAGGTGACAAAGAGCTCACCGTAAGAGGTTACGTTAATGCAAGCTTTGACACTGATCCGGACGATTCTAAATCGCAAACCGGATACGTGTTTACTTTAAACGGTGGAGCTGTCAGTTGGTGCAGTTCTAAACAAAGCGTCGTAGCGGGATCTACATGTGAAGCGGAGTACATAGCTGCTTCGGAAGCAGCGAACGAAGGAGTCTGGATGAAGGAGTTCATATCCGATCTAGGTGTCATACCTAGTACATCGGGTCCAATGAAAATCTTTTGTGACAATACTGGTGCAATTGCTTTGGCAAAGGAATCCAGATTTCACAAAAGGACCAAACACATCAAGAGACGCTTCAACTCCATCCGGGATTTAGTCCAGGTGGGAGACATAGAGATTTGCAAGATACATACGGATCTGAATGTTGCAGACCCGTTGACTAAGCCTCTTCCATGAGCAAAACATGATCAACACCAAAGCTCCATGGGTGTTAGAATCATTATTGTGTAATCTAGATTATTGACTCTAGTGCAAGTGGGAGACTGAAGGAAATATGCCCTAGAGGCAATAACAAAGTTATTATTTATTTCCTTAAAACCATGATAAGTGTTTATTATTCATGCTAGAATTGTATTAACCGGAAACATAATACATGTGTGAATACATAGACAAAACAGAGTGTCACTAGTATGCCTCTACTAGACTAGCTCGGTAATCAAAGATGGTTATGTTTCCTAACCATGAACAAAGAGTTGTTATTTGATTAACGAGGTCACATCATTAGTTGAATGATCTGATTGACATGACCCATTCCATTAGCTTAGCACCCGATCGTTTAGTATGTTGTTATTGCTTTCTTCATGACTTATACATGTTCCTATAACTATGAGATTATGCAACTCCCGTTTACCGGAGGAACACTTTGGGTACTACCAAACGTCACAACGTAACTGGGTGATTATAAAGGAGTATTACAGGTGTCTCCAATGGTAGATGTTGGGTTGGCGTATTTCGAGATTAGGGTTTGTCACTCCGATTGTCGGAGAGGTATCTCTGGGCCCTCTCGGTAATACACATCACATAAGCCTTGCAAGCATAATAACTAAGATGTTAGTTATGAGATGATGTATTACGGAACGAGTAAAGAGACTTGCCAGTAACGAGATTGAACTAGGTATTGGATACCGATGATCGAATCTCAGGCAAGTAACATACCGATGACAAAGGGAACAACGTATGTTGTTATGCGGTCTGACCGATAAAGATCTTCGTAGAATATGTAGGAGCCAATATGGGCATCCAGGTCCCGCTATTGGTTATTGACCGGAGATGTGTCTCGGTCATGTCTACATTGTTCTCGAACCGTAGGGTCCGCACGCTTAATGTTACGATGATAGTTATTATGAGTTTATGCATTTTGATGTACCGAAGGTTGTTCGGAGTCCCGGATGTGATCACGGACATGACGAGGAGTCTCGAAATGGTCGAGACGTAAAGATTGATATATTGGAAGCCTATGTTTGGACATCAGAAGTATTCCGGGTGAAATCGGGATTTTACCGGAATACCGTGAGGGTTACCGGAACCCTCCGGAAGGCAAATGGGCCTATTGGGCCTTAGTGGAAAGGTGAAAGGGGCTGCCCACAAGGGCTGCGCGCCTCCCCCCTTCCCTAGTCCTATTAGGACTAGGAGAAGGGGCCGGCCCCCCCTCTTTCTCTCTTCTCTTTGGAGAATCCTATTAGGAATAGGGTTGGGGGGAGTCCTACTCCCGGTAGGAGTAGGACTCCTCCTGCGCCCCTCTCCCTAGCCGGCCGAACCCCTCCCCCTGCTCCTTTATATACGGGGGCAGGGGGCACCCCATAGACACACAAGTTGATCATTGTTGATCGTTCCTTAGCCGTGTGCGGTGCCCCCTGCCACCAAATTCCACCTCGATCATACCGTTGTAGTGCTTAGGCGAAGCCCTACGTCGGTAGTACATCAAGATCGTCACCACGCCGTCGTGCTGACGGAACTCCTCCCCGAAGCTTTGCTGGATCGGAGCCCGGGGATTATCATCGAGCTGTACGTGTGCTAAGAACTCGGAGGTGCCGGAGTAACGGTGCTTGGATCGGTCGGATCAGGAAGAAGACGTACGACTACTTCCTCTACGTTGTGTGATCGCTTCCGCAGTCGGTCCGCGTTGGTACGTAGACAACACTCTCCCCTCTCGTTGCTATGCATCACCATGATCTTGCGTGTGCGTAGGAAAATTTTGAAATTACTACGTTCCCCAACAGGGGGGGGGGGGATAGAGCCATAACTCATCTATCTCCTCATCATCGTCTTTGTCCCAGATCAACAAGTAGTTTATACACATATATAGGGAACCATCATGTTAATCATACAACCAAATATCAAATGCCACCGCATATATTCGGCATTTTCCAACTAGCAAACGCTAGTAACCGTAACAGGCGATCCCAGGCTACCAACTCACCGGGGCTTACAGTGCAAACTCGATCCAATATAATCCAATCCAAGGAAGATCCGACGACCACGCCGAACTAGAATCTCACAGGGAAAGATTGATACTAGAATCACATGGGAGAAAAGAGTCGCTGTCAGGGCATACTAGAACCTTGCATGGAAATTCCAATACCAAGAACATATATAGATCATCTCCATCGAAGGTCTTGTGGTTTCCACACATATCGGGGGAATAAAATCAAATGACACTACATATATTCGGTATTTTACAACTAGAAAACCCTAGCTAATTGTAACCGGAGCTCCCAAGGTACCAACTCATCGGGGCTTCTAGTGCGAGGACGATGCTGACCCAATATAATCCAATCGGAGATCCGTTTTTTGAGAAAGAGGGCATGTACGTCTAGTTTGTCTACATAAACCATATCTGAATTGAAGTTGTGCACTCATCAGAAGGTCCTGGTAGAGAATACACTTTCTGATATCCTTGTTTGTAGATTCAATGCCTGAACTCAAGAATTCCAATCTGCCAAGTTTGAACAGGTAAGTCTCTCGTAACGTTGGAATTTCACTTTCAGTTATGCAAATAATTTGGAAAATGGTCAAAACTCTGTTGACCCAGAACTCTATTGTCTGGGCTCTGAATACTAGGTTGAATATAGTAGCGCTCTACATTAGCCCATCAGCAAAGATAGCCCTACTTCTCTTCACCTTCTTTTCAGTTCGACCACGCGTCTGCCGCCCTCCATTGCGATCTCGCCCAATCGCTAGGTCTGCTCCTCTGACTCTCGATCGGGGGATCACATATGGCACTCAGGTCGCCCGCAAGCGACCTGGCATGCACCCCCCCCCCCCTCGTGCGTTGGGCTGTTGTATTGGCCGGCCCATTTTCCACGTAAAACAAAGTTTAACGATTCAATAAATCTTCATTGAATTCAATTTTTTGTTCACCTATTTCAAAAATGTTCTTCAAAATTCTAACTTTGGCCATTGAACTAAAAATATGTTCATAAAATACGAATTTTGTTCATAGTTTTCAAAAATTGTTCATTGAATTAAAATTTTTTCATCCATTTTTTCAAAAAGGAAATATTGAACAAATTTTGTTCATCAAGTTCAAAAAAGGTTCCTCGAACTCAAACGTGTTCATCAAATACAAAAATTATTCATCATTATTAAAAATGCTCATAAAAATTTGTTCTTCAAAATAAAAATGTTCAATTAAATTGAAAAATGTTTATTCTTTTGAAATCATAAACAGTTTTTAATTCAAGAACTTTTTTGAAAATTCATTTTTTTTTAATTTAGAATCTTTTCGCAATCGCAAATTATTTTAACATAGAATAAAACAAACCCAAAAAATATAAAGGAAAAGTAAAAACGAACAAAAAACACAGGGCCGGTGCAACAGGGCGCGCGGGGTGGAGCTATAGGCTGGGTTATTTACTAGGAGGATGGCCCGAGAAAAAAAGCCCAGGAACAGCCTACTGTCTAGACTGCTTATCCCGTGCCTCTCGACGCCAGCTGATTGCCCTGATCCCCTCTGCTCTACGCATTCGATCCGCCGCCAGCACCTGCCTCAGTGCCTCGCCCAGTCATTTTCGCCGCCTCGCCGGCCCCTCCCGTCAGTCCCTGCCGGGCTGCCGACTGCAATGCCTTTGGCAGTACGGCACCACCACGAAGCAGCGCCGACGTCGGCGTGCCCAGCCGCCCCTGCCAGCGCAAGGAGACCGCGCTTGACCTGACCAAGTTCGTCGACAAGGGCGTCCATGTGAAGCTCACCGGCTGCCGTCAAGGTTACTTCGTAAAGACGAAAACCCTTTTCTTTCGTGCTAAGCTCTGCACCATCAGATCCTCTCGTAGTTGTTTGTGTTAGCCACTTAGCCTGCTAACTGCCTCTCTAGACAGGGTAATCCTTACAGACTTGCTACAAATGTTACTGGCGCGAGTACGCGACTTGTTAGTTTGGTTTTTATCTGATTTAGTTGCTTCGTCTTGTGTTTCTTTAGTATTGACGTGCTGTTGTCTTTTGAGAAGCAAGCAGATTAAAATTGCCACGTTAAATTGTAACTACTTGTTTGTCTTTTGAGATTGATCCTAAAACTCTATTAGAAAATGTTCAATTTATATATAACAAAATTGTTCATATATTATACAATAGTCTTCAGTGTGTATTTATAAAATAATTTTTGGTGTGTATTTTCAAAAAATGTGACATAATAAAAAGTTCAGTATAAATTAAAAATATGTCGACAGTATTGAAAAAACATATACTGTTTATTACAAAACTTATATAAAAAAGAAGTGTGCATAAAAAAATGGAAAACCCGAAGAATATCCAAGATCTGAAAAAAGATAAAAGAAATATAAGAATGATTTTACATAATATTTTTTTAATACACGTCTAACCTTATTTGGAATACACATTTCAATTTTCTGAATGCATGATGAACATTTAAAAAAAATACACGTTCAACATTTTCCAAAAGCGTTCTCAACATTTTTAAAATTTGCCAGAAAATAAATATGCATCAAAATTTCCAATTTTTTAGTAGAAGCAGATAAATATATTACTTACTATACATGGCAACAAAGATATCTGCAGGTAAATATACTACTTCCTACAGGTGGCCTAACACGCTTTAGGTCGCGGGTATGATAGCTCTGTGAATCACGTATTTTTTGTTCCAGAATGTAGATTAATCTTCAGTTTGAAGAAAAACCAAAATTACTGTCCTGGAGGGAGTACTTATATGAGATAGAAATATGTGTGCCTCAAATTTTATATATACAAATATGAGTTAGAAATATGCGCGAGCTCCTGTGTTCGAATCACTTAGGCGCCATTTTTTTGTGTCTAAAAAGATAAAAGAAACCCAAAAACATATTAAAAACGAAACAGTCGTCCATAAAAGAAACAGGGTATAAGTTAGAGTATAAAAACAAGAAATCCTCAACTTTATCACATGCAATTGTGTGGAGTAGTGGTCAGCGAGCTTCTACCGCATTCTGTGCGTCCAAGTTTTGAATCCTGGCGGGCGAGCATATCTTTTAATTTTTGGTGCCGGATTTTCAGTTTTCCTTGCAAATGAGGCCATTTGTGTCATTAAATGTAAACCAAGCAAAAGAACATGCCACATCAGCCCTTGACAGGGGATCCCACTGGTCAGTTTCCATCAATACGTGTTTATATGTGGTACCAATCCGCTTGCACTACACCAATTGTGGTACTTATATGTAACTAAACCACACGGTTTAGATCATTTTGTAACAGCTTGACCTAAATATGGTACTGATATGCAAAATTTTGAATAGTGATACTAATTCTTACAACTGTCTCAAGTGTTGTATCTCGATGAAATTAACTTGGGGAGGGGGATTGGGTGAGGATGGAGGCCAACCGAAAGTGGCAGAGGACCTAGGCACCTAGTGATCTGCTACCGAAGCCGCATGGAGATGAGAAGAAGTTGTCCCGTTCATCTAGGTCGTTCTCTATTTTTTTTACAGAGTAGGTTGTTATCTCTAGCTATGTATTGTGGTCAGATGGCAACCAATCATGGACTGATGGGCGGCAGGCCATGATAGGATTAGGGCTACTAAAAAGAATGCAATTTTGCTAGTGGGCCACAGGCCAGAAGGCTGCAGTGAAGGTTCGTCGTTAACTATATGAATATCGTTGCTAATATCTTGTTCTTTTTCATAACAATAGGGGATTTTTGCAATATGCTCTACATATTACCATGGATACACAATTTGTCGCAATAAACAATAGTTATTGCAACGCAACGAAATTGAGGCGATAAATATATACTATTGTGACAAATACATATTTTGTTGCAATATTTAGCCAATTTTTGCAACAATATTTATAACTAATGCAACATCATTCGGATGTTGCAATATCTTTCCAAATATTACCACGAATAGTTATTCTATTGAAATACCTAGTCTCTATTGCAACCAACTAACTGGCTCACGCAACGAAATTTGTTTGTCGCAATATCGCTACTGTATTGCAATGACACTATAGTTTGTTGCAATACGGAGCCTCTATTGCAACAAAATGAGTATTTATCACGATAAAACTTAGTTGTGGCAGTACGTAGTTCCTATTACCACAACCCAGGAATTTGTGGTAATATTGTGTTCTATTGCAACGAAAACATAATTGTGGCAATAAATTTTGTTGCAATAGACCAGAATCCTTGTAGTGACTTTGATATTATTACCTCCATATCTCAAAACAATCATCAAGCATCAAACTTCTCTTAGTATTCAAAACACTCATAAGAAAATTTTACTAATCTTGAATACCTAGCATAATAGGATTTTAAGAAAATTACCATGATATTTAAGACTCTCAAAATAATCTAAGTGAAGCATGAGAGATCAATAGTTTCTATAAAACAAATCCACCACCGTGCTCGAAAAGATATAAGTGAAGTACTAGAGCAAAACTATATAACTCAAAAGATATAAGCGAAGCACATAGAGTATTCTAACAAATTCCAAATCATGTATGTCTCTCTCAAAAGGTGTGTACAGCAAGGATGATTGTGGTAAACTAAAAAGTAAAGACTCAAACCATACAAGACGCTCCAAGCAAAACACATATCATGTGGCGAATAAAAATATAGCTCCAAGTAAAGTTATCGATAGAAGTAGACGAAAGAGGGGATGCCTTCCGGGGCATCCCCAATCTTTGGGTTTTAGGTGTCCTTAGATTATCTTGAGGGTGCCATGGGCATCCCCAAGCTTAGGCTCTTGCCACTCCTTGTTCCATAATCCATCAAATCTTTACCCAAAACTTGAAAACTTCACAACACAAAACTCAAAGTAGAAAATCTCGTGAGCTCCGTTAGTGAAAGAAAACAAAAGACCACTTCAAGATACTGTAATTAACTCATTCCTTATTTATATTGGTGTTAACCTAATGTATTCCAACTTCTCTATGATTTATAAACTATTTTACTAGCCATAGATTCATCAAAATAAGCAAACAACACACGAAAAACAGAATCTGTCAAAAACAGAACATTCTGTAGTAATCTGTAGCTAGCGTAAGATCTGGAACCCCAACAATTCTAAAATAAATTTCTGGACGTGAGGAATTTATCTATTAATCATCTTCAAAAATAATTAACTAAATAGCACTTTTAAAATAAAAATGGCAGCAGTTCTTGTGAGCGCTAAAGTTTCTGTTTTTTACAGCAAGTGTAACAAGACTTTCCCCAAGTCTTCCCAACGGTTCTACTTGGCACAAACACTAATTAAACACAAAAAACACAACCAAAACAGAGGTCTAGATAAATTGTTTATTACTAAACAGGAGCAAAAGGCAAGGAATAAAAATAAAATTGGGTTGCCTCCCAACAATCGCTATCGTTTAACGCCCCTAGCTAGGCATAACAAGCAAGGATAGATCTAGGTATTGTCATCTTTGGTAGGAAATCCATAAGTGGCTCTCATAATAGATTCATAAGGTAATTTAATTTTCTTTCTAGGAAAGTGTTCCATACCTTTCCTTAATGGAAATTGGAATCTAATATTTCCTTCCTTCATATCAATAATTGCACCAATCGTTCTAAGGAAAGGTCTACCAAGAATAATAGGACATGAAGGATTGCAATCTATGTCAAGAACAATAAAATCTACGGGCACATAATTCCTATTTGCAACAATAAGAACATCATTAATTCTTTCCATAGGTTTCTTAATAGAGGAATCCGCAAGGTGCAAGTTTAGGGAGCAATCATCAAAATCATGGAAACCTAACAAATGACACAAAGTTTTTGGAATCGTGGAAACACTAGCACCCAAATCACATAAAGCATAGCATTCATGATCTTTAATTTTAATTTTAATAGTTGGTTCCCACTCATCATAAAGTTTTCTAGGGATAGAAACTTCCAATTCAAGTTTTTCTTCATAAGATTGCATCAAGGCATCAACGATATGTTTAGTGAACGCTTTATTTTGACTATAAGCGTGAGGAGAATTTAGCACGGATTGCAACAAGGAAATACAATCAATCAAAGAGCAGTTTTCATAAATAAATTCCTTGAAATCCAAAATAGTGGGTTTAGCAACATCTAGGGTTTTAATTTCTTCAATCCCCCTTTTATCAATTTTAGCATTAAGATAAAAAAATCCGAATTCTTGGAACGCCTTCTAGGTAAAGGTGGATCATATTCAGTCCCATCATTATCAAGATTAATATTGCAAAAAAATATTTAATAGGGGACACATCAATAACTTTTAGATCTTCATCTTTATTTTCATAGCAGCTAGAAGAACATGCTCTTATAAAGGCATCTTTCTTAGCACGCATCCTAGCGGTTCTTTCTTTGCACTCATCAATGGAAATTCTCATGTCTTTGAGAGACTCATTGATATCATGCTTAGGTGGAATAGATCTAAGTTTCAAAGAATCAACATCAAGAGCAATTCTATCAACGTTCCTAGCCAAATCATCAATCTTAAGCAATTTTTCTTCAATCATAGCATTGAAATTCTTTTGCGAAGTAATAAATTTTTTAATATTAGATTCAAAATCAGAGGGCATCTGATTATAATTTCCATAAGAATTGTTGTAGGAATTACCATAATTATTAGAGGGATTACTAGGATAAGGCCTAGGGTTGAAATTTCCTCTATACGTGTTGTTATCAAAATTGTTCCTACCAACAAAATTCACATCCATAGATTCATTATTATTCTCAATCAAAGTAGACAAGGGCATATCATTAGGATCATAAGAAACACTCTTACTAGCAAATAATTTCATAAGTTCATCCATCTTTCCACTCAAAACATTAATTTCTTCTATCGCATGCACCTTTTTATTAGTAGATCTTTCAGTATGCCATTGAGAATAATTAACCATAATATTATCTAGGAGTTTAGTACCTTCTCCTAAAGTGATTTCCATAAAAGTGCCTCCCGCGTCCGAATCTAAAAGATTTCTAGAAGCAAAATTCAATCCGGCATAAAAAATTTGTATAATCATCCACAAATTTAAACCATGAGTAGGGCAATTACATATCATTAGTTTCATTCTCTCCCAAGCTTCTGCAACATGTTCATGATCAAGTTGCTTAAAATTCATAATATCATTTCTAAGAGAGATGATCTTAGCGGGAGGAAAATACTTAGAGATAAAAGCATCTTTGCACTTATTCCATGAATCAATACTATTTTTAGGCAAAGACGAAAACCAAGCTTTAGCACGATCTCTAAGCGAACAAGAAAATAGCTTCAGTTTAACAATATCATTATCCACATCTTTATTCTTTTGCATATCACACAAATCAACGAAGCTATTTAGATGGGTAGCGGCATCTTCACTAGGAAGGCCAGAAAACGGATCTTTCATGACAAGATTTAACAAAGCAGTATTAATTTCACAAGATTCAGCATCGGTAAGAGGAGCAATCGAAGTGCTAATAAAATCATTGTTGTTGGTATTGGTGAAGTCACACAATTTAGTGTTATCTTGAGCCATCGTGACAAGAAAACGAACTAACACACAAGCAAACAAAAAGCAAGCGGGCAAAAAGAGGCAAACGGGACAGAGACGGAGGATAGGGAGAGAGGGTGAATAAAACGGCAAGGGTGAAGTGGGGGAGAGGCAAATGAGAGGCAAATGGCAAATAATGTAATGTGGGTGATAAGGGTATGTGATGGGTACTTGATATATTGACTTTTGCGTAGACCTCCCCGGCAACAGCGCCAGAAATCCTTCTTGCTACCTCTTGAGCTCTGCGTTGGTTTTCCCCGAAGAGGAAGGGATGATGCAGCAAAGTAGCGTAAGTATTTCCCTCAGTTTTTGAGAACCAAGGTATCAATCCAGTAGGAGGCTACGCGCGAGTCCCTCGTACCAGCACAAAACAAATAAATCCTCGCAACCAACGCGTTAAGGGGTTGTCAATCCCTACACGGCCACTTACAAGAGTGAGATCTGATAGATATGATAAGATAATATTTATGGTATTTTTATGATAAAGATGCAAAGTAAAATAAAAGCAAAGTAAAAGCAAAAGGAAATAACTAAGTATTGGTAGATTAATATGATGAAGATAGACCCGGGGGCCATAGGTTTCACTAGTGGCTTCTCTCGAGAGCATAAGTATTCTATGGTGGGTGAACAAATTACTGTTGACCAATTCACAGAATTGAGCATAGTTATGAGAATATCTAGGTATGATCATGTATATAGGCATCACGTCCAAGACAAGTAGACCGACTCCTGCCTGCATCTACTACTATTACTCCACTCATCGACCGCTATCCAGCATGCATCTAGAGTATTAAGTTAATGAAAACAGAGTAACGCCTTAAGCAAGATGACATGATGTAGAGGGATAAACTCATGCAATATGATGAAAACCCCATCTTTTTATCCTCGATGGCAACAATACAATACGTGCATTGCTGCCCCTACTGTCACTGAGAAAGGACACCGCAAGATTGAACCCAAAGCTAAGCACTTCTCCCATTGCAAGAAAGATTAATCTAGTAGGCCAAACCAAACTGATAATTTGAAGAGACTTGCAAAGATAACCAATCATACATAAAATAATTCAGAGAAGATTCAAATATTGTTCATAGATACACTTGATCATAAACCCACAATTCATCGGTCTCAATAAACACACCGCAAAAAGAAGGTTACATCGAATAGTTCTCCACAAGAGAGGGGGAGAACATTGTATTGAGATCCAAAAAGAGAGAAAAATCCATCTAGCTACTAACTATGGACCCGTAGGTCTGAGGTAAACTACTCACACTTCATCGAAGGGGCTATGGTGTTGATGTAGAAGCCCTCCGTGATCAATGCCCCCTCCAGCGGAGCTCCGAAACAGGCCCCAAGATGGGATCTCGTGGATACAAAAAGTTGCGGCGGTGGAATTAGGGTTTTGGCTCCGTATCTGATCGTTTGGGGGTATGTAGGTATATATAGGAGGCAGGAGTACGTCGGTGGAGCAACAGGGGGCCCACGAGGGTGGAGGGCACGCCTGGGGGGTAGGCGCGCACCCTACCTCGTGGCCTCCTCTTTTGTGTCTTGACGTAGGGTCCAAGTCTCCTGGGTCTTATTCGTTGAGAAAATCACGTTCCCGAAGGTTTCATTCTGTTTGTACTCCGTTTGATATTCCTTTTCTTCGAAACCCTGAAATAGGCAAAAAACAACAATTCTGGGCTGGGCCTCCGGTTAATAGGTTAGTCCCAAAAATAATATAGAAGTGGATACTAAAGCCCAATAATGTCCAAAACAGTAGATAATATAGCTGATGGGGAACGTAGTAATTTCAAAAAATTTCCTACGCACACGCAAGATCATGGTGATGCATAGCAACGAGGGGGAGAGTCTGATCTACGTACCCTTGTAGATCGCAACGGAAGCGTTGACACAACGTAGAGGAAGTAGTCGTACGTCTTCTTCCCGATCCGACCGATCCAAGCACCGTTACTCCGGCACCTCCGAGTTCTTAGCACACGTACAGCTCGATGACGATCCCCGGGCTCCGATCCAGCAAAGCTTCGGGGAGGAGTTCCGTCAGCACGACGGCGTGGTGACGATCTTGATGTTCTACCGACGCAGGGCTTCGCCTAAGCACTACAACGATATGATCGAGGTGGAATATGGTGGCAGGGGGCACCGCACACGGCTAAGGAACGATCTCAATGATCAACTTGTGTGTCACGGGGTGCCCCCTGCCTCCGTATATAAAGGAGCAAGGGGGAGGGGCCGGCCGGCCTAGGAGGAGGCGCGCCAAGGGGAGTCCTACTCCCACCGGGAGTAGGACTCCCTCCTTCCTTGTTGGAGTAGGAGAAGGGGAAAGAGGGGGAGAGGAATAAGGAAAAGGGGGCTGCGCCCCTTGTCCAATTCGGACCAGAGGGGGGGCGCAGGCCTCCTTCCTTTTGGCCTCTCTCCTCTATTCCTGTATGGCCCAATAAGGCCCATATACTCCCCGGCGAATTCCCGTAACTCTCCGGTACTCCGAAAAATACCCGAATCACTCGGAACCTTTCCGAAGTCCGAATATAGTCGTCCAATATATCGATCTTTACATCTCGACCATTTCGAGACTCCTCGTCATGTCCCCGATCTCATCCGGGACTCCGAACTCCTTCGGTACATCAAAACTCATAATATAACTGTCATCGAAACCTTAAGCGTGCGGACCCTACGGTTCGAGAACAATGTAGACATGGCCGAGACACGTCTCCGGTCAATAACCAATAGCGAGACCTGGATGCCCATATTGGCTCCTACATATTCTACGAAGATCTTTATTGGTCAGACCGCATAACAACATACGTTGTTCCCTTTGTCATCGGTATGTTACTTGCCCGAGATTCGATCGTCGGTATCCAATACCTAGTTCAATCTCGTTACCAGCAAGTCTCTTTACTCGTTTCGTAATACATCATCTCACAACTAACACATTAGTTGTAATGCTTGCAAGGCTTATGTGATGTGCATTACCGAGAGGGCCCAGAGATACCTCTCCGACAATCGGAGTGACAAATCCTAATCTCGAAATACGCCAACCCAACATCTACCATTGGAGACACCTGTAGTACTCCTTTATAATCACCCAGTTACGTTGTGACGTTTGGTAGCACCCAAAGTGTTCCTCCGGCAAACGGGAGTTGCATAATCTCATAGTCATAGGAACATGTATAAGTCATGAAGAAAGCAATAGCAACATACTAAACGATCGGGTGCTAAGCTAATGAAATGGGTCATGTCAATCAGATCATTCAACTAATGATGTGACCTCGTTAATCAAATAACAACACATTGTTCATGGTCAGGAAACTTAACCATCTTTGATTAACGAGCTAGTCAAGTAGAGGCATACTAGTGACACTCTGTTTGTCTATGTATTCACACATGTATTATGTTTCCGGTTAATACAATTCTAGCATGAATAATAAACATTTATCATGATATAAGGAAATAAATAATAACTTTATTATTGCCTCTAGGGCATATTTCCTTCAGTCTCCCACTTGCACTAGAGTCAATAATCTAGATCACATCACCATGTGATTAACATCGATAGTTTACATCATCATGTGATTAACACCCATAGTTCACATCGCCATGTGACCAATACCCAAAGGGTTTACTAGATTCAGTAATCTAGTTCACATCGCTATGTGATTAACACCCAAAGAGTACTAAGGTGTGATCATGTTTTGCTTGTGAGAGAATCTTAGTCAACGGGTTTGCCACATTCAGATCCACATGTATTTTGCAAATTTCTATGTCAACAATGCTCTGCATGGAGCTACTCTAGCTAATTGCTCCCACTTTCAATATGTATCCAGATTGAGACTTTAAATTCATCTGGATCAGTGTCAAAAACTTGCATCGACGTAACCCTTTACGACGAACCTTTTTGTCACGTCCATAATCGAGAAACATATCCTTATTTCACTAAGGATAATTCTGACCGCTGTCCAGTGATCTACTCCTAGATCACTATTGTACTCCCTTGCCAAATCAATGCAGGGTATACAATAGATCTGGTATATAGCATGACATACTTTATAGAACCTATGGCCAAGGCATAGGGAATGACTTCCATTCTCTTTCTATCTTCTGCCGTGGTCGGGCTTTGAGTCTTACTCAACTTCTCACCTTGTAATACAGGCAAGAACTCTTTCTTTGACTGCTCCATTTTGAACTACTTCAAAATCTTGTCAAGGTATGTACTCATTGAAAAAAACTTATCAAGCGTCTTGATCTATCTCTATAGATCTTGAAGCTCAATATGTAAGCAGCTTCACCGAAGTCTTTCTTTGAAAAACTCCTTTCAAACACTCCTTTATGCTTCACAGAATAATTCTACATTATTTCCGATCAACAATATGTCATTCACATATACTTTATCAGAAATGCTGTAGTGCTCCCACTCACTTTCTTGTAAATACAGGCTTCACCGCAAGTCTGTATAAAACTATATGCTTTGATCAATTTATCAAAGCGTGTATTCCAACTCTGAGATGCTTGCACCAGTCCATAGATGAATCGCTGGAGCTTGCATATTTTGTTAGAACCTTTAGGATTGACAAAACCTACTGGTTGCATCATATAGAACTCTTCTTTAAGAAATCCATTAAGGAATGCAGTTTTGTTTATCCATTTGCCAGATTTCATAAAATGCGGCAATTGCTAACATGATTCGGACAGACTTAAGCATAGATACGGGTGAGAAACTCTCATCGTAGTCAACACTTTGAACTTGTCGAAAACCTTTTGCGACAATTCTAGCTTTGTAGATAGTAACACTACTATCAACGTCCGTCTTCCTCTTGAAGATCCATTATTTTCTATGGCTTGCCGATCATCGGGCAAATCCATCAAAGTCCATACTTTCTTCTCATACATGGATCATATCTCAGATTTCATGGCCTCAAACCATTTTGCGGAATCTGGGCTCATCATCGCTTCCTCATAGTTCGCAAGTTCATCATGGCCTAGTAACATGACTTCCAGAACAGGATTACCGTACCACTCTGGTGCGGATCTCACTCTGGTTTACCTACGAGATTCGGTAGTAACTTGATCTGAAGTTTCATGATCATCATCATTAGCTTCCTCACTAATTGGTGTAGGTGTCACAGAAACCGGTTTCTGTGATGTACTACTTTCCAATAAGGGAGGAGGTACAGTTACCTCATCAAGTTCTACTTTCCTCCCACTCACTTCTTTTGAGAGAAACTCATTCTCTAGAAAGGATCCATTCCCAGCAATGAATAGCTTGCCTTCGGATCTGTGATAGAAGGTGTACCCAACATTTTTCTTTCTGGGTATCCTATGAAGACGCACTTCTCCGATTTGAGTTTGAGCTTATCGAGATGAAACTTTTTCACATAAGCATCGCAACTCCAAACTTTAAGAAACGACAGCTTAGGTTTCTTGCCAAACCATAGTTCACACGGTGTCATCTCAACGGATTTAGATGGTGCCCTATTTAACGTGAATGCAGCTGTCTTTAATGCATAACCCCAAAACGATAGTGGTAAATTGGTAAGAAGCATCATAGGTCGCACCATATCTAATAAAGTACGGTTATGACGTTCGGACACACCATTATCTTGTGGTGTTCCAGGCGGCGTGAGTAGTGAAACTATTTCACATTGTTTTTAACTAAAGACCAAACTCGTGACTCAAATATTTTTCCTCTGCGATCATATCGTAGAAACTTTTATTTTCTTGTCACGATGATTTTCTTCTTCACTCTAAAATTCTTTGAACTGTTCAAATGTTTCAGACTTATATTTCATCAAGTAGATATCCCCATATCTTCTCAAATCATCTGTGAAGGTCAGAAAATAATGATACTTGCTGCAAGCCTTAATATTCATCGGACCACATACATCAGTATGTATGATTTCCAACAAATCTGTTGCTTGCTTCATTGTTCCGGAGAACGGCGTTTTAGTCATCTTGCCCATAAGGCATGGTTCGCAAGCATCAACTGATTCATAATCAAGTGATTCCAAAAGCCCATCATCATGGAGTTTCTTCATGCGCTTTACACCAATATGACCTAAACGGCAGTGCCACAAATAAGTTGCACTATCATTATTAACTTTGCATCTTTTGGTTTCAATATTATGATTATGTGTATCACTACGATCGAGATCCAACGAACTATTTTCATTGGGTGTGTAACCATATAAGGTTTTATTCATGTAAATAGAACAACAATTTATTCTCTTACTTAAATGAATAACCGTATTACAATAAACATGATCAAATCATATTCATGCTCAACGCAAACACCAAATAACACTTATTTAGGTTCAACACTAATCCCGAAATTATAGGGAGTTTGCGATGATGATCACATCAATCTTGGAACTACTTCCAACACACATCGTCACTTCACCCTTAACTAGTCTTTGTTTATTCTGCAACTCCTGTTTCGAGTTACTACTCTTAGCAACTGAACCAATATCAAATACTGAGGGGTTGCTATAAACACTAGTAAAGCACACATCAATAACATGTATATCAAATATACTTTTGTTCACTTTGACATCCTTCTTATCCGCCAAATACTTGGGGCAGTTCCGCTTCCAGTGACCAGTCCCTTTGCAGTAGAAGCACTTAGTCTCAGGCTTAGGACCAGACTTGGGCTTCTTCACTTGAGCAGCAACTTGCTTGCCGTTCTTCTTGAAGTTCCCCTTCTTCCCTTTTGCCCTTTTCTTCAAACTAGTGGTCTTGTCAACCATCAACACTTGATGTTTTTCTTGATTTCTACCTTCGTTGATTTCAGCATCACGAAGAGCTTGGGAGTTGTTTCCGTTATCCTTTGCTTATTATAGTTCATCACGAAGTTCTACTAACTTGGTGATGGTGACTAGAGAATTCTGTCAATCACTATCTTATCTGGAAGATTAACTCCCACTTGATTCAAGCGATTGTAGTACCCAGACAATCTGAGCACATGCTCACTAGTTGAGCGATTCTCCTCCATCTTTTAGCTATAGAACTTGTTGGAGACTTCATATCTCTCAACTCGGGTATTTGCTTGAAATATTAACTTCAACTCCTGGAACATCTCATATGGTCATGACGTTCAAAACATCTTTGAAGTCCCGATTCTAAGCCATTAAGCATGGTGCACTAAACTATCAAGTAGTCATCATATTGAGCTAGCCAAACGTTCATAACGTCTGCATCTGCTCCTGCAATAGGTCTGTCACCTAGCGGTGCATCAAGGACATAATTTTTCTGTGTAGCAATGAGGATAAACCTCAGATCACGGATCCAATCCGTATCATTGCTACTAACATCTTTCAACACAATTTTCTCTAGGAACATATCAAAATAAACATATGAAAGCAATAACGCGAGCTATTGATCTTCAACATAGATATGTTAATACTACCAGGACTAAGTTCATGATAAATTAAAGTTCAATTTAATCATATTACTTAAGAACTCCCACTTAGATGGACATCCCTCTAATCCTCTAAGTGATCACGTGATCCAAATCAACTAAACCATGTCCGATCATCACGTGAGATGGAGTAGTTTCATTGGTGAACATCACTATGTTGATCATATCTACTATATGATTCACGCTCGACCTTTCGGTCTCCGTGTTCCGAGGCCATATCTGTATATGCTTGGCTCGTCAAGTATAACCTGAGTATTCCGCGTGTGCAACTGTTTTACACCCGTTGTATTTAAACGTAGAGCCTATCACACCCGATCATCACGTGGTGTCTCAGCACGAAGAACTTTCGCAACGGTGCATACTCAGGGAGAACACTTCTTGATAATTTAGTGAGAGATCATCTTATAATGCTACCGTCAATCAAAGCAAGATAAGATTCATAAAAGATAAACATCACATGCAATCAATATAAGTGATATGATATGGCCATCATCATCTTGTGCTTGTGATCTCCATCTCCAAAGCACCGTCATGATCACCATCGTCACCGGCGCGACACCTTGATCTCCATCGTAGCATCGTTGTCGTCTCGCCAATCTTATGCTTCCACGACTATCACTACCGCTTAGCAATAAAGTAAAGCATTACATCGCGATTTGCATTGCATACAATAAAGCGACAACCATATGGCTCCTGCCAGTTGCCGATAACTTGGTTACAAAACATGATCATCTCATACAATAAAATCAGCATCATGCCTTGACCATATCATATCACAACATGCCCTGCAAAAACAAGTTAGAAGTCCTCTACTTTGTTGTTGCAAGTTTTACGTGGCTGCTACGGGCTTAAGCAAGAACTCATCTCACCTACGCATCAAAACCACAACGATAGTTTGTCAAATAGACTCCGTTTTAACCTTCTCAAGGACCGGGCGTAGCCATACTCGGTTCAACTAAAGTTGGAGAGACAGTTGCCCGCAAGCCATCTATGTGCAAAGCACGTCGAGGGAACCGGTCTCGCGTAAGCGTACGCGTAAGGTTGGTCCGGGTCGTCTCGTCCAACAATACCGCCGAACCAAAGTATGACATGCTGGTAGGCAGTATGACTTGTATCGCCCACAACTCACTTGTGTTCTACTCGTGCAAATAACATCAAACCATAAAACCTAGGCTCTGATACCACTGATGGGGAACGTAGTAATTTCAAAAAATTTCCTACGCACACGCAAGATCATGGTGATGCATAGCAACGAGGGGGAGAGTCTGGTCTACATACCCTTGTAGATCGCAACGAAAGCGTTGACACAACGTAGAGGAAGTAGTCGTACGTCTTCTTCCCGATCCGACCGATCCAAGCACCGTTACTCCGGCACCTCCGAGTTCTTAGCACACGTACAGCTCGATGACGATCCCCGGGCTCCGATCCAGCAAAGCTTCGGGGAGGATTTCCGTCAGCACGACGGCGTGGTGACGATCTTGATGTTCTACCGACGCAGGGCTTCGCCTAAGCACTACAACGATATGATCGAGGTGGAATATGGTGGCAGGGGGCACCGCGCACGGCTAAGGAACGATCTCAATGATCAACTTGTGTGTCATGGGGTGCCCCCTGCCTCCGTATATAAAGGAGCAAGGGGGAGGGGCCGGCCGGCCTAGGAGGAGGCGCGCCAAGGGGAGTCCTACTTCCACCGGGAGTAGGACTCCCTCCTTCCTTGTTGGAGTAGGAGAAGGGGAAAGAGGGGGAGAGGAATAAGGAAAAGGGGGCTGCGCCCCTTGTCCAATTCGGACCAGAGGGGGGGCGCAGGCCTCCTTCCTTTTGGCCTCTCTCCTCTATTCCCGTATGGCCCAATAAGGCCCATATACTCCCCGGCGAATTCCCGTAACTCTCCGGTACTCCGAAAAATACCCGAATCACTCGGAACCTTTCCGAAGTCCGAATATAGTCGTCCAATATATCGATCTTTACGTCTCAACCATTTCTAGACTCCTCGTCATGTCCCCGATCTCATCCGGGACTCCGAACTCCTTCGGTACATCAAAACTCATAAACTCATAATATAACTGTCATCGAAACCTTAAGCGTGCGGACCCTACGGTTCGAGAACAATGTAGACATGACCGAGACACGTCTCCGGTCAATAACCAATAGCGGGACCTGGATGCCCATATTGGCTCCTACATATTCTACGAAGATCTTTACCGGTCAGACCGCATAACAACATACGTTATTCCCTTTGTCATCGGTATGTTACTTGCCCGAGATTCGATCGTCGGTATCCAATACCTAGTTCAATCTCGTTACCAGCAAGTCTCTTTACTCGTTTCGTAATACATCATCTCACAACTAACACATTAGTTGTAATGCTTGCAAGGCTTATGTGATGTGCATTACCGAGAGGGCCCAGAGATACCTCTCCGACAATCGGAGTGACAAATCCTAATCTCGAAATACGCCAACCCAACATCTACCATTGGAGACACCTGTAGTACTCCTTTATAATCACCCAGTTACGTTGTGACATTTGGTAGCACCCAAAGTGTTCCTCCGGCAAACGGGAGTTGCATAATCTCATAGTCATAGGAACATGTATAAGTCATGAAGAAAGCAATAGCAACATACTAAACGATCGGGTGCTAAGCTAATGAAATGGGTCATGTCAATCAGATCATTCAACTAATGATGTGACCTCGTTAATCAAATAACAACACATTGTTCATGGTCAGGAAACTTAACCATCTTTGATTAACGAGCTAGTCAAGTAGAGGCATACTAGTGACACTCTGTTTGTCTATGTATTCACACATGTATTATGTTTCCGGTTAATACAATTCTAGCATGAATAATAAACATTTATCATGATATAAGGAAATAAATAATAACTTTATTATTGCCTCTAGGGCATATTTCCTTCAATAGCATGGAGCAATCAAAAATTATAGATACGTTGTAGACGTATCAACGGGGCGGAGTGCAAGGCAACAAGAAGGGACGGGTCCCACGGCGGCGGTACCTGAGGCGGGTAAAACCCATCGTAGGCCAGCGCGGGAGCAGCGCTGTAAGTCGGTGCAGGGGCGGCGCCGAAGGCCAGCGCAGCGGCGGCACCGTAGGCGGGTGCGACACCATAGCCGCTGTAAGGAGCGGCGTTCTGCGCGGCGAAGAGGGCCTGGTGACTCGCCGGACGAAGCCCAAGGATGCCCGGAGCGGGAACCCGAGGGACCGACATCGAGTACGCGTGGACAACGCCAGTCCACGGGTTGGTGCCGTACGTCCACGGAGGGTTGCCCTGCTGCTGCTGACGAACCTCCCCCCCTCCCCGGCGCCTGTTGCTGCTTGCGGCCACCCGCGCGGCGGTTGCCGCGGCGCCCGTCACTTGGCTGCTGGGGGGCAGCGGGAGGGGCGGGGGCGCGGTCGGCAGGGGGAAGTACCCCGGAGGCGCGGGGGCCAGCGGCTGGTGGCGCGGCGCGGGTGGGGCAGCCGGTGGTGGGGCGCCACGGGAGGTGCCGGCGGCGAGGGCGTGATGCTGCACACGCTTCTTGACCCCTTTCATCTGACGCTCCTCCAAGCGCAAGTACGCCACGAACTTGGGGAAGGAGGACTCCGGCATCAAGGTGAGGTTGGAGGCGGCATTGTCGAAGTCCTCGTTGAGGCCGACGATGAGCGTGCTGAGGGGGAGATTGTCATCAACCTTGGCGCCAATGTCGCGGAGCTCATCCGCCAACGTCTTCAGGCGGCGGTAGTAGTCATCAATGGACTGTTCATCCTGGTGACAGTCAAAAAATTCCTGCTACAAAAAAACGCGACGTTGAAGCTTGTTGTCGGTGAAGAGATCATTCAGCTTGACCCACAGGGCGCGGGCGTCGTCGCCGGCGCTCACGACCATGTGGAACAGGTCCTTGGAGATGGTGGTGAAGAACCACCGAATGATGGTGGCGTCGATCGTGGTCCACTCGGTGTCGTCCGGCATGGCGCGGGAGTCAACAGTGTCGTCCACATGATGCACGAGGTTGTTCTCGCGGAAGAGCAGCGAGAAGTACGTATTCCACGCGAAGTACGTGGACCTGGAGGCGTCGAGGACGACGGGGACGCGTGCGTGGACGTTGATGTTGCGGATTTCCGCAGGGTTGACGGCGAAGGGGTTGGAGTAGGTGGAGGCGTTGGACGACATGGCGGTGAGGAGTTGGGGAAGGGAGCGGCACGGCGGGGTTGGGGCGGCGCGGCGGGGAGGAGACGGGCGGCGTGGAGACGGGTGGCGGCGTGGGGCGGCGGCGGCGGCCCGAGGCCGTGGCGGCTAGGGTTAGCGGAAGTGGGAGGATCAACTTGCGATAGATGCCATGTAGAGAATGATTTGGTGCATCGATAATTGATTGATCGTGCACTAGGCACGTATATATAGGTACAAGGGGTGCGACCGGTGTCTTGTCTCCCAAGATACAAGTAAATACAGAGGGAGAGAGATACTACAGGTGCGGAATACAGAACCCAAACCTACGTACATGTAAACATGTTCAACACAAACAAATGATAAGTTTACAGTGTGGGACCATGGTGTGAAACAAACACCGCTACGGCCCACAACCAGTCTTAGTGCTTTTTATGCCAGATGGCAGTCCAAGGGATTAGTGCATCCTTTTTTACATTTTTTAGATGAAGTTTTAGGTCATCTTCTGCACAGTTAGTCAAAACAAGAAATGATTTCAAATCCTTCCTAAATACTTAGGATTCCTACAAAGAAAAGATCCCCATGTCTAACTTATCTCTTTTGGAAAGAGGGCGCCTCTGTCTAAATCATCTCCTTTGCAAATAGGGAACAGAAAAATCATCAAGGGAGAGAAACATTTCGATTATTCTTTATTTTAGAATCATTAAAAATAGCAGTCAAGCATGGCATCCTCAAGGGATATCTTTGGGAGAAGCAGTGAGTTTGCATGGGGCAAACTCTGTGCAGAACCGATAGCAACTCATTACTCATATCAAGCATCAAGCATTGGGCAATCCCTCTTCCTGTCAAAGCACGCACAGGTTAGAGGGCCGTCCAAAAATGCCGGCCTAGAGAGAGCTGGGAGGATAAAAAAGGGCTCGGTTGAGCTGCGTAAGCTTTGCATCTTTCTGTACTTGTGTTACTAGTATCTTATACGCGTTTCTAAAAAAAAAAGAATCTTGCGCTAAAAAAAAGTTGCGTACTACTCCTCTGTTTCAGAATATAAGATGCATCATTTTTCATGAAACCAAGATTGTAGGATATAATATGAACGTCTGTAAAATATAAAAATATTTTTCGTGATGGATCTAATAATATAAAATTGGTATTGTAGGTATTGATATATTTTTCTAAAAACCTGGTCAAACGTGCACGTGTTCAACTTCTAAAAAATATATATCTTATATTTGAAATGGAGGGAGCATCTCTCAAATAATCTCAAGAAACAAAAGATAAGTATATATCAGTATTTGAGTTCTTGACAAAAATATTTATTTGTAGTGGTCTTTAAAGAAAGTTAATCATCAGACCATCTGCCAGGAGAAACCAGAGATATCATGGATAAATAATACTGCACATTCTTTGCATTTTTTTCCTGATCAGTATATTTGTAGTTCACATGAGAACAAGCAACCCGGAGTGTTGCGGCGGAAATTGGTAGCAATATATTGTGACAAGATTCGGTTTTGATAGAATCTGAATATTTTAACTGATAAAATGAGAACTCAAACTGAATTATATTTGAATATTTTACATTTGTAAAATATTAATGAATATGAATAGTATAATATAATGGAAATGGCTACGCCTTTTCCTGTTAATATAATGGAAATATTTACGCCCAGATCGTATGGTTGTATGTTAAAGTAAATTAGTTTGGTGTAACTCTTTTTTGCATTGGGGATTAACTATTTAATTATATACGATAACAAGCAAAATGGTTCAGTAAGAGAATATACATGTAAATTACATGAGTGCAAGTGTTTTTTTTCATGGACGGGTGCAAGTATATAAGAGCATTTAGATCACTAAAGTACTGACCTAAATGCTCTTATATTTGTTTATAGAGAGAGTACTAGAGAAGTTACAACAGGCTGCAATATATTGCTGTAATATAAAAGAACATGTATAATAGCAAGATACTCCCTCTGTTTGAAAATACTTATCATTAAAATAAATAAATAAAGATTTATCTAGAACTAAAATACGTCTAGATACATCTCCTTTTATTTATTTTGATGATAAGTATTTTCGGATAAAAAAAGTATGCTGCAAAGCACTTGCTCCCGGTGTGCACGACGCGCTTCCTTAGCAGCCTCCACCACCGTAAACAATAACGACGGGTTGGGCCTTGCGTTTCTTTTTGCGCTTGGCGTCTGACTTGTCCGCCCCGTCGGAGCAGCTGAACACGGCGATGGCCACGACCGCGACGACGGCCACGAAGACAAAGGCTAGGCCGACGACATTGCCGGGCGCGGCGAAGCCCTTGGTCGCGGCAAGATCCAGCATCCTAACCATTGTTGCGAATTGGATTGAGCTTCTGCGACTTGAACTCTATGACTTGTTGGGGAGATGTGAGAGGGTGGTAGCGGTCGACCAGTATTTAAAGGCTTGGGATCGGAGCAATAAGCAGGGATGGGATGTCAATTGGTTAACTACTTCGTTTATCAAAATACTCCCTCTATAAGGAAATATAGGAGCGCTTAGATCACTAACTAGTGATCTAAGCGCTCCTATATTTCTTTACGGAGGGAGTACCACACAGCAGGAGTAGACTCGTGTGAACTAACCTGTGGTTAGATGGTTGGAGGGACAATGGTATTCTTAGCCCATCAAAGTTTAAGTCCTGGTGCTCGCATTATTTCTGGATTTATTTCAAAATTTCCGACGATACGATTTCAGTGGGAAGAGCCATTCTTGTCAACGATGAGGCGCCTATAATAACTTCGTAAATCTCAAAATGATATGGCGGCTCACTTTTTCGAAAGTGCTTATAGGGATAGGGTGTGCGTGTGTGCGTTCACAAAATAAGTGTATGTATGAGCATTTGCGTCTATACTGATATTAGAAAAAAAGAAGCAAGAGTAGACTCGTGCGTTTGGCATCCTCTATGTAGTGGTTTGCTAGTCATTGGTCAAGGCTTTGCTGGCGCAGTGAACAATCATACTGTACTTCATTAGTTCATTAGACCGGGAATGGCGTTCTCAGGCGCCAACAGGAGAGCTAGGCGTGGAACGGATGCTGGACGGTGAGTCTCATACGCGGAAACGAATGATTAGTCCGCTGAGAGGTTGCGAGGCAAGGTCGTGCATGTTGGTCAAGGTCGGGCACTCGGGTGGTAGTTTCGTGCAGTAGCTTGCAGCGTGGAACTGTACGGAGTAGCTTCGCGGAGTAGCTTGCAATTGCAGCGTGCTAGGCCGCTTGTCGAATGTCTTACGGAAGAACTGTACGGGCGGGTCACGGTCACAAGGAGGTCGTTGCCGGGACGTAATCTCAGCTGCTTTGCGCGACCAATTAAGGGTCGGTTCCACGTGGCTCAATGGGTACTGACAGAAACTCTGGCTTGATTTCCTTTTTATATCTCCAACTCTGACTTGCTGGGTTGTACGGAGAGGTTTTACTTCGTTGTTTTTTAGCGGTTTTTCTTCGTTGCTTAAACTGGGCTGTACATAGACCAGCTTGAAGGCCTGGGTAAATTATGTGGCCCAATAAAAAAATTGAAATACTTTTTATTTGAATTGAGGGGAAAAAATGTTGACATACTCCATCCGTTTCATAATGTAGTCCAAATATTATTATTTTTTTTGAAAATTCAAATCTCACAAACTTTGACAATTTTTTTGGAGAAAAGCATTTATATCTAGAATGCCAAACATATATCATTAGATTCATCATAAGATGTAGTTTTTTTGGTATTGTAGATAGAAATAGTTTTTTCTATAAACTTGATCAAAGTTTGTAAATTTTGACTTTTTTAAAAAATCTATACGCACTACAGTATGAAACTGAGAGAATACTTAGCAGTGTGGATGGGCGCTGCTATGCGTAGCTTGTAACGGCCAGAAGAGGGACGCATTGCTCACAACCATGTCAGGCGGGCTGGCCTAGTGAGCAAGCGTGTCACGGCACCCGACGCTTCCAATGAGTCAGCATGGCACGGGCATAAGGTTCCAAGCGAGCTAGCGTCCTTTTTTTCCTTTTGAATTTTTTTTCATATTGTCTTTCTATTTCGATTGGTTTTCCTTTAATTTAAAATATTCACAAATTAAAAAAATCAGCAATCCAAAAATATTAAAATCAAAAAATTCATCAATTTAGAAAATGTTCAAGGAGAATTAAAAAAGTCACATATTCAAAAGACGTTCATGTATTGAAAATTTGTTCGTAAATTTGGAAAAACTATTCACTAATTTAAAAATGATTGTGAAATCAAAAAAGTTACTGAAATCAAAAAGGAAAAAACTTTAGGAAAAGTAAAAAAATTAAAACCCTAAACATATTCTTGAAAAATGTGAATGATTCTTGAAATTTATGGAAATTCTCTTGAAATTGACAAACAATTTTTGAAACTCCACACATAATTTCTAATTGTGAACAACTTTTGAAATTTCCAGATTTTTTTGGAAAAGATGAACAATTTGCGAAATTTCAAAAAAAAAATAGGATTTTGAATTGGTAATGAAATTTAAGTTATGAAGAAAAGAGAAGAGAAGAAAAAAAGAAACAGGAAAAACAAAATTGGAAAAGACGAAAAATAAAAAACACAAAAGCTAGTAAAGAAAAAAAGAATTGAAAAATTGCATAGAAGCATCTATTCTACCTGGCTTGCCACGGAGAATAAACATGTTCACCAGTTTGAGAAATGTTTGTGAAATAAAAAAATCTTGTATTAGAAAAAAACATTTGAAAAAGTGAACAAATTTTGAAGTCCTAAATAAATTCTTGAAATGTGTGGACAATTTTGAATTTATGGAAACTCTCTTGAAATTCACAAACAATTTTTGAAATTACGAAGATAATTTGTAATTGTGAATAACCTGTGAAATATCAAGTTTTTTTTGGAAAACATGAATAATTTTCGAAATTTCAAAAAAATGTTAATTTTGAAAATTTGATGAAATTCATGAAACAAAGAAAAGAGAAGAAACAGGAAAAACAAAAGTAAAAAAAATATAAAAACTGAAAATAGAACCAAAAAATAGTAAAGAAAAAATGAATCGAAAACCTGCAGAGAAGCATCTAGAACCTTCCCAAAACTGGCCTGGCTTGCGACCGCGCGTAGCGTGATTAATGGGCTGCCACTTCGAGTGCATTTGTGCGACTGGATGTTTAACACTCACAACGGGCGATACACATCATTGACAGGATAAATTCCATCTGTCGCTCATTGGCACCGAATGTGCGTAATGACTGGAGAGTGTTAGGCCATATTTATTTCATAAGTCTTAGGACTTTTTAAGTCTCAACTTATAAGTCATGAGTCCCTACTTGTTTGTTTACAGGGACTTATAAGTCCTGAGTCCCTACCTGTTTGTTTACAGGAACTTATAAGTCCATGTTATCCCTAGTAATAAAACACTTGTTCATACAAATGAATTACAGAATAGTGACAACCGAAATAACACTTGTTCATAACACTTGTTCATACAAACAAATTAACACTTGTTCATGCCCACACTTGTTCATAACAACCGAAATAAGAGAGATTACATAATAACCGAGATAACAGAGATTACATAAGCGAAGAACACTTGTTCATATCATTGTTGTTTCAAGGACGACAATCCATCAGCGACCCAAGCTCTGAATTGATTCATATCAGCACTGTCCATCTCATTTGTTGAATCATTTGTTGTAGTCGTTGGCATAGACAATGGTACATAGTTTTCATCTTGATCACACAAGTCGGACTCTATATCGGGTAGTTGACTTTGTCTAATAAAATTGTGCAGTGCAATGCAAGCCACAATGATTTTGCTTTGTTTCTGTTGTGGATAACTAGGCAAGTGAAACAAAATTCTCTACTTGTTCTTCAGGACTCCAAAACACCTCTCGATGACATTTCTAAGTGAAGAATGAGTGAAATTGAAGTGTTCCTTTTTTCCTCTAGGCATTGTGCCATCACGGTACTCCTGAAAATGATAGGTTAAACCCTTGTATGGTGCAAGATAACCTGGTCTATTTGGGTACCCTGAGTCCACAAGATAGAACTTATTAGGTGGTGGTTTTGGAAACTTGTCACCAAATCTGGATCGGGCATCATTGAAGACCCTCATGTCATGCACTGATCCTGGCCAACCAGCTAGGACAAATGTGAATCTCATATCAAAGTCACACACACACACACACACACATCACATTCTGACTCTTCTCATTATGTCTATTCCTATGTTGGGCAGCAGTGGCAACTGGCACCACAACTTGTATGTGTGTCCCATCTATTGCACCAATGCAATTATCCATAAATGGTGCATACTTTCTAGATCTTAATTTTGAATGCACAGTTCTGAATTGACGATATGTTGGCTTGATGATATCTTTTGCTAGCTTCATCAGACAGGTCAAAACCTTATCAAACTTCCTTACAATTGTCTCCAATGACCTAGCAAATCTGTTTTCTGCTTGTCTAACACATTGAGGGGAACCTACTATCCACAGAAATAGGCCTAGAGACTCAACAAATGACATTTTTTTGGTGGACTTCAAACCATAGGAATCAACAAGCACACTATGCAATTTCTCAAACACTGGTCTATGCATTCTAAACATGTTGTAACCAGCTTTTTCGTTGCCTAGTGTTGTCATAACCCAATCATGCCCAGACTCTATTGGTACTCTTCTAGGCCCTTTGTTACAGTAAGAGTCCAAGTAGTACATACCAATCATGCAGGCCATCTGCATCATTTTTCTCTTCCTTTTTTGGTGCATGAACAACATCAGTGCTTCATCATCACTGCTGCTCCCATCATCACTGTTGATTCCATCAACACTGCTGTCATCATCCTGAAACATGCAAACATTAGTACAACTTCTTCATCATGCACCACCTCTTCAACTTGAAAACATTAGTACATGCAAAAATTATGAAACACACTAACATGCAATGATCATTTAACAAGGTCACACAGTACAGGTCCATTACATATATTAGAAAAAGGACAACCAAGATCACTACTACACTAGTACAACTTCTTCATCATGCACCACCTCTTCAACCAAGTCAGTCTAGCCTCATCACTTGAAATGTTCTCAAATATGACTCTATTTGCCTCATCTGCAAACAGTTGAGTTGCCATGAAGTACTCAACACTTGTTTCTTCTGCACCACATTGAACTGCCAACAGTTGACAATGAGTAATGGATTCCTTAGTGTCGTTTGCTTTCTTCTCTTTTGCCTTGTCCTTTGCTTCCTGCCTTTTGTTTTCATATCCAGTGATCATGTCAGAAGTGTTCTCACTAGTCATAGTATTGAAGAGCCCTGTCATTAGTTTCACCATTGGGCTCTTGTGTTTCTTGCCTGGGCTTGAAGCTGACTGTTCACCGCCGCTGCTTCCCCTCTTCCTGCTGGTGGTGCTCATTGGACTCTGCTCATTTCCATCATCGGCAACAACATATTCTTCTTCATCTTCATCTATGGGCACATAAGCTGATGATCCATCAACTGCCACACCTTGAAATAGCTCTATTAGCATATCCAAATACTCAGGATTGCCACCCTTGAATTTTCTGACATCTGGTCTTTCCTGCAACATTAGTTAGGTAATTAGGACAAGGCTAAATAATGTAACCAAGTGTGAGCAATTCAGATGTAATTTGTAGAATAATGTATGTACCTTAATTATTATTTTCCACCACTCATTCGATGCGGTTATAGCTCCATCTCCAGTTCGGCCACAACCAGTTTGCTGCCCCAACCCCACCCAAGCAGTGTAGTAGCTCTTGAGTCTAATTATGCAATTTTTGAATTGCTTGGTAGTATGGAGGAGGCCATCACGCTGATAAATTTTTTTCTTCATGTTATTGTAGGCTCTACTTGTCCAAACACCATTCACACAGTGCCCATCCCTAGCTTCCTCACAGGCGATGTTACAAAATACAGTAATATGCTCGTCTGTCCAATCAGCCTTGGCAATGTTTTTCTAAACAAAAAATAACAAGTACACAATTCAAACAAAAGTAGAATCAAGCTGGTTCAAATTCTACACCACGGTATACCATTGTACACACAATTAGCTAGCGCAACAAGAAGATGAATTTGCACCCTGTGAAAGAAAGCTAACTATGTATACCAATCGGAAATTTACCTCTCCAAAAGCACTGTTGTCATCTTCATCTTCAGAGCCTTCATTCTCATCGACATCTTTTGAAGACGCGGCAGTTGACGACACACGTTGCTTCCCCGCAGCTTTTCGTCTACTGCTGGCCGATGAGGACCCATGGGCTCGACCTACACCACGTCCGGTGACCTGCGACACGGTCCTCCCACGCCCTATGACGCCTCCCTCAACGGCAGCTGTGCCCGGGGCGACGAACGGATGCAGGTGAGAGCCGGCTCGGCCTCCGATGTTCAGAGACCGGGTGCGGCCTCCTCCGCCCTGGGACACGGGCCTCCCACGACCAGGTCCAATATGAGGAAGACCATGACCGGCCCGACTGGTTGATAACCCACAAGTATAGGGGATCGCAACAGTTTTCGAGGGTAAAGTATTCAACCCAAATTTATTGATTCGACACAAGGGGAGCCAAAGAATACTCTCAAGTATTAGCAGCCGGGTTGTCAATGCAACCACACCTGGAAACTTAATATCTGCAGCAAAGTATTTAGTAGCAAAGTAATATGATAGTAGTGGTAACGGTAGCAAAAGGTAACAGTAGTAAAAGTAATGTTTTTGGTATTTTGTAGTGAAGATAGCAATAGCAACGGAAAAGTAAATAAGCAAAGAACAATATATGGAAAGCTCGTACGCAATGGATCAGTGATGGAGAATTATGTCGAATGCGGTTCATCATGTAACAGTCATAACCTAGGGTGACACAGAACTAGCCCCATTTCATCAATGTAATGTAGGCATGTATTCCGAATATAGTCATACGTGCTTATGGAAAAGAACTTGCATGACATCTTTTGTCCTACCCTCCCGTGGCAGCGGGGTCCTTACGGAAACTAAGGGGTATTAAGGCCTCCTTTTAATAGAGTACCAGAATAAAGCATTAACACATAGTGAATATATGAACTCCTCAAACTACGGTCATCACCGGTAAGTATCCCGATTATTGTCACTTCAGGGTTAACGGATCATAACACATAATAGGTGACTATAGACTTGCAAGATAGGATCAAGAACACTCATATATTGATGAAAACATAATAGGTTCAGATCTGAAATCATGGAACTCGGGCCCTAGTGATAAGCATTAAGTATAGCAAAGTCATAGCAACATCAATCTCAGAACATAGTGGACACTAGGGATCAAACCCTACCAAAACTAACTCGGTTACATGATAGATCTCATCCAACCCATCACCGTCCAGCAAGCCTACGATGGAATTACTCACGCACGGCGATGAGCATCATGAAATTGGTGATGGAGGATGGTTGATGATGACGATGGCGACGGATTCCCCTCTCCGGAGCCCCGAACGGACTCCAGATCAACCCTCCCGAGAGGTTTTAGGGCTTGGCGGCGGCTCCGTATCGTAAAACACGATGAATTCTTCTCTCTGATTTTTTTCTCCCCGAAACACGATATATAGAGTTGGAGTTGGAGTCGGAGAGGTACCAGGGGGCCCACGAGGTAGGGAGGCGCCCCCTAGGGGGGCAAGCGCGCCCCACCCTCGCGGACAGGTGGTGGGCCCTCTGGCCTTCATATTTTGCAGGTATTTTTTATATTTTTCAAAAAGTTGCTCCGTGAAGTTTCAGGTCATTCCGAGAACGTTTGTTTCTGCACATAAATAACACCATGGTAATTCTGCTAAAAACAACGTCAGTCCGGGTTAGTTCCATTCAAATCATGCAAGTTAGAGTCCAAAACAAGGGCAAAAGTGTTTGGAAAAGTAGATACGACGGAGACGTATCAACTCCCCCAAGCTTAAACCTTTGCTTGTCCTCAAGCAATTCAGTTGACAAACTGAAAGTGATAAAGAACAACTTTTACAAACTCTGTTTGCTCTTGTTGTTGTAAATATGTAAAGCCAGCATTCAAGTTTTCAACAAAGATTATAACTAACCACATTCGCAATAACGCTTAGGTCTCAAGTTTACTCATATCAATAGCCTAATCAACTAGTGAGCAATAATAATAAATCTCGGATGACAACACTTGCTCAAAACAATCATAATATAATATAACAAGGTGGTATCTCGCTAGCCCTTTCTGAGACCGCAAAACATAAATGCAGAGCACCTTTAAAGACCAAGGACTGACTAGACATTGTAATTCATGGTAAAAGAGATCCAGTCAAGTCATATTCAATGTAAATTAACAGTAATGAATGCAAATGACAGCGGTGCTCTCCAACTGGTGCTTTTTAATAAGAGGATGATGATTCAGCATAAAAGTAAATAGATAGGCCCTTCGCAGAGGGAAGCAGAGATTTGTAGAGGTGCCAGAGCTCGGTTTTGAAATAGAGATAAACAATATTTTGAGCGGTATACTTTCATTGTCAACATAACAACCAAGAGATGGCAATATCTTCCATGCTACACACATTATAGGCGGTTTCCAAACAGAATGGTAAAGTTTATACTCCCCCATCCACCAATAAGCATCAATCCATGGCTTGCTCGAAACAACGAGTGCCTCCAACTAACAAGAGTCCCATGGGGAGTTTTTCTTGCAATTATTTTGATTTAGTTTGCATAAAGCATGGGAATGGGCATCCCGGCGACCAGCCACTTTCTCGTGAGTGAGGAGTGAAGTCCAGTCCTCTTGAGAATAATCCGCCTAACATGGAAGATACGGACATCCCTAGTTGATACATGAGCTATTCGAGCATACAAAACAGGATATTTATTTGAAGGTTTAGAGTTTGGCACATACAAATTTACTTGGAACGGCAGGTAGATACCGTATATAGGTAGGTATGGTGGACTCATATGGAATAACTTTGGGGTTTAAGGGATTAAATGCACAAGCAGTATTCCCGCTTAGTACAGGTGAAGGCTAGCAAAAGATTGGGAAGCGACCAGCTAGAAAGCGACAACAGTCATGAACATGCATTAAAATTAATCAACACTGAATGCAAGCATGAGTAGGATATAATCCATCATGAACATAAATATCATGAAGGCTATGTTGATTTTGTTTCAACTACATGCGTGAACATGCGCCAAGTCAAGTCACTTAAATCATTCAGAGGAGGATACCACCCTATCATATCACATCATAACCATTTTAATAGCATGTTGGCACGCAAGGTAAACCATTATAAGCTCCTAGCTAATCAAGCATGGCACGAGAAACTATGATCTCTAGTTGTCATTGCAAACATGTTTATTCATAATAGGCTGAATTAGGAACGATGAACTAATCATATTTACAAAAACAACAGAGGCCGAGTTCATACCAGCTTTTCTTATCTCAGTCAGTCCATCATATATCGTCATAATTGCCTTTCACTTGCACGATCAAATAGTGTGAATAATAATAATAATAATAATAATAATAATAATAATAATAATAGTGCATGTGCATTGGACTAAGCTGGAATCTGTAAGCATTCAATAAACAGGAGAAGACAAGGCAATATGGGCTCTTTTGTCTGATCAATAATAATGCATATAAGAGCTACTTCAACAATTTAATTATGGTCTTCTCCTATCGACCCCGAAAGAAAAGAAAAGAAATAAAACTATTTACACGGGTGAGCTTCCAACAAGCAAAAGAAGAACAGGAAATCTTTTTGGGTTTTGTTTTTTTAATTACTACTACATGCATGGAAAGTAAACTAATTAAAAGCTACAACTAATTTTTTTTGTTTTTCTTAAGGTTTATCAAACACACAAGAAGAAAGCATAAAAAAGAAAATAAACTAGAATGGATGATACAATGAAAAAGTATGAGCACCGACACCTAGCAATGAGTGTGTGAACATAAATGTAATGTCGGTGGGAAATACGTACTTCCCCAAGCTTAGGCTTTTGGCCTAAGTTGGTCTATGACCACGGCTGGCCTGGTGGATATCCATAATAGTAGCTGGGGTCGTACTGCGATGAAGAAGAAGACTCCGATTGCCACTGGCTGGCAATCATCTCCGGATCCCACTGGTAATTAGACTGTCGTGAATGATCAACTTGTGGTTCCGGCTCTGGCTCCATAGCTGGTGCAGGGTTCCGGTAGGCTTGAATAGCCTTTAACGGAACAAGGTACTGGCCTGCAGATAAATCAAACAAAGAAGGAGCAGGCAGGGTAATAGTCTCAGGATGATGTTTACCAAAGAACAATTTGTATTTAAGCTCTCCTTCCATATTCTTAACAATAAAATCATGTGCCACCATACTTTTATAATCTAAATAAACACGAGGCAACACTTTTTCTTCCTTCTCATAATGCCTAATAGGTATGTTAAAATGTGCAGCTAGGCGTGAAGTATAGATGCCTCCAAAGATGGGGCCCTTGGTACGGTTCAGACTTACCGTTTAGCAATAATGCCGCCCATATTAATAGAGTTATCACCGTATAAACTGTGGAGCAAAATAATAATATTAGGGACACTAAGGTTTCCACAGTTCCTGCGACCAATTAAACAACGACTAGCAAATGATGCAAAATAGTGTAAAACGGGAAAATGTATGCTAGTGATTCGTGCATCGGAAACATTCCTTGTTTCCCCTACAGTGATAGTGTCAATAAACCCATCCAAATCCTCACGATGTGGTTCCTCTATCTTGCCCTCGAAAGGGACTAAACAAACCCGACAAAAATCATAAAGTGACATCTCCTTATGCTCATCATACAAATGAAACTCCACCGTAGGTGGTGAGCTCCTAGAATGGAAATGAAAGGTCTGCACAAAGATATTTGTGAGCAAGAGATACTGATCGCGTTGGTCGTGGAGGAAAGCGGTGAGGCCTACATTCGTAGCCAATTCATAAAAATCTTTATAAATCATGTCTGCTCTCAAGAAATCATCGGAAGGTCATTCACACGCCCGAACCTCCGCGGTGCGAGGCAGATTATACTTAGGCTTTGGTGCCCTTTCCTTCGAGATTCGGCTCGATGAGCCCCTCAAAAGTCTCTTCATCATTTTTTGAAAAATTCTAAAATTTTTAGTAACTTCGAAATAAAAGTAAACCAAACTCAAATAATATTGATAGCAACTACTCCTACAAGTGCATAGGGCCTATATCATGCATCGAAACTACATTTGACCATATAAATTTGACATGCAAGCTCAAGGCCAGGGTCATCTAAGTAGCAAAAATTTGCAATGAATAAAGCACTAGAACAAAAACTAATTCGACCAATGGAGGAGTCACATACCAAGGAACAATCTCCCCAAGCAGTTTTGTGATAGGTGCTTTGAGCAAGGAGATCGAAAATGGCAGAAAAATGAGCTAGAACTCGTGCTTCAGCTGGATATTCGTGTTTGGGGGAGGAAGAAGGAGTGTGTGGGTGCAGGAATAAGTGGAGGAGGGCCACCGTGGGCCCACGAGGTAGGGGGCACGCCCAGGGGGGTAGGGCGCGCCCTCCACCCTCGTGGGCAGGTGGGTGACCTCCCTGCTGTGTTCTCAGTGCCAAATACTCTCAAATATTCTAGAAAAAAAATCATATTTAAATTTCAGGGCATTTGGAGAACTTTCATTTTCGGGGTATTTTTATATTGCACGGATAATCAGATAACAGACATAAAAATACTATTTTTATTTTATTTAATATAAATAACATAAACTAAAAGGAGGGTACAAAAGGTTGTGCCTTCTAGTTTCACCCATCGCATGATCATCAAAAGGAATCCACTAACAAGGTTGATCAAGTCTTGTTAACGAACTCATTCCGAATAACATGCATGGAACCGGAGAAATTTCGAATAACACTATGTTACCTCAACGGGGATATGCACGTCCCCAATAATAAGAATATCATATTTCTTCTTGACAGCAGGAAGAGGAAATTCAAAACCTCCAAATATAATCGATGGAATTTTTCCAATAGAGTTGATACTATGAACTTGAGGTTGTTTCCTCGGAAAGTGTACCGTGTGCTCATTACCATTAACATGAAAAGTAACATTGCCTTTAGTGCAATCAATAACAGCCCCTGCCGTGTTCAAAAAGGGTCTGCCAAGAATAATAGACATACTATCGTCCTTGGGAATATCAAGAATAACAAAGTCTGTTAAAATAGTAACGTTTGCAACTACAACAGGCACATCCTCACAAATACCGACAGGTATAGCAGTTGATTTATCAGCCATTTGCAAAGATATTTCAGTAGATGTCAACTTATTCAAATCAAGTCTACGATATAAAGAGAGAGGCATAACACTAACACCGGCTCCAAGATCACATAAAACAGTTTTAACATAGTTTCTTTTAATGGAGCATGGTATAGTGGGTACTCCTGGATCTCCAAGTTTCTTTGGTATTCCACCTTTAAAAGTATAATTAGCAAGCATGGTGGAAATTTCAGCTTCCGGTATCTTTATTTTATTTGTAACAATATCTTTCATATACTTAGCATAAGGATTCATTTTGAGCATATCAGTTAATCGCATACGCAAAAAGATAGGTCTAATCATTTTAGTAAAGCGCTCAAAATCCTCATCATCCTTTTTCTTGGATGGTTTCGGAGGAAAAGGCATGAGTTTCTGAACCCATGGTTCTCTTTCTTTACCGTGTTTCCTAGCAACAAAGTCTTTCTTATCATAACGTTGATTCTTTGATTGTGGGTTATCAAGATCAACAACAGGTTCAATTTCTATATCATTATCATTACTAGGTTGAGCATCATCATGAACATTATCATTAACATTATCACTAGTTTCAGGTTCATTACCAGATTGTGTTTCAGCATCAGAAATGGAAATATCATTTGGATTCTCAGGTGTTTCAACAATAGGATCACTAGAAGCATGCAAAGTCCTATCATTTTTCCTTTTCTTCCTTTTAGAAGGACTAGGTGCATCTATATTATTTATCTGAGAATCTTGCTCAATTCTCTTAGGATGGCCTTCAGGATACAAAGGTTCCTGAGTCATTTTACCACCTCTAGTCATAACTCTAACAACATTATCATTATCCTTACTATTCAATTCATTGAGTAAATCATTTTGAGTTTTACGTACTTGTTCTACTTCAGTGGTAACCATAGAAGCATGTTTACTAATAAGTTTAAGTTCACCTTTGACATTAGCCATATAATCACCCAAGTGTTCAAGCATATTTGAATTGTATTTCAATTGTCTACCAAAATAAGCATTAAAATCTTCTTGCTTAACCATAAATTTATCAAACTCATCTAAGCATGGGCTAGCAAATTTAGTAAATGGGATTTCAGCTTTATCATATCTATAGAGAGAATTTACCTTTACTACCTGTGACAGGTTATCAAGACCATGAGTTTCTTCAATACGTAAAGGATTAAGACCATATATTTCTTCAATAGGAGGTAAATTCTTAACATCTTCAGCTTTAATACTTTTTTCTTTCATAGATTTCTTTGCCTCTTGCATATCTTCAGGACTGAGAAATAGAATACCCCTCTTCTTCGGAGTTGGTTTAGGAATAGGCTCAGGAGGTGTCCAATTATTTTCATTTGTCAACATATTATTTAATAGAATTTCAGCTTCATCCGGTGTTCTTTCCCTGAAAACAGAACTAGCACAACTATCCAGGTAATCTCTGGAGGCATCGGTTAGTCCATTATAAAAGATATCAAGTATTTCATTTTTTCTTAATAGGATGATCACGCAAAGCATTAAGTAATTGGAGAAGCCTCCCACAAGCTTGTGGGAGACTCTCTTCTTCAATTTGCACAAAATTATATATATATCCCTTAAAGAAGCTTGTTTCTTATGAGCAGGGAAATATTTAGTAGAAGTAATAAATCATATCCTGGGGACTACGCACACAACCAGGATCAAGAGAATTAAACCATATCTTAGCATCACCCTTTAATGAGAACGGAAATATTTTAAGGATATAAAAGTAGCAAGTTCTCTCATCTTTAGTGAACAAGATGGCTGTATCATTTAATTTAGTAAGATGTGCCACAACAGTTTTAGATTCATAGCCATGAAAAGGATCAGATTCAACCAAAGTTATTATATAAGGATCAACAAAGAATTCATAATCCTTATCAGTAACACAGATAGGTGAAGTAGCAAAAGTAGGGCCAGGTTTCATTCTAGCATTTAGAGATTGTTTATTCCATTTAGCTAATAACCTCTTAAGTTTGTATCTATCTTTGCAAGCTAAAATAGCTAAAGAAGCTTCTTGATAAAAAACACAACCCTCAGGAATAACAAGTGATTCTTCATCATCACTTTCATCAGTATTATCAGATTCAATATTTTCAATCTCTCTAGCCCTAACAAGTTGTTCATCAAGAAATTCACCAAGTGGCACAGTAGTATCAAGCATAGAAGTAGTTTCATCATAAGTATCATGTATAGCAGAAGTGGCATCATCAATAACATGCGACATATCAGAACGAATAGCAGAAGCAGGTTTAGGTGTCGCAAGCTTACTCAAAACAGAAGGTGAATCAAGTGCAGAGCTAGATGGCAGTTCCTTACCTCCCCTCGTAGTTGAGGGATAAATCTTGGTTCTTGGATCTTTCAAGTTCTTCATAATGATAAGCAGATATAAATCCCAAGTGACTCAAAGAATAGAGCTATGCTCCCCGGCAATGGCGCTAGAAAATAGTCTTGATAACCCACAAATATAGGGGATCACAACAGTTTTCGAGGGTAAAGTATTCAACCCAAATTTATTGATTCGACACAAGGGGAGCCAAAGAATACTCTCAAGTATTAGCAGCTGAGTTGTCAATTCAACCATACCTGGAAACTTAATATCTGCAGCAAAGTATTTAGTAGCAAAGTAATATGATAGTAGTGGTAACGGTAGCAAAAGGTAACAGTAGTAAAAGTAATGTTTTGGTATTTTGTAGTGATGATAGCAATAGCAACGGAAAAGTAAATAAGCGAAGAATAATATATGGAAAGCTCATAGGCAATGGATCGGTGATGGAGAATTATGCCGGATGCGGTTCATCATGTAACAGTCATAACCTAGGGTGACACAGAACTAGCTCTAGTTCATCAATGTAATGTAGGCATGTATTCCGAATATAGTCATACATGCTTATGGAAAATAACTTGCATGACATCTTTTGTCCTACCCTCCCGTGGCAGCGAGGTCCTTACGGAAACTAAGGGATATTAAGGCCTCCTTTTAATAGAGTACCGGAACAAAGCATTAACACATAGTGAATACATGAACTCCTCAAACTACGGTCATCACCGGTAAGTATCCCGATTATTGTCACTTCAGGGTTAATGGATCATAACACATAATAGGTGACTATAGACCTGCAAGATAGGATCAAGGACACTCATATATTGATGAAAACATAATAGGTTCAGATCTAAAATCATGGCACTCGGGCCCTAGTGACAAGCATTAAGCATAGCAAAGTCATAGCAACATCAATCTCAGAACATAGTGGATACTAGGGATCAAACCCTAACAAAACTAACTCGATTACATGATAGATCTCATCCAACTCATCACCGTCCAGCAAGCCTACGATGGAATTACTCACGCACGGCGGTGAGCATCATGAAATTGGTGATGGAGCATGGTTGATGATGACGATGGCGACGGATTCCCCTCTCCGGAGCCCCGAACGGACTCCAGATCAGCCCTCCCGAGAGGTTTTAGGGCTTGGTGGCGGCTCCGTATCGTAAAACGCGATGAATTCTTCTCTCTGATTTTTTCTTCCTGAAACACAATATATAGAGTTGGAGTTGGAGTTGGAGAGGCACCAGGGGGCCCACGAGGTAGGGGGCGCGCCCCCACCCTCGTGGACAGGTGGTGCGCCCCCTGGCCTTCATCTTTTGCAGGTATTTTTTATATTTTCCAAAAAATTGCTCCGTGAAGTTTCAGGTCATTCCAAGAACGTTTGTTTCCGCACATAAATAACACCATGGTAATTCTGCTGAAAACAGCGTCAGTCCGGGTTAGTTCCATTCAAATCATGCAAGTTAGAGTCCAAAACAAGGGCAAAAGTGTTTGGAAAAGTAGATACGACGGAGACGTATCACTGGGCGAGGAGGAGTTGCTGGTACGAGCCCAACTCCGGGAAGTCGTCGGCGTTGTTGTTGAGATCCAAGCATCCCATTCCCCTCCCGAGATTTCCGTCGGCGGATGAGCCCTGGGATGCCTGATGATGCGAGGGGAACTGAGAGAAGAAGGGGATCCGGTCCTCCTCATCGTCGGCCTTGGCGGCGGCGGTTTAGGGTACTGCCGGCGGCGGCGGCGATTGGAGAAAGGTGCGGGGAAGGAGCGATGCGGGGAAGCGATAAGGTAGGTGCGGGGCAGGGGGGATCGATGGAAAAGTCCCTATAGGTTCCTCCCTGAGAGTCTTTTTTGATAAGTCCCAAATCACCACTTTAAGTCCCTATAAGTCCCTCCTGTTTGGTTTAGATGGGACTTATAGGGACTTTTTTAAGTCCCTAAATCAATAAGTCCCTGGAAACAAACACCCCCTTAGTGGCCGGCTGAACTTCCAAGAGTGGCATTGGCGGTTTAAGGAAAGTTTTAGGGCGTGTTCGGATTCTCTCCACTCCTCAACTCCGCTCCTGGAGTTGGTGGAGCCGTGCCGAACGCCCGAACTCTGCGGAGTTAAAAATCTGGAGTGGAGCAGGCTACAATGCAATTCCACGGAGCTGCAGTTTTCAGGATCTCGGATCTTTAAAATCAGAGATTTGGTAAGATTTACGAAAGGATTGCCACAGCCAAGTGGAAAACGGTTCGAGCGGCCGCGCCCGACTCGCTCGTGTATACGGTTCTGCCTCTCCTCGTGAATCGGGAGCGAAGCTGCTTGCCGAACAGTTTTTTTCAGCTCTATTTTTTACAAGGAGGAGCATCTTGGATGGAGGAGTGGGAGTTGAGGATTCAGAGGAGCTGGACCATTTCCGAACAGGCTCTTAGAAGGTTCTCATCCTTTTTTTTGCTTCCCCTTCTTTTATGATGTTGCCCCTATTTGTTTTTTGTTTCTAATTTACTTTTTATTTCTTTCTTGTTCTTTATTATTGTTATGTCTTTTGTTTTCATTTGTCTTTTATTGTAATAACAAATTTTAACAATATTTAAAAAAATCAGAATTTTTCTAAAATGTGTGCATATTTAAGACATGTGCACACATTTTTAAATGTTAAAAATTCCAAAAACAATAAATTCAAAATAGATATCGAATGTTCGCATTTTTTAAAACTTGATAGAAAAATTGAAGAAAACCTAAAAGTATTTTAAAACTCAATAGAAAAATTAAATTTATAAACAATTTTGAATTTATGAACTGTTTGAAAATATGTGGAAAAAATTAATTTTTTGTGAAATTTTTAAAAATTAATTACTTTTCAATTTTTTTGATTTTTAACCTTTTCTAACGCAATTGTTTCTTTCGTAGTGCCAATACGTGCCGACCAGTCGTGGGCGCTATGCGTGATAGGTTTACTCTTTGACACAACATCACATAAGAGCTCTCTAGTGGCAGACCTAGCAAGTTATCGAAATCTGGCAAAATGGAGGGCCATGGCCCATGAGAGGCGGGCTTGGGACAATGCCCAAGGAGTGCATATGAGGTCTGCAACCATGAAGCCCCGGCAAAGGCCTGGGTAGGATGGATGTGGGTCGGCCGGTGGATAGTAGGTATAGTCCATCAAAGTTGCATTTGTTCAAGAATCCACGGGAAAAGAGTAGGCGGTTTTTAGAATTATTATAGCCGGGTCTAGTCCACAATCTTGTGGGAAGTCATAGATCTAATTTGGGAGCTTAGGGTGCTAGGTTTTTAGGATTTTAGCTATTGTTAGCCACCATATAATAAAATCGACATAGGTAGGGGATGGGGTTATTAGCTAGCTTGAGTAAATCTAGTTTTTGTGTTCACTTCTTCGCTTCAAGATGATCTATCGGCGGGATCCTTGTAGATGAGTTTTGTTCATCAACAATATTGCTACCATTGTTGAAGATAATCATTATTACTTCAAGGAGGAATGTGGCTGGAGAACTTGGCCATGGTGCTTTGCAGAAGATAACAACAATAATGCATGTGATCGCATATTGTGTCCTAGCTGACGCCGTCAACGAATATTTTGTATTATTACGGAAGGCGCATTATGTTGTGTTTGATTTTGTATTTCCAGGAAACCTAGATTTCAAATGTTGTTGAATTGTGTGTGGTTAGAACATAAAACTTTGAATAAATATGATTTGAAGATGGGGTTGAAATGGTGTTGTATGCACAAAGGATGGGAAATAGCAAAAAGAAATTTAATGGGAGTATAATAGTAAGAAGAAGTTTAGTACTACGAGGTAACCTTTTTAATAGTTTCACCTTAGGCTGGTCATAGTGGGGAGTAACTTATACTAGTGTCATAGATATGACACTAGTCTAATTTACTATCTCCATAGTGCAAAGTAACATACTAGTAGTGTCATAGATGTGGCTTCATTTATTAGTTTATAGACTCATTTTGTCTCGAAAAACGTTATGTTACAGTAACATATTATGTTACCACAAGCATCTCTTTCCTCATTAAATACTTGTCACATAAACAAAATTATGCTGGTATGTGTTAAGTTACTATCCAAGTTATCCCCACTATGACTAGCCTTATATGGAAACATCAAGTAAAGTGTGCATGCATGGGAAGCAAAATATTCGTGCAACTCTTACATATTGTTCGAGGGATAAAATACTCCGTCAACATATTTTGTCAGTGAAATATGTTCACCTCGTCAACAAAATCCATACATGCATGCATGGTCACAGCCTAGCATGTATACCGGCCAGAACTTGGCGTTCAGCAACTGCGAGCCCGAACTTGCTGAGAGTCGCCGGCTCCAAAGATGTGAGCAGGCGCGCGCTGCCATCGCCGCCGCCAGACAAGAGGTACACCCAGCCGCCGCGTACAGCCTCCGCCCTCGTCATCACCCGCGGTTTCCCCCATCCGAAGTCGGCGTCGTACATGGGCAGGTGGTACCAGCTGTTCATCCGCAGCTCCGTCTCCGGCAGGTTCCCCCTCTGCTCCGTCTGCCCGTCCTTCTCCGCCACCTCGAAGTAGTCCACGGCGGACCTCGGCAGCTCATCGTCGAGCCGCTCCGTCGCGGATCTCACCCGGCTGGCGACGGAGGCCAGCGTCTCCGACACGACGTCCTTCACCGCGGCGGTAGCGAACACGTTGACGACCCCGTTTCCGAAGTAGCGGGCCGGCAGCGGCGGCGTCAGGCGGTGCCGGATGTCCACCGGGAAGTTGATGCGCGTGGTCGCCTCCGGGTGCAGCTCCCGAGCGACGCAGGCGCACTGCCAAACTAGGGCGCTCACGGCGCAGAACGTGCTAGCGCCGCCGCACAGGCGCTTAAGGGCGTGCACCTGGTCCTTGGAGATGGTGAAGACCTGGGTTGCGACGGCGACGGACGGCTCGTGCTGGGGTAGCCTGCTGCAGAACGTGGGGATGGTGTCGGGGTGGATGACGGTCGGGGACCGCGCGCGGAGGAGGCCGCGGTCGTGGCACGGGAGCTCTACCGCCGCGCTCTCGCCGTCCCTGCAGTAGCCTGCCCACGTCCGGATGAAATGGAAGATGCTGGGACCGTCCGCCGCGGCGTGGTGCGTCGCCGTCCCCAGTACCACACCGCCACACCTCAAGAAGGTCACCCGTAAGGCCAGGATAACGGACGACGGCTGAACGGGAGGACAGAACAGCCTCCGTATCTCCGGCGACGGCTTGTGGTCGCTGAAGTCGTCGAAGGTGCGGTCGGAGTGAGCCACGACGAAGAGGGCGCCCTCCCCGTTGCAGTCGATCTCGAACCGGCCATCGGAATCCACGCCGAGGCGGCCGGCGAGAGGGTAGAAGGGCACCAGCGCCTCTTGGCGAGGGACTCCTTGAGCCTGGCCACGTCGAAGAAGCCAACGCCGGCGGCCGCGACGTCACCGGCGCTGTAGAAGTGGACGAGCGGGGTGTGGCCTCTGCTGGCCAGCACCAGGTCCAGCGCCGAGAGCCACAGCCGTTTCCGCGGCGTCGCGCCGCTCGGCGTGACGAAGCAGGATTCGACCACCCGCGGTACTGATCCAGAACTCGCAGTGTACATGTTTCCTTTTGGGTCTCTGACACAAGCTGCACGCTACGCATTCCTGGCCAGGTAAAGCCTATGGGTCCATTTCAGTTTGTGCTGGTGTAGCTAAAGAAGCCAGAAGGTGCACGCACTTGATACTTCGGAGAGAGGAAGAGAACGGGAGGTTGGAGTCGGAGAGAAAATGACAGCCTGACAGAGTTTTGGAGAGTGCCGCAAAGGATAAGAACAGGTGGCACCAGGTAAATAAACAAGAAAAAGAAATCAAACTCAAAACTCTCAACTTTAAACTGCTTTAGTTCTCTATAAGTCATGTATTCCCTCCATTCCTAAATATAAGTCTTTTAGAGATTTTAATATAGACTACATACGGATGTATATATACATAATTTAGAGTGTAGATCCACTCATTTTGCTCTGTATGTAGTCTATATTGAAATCTCTAAAAAAAACTTATATTTAGGAACGAAGGGAGTAGTAGATTTATTACGACTTAATTCTTGGATTTGTTTCTTTTTTGATAGGGGGTGAATTTTATTGGTTGAAAATGAAGCATCAAGGGAACACAAACACAATAAGCACATAATCAGTTTTCTTATAGTTAGAATGCACATCATCAACACCAACACACACAAAAAGCCAGCGGCAGCAAAGTCATGTAAGGCCAAAATTATGCGTAGGCAATAAAAAAAGAAAATAATCCTAGAGCGATCAGATTCGTGATCGGCAAACTATAACAATGATCATATCTGCACCAACCATATCATGAGACCACACAGACAACAATTTTTTTCAACAACAATGCCTTCAAGAAGGGAGCGATGCTCGAACACTGTCGTCATTAGATCCAACCACCCATGGTAGAATCTAGGTTTTGACCCTAAAGAATCAGTCCAAACATTATCTGAGTAATACCTTCAACAAGATAGCACCGTAAAATCATCGCCATTCCCAGATATAACCAACTTGGATCAGTCCTAGGCTTTCAACCTATAGCTCGAGACCGGATGCTTGACTAGCAGCAACATCGAAGTCACTTATGTGTTGTCACCACCACTTTTTCGTTGAGCCAGCAACTGCATGCAATGCGACCGTCGTCGCTGCACAACCATCCCTCTACGTCAAGCGCCGTCCATAGCCTGCATCTCACAGTCAAAATTAACCACTAGATCTGTAGAGAGGAACCCTAATAAAGATTGCAGTGGCCATCGCAATCCGCAGCAAGACCGTCGTCACAGACTGGAGTGGTCACCACAATGACCAACACCGACGGTGGAGCACACCATCTCCACTGCTGACTACCACCTCGTCGGAGAGAGCCCTGCCTAGACCCGTCTTACTAAGGGCCGACATGGTCGAAACAGGAGCACGGAAGACAAATCACCATCACAAATGGGCGCTCGCGTGAAGCGCATGCACCACACTTCAGGAGCACACAACCATCAGATTGGCACCGCATCTCCAACCGCAACACTCTGTCCGCCCCAAGCACTCTCGGCCACTCATCAAGCATGCCACGCTATCGCGTCGCATCCACACCACCGCGGCCACATCGTCACTCCGGAAGTAAGGAATCGCAGCGACGGACGAGGAAGAGTAGAGAGGAGCAACTGACCCCACACATCTCCGTTGTGTAGCCGATAGCCCGAAGGGCCCGGCTGGCTCGCAGCAACGCCTAGCCATCCTGGCGGTGCTTAGAGAAGGCCGCCAACCAACACATCCAAGCGTGGTTGGGCGCCAGCTACCACCTCCGCGGACCCAGGATGCCCCGCAGACCCACGCGTGGACGCCAAGCAACCAGCAGGCGGATCAAGCCACAGATCCTATGAAGCGGCCAGAAGGGCCCCGCCACAACCTTCCTCAGAGCCGGCGTGGCTTCATCGGCCACTCCTCCGGTGGCGACGAGATGGGGAGGCGGGGGAAGGGGGAGGAGAGAGAGCGGCGACGCTCGATCTAAGTCTCCCCGTGACGCCCGGCAAGGCGACGCGGGGGAGTATCCTTTGGAGGGTCAGTGTTGTTTCTACAAGAGCTTAACAAACTAGATCATATATGGGCATGTTTCAATGGTTTAGTGCTACAATTGAATTTATAATTAGCATAGAGTTAGGTGTTTGAGTCAGACACATGTATATCGAACCTAACATGTAAAGTAGCATCTGTAGTCAAAATAAAATATAGGAAACCAGTACGCAAAAACAACGAATTACGATGGTATGGTCTCATCATGACGAGTGGTTAGAGATGTTGTCTGAGGCCTTTACGAGTTTTGTCGTCAGATGTATTTTATCGATTAATACATGGAAATGAGTACATGTGGTCATAATTCCCTGCAAATGTATGCATCCACATCAAACCTCGTCAACTAATCTCCATGCTGTGTTCCATGTCCACGTTAATCGACATGCACCTGTAATTCATGTGGTATCAAAGTCAAACCCAGGTGCCCAAACATCCAATCTCGGATGACTGATGTGTTAGAGATTGTTATGGGACAAGAATGCATAGCACGACTTATAAGGCAAGGGTGGCCCATCGTATGAAACGAGAATTTTCGGAGTGTTGAAGAATTCTTATTACCAGTGGTACTTTGTTTGCCTATAAAAAAAACCATTGGTACTTTGTGAATGGGCTTGGACAGGCAGAGAAGTTGCTGTAGCACGTCTGTCTATTGGGACAATCAAGTTGGACACCATTTTTAGCCGACCCAGAACTAGTTCCTCTGTAAACTAATATAGACCTTTTAGATCACTAAAGTACTCCCTCTAAAAGCAAATATAAGACCAATTAGATCACTAAAAAACATAACGATGTGGGTAGAACATGAAAATATAAGGCCGGCATTCAACCAATGCTGCCAAAAGATTGCAAGGAGAACACACTTACATAGGTATGGCCGAAATTACAAAATAATCTGACCAGTCAAGTACCATGAAAATTCAACACAGAAGTAGTCCCTCTGTTTTTGACATTATGATACTGTCAAAAAACCGTCTTTAAGACAGAGGGAGTAGTATATCAAGGTGGACAATGCAATTGTGTTTCTATCTCTGCCTCAAGAACGACGACTTTCCTTAGCAGCCTCCTCCGCCCCCGCCGTCACCTCCCCCGCCACCACCACCGTCGCCTCCGCCCCCACTGTCCCCATACCCACCGCCGTCATCCCCTCCTCCTCCGCCGTCGCCTCCGCCTCCGCGACGACGTCTGCGCTTCTTATCCGCGGGACGCTTCTTGTGGCCGGCGCAGCCAAACACGGCGATGGCCACGATTGCAACCGCAGCCACAAAGCCGAAAGCTAGACCCACAGTGTTGCTGGGCGCGTAGTGCGCCGAGCCAGCAGCGAGACCCAACGCCCGCACCATCGTAGCTGCTCGATCGAGCTTCTTGATTGATTGATCATCTGCCAGCTTCTTGTATTTATAGGCTTGTGGGCTGTGTGTGGTGCAAGCAGAGAAATGTCAGCCGACGACTCGTTCAGTAGCTCTGTTCTTCAGTCCTACGTAACCGGGGAAGTCTTCGAGCGTCGCTGTACGTGCCACGTTGATTGGAACGGCGTTGATTGGAGTAGTTTAGTGGCTATTTTATTAGGGGCGGTTGAATATACAGCTGCTGGAAAAGTCTTGGACGCGTGAAGGAGTTGTCAGTTCAGACTTCAGACTTCAGAGCTTGCACGTCACCTTGGATTCGAGCTGACCAATTAGTAGCCAGTAGTTTTTTTTTTGAAACGGAGTCCGAAAATACTTGTCATCAAAATGGATAAAATGAGAGGTATCTAGATATATTTTAGTTCTAGATACATCCCTTTTTGTCCATTTTGATGACAAGTATTTTCGGACGAAGAAAGTATTAAATAAGGAGAAGAGAGAGTTTGTTACAACACACACCCAAGTTACGGCATGACAATTATTCTCGCAATAAAAAAGACCCTAATTTCTTTACCTCAGTTTTGATCCAAAGGTTTGCCTCGTCTTCAATGATGCTGAGCAAGATTTGCGGACGTGCGCTCTTTTGCCTGACACTCTTGCGTTGCGCACATTCCAGATGACCCATGACACTAGCATGGTAATCGATGCCTTTGCTTTTCATAACAATGTCCTGGCCGTCCAATATCTTTACTTCTGATGTGAATTGGTGGTGGCGCCTATTCTGAAGCCAGTCAAGTACCTGCATCAAACTTGCAAGTGGTGATGGTGGTTAAATCTACAGAATGTCAAAAATAAAGCAACTTAGTCAGGAACCAAACTTGCAAGCTTCCCCCCCTATAGTATTTCCAAGATTAGGACAAAGGAAATACTAGAATAGCACCCAGAGAATACAATAGGATTCATCTTCTACACTGAACAGAATACGAAAAATGGCAAAATACATAAATTTGAACATACCAGGCGATTATACAGCTTATGCGCAGTCTCTTGACTAGGTGTAGTCTGAAAACAACTATTTAATCTGTACTCCCTCCGTAAAGAATAGTGATCTAAACGCTCTTATATTTCTTAACAGAGGGGGTACCTCGCATCTTGCCTAAGCAAGCTAATAATAGTAACCTTCATCCTCTGTTATGCTCCTTATTTCCCTTGACTGTTCGTGGCTTCGTGCTGAAGCTGAATGGTGCTTTGGTTTGCAGTGGAGATGTTCAGCTAGGTTCAAGTGTGGTTAGGTTCATGCAGAGGATGTGTACCCTAGGCTCGTGCAGAGATGATCCTTTTTCATTGACAGTAACAACTATTTAGTCTGCACTGTTTTTATTGAGGATGAATTGCTGCAGCCTTTTCTCTCGGCAATTTAGTACGAGCGTGTAAGCACAGTGCAATGCAGTACCTTGAGAAGCTTGTGCTTCATGCTTCGTTCCAGATGCCTATGCCTCCCAAGGTAAACATGACCTAACACAGTACATAAATTCATCAGAACATATGCAAGCAGTAAAAAGGGGGGAAATGCCGCAATCAGAAGAGAAACAGTTGTTTACTGCTGGTTGGAATCTTCACCAGATTTGCATGTTGTCTTCACAGTAGGAGGATGCTTCTTCGCTGCTTCGTCAGCGTGGACTGAAGGAGCCAGAGCACTTCTGTGCTCTTCCTAGCAGGGTTATGAATGTCACTGTCATCTTACGCAACACCTTCTCGTCTACTGTGGTTGTTTTCTTCTATGGGTTTCTATGTAATAACCTCATGATTAGCAAAGTTACTTTGGAGCAAAAACAATTTCTAGAACGAAATAACAGTGGCAATGCATTCCTTGCTTAGTAACATGGTGAATCTGAAATAAGAGCTCTATCATCACTACAATCTCCAAGAAACTTACAAGGAAATCATATCCTCAAAAGAAGAAGGCCATAACAGAAAGTTCAACACACATCGACTGAATGCATATGTGGACATAATCAACATATTACATACTGTCATATCAGCTTTGGCCGTCTTCAACCTGGATTCATTCTATCATGTGTACCCCTTTTTTTCCTTCACAGCCATGCCAGCATTGAAGCCTGCCGCACATTTCTTCGAGCAAGTGTGGGGCCAGGCTGCCGGTGCCATGTCAGAAGGTCACATCCTGGAGTGAGCATGAGGCACGCCCAGGCTATGTGTGCTCTCGATGAAGAACCAGTAGTGGCATACATATAAATCGACAGCTTCCTTCGATGTAAGGATTTAAGGATATATATTGAACTATCCAATCAACAAAACAAACACATATTGGTAGTTCTGCCATATTTTGCTACAATGCTTGCCTTTATTTCTTCCACTCGACATTACTACAACTTTAAAATTTGCTGAAATTAACAAAGATTATTAGCATCGACTGAGTTATAATTACACTGAATATGCAGCACCAGGTTGCGCCGTTATAGCTGCAAGCAGTCTTGGCATCGGGGGCACATCAATTTCCTGCAGACCCTCGAGAACCCGGACCACTTCACCCATCGTCGGCCGATCAAACTCATTATCTTGAATGCACCAACATGCAACTTTGCAAACCCTTTCAGCCTCTTCCAAATTGAAGTCACCATGCAACCGTAGATCCACCAAACTCTTCACATCTCCCCCATGAAGCTTGTTGATGGCTTGCACAGGGAAATATTCAGCGTGGTAACTGGTGCTGCTGCTAGTGTTGTGTGTTTCAGGTGAATTCCTGCTTCCGGATATGATCTCCATCAGTACCATGCCGAAGCCGTAAACATCGATTTTTGGTGTAATAGCAACTCCGGTAAGCCACTCTGGAGCAAGATAACCTTTGGTTCCTCTGAATGTGGTCAGAATTCGGCTAAAATCCCTTCCAACAAACGCTGCCAATCCAAAGTCTGCAACTTTGGGAGCAAAGGATGCGTCCACAAGTATGTTTTCTGGCTTAACATCACAGTGTATGATGCATTCGCGGCAACTCTGATGCAAGTAGGACAACCCTCTGGCAACTCCTAGGGTTATCTGATATCTGGTGTTCCAGTTTAGGACAGCAGCATCAGCATTATTGCTCTTCTTAAATAGGTGACTATCAAGAGACCCATTGAACATGTGCTCATACACAAGTAATCTGTGATGACCTTCGCAGCAGAAACCAATCAATTTGACTAGGTTGATATGTTGGATCAGTCCAATTGAGCTCACCTCAGCCCTGAATTGCTTCTCTCCTTGATTGGCACCATCAAGCTTTTTCACTGCTACGGTAGTCTTCGAGTCACTTAACACTCCCTTGTATACAGAACCAAAACCACCTCCTCCCAGCTTTTCTGAGAAGTTTTTAGTAGCACGAACTAAGTCGGTGTATCTGAAGGCTATGATCCCAGCAGAACTACCTTCATTGCTGTACAAAGGCAAACCACACCACTTGAATCTGTTCCTCCAAATCAGTAACAACACCATGAGCATTAGTAACCCAAAACCAATAACGCTTGCAGCGGTAACAGCTCCAACGTTTGGTTTTCTTTTGTTCTTCATCAAACTTGGCGGCAAATCTTTGGCGGCAAGGCGGAGGTATAGAACATCTTCAGAAGTATTATCAATGCCATCGTTCCGATTTACACTAAGCAATTCCCCATGCCAGACAGAGCATCTGCTGTTGCTATAGGAATAAGCAGTGCAGGAGCAGGAACTGAGACAAGCTTCTTCACATTTGCTCTGTGTGGTAACAACGTCTATGTTTTGTGGGTTGTAGGGTAACGTAACATGAGCAATGGGGTTGAATATATCTGTTGAACTTGTCATGTTTTTGTTGTTACTGCTAGTGTTGCAGTGTAACGGTGTATTTCTGATGCACCCTCCTGTTCGATCATTAAACATCCAATCCCGCGGTGACTTCTGAGAGAAGCTCCCCATACAGTCACAGAATGGTTGTGCAGTGCCGTTGCATACTGTGAAAGCTCCACAGGTAGCGGCCGGAGTGCAGGCATCGGCGGGCTGGGCATATATGGTTTGCCAAGACTGGCTGGCTTGCGACCAAACATTCAGCTTTATCTGACCAGAGATGTCAAGTGAGACAAATGTGGAAGATGATTCATTTGGTGAGGTGTACATGTAGTACTCCTCTTGGTCGTTGTCAACATATGCTGGGTTAATCAAACCTTTGGTCCGTGGATCCATATCCAGAATGGACTTGAGTATTGGTATAAGCTTCAATGATGATGTTTTGGAGGATGCCCAATGCCAATACACTACAGAGGGGTTTAGGCGTTTGAGGACAACCGCCCCGCTGATGTCTAGTTCAACGCTGTATGAGCCGAGACCCGGATCAATGAGGCTCTTCTTTGAGACGCCATTACGATTCAAACCAGTGATCTTGTTTCGGCCAACCCTGGCACCAGGAAGCACAATATCTGTTGGGTGATCGAAGCTCTGCCACAACGGTAGGTCCGATGATGATGGGCTCTCTGTGACTGTAAGGGCAAGGTTTCCACTGTTCAAGAGAACAACAGCAGTAGCAGTGGTGTTTATGCTCCTGGCCTGTGTCCTATTATTGACAATGCGAGTGGACCAAACTACGGAATCATTGTTTACAATGACAAGATTGCCATCGCTTGATATCTGGAGCTGTGTTTGGTTAAGGCTGGTGCCGGTGATGGGCTGATCCCTATTGGCAACCCACACAACAGTAAAAACTGGTATCTTGTTGAACCATATGCCAAGGTACCAGCTGGAGCCGGAGGTGTTCTGGGACTTACTGATGGTGCCTGCTGCTGGCTGGAAGAAGCCGAGTGCGAACTTGCCGTTCCCCGAGACGAGCTTGCTGCCGCCGACGGCGAGTGACTGGCCCGCCGTGAGGGTATCGCTTGCAGCTGCAGAGGAGGAGCACCAATGAGGAACGTGCAGGAGGAGAAGCCCGAGTGATAATATCCAGAGGAGAGACATGGAGAAGAGTGTGGATGTGCTCTGCTCTACTATTCGGAGGAAGAAGCCGATGCATATATAGAATGGAAGAGGACCAGCAGTGCGATGTGAACAAGCAGATTGGCATGTTCAGCTGACTGACGGGGGTAGTCAAGATTGGTGACTAGGAAAGCACTAGCTACGCATCCACTTGGGCTGCCACTTGAGCTGGGTGCACACTTGCTTGGTGGTACCTGTACGCATAATATAAGGCAGCATTGCCAAAAACCATGTGGAATTCCAGTGAAGCTTCGACGAAGTGGCTGCATGGAGCCGCCCATGGACGACCATGGTCATGGTCAAGTCAATTATGAGGCTTCCACCAAGCTTCAGTGCGCAGGTACCATTCCATTCGAAGATAACCCTCATGCCATGCTGCTTGTCGAATGCCAGCCAAAAAGCAATGGCCTGAATGATCATGGTATTAGCCTAAACAAGAAAGAATACCTCACTTAGTTGAGGGCTAAATTCGAATATAATCTAATTTTTAAAAATATCATTTTTACTAACCAAGCAACAGTCACAAATGTGTGTGTCAATGAACCAATTACACATGCGAATTCAACGGATATCAACACAAAAGGACAACAAAAGCAGACAGGAATTTTTGGGACATTGTTCCACATGAACACGGTACGAATAGTAATTCGAAAAAAAATTAGCATACATGGTCGACCATTCTACTTGCGTCTGAAGTTTCACAAAGAAATGACACCCATGCCATTCTGGGGCAAAATGACAAAATAAACGCTATATTCGAAAACACTATTTGAAGGAATAGTAAGGTCGTATTGTATTTTCTTCACTACGGAATACCCCGGTGCCATTCCTGCACGAAAGTTCATATGCGAGTAGAATGGTCGACCAAGTTTGGTATCCCAAAATTTCAGAAATTTTTTATTTTATTTCTAGATTTTTTTTTCGAATTTATCATTCATGTGGGTGCGCGTGGAACCATGTCCACCTGTGTATTTTCGAACAAAAGCTCCCTACAAAAGTGTGACAACATACAGATATAGAACAAATGTTGTAAGCTAAAGTTGTCAGCTTAGAGGTTAAAACACATAAGGGAGAGCCATAAATGAACACAAATTAACCGAAAGAGACGGTGGCTAGAAGCACCAATATCGGAGTACCAGGCTCACCTCTTCAGGGCACTGACAGAAATCCATCTTGTGCCTACACAAGCTATGGGAATGTCACTCAGAGTGCTCACTGCACCAAGGTCTTCTCGTTCGACAGTGAACTGATTTCCCCAATATAAGTCCTAGGACTTTTTTAAATCCCAACTTATAAGTCATATGTCCCTACCTGTTTGTTTACAAGGATTTATAAGTCCCGAGTCCCTACCTATTTGTTTATAGGGACTTATAAGTCCCGAGTCCCTACCTGTTTGTTTATAGGGACTTATAAGTCCATGTTGCATCGCTGCAACGAGGCTCAGGAGAGGGCCTGTCCGGCGATTGGAGGCACCGCTGCAACGAACTGAGGCAGACAGAACCGAGGCGGAGCGGCGACGGGGCGACGAACCGAGGCAGAACGAACTGAGGCGGGGCGACGACGGGGCGAGAGGCGGGGCGGCGACGGGGCGGCGAACCGAGGCGGGGCGGCGACGGGGCGATGACGGGGTGAGAGGCGGGGCGGCGACGGGGCGGCGAACCGAGGCAGAACGAACCGAGGCGGGGCGGCGACGGGGCGACGACGGGGTGAGAGGCGGGGCGGCGACGGGGCGGCGACCGGGCGAGAGGCCGGGCGGCGGCGGCGATTGGACCGAGAGGCAGGCGGCGTGCGGGGAACGAACCTGGAGCGACGCGGGGTAGGTCCGGCCCGGGATAAGTCCCAATAAGCTCCTCCCTGAGAGTTTTATTTGATAAGTCCTAAATCACCACAATAAGTCCCAATAAGTCCCTTGTGTTTGGTTTAGGTGGGATTTATAGGGACTTTTTTAAGTCCCTAAACCAATAAGTCCCTGGAAACAAACACCCTCTAAGTTCAACCACACGCTGTTCCAAAGGCATTCACTTCTCCGCAATAACCCATCACAATGTCGTGTAAATTGGAATGGTTACCTGCAGAGCGTAAGACAAGCAGCTAAGAACCTAACACACGTGAAGCTTTTTCTTTGTAGCATTTCCAAGTTCAGGACAAAGGAAATACATCACACATCAAATGTGTCTGAAAGAATAGGATGACTCGACTTCTATATTGGCAGCAGTTTTAATAACCAAACTTTTTTTAGAATGAAAAGCAAAAATCAACAGTCTGGTGTAGAACAACACAAAATGTACTCCGATTGTGAAGAAATTGGTTCTACCCTGCCTAGATTGAGGAAACTTGAATTTCGAGCTCTAGTGTACTAGTCCATAACAAGTCAAGACTGTTTGCAAGAGTTGGACCTGCAGCTTGTAGAACTGGATCAGGTAGACCGCCGCCGCCGTGAACCGGCAAGGAAGTGAATAGATCCCGTGTGAAGACGGAGATTCTCCAGCCGACCGTGCCCGGGGCCGCCCTCTCTTCCCCTCGCCAGCCTCTCCATTGCTTTGCCGGCCCGCAAGCCTGCGTGCGCACCACCTGCCGCGCCATCGCCCCAACCTACACATCGCCACCGCCCGCGGTCGCGTCCCTCCCTCACACTTTCTCTCCCCGCATGTTTCAGGCTGTCGACGCCGCCGGCCACCGTGGCAGAAGGTGAGGGGTGAGGTGGGGTGCGGCGGCCGTCAGAGAAAGAGGGGCAGACTGAGTTCACAGTGGTAAGGGAATTTTTACTGATTGGTTAACAGCCGTTGGATGGGAGGTAGATGCACTGGATTAAATTAAATAAAATTCGTGTAATTATGTGCAAACGCCCTATGATAATTACAACCTCTAACTTAATACTATGAAATTCTACACAAACGCCCTATGAATTCCAAAGAAGTATACACAATCAAATTCTTTTACAAATTTGTTAATTTCAGGGGGTGTTGCCAGTTAGTACCCCGCCATTTGGGCTGTTAAGATCCCACCTAGGATTCAATTTTTCCTTTGGCTTCTAGCTAATAATAAACTACTTACTGGAGATAACCTGGGCAAAAGGCAGGTTGTACCTTATGCAACATGTGTCTTTTGCTCTGAGCTGGAGTCTTGCTACCATTTTATTTTTTGGGTGTGTCATTGCTGTGGAATTCTGGAAAGCTGTGTCTAGGCTAACTGGATATGGAGGGGGCATTAATATGATGTCTTTCTCTTCCTGTTGGTCTAGAGGAAACGGATTTGCTGCGATTAATATTATTAACACAGCTGGTCTGTGGGCTATCTGGAAAATCCGAAATGACATGGTTTTCAATTTTGTTGCTTGGCCTGGGATGCAGGCTATATGGGAAAAAACTGCGTTGAATCTATCTATGTGGGATGCCTATCCTCAGTCCATGTCAAGGGCAGGCTGGAGTGGTGCTCGAAGGAACTGGAGCTGCTGGCAAGAAGCCCCCCCCCCCCCTCCTCTTCTGATGTGGCCAGATCCTAGCTGAAGTGGGGAGGCGCCCTCTCAAGCTCATCCAGAAGCTCGAAAAAACAAAAGTCTTTGAAGCGAAAAGCCGTCGTTTTGTTGTTATAGTTGTGGGTGCTAGGAATCATTAGGCTGTGAGAGCCACCATGTTTGTTGCCTTTAAAAATTAGTCTGTCGGGACTAGTTTGTGTTTTTCTTTAGCGCTTGTTTGGTGCTTTTGGCTGAACCAGTGAGCTGTTGGCTTCCGCGTGCTACCTTTGTAATGAACAGATCTTTGCTTCGTTCTGAGTAATGGAGCAGGGTGTCGGTGTCAAAACCAGCGGATCTCGGGTAGGGGGTCCCGAACTGTGCGTCTAAGGCGGATGGTAACAGGAGGCAGGGGACACCATGTTTACCCAGGTACGAGCCCTCTTGATGGAGGTAAAACCCTACGTCCTGCTTGATTAATATTGATGATATGAGTATTAGAAGAGTTGATCTACCATGAGATCGTAGAGGCTAAAACCCTAGAAGCTAGCCTATGGTATGATTGTTGTATATTGTCTATCGACTAGCATGGCCTTGGTTTATATGATGCACCAGAGGCCTACGATAACAAGAGTCCTAGCCGAATACGCCGGTGGGGAGGAGTCCTTGTCTTGATCGCCAAGTCTTGTGGAATCTTCCTTGTATGTGGCAGCTGTCCGAACTGGCCCGTGAGCATATGGCCATGGGGGTCCTCGGCCCAATCTAACAGATCGGGAGATGACGTAGTGAGTACCCCCTAGTCCAGGACACCGTCAGTAGCCCCCTGAACCGGTCTTCAAGTTAGGGACGCTCCTCGATTCTTCCGAACTGTTCTTCATCTTTGGTCGTCGGTCTTGAAAACTGGTTCAACAAATCTTCTCATCTTCGATCTTGAGGATCGCCGAAATGCATTCGACGAGTTTACACGTCGGGTATCCGAGGAGCCCCTTTAAGTTTCTGGCCTTTATCAATGCCTTGTTATTTTCATGCCACACCTCGGGTTTGAAGTTGTTCCCGGGCGGGAGCGTCCTCTTGCGTCCGAGCTCCAACGCCGGACTGCATTCGAGGTATCTTTTGCAGCCGAGCACCAACGCCAGACCGCTTCCCGGCTCTAACGCCGGAATGTATCCGAGCTCCAACGCCGGACTATGTATCCGAGCTCCAACGCCAGACTGTATCCGAGCTCCAACGCCGGACTATATCCGAGGTGTCGTAAATCACCTTGGTTCAAAGAAGTTTGAAGGAGTTTAGCCGAGCTTAATGCTGGAAATGCCCTCTATGGAGCGAGCCACTAGCGCCCGAGCTTTATGCCGGACTGCTTCCGAGGTGGTGCATCACCCCGAATGTGGGCCGATTTTTGTGAATATTTTTTATTAGTGCAATTTATTCTCTGCCGAGATATATAGCCAGTAGCCCTCAAGGTGTGTATCGGTCTAAAACCCGAGATGCACTTGAAGGATGACGTAAGACCGCTGATCCCCGTAGCCGCTGAGACTCAGGTTGATTTGCAAAATCGGCCTGAGGATCAAGTCCTAGCTCGGCAGAATACTTCGGGACACAAAAAACGGCGTGCTCGGTCCTCGAGACTCAGGTTGGGTGCGGCCGGCCAACCTGAGGATCAAAATCTCCTCGGCAACTGTATTGCACTTAATTTTTTCTGCATTGAACAGGCAATGCAGTAGCCCCCGAGACATTGGTCGGGTGGCAACACCAGATCAGGGGATCGATGTGCCCCTTTAATATTTTTAAATAATAAGCCCGAAGCCCAGTAGCCCCCGAGCCTTAATGCGGGCATGGGTGGCCGAGTTAAGGATCGATATCCATAGTAAAATCACAAATTATGTGTAATGACTCCATGTATCCAAGTACCTTACACCATTTAATGCTCGGATCCGCATTGTACAAAACTTTGTTGACCGACCATCAGCTTCCACCTCCTGGCCAGTAGCCGGGGAGTGTTTGCCTTACTTTATAAAGCCTTTATGAGGGCAAAGATTTACGACAAACAAGGCAATCTGGCCATACGGTTTTATAAACAAAGGTACGCGGAGAGATATGTTATATTACTTGTTTAACATAAGAAATGTCTTCCAAAGAAAAATAGTCCCGCTATCGGTTCCTTTCTTTGGGTTGTCATGCTAAGCATGATCATGAAACCTCAGCTCTAATGTAAGAGAAAAATATTGAGGATTTAGTTTGGGTGGCTAGGTAATAGCCCCCGGTAGTGTTCGGCGACAATCGAAGTCAAGCCGTAAACACTTCGGCCATTGTTATTAATGGCTCGTCATTTAACACCGTCATCGGATCGCTAACCAGTTTATGCTTATTGTGACAGTCAGTTTTCGGCTTTCTCCACTGAGGTGCTTAACCATGTGAGCTGGAAGCACAATCGCAGTGGTTCTCCCTTTGCACACCTAGCTGAACAAAGCGGAACATAGGAGGCAAGAGCAGGAGCCGGGCAACCCAACTATTGACCGAAGACACAATTCAAAACCAATGCATATATAGTAATATCCGAGAATGTTTTTGCCGGATCTCTAAAGGTGTCCGGCGTTGCACTGCGAGACTTGTGCTGAAAACACACAAATAGTTTAAAAGTGCCACAAGCTTGGAAAACCAAAAAAACGTCAGTAAAAACTGGACGTCCGAACAAGATCAAGTGTTCGGTGCCAATCCAAAAATTGGCCTTAGAAAAAAAAGTGCTTCTGTCATGCTTTAACATGACACATCCTATCTCAAGACTTCAAGCAGGTCAGCATACGGCTTCAACCTCCTATCCCGAGGGTGGAGTACTTCTCATTAGGCCAGTTTAGCAAACTAAACTCTAGCGGCTTTGAGAGAGAAATTAGGCTCCCCAGCTAGTGACCACACGCTCGTGTCGAAAAAAGGAGTGATAGATAATAATAATAATAATAATAATAATAATAATAATAATAATAAAAACAAAAACTTTGCAACGACTAAGAAGAAGAACACTTATCATAAAACGGCTCATATAAATTTAAGAGCCCCCAAGTGACTTGGGTAAAAGAATGATTACATGTACCGAAGTACTTATATCATATCTATGTTCAACCGAACTTTAAACACGTCTTAACCGACCGTCGGCTTCTCCCTCTTCGGTCAAGGACCGAAAAGTGTTATGTACTCCATCTGTTGAGAATATCGACGGTGTTTCCAATAACCATGCAATCAGGCCATAAGGCTGTAACAGACAAAGCGTGCTCATGGAACTTATGTTATATTACTACGAAGTGTAAGAAGCATCTTCGAAGAAAATAGTACCCCCACCGATACCTTTCTTCGGTGCTCATTGTTATTATGAGACTTGTGCAATAGATTTTTTGTACTCATGAGTTCCGTTGTGTGCCGACCATCATTGAAAACTATAAGAGCGCTAGCTTTCGGCTTCACCCAGTCTGAGGTCCGGCTCGGATGACCCGATCGTGACAATCGCAGAGGTGCTCCCTTTACTCCCTAGCCGAACAATCGGGAACGTAGGGGTAAACACAGGAGCGAGGCAATCCAGCTTGCAAATCGCTTAAGTCAATATGGTGCATATTGTGGCGTAATACACGAACAAGGAACCAAGCCGTACAAGTATAATCATATGCAAGAGAAAAAGCTTCATGAAGGAAGCCCCCAAATGAATTGGGTATTTGAATTTATGTGTCACAAACAAAGTTTGGACAAGGAAATTTTTTACAAGCAACTTTTTTCCAAAAAAGTATAATGCTTGATCGAACCTAACACAAGTTAGAAATTAAAGCTTTGAGCATGAAAGCGACTTAGCTGGTTAATGTGTTCGGTATTGATGACGCGGTCCGAGCTTGATGTGGGACAAGGTTCCATCCCCCAAGCCGATCCCGAGGTGGCGGAGCGGAGAGCTCGACACGCCGAAGTGGTGACATAGTACGGTCAATGCAGACCGGCAGAGTGACGCCGAAGTCCCCGGATCATTTTCCTATGCACAAAAAATAGTGCAAACCGGAGATAATAGTAATAATGATAATTAAAAAAATCGTTGCATAATAAATAATTTATGCAAAGTGAGTAATAAAAGAAATATGGCCTGGCGCCAAAGTCAATGTCGATGCAGGGTGTCGGCGTGATGCGGTAAAGGTGTGGCAAAGCCTGAATTCACAGGTCGGTCTGAGCTCCGGATGCGGCGTTCGCCAAACTATGTACGGAAACTGACCGAACCACCATGCGACTGTCGTTAATGCGGCCACCATTTGATAGACCTGTGTACATATGATGGACAAACTAGAGTAATAATTCCTTGGGAAAAGTGAACCCAAACAAGCAAAAAATACTGGGATTAATAGCACCTGGTTTATTCGTTGTAGCAATCCGAAGGAAGGTGATTCCCATAATTGGGACTCGGTCCGCACACCCATTGCCTAATGGGTAGTAAAACGATGGCATGGCAATGCTGACAAAGGTTGGCTCGCCGAGGCAAAGCCCTCGGTCTAGCTAACGTGATGGAGCTGGTTGGCTAGTGACGCCGAAGTGTCCGGAGTAGGTTGATGAAGAGATGGCGAAGCCCCCGGTCCAGCCGAGATGTCGAAGCCTCGATGTCAGCCGATGAGTCGAAGTAGGTCGGCGTGATGGACACCAGCTTGAAGAAAAAATAGTGCTGCCCTGCCGATGCAGGTCGTGACGTGGTCGATGCCGGTTTGATGAAGCGACCGTGCGGCGATGCCGGTATGCCCGCTCCATGTAATCCGTGGGGCGGCGATGTTGGTGATGATTTATCCTTCGCGATGCCGGACTCTTGTTCGGCTTGCCGAGATGATGATCCGAAGAAGTTGAGCTCGACTCAACAAAGTGACGACGTGTCTAGCGCAGGTCGGCAGCCGTGGAGCAATATTGCCGGACTGGTTTAACACCAGCATGATGTTGAAGATCATGTTCAAAAGATCTTAAAGTTAGCAGGATGTGTTCGGAAACAAAACACAATACCCCATACAAAACTTCCTTCAAAAGGGATGTCCAAAATCCCGTTCATAAAAAAGACGAACTCGGGTCGGATTCGTTTTCGCGCAGAAAACAGATCCGAAAAGTGATGCACTAATCGGAAGGTTCCCGGAGTTTGGACGGTCGGATCAAGCTGAAATTTTGAGAGGTGGTAGATATAGGAATTCCGCAGCCGATCAACAGTTGGATCTTCCAAAGGACGTCTGAGCTAGAAGCTGGACACCATGCCCTAAACTCATCCAGATTCCCGTCTAGATTTGACAGGGCTCCGGTATATTGTGGATTGCCAGAGATTCCTCCATCGGAACTCGACGAAATTTCCAGGGTTATTGTAGACTCAATTCCACACGACCAAAGCGATCGTTGAAAAGATACTTGAGGAGGCGGTGGCGGCGGACACAAGTTTGCTGTCCAGAAAAACAGCACGGTCGCCCGAGGGCAATGTTGACGTTGAGCCCCCGGGCTCCCTGGATGATTCCTCCATGGTCTTGATAGAGATCGGAGTTGATGTTTATAAAGGCCCTCATCCGAACATGACGATCGGAGGTAGGGCGTAGTCCTTGGTCAAACCAAGGTGACCAGTCGAGCTGGTGACGAAGATGCTGAAGTCGCAGTTGATCTGCAGGCGAGCTATCAACCTTTTGCCGAACACACAGCGGAACTCTCAATGAAAGCACCAATATCGGTGTCAAAACCGGTGGATCTCGGGTAGGGGGTCCCGAACTGTGCGTCTAAGGCGGATGGTAACAGGAGGCAGGGGACACGATGTTTACCCAGGTACGGGCCCTCTTGATGGAGGTAAAACCCTACGTCCTACTTGATTGATATTGATGACATGAGTATTACAAGAGTTGATCTACCATGAGAACGTAGAGGCTAAAACCCTAGAAGCTAGCCTATGGTATGATTGTTGTATATTGTCTATCGACTAGCCTGACCTCGGTTTATATAATGCACCAGAGGCCTAGGATAACAAGAGTCCTAGCCGAATACGCCGGTGGGGAGGAGTCCTTGTCTTGATCGCCAAGTCTTGTAGAATCTTCCTTGTATGCGGCAGCTGTCCGAACTGGCCCATGAGCATACGGCCATGGGGGTCTTTAGTCCAATCTAACAGATCAGGAGATGACGTAGTGAGTACCCCCTAGTCCAGGACACCGTCACAAGGGCTGTGGCCTTTTTCCTCTAAAAAATTTAATTTTTTTCTCTATAACAAGATTCTTAGTTTCTCTTTGGGCTTCTTGAGGACATTTCTCATTAAGTAATTTATATGAGTCACTGATCTTCTATGGCCTCTAGTAGATAGATAGAATATTTTCAGGAACAAGAAAATCAGAAGAATCTTTCTCTTTATTCACTATCATTCCGCGTCTTCGACTTCTATTAGATTATTTTCTTCTTTAGTGCAATAACTATAGTTTGATGTAAGAATTCATTTCTCAAAGTATTGAAAACCGTAATGCCTTATAAAAGGTTACAGGGGATTACATTAGAACAAAGAAAAGTAATGCGAGTAAACCCATGGTTGGATGATGAGAAGGGCAGTGGTATCCCCAGCCCACCAAAGAAGTCCTGGACTTGATATTGGTGCTCGCATTTTTCTGAATTTATTTCAGGTCATCTGACGATGGACGTTCACATCGACTATGAAGACGTCTGTGATGACTTCATCAATCTCAAGATGATGTGCCGACTCAGTCTCTCGAGATGCTCATAGCAGTAAGATGTGTGTGTGTGTGTGTGCGTTCATAGAGGTGAGTATATGTGTGTATGTATGAGCGTATGCGCATGCACTATCTTAACAAATGCAAACAGAAGTAAACAGTTCTTCTGTATATAACAAATGGTACTCCTTCGAGCGGTCAAACAATAATACAAACTTATATAAGTTTGGCAAGTTATTTAGGTCGTCAATTTAACTAGCAAAACACATAAAACGCTTCTTTATTCTTTCCTCTTCTACATGAAAGTGTGTATTCTAAAAAACAATTTAACTAGCAAAACATATGTAATATGTCATAAAAATATATATGTTTAGAAATTTTATTTGACGACGAATCTAAAAATATGTTTTCTTATGATGTACCAACATATTTTTTGCTTATTAGGGAAGACCTAAAACCGTGGTCGACTTAGAGCATCTCCAACGCGGCTCGAAAAATGTTTGAATCAGGTCGTTTGCACACTTTTAAACCTCCAACACGGATGCCCGCAAATGGTCAGACCAGTTTGGACGTCCAAAACCCCACAAATCGGGGGAGTTCTGGGGAGTCCGGATATCCACCACGTTAGACTCCGGTCGGTCGTCCAACAACCCGCCTACGGGCATTCACGACCGCGTGGCGACCGATAAATCTGCTCTAGCTTTAAAGTTGGCTGACCTCCTCTATGCTAACCCTATCCACGCACTGCTCCCCCACACCTCCACCAGCCGCTGCACACTACCACACCACCGGCCCTGGAGCAAGCGGACGCTGAGGGTGAGGCCTAGCGTATGGCGGCTGCGGCCTTTGCGTCCTTCACACTTGTAGGGCGCAGTGTAGCATCGCATTTGTCGCCGGCAGAAGATGGAGAGGAACGAGAAGGGTCTAGCAAAGGGGAGAGGTAGAGGTATATTTCTATGAATTTAAACAACTTGTATTATGCAATTGTAGTGATTTTAATGACATTTTGATGTTGTGAATTGCACATTTGACAAGATATTTTGAAGTGCTTCGTATTGGCAGCAACTCGAATCCAAGAACCCGTGAAAGTGTCAATGTTTTGGCACATGCCACTCATCAAGATCAAGTGAATTTCGTGGAAATAGAGCATGGGAATTTTATGCCAATGAAACTAGTGAAAGAACAAACTACATATTCCGTTGAAGCTATAGTGGAAGAGAATGTTGACGTTCACGGAGTTGAAATTATAAATGTTTTTAGTCTATATTATGTAAATGGTGATCCAGGACTTCACATTCCACTTGATAGATTTGCGTCAAAAATTAGTGACGATGTTGGATTTTCTTATCTCCAAATGGGTCCAAATCGATCAACTAGTCACAATTTTCCGTAAAATAGAGACAAAATATGCTTCTGGCCGAATGGTATAAGGACTTTGATTGGTTAGTATATTGTGTAAAAAGGACAAGGCTTATTGTTTTCGTTGTAATATTTTTAAGCATGACTGAGTGGATAACAAATTTGGTCATGATATCTTCTTCAAATTGGGTTTTGACTGTTGGAAAATGCGGTCTCAACATTCCATAAACATTTTGGTGGGCCTTGTAGCATCCAGAATATTTCAAAAACATCATGTGATCATCTTGAGAATCAAGGGGAAAGTATGAAAAGTGAAGTTACAACTTACAACAAAGATTCACTAGTCAAGTACAAAACTCATGTGGGTACATATTTGGGCATTGTAAGTTATCTAGCATTGTGAGACGAACCATTTCATGGACACGATGAATCCACTTCTGCTTTGAACATGGGGAATTATTTAGATATGCTTGATTAGGTCAAAGAAAGAATTTATGAAGTGAAGGTTGCATTTGATGAGCTATGCCTAAGAATGCCAAAATGACTTCTGGACAATTGAAAAAATGATTGCTCCTCATTGTGCAAATGGTCATGGTTGTTAGGTACGTGTTGAAGAACACATGTGCTTTTTTATTACTTATGTTCTATCTATAGTGTTTCAACTAAAAATATGGCTTCCTATAGGTATTAATTTGAGCATAAAAGGAGAGACGGTTGAAAGATTTTTAGGTTCTAAGCATGTCACATACACAACATATTGCTAAAGACGGTCTACTTGTTGCAAGACTACGATGGCAAGGGCATGATGGATCATCTAATATGAGAGGAGAGTTCAATAATCCGAGATGAGAACCCATATGCCTTCTATATCCAGAACATTGCCCACCAACTGCAGTTAGTAGTTGTTTTGAGATGTTGCAAGGGTGTTGAAGATTTGTTTGAATATGTAACCATGATTACCAATCTCATTACTTCATCTTGCAATAGGAAGGATAAATTGCTTGATAAGCAAAAACAAGTTCTTTTGGATAAGACTAAGAGAGGTGAGATGCCCACGGGAAGAAGCATAAATCAAGAAACATCCTTAGTTAGACCTGGAGATACAAGATGGGGCTCTCGTTAGACAACCTTATCTCGCATTGAAATCAATGTGGGGTCCAGTGATAGAAGTTTTGGGCATTTTTTTATGTGGACACCTTCTATGCTGCTATAGACTACATCACCAAAAAGTTTGATCATTGTGAATAAGCTTGCTCAACTCACAGAGATTTATCATGAGGATTTCTCTGCTTATGAGCGTGAACATATAGAAGATAACCTTGAGCTATTTATTATTCATATGATAAGATTGAAGACTTTAGGGCATCTCCAACGCTAACCCGCAAATTTCTTCGATATATGTCCATTTTTATGTCCTGACATGCACTTGACCAATCACATGCATGGCCTCCTCTTTTCTCTCTCCCCCCAACGGCACATGCATGGTCCCCTATCCTCTCTCTCCCGGCCGAAAACTAAATCACAAATATCCCACCACCACTACTAGGGAAAACCCTAGTAGTAGTGCTTGTTTTATAGCTAGTAGTAGCGCTTGTACAAGCGCTACCACTAAGGCGCTATAGCTAACTCAGCGCTACTGCTACATCTAGTTAGCAATAGTGTTTTCCCAAAAAAGTGCTACTGATAATAGTAAGTAGCAGTAGCGTTTCTTCCGAAAAGCGCTGCTGCTAACTTTTCCTATATTTTTTAAAATACAGCTTATTTTGGTTGTGGTTTTATATACAGTACTTTCATCATATGATTTTATGGCCACGATTAGTTATTATATATAACAGTGGGTGAAATGAACGTGGAGTAGATTCAAGTGGAGGCAACATGTGGTGCATGTCGAAAGTACTACTAATCCAAACTTGATCTAGTTTGGATTAGTAGTACTTTTAATGTGCACCACATGTTGCCTCCACTTGAATCTAATCCATGTTCATTTCACCTACTGATATATATAATAACTCATCGTGCTCATATAACAACTTAGCATCATGCATCATCGATCATAATAATAAATAACTCATCATTGGTATCATAATAACAAGTCCTACTCATCATCATCGATCATATAACTTCTACTCGTTATCATAATAACAAGTCATACTCATCATCATCATAGTCATCTAACTAATCCTACTTAATTTTTCTTAACACATGATCATGAGTATTAGCTAGGACCTAAATACCCTCTCTAAGGTAAAATAGCATAAAACAAGATAGGCCCTGACTCTCCATTATGGAGAATGGAGATTATCCTGTCTCCAATTCTTGCCCTTCGCACAATGTTACTTCCAAGTATCTGCCTACGATTGACCATACATTTTTTTCAATCTTTGATTGTCATGTCTTCATCGGTTTTAGAAATCCGATATGGACAGGAGTGATTCGTAGGATGACCTGGCCATAAGTTCAAAACATCAAGGCGACCTTTTCGAAACATCAGATGAGGCACACAATCCTTCGGGATTTTCTGTTGGAAAACAAAGTAATGACTTTGTAGTTAGCAATGTAGTTGAGTTTTAGAATAATTTATGCAAAAGATGCACGGATGTCGTAATAGTAAAGAATCTTACCATGGCATCTCCATGGATGTTACCATAGTTCAACACGTGCACTAGTGGCACGTATTGACCATAATGTGGAGGATTTTGATAATAGATATTGTAACTCTCAAGATCAGTAATAAATGAGATCAGATGATTTTTCTCCTGATAAGTTAATTCTGAGCCGTCGGTGTAGTAGATGCTGTCTACCATCTTTCGCACATTCTTTGAAGAATGAAAATAAGCTATCAAGGGAAATAAGCTGTCAACTATTTTGAAATAAACAATATAGATTACTTAATAACTATGTTTGAGAAACTCACATAGCAGTAGAATTGGAAGCGTATCAACAAGGACCCAAATGTCCATATTGTCTTGGGCGGTGTCAGGATCACCAAGATCCATGGTGACAAGCATACCCTCATGAAAATCATACATCTTGCAAAGTGCTTCCCAATTCGGGCAACCAAAATGGGATACGCTCTCAGAATTGTGTAGATTTACGTCAAAATCCATACCATGATGGATCCTTAGGCAAATTTTCTTTGTTTCCATACTTTCACGATCTTCAAAATCCATCCTCTCCAAGACATAGCATCTTGCATGGCATGGGATAAGCTAGTCGAATTGTAAAAGACGAAAATTACATGTTGAAGTAGTAGAAGTCGTGCTTAATTATGAAAAAAACACTTGTCGTCATTGCGTACCATTTCAACATCAAAGGTCTCCTAGAGCTTAATGCTTAAGCGCCAACCTTCGTCCAGGTGAGGCCTGTCGCACAGACCCCGTTTGACTATCGGTCTCCCGAGTCTTGTCTTGAAAACTCTCAGCTCACATGGTGTATATATTCGACCATCGGTGATGGTCGCTCCTCCCTTCATCCCCGAGTGCATTACACCAAATTTTCTAGCACACGGGAACGAAGGAGAAGCGACCCCCAAGACAACCATCGGGATTCTCCGTCCTCTCATATATGGTGAAGACTCTCCCTCACTGGTTCCTCTCTGACATTTGCGACTGTCGGTGATGGTCGTTACTCCTCCATCCCCTAGTGCATAACAAAGGTCTAGCACAAGGAGAAGAAGGTGTAGGATCGAAAGTATGTCTAGAGGGTGGTGGGGGGGTGATTAGACTACTTGACCAAATAAAAATCTAGCATTTGCCCAATTTGAAGTCTTGGCAGATTTTAGCAACTTAGAACAAGTCAAACAATCAACCTACATATGCAAGTCTAAGAGTATAGCGGCGGAATGTAAAACATTTGCATATGAAGGTAAAGGGAGGAGTTTGGAGGGAGCAAACGCAATCTAGACACGGAGATTTTTGGCGTGGTTCCGATAGGTGGTGCTATCATACATCCACGTTGATGGAGACTTCAACCCACGAAGGGTAACGGTTGCGCGAGTCCACGGAGGGCTCCACCCACGAAGGGTCCACGAAGAAGCAACCTTGTCTATCCCACCATGGCCATCGCCCACGAAGGACTTGCCTCACTAGGGTAGATCTTCACGAAGTAGGCGATCTCCTTGCCCGTACAAACTCCTTGGTTCAACTCCACAATCTTGATGGAGGCTCCCAAGTGACACCTAACCAATATAGGAGACACCACTCTCCAAAAGGTAATAGATGGTGTGTTGATGATGAACTCCTTAATCTTGTGCTTCAAGTGATAGTCTCCCCAACACTCAACTCTCTCTCACAGATTTGGATTTGGTGGAAAGATGATTTGAGTGGAAAGCAACTTGGGGAAGGCTAGAGATCAAGATTCATATGGTTGGAATGGAATATCTTGGTCTCAACACATCAGTAGGTGGTTCTCTCTCAGAAAATGTATGCTAAAAGTGTAGGCATGTTCTGATGGCTCTTTCCACTAATGAAGAGTGGGCGGAAGGGTATATATAGCCTCCACACAAAATCTAATCGTTACACACAATTCACCAAACTCGGTGGGACCGAATCTAAAAACTCGCTCAGACCGTTTCAGTTCAAAATGTGAATGTTAGGCTTTTTGGTGGGACCGACATGTCAACTCGGTGGGACCGATTCCATTAGGGTTAGGGCATAACGTAATCTCGGTGAGACCGATTACACAAACTCTGTAGGACCGACTTTGGTAATAAGCTAACCAGAGAGTTGGTCAGGTAAACTCGGTGGGACCGATTCGCTCATTTCGATGAGATCGAAACGTTAGGAAAGGGAAACAGAGAGTTTGCATTGCAAACTTGGTGGGACCGATCGCTCATCTCGGTTGGGCCGAAATGTTAGGAAGGGAAACAGAGAGTTTGCATTGCAAACTTGGTGGGACCGATCGCTCATCTCGGTTGGGCTGAAATGTTAGGAAGGGAAACAGAGAGTTTGCAATCCCATCTCGGTGAGACCGAGATCCCTATCGGTGAGACCGAAGTGACTAGGGTTTCTGGCAGTGGCTATGTCAAGTGAACTTGGTGCCGCCGGATGTCGGGGGTGCTAATCCACGAACACCTATGGGACCAGCGGACCGAGCCCCTTTCGGTTCGGCAGGGGGGCGGAGATCGCACGAAGAGCAGATCGAGGCGAAGCACACGAGCACGCGATCAGTTTACCCAGGTTCGGGCCGCACGGATGCGTAAAACCCTACTCCTGCTTTGTGGTTTGTATTGAGTTCTTGCTCGGGAGCACTGAGTGCTACAGTACACACCAGCAGCTAACGAGACCGAGCGTGAGTGTTCTCTTCCGACCGCCCCCCCTCTACGTTGCGCATGGGCCTCCTTTTATATGCTCAAGGGGTCACCGACAGGTGGCAACGTAGACAAGGGTAAAAATGGAAAGATGTTGCGGTAGGTACAGCCGCTTACTACAGTGTATCATACCTAACCCTGACGGCAGGGGACAAGGGAATTAAATGCCCGTCTGCGTTGCCCAAATAGTGCAAAAGGGACCGCCAGGGACGCCACCGCTCGCCACGATGGCAATCTTGCCAGCGCCGCTTGCCACCGTGTACCGCTGGCTGCACAGCCTCCCGCCACGTACGCCTGGAAGGGTCCCAGAGCGACACGTTGGTGGATGTGCTGGAGCGCAGGTACAGAGTGGAGGCTTGCCGCGGTCGTCGTCTTGTCGCGTCCGGGAGCTTGTCGCTCACCGGGCCTTGCCGGGACGCGTGGTGCGTCGCGGCAAGTTCCTTGAGATGCCTTGGTTGGCCTTCCCGGCAAGCTCCTCTTGCCGGGGTCTTGTCTCCTTGGCTTGGATACTTTGTTCTAGAATGGCTCCAAAGGAACCACGGAGGACCTTGGCGGTCACCCGGCAAGCCTTGCCGCGGGACGCTGCGACTGCCCGTGCACAAGTTCGGGATACTAGGGTACCCTTACTCTAGTACACCGACAAGAGCCCCCGGGCCTGGGCCATACACAGTGCCGAGCGCTGTTGGGCCAGGCCCAAAATAGGGCACGGGCACGCGCGGCCTGGGTTACGCCGCATCTCTCTCCGTATCCACCGCGCCCTCCCCGAACGGCATGCGTCGAATGCGGCGTCGTGGGAGAGATCGTGGGTGGTTTCTTTATTAGGAAAGGCGGAACGTCCGCCCCTCCCTCTTTATAAGCAAGGGGAAATAGGGGTACTGCGCCCATTCGCCCCTTTCCATTCCAATCTCGGAAACCTCCGCCGCTCCTCCGTCTTCCCAAAGCTGAGAGAGAGCAGCGCCCTGCCCCCCATCGCCACCAGCACCACCAACGCCGTCGACCTCCTCCACCACTTCCGCCATGGCTCCGAAAGCCGACAAGGGGAAGGCTGTGAAGTGGACCGAGGCGCAGCGGCTTGCGGCGCTGCGAAAGGAGCGAGCAATCTTTTCCCCAAGCTCGCCGCGAAGGAGCTGAGGGAGTACTACTACCTCTTCTAGTCGACGGAGACGCGAGCGCATCCGAGCACGAAGGTACTTCCAGCCTCTGCTTGGAAAATGGCTCCAAATGGATATCCCTTCTACGCCGTGTTCTTCTACTGCGGGCTCTGCCCGCCCTTCTCTGAGTTTTTCTGCGATATCATGAACACCTACGGGTTCTGCCTCCTTGATTTCACCCCCAATGCTGTTCTGACCATGGCAGTTTTCGCACATCTCTGCGAAAACTTTGTCGGAGTCCATCCCAATGTAGCCCTTTTCCGCCACTTCTTTATGCCCCGACTAGAGAGAGGAGAGCCTTTATCCGGTGGAATCGCCTGGATCTCGAGGGCCACCAAGAAGGATGCTTATCTGGAGGGGGAGTACCGCGGCAAGTGGGAGGAATGGAGAGCAGACTGGTGCTGGATTGTCGAGGAGAACCCGCAGCCGTTTACCGCCCGGCGCCAAGTCCCAGCAGCACGCGGCAGCGATTGGAGCGACGTGGCCCCGGAAGACGATAGGCTGAAGATTTCCATCACCCAGATCCAACGCCTCAGGCTTGCCGGGCTTACTATAGGCGCTGTTGGCGCAGATTTTCTTCGCCGCCGCATCACCCCCCTGTAGGAACGGAGGAAACCCACTTGGGAGTTCAAGAATGCGGCGGATATCATGAGGCTGCGCCCGGGCCTCAACTATAACTTCACTGTTCTGGAGCTTAACGCAATGCTTCAGGAGCTGTTCAAGTATGACCCTGAGCATCCCGAAGTGTTCAGGTTGCCGCAGGGCGTCGTTCCATTGTGCAACAACTCCGCGCTCGACCGCATCCGGGCAATGATGCCGTTGTGCGACTCGCATGGAATTGTCCCAACTTGGCAAGAGCCTGCAGACGACGTCGTGCAGGAGTTCTTTGACGGCCTGGTAGAAGTGCCGGTCCGCCCCGACGAGAAGAATGGCCTCACTCGCGACACCACCGATGCGGAGTTGAAACACATCGCCACCAGGCTGGAAGAGGTGGCGGCAGCCGCAGATGCGGGTGAGTTTGGATTCACCGTGGAGGAGGCAGAGGCAGCAGAGGTGGCAAGCCGTGCCGAGCGAGAGGAGCTTGCCGGCAAGAAGGAGCTCGCCGGCAAGAAAGAGTTTGCCGGGCGTGACGCTGAGCCGAGCGAGCCCGCCGAGGATACGAGCGGCTCGTTGGAGATCAACTCCTCTTCCTCCTCATCATCAGACAGCTCGCTGCAAGCAGAGCCCCCAGCTCCACCAAGAAGGCGTCTCCGCAAGGCCGGGGAAGTAGCGGGGCAGGGGCCAGTCGACAGTCGCCGTGCCGCGCGACACGCTCCACCGCGGCAAGCACTATTGCCGCGGGAGCACCTCACGCTGCTGCGGCAACTGGAGCGGGGTCCACCCGGACCACCGCTTCTGCTCCTGCCGCTTCTCATGCTGCGGCGGCAGCCGGAGCGGGGTCGTCTCAGACCACCACCACAGTTCCCGCCAAGCGGCCAAGGGAATCTACTCCTACACCTTCTCGCGCCGGACGTGAGCCGGACTTCGACTTCTCTGCGTTCAGCTCCGACGAGGAAGAAGAAGAAGAAGAGTAAGATTCTCTTGCTGTACTTGCAGTTTTGTCTTATATCTCATCTGCCTTACTCTAAACTTATTCCTTCTTAGGACTCTGGCCCAGAGAGCAGTGAAGAGAGCCAAGGCCCCGGTGATTATCATCGAGGACGAACCCACCGCGACAGTAGGGGATGCGTCCGAGACAACCTTGCCGGACCCGGCAACTGTTCTCCAGAGCAGCCCCCAGCGTAAGTATATGGCTTGCTTTCCCCTGTTGGGCGTGCATGGAGATTCTTGCTTAGCTGATATCTGATTGTTGGTTTGTGCAGGAGCAGAGCAGCCCCACCAGGAGCGCCCGGAGGCCGCCCCTGAAACGCCAAGGGAGAGTCCACCGGCAAGGGAGAGGTCCCCGGCAAGGGAGAGCTCTTCGGCAAGGGAGAAGTCTCCGGCAAGGGACGACACCAGTGGCCCCCCGGCGACGGAGACCACGACTGCAGAACCTGGCACAGGTAATATTCTCGCTTCAGAACTTCCTTGGGTTCTTCTTCTTTTGATCTTCTTTTTTGGATATTTGCTTGACTCTTCTCCCTTTTCCGGCCATCAGACCCATCTGCTGCGGAGTCGATGGATACCGAGGTTGCCGCCGCCGACGCTGCTGCCACCGAGGAAGCAGCCGGCGCTGACGATCCCGCCGGCGTAGAGGCCTCCAATGCTGCCGCCGCAGAAGCAGGCGGGGGATCTGGCGATCGTACTGACGGCCCTGAGGCCGCAGGAGCGCCAGGCGCTACGTCGACCGCCGATCCCTCCGCCGCTGCCGCAGCGTCAGGCTCCGAAGAGCCCCAGCCAGGCGTCTACTTGAAGGCCGGCGATGGCATCTTCATCAACCTCCCCTGGGCGTCAAGCTCCAGGGCGCCGGTCGAAGGAGAGAGCTTTGACGGAGAGGTTCTCGCCTCCGCTGGGCTGGCGCTGGTTGACGCGCCGAGCAGCAGCGGCAGCGAGCCTGAGGAGGAGCGGCTGCTGCGGAAGCTGGTGTCGCTCTACCGCGCCCGGCAAGCCAAGCTGGAATCCCGCGAGGCGCTTGTTGCGAAGGCGGGAGCGGACATCGAGAAGCGCGCAGAGGAGTTCCGGAGTCACAACCAGGAAGCTCTCCGGTCCCTGGCAGTGGAGCGGGCGCAACTTGCCGAGGAGCAGAAGGCCTTCCTCCTCGAGAGGGCTGAAGTCGAAGAGCAACAGCGGCTTGCCGCTGAAAAGCTGTCTGCACAGGAAGGCGAGCTGGTGCAGTGGAAGGTCAACCTTGACAGCCACGAGGAGGAGCTTGCCGCGCGCGAGCGAACATTTGGCGGAGCCCTCAAGCAAGCAGAAGATGTTGCCGCAGCTGCCGAGGCCGCCAAGAAGGAGCTGGAGACGAAGGTGGCGCAGCTGGAGGCCGATCTGAAGGCGAGCGGTGAAGAGCTTGCCGCGCTCAAGCGTGAGCGGGAGAAGGACGCCCACAGCTACTCGGAGCTGCAGGCCCGTCTCGCCGAGAAGGGCCAGGAGCTTAGCGCCGCCAAGGACTCCAACGCAGATCTTGAGTTGAAGCTGACCACTTTGACCAAGACGCTGGACGGCGCCAAGGAGCAGGAGACGGCCCTGAAGGAGGAGGTCAAGGCCGGCAAGGCACTGCTGGCGAGTGCTGCTGCCGCCCAGAGCACTTTCCGGGAGAATGTGGAGCACTGGACGGAGGGTCTCGTGGACGTTGCCGTAGACATTGACAGGGAGCTGGCGCAGCTGGGGATGGATGATCTCGGGTATCCCTCCGACGAGAACCTCCAACCCAGCGCCAAGCTCACCTCGTTCTTCAAAGGCGTGGCGACGGCCCTCCGGCGACTCCGGGAGAGGATCCCAAAGCAGCTGGCCGACGAGTCACGCAAGATCTGCGCGGGAGCTCTTCAAAAGGTGTTGGTGAAGGTGGCCTTCCGCAACCCGGGCCTCAACCTCATCAACGTCCTCAGGACCTTGCCGCCGGATGCTGATCTGGAGGCGCTCAAGGCCCTTGTCGCACCCATTGTGGACAAGGTGAGCGGGATCAAGAGGGTTGAGGGCGATCGCGTAGACTAGGCCGCCCGTTTTCTTCTTTTCTTGTCGCTGCTGGTCATGTTATGAGAACAATCTGTTAGAGCCGCGACAAGCTATCTTGTAATATAACTTTATTTCGGGTACTGATTGCAACGTTATTTCCTTTACTTGATTCCTTCCTTTGTATGTTTTTGCCCTACGCTTTTAGGGAACTTGCCGGCGCAGGCACCTTGGCCGCGAGCGCTGAGTGCGGGACGTCAGCAGCCTGCTGGCGGTGCCGCTACCGACAAGAAACCTTGTCGCAACTAGTCGCAGCTCACTTAAGTTGTTGAGCGGACTCAAAACAAAGTAAGGGCGCAACTAGCTATGAGCTGGTTCCTCCTCGCACAGGTTTTCCATACAAAGGACGGTCGTTCAAGGAAAATAACTTAAAAATTAAAAAAATCTGATTGCTCAAACTTTGGCAACTTAGCTTTTCTGTCGTTTGCTTCCCGGCAAGGCGAAACTTTCTTGAACGACGCCTGGTCCATACCATATCTTCTCCTTTCCCCCCGGCAAACTTGTGGGCGAGGGACCCTTCCTTTCTTTGAGAAAAAAGAAAGAGGAGAAAAATAAAGATATGGAGCCTTATGGCTCGTTGTTGCTTACCGGGGGTAAGTGCTGCACAAAGTGTCAGATAACCCATGCAAAAAATAGAAAGCATGAAATTGACAAAATGCACGGAGCACATAAGCTTTATGCACGGGGTCTGCGCCCGGCTTTGTACAAAGGATTTCGGCAACCGCGCCTTACGGGTAAAACTTACGAAGATGCTCAATGTTCCAGGAGTTGTTCACTGGAATGCCATCTTCGGTCTCAAGGCGGACAGCGCCAGGCCTAGTGACTCGTTTCACCCGGTAAGGGCCTTCCCACTTCGGCGTCAACTTGTTGGAATTCTTGGCGGACTGAACACGCCGAAGAACAAGGTCGCCTTCCTCGAGACTTCTGGCGTTAACTTTGCGGCTATGGTAGCGGCGCAAAGCTTGCTGGTAGCGAGCAGCTCATACAGCAGCCTGAAGACGGTCTTCCTCAAGGAGCAGCGCGTCATCTTGTCGCAGCTGCTCTTGCTCAAGCTCATCATAAGCGAGCACTCGAGGTGAACCGTATACGAGTTCCGTGGGGAGAACTGCCTCTACTCCATAGACTAGAGCGAAAGGTGTCTGGCCAGTGGCTCGATTTGGCGTCGTCCTGATCGACCAAAGAACCACCGGCAGCTCCTTGATCTAGTTTCTTCCGCACTTGTGCAACCTGTCGAAAGTTCTGGTCTTGAGCCCACGCAGCACTTCAGCATTTTCCCTCTTCGCTTAACCGTTGCTTCTCGGGTGAGCAACAGAAGCGAAGCAGACCTTGGCGCCAAGATCTTGGACGTACTGCATGAAGGTGCGGCTCGTGAATTGCGTATCGTTGTCGGTGAGTATCCTGTTAGGGATCCCGAAGCGGCAAACAATCGACCTGAAGAACTTGACTGCTGACTGTGCTATCACCTTCCTCACTGCTTCCACTTCCAGCCACTTTGTGAACTTGTCGATTGCAATGTACAAGTACTCAAAGCCCCCGACTGCTCGGGGAAAGGGGCCGAGGATATCGAGCCCCCAGACCGAAAATGGCCAGGATAAAGGGATCGTCTGGAGAGCTTGAGCTGGCTGGTGTATCTGCTTGGAATGGAACTGGCACGCTTCACACTTGGTTACTTATGCAGTCGCATCCTGGAGGGCTGTCGGCCAAAAGAAACCTTGCCAGAATGCTTTGCCGGCAAGTGCTCTTGCGCCAATGTGGCAACCACATATGCCTCCATGTATCTCTGCCAACAGCTTTTGTCCATCTTCCCGATGAATACACTTCAATTTCACACCGTTGAGTCTTCTTCTGTACAGTGTGTTGTCGACAAACTGGTACATACTTGACTGCCGGGCTACTCTTTCCGCTTCTTCTTGCTCTTCGGGAAGTTCTCCTGTCTGAAGGAAATGGACAATCTGCTGTGCCCATGCTGGAGCTTGTGGCTCGACAACAAGGACTAAAGGCACATCTGCTGCTGCGGGAACGTCCGCTTCTACGGCAAGAACCTGCGGCTCAGCCGGAGCTTGACGTTCCCCGGCAAGCTTGTCGGAGCAAAACTTGTCGGGCGCCTCTGCTTCAACGGAACAAACCCTAGGGCTTGCCGGAGCAGACTGCTCCTCAGCACTTTTCGTGTTGATCTTGGGGACCTTCTTGGCGGCGGCTTCGGGAAGCTCTGCCGAAAAATAGTCACCAGAAATCAACTTCCTCTTCTTGCTCTGTCCGGTTGACGGTGTTACGGACGGTCGAGTCAGCTTGAGCACAAAGATCCCTGGTTCCACAGGTAACTTAAGTGCGGCGCACTTTGACAGGCCATCGGCAATGTCGTTCTGAGCTCTTGGGACATGCTCCATCTGTAGGCCGTCAAAGTGCTCTTCTAGCTTTCTCACTTCGTCAACGTAGGCTTCCATCAACGGACTCTGATAACTCTTGTTTACTTGGCGGACGACAAGCTGCGAGTCACCCCTGACAATGAGCTTCTTGATCCCAAGGTCTGCCGCGATCCTGAGACCGGCAAGCAAGCCTTCATACTCTGCAGTATTGTTTGTCGCTTGCTCCTTGGGAAAGTGCATCTGGACTACGTACTTGAGGTGCTCTCCGGTGGGTACGACAAGCAGCACGCCAGCGCCGGCGCCTTGCAGCGAGAAGGCACCGTCAAAGTACATGAGCCACTCTTTGCTTGCTTCCTTGACGGGGATGCTCGTTTCTGGAATTTCTTCATCTGGTGTTGGCGTCCACTCTGCTATGAATTCTGCCAATGCTCTGCTTTGGATAGTTGAAGTACTCTCAAACTTGAGGCCAAAGCTTGACAGTTCAAGTGCCCACTCAACAATCCTGCCTGTTGCTTTTGGATTCTATAGTATCCTCTTCAGCGGAAAGCGAGTGACAACTGTGATCTCATGTGCTTGGAAGTAATGGCGCAGCTTTCTCGGGGCCATGAGAAGGCCGAAAAGCAATTTCTGCACACCAGAGTACCTTGACCTAGCCCCCTGCAGAAGGGAACTGACAAAGTAAACTGGGCGCTACACCATTCTCTTCTGTATCTCCTCGCGCACCTGCGCAGATCCATCTTTGTCGGGACCAGAGCTTGTCGGGGAAGCCCCCTGCTTGTCGCTGGATGCGCCTGCCGGGGGTGCTGGCTCATCATCTGCCTCCCTCTCTACCACTAACGCAGCACTAACCACTTGATTGGTTGCCGCTATATACAGCAGCAACTTCTCTTGTGGCTTAGGTGCGACAAGTGTTGGAGTGGAGGATAGGTATCTCTTCAAGTCCTGCAGCGCAGCCTCCGCTTCCGAAGTCCATTTCATTGGACCTGCCTTTTTCAAAATTTTGAAAAACGGCAGGGCGCGCTCAGCAGACCAAGAGATAAACCTGCTGAGAGCAGCCACGCAACCGGCAAGTCTTCGTACATCCTTGGCGCGCTTTGGTGCTTCAATCTGCTCAATGGCCTTGATCTTGTCGGGATTGGCTTCAATTCCCCGTTGAGACACGAAGAACCCGAGAAGCTTGCCGGAGGGGACTCCAAACGCACACTTCTCGGGGTTGAGATTGAGGTTGATCTTGCGCAGATTTGCAAAGGTCTCGTCTAAATCTCGAATCAGAGTTGCCCTGTCCTTGCACTTGACCACTATGTCATCCATGTAGGCTTCCACATTTCTATGCATTTGTGGCTCAAGAGCGACATGAACTACCCTTGCGAATGTTGAACCAGCATTCTTTAAACCGAAAGGCATTCGTATGAAACAGTACGTGCCACATGGAGTGATGAATGCGGTCTTCTCCTCATCTTCTTCTGCCATGAAGATTTAATGGTATCCTGAGTATGCGTCAAGAAATGAAAGCAAGTCACATCCGGCCGTGGAGTCAACAATCTGGTCAATGCGCGGCAAAGGAAATGGGTCTTTGGTACAAGCTTTATTAACATCGGTAAAGTTGATACAAAGCCTCCATTTCCCGTTTGCCTTGCGCACGACTACAGGATTGGCCAACCACGTAGGATGGAGCACTCCTCTGACAAGGCCTGCTGCTTCCAATTTCTTGATCTCTTCTGCGATGAATTCTTGGCGCTCCACTGCTTGCTTCCCGACCTTCTGCTTGATGGGCCGCGCATGAGGACAAACGGCAAGATGGTGCTCAATTACTTTCCTGGGAACACTGGGGATGTCAGACGGTTGCCACGCAAACACGTCGACGTTCGCCCGCAGGAAAGCAATGAGCGCGCTTTCCTATTTAGGGTCAAGAGTGGCACTGATGGTGAAGGTACCACCAGTGCCGTCCTCCTTGGCGGACACTTTCTTGGTCTCTGGCGGAGCCGCCATTGCCTTCTTACACTTGCCGGTGGAGCTCGATGGTGCGTCCTCGACTGTAGTGCAGCACTCCGAAGAGGTGCGCTTGCCGGAGTGGGCATCAGAACTCTTGCCGAACTTGGTCTTCCTCTTCCCCCCGGGAGCTTCAACGACAGGTGACTTGCGATCTGTTGCGGCTGCTGCTTCCCGGTAGATCTTGTCGGCGCAGATAAGAGCATCCTTCTTGTCGCCAGGGACAGAGATGACGCTTATCGGGCCTGGCATCTTGAGCATGTTGTATGCGTAATGAGAGGCTGCCATGAACTTGGCGAGTGCTGGACGGCCGAGTATCCCATTTTAAGGCAATGGAAAATCGGCAACGTCAAAAGTGACCCTCTCAGTCCTGAAGTTCAACTCGCTGCCAAATGTTACTGGCAACGTGACCTTCCCTTTCGGCTTGCTCCTTCCCGGGTTGATTCCTTGGAATGTGCCGGTCTCTTCGAGCTCGCTGTCAGGGATCTGGAGTTTCTGGAGTACAGCGGAGGAGATCAAGTTCAAGCCGGCCCCGCCGTCAACTAGCATCTTAGTGACCTTGAGGTTGCAGATAGTTGGTGAAACCAACATCGGCAAGCACCCGACCGTAGTTGTGCGATCAGGGTGGTCCTCAATATCAAAGATGATAGGCGTGCTGGACCATTTCAGAAGCTTGCGTGACTCGACAGGTGGTTCCGCCGCATTGACTTCCCGCACCCACTGTTTGAGTTGGCGGTGTGAAGTTTACAGGGAAGCACCACCGTCAACGCACAAGACCTCTGTGGCTTTCTGGAACTCCTGCTCACTGGTCTCGACATCATCCATGTCTTCGTCGTCGTCGTCATCATCATCCTTGCCGCGGCCACGGGGAGGTCTGTCTCCTTGCCGCTGCTTGGCCTTGCCGCGGTGTCCTCCCCGGCCGGCGTGCTTCTTGCCGGATTCTCCAGCGCCTCCTTGGGCCCTCTCCTTGTCGCGTCGCTCGTATTCAGCCTTTTGCTGCTGGACAAGCTGCTCGACTTTCTTGCAGCTCTGGAGGTCATGGCCCTTGGTGCTGTGGATCTTGCAATACTGCTTGTCGGCGACCGCCACAGCCTGGCAGTTGGTGCATGCGGCAATCTCCTTGCCGGAGCTACCAACTTTCGCTTTCTTGGCGCCACCTTCGTTGCCGGACTGCTCAACGACTAGCACATCTTTGCCTTTCTTCTTTCAGTTGTTCCGCCACCGGTTTTTCTTTGCCAGGGCAGCATCTTCGCTGTCAGATCCTCCTACTCCTGTATTCTCTCCGGGGAGTTTCCTCCCTTCCTCACCACGTGCACACTTGTCGGCCAGGGCATACAGCTCACTGACGTCTCTGATCTTGCACATCGCCATCTCCTCCCGCATCCTACGGTTACGCACGTTCTGATGGAACGCGCTAATGACCGCGACAGGGTGGACATCTGAGATGTTGTGCTGTACACGGCTGAATCTCTGAATGTACTTGCGCAGGGGTTCTCCTTCCTTCTAGGCGAGCAGGTGAAGGTCACTCTCTTGGCCATGAGGTTTGTGGCCGCCTGTAAAGGCGCCGACAAACTGATGGCACAGGTCTGCCTAGGAGGATATGGAGTTGTCCGGCAAATGCATGAGCCAGGACCTGACGTTGGGCTTGAGCACCAGCGGGAAGTAGTTGGCAAGGATCTTGTCGTCTCGCCCCCCGACAGCTTGCACCGCGATGGTGTAGATGCTGAGGAACTCCGACGGATGCGACTTGCCGTCGTACTTCTCTGGTACATCTGGCTTGAAATTCTTCTTGCTGGGCCACTGGACTTGCCGCAGCTCATGAGTAAACGCATGGCAACCTACCGCATATGGCAAGTCGCTGGTTCCCCTGGCGCATGCATGTCGACAGAGGGCCCAGCGCGCTGGTCTGATTGACGCCGCGCTTCTCTTCGGTGCTCGATGCGAGTACGAGCGTCTTCTTGCTGTCGTTCATGAAGAACTTGGCGCTGATCGCGACGAGCTCAAGGATCTGATGACGCGGTGGAGTCGCTGTCGAGGTGGATCCGGCGAGCCGGCGATCTTGGCCTTCGGGGCGGAGAGTGCACAGTGGTTGCACATCCACCGGTCTGGTCGCCACCGGCTCGTGCCTGGCTGACTTGCCGCGGCTGCGATGTACTCGGCTGCCGTGGATTGTCGCCGTTGGCGAAGCCGATGAGACTCTGAATGGTGGCCCTCCAGTCGTCGATCTTGTCTGCCGCTGGAGGGTAGTCTAGGAGCAGTTGAGCTCGCGCCAAAGCTTCTGCTGAAGTGGCGGGTGGCGGCGGCGAACGGTGCGAGGAGCGGTATATGCTCGGACTTCTAACCATTTTAGAAGGAGCAGTATCTCGTCCAGGCGACCGTGCCCCGCTCGCGCCAGCATGTTGGCGTGCATGCTGGTCTTGAGCACTCCGAGATCCACCAGCTCGATCTTGATCCAGCAAACATATGGTACCGTGAGTATCATGACGCTGCCGGTCCCGTGCCTCCTGGGATGGGCGCGGTGCATGTACGGACGCCGAGGTCTTGGAGTGCGCCCGGTCGTTGTGGGAGCCGACTGCGCCGCCGATGGGCAACGCAGCCTTGTCCTTGGACCTGGCAGCATCATGAGCTCCCTCGTCGACGCCAGTTCTTCCGCCGGCGTCTACCCCTCCAGCCGTTTGCTTCGGCGATGGTGGGTTCGGCGCGGATGGAGCAGCCGCCTCCGAAGCCTTCTTCTTCGGCGGCATGTCGATGAAGACGATGAAGATTTAGCTCGTGCGAACACCGGATCAGGTTCACACAACCTCAACGCTCCCCTACCTGGCGCGCCAAAGATGTCGGGGGTGCTAATCCACGAACACCTATGGGACCGGCGGACCGAGCCCCTTTCGGTTCGGCAGGGGGGCGGAGATCGCACGAAGAGCAGATCGAGGCGAAGCACACGAGCACGTCATCAGTTTACCCAGGTTCGGGCCGCACGGATGCGTAAAACCCTACTCCTGCTTTGTGGTTTGTATTGAGTTCTTGCTCGGGAGCGCTGAGTGCTACAGTACACACCAGCAGCTAACGAGACCGAGCGTGAGTGTTCTCTTCCGACCCCCCCTCTACGTTGCACATGGGCCTCCTTTTATATGCTCAAGGGGTCACCGATAGGTGGCAACATAGACAAGGGTAAAAATGGAAAGATATTGCGGTAGGTACAACCGCTTACTACAGTGTATCATACCTAACCTTGACGGCAGGGGACAAGGGCATTAAATGCCCGTCTGCGTTGCCCAAATAGTGCAAAAGGGACCGCCAGTGACGCCACCGCTCGCCACGATGGCAATCTTGCCAGCGCCGCTTGCCACCGTGTACCGCTGGCTGCACAGCCTCCCGCCACGTACGCCTGGAAGGGTCCCAGAGCGACACGTTGGTGGATGTGCTGGAGCGCAGGTACAGAATGGAGGCTTGCCGCGGCAAGCGCCTTGCCGCGGTTGTCGTCTTGTCGCGTCCGGGAGCTTGTCGCTCACCGGGCCTTGCCGGGACGCGTGGTGCATCGCGGCAAGTTCCTTGAGATGCCTTGGTTGGCCTGCCCGGCAAGCTCCTCATGCCGGGGTCTTGTCTCCTTGGCTTGGATACTTTGTTCTAGAATGGCTCCAAAGGAACCACGGAGGACCTTGGAGGTCACCCGGCAAGCCTTGCCGCGGGACGCTGCGACTGCCCGTGCACAAGTTCGGGATACTAGGGTACCCTTACTCTAGTACACCGACACCGGATAGAACAATTCGGTGGGGCCGAGTTTGAGGTTTGGGACATATGTGGATATGAGAATGTGGTTTAGGGTTTTTGGAGCATATCACTAAGCATTTTGAGCAAGTAAGCCATTAAGCAACACCTCATCCCCTTTTAATTGTATTGGCTTTTCCTATGGACTCAATGTGATCTTGGATCACTAAAATGAAAATGTAGAATCTTGAGCTTGAGCCAATATGTGTCCTTAGCATTTTGAGGGGTCCACATTCCTAATCCATGCCATGCCAATCATTGAACTTTCTGAAATGATCACCTTGAAATAGTATTAGTTCAATGAGCTATCTGTTGTCAGTAATTACCAAAACCACCCAGGGATAGTTGCACTTTCAATATCCCCCTTTTTGTTAATTGATGACAACATATAGATCAAAGCTTCGACAAATGATAATAAGATTTATATACATCGTCGCTTTGAGAACTATGTGATAAGCAAGAGCTCCCCCTAAATTTGTGCATTATTTAAAATTTTCTTTTGAATGCAAATGCACAATCGAGTAGGATCATGGGTTACTCTTCCATGTCACATACATCTTGGTGGAGCGCTCAAAATGATAGGAATTAAAACATGCACTCATCACCAAGCAAAGTGAATGATCATATAGGGATATAAAATATAATATCATCCAAGCAAACATTAAAGTATGATATGATCAAACACATGATCATATAAGTATCTCACACATAGACATAAAAAGTATCAAACGATCACACACAAAAAGTATCAACCAAATAGCAAGAGAGACAAAAAATAGCAACACTCTCTCTTGAAGCCTATGATCTATACATTTCTCCCCGTTTGGCAACAAGTTACCAAAAAGTTTGAAAATGCATAGTGCTATGCGTCTCTCAGGCTTGGTCTTCGGGAGGTGGTGTAGAGAGAACTCCAAGGATGAAGGCATCAGTAGATGTTGTTGGAGCTGGTGGAGTAGTTGCTGGAGGTGGCACTAAAGCTATTGATGCTGGTGCAGATCAAGTAGCTCTTGTATCTGGAACTAGCACTGCAGCTGACCTCTGACCTCTTGGCACTCGCTGAATAGCATCCGTAGTTGTCTTCCCTTTCTTCTCCTCTGCTTCCTCCTGGTTCTGCTCGACTACAGGCTATATCTCAGTCACTTTCAGATCAAGATCATAAAACTTGGACTCAATGATCCTCTCCAAGCTCTCTTGATTCTGAGTCAGGGTGGCCAAGCCCTTCTCAATCCTCAAAGTTGCCTGAATCAGATAAGCTAGCTGATCTTGTTTGCTCTTTAAGAACACTTGAGATGCCTCCTCAACACTTGGCATCCTTGCAGCCTTTTCTGCCTTTGCCTTTGCTCTCCTCTCTTGTGCTTGCACTGATGAAGGATCATCCTCATTCATCATAACTGTGTTATCCTCAAATTCTGGGTGCAAAGGTAAATGCTCCTTGTTCAACAAGTAAGTGCATGTGCCCATCTTGGAGTTGATGAGCACCTGAATGTGTGGAGCATACCCACAAGATCTTTTCCGATCTGCAGCAGTCCTCTTGATTGTCTCAACAATCAGACTCATGACCTTGAATTTTTGAGGAACATCAAATATCTGCAACAAGTTGATTGAATGGCCTCTGATCATCTTGTGATCTCTAGATTTGGGTAACAGAGTATGCCTCAAGATTGCGTTGATTGTAGGTAGACCAGATAACAAATAATGCATAGATCCAAGCTTGTGTGTCTCCAAAGCTTTTGTCTGGGATCTCCTTGTACATGTTTTCCATAGAGTTGTGGTCTTTCTTCTTTTTGGCATACACATCCAAATCATCCTCATGCTCTTCTGGGGCATTGACCAACTTGGCCCAGTCATCAACAGTTGACCGGTACCTTGTACCCTCAAACATCCAAACAATTCTACCATCTGGATAGAAATGAGCTGTAGAATAGAACTGCATAATGAGCTCATCATTCCATTTGGTAAGCTTCTGTCCCACAAACTCATCAACTCCACAAGCTTTGAAGCTTTCATGTACTCCTAGAAAATAGTCTTCATTCTCATCAATGAATTCCCAATCAACCCATTTCATATCACAGACTGTAGGCTTCTTGTCAAGCAAAATAGTCTCATAGAAGTCTTGTTGTTCTTTGGTGTGGAAGCTATAGTCCACTTCAGTCCTCCTCCTCACAGCATATGGACCAGACTATCTCCAAAGTCTCAGTCCTGCATCCTTCCTGATGTTCATATCCTTAGCCAATGGATGAGTGTCATTGTGTTCTGGAATGTTTGGTTTTAGTCTCCTCAGCACTTGGGCTTCTGCATCTTCTTCTTCAACTTTAGGCACTGGGGCCTTGTTCTTTTCTTCAGCTGGGATGTTCCTGGTGCTTCTCTTGGGCTTAGAAGGCTTTTGAGCTTGAGCAGCAGCCTTGGGGCAGTCTTGGGCTTTGAAGTGGCAACCCCTGACTTAATGGCATCCCCCATAAGCTTCTGGGACTTGGGTGCTGGTGCAACATCCTCTTCATCTTCATCTTCTTCTGGATCTCTCATTATAGAGGATCTACCAATGACTCTGGTAGTGGTCTTCCTGACCCTCTCTTTCCTTTTCTTACCCTCTCAAGCAGCCTCTTCAGTTGGCTTAGAAGTTTCAGCAGTTGAGGCCCTGGCCTTTAAGGTTGGCACCCTCTTGGCAGGGGTCTTCTTATGCAATCCAGGCTTTGTTGTTGCAGCAGTACCATATTCTTTCTTCAGCACTTTCTTTTTGGAGCTAACTTCCTCCTCTGTAGCCACATAGTCCTCATCCTTAGAATGGGAGTTTTTCTTCTTCCTTGATATGGTGGATACCTTGGGTAAATTACTAGGAGTGCTCCCGCTGCCCTCATCATAGCTGCTTGAGAGACTAGTGACCTCACTCATTTGCACTTGCTCTTCTGACTTGTTTTGGCTATCACTCTGGTCAGACATTCTGGCAAGCAAACTGACAACAAACCCTGTGAATAGATATAGATGAGGTAGAATAGATGAGCATCACAAAGTGCAAAGTTTTTGCAAAACAAATGAGTTAAAAACTTAGTTTTAGTTCTCCACAAAAATCATTTCGGAGCTACCGATTTGTTAAACTCGATGATACCGAAGCAACTGTTGGAGTCTAAACTAGTGAACTCAGTCAGACCAAGTCACAGTTCGGTTGCTCCGAGATTGCTAGGGTTTCATAGAGAGTCGAATTCGGTCGCACCGATTCACAATTTTCGGTCAGACCGAAAAGCGCATGTGCAATGGCCGAAGCCAAATCGGCGGGACTGATTTCTACAACTCGATCGGTCCGAGATGAGTTCGGCGGAGACCTAACACTAAATTTTTAAATCAACCCTAACCTAAAGGAAGTTTTCTCTGGGTAGGTTGATTTCATACGTGGTAATGATCATGGCAAAGCAATGTTCTAGGAATCGTAGTAAGGAATTAGCACACAAGATTGAACTCATACCCTAGTTCGGAGGGAGTTCGCTACAGCGACAACGGCAGGGCAGAATCCCATTGACGGCGATGGAAACCAGTGGCGGGAGGTCGATGGCGATGAGGAGACGATCCGGAGACCCGAGGCGGCAGAGTAGGATACACGCGGGATGGAGTGTTTTGAAGAAATTTCCAAAATCTCACCCGTGGGTATATATACCCTGACCCTGTCGGTGTGACCGAGTGGAACAACTCGGTGGCACTGAGATGCAGAATCGCAAGCGGTTACTGCAACTCGGTGTGACCGAAAAGTTCAAATCGGTTGCACCAAGATTGAAAACCTAGATCAACTCAGTGAACTCGGTGCGACCGAAGTGGATGGATCGGTCAGACCGAAATGCACAGAGAGGTTTTGGAAGTTTAAGTCTATGACGAATCGGGGACTCCGGGTGCTCCTCACACAGAGTGGTTTGAATCTGACTTGATCAAACTTTGTGATGTAGCATGAATAGAGTTTGAGACAAGAAAAGCATAGATAGCTAGAGGAAGTTCTTAGGCATTCTTGTCCATCCATTTGGCAAAAGAAAAAAACAAACAATCAAAGTAACAAATGGATGTCCTCGAATGAGTAAAATATGCAATCAACATGCTCATGTAATAAAATGGCAAATGAAATATGTGGCAAAGCATGCACAAACACTCTAGCATCTATCAAGAAATTGGCGATGACTAGGTCATCTATATATAAGTATATTGACTTGGGAGTCAAATGAGAACATTTGATCGTAGGTCATACTCATCGTTTAAGCACAAGTGGGGTTGCCACTTTTACGTAAAGCATTGTTGTGTTCACACCTTAAGAGTTGCTTTAGCTCAAATGATTAGAGTAAAGCTCCCCCTAGATGTGATATCCCCCCTAAGAGGGATGAACTAACCTTGGGTTTTGTCGATGATGACTTCATGTAGGTCATGAAGATGTGGATGCTCAATGTTAATGTAGATCATTTGGAGCAATCCATTGGAGTGAGTTGCACTTTCAATACCTACACGGGTTAGTCCCACAAGGAACAAACAAGGATATCCATAGACATAGAGTGATGTTCACACAAGATGATGTCCATGAAGGCAATAGGTTACCTTGTCCCTTGTCTTACCAACAAGAGGGTTTGTGACTCCTTGAACTAGTGCAAGATGTGGAAGTTGTTTGCACTTGTCCTCGCCAAAATGATATGAGTGAAGTATGTTGGCGGAGTCACCCTCAAGAACTCTCTAATTCTTCTTCTTCGGGATCCACATCATGTTGATGGGAATCCTTGGAGTTGTAGTCGTACTTGATGAAGTAGAACTTGATGTAGTCTTGGGAACCCACTTGACCAAGGCCTTAGGAGCTTTTTCAAATGCATCAATCTCCTTTTGAAGCTTGTCCTTCCCTTTTTGCTTGTGGTCTTGTGGTGGAAGATCATCTTGAGCTTGTGTCCCTTGGAAAGAAGTAGGATCATACTTCTCTTGTTGAGGAACAAACTTCGTCTTGGGGTGTTGATCTTCTTCCCACTCAACTCCATTGGCATTGAACTTTCGTTCAAAACCAACACCTTGATTCTTCCGGTGCCTTCCTTGCTTGCGTACAATTTCCTCAAATTGCTTACTTCTGGCAAGGCTCTTGTAAACACCTTTCTCTATAATTCCCTTCAATAAGCTATTTTCTTGCTCAAGTGTAACTTGTATAAGAGAATCATTAGTGGAATCAAGAGAACTACTAGAAGTAACAACATTGGATTTAACATGATTATTGTTACTACTAGAAGAAGAATCTTTCTTACTCTTGTTGCTAGATTTAACTTGTGGCATGTAAGTAGACAAGAGTAAACGCTTGGCAATGTAATAAGAAATTTTCTTGCGAAGATCATCATTGATTGCTTTTAAGAACCCATGATCTTGCTCAAGGTTGAGCTTTTCAAAGCGTAACTTCTCATGAGTCTTTAAAAGTTCTCGATGATCTTCCAAGGTAGTTTCATGAGCTAACTTAAGAGTTTTTAGTCTTTAGTTAGACGCTCAATCTCCTTCTTATCATCATCATTCGTTTTATCTTGATTAGCATGATTAATAGCAAGTTCATCATAGTTTTCATCATTACAGTTGTCAACAAGTAAATCATCATCACCTAGAAAATCATCTTCATCACTATTGAAATCAACATACTCGAGGTGTGATACCTTTGGGACTTTAGCCATGAAGCATCTTCCAATTCCTTCATTTGGTGAGTCAAATATGTCGTAGGAGTTGGTTGACACAAGTGCTAGACCGGCAACACCTTCATCTTGAGTATATTCGGAGTCGGGGTGATAACTTCTTTCAGAGTGATTGTCGGAGTCAGAGCCGGATACCCATTCACCAACATGAGCTTAATGTCTTCGTTTTGTGTAGCTCCTTTATGACTTGTTCTTCCTTTCCGAATCCTTGCTTCTCCGTGATGTTCTTCGTTCATAACGATCATCTCTACTCTGTAACGCCCCGGATACAACTTTCCATATTTGTACTCCGACTCTTGCCTTTTCCGGAGATGCGATATGAGTTTCCCTTCGTGGTTGGGTTTTGTCTTTGTTTTGCATTTTTGTTCATGTCATGCATTTCATATCATGTCATCATGTGCATCGCATTTGTATACGTGTTCGTCTCATGCATCCGAGCATTTTCCCTGTTGTCCGTTTTGCAATCCGGCGCAACTACGTCCTCCGGCGCCCCCTTTTGCCTCTTTTCGTGAGCGGGTGTTAAACATCCTCGGAATGGACCGAGATTTGTCAAGCGGCCTTGGTACACCACCGGTAGACCGCCTGTCAAGTTTCGTGCCATTTGGAGTTCGTTTGATACTCCAATGGTTAACCGAGGAACCGTAAAGGCCTGGTGTGTGTTGCAGCCCAACACCCCTACAAAGTGGCCCAATAACCCATACAAGCCCCCTCCATCCTCTCGGCCGTTTGATCACGATCGCGTGGCCGAAAACCGCACCTCATTTGGACACTCCTAGCTCCCTCTACCTATAAATTTGTGCCCCTCATGGAATTTTCGCGCAGTCCAAAACCCTAGCACCACTCTCTCTCCGCGTCGGACACATCCGGACGGCGCCGGACGCGTCTACCGCCGCGCCCGACCACTCGCGCAGCGCCACGTGTCCCGCCGGTTCCTCCCCGCCGCCGCCGGCCCGCCAGGCCCGGGGCGGGCCCCCCAAGCCCGCGAGCTCCTCCGGCGCCCGCGCCGCCTGCGCCGTCGCGCGCCGGGCCTCGCTGCTTCTCCGCACCGCCGTCCCCGCCGATCCTGCGAGCTCGCCGTGCTGGCCCGCGCCTCCTCGCCCGCGCCGCCTCGTCTACTCCGGCCCGCGCCTCCTCGCCCGCGCCGCCTCGTCTACTCCGGCGCCGCTCCGGCCGGATCCGGCCTCCCCGGCCCCGGATCCGGCGAGGCGCAACTCCGGCGACCACCGCCTCCCTCTTCTCCGACCACCGCGACTTCCTACTCCGGCGAGCTTCCGGTCATCCTCGAAGGACGTGCAAACCCTAGATCTCAGATCCGGAGGTCCAAATATTTTCCAAGTCCTTTTCTGCTATTTTAAGCCCCTGTTCATCATGCCATAACTTGTTGCATACTGCTCCGTTTCATGCGCATGATATATCAAAATGTTCATCTAGATGTGCTCTTCATTTTGTTCCATTGTGATATGCTTGTTTGAGTCCATCTTGATGCCCAAATTGTTGATGCAAGAGTGATATAAAATGTTAGTTCCTGTTTCTTATCAGATTATGAGCATTTGTCATTTTTGCCATGATAATTGTGTGCTGCATGTGGGCATGAGCTCTACATGTGTTTTGGGCTATGCCATGCCATCTTTACAGGGGTGTATGCCATGTATTTTTGTGATCAATGTGGTGACTAGCACAGGCATGCAAAGTAGCTCTCGTGATATTGCTGATTTCAGGGACTTGGAATTTCACTGTCATTTCCCTGTTGTTATTTTTATGCCATGTATTCATGTTGCTACAGAGAGATCCATGCTTCTTTTGAGTATGTTCAGTAAGGATGATTTTTACATATGGTTATTCTCTATCCATCCATGTCCCTGTTTGCATTTATGGAGTGCCCTAGCATGACTCAATCTTGCTATACTTTTGCTATAAAATGTTCCTGGCAGATTGTTTACATGTTAATCAAATTTGCCAAGGTTGTTGTAGTTGATCCATGCATGCTATGAGATTGTTCTTGCATGGTTAGCTTCTTGATCATGTCTTCTTGCTGGTAGTATGCTTATCTTGTCTTGCAATGCCTTGTGTTGAGTGAATCGAGCTCGCTAACATGTCTTCATAATTCTGTTTTTGCCATGTCCAGTTTTCTGCTAAGTCTGAGTCTGTTAACGAAACCTACTATGTTTACATGGGTGCTATCATATCTTCTGATCCTTGTTGGCTTATGGTCAGTAAGGGAATTTTGTTATAAGCTTTGAGTAGATTCATGACATGCCTTGTTTGGCCATGATATGTTCCTGTAGCATGTTGTTAACTTGCTATAAACATTGCTTCCTGATGTTAATTCCTGGCATGTTGTTATTTTCACCAAGTCTGTGATGCGGTTATCTTTTGCACTTTTGCCATAATTGTCCTAACCTGCTCTTGTGTGATTTAGCCGTAGCTCAGTGTTCATCTTTTGTCAAGCATCTTGAGTAGATCACTTCCATGTGCTTTGTTGCTATGTTGGAGTGCAGTAGCTTAGTTTCTTGTTGCATTCTAGATGGCATCGTGTTGTTAATCACAGAATTGTGTCATTATTGTTTTGCTTGCCTTTTGCAAACCGTGCATCTGTTTCCGGCGATCTTTATATTGATTTCGACCGAAATCAACTCATCTTTCCAGCGGCGCACTTGGTTTGCCAAGTTGAGGCCTGGTTCAATCTTTTTCTTCCGGAGCTCGCATATGCATTGCATATCACATCCCGCATATCATGCCATGTTTTGCATCATGTTGCTTGCGCATTGCACCGTGATTGATTGTTGGTCCTTTGCTTGTGTTATTGCTTTGGGTAGAGACGGGAGACGAGTACGTGATTGAGGAACCCGTTGAGTACGCTTACGAGGATCAAGCTTACGTCAACTTGGAGAACTTTGCAGGCAAGATGACCATACCCTCGAAATCACTTCTATCTTTGCTTGCTAGTTGCTCGCTCTTTTGCTATGCCGCGATACCTACCACTTGCTATATCATGCCTCCCATATTTCCATGTCAAGCCTCTAACCCACCTTTCCTAGCAAACCGTTGTTTGGCTATGTTACCGCTTTGCTCAGCCCCTCTTATAGCGTTGCTAGTTGCAGGTGAAGATGGAGTTTGTTGCATGTTGGAACATGGATTATTGTTGGGATATCATTATTATATCTTGTTTACTTTAATGCACCTATATACTTGGTAAAGGGTGGAAGGCTCGGCCTGATGCCTGGTGTTTTGTTCCACTCTTGCCGCCCTAGTTTCCGTCATACCGGTGTTAGGTTCCTTGATTTTGTGTTCCTAACGCGGTTGGGTTATAATGGGAACCCCTTGACAGCTCGCTTTGAATAAAACTCCTCCAGCAAGGCCCAACCTTGGTTTTACCATTTGCCACCTAAGCCTTTTTCCCTTGGGTTCTGCAGACTCAAGGGTCATCTTTATTTTAAACACCCGGGCCAGTGCTCCTCCGAGTGTTGGTCCAACCTGTCAGCAGCCGGTGACCACCAGTGGCAACTCTGGGTTGGCCTACCGGAATCTTGGACAATCCGGTGTGCCCTGAGAACGAGATATGTGCATCTCCTATCGGGATTTGTCGGCACATTCGGGTGGCTTTGCTGGTCTTGTTTTACCATTGTCGAAATGTCTTGTAACCGGGATTCCGGGTCTGACCGGGTCGTCCTGGGAGAAGGAATATCCTTCATTGACCATGAGAGCTTGTGATGGGCTAAGTTGGGATACCCCTGCAGGGTTTTGAACTTTCAAAAGTCGTGCCCGCGGTTATGGGCAGATGGGAATTTGTTAATATCCGGTTGTAGAAAACTTGAAACTTAACTTAATTAAAATGAATCAACAGCATGTGTAGCCGTGATGGCCTCTTTTCGGCGGAGTCCGAGAATATAACACGGTCTCGTGTTATGCTTGAACGTAAGTAGTTTTAGGATCACTTCTTGATCTTTGTAGCTTCTCGACCGTGCTTTGCTTCTCTTCTCGCTCTCATTTGCGTAAGGTAGCCACCATATATGCTAGTGCTTGTTGCAGCTCCACCTCACTACCTTTTCCTACCTATAAGCTTAAATAGTCTTGATCGCGAGGGTGTGAGATTGCTGAGTCCCCGTGACCTCACAAATTACTTCCAAAACCAGATGCAGGTGCCGATGATGCCAGTACAGGGGATGCGACCGAACTCAAGTGGGAGTTCGACGAGGATTCTGGACGTTGCTATGTTTCCTTTCCAGACGATCAGTAGTGGAGCCCAGTTGGGGCGATCGGGGATCTATTGCATTAGGCGTTCTCTTTCTTTATTTGGTTCCGTAGTCGAACCTTGATTGCATTCTGGATGATGTAATGCTATATTCATGTATTGTGTGAAGTGGCGATTGTAAGCCAACTCTTTATCCCTTTCTTATTCAGTACATGGGATGTGTAAATGTTACCCCTCTTGCAACATGCCAACTATGCGGTTATGCCTCTAAGTCGTGCTCCGACACGTGGGAGATATAGCCGCATCGTGGGTGTTACATACTCCTTCTCTCTCTTGGTGGTGATTCTTCTCTTCTACTTCTCCTTTTGGGTGAATCTTCTCTTCTTTTGTAGGGGGGCGTACACTCATTGGAGTAGTGTTCGGGTCTTCCACAATTGTAGCAATTTCGTTCACAACTCGAAGTTCTTTTTTCATTGTAGGACCTTGACCTGAAACTTCTTTCCTTGCTTCTACTCTTGTAGAACTTTTTGAAGTTCTTCACCATTAGGCTCAATTCTTCATTGAAGGCTTGTTTCTCACTTGATGATGTAGGAGCATCACATGAGGCTTTGTAAGCACCACTTGACTTGTTGTGAAGCTCTTCCTTATCCTTGAGTGACATCTCATGAGCAACAACTCTTCCAATGACTTCCGTTGGCTTGAGATCTTTGTAGTTGGGCATCATTTGGATCAATGTGCACACGGTATCATATTTTCCATCCAAGGCTCTTAGGATCTTCTTGATGATGAATCTATCGGTCATCTCTTCACTTCCTAAGCCGGCAATCTCATTTGTGATGAGAGCAAGCCTAGAGTAGATTTCGGCGACACCTTCACCATCCTCCATTTTGAACTTGTCAAGTTGACTTTGAAGCACATCCAATTTGGATTCCCTGATAGAGTCGGTACCCTCGTGCATATCAATCAAAATATCCCAAATTTCCTTTGCATTCTCAAGACGACTGATTTTTTTGAATTCTTCGGGGCACAATCCATTGAAGAGGATATTGCAAGCTTGAGTATTGTATTGCAGCATCTTCAACTCTTCCGCGCTAGCATCATGGTTCGGTTCTCTCCCATCAAAGAATTCACCTTGCAAGCCAATACACACAATAGCCCAAATGGCGGGGTTATGTCCAAGAATATGCATTTTCATCTTATGCTTCCAACTAGCAAAATTAGTACCATCAAAGTAAGGACCTCTACGATGGTAATTTCCCTCGCTAGATGCCTTCTCCTAGGTTGTGAAACCAAGGCTATGATCACCAAATCTATGGAAATCAAGGAAAATGGAGACCAAAGCTCTCATACCACTTGTAGGATCGAAAGTATGTCTAGAGGGGGGTTGATTAGACTACTTGACCAAATACAAATCTAGCCTTTTCCCAATTTTAAGTCTTGGCAGATTTTAGCAACTTAGAACAAGTCAAGCAATCAACCTTCACATGCAAATCTAAGAGTATAGCAGCGGAATGTAAAAAATTTGCATATGAAGGTAAAGGGAGGAGTTTGGAGGGAGCAAACGCAATGTAGACACGGAGATTTTTGGCGTGGTTCCGATAGGTGGTGCTATCGTACATCCACGTTGATGAAGACTTCAACCCACGAAGGGTAACAGTTGCGTGAGACCATGGAGGGCTCCACCCATGAAGGGTCTGCTACCTCTTGAGCATGCGTTGCCTTTACCTTGAAGGGGAAAGGGTGATGCAGCACAGTAGCATAAGTATTTCCCTCAGTTTTTGAGAACCAAGGTATCAATCCAGTAGGAGGTAACACACAAGTCACCTAGTACCTACACAAACAAACAAGAACCTCTCTACAAATGCGATAAAGGGGTTGTCAATCCCTTCATGGCCACTTACGAAAGTGAGATCTGATAGAGATAATAAGATAAATATTTTTGGTATTTTTATGATATAGATTGGAAAATAAAGATTGCAAAATAAATGGTAATAGAAATAGCAAGTTGATATGAAAATAATATGATGGAAGATAGACCCGGGGGCCATAGGTTTCACTAGTGGCTTCTCTCAAAATAGCATAAGTGTTACGATGGGTGAACAAATTACTGTCGAGCAATTGATAGAAAAGTGCATAATTATGAGAATATCTAGGTATGATCATGTATATAGGCATCATGTCCGCGACAAGTAGACCGAAACGATTCTGCATCTACTACTATTACTCCACACATCGGCCGCTATCCAGCATGCATCTAGAGTATTAAGATCGTAAGAATAGAGTAACGCATTAGGCAAGATGACATGATGTAGAGGGATAAACTCAAGCAATATGATATAAACCCCATCTTTTTATCCACGATGGCAACGATACAATACGTGCCTTGCTACCCCTACTATCACTCGGAAAGGACACCGCAAGATTGAACCCAAAGCTAAGCACTTCTCCCATTGCAAGAAAGATCAACCTAGTAGGCCAAACCAAACTGATAATTCGAAGAGACTTGCAAAGATATTTAAATCATGCAGAAAAGAATTCAGAGAAGAATAAAATATTGTTCATAGATAATCTTGATCATAAACCCACAATTCATCGGATCTCTACAAACACACCGCAAAAAGAATTACATCGAATAGATCTCCAAGAGAATCAAGGAGAACTTTGTATTGAGATCCAAAGAGAGAGAAGAATCCATCTAGCTAATAACTATGGACCCAAAGGTCTGTGGTAAACTACTTACACATCATCGGAGAGGCTATGGTGTTGATGTAGAAGCCTTCCGTGATTGATTCCCCCTCCGGCGGAGCTCTGGAAAAGGCCCCAAGATGGGATCTCACGGGTACAGAAGGTTGTGGCAGTGGAATTAGGGTTTCATGGTGCTCCTGGATGTTTTTGGGATATATTGATATATATAGGAGGAAGAAGTACGTCGGTGGAGCTGCGAGGGGCCCACGAGGGTGGGGGGCGCGCCTGCCCCCCTGGGCGCGCCCCCTACCTCGTGGCCTCCTTGCTTCTTTCTTGACGGCCACTCCAAGTCTTATGGATCACGTTTGTTCCAAAAATAACACTCCCAAAGGTTTCATTCCATTTGGATTCCGTTCGATATTCCTTTTCTGTGAAACACTGAAATAGGGAAAAAAACAGCAATTTGCACTGGGCCTTTGGTTACAAAAACCTGTATCTACCATCCATATTGCACTTGTATCACCATCTCTTCGCCGAACTAGTGCACCTATACAATTTACCATTGTATTAGGTGTGTTGGGGACATAAGAGACTCTTTGTTATTTGGTTGGAGGCTTGCTTGAGATAGACCATCTTCATCCTACGCTTTCCATGGATTGATAAACCTTAGGTCATCCACTTGAGGGAAATTTGCTACTGTCCTACAAACCTCTGCACTTGGAGGCCCAACAACGTCTACAAGAACAAGGTTGTGTAGTAGACATCAAGCTCTTTTCTGGCGCCGTTGCTGGGGAGGTTAGCGCTTGAAGGCATATCTTTAGATCTTGCAATCGAATCTTTTAGTTTCTTGTTTTATCACTAGTTTAGTCTATAAAATAAAACTACAAAAAAAAATGGAATTGAGGGTACCTCAAATGCTTCATCTTTTTAAGGTCTTTCATGAAAATAAGGATTCTGATAATTGTGCCAAAGTGTTAGAAGAAGAATGTATTGAAATGTTTGGCACTAAATCTTTGGATGATGAGGAGGATTGCAATGTTGTTAGTATGAATTCTTTGAATATCAATGATGCTAATGATATGCAAAGCCACAAGCTTGGGGATGCTATGTTTGATGAAGATGATATTTTTTGTCCCCCAAGTTTTGATGAGCAAACTTATTTTGATGATAGCATGCCTCCTATTTATGATGATTATATTGATGAAAGTGGGTTTGGAAGAGTGTCAAATTTAGGAAGTAATGATCCCACTATTTTGTAGGGTGTTAAATCTTATTGTGACAATTATGAAAGTGGATTTGGAGAGGTCATGACTTTATTTAATGATGATTCCACTATTTCGGAAGAGGTTCCAATTGATTATGAGATCAAAGTTGATATCTATGATGATTATTGTGATGACATGTATGCTATAAATAATGATAACCATAAAACTTGTCATCTTGAATTTAATTTTCAATTGGATTATGCCTCACATGATAGTTATTTTGTTGAGTTTGCTCCCACTACTATTCATGAGAAGAAATTTGCTTATGTGGAGAGTAATAAAAATTCTATGCTTGTGCATCATGAAAATAGTGCTTTATGTGATAGTTATATTGTTGAATTAATTCATGATTCTACTGAAAATTATTATGAGGGAGGAGTATATGCTTGTAGGAATTGCAATAATATCAAGTTTCCTCTCTACGTATTGAAAATCTTGAAGTTATGCTTGTTTTGCTTTCCTATTAAAGTTGATTCTTGTTCCCACAAGTTGTTTGCTCACAAAATCCCTATGCATAGGAAGTGGGTTAGACATAAATGTGCTAGTCATATTCTTCATTATGCTCTCTTTATGTTTCAATTCTTATCCTTTGTATGGGCATCATTGAAATCATCATGCCTAGCTAGGGGCGTTAAACGATAGCGCTTGTTGGGAGGCAACCCAATTTTATTTTTGTTCTTTGCTTTTTGCTCCTGTTTAGTAATAAATAATTAATCTAGGATCTGTTTAGATGTGGTTTTATGTTTTAACTAGTGTTTGTGCCAAGTAGAACCTTTGGGAAGACTTGGGTGAAGTCTTTGCGATCTTGCTGTAAAAAACAGAAGCTTTTGCGCTCACGAGATTAGCTGCCATTTTTTACTAGAGCATGCGGTTAGGTTGATTATTTTTGCAGATGATTAATAGACAAATTCCTCAGGTCCACCAATTTATTTCAGAACTTTTGGAGTGACAGAAGTATTCGAAACCTCCAGATTGCTACAGACTATTCTGTTTTTGACAGATTCTGTTTTCTTTGTGTTGTTTGCTTATTTTGATGAATCTATGAGTAGTATCGGAGGGTATGAACCATAGAGAAGTTGGAATGCAGTAGATATTACACCATTATGAATTTATAATGAGTTCACAACATTACCTAAGTGGTGATTTATTTTCTTATACTAACGGAGCTTACGAGTTTTCTGTTAAGTTTTGTGTTGTGAAGTTTTCAAGTTTTGGGTAAAGATTCGATGGACTATGGAATAAGGAGTGGCAAGAGCCTAATCTTGGGGATGCCGAAGGCACCCAAAGGTAATATTCAAGGACAACCAAGAGCCTAAGCTTGGGGATGCCCCGGATGGCATCCCCTCTTTCGTCTTCATTCATCGGTAACTTTACTTGGAGCTATATTTTTATTCACCACATGATATGTGTTTTACTTGGAGCATCATTTTATCTTCTTCTTTTTTGCTTGCTGTTTGCATAAAATACCATGATCTTAAATTCTTAAATGTTATAGAGTCTTCACATAGTTGCATAACTATTCGACTACTCATTGATCTTCACTTATATCTTTCGGAGTAGTTTGTCATTTGCTCTAGTGCTTCACTTATATCTTTTTAGAGCACGGCGGTGGTTTTATTTTGAAGAAATAGATGAACTCTCATAATTCACTTATACTATTTTGAGAGTCCTTAGAACAGCATGGTAATTTGCTTTGGTTATAAAATTAGTCCTACTATGATGGGCATCCAAGATGAGTATAATAAAAACTTTCATATAGAGTGCATTGAATACTATGAGAAGTTTGATACTTGATGATTATTTTGAGATATGAAGATGGTAATATTAGAGTCATGCTAGTTGTGTAATTGTGAATTTGAGAAATACTTGTGTTGAGGTTTGCAAGTCCCGTAGCATGCACGTATGGTAACCGTTGTGTGACAAATTTGAAGCATGAGGTGTTTCTTTGATTGCCTTCCTTATGAGTGGCGGTCGGGGACGAGCGATGGTCTTTTCCTACCAATCTATCCCCCTAGGAGCATGCGCGTAGTGCTTGGTTATTGATGACTTGTAGATTTTTGCAATAAGTATGTGAGTTCTTTATGACTAATGTTGAGTCCATGGATTATACGCACTCTCACCTTTCCATCATTGTTAGCCTCTTCGGTACCGTGCATTGCCCTTTCTCACCTTGAGAGTTGGTGCAAACTTCGCCGGTGCATCCAACCCCCGTGATATGGTACGCTCTATCACACATAAACCTCCGTATATCTTCCTCAAAACATCCACCATACCTACCTATTATGGCATTTCCATAGCCATTCCGAGATATATTGCCATGCAACTTTCCATCGTTCCGTTCATCATGACACACATCATCATTGTCATATTGCCTTGCATGATCATGTAGTTGACATCGTATTTGTGGCAAAGCCACCATGCATAATTTATGATACATGTCTGAGGGAGTCCTGGATTAGGGGATCTCCGGACAGCCGGACTATATCCTTTGGCCGGACTGTTGGACTATGAAGATACAGGATTGAAGACTTCGTCCCGTGTCCGGATGGGACTCTCCTTGGCGTGGAAGGCAAGCTTGGCGATACGGATGTGTAGATCTCCTTCCTTGTAACCGACTTTGTGTAACCCTAGCCCCCTCCGGTGTCTATATAAACCGGAGGGTTTAGTCCGTAGGACAACAGACAATCATACCATAGGCTAGCCTCTAGGGTTTAGCCTCTACGATCTCGTGGTAGATCAACTCTTGTAATAATCATATCATCAATATCAATCAAGCAGGACGTAGGGTATTACCTCCATCAAGAGGGCCCGAACCTGGGTAAACATCGTGTCCCCTGCCTCCTGTTACCATCCGCCTTAGACGCACAGTTCGGGACCCCCTACCCGAGATCCGCCAGTTTTGACACCGACATTGGTGCTTTCATTGAGAGTTCCACTATGCCGTCACCGTAAGGCTTGATGGCTCCTTCAATCATCAGTAACGATGCGGTCCAGGGTGAGGTTTTCCTCCTCGGACAGATCTTCCTATTCGGCGGCTTCGCATTGCGGGCCAACTCGCTTGGCCATCTAGAGCAGATCAAGAGCTACGCCCCTGGCCATCAGGTCAGGTTCGGAAACTTAAACTACATTGCCGACATCCATGGAGACTTGATCTTCGACGGATTCAAGCCCATGTTAGGTGCGCCGCACAATCACGACGAGCATGACATAACTCTGCCGTCGGACAGTGTTCGGGAGATCGCATCTGCCACTACTCCGGCCCTCAATTCGGAGAAAATTGCGCCATCCAAGGATGGGGGAATAGACCCCTCCATGGAGGCAGCACTCTCAGTGGCGATAGAGCCGGATACTGATTTCACCCCCTACGAGAGCCGTGGTACCGAACCATTGGATTCGTCCCCGACCACGGGCTCCGAACCGCCTGCATCCATGCCCATTGAATCCGATTGGGCACGAATCATGGTGTTTACCTCCGCAGATATCTTCTAGCACTCGCCTCTCGGCGATGTGCTAAATTCATTAAGATCTCTCTCCTTGTCAGGAGAACCTTGGCCGAACTATGTCCGGCCAGAACGGGATGCAGACGATGAAGAAATTCGCTCCCCACCCACCACCCACCACCCACTTAGTAGCCACTGTCGATGATTTAACCGACATGCTCGACTTCGACTCTGAAGACATCAACAGTATGGACGACGATGCAGGAGACGAAAAGGAACCAACACCCACAGGGCACTGGACATCCACTTCATCACATGACATATACATGGTGGATACTCCCAAAGAAAACGATGACGAGGAACGGGAGGAGATAGCGGAGGATGACCCCTACAAGAAGCAAACAAAGCGTCGGCGTAGGCGCCGCTCCAAATCCCGCCTTGGCAAAAACAGCGATAACAGCGCAAGAGAAAATAACACTCCAGTTGACTCCAGAGGAAACGACGACCACATTGCCCCGGAGGCAGAGCTCGACGAAGCTGCAAACGGCGAACATAGTACGGATCCGACGTCCAAACACGGCGACGCCGAGGATAAAACTCATCAAACCCCCTTTGGGGAGGAAAACAGTCCGGACGAAGATGCACACATCATCCCGGAAACGCACTTGGAGCAAGAGAACCTCCGTAGAAGGCTTATTGCCACAGCGAGGAGTCTGACGAAGCAGAAGCAAAGGCTTAAAGCCGAACAAAATACGCTCAACAGCAGGTGGAACAAAGTGCTCGACAACGAAGAAAAGTATGGTGGAGGTTACCACACAAAGAGCTATCCAAAGCGCAAGCTATTACCTGAATTCGACGATGAGGCCTTAGAGCCCATACAGCCGAAAAATAAAACGACCAACCGATCGGATCAACCACCTTGTGACCGCGATAGAGCAGCTAACAAGGTCGCACATAAGTCAACACACAATTTACGTGAAGACTTGCGCCAAAAAACCAATATGACCAGATCCATCTACGGATCTAGGAAGCGCACTCCAGCACAAAATCAAAACCGAATACTGTAGCGACCCAACCTCAAACGGTCAAGCCTCTGTGTTTCCATGCCATCCCTGGATCGGTATGCTGGCACACACAGTACATCAATGTATATATCAAAGTGCAATCACATGTATAAATAATGTAAAACTGATATATACCTCATAAGTCTCAACGGAAACAAACATAAAGGTGTGGAGTCCATCAACGCCAACGGCAAGTTGAGTGTAGACCGTAACCCTACAACGTAACTCTTACTCGTCGTAAAAAAAAATCCCCGCAACATAAGACGTTGCAGCCCTGCAGGTCAGTACATTGAATGTATTGGCAAGTCACATCATAAGTGTAAAGGACCTATTTGTACATGCAATTTGGCTGGTGGAAAGCTCTAAGTTTAGTTTTTGTTTGCATAAAGCTAGTTTTTTTCCCTAGAATAAAAGATATTAGTCTACCACTACTGTATAGCATAGGATGAGTTGGTAAACCCAACTTAATCCATTCCCAAAGTTTCATTTAAAACCCCAACTGTTTAATTAAGACTGATGAGATCTCCCAGCATTTCCACTACTAGATGCTCAAGTTGTCCGTAACCGGGGACACGGCTAATCGATTAGGTTTTAACACTCTGCAGAGGTTTGCGCACTTTTCCCCACAAGACCCGATCGCCTCCCCTGAAGTTCTCGCACTGCCTGGCGTTTGAGAACAGGATGACCGAGACATAGTCTTTCGAAAATGTTCCCCCTTAACCCACGGATAGGCCGGTACACCTACATCATTCTACATCTGCTAGCCCATCCCGGAAGGGTTCACACTAACTACTCAACTAAGCCAGAGCCCATATTGACTTGTGGCTGCACACGTAAGCTTCTAGACATGAGAATACGATTGATCTCTTTGAGCCTGGGCGGCCGACCACTAGTGGTGCACCACCATGGATTAACCATGCATGCTCCCACTGTACTTTGCCACCATTCAAACCAAATACCGCCCAGGTAGTTCCTTTACAAGTCTTGGTCCTGATTACTACTTTGTCACTCATGTCTCAACATGAACACTTCCCAATCCACGTCTACATTGGCGAGGCAAAATTAAACTTACGCGGTGGTGACAAAGGTATATGGTTCAAACCTACCTCAATGAACTACTAGGTACCAACATAGCCATCTGGCAACAATACATCCTACCATGCAATCCTACCACAAAAGGACTAAGTGCATAATATAAAAACATAGGTAATTGGAAGAATGGTCAAATGTGAACTTGCCTTGGTAATAGTTGATGAAGATTATATCACTCTCAGAAATTTACTTAATAGAACTATTCGTCACTCTCCAATGAAAATCTATAAAGTCAAACATTGCATTCACACAAGCAATCATTTCAGAGAACCAAATAACATGCAACATGAAAAGACTCGGAAAATCCAAATGAACACACAACACACTTAACTATCAAAATTAAATACTAAGTGCAAAACAACATAGGGCATGGGTGCCAAAAATTGTGACATGGACCACAGTGCCTACTAGGCATACGAGTAAAACTATTATGGACAGATCCTAATGTGTGAAAAATATTGTGAGATAGGTCCTAGTGATAGGGTTTTGCAACAGTGACACGGTGCAAAAAGAATCACGTCAATCGGAGCTACGGTTTAGGAGATATGGCCAATTGAAGTTTGAATTCAAATCTGAATAAAGTTCAAATTTGAATTTGGCCAAAAGTTTTCAAAGTTGGTTTTCTGGATAAAGCTATTCGAGACGAACATTTTGTCGCTGGTTTCATCGAATTTGGACTTACGGTTAAAAAGTTGTGGCTATTCTAAGTTTAGGGGCTAAACTGCTAATTCCAGGGACTGAACGGTGAAGAAAGTTATCACAAACAAGTCCTGGCCACGTGGCAGATTCCTACTAGCCAAAAGGTGTTCGCTGCAGAAGCTTATACGGCGAACGATCGTAACGTAGGCAAAACAGTGGCGACGGCTAGAAAAATAAATAAATCGGAGATCGGTTTGACTAAACCGAACGGTTTACTAAAGCCCGTGGTTAACCGATCTAATTCAAATATAAAAAAACCTAAACTAAGCGAATGGGGCAGTGGCTCACGGTGGCAACGATGACGAACAGGGACGGCGGCGCTGGCGTTGGCCGGTGATGGGGTGGCGACTCCGGCGGTCCTCAGCGGCGGGGAAGAGGACGGAAGAGACGGGCGCGAGGTGGGCGGTCCGGTGGTGGTGACGGCGCGCGTCGGGGTGGCCGGGACGGGTGGAGCGAAGGGTGGCGGCTCCGTGCTCCGGCGAGGACGCAGGTCGTTGGGACGGCATCTCTGGTGACCTAGGGACAAGAGGAGGATGTCAACGAGATGCGCTTCGACTCGGGCAGCAAGAAGAAGTAGTCAGTGGAGGCCGGGGTGGCTCACGGGCGATGAAATCCTCCGGTGAACTAGCACGGCTCCGGCGAGATCCAAGTGGCTACGGCGAGCGATGCGAGGGCCGAGGGGCGATGTGGAGTGGCAGAATGGAGAGAGGAGGACGAGGGGCTTTTATAGGCGCGGGGAGGGGCTGCCGAGTCGCGAGGATAAGCTCATCTGCGAGGGCTTCGCCCGGCGGTTTCGGCGTGCGGGCACGGTTTCCTGATCCCGTGCAGGGCGAGCGGGAGGTTAGGGACGATGGGGCTGGGCCCCATGCGTCAGCGGCAGCAGCGGGTAGCGAGCCCAGGAGGAGCAGCGGCTCGTGCGTGCGGCGCTGGCCCTCCTGGCGCTGGCCTGGCAGGCCAGTGGCCCCTAGCACTGCGGCTGGCCCATGGCCTCGCTGGCCTGTGGCTGGGCCGGCTGGACAGCGCGAGCGTGCGTTTTTTTTAAATAAAAGCCTTTTCTCTTTTTTTTACAATCAGAAAAGCAAACAAACTGAGTAATAATAAAAAAAACTATATAGGCATATTATATACCAAAATGCTCAGAAAAATACCAAGAATAAGATGAACTATTTTCCAATTTCAAATAAATTCCAAAAAAATTCATAAAAGTTAAACAGTGCTACTGTTGCATCTAAAATCAATAAAATCATTTTTAAAATAGCAAAATGATTTAAAATTTGTTTTCTCCTAATTTTCCATTGAAGGGAATCATTTTACCCTCATTTCCATTTATTTATTTTTAGGAGAAAAATATTTTGAAAAGAAACTCAACTAACTCCTAATTGGATTTGAATTTGGAAATTTCAAACAACTTCAAATGGAAAATGAGTTTCAAATAACTTCAAAGTGACTTCCAATTTATTTCTTTGAAACTTCCAACTCTCTTTCTTCAAATATGAAGAAGTCATTTTATCTTCCCTCATGAACTCATTGAGTTGCTTAAAGTTTCTAAATTTAAAATATTTCAAATGGAAATTCAAATCATTTTCAAACCTCTTTTCATTTCTTTAAATGGAATAAATCATATTATCTTCACTCTAGGGTTTTGTAATGAATTTGAACTCAGGGAGATCCAAATGCAAGATGAAAGTTTTGGGAATGTCCTTTTATTCCCTCTCATTCAACGTTCAAAAGTTTCAATTTCCACTCGGTTTCACACAACCAATCACACAAAAATCAAACAAACAATCACAACTATTTATTTAATATAACATTCCAAAATTTAGAATTTTGGGATGTTACAAATACTACAACCGTCTGAACGCCATGATACATCCAAATACAGGGGTGCCGCACACCCCCTATGTTTCACCGATGAGGTGCTGGACCACGAATTTCTAGAAGGATTCAAACCAGTGGACATAGATGCGTATGACGGGACCACAGACCCTGGGGGTTTGGATTGAGGACTTTATCCTCCATATCCATATGGCTCGCGGAGACAATCTCCATGCCATCAAGTACTTGCCCCTCAAGCTTAAAGGACCAGCTCGGCACTGGCTGAAAAGCCTCCTCAAAAACTCAATTGGAAGTTGGGAGGAGCTCGAGGACACTTTTTGGGCTAATTTTCAAGGGACCTATGTCCGACCTCTGGATGCAGACTATTTAAGTCATATAATTCAACAGCCCGGAGAGTCAGCCCGAAAGCTTTGGAACAGGTTTCTCACTAAGAAGAACCAAATCATCGACTGTCCGGACGCCGAAGCCTCACAGCTTTCAAACACAGCGTCCGAGACGAATGGCTCGCCATACACCTCGGCCAAGAAAAACCGAGAACAATGGCAGCCCTGACAAGCCTCATGACCCGCTTTTGCGCAGGCAAAGATAGCTGGTTAGCCCGCAGTAGCACCAGCGACCCAAGCACATCCGAAGTCAAGGATGGCAATGGAAAACCACAACGCAGTAAAAGAAAGCGTCGAAATAAAGAAGACAGCCCAGATAATACGGTGGTAAACGCCGATTCAGGGGCTCTCGACCACGTCAGCGGAAAAATCCTTTCAAAGGCAGCAAAGATGGACCGTCCAGCCTAAAAAAGATTCTAGACAAACTATGTCAGATTCATGGCACCCCCGATAAACCTGCAAATCACACCTACAGAGAATGCTGGGTCTTCAAGCAGGCCGGTAAGCTTAACGCCGAACACAAGGGGGGGGGGGGGACACCAAGCGAAGACGAGGACGAACCTCGCCAGCAAAGCACTGGATGACAGAAAAAATTCCCACCAGAGGTTAAAACAGTAAACATGATCCATGTGATGAAGAGGAGAAGCAAACATGCACTCCGAGACATACGCGCCGTAGAACCCGTCACCCCCAAGTTCACCCCCTGGTTGGCCTGCCCGATCACTTTTGATCGCAAGGATCACCCAACAAGCATTCGGCACGAAGGATTGGCTGCCTTGGTGTTAGACCCAATAAAAAATGGATGCCATCTCACACGAGTCCTTATGGACGGCGGCAGTGGTCTAAATCTGATATATCGGGACACAGTCCACAAAATGGGGATAGACCCGACAAAAATCATCCGCAGTAATACTACCTTCAAGGGAGTAATACCAGGCCCAGAGGCCCAGTGCACGGGCTCTCTATTACTATAGGTTGTATTCGGTTCTTCCGACAACTTCCGAAGCGAAAAGTTAACTTTCTACATCGCTCCATTCCGAAGTGGCTATCAAGCACTACTTGGAAGCGCAGCTTTCGCTCGTTTTAATGCAGTACCGCATTACGCTTCCCTCAAGCTTAAGATGCATGGTCCACGTGCCACCATCACAGTTAGTGGAAATATTGAGTGTTCTCTACGTGTGGAAGAACGTGCGGCGGCTTTAACAGCCGAGCACTAGACAGACTCACCACCCAGAATAAATGATAGGTCGTCAAGACCACGAACACGGTTAGGCGAGTCCGGAGCATCACTACATATACATGAGATTGGTTTGATGGTTAAACCCTCATAGACGGTACCAGGGGCTTCACGCGTGTAATCAGGGCTAGTTCGGCTCAACTGGGCTTATCTTGAATTTTAATGGTCTATCTAGAATAACCAACTTTTTTTGGCATGATAACTTTCACCTAAGTTCTTCTCTTTTACAGATAACAATCGTGCTACACCTGTCCAGGACACGGCACAACAGAGACATAGGCGCAGATGTGCAGCAGGGACCCGCTCAAAGGTTTCTTTTCAGATTAAGACCTTGCGTAAACCTTTTTTACTGTCTCTTGTTGATTCACATCCTCCAGATACTCAATACAACCGAGAAGGATGCCGACGTTATTGGCATGTGGCCACATCAGGATATTGCATGTACCTGGACACTTGGGGTTTATTATTGAGGGCATTGTTCATCCCGACATATGTTATAAAGACCGAATACCTTAGGGAATGTTCGGCGTCGCGAGTTTGGCCTTATATGCATCAGCTCTGAATCATGTCTTTGGTAAAATGTTGTGTTTGCCCGGCTCCCGTGTTTTTCTACCTTACGTTTCGCTCTATCGGCTAAGGCGGCACCGGGAGAACTACTGCGATTGTGCCCTGGTTCATCCGGATGAGCACCTCAGTAGAGAAAGCCGAAAACTGACTGTCATGATAAAGCGCGAGACTGGTCAACCACTCGATGACTTAGCGGAATCTTCGGGATTCCTCTGCATTAACGAAGGGCCGTTTCCTGGTCACGTATGTACGCGCCCCATATTCGGACGAGCGCGGAAGTACCAGGGGCTATATAGTAGTCCCACCGTCAAACTCCTATGGCTAAGTGAAAGTGTTAAAGCAATATAGTCGGATTGCCTCGTTCGCTGCGCTACCACCTCCTTTATGGACCAAGACGTTGGATCAAGTGTGAATATGCATTTTTTGTGAACACCCCCGCTGTCGGTGTCAAAACCAGCGGATCTCGGGTAGGGGGTCCCGAACTATGCGTCTAGGGCGGATGGTACCAGGAGGCAGGGGACACGATGTTTTACCCAGGTTCGGGCCCTCTTGATGGAGGTAAAACCCTACGTCCTGCTTGATTTATTCTTGATGATATGGGTATTACAAGAGTTGATCTACCACGAGATCGGAGAGGCTAAACCCTAGAAGCTAGCCTATGGTATGATTGTATGGTGTCCTATGGACTAAAACCCTCCGGTTTATATAGACACCAGAAGGGGTTAGGGTTACACAAGGTCGGTTACAAAGGAGGAGATATCCATATCCGTACTACCTAGCTTGCCTTCCACGCCAAGTAGAGTCCCATCCGGACACGAGACGAAATCTTCAATCTTGTATCTTCATAGTCCAACAGTCCGGTCAAAGGATATTGTCCAGTTGTCCGGAGACCCCCTAATCCAGGACTCCCTCAGTAGCCCAGAACCAGGCTTCAATGACGATGAGTCCGGCGCAGTGTTGTCTTCGACATTGCAAGGCGGGTTCCTCCTCCGAATACACCACAGAAGAGTTCGAATAAAAGGATAGTGTCCGACCGTGCAAAATAAGTTCCACATACCACTGTAGGGAGAATAATATTTCCACAAATCTAATCTGCTGACACGTTTTGGCAACATGAGATCATGCCATGGCGTTGTGATCATTCGAACTGTTTTTCTTTAACTAGCCCCGCACATAACGCGAGGCAGTTTCTTGACACGTCTTGTCAAAGCAGAGATCGTGTCCCCCTTATTACGGGATTCTCATCAATATGGGCGTGGGTAACCCAACCGCGCCATCAATTATGGCGCTTGGAGGATAAGCGAGTTTTACCAGGCTAGTAGGGGCGCATAGTTTCGACCGCCCTTATAAAGGGATAAGGTTTATCCTTTTTCTACCCACGCCTTCTTCCTCCTTGCTCATCCATTCTCGCGCACTCGAGCTCCAACGCTCAAGTCCACATACTTATCCTCAACCTTCTCCAAACATGTCTGGAGCGGGACGCAAGTGGATAGCTTCCTCCATCACGGAGGGACACATCAAAAAGCTGCGCGGAGCTGGATACTTATCCGCGAATATCGCGCATCGGCTGCCCGCTGCGGGGCAGATCGTCCCCACCCCGGAACCTCGCGAGAGGGTAGTCTTCCTCCACCACTTTCTCCGCGGACTTGGGTTTCCCCTCCATCCATTCGTTTGTGGTCTTATGTTCTACTACGGGCTGGACTTTCATGATCTAGCCCTGAACTTCATCCTCAACATTTCGGCATTCATCGTCGTGTGTGAGGCTTTCCTCTGCATCCGGCCCCACTTCGGCCTGTGGCTTGAAGGCTCCTTCGTGGAGACCAAAAAGGGGTGGCAATCGGTGTGGTTCTACATCACCGAGCCGCGCGACACCAACTGGGTGGCGGCCCCCGAATTTCGATCCGGAATCCCCACGCGGCTCACCTCTTGGAAAGAGAAGGGCCTATCCTGGGGTTCATCGGTGGAGCTGGATGGACTCCAGAAATGTATCCGGAATATGGCAAGCAAGAAGCTCAAGCTTGTCAACATAGTCTAGGTCATGCTCTTCTGCCGGATCCTGCCGTGTCAACAATGGGATTTCAACTTGTGGGAGTTCGACCCTGCCCAGCACCAGAATCTGAGCGAGCTCTTTGACAGGACGCACAAGGACGTTTGGAGGGTGCTGTTGAAGGGTGCCGAGGTCCCTCCCTCTCCCACCAAGGACCGCAGGCTAAGCATGAAGTGCCCTGCAGATCCGGTAAGTTTTGTACATCTGGTAGGATTTTTACTTCCCATAGCTTAACCACACGCGGGGTCTGAGCTCCCATGCCTTTGACAGGACTGGGTGGGGGCATCGGAGAAGATCGACTATCCGGCCCCTCTGCCCGAAGACACTGCGGACGCTCTCCTGACGGAGATGCTGACTCCGGCTCCTTACAAGGTGCCGGAGAAGGCCAAGAAGAAGGCCAAGGGAACCCGAAAGAGTTCCCGGCGCCAGGTGATATCAGACTCATCGTCCGATAACTCCGCGATGCACTCCTCCCCCAAAGACGAGGAGGAAGATGAAGATGTTCCCCCTTCAGTCGGGGGAGACAAGAAAAGGAAGGCCGCCCTGACCGAGGGGGCCGAAGGGTCCAAGAAGGGGAGGACCCTCCTTCAGGACTACTCCACGACCGCCGCCGAAGGCGAAGATGAGTGGCTGCTCAGGGCCAAGCCCCTGGCGAAGTCGTAAGTATTCGGATACCAGAGTAACTCATAGCATACCTTTGTCGCACTGCTTCTCCTAACACCGAATATGATTATGCAGACCGCCCCAAGCCCGTATCGACGTATCTTCGCCGGGCGTCTCCTTGGACTCGTCGGATATGGATAGCGATCCACTTCCGACTGCCACCTCCCCTTGCCCTACAGACAATGCCGAGGTATTGTCTCAAGAGGCACCGAGTCGAGGGGAGACAATCCTGGAGGCGCCTCAAGGCAACCTTCCAGACTCCGGGAGCAGAGGGAGTAAGGCTCCCGAGGGCTCCGAGTTCGACCCTCAAACGAACACCTCATCGGAACCTCCAGTGGTTCCATACTCGGGCAGGCGGCCTCCTTCCAAAAGGGGCAAGACGCCTGTGCCAGTGACCTCTGTCCATCTAGAGGCACCGGACAATCTGCTGGGAGCGCTTCCCAGCGCTTCCATCGACGAAGAGCACCACACTATTATGAGTGCGGTGATCCAGAAGGTTCAGTCCGCAAAGAGCGGACTGACTGAAGCCTGTGCCAGCCTTCTAATAGGCTTTGAGGTAAGTATTTGAAATATAGGAAAAATATTACCGCATAGACAGTAGCCCCTGATGCTCTGTTTGGTGTTCAAAAAGAAAAGCCGAATAGAGGGTCAACTAATATCTGCAGGAGTCTATTATAAGTATGTCTATATGCGTATGCAGGCTTCGCTGCAGACCTCTGCCGCACTGACTGTGGAGGTCGCCGTACTGAAGCAGGACCTCGAAGGGTCCAAGAAAGAGCTCGGCCTTGCCAAGAGGCAGCTCGAGGACAACAAAGGTAAGTAATACCTAGTCTATAGATGTGTGTATATACAAAAAGGATGCGATTGCAAAATGACAGGATCATCTTTAATTTGCCAGGGGCCACGACCGAGGTGGCAACCCTGAAGCAAGCACTATCCGAGGCCGAAAACAAAGCGGCCCAGGAGCGCACCGAACGAGAAAAACAAGAGGCACGGGTGGGCGAGGTGCAGCAAGAGCTCCATGCTCTCGTGACGAAGCATGAGGCATTAGAGCTTGACTTGAAGACACGAGAGTCCGAGCTTGCCACGGCCCTTGAGAGTGCAAAGAGTGCCAAGGCTGAAGCCCAAAAGGCCCTCCAGGAGATTGATGCGATGAAGAAGATAGCGGCGGGTAAGGCATTCAATATGCAAAGCAAGCATGTGAAAGTAAATTACTTGTTACTTACCCGAGTCCGGAGCTCACCAGGATCATTCGCAGATTTGCCCCGCAGCGTGTCGGATGCCGCACAGTTTTACCAGGCCGAGGAGGGAAGCTCAATGGGGAAGTTGTTCTGGTCTCAGTATACTAGGACCGAACACCCGATGCCTCTGAGCGACCAGCTGAAGCAACTGGTTGAGCTGCACAAGGCGGCCGAACAGGCCATGAAGGGCTTTATAGTCCGGATGTGGCCTGGCGACGCCCTTCCCAACAGCTACTTCGGCCTGGTGAGGCCGCTTGTGGATGCCTGCCCATGGCTGGAAGTCATTAAGCGATCTGTTTGCATCGAAGGTGCACGCCGGGCTTTCGCCCATGCGAAGGTGCACTGGGCCAAGATCGATGCCGTGAAGCTGGTGAAGGAAGGGCCGCCGCAGGGCAAGGAGCATCACCACCCCAAGATGTACTATGAGGGTGTCCTGAAGGGTGCCCGTCTTGTAGCGGACGAGTGTGCGAAAGATGTAATATTTGAATAAACTTGCTCGTGTAATCCTGTATTATGAAAACTTGTTCATATGCGCTATGGAATGCTTGTTTGAATTTAAAAGATTGCCTTCTGTTCGGCTGTTTATCGAATCTGAGAGATGGCTAGTCGTCGGCTTCTGCCCCCACGCCACGAGTGCTGGGGTGTTCGGGATAAAACCTGAGCACTCTTGTTCCGATTTTTGGGTCCTTCGAGGGAGGTGCTCAGCACAACGAACAAGGCAATCGGACTATAATGCGTTATCACTCTCACTTAGCCATAGAATTCTATAATTTTAAATTTCGGCGAAGCCCCTAGTATTCGGAAGGCCGAATTCGGGGCGCTATAAACGCCTTAAGCCAGACAGGGCCGACTCCTCGCTCTAAGCGGCATAAGTCTTTAGGGATTTGAGACCTCTCGAATAGCGACCAGTCTCTCGCCTTATCATGACAGTCAGTTTTAGCTTTCTCTACTGAGGTGCTTAGCCCAGCAGAACCGGGGCACAATCGCAGTAGTTCTCCCAGTGCTACCTTAGCCGATATAGCGGAACGTAAGGTACCAAAACATGGGAGCCGGGCAAACCCAACTATTGACCCAAGACATGATTCAGAGCTGATGCATATAATCCTATAAGTTTGGGCTGCCGCACTGTCGAAAGTGTTCGGACTTCTCACGTCGTATTATGGGGTATACTTAAGCCCCTAGCGTATTGGCCGTACCAGAGTGTACGGGTGCTAGATGTCATGAATGAACATATATATATATATATATATATATATATATATATATATATATATATATATATATATATATATATATATATATATATATATATATATATATATATATAGGACAGCACTATTCTAATCCCAGGATTAGAATAGTTATTTGGATCACAGCAGCCCCTATATAGGGCCCTCCCGAACTTCCCTGAACTGCCCGGCCCAACCCGAGTCGCCCCGACAGGATCCACCTGATCCCCTCGATCCCGAGCCGCCCCAGCCCCCCTCCTCGCCGCTCCTCCCCTCCTGGTCGCCGATCTTCGCCGGATCCGCCGCCTCCTCCCCGTCTACAGCTCCTGGCGAGCCGGATCCGCCGCCTCGCCTCCTTCCCCAGCTCCTGGCCGGTCGGGTCCTTCGCCTCCCCTCCGTCTCCAGCTCCTGGCCGGCCACCGGCGCGGGCGAGTGAGCGACGGCGAACGCCGGCGCGAGGGAACCCGCGTCGCCTGGACGCGGCGAAGCCGCCATGGACTTCAAGAAGCCGCATCCTCATCCCATCGCCACCGCGCGAAGCCTTGGCAGACCAGATGACCGGGACGTCGCAAGCTACGGCGAGCGGCGCGACCAATGGAGCAACTCCTCCGTGGAGGCGGCATCTGCTGCGACCTCAAATTCAGCAGCAACAGTACATGAACTTCCTCCCAATTTTGCATTCTTCTTCAATCTTGCCTTCTCTGACCTTCTTGCTCCGTGCAGATGAACTTCGTGCCCTCTGCAAGACATGGATTGCCATTGAATTCCTCCCATACCTCCACGACGATTTTTTCTGAAGGTGGCCTATCAGCTGCTGGAAAAAGGTTGGCAGACCTTCTAGCCAGGGTAAGGTTGAACTTCTTCCTTCCTTCGGTTTGTTATTTGCTTACAGCTATGTGAAGTTCAGGTGGTGTGTGAGCATCAGTCCAGGCTACAAAAAGCTTTTTTAAAATGCCTACCTGGTTACAACCATGTGAAGTTCTGGTAGTGTATGAGCCTCAATCCAGGCTACAAAACAGCATTATAAAATCCGCCTGCCTGCTTACAGGCATGTGAAGTTCAAGTAGTATGTGAGCCTCAGTCTAGGCTACAAACACTATAAAAATCTGCCTGCATTCACATTCACATGTGCAAAAGCCATGTGAAGTTCAACTAGTAACTGTGCTAGAGTTCAGGTTGGTATGTGGCTGGTTCTGTGCAAAAAAATAAAAGGAAAATAGAACATGCATGTGATATGACATGAAGGTCACGTTGGTATGCACTAGCATCCAACCATTCAAAAACTTCATGAAGGTTCAGGTTTTTTAACTGTAGACAGTATTTCTCCTTTGCAAAACAAGAAGTTCAGGTTGTGGAGAGTGCTAAGTTCAGGTACATATAAGTAATCAAATACTATAGAATTAAAAAACATGGTGTGAAGTTCATTCTGTGAAGGGTGCTCAGTTCAGGTACAAAGGCATCGGCAGATGCTCAGCTCAGTGCATAGTGTGATAGCTCTCACCACTTTATATATGAGAAGTTTAGGCTGTGAATAATGCTAAGTTCAGTTACAAAGGTATATGCAGATGTAACTTGTGTGCTAATACACATTTTTTTTCTTTTATGTCAGGAAGACGATAGACGCATGAAGAAGCTTAGAAGTTCCCAGCAGCAAGTACACAATCCAAAGCCTGTATGCCTTGCACCACCCCCTCAATGGGTCACGCCTCAAACGCACCAACAACATTACCAACCTGCTCCAGACCAAAAATGGATGACACCCGAAACACACGGATACTTCCAAGATGCTGGGTCACAGCCCTATCCACACAGGTTTGCGCCTCCACCTAATTGGGTGACGCCGGAAATCCCCCGCCAATTCTTTGTATCCACAAGCAGGCTCCCAAGCACGCCGATGGAGGAGAGGGTTAGCTCAAGTCATGCGTGTAACTTTGGAGGTTATCCTGGTGTGCCTCATCAATGCCAAAGCGAAGCAACTAAACCGGATCCCAGGACAAATCCAACAGCAACACACACACGGAGGAGAGTGATCTGCACACTACCACCGTTTGATCCTGCTGCTGCTTCTGCTACAAGTCAGAATTCTATGGGGCATAAGGTAGATGGATTGCTTCACAAAACAAAAGAGCAAACCAAGACCAGGATCGCAATACCTCCACAACCACCTCAAGCAAAAAGGACGCAAACAAGAGAGAGGCCATCTTCAACCCTCCTTCCTCCTCGTGATCCACTGCTGCATCCTGCTATGATTACTCCGCCATGCCCCATCCCAGAGGGACAGCAGCCAACACCGGCGGAGTTGCGATCATACACGCACGTAAGTGAAACAAAGAATATTTATATACGCATCTTGTATTGTCTGCACATTTTCTGCTCCCTCCAGAATAACAAGTTCATAAACTACATTTTAACGTGCTGCTTGGATTATTATTTTTTCTTTTTCTGCAGACGCCGGATCTACCGGATTATCTAATACCAAGACTAAAGATGCGATTCGAAGATGTAGAGAAAGCAAAGGAATTTTATAACAGATACGCCCGGCACGCTGGTTTTGGAATCAGGAAGACGGGTGGAAATGACAACCACAAGTATTTTGTTTGCGCCTTCCAAGGGATACACACATCTTCTATTTCAGAGGCCAACAGGAAGCGAAACAAAACATCGCAGAGGACGGGCTTCAATGCAAGAATGAGGGTGAAGGTGCAGGAGGATGACACATGCATGGCAATGGACATTGAGTACAATCATAATCACCAGCTCATGCAAACTGATGACATGCTAGTATTTTTGCACTCACACAAGAATTATGACCCCACTATTCTGGAGTATGTAAAGCTCCTGCAGTACCATGATGTCAAGCACACAACAATCATGTCCATGCTATCTGAAAATGAAGATGGACGCTACTTCCTAAGCATGACCGGACGAGACCTACTAAACCAGTAAGTATTCAAACACCCACATGCTGCAATGTAAAAATAGCATCCTAGCTCACAACCCCTTTGATAGCAAAAATAACAAATGCATGTTGGCGTGTGATTTGCAGGAAAGCCATGAATGCAAGGAAAGATGATTTGGATGATGTATTAAAACTTGTTTCATTCTTCAAAGACATGAAGGCAATAAATGATGAGTTTTTCTATGACATCCAAGTGGACAAGGACAAGTCAATTAAAAACATTTTCTGGTCCAATGCAAGCTGCCGAGGAGCCTATCAAGACTTCGGCGATTGCGTAACATTTGACACGACTTACAAGACCAACAGATTTCATATGCCCCTGGGAGTGTTTGTTAGAACAAACCATCACTTGCAGTCAATGATATTTGCTGTTGCCCTGATAAGAGACGAAGATGCAAAGTCATTCAAGTGGTTGTTCGATACATTTCTACGGTGCATGAACAACAAGCACCCAACTTGCATTCTAACAGGTGAGTTAAAAAAACTCCTCAAGTTTCATCATCTTTTCAGTCTATGGGTCTCTGTTGATTGGGTACATTTGTTTTTTCTGAAAAATATGTAAAGAATGCAGTTCAACCACTGTTAGCACAGAAGTCCAACTAGCTATACAAGAAAGCAAAATTATCTGTCACATGTTTAGAAAAAAAGTAGTTATGAATGTGAAGTTCAAGTAAATGAATCATAGAAGTTCAAGGACGAAGCTGTTAGATAAAAATATGTAGCATGTTCAGAAAAACATAGTAATTTATGTGAAGTTCAATCACTGCTACCACAGAAAGTTCAACAACACGGCTATAAGAAAATTTTTGAGTGTGACACTACTAGTTTGTCATACTACTAACTATGAAGTTCAAGCACTGGTACCACAGAAGTTCAGCAACACTGTTGTAAGAAAAAAAATACATGTGACATTCTTAGATAGCCATACTACTAGATGTGAAGTTCAATTACTTGTGCAACATAAGTTCACCATCAGTACAAAAAAGAATCAAGTTTCATTTTTTTAATTCGATCAGACCAGTGCCCATCGATGGCGAAAGCTATACCACAATCATTTCCAAACACCGTCCACAAGCTATGCCGTTGGCACATATTGAAGAAGTACAGGGAATACCTCGTGTTGCTGTACAAAAAGTATAAAACATTCAAAGAGGAGTTCACAACTATATTGAACTGGCCGCTGATGCCAACGGAGTTTGAAGATGCCTGGGCTGAACTCGTGCACAAGTACTGTAACGCCCTCGATGCGGCTATAGCTCCCACATGTCGAGGCACGACTTAGAGACATAACCGCATTGAAAGCAATGTCGCAAGTTAGGCAATCTTCACAACATCCCATGTAATATAGGTAATAAAGGGGAGATACATAGTTGGCTTACACTCGCCACGTCAATCAAAGTACATAAATAGCATTACAACATTCAAACACTCAGGGCCCGACTACAGTGCCAAAATAAAAGATAACCCAACATGCGACACGGTCCCGATCACCCCAACTGGCACCACTACTGATCATCAGGGAAAGACACGTAGTATCGGCGTGAGTCCTCGTTGAACTCCCACTTGAGCTCAAGCGCGTCATCTTGAACGGAATCATCAGGCCCTGCATCTGGTTTGGAAGTAATCTGTGAGCCACAGGGACTCAGCAATCTCGCACCCTCGCGATCAAGACTAATTTAAGCTTAATAGGTAAGACAAGGCAATTATGTGGAGCTGCGGCAAGTGACTAGCAATATCTGGTGGCTATCCTGTTCGCAAAAGAGAGCGAGAAGAGGAGGAAAAGCGCGAGCGAGTAACTAGAAAGCATCCTGTGGCAAGCATTACTCCAACACCGTGTTCACTTCCCGGACTCGGCCGAGAAGAGACCATCACGGTAACTCACACAGTTGATTCATTTTAATTAAGTTAAGGTTTAAGTTATCTACAACCGGACATTAACAAATTCCCACCTGCCCATAACCACGGGCACGGCTTTCAAAAGTTCAAATCCCTGCAGGGGAGTCCCAACTTAGCCCATGACAAGCTCTCATGGTCAACGAAGGAATATACCTCCTCCCGAGACATTCCGATCAGACTCGGTATCCCGGTTCTTCAAGACACTTCGACAAGTTAAAACAAATCCAGCAACACCGCCCGAATGTGCCGACAAATCCCGATAGGAGCTGCACATATCTCGTTCTCAGGGCACACTCAGATGAGACTAGCTACGAGTAAAACCAACCCTCAAGTTTCCCCGAGGTGGCCCCGCAGGTAGCTCGGTCGGACCAACACTCAGAGGAGCACTGGCCCAGGGGGGGCTTAAGTAAGATGACCCTCGGGCTTCGGAAACCCAAGGGAAAAGAGGCTAGGTGGCAAATGGTAAAACCAAGGTGGGGCATTGCTGGAAAAGCTTTAATCAAGGCGAACTATCAAGGGGTTCCCATTATCACCCAACCACGTATGGAACGCAAAATCCGGGAACATAACACCGATATGACGGAAACTAGGGCAGCAAGAGTGGAACAAAACACTAGGCGAGAGGCCGAGCCTTCCACCCTTTACCAAGTATATAGATGCATTAAGATAAACAGGCAATATAATGATATCCCAACAAGTAAATAATGTTCCAACAAGGAACGGTCTCCAATCTTCACCTGCAACTAGCAACGCTATAAGAGGGGCCGAGCAAAGCGGTAACATAGCCAATCAACGGTTTGCTAGGACATGGTGGGTTAGAGGTTTGACATGGCAATTTGGGAGGCATGATAAGCAAGTGGTAGGCATCATAGCATAGGCATAGCAAAAGAGCGAGCATCTAGCATAGCAAAGATAGTAGTGATTTCAAGGGTATGATCATCTTGCCTGCAAAGTTATCAGAGTTGACTAGATCCTCGAAAGCAAAATCAACGGGCTCCTCGTTAGCGAACTCGTCTCCCGGCTCTACCCAAACAAGACAAACACCAACAAGGACACAATCAACCATGTGCCAAGCTCAAACAATATGATACAAGGATGGTATGCTATGCGGGATGCGATATGTGATGCATATGCAAGATTTAACAAGGAATGAATGAACCTGGCCTCAACTTGGAAATCCAAGTGTGCCACTGGAAAGGTGATATGAAAACGCTTGAAAACAATATAAAGATCACCGGAATCGGAATTACGGTTTGGAAATGGCAAGCAATTCAAATATGGCCATGTTCTGCGATTTATAGCAAGTAGCCATCTAAATGCAACAAGATGAACATGCTACAGCACTCAATCGTGGCAACAAAATACATGGCAGGGATCCATTCATGATACTTAACAAAAGACTAGCATTGAGCTACGGCCAATTCATCCATTAACAGGTTCAAACAAGCATGGCAAAAAGGCATTTGGCAAACAGATCCAAGACTTAGTGAAATTAACACTTGTCTGGAATTTCATATCAGATAGCACTCTATGGAGCATGAAAACAATATGCTACAGGACCTGAACATGGCAAAGTAAAGCATGGCATGGAGCTACTCAAAGAGCTTAACAAAAGTCCCTTAGTGACTCTGAGCCAAAAGGGATCAGAAAATACATTTGCAAGCATGTGAACATGGCAAGAACATAATCAGATCACAGACTTAGTGAAAACTGGAGCATGCTGAAACAGATATCAAGCAGACATGTTTACGAGCTCGATGCACACACTACAGAGCATGTCATGACAATCTAAGCATACAACAATCAACAATACACAAAATACAAGCTAGACATGGCAAGAGCAATAGCATAGCATGCACGGATCAACTACGACATCCTCGGCAAAATCGCTAACAAGTAGATAATCTGCCGAGATTCACGAAATGACAAAAGTAGAGCTCGATTAACTCAAGCTAGGGTGCTCCATAATTGCAAACAAAGGCATGGATGGATAGAGCACTACAAGATTAACAAAACATCTTACTGATCATCCTCAAAAGAGGAACGGATCACTAGTAAACAACATGAACATATGGCAATATGAGATAAACAGGTCAAGGACTTAGTGGAAATGCTAAGTCCCTGAAATCAGCATTAACGAATGCTCAACTTTGCAAGCTTGTGCTACTTACCACACACATCACAAAAATACATGGGTTGCACCTCTGGATAGATGGCAAAACATATGAAAAAACACATGTAGAGCTCAGGGGCATATCATGCACACAATAATCATGGCAAAAATGACAAATAACTAATTGGAGCAGCAGATCTGACAATTATCTCAAATAGCATTCTTCCAATAGCATTTCGGGCATCAAGATGATCTCAAATGAAAATGATGCAATGAGATAAAATGATGTGCTCTCTGAGGCGAACATTTCGATATGCTATATGCCCAAAATGGAGCTACAGATGAGGAGTTACGACAGATGAACAGGGGCAAAATATCTAGGTTTTCAGGCAAAAGTCAACCGAGTTTTGGATCTGGATCTGGATCTGGATCTCACCGCACGGGTTACGAGGTTCGCCAGAGAGGGACTTGAAGCTCGCTGGAGTCTTACGGCGGGGAGAAGGAGGAGGCTGCCGGAGAGGTGACCGGGGCCGGTGCGGCGAGGTGGCGACCTGGCGGCGACGGGCGGTGCGGTGAGGCGGCGCCGGATCCGGTGCGGCGGGCTGGCAGCGAGGAGCGGCGCCGAGGCGAAGCGCTGACCGACGATGGCGCTCGTGGTGGCCGGCGTCGAAGGACCTGCCGGCTCGGGCGGGGATGAGCAGGCGCGGGCGGCGCGGAGGCAAACGGGCTCGGGCGCCCGACGTGGGCTGAGCGGGCCGGCGATGTGGGGCGCGGGCGCGGGCGAGTGGGGAGGTGCCACGTGGTGGCAGCGGGCGCAGCGGACACGTCCGGCGCCAGCGGACGTTGTCCGGCGCACGGAGGAAGAAGAGGGCTAGGGTTTCGGGGGAGAGATCCGAATTTTCGGGAGTGGGTCTATATATAGGCATAGGGGGAGCTAGGAGTGTCCAAATGAGGTGCGGTTTTCAGCCACGTGATCGTGATCGAACACTCTAGATGATGGGGAGGGTTTTGGTAGGTTTTGGGCCAAAATGGAGGGGTGTTGGGCTGCAACACACACGAGGCCTTTTCGGTCCCTCGGTTAACCGTTGGAGCATCAAACGAAGTCCAAATGGTACGAAACTTGACAGGCGGTCTACCGGTAGTAAACCAAGGTCGCTTGGCAAGTCTCGGTCCAATCCAGAAATGTTTAATCCCCACACACGAAAGAAAGGTAGAAATGACCACCGGAGGAGAACGGAGCGCCGAAATGCAAAACGGACAACGGGGAAAATGCTCGAATGCATGAGACGAACACATATGCAAATGCAATGCACAAGGTGACATGATATGAGATGCATGACAATGATAACAACACATGGAGACAAAAACCCGAACCCGAGAAAAATAAAATAACTTAACGCCGGAAACGGCAAGAGTTGGATTACATATTGGGTAAATCATATCCGGGGTGTTACAACACTCCACCACTACGAAAGGATCTCGTCCCGAGATCTAGGACTGAAAGAATGCCGGGTACTCAGGACGGAGGTGATCCTCGTGTTCCCAGGTAGCTTCACGGTCGGAATGGTGTAACCACTTGACTTTGAGGAATTTGACTGACTTGTTGTGAGTCTTGCGTTCAGTCTCTTCGAGAATAGCAACGGGGTGCTCACGATAAGAGAGATCTTCTTGGAGCTCAATGTCCTCGAAGTTGACAGTGCGGTCAGGAGTCTTGAAGCACTTTTGGAGTTGAGAGACATGGAACACGTCATGCACATTTGCAAAGTTTTAAGGAAGCTCGAGTTGATAGGCGAGATCGCCTCTCTTGCTGACAATCTTGAAAGGTCCCACGTATCTGGGGGCAAGCTTCCCTTTGATACCGAAGCAACAAGTACCTTTCATAGGAGAGACGCGGAGGTAAACATGATCTCCGATCTCGAAAGCCAAATCACGGTGCTTACTATCATAGTAGCTCTTCGGCGGGATTGGGCTGCTTTGAGGTTATCTCGAATGACTTTGCACATTTCCTCTGCCTCTGTGATTAAGTCATTTCCGAGAAGCTGACGTTCACCGGTTTCAGACCAGTTGAGAGGGGTACGGCACTTCCTGCCATATAGAATTTCAAATGGGGCCTTGCCCGAACTTGCTTGAAAACGGTTGTTGTAGGAGAATTCAGCATATGGAAGACAATCCTCCCACTTCATGCCGAAGGAGATCACACAAGCCCTGAGCATATCTTCAAGAATCTGATTGACACGCTCGACTTGACCGCTAGTTTGAGGATGGAAAGCTGTGCTGAAGCGGATGTTGGTGCCCATGGCCTTCTGAAAAGAATCCCAAAACTTGGAGGTAAAGATGCTGCCACGGTCTGAAGAGATCACATGAGGAATACCATGCAGAGAGACAATTCGAGAGGTATAGAGTTCCGCCAATTGAGCTGCAGTGATTGACTCTTTGATAGGCAGAAAGTGAGCCACTTTAGTGAGTTTGTCGATGACAACGAATATAGCATCATTGCCATGCTTGGAGTTTGGAAACCCAGTCACGAAGTCCATCTCAATGTGGTCAAACTTCCATTCTGGAATGGCAAGAGGTTGGAGGAGACCCGCTGGCCTTTGGTGTTCTGCCTTCTCTCTTCTGCAGACATCACATTCATTCACGACCTGAGCAATCTCGCGCTTCATTCGATTCCACCAATAAGCCTGCTTGAGGTCCTGATACATCTTTGTGCTCCCAGGGTGGATGGAGTGGAGAGAATTGTGAGCCTCATTCATGATCACATTACGAAGGTCGCCTTTGGGCACAACAATACGATCCTCGAAGAAGAGAGTATCCTTATCATCAAGGCGGTAGCACTTGTACTTGGGTTGACTCTTGGCAATCCCAATCTTCACCTTCACCATAGCATCAAGAAGTTGGGCTTGGTGAATCTGGTTTTCCAAGGTAGGAGAGACTTGAAGGTTGGCGAGGAAACCTTGAGGAACAACTTGTAGATTAAGTTTGCGGAAAGCTTCACAAAGGTCGGGTTGATAAGGCTTGAGAATAAGACTGTTGCAGTAAGCCTTCCTGCTCAATGCGTCAGCAATCACATTGGCCTTGCCTGGAGTATACTCGATACTCGGATTATACTCTTGAATCATCTCGACCCATCGAGTCTGCCTGAGGTTGAGATTAGGCTGAGTGAAGATGTACTTGAGACTCTTGTGATCAGTGAAGATGTCCACTTTTCTTCCCAATAAGAGATGTCTCCATGTCAAAAGAGCATACACAACTGCCGCCAACTCAAGGTCATGAGTGGGGTAGTTCTTCTCGTTGGGCTTCAACTGGCGAGAGGTATAAGCCACAACTTTCTTCTCTTGCATCAACACTGCGTCGAGACCTTGGAGAGAGGCATCGCAAAATACCTCGTACGGTTTGGATTCATCAGGCGGAGTCAGAACTGGAGCAGTGACCAATTTCTCTTTCAAAGTGTTGAAAGCAATGTCACACTCTGGAGACCAAACGTACTTGACGTTCTTCTGGAGAAGATTTGAGAGAGGCTTCACGATCTTAGAAAAGTTTTCAACGAATCTTCGATAGTAGCTTGCGAGACCGAGGAAGCTACGGAGTTGCTTCCCGTTCTGAGGTGGTTCCCAATTCACAATTGCAGACACCTTCTCAGGATTCACCGCAATGCCCTTGGCAGAGATGATATGACCAAGATAAAGAACCTCATCGAGCCAAAATTCGCACTTGGAGAACTTGGCGTAGAACTGGTGTTCCCTGAGCTTATCGAGTACCAAACGCAAGTGCTTGGCATGATCTTCCTTTTTCTTCAAAAAGACCAGAATGTCATCAAGATAGACCAAAACAAAGTCATTGGTGTAGGCGTTGAAGATGAAGTTCATCATGCGAGAGAACGTCGGAGGAGCGTTGACGAGGCCAAAAGACATGACAGTGTATTCATATGAACCATAGCTTGTCCTGAAGCCGTCTTGGGAATATCTTGCTCACGGATTCAAATTTGATGATAACCCATACGGAGATCAAGCTTGGAGAATACTTGGGGACCTTTGAGTTGTTCGAACAGCTCGTTGATGTTGGGAAGTGGGTATTTGTTCTTGATGGTCTTCTTGTTCAATGGACGGTAATCAACACAAAGTCGGTCCGTTCCATCCTTCTTCTTCACAAAAAGAACACCACAACCCCACGGAGAAGAACTAGGTCGGATGAGACCCATTCTCTCTTGAATATCGAGTTGCTTCTTTAGCTCCTTCAACTCTTCAGGTCTGAGCTTGTAAGGATGCTTGCACACTAGTTCCGTGCCAGGCTCAAGATCGATGACGAATTCAACTGGCCGGTGCGGAGGCATTCCTGGAAGCTCTTCTGGAAAGACATCTTGATATTCGCAAATGAATGGAATTTGCGAGATAGCATCCAGTTCACCCTTCTCATTGAGAGAAAACAGACGGATGGTATCATCACGAGCGGCAAAGACAATTACATCCTCAGACGAATGAGTCAATTGAATCTGCCTGGCTGCACAATCCAGATGCGCCTTGTGCTTAGAAAGCCAATCCATCCCGAGAATAAGATCAATATCTGAGTTACCAAGAACCATTGGGGAAGAAAGGAACTTGTAGTCGCCCAAAGTGATAGTAACATCTGGCACCTCCAGACTTGCACTCAAACGTTTGCCAGGAGAAACGATATCCATTTGTTTACCCAAATGAGAAGAAACGAACTCATGCTTGGTAAAAAATGGCTTTGACATGAAACAATGCGATGCACCAGTGTCAAAAAGAACTCTTGCGGGAATATCGTTAACAGGAAGGTTACCCATGATCACATCTGACGAATCCTCTGCCTGAGCTGCATTCATCAAGTTGACCTCGGCGTGCTTGGGGTTATGCTTGACCACAGCTGTACTTGCCGATCTCACAGGAGGAGGAGGGATACGCCTCTGGTTGAAGCACTTGTTGGCATAGTGACCCTTCTGTTGGCACTTGTTGCACGTGACCTTTGAAAGCGGACGGTGATACAGAGCACTCGATCGGAGCTTGAGACGAAGTCTTGTTCTGAAAGCCAGGGTTGGGTGGGTGGGAAGATCCACTGCTACCTTTGCTCTTCTGATACGGCTGACGAAACGGAGGAGGAGGAAGCCAATACTTCTACTGCTTGGCCACTTGAGTAGAGGAAGAAGGAATAGTGTCTCTGACTCGCTTCTTGGAAGCATCACACCTCAGTTGAGCAGCCTCTTGCTTCAATGCCATGTTGTAGAACTCATCGTACCTCAAGGGCTCAAAGAGAACAAGAGCTAGCTGGATTTCTTCTCTGAGACCACCCCTGAACTGGTATATCATGCTCTTCTCATCAGGGACATCCTGCTTGGCAAAGCGGGCGAGCTTCTGAAACAACTTGTTGTAGTCATAGACAGACAAAGAGCCTTGCTTCAGGTTGCGGAATTCCTCATGCTTGCTTTCAACCACACTCTGAGGAATATGATGAGCTTTGAAATCTTGACGGAATTCATCCCAGGTAATCACACGGCTCCTCTGGAATCCTTGTACTGCTGGAACCATTCTGCAGGTTGGTCTTTGAGTTGGAAGGAAGCAAACTTGATGAAGTCCTCAGGCCTGACATTACTGCACTCGAAATGCTTGCACAGATCCATGAGCCAATCGTCAGCATCAGTTGCCTCAACACAATTGCTGAAAGTCTTTGGCCCGTTAGCAAGGAACTGGTTGAGTGTAGCAAAGTGATTCTGATTGTTGCCTTGGTTGCCTTGGTTCCCTTGATTGCGCTCTTGAAGAATTTGCATGATCAACTGCGTGTTTGCATTGGTTGCGGCCATCACAGCTTGCCATGCCTCCGGAGGAGGTGGAGGTGGTGGCAGATCCTGATTCTGATTCTGATTGGTGCTCTTAGCGGGAGCCATCCTGAAGAGGTTGACAACCATTAGCACATTGGCAGATAAAATGAAGCTGAATCAAACGGGATGAAATTGCAACATATAGTCTTCACATCCGAACAAAATGAATGAATGCATTCCAATTGAAATGGTCACATATCCATAAATTGAGAAGCCACTTAGAATTTAGGTAGAGAAATAAATCAACAAGGTACGGGTCAAGAACGAATACTCGGTAAGAAATCCCAATCTCATACCAAATATCCGTGGAAGAAGAACTAGAGCTACAAGAATTCCCACCTATGAAACTCCCGAACCTTTACGGTTATGCAATCAGGTGTTGGGGATACAGGGGAAGCATACTATCTCACCCAAATCTAGCAAATCCTACATCCAGCTGTATCCATCCTTCAACACATAACCGAGAAAAACTTCGGAAACCATCTACCTCAACCTTCGAAAAGCATCTATTATACAAGTTATGGCGATACTCCCGAACTCCCGCCCCAGTACTGGGTGGCGTCGAGGTTATCTCACCAACGAACTGCATAAGGAGATTTTCGATGTCGGCGTACTAAACTCAGGTATTCCAGAACTGCAACGATAAAATTGTGACGACAACACCTCGGAGCTCAACTCCCCGGGACACTGCCACAACCCCTAAAGACAGGAGGCACCAAGAACAATGTTCTCGTCACAAAACCATCGGGACGATTCCAAGATACCCGCGTGATCCTAATTTTTTTTAGTGAAATTTGAGAAGAGAAGAGTCAAAACTCTACGTCAGGATGCCTTACCAGAGCGATGAGGAGACTGGGGAGTAAAAAGAATTCCTAAACTCTCCGATATATAATTCCTAAATGACTCAACACATTTTTCTATACTCAACAACGGCTGCTAAAAACGATCAAGCAATGGGGGCTCCTAAGGTCGGGGAAGGCTCTGATTACCAACTTGTAACGCCCTCGATGCGGCTATAGCTCCCACGCGTCGAGGCACGACTTAGAGACATAACCACATTGAAAGCAATGTCGCAAGTTAGGCAATCTTCACAACATCCCATGTAATATAGGTAATAAAGGGGAGATACATAGTTGGCTTACACTCGCCACGTCAATCAAAGTACATAAATAGCATTACAACATTCAAACACTCATGGCCTGACTATGGTGCCAAAATAAAAGATAACCCAACATGCGACACGGTCCCGATCACCCCAACTGGGCACCACTACTAATCATCAGGGAAAGACACGTAGTATCGGCGTGAGTCCTTATCGAACTCCCACTTGAGCTCAAGCGCATCATCTGGAACGGAATCATCAGGCCCTGCATCTGGTTTGGAAGTAATCTGTGAGCCACAGGGACTCAGCAATCTCGCACCCTCACGATCAAGACTAATTTAAGCTTAATAGGTAAGACAAGGCAATTATGTGGAGCTGCGGCAAGCGACTAGCAATATCTGGTGGCTATCCTGTTCGCAAAAGAGAGCGAGAAGAGGAGGCAAAGCGCGAGCGAGTAACTAGAAAGCATCCTGTGGCAAGCATTACTCCAACACCGTATTCACTTCCCGGACTCCGCCGAGAAGAGACCATCACGGTAAATCACACGGTTGATTCATTTTAAGTAAGTTAAGGTTTAAGTTATCTACAACCGGACATTAACAAATTCCCATCTGCCCATAACCACGGGCACGGCTTTCAAAAGTTCAAATCCCTGCAGGGGAGTCCCAACTTAGCCCATGACAAGCTCTCATGGTCAACGAAGGAATAGACCTCCTCCCGAGACATTCCGATCAGACTCGGTATCCCGGTTCTTCAAGACACTTCAACAAGTTAAAACAAATCCAGCAGCACCGCCCGAATGTGCCGACAAATCCCGATAGGAGCTGCACATATCTCGTTCTCAGGGCACACTCAGATGAGACTAGCTACGAGTAAAACCAACCCTCAAGTTTCCCCGAGGTGGCCCCGCAGGCAGCTCGGTCGGACCAACACTCAGAGGAGCACTGGCCCAGGGGGGGGGGCTTAAGTAAGATGACCCTCGGGCTCCGGAAACCCAAGGGAAAAGAGGCTAGGTGGAAAATGGTAAAACCAAGGTTGGCCATTGCTGGAAAAGCTTTAATCAAGGCGAACTATCAAGGGGTTCCCATTATTACCCAACCGCGTAAGGAACGCAAAATCCGAGAACATAACACCAATATGACGGAAACTAGGGCGGCAAGAGTTGAACAAAACACTAGGCGAGAGGCCGAGCCTTCCACCCTTTACCAAGTATATAGATGCATTAAGATAACGAGGCAATATAATGATATCCCAACAAGTAAATAATGTTCCAACAAGGAACGGTCTCCAATCTAGCAACACTATAAGAGGGGCTGAGCAAAGCGGTAACATAGCCAATCAACGGTTTGCTAGGACATGGTGGGTTAGAGGTTTGACATGGCAATTTGGGAGGCATGATAAGCAAGTGGTAGGCATCGTAGCATAGGCATAGCAAAAGAGCGAGCATCTAGCATAGCAAAGATAGTAGTGATTTCGAGGGTATGATCATCTTGCCTGCAAAGTTGACAGAGTTGACTGGATCCTCGAAAGCAAACTCAACGGGCTCCTCATTAGCGAACTCGTCTCCGCGCTGTACCCAAACAAGACAAACAGCAACAAGGACACAATTAACCACGTGCAAAGCTCAAACAATATGATACAAGGATGGTATGCTATGCGGGATGCGATATGTGATGCATATGCAAGATTTAACAAGGAATGAATGAACCTGGCCTCAACTTGGAAATCCAAGTGTGCCACTGGAAAGGTGATATGAAAACGCTTGAAAACGATATAAAGATCACCGGAATCGGAGTTACGGTTTGGAAATGGCAAGCAATTCAAATATGGCCACGTTCTGCGATTTACAGCAAGTAGCCATCTAAATGCAACAAGATGAACATGCTACAGCACTCAATCATGGCAACAAAATACATGGCAGGGATCCATTCATGATACTTAACAAAAGACTAGCACTGAGCTATGGCCAATTCATCCCTTAACAGGTTCAAACAAGCATGGCAAAAAGGCATTTGGCAAACAGATCCCAGACTTAGTGAAATTAACACTTATCTGGAATTTCAGATCAGATAGCACTCTATGGAGCATGAAAACAATATGCTATAGGACCTGAACATGGCAAAGTAAAGCATGGCATGGAGCTACTCAAAGAGCTTAACAAATGTCCCTTAGTGACCTTGAGCCAAAAGGGATCAGAAAATACATTTGCAAGCATGTGAACATGGCAAAAACATAATCAGATCACGGACTTAGTGAAAACTGGAGCATGCTGAAACAGATATCAAGTAGGCATGTTTACGAGCTCGATGCACTCACTACAGAGCATGTCATGACAATCTAAGCATACACCCATCAAGAATACAGAAAATACAAGCTAGACATGGCAAGAGCAATAGCATAGCATGCACGGATCAACTACAACATCCTCGGCAAAATCGCTAACAAGTAGACAATCTGCCCAGATTCACGAAATGACAAAAGTAGAGCTCGATTAACTCAAGCTAGGGTGCTCCATAATTGCAAACAAAGGCATGTATGGATAGAGCGCTACAAGATTAACAAAACATCCTTACTGATCATCCTCAAAAGAGGCACGGATCACTAGTAAACAACATGAACATATGGCAATATGAGATAAACAGGTCAAGGACTTAGTGGAAATGCTAAGTCCCTGAAATCAGCATTAACGAATGCTCCACTTTGCAAGCTTGTGCTAGTCACCACACACATCACAAAAATACATGGGTTGCACCTCTGGATAGATGGCAAAACATATAACAAAACGCATGTAGAGCTCAGGGGCATATCATGCACACAATAATCATGGAAAAAATGACAAATAACTAATTGGAGCAGTAGATCTGACAATTATCTCAAATAGCATTCTTCCAACAGCATTTCGGACATCAAGATGAACTCAAATGAAACTGATGCAATAAGATGAAATGATGTGCTCTCTGAGACGAACATTTTGATATGCTATATGCCCAAAACGGAGCTACAGATGAGGAGTTACGGCACGATGAACAGGGGCAAAATATCTAGGTTTTGAGGCAAAAGTCAACCGAGTTTTGGATCTGGATCTGGATTTGGATCTCGTCGCACGGGTTACGAGGTTCGCCGGAGAGGGACTTGAAGCTCGCCGGAGTATTGCCGCGGGGAGAAGGAGGAGGCCGCCAGAGAGGGGACCGGGGCCGGTGCGGCGAGGCGGCGACCTGGCGGCGGCGGGCGGTGCGGTGAGGTGGCGCCGGATCTGGTGCGGCGTGCCGGCGGCGACGAGCGGCGCCGAGGCGAAGCGCTGACCAGCGATGGCGCTCGCGGTGGCCTGCGTCGCAGGACCTGCCGGCTCGGGCGGGGACGAGCAGGCGCGGAGGCAAACGAGCTCGGGGGCCTGATGTGGGCTGAGCGGGCTGGCGATGTGGGGCGCGGGCGCGGGCGAGTGGGGAGGTGCCATGTGGCGGCGGCGGGCGCAGCGGACACGTCCGGCGCTGGTGGACGTTGTCCGGCGCACGGAAGAAGAAGAGGGCTAGGGTTTCGGGGGAGAGATCCGAATTTTCGGGAGTGGGTCTATATATAGGCATAGGGGAGCTAGGAGTGTCCAAATGAGGTGCGGTATTCAGCCACGCGATCGTGATCGAACGCTCTAGATGATGGGGAGGGTTTTGGTAGGTTTTGGGCCAAAATGGAGGGGTGTTGGGCTGCAACACACACGAGGCCTTTTCGGCCCCTCGGTTAACCGTTGGAGCATCAAACGAAGTCCAAATGGTACGAAACTTGACAAGCGGTCTACCGGTAGTAAACCAAGGTCGCTTGGCATGTCTCGGTCCAATCCGGAAATGTTTAATCCCCACACACGAAACAAAGGTAGAAATGACCATCGGAGGAGAACGGAGCGCCGGAATGCAAAACGGACAACGGGGAAAATGCTCGAATGCATGAGACGAACACGTGTGCAAATGCAATGCACAAGGTGACATGATATGAGATGCATGACAATGATAACAACACACGGAGACAAAAACCCGAACCCGAGAAAAATAAAATAACTTAACGCCGAAAACGACAAGACTTGGATTACATATTGGGTAAATCATATCCGGGGTGTTACAAGTACCACCTGGAGAACGACCAGATGATGATGCAGCTCTGGAGTGATGGGAAGATGTGGATTTCAGCATATTACAAGAACATTTTCTGTGCTAGAATGACTTCCACACAACGAAGCGAGAGCATGAACCACGTGCTAAAGAAAGGGTTTGTCAAGGGGACCCAGAACCTACACAAGTTTGCTAGGCGGGTCAATGCTTGCATACAAACTCGGATGCAGAAGGAGAATGAGCAAACAATGACCTGCATGGTATGATGACAAGTACAAAACACCACCATCATGTTCTGTTTACCTTCAACATATGCACTTTGAATTTTAAAAAATGAAACCCATGATTCTGCTTCGACTAATATCTTACTTTTTGACATGCGCAGACCAATCCTGTGACAAAGACAGCTTACGACTACGAGGAAGACATGTCTATCAAGTACGGGACAGTCGTGTACACCGAGATGAGGAACAGGATGAGAAAGGCCACGCTATTTCGCGTAAAGCGTACAGCAGAGTCAACTAAGTACCTTGTGTACTAGCACAACAAGCCTGGCCATGATGATGAAGAAAGATTTTCCTGGTCAAAGCATGAATTCCAGGTTGTAGCTGACCCAGACAATGAAATATACGAGTGTGAATGCAAGCTCTGGACACACACAGGTGAGCGGGAAAACAAACTCATTAAATAGCTAGACTAGTAGTATCATATCAAAATTTATGAAACTCATTGCTGGCTCACAAACTATGTATTCTGCATTCATCGCAAAATGGAGGCCTGTTCTGCCTTCACATCATGAACATACTGGACTACCTGAAGCCTGACAAATTTCCAAACAAGTATATCCTCAAACGGCACACAAAGACCGCAAAATCACAATCAACCTTTGATACAAGGGACTACAACACAACCACATCGGATGGCAGCTCAAGGCTATCGAAGCAAGACATCTTGCTGCAGCTGAATTTGATGGTTAACAAGAAAGCGATGAGATGTGACCAGCAGTATGACCAAGGTTGTCAGAATTGCGATTCTGTTATACGATTCTACGACTTTACGATCCAAACTAACCCCTTTGATTCTACGATTTTAGTTCATAGAATCTACGTTTTTACGATCCTGATAGTGAAGATTCTACGATTTGCGATCCTACCATCATAGCTCCGATCCGATTCAAAATCGTGATTCTGACAACCTTGAGTATGACAGAGCCTACTATGTTCTCAAGAGGCTCGTGGAAGAGCTTGATGCAATACATTCAGCAAATCGAGCGGATGCTGACGAAAGGATGGCTGAAGAGGACGCTGAAATTGAAGATGACCTTCACTATTATGCAGCTAAAATGCTCAACGCCACCGCTGAAGCCAACCAATGCAAGCAGGGTGATGGCCAATCAATGGAGCAGCGACAGCAAGAGACGATGAAACTGCCACTGTATTCTGAAACAAAGGGTAGGAAGAAAATTACTACAGCAAAGAAAAGTGACAAGAGAGCGCAAATAAAGGCACCACCTGTAGGAAGAGTTGTGGTGCTCGATGAGAATGGAGTGCCACTTGGACACAGGAAATGTAGTGTGTGCAACCAGGTTGCGGGACACAACAAGCTGACTTGTCCAACACTCTTGGAAAGAAACAATGCCGAGGAGGTCAAGCAACCCAAATCTCAAAAACAGCAACCCAAAGTTATGGAACAAAAGAAGGGACCACACCCACAGAAAGCAAGCACCAGACTTTGTAGCATATGCGAGGAGTATGAACCACATAATGCAAGAACATGCCCGAAGCGAGCAGATGCTGAAAAGACAAGCAAAAAGCCAGAGAAGAAACAGAAAGCAAAACCCAGAGCCAGCAACAAGAAAGAGGTGGAAGAGGAAGACGAAGACGAAGACACCGTCGAAGAAGAGGAAGACGAAGAGGAAGAGAATGATGAAGATAAAGAGGAAGAGGATGATGAAGAGGAAGAGGAAGAGGATGATGAAGAGGAAGATGAAGAGGAAGAGGTACATGTCAAGCAAAAACCTATACAACCAAAGCCTAGGAGGAGCGCAAGGCTGATGAACAGTTAGAATAGGTCAATTAACACAATGCAAACTTATGTCATGTCAATGTCCAGAATATTATGTCATCCCCTTTTATTGTTGAACTTTCAAAGAAGTCCTGGTAACATACACTGTGAAGTTCACGTAGTATTACTGCAGAAGTCCTGGTATGTTTTGAGATGAAGTGCTGTGCTGATGATGTACTACATGGAAGAGCAAGCAGTAATAAAATGAAAAACATACACTGTGAAGTTCAAGTAATATTACTGCAGAAGTCCTGGTATGTTATGGGATGAAGTGATGTGCTGGTGATGTATTGCATGAAAGTGCAAGCAAGAACAAACATGAAAAACATATATTGTGAAGTTCAAGTAAGCTTACTGCAGAAGTCCTGGTATATTATGGCAGGAGGTGCTCGTGTTATATTCCATAAAAGTGCAACCAGCAAATAATCATATAGTATTGAAGTTCTGGTCAGCTTATAGAAAAAGTTGTGGTATATAAAATCGATGTAGGAAAAAAATATGCTTAAAAAATAAAGTTTCACCGCATAAACTAAGGTTAGCAAGCCTAAGACAACGCGTTCAAATGTGAAGTTCTACTTGGATACGTGCAGAAGTTCATGTACAATGCCGACAAAAGATAAAGAAATGTCAACAATATTTCTGCACAGATTTACATATGAAATACTTTCGCACTTGAAAAAAACACAAAAAACAAATATAGATTCTACCCAAAAGCATACATATTGGTTGGGTTGAACATTACCAATACATTACACAACACAAAATATCCTCTCCATCTGAAACCAGCAACCCAGCCACATCTCAAAGCAGAAGATCAAGTCTACGATCATATGTTGGGAGCCCGAAAATAAACAACACAAAAAAATCAAGTAGTTAAACCAAAACCAAGGCAGAAGTTCAGGTACATCTGTTGGGGCAAAAACATTCAACACATGGATACTGAAAAACGACGCAGTACATTGAAATTCACAAAGCCAAATCATTCTTCACACCAAATGCATTTGTCCATAATATCATAAGTAATAGTGCTGCACCTATAGATACACAAATCACTAAAACCATTCTTACAACCAAATCTTTACGGAATTGTTCCAATCATTATCAAACCTAAAAATCTGTACGAAATCAAATCTACAGATGAAACTAATGCTTCGAATTCACGGGCCAAAGGACTGGATCTCTTTAGGGAGCTCTGAATGCACGACTTCATTCTTCTCGCTAAAAATCAGAGTGTGCATGAACTCAGCCTTCCAGTCATCTGCAGCAGCCTGCAAACAAAAGAAAGGTGAAAACGATGGTTTAGTAATGGATATCTAAAACCACAACAGGAGCGTCTTAGCAAAAACACACAAGAATAATCAAAGGATGATGAGACAAGAACAAAGACAGAACATACTTCCACATCACCAAAATCTTCAACAATCTCATCGCCATCATATGAAGAGCTGAACTTCACGGCAAAGAAACCACAATCATTACTCTTCTGCTTCGGAACATCGATGAAAGTCGGTCTCTTTGCAATAGTCACCCAGTTAGGCTGCTTGCTCGCCTTGTATGCAGCCTTGCCGTACACCTCCTCGAGCAACCCAACAAATCTCTTCATCTGCCGGAAATAACAAAATTAGATGAAGTCAAAAACATGTTAACGAAAATAGTTAAGTTCAGGTACATAAAAAAGTGACACTTGCATAAGATCCACCTAAAGAAAATAGCAGAAGTTCAACTTCTAAATGACAGTCAGTTCAAGCAGTATTACCAAAACAGAGACAGCAACATATTTTGTCAACACAAGGCATAATAAACTTCGTGTCAAACAAGAGAATGTGAAAGGAGGTTCAGGCTAAGAAACACTCACGATATTTTGGTAGTCCCCGTGGAAACTCGATCGCGACGTTTGCATATTATCGTAAGAAAGTGAATCAAGGATGTCAATGCTCCCATGATATCTATTCAACACATACACACTGTAGTGCGCCATTGTGCCAATTGGCTTTAATAGAATCAAGAAAACCTGCCAAGAATGAAAGGACCGGTGAACACAAACTATAAAATCATATGTACTGAAGAACCGGCATGAACAAAAACTTCTTGACAAACTCAGCAAAAGGATGCACATGAAATTAAAAAAGCAAGAGTTATGAAAACCTAATCAGCTTTGCGTTAAGAAGGTCTTCTTCCTTGCGAACAAACATTGGGAGGAGACCAGCACATTTTTTTGCATCAAACTTTGGAACTGTTGCACCGAAGAAATCATACTCCTGGCAGTATTGTGCATTAACAAAAACACAATTAAAACACCTCCCAAATGCTACTACAACAGAACTAAGGCAAAAAGAAGGAGATAGGGGTGCAAAGAACTAAAACCTGTATGAAGTAGGGACTAAGTACAACCCTGTTAGCACTAGTAAATATCTCAGAGGTCTCCGGCTTATCCTTCCACAAATCTATGAGATCATCTATTATGTCTCCTTCCATCTGCTGCCCTTCACCGAAAAGCGTATAAAGGACACGTCCTGTGAGGTCAATCACATTCGCAGGGATGGTAAACATGCAGTAGCTTGTCCTGCAGAATACAAAAGGATGGTAAAAAATATTAGAAGTTCAGATACAACAACAAACCGAAGTTCACACACTATAACTCAAAAGGCAAGAGGAGACATAAAACAGAAGTTCAGATACTACAACAACGGCAGTTCAAAAAATACAACAACAGAATTTCAGACACTACAACTCCAAGGCGAGGGAGCGACAGATGAGGGTAACTCACTCAGAATACTTCTCCAGACCGTCTTTACTCAACACATACTGTTTCAACTTCCGGGCCTTGGATAGATGAGGGTAACTGTATTTTTTCAGGGGAGCGACAGGAGAACGCCACTTCAAAGGCCATCTTGATGCTCTCTTGGAGGAAGTTATGTTCCCAGACTCAACTGTTGGTTTCCTCCTGGTGATCACAACATTCTTCCCACCTCTACCAGCAACAGTACCAACAGCACATTTAGCATTCTTCGTGTAAGCAATCTTCTCAAAATCATCATCGGACGAAATCACTTCTGCTTCGGCTGCTTCGACTGCATCAGCCTTCCTGTAGCAAGGGGTTTTTGGAGTACCACGAATACCACCAGCCTGCTTCCCCAACTTGGAAGGAATAAGGGTTCGAGGTCTATCATCTCCTATCGGAGTTGTACTCATCGGTTCCTCCCTAGGCTGGTATTCCTGTGACCCGAGGAATGAGTAGTGGTAATCGGTCAGCTCCAACGGTTCCACTGTCAAAGAAAAAAGGAAGAGAAAATATCACCATTAAATACAACTGAAGTTTAGGAACATCACAATGTGCAGTCCAACTAATAAAGATGACATGGTTACTACTCAAGCTGACCTAAAAAAATTAGCTGCAGTAAAAAACTAAATGAAGTTCAGGCACAACCAGAGGCACATTTCAAGATAAACCGATGAACTATAAATCATTCAACTACAGCTAACAAAACCATAGAAAGGCATCATCTCTGAAGTTCAATTATAAAAGAAAATGCTCATGTCCATTTAAGCAAAACAAAACACAGAAGCAAAATTAAAAAAGATAGAAATGAAGTTCATGTACAAAGAAAATGCTCCTCTCCTTCCGAAACCAGCAGCCCAGCCAGACCTCAAGCAGAAGTCCAAGTTCAGAGAAAAATATGAAGTTCAGATAGAATAAAAGATGCAGTGCAGGTAAGCAGTACAAGTTCCAAAATACTTACATGTGTAGTAGCCAAACAGAGCCTGGAAGTCTATCTCAAACAGGTTAGAAGAAGCGATTGAGTACAGCCACGTCTTCCTGATATCCCCGATATTCTCATGGGAATAATTTGCAAGAACCCCGTCATGATACAATTAACTTTCATAAGCATGAAGAATCCGCAGTCGATACTGCCATCAAACAAAGTAAAAGAAATAGTGTTAGGACAGAAAAAGAAAGCCAATGAATTAAACACGTCATAGCTTAAGTACAACTACAGTTAAACAGATGTGATAAAGATAAAAAGTCGAACTCATACTTGTTTTGCTACGGGGGGACATCAATCCAATCCAGGGGGAAATTATCGATGCTAATAGGACTGAAGGGTGTCTCCCTGTCGTTGCTGGCATCCTTCCAAAGCCTCTTGATGTTGTCGGTCATCTGTCGAAACAAGCGTACCGCACATTCATCTTTTGGTCCATAGTAGGAATCGAGAAGCTGGAACCTTGAATTCTTCAGGTCAAGGAACACCGACACCCAATGACCGACACCACCCATGGAAGCAGGAAGCTCAAGCGGGTCAAAAGTAGAGAAAACAACCTGAAGCATCATAAACACACGAATCATTAAAAATGAGAATTAATATCAGAATGGTACAAAAGAAAAATAAAACAAATATTAACACAGTGGATCGCACTGCAAAACTAATACAGAGGCAAAGAACAAGATATTGCATACCAAATCATGTGCATCCATGTTATCTGGACCACTCGCCATGAAGTACTTCCTCACACGGGAATCAAAATGACCTCTGAAAATCTTGTCCTAAAATAATGCAAACAACACCAACATATGAAAAAATACAAAAATGAGACGAACAAGTTTTAACTAAAATGGTAAGGAACAAAACAGAAAAGAAATCACTGTATGGTTGACTTACACAAACCCAATACGGCAGGATGAGTTTATCCGATCCCTGGTACTTTGCACGTAGACAATAGAATGCACACTCAGTCACATTAGATGTAAGCATTCCGTGATGACCAAAAGATATTGTGACTTCTTGAACAGAAGCTTCACACTCCTTGTTTTGGAACATAATCATTGATCTAAAACAAGCGAATAGAAAGTAAAACAAGTTAAGCAGCAGGAACTCAGGAAGTTCATAACACATGTTAGCACAGAAGTTCAGCTATATGACAACAGGCAGTACAGTACAAAAGAGGCCAGAAGTTTAGCACCGGAGAAGCAAAAAAACAAGAAGTTCAGGTACATAGAGTTGAGAAGTTCAGGTATGAAACCACAGGCAGCTCACAGGGGGTACATCGATGGTGTAAATGTTGAGCAGCTGCACTCACCTCTTGGAACGGTCGTTCCTAAGCCTAGTTACACTGTAATAAAAGTCATCAACCTTCTTTCGCACAACAGCAAGGTCGCTATCTGCTCACCAAAAAAAGCAATTAACAGCAACACTCAAAGCACATAGATTCATGACAGTTTCAATTAAGACCAACATTCAAGCACAAACATTCAAAACATAAGCACATCTCAGCTGCTACATCAGAAAAGATAAAACACAGCATCATACACATCACAACCCATGCATTACAAACCTCCACCCACATAGAAAACAGGTTCACTTAACATTCTTTACAACCCACACGACAAACAACAAAACCAGAAGTTCAACTTAGACCACACAGGCAGTTCACAGGTGATATCATGGACTAAACCAAACAACAAAGAGGGAAGGGAATGGGGAAAGAAGAGAGAGGCATGCTCCTCTCTTCATGGATCCTTGCCTAGACCAGTGGCAGCACTGGAATGATCAACCTCCTCTCCATAGCTATCGCTTTCGGTATCTTCATCGTCATCTCCAGCAGACGTTGCAGCGTCGTCAGGAAGGACAGCAGCAGCAGCTGGAGAATCTAAAACAAGAAAAACTTTTGGTTCTGCCTGTACAGCATTAACATCAACTGATGGCTTTGCTGCAGGAGACTTCTTCGGGCTTGCAGCAGCACTACCACCAGTTTCAACAGCAGACTCAACAGCATCTTTCTCCAAAATGATGTCTCCAGTTGTCTTGCCCTGCTCAGCATTTGAAACCTCGGCGACAATGGACGACTGAGGTTCAGTCAGGACCACCCCGTCGGAGCAGCCGGTGCCTGAGACGGACATGTCTGCAACCTTCTCTGGAGGAACACTAACATCATCATTCTGCTGCTGAAAAAATAAACAGAAAGTCATTACAAAGGGCTGACTGAACCTCATGCACAGGAGCAGCATGTCCGTCTCAGGGGCAACAAGAAAAATGGTACCTCATTTTCACTGCCATGCACCTCATCAACTATTACGCCACTAGCCGGAGCAGGTTCATGCACAGGGGCAGCCTCATGCACAGGAGCAGCTTCATGCGCAGGTAAAACATCCTCCTCAACCCTAGCATCATCATCAATAGCCTAAAAATAAAAAAACATTTAGAAAACAAATATCTAATCAGCAGAAGTTCAGATTGCATAATCAGAGAAGGTCATCTATCACAACTGACACATAATGGAAGTCCAAATACAGTAAACATAGCAGGTCAGATATCAAACTACTCTAAGATACAAAAGGGAACAAAAAAGGGCCAGACATGGAAGTTCAGGTGCTGTAGCAGTTGAAGTTCAGGTTCAATAAACAGATAAGGTCACCTAGGAACACTGGTGCTAAAAAGAAACAGTTTACGACACATCAAATCAACAACGCTCGCCTATGACCACAAACAGTAATAACTGAAAGCTAACATTTAACATTGAACATTAGTGCAAACCTCTTTGGTATGCTCCACGTGGCCTCCTTCACGACCCGAACGAACAGAATCCTGCCTCTGAATCTGTCTCACAACAACACTTGCCTCATCTTCAAAAGGTTTGCAACGAGCATCATGCATTTCCTTGAACAGCCCAACGCTAGTCCGGAGGTGGGAAGTGCTCTGATGAAGCTCTTCAAGAAATTTAGCTTCAATACATAAGACCTCCTTAGAAGACTCAGCATCAAACCCGTGCCCGGGAGGAAGAATCCCATCAACGCGACTAAGACGCTCAGCAGTCGAAGGAACACGAGCCAACTCCCCACAAACAGTTTCAAGAAAACTGTCAATCCTAACCAGAGAAACATTGGCAGCTTCAAACAAATTCTCGCAAGGAACGCCACCTGCAGCATTCGCATGGGCAGAAGAACCTCCTGGATCTACAGGGGGGCACCAGTATTAACATCCCGGGATAATTCAAATCTTGGGGAACTTCCACTCCCTAGGCCGGCAGAACGAGGCATAGTTAGAACAGGACGTTCGATAACCCTAAAGAACACAACCTCAGCTTGTGTCTTCCACTGCATACAAAAACAAAAGTCAACGCGTCAAAAAACAAATGAAGGAACATGGGAACAAAAAATATACAAGACAATACCAGAAGTTCAAGGAAAGAATAATGCATAGAAACACTCACAGGCAGTCTCCCAAACACCCAGTTGGCTGGGTCATCATCACCTTCCGTGACCAAGTCAGCCGCAGCAAGCTCAAGAAGTTTGGCCTGATCCATGAAATTGATGCGAGGGGTCCTCAAGTCAATATTAGGCGTCTTGCCAATGATAAGGTAGTCCAGATACATAAGAAGCGGCGCGATGGCATAGCCTGTGACAGCTTTTCCTCTGCTAGTACCTTGCTAATACCTAACAACGGCACTCCGAATATCTTCAACAACCAACTGGCAGTAGTCCATGTCTGCCATATCCTCAAACACAAGGTTCTCGGCCATTGCTGCCTCCCTGGACACTCGTGTAAACATTCCAGGGATAACCACCTTCATGAAAACAATAAGGTAAAACACCTGCAGAGCAAGATCATCCTTCGTCTCATCCTTCACAAGTTCAACGAGGATATTCCGCAAATCCTTTGTCTTGATGTCGTCACTCCTAGCATACCCAAGCTTGCCCTTCAACCTAATAACAACATCATCGAAACCATCATTCGAGGGCCTAGGGGGGTACGATTACCTTGAGGGAACCCAAAGAGATGGTGAATAGCATCACTTGTAATACGTATAACCTTGTTCACCTCACCCATGTCCAAAATCATGGTTGAAGGGTCAATCCTCGTGTAGATGTTGCCCATCAAAGGACGAGAAATGTTGGAATCAACCTTCAAGTCAAACACACAACCAAAACCAGCCTTGATAACCCTCGCCTTGTGCCTATCTTGTAGCATTTTCGCACACGTCTTGACCTCTCCTAGTGAGCAGCGAGCCGTCTTGTTAAAAAGTTTCGCCTCACCTCCTCCTTGGCCACCTTCTTCGGGCGCTTTGCCTCCTCTCTTCCTCCTCTCAGGCACTGCACAAGCTAATACTGAAAAAAATACATTGACAAGGAAAAAAGGCAGAACAATGAGACACACAACCTTCACCAAAATTCCACTAATGCCTACATATACGCACTACATCTCAGGAGTCCAACCATGTCTACATAGGCAGTACAACCATGTATGACCAGAAGTTAACATGCTTTCAAAAATGTTGGAAATTTACAAAAGCAAAAGTTCAACCATGTATACCAAGGCAGTAATCAAACATGTATCTCAGAAGTCCAACTATGTCTACATAGGCAGTATAACCATGTATGAACACTAGTCAACATGCTTTCAAAAATGTTGGAAATTTAAAAAGCAGAAGTTCAACCATATACACTAAGGCAGTAATCAAACATGTATACAAAACAAGTTGAGCTAATTTCTTCATGTATATACCCAGAAGTCCAACTATGTACACCACGTCGGCTAATTTATTCGTCTATATTGAGATGGAGCAGAAGGTCAGCTATGTACGCCAAGGCAGTGCTAAAAACAATAAAACTACAGCAATAGCGATAAATGCTCTAAAAACAGTAAACATGAGACATTCATACCTGATTAGCGGCAACATCATCATCGTCGTCGTCCTCATCATCAGCATTGAAATCAGCATCATCCTTGTCCTCTGGATTAACACGAGAACGCTTCTTCACACCCTTGTTGACCTTTGCAGGTGGAACCTTGCGCTTCATGCCGCATTTCTTCCCCTTACCAGATGCACCAGCACCAAGCGGAGAAGGTGTAGGCGCGGCAGTGGCAAGCACACGAGGACTATGACGGGGCGTACCACCAAGTCCTAACCCTTCATCTTCAACAAATTCTACAGGCCTTGAAACACGTGGGCTCCTCCGAGGAGTAACTTCACCAACTACTAGCTTCCTCGCAGTAGTCTTCTTGATTTTCTTCTTAACAGGGACAACCATGCCATCACTACCACACGGCACGTCTTCCTCAACAGTGAGCTCAGCCGCATGAACAGATCCAGGAACATCAGAACCTTTCTCAAGGCAGGCCGCCCTCTTCTTGTCAAAATTTTCTTGCTTCTTCCTCTTACGTTGGTCCTCTAGGAGAAGCTGAAAAGGCACATCCTCGGGTTGCGTGACAGGTTCAGTGCCATCAACAGACTGCGACTGCGTCTCTGACATCTGAAGAGAGCACAAAGGATCCGGAACGGAATCACAACCTTTGACTGAGGGAGCCCCCTCCTCAACTGCAGCAGGGTTTTCTGATAAACCCAACTCAGATAAAACATCGTTGATGGTGTTCATAGCTTCCTCCTCTGTGGACACATCTCCAAAGAACACACAAAAATCGAAGCAAAAAATAAAAAAAGTCATGAACAAAAACAAAAACAAACGACATGAACAAGCTAAAAAACATAGCTGAAAAATTTAAAATGAAAAGAAAAGGGGTTTCACATACTAGGTGAAGCAAGAGCTGCAGAAGCAAGATCCTCGAGGCTTGAAACATTCTCAAGGCTCGAAGCAACCTTGGCAGTCAAAGTCAAAGGGATAATGGGTGATTTAGCCGCATCAGATATTGGAGCATTAGTATTAACCTCTGAAGCTCCATCTTGATCGCAGGCATTTTTTCAGAACTATTCAACTCATCACCAACTACAAAAAATGCAAGTCAAAAAGGCAGCTGAGTTCTAATGCACAATCCTACACCAAAGGGACTTCTACTTTGACAATAATGTCCAATAACAAGAAGTTCAACAATACCTAACAAAGCAGTAAACACAACAAACAAACTAAAATCTACACACTAACTATAAAAACAATCTACACTCAGAGGGGCTACTACATATAACATGAATGTCCAGAATTTCAACGATATATAACAAAGTAGTAAACACAAAATGTGCATAACAGAAGTTCAACCAAATTTCATTATGAACAAACAATAATTAAAACCAGAAGTTCAACTATGTGACCCAAGCAAATAGCACATAAAAATATGTAGCATGACCACAAATAGTATTTCACAGCCAAACTAAATATCAATACCATGAACATGATAACAAATAAAAAAACAAAGATATACACTATAAATATGAATCATTTGGGAAGTCCAACAACACTAGGTGACATAGTTTCACCTGCAAATCATCAACTAAAAAGTAAGCAACACTACTAACTCAAGCTAAGGGTAAAAAGCATATACATAACCTTTCTTAGAAGTTCACACTACTAAGAATGGCAGTCCAACAAGAAAACTAAATGAAGATATGGGCAGACATATATAAGAATACTGCTTTAAAATACAAGATCCGACTACATTAAGATACTTGGAGAAGGTTTGGAAGCCATGAAAACACAACCCCCTTGACGAATGAAACTCCAAACCCTAGAACAACCTACTAAAAACAGGGGATAGAATGCATATAGTTAGCAGGTAGAAAATCATACAACAAATATAAAAAACAACTAAATGAAACCCTAGGATGAAACAACTAGATAATATCAACAAGTATGAAAACATGAATAGTAGCACATATAGGCAAGCACAAACAAAAAAAACAATCTAGAAACTAACTAGCATGTGACAGACACAATCTAGACTTCGAAATCAACAATACTAAGACAATTAGATACATCAGATTCAGCATGAACCATCACACCACACCCTCTCTCACATGCATCTAAATGCTGAAAATCACCAAAGGGGAAATGAAATCCAATCAACTCTGGATGGAGAAATAGAACACACAAGCATCTCATAGACAAATCTGACCACGGGGGAATGGAATCCACCCACCACACGCATAAGAACCCTACCTAATCTCCCATCAAACCATCAGAAGAAGGGGGTAGGAGGCGGACGCGAGAGCACACAGGAGGCGGACTCGACAGATCTGGCGAAACGAAAAGCAAACATTAGGGGGGCGGGGGCAGCATTTGTAACTCTCAAAACAACCCCCGCACACACCAATCCGCGGCAGTTCTTCCACTCCCCACGACGCCATGCGCACCTTGCAACCGCGCAGGCAGTTGCCGCCCTCGCTTTAGAGCAGAATAGAGCGGGTTGGGCGAGGGAGAGCGGGGCGTGGGGGAGAAATAGGAGCGGGGGCATGCGCCGGTTACTCCAGCACGAGGCAAGGGACAGGGGCAGAGAAATCGTGGGGAGTTGGAGGCGAGGAAGGTAGCGGAGCAACGGAGAGGGGGAAGAGAGTGAGAAACAGGGGGAGAGGGGTTTTCTGACAGGTGGTGGCGAGGGAAATGCTCACTTAATGCCTATCTGTCGTGGGAATTGCAGCGCAACTGAATTTACAGTTTTACCCCCCCCCCCCCCAACAGCTAAAAAAGTAAATACATCTATAGATAAATGGATGCACCATTTGAATGCATCTATTATAATGAGATAACTTCACACAATAGCACTGCTGATATCCTTAAAACCAAAAATAGATGGCAAATGCACTACCAAAGGAAGAAAAATACATACATAAATATGCACCTAAAAAACAACAGAAAGAAGTTCAAAAAATAAAGAACAGAAGTTCAAGTACTCTAATAAAAGAAGTAATGGCATAAGAATAAATAAACCCTAAGGAACAAAAAGAAGAAGTTCAAGTACAAAAACAGATGAAGTTCATATCTAACCCTAAACCATAATAACCCTAAACCCTAAAAACCCTAAGATAGATAGTGGGGTCACGGATGTGACGGACTCGCCTCCGCATGCAACGACGCGGCACGCCGCGTCGTCATCTGCTCTGGCTCGTTCCTGTCTCGGCCTCGCAGGGGGAGGGGAGGGGGGGTCTCGACCCCCCTCCCCCCCTGCTCGGCCTCGCGCTACCGCATTGCTGCGCGCTAGGATTTGACAGGACGCAATGCGGTTATTCTGTTTCCACCCCCACCGCACGCACCCTAATCCCTAAAAACCCTAAGATAGATAGTGGGGTCACGGATGTGACGGACTCGCCTCCGCATGCGATGACGCGGCACGCCGCGTCGTCGCCTGCTTTGGCTCGTTCCTGTCTCGGCCTCGCAGGCGGAGTGGAGGGGGGTCCCGACCCCCTCCCCCCCTGCTCGGCCTCGCGCTACCGCATTGCTGCGCGCTAGGATTTGACAGGACGCAATGCGGTTATTCTGTTTCCACCCCCACCGCACGAACCCTAAACCCTAAAAACCCTAAGATAGATAGTGGGGTCACGGATGTGACGGACTCGCCTCCGCATGAGATGACGCGGCACGCCGCGTCGTCGCTTGCTCCGGCTCATTCCTATCTCGGCCTCGCATGGGGAGGGGAGGGGGTGGACCCCCCCTCCCCCCTGCTCGGCCTCGCACTACCGCATTGGCCTACAAAATATTTAAATCCAAAAATAACAACCTCAAATTTAACATGTTAAAAACGATTATCACACTGAAGTTCAGGATAGTTATTCAGTGAAGAACAACAACTATTATAAGTGCAAAATAACATACTAGAAAAAATAAAAAAATACGCATATCCATCGCCCAATTACATGGCTGTTCACGGGACTAAGTCAAAAAATACAAACCAATGCAAAGAATGAAAAGTAACATAAAAAAGAAGGAAATACAGAGGAATTGCTTTATTACTTTGCAAAGAAGGAAAAAGTAGAAGTTCACGTATAAAGAACATAGAAGTCCAGCTTCTATAAACGACCCTTACATGATTTGGAAAAAGTGCATGCATACTTGGGCTAATCCCATGATTGCTCACAAGACAAAAGTATAAAAAGGAACATCTTAAGAATTAAAAATATGAAAGGAAACCAAACAAAGAAAATATAGAGCACCATGCGCCTTCGCCTTGCAAATGTGGAATGTAATCTAGAAAACCAGAAGTTCAACCATTAATAAAAAAAGAGAAGTCCAGATCTTACCAAAGATAAGTGGATGATCAAAAAACTATACCAAAACATAGACTAAGGCAAAAGAGGATGCATGTTCCTGTGGTCCAGCTCCACGCTTACACACTAGCTACAACAAAAATTGCAGAAGAAAATCTAGTAAGGGTTTCCGATACAAAGGACTTGCTGCATTATCTTGCAGCGAAAGAAAAAAGAAGAAGTTCAGGTATGACAACGCAGAAGTCCAGCACAGAAACCCGGACAAACCCAACAGGATCCACCTAATCCTCCCTCGATCCCAATCCCGAGCCGCCCCAGCCCCGACAGGATCCAACGAAGGAAAAGAAGAAGTTCAGGTATGAAAACGCAGAAGTCCAGCTTGTACAACGACCATTAGAAGATCTAGAAATAATGAACAAACGAATTCGTCTGATGCATAAAATCATCTCCACAAGATTGCAACACGTCCGCACCCCCTTGGAAATGATCTGGCAACTACCTTTCGACAACTAAAAGGACCAGAGGGTAAATTTCAAATCCGCTAAAATAACATGTGCAGAAACCCGCAGGAGTGCCAACATCAAATCGCTAGAAATCAAACCGTAAGGACCCTCCCGATTAAAATTTACGGATTAGTAAGCCTCAAATTTCACTAAAGTACGCAAATCAGGCAGCCAAATTAAAGAAAAATGAGAAATCAATAGAAGCGCGGGTTGCATCTCGGGCGGATGAAGAACACGGGCGATTTCAAATTTGTTTCAAATAACAAAGAATTTGTGCTCCAAACTCGTACTAAAACCTAATCCCCATCGTTCTAGAACTTCGACAACATCCAAAACATGCATTAAACTTGTAACATAAACAAGTTCATCACGACCTCGAGAGAAAATCCGCCAACGTGATAGAATCCGAATCAAAACAATCATTTAGACTCTAAAAAACGTGTCCACATTACACTTACATCACAAACAACACGAATGATCAGAAAAACTCGCAGGGGAAGCCACGGTTGCGAAGATAGCCAGAAGGTCAGGTTAGTACACAGGGAAGTTCAGGCGCGTTACTCAGGCAGTTCAGGTTGTGATCAGAATATTATTCTGATCCCGTGATCAGAATAGTGTTTATGTATGTATATATATATATAAAGGAAGAATGCAATAATAGTCTTAATGCTATGCATTGTTTATTCAAAAAGGTGTATTAGAGCAGAACGATACAAGTAGTGCGATAAGCAAAAAGTAGGACTATTTGACATGTCCCTTCCAAGGGCAAGCTGAGGAATGGTATTAAAGCAAGTATTTCACTCGTTATCGTAATCCACCTTGGAGTTCCGTGGTGTGACGTAGCTTTCTGCCTCCCTGGTTGTTGCATCATGTGTTCGGCAATCATGCTGCCGGACAGGGTTTCCAGAGATTAACGTCCTGAAAGAGAAAAATAACAAAGCAGGAAGCCCCTAGTGCAGTTTAAGCCGCATCTTGGAGCGTGCCGTAGTCGTGCCCCCCTTCCCACCTGTGCCCATGGTATTTTTAATGCATAATTATATACGCTTGGCACGGACTTCGCCATTTGGCTGGGACCGGGGTGGGGGCCGCATTGCTATGCGAGCTCAGAACGTGCCAGGCGGTCCTGTTGCCGATTACTCTGGGCGCGCTTGAAGGTGTCCGGGTCCTTAATCGCTGAACTAGTGGATTGCCTTAAGAGGCTGCTTTGCGCTTCTGCTGCGAGGGCCGCAGTGTGCTCCTCCGTGCGGAGAGAGTGCTCTGTGTTTCCATTGACTGTGATGACCCCCCCCCCCCCCCCCGAGGTCCTGGCATCTTGAGCTTGAGATATGCATAATGCGGTACTGCTGTCGGGGGTGCTGATCCCACGGACACCTATGGGACCGCGGCGGACCGAGGCCCCTTTCGGTTCGGCGGGGGGGCGGAGAGTGCACGAAGAGCAGATCGAGACGAACGCACGAGCGACGCGATCGGTTTACCCAGGTTCGGGCCGCACGGATGCGTAAAACCCTACTCCTGCTTTGATTTGTATTGTGTTCTTGCTCGGGAGCGATGAATGCTACAGTACACTTGGGTGGCTAGCGAGACCGAGCGTGAGAATGATCGTCCCCCCCTCCCTATTGCGCATGGGCCTCCTTTTATATGTCAAAGGGGTCACCGACAGGTGGCAACAAGGATGAGGGTAAAAAGGTAAAAGAAGTGGTGGTTGGCACCAGCGCTTACTATAGTTGTATCATACCTAACCCTGACGGCAGGGGAGAAAGGCATTAAATGCCTGTCTGTGTCACCTAGACGGTGCAGAAAGGGACCGCTAGGGACGCCATTGCTTGCCACGATGGCTATCTTGTCAGCGCCGCCTGCCACCGTGTACCTCTAGCTGCACAGCCTTCCGCCACGTACGCCTGGAAGGGTCCCAGAAAGACACGTTGGCGGATGTGCTGGAGCGCAGGTACAGGATGGAAGCTTGCCGCGGCAAGTGCCTTGCCGTGGTTATTATCTTGTCGCATCCAGGAGTTTGTCGCTCACTGGGTCTTGCGGGGACACATGATGCGTTGCGGCAAGTTCCTTGAGATGCCTTGGTTGGCCTCCCCGGCAAGCTCCTCTTGCCGAGGTCTTGTCTCCTTCCCGGCAAGCTCCTCTTGCCGGGGTCTTGGATACTTTGTTCTTGAATGGCTCCAAAGGAACCACGGAGGATCTTGGCGGCCGCCCGGCAAGCCTTGCCGCGGGACACTGCGACTGCCCGTCCACAAGTTCGGGATACTAAGGTACCCCTACTTTAGTACACCGATAGGAGCCCCCGGGCCTGGGCCATACACGGTGCCGAGCGCTGTTGGGCCAGGCCCAAAACAGGGCACGGGCACGCGCGGCCTAGGTTATGCCGTAACTCACTCCGCATCCACCGCGCCCTCCCCGCACGGCACGCGTCGAACGCGGCATCGTGGGAGAGATCGTGGGTGGTTTCTTTATTAGGAAAGGCGGAACGTCCACCACCTCCCCCTTTATAAGCAAAGGGAAGCAGGGGTAGTGCGCCCACTCGCCCCCATTCCGCTCCAATCCTGAGAAACTCCGCCCCGCCTCCGTCTTCCCAAAGCACACAAAGCGCAGCGCCCTGCCCCCCGCATTGCCACCAGCACCACTAACGCCGTCGACCTCCTCCACCGCTTCCGCCATGGCTCCGAAGGGCGACAAGGGGAAGGCCGTGAAGTCGACCAAGGCACAGCGGCTCGCGGCGCTGCGGAAGGAGCGAGCCATTTCCCCCCCAAGCTCGGCGCGAAGGAGCTGCGGGAGTACTATTATCTCTTTTGGGCGACGGAGACGCGAGCCCACCCGCGGACCAAGGTGCTCCCGGCCGCTGCTCACGCGACGGCTCCGGACGGGTACCCCTTCTTTGCCGTATTCTTCTACTACGGGCTCTGCCCGCCTTTTTCCGAGTTCTTCTGTGATATCATGAACACATACAATCTCTGCCTCCTTGACTTCACTCCCAACGCCGTCCTCACCATGGCCGTTTTCGCACACCTCTGCGAGAACTTTGTCGGAGTCCACCCTAGCATAGCCCTTTTTCACCACTTTTTCATTCCCCGGGTAGAGAGAGGAGAGCCCCTGTCCGGCGGAATTGCGTGGGTCTCTAGGACCGGCAAGAAGGATTCCTATTTGGAGGGCGAATTCCGCGGCAAGTGGGAGGAGTAGAGGGCAGATTGGTGTTGGATTGTCGAGGAGAGCCCGCAGCCATTCACCGCCCGGCGCCAAGTAGCAGCAGTACGCGGCAGTGACTGGAGCGACGTGGCCCCGGAGGACAGCAGGTTGAGGATTGCCGTCACCAGGATCCAGCACCTCAGGCTTGCCGTACTTACTGTAGGCGCCGTTGGCGCAGACTTTCTTCGCCGCCGCATCGCACCCCTGCAAGAACGGAGGAGGCCTGCCTGGGAGTTCAAAAACGCGACAGATATCATGAGGCTGCGCCCAGGCCTCAACTACAATTTCACTGTCCTTGAGCTCAATAGAATACTGCAGGAGCTCTTCAAATACGATTCAGATCACCCCGAAGTCTTCAGGTTGCCGCAGGGTGTCGTCCCTTTGTGCAATAATTCTGCGCTCGACCGCATCAGGGCGATGATGCCACTATGCGACTCGCACGGACTTGTGCCCACATGGCAAGAGCCCGAAGACGAGGTCGTGCAGCAGTTCTTCGACAATCTGGTAGAGGTGCCAATCCGCGCCGATGAGAAGGACGGCCTCATCCGCGACACCACCGAGGCGGAGTTGGCGTACATCGCCACCAGGTTGGAAGAGGCGGTGGCAGCCGCAGCAGGCGAATTCGGGTTTACTTTGGAGGAGGCAGTGGCAGCAGAGGCGGAGAACCATGCCGAGCGAGAGGAAATCTCCGGCAAGAAGAGCTTGCTGGCAAGGAAGATCTTGTCGGGCATGGTGCCGAGCCGAGCGAGCCTGCCGAGGGTGTGAGCGGGTCGTTGGAGATTGGCTCCTCTTCCACTTCGTCCTCAGACAGCACGCCGCCAGCAGCGGCTCCGTCTCCACCAAGAAGGCGTCTCCGCAAGGTCGGGGATGCAATGAGGAGGCAGGCGCGTCGACAGTCGCCGAGCCGCGCGACACGCTCCACCGCGGCAAGCACTGTTGCCACGGGAGCGCCCCATGCTGCCACAACAACTGGAGCGGGGTCTTCTCGGACTGCTGCCTCTGCTCCCGCCAAGCGGCCAAGGGAGCCTATTCCTCCACCTTCCCGTGCCGGAGGCGGGCCGGACTTCGACTTCTCCGCGTTCAGCTCCGACGAGGAAGAAGAAGAAGAGTAAGTTCTTCTTATTGTACTTGCAGTTCTTTGATTTCTTCCGTTTTTGTCTTGCGTTGTTTCTCACTTGCCTTTCCCTGTATCTGTTCCTTTTTAGGACTCTGGCACAGAGAGCGGCGAAGAGAGCCAAGGCGCGGGTGATCGTCATCGAGGACGAACCCACTATGTCAACAGGGGACGTGCCTGAGACAAACTCGTCGGACCCGGCGGCTGATCTTCAGAGCAGCCCCCAGCGTAAGTGTCTTGTTCGTTTTTTGCTGTCGGGCACGCACGAAGATCCTTGCTTTGCTGATACTTGTTTGTTGACTTGTGCAGGAGCAGAGCAGCCTCACCAGGAGAGCCTGGAGGCCGCTCTCGAAGCGCCAAGGGAGAGTCCTCCGGCGAGGGAGAGGTCTCCGGCAAGGGAGGAGACTCCAACAAGGGAGGAGCCCCCGGCAAGGGAGGAGACTCCGGCAAGAGAGGAGCCCCCGGCAAGGGAGGAGCCCCCGGGAAGGGAGGAGCCCCCGGCAAGGGAGGGACCTCCGGCAAGGGACTGCGTCAGCGATCCCCCGGCGACGGAGACCACAGCTACAGACCCTGGCATAGGTAATTTACTTGCTTCAAGCTCCCATTGGCTCTTTTTCTTCTTGATCTTTCTCTTGGATTTTGCTCGAATTTTGCTTGAATCTTCTCCCCTCTTCTGGCTGTCAGATCCATCTGCTGCAGAGCCGATGGAGACTGAAGTCGCCGCCGAGGAAGCAGCCGGCGCCGGCGAGGAGGCCGCCAGGGCTGCTGCTGTGGAAGCGGGCGGGGAGTCTAGTGGTCGTACTGACGACCCGGAGGCCGCAGGAGCGCCAGGCGCTGCTCCGACCACCGACTCCTCCGCCGCAGCCGCCGCGCCAGGCTCTGGTGAGCCCCAGCCTGGCGTCTACCTGAAGGCCGGCGAGGACATCTTCATTAAGCTTCCCTGGGCGTCGAGCTCCAGGGCACCGATCGAGGGGGAGATGCTGGACGGAGAGGTGCTTGCCTCCGCCGGGCTGAAGCTGGTCGACGCGCCAAGCAGCAGCAGCGGCGAACCTGAAGAGGAGCGCCTGCTACGGAAGCTAGTGGCGCTCTACCGCGCCCGGCAGGCCAAGCTGGAGTCCCGTGAAGCACTCGTTGCGAAGGTGGGAGCCGACATCGAGAAGCGCACGAAGGAGCTCCGGGGCGCCAACCAGGAAGCTCTCTGCTCCCTGGCAAAGGAGCGGGAAGATCTTGCCGAAGCGCAGCAGGCCTTCCTCCTCGAGAAGGCCGACGTCGAAGAGCGCCAACGTCTTGCCGCGGAGAAGTTGTCTTCACAGGAGGGTGACTTGGCGCAGCGGAAGGTCAACCTCGACAGCCACGAGGAGGAACTTGCCGCGCGCGAGCGGGTAGTCGGCGGAGCCCTTAAACAAGCTGAAGACGCCGCCGCCGCTGCCGAGGCCGCCAAGAACGAGCTGGAGCTGAAGGTGGCGCAGCTGGAGGCGAGCCTTAAGGCAAACGGCGACGAGCTCGCCGCGCTCAAGCTCGAGCGGGAGAGGGACGCCAACGGTTATTCGGAGTTGCAGGCCCATCTTGCCAAGAAGGACAAGGAGCTCGACGCTGCCAAGAAGTCCAACGCTGATCTCGAAGTGAAGCTGGCGGCTCTGATGCAATCTCTGGACAACGCCAAGGAGCAGGAGGCGGCCTTGAAGGAGGAAGTCGAGGCCGGCAAGGTGCTATTGGCGAGCGCTGCTGCCGCCCAGAAGACCTTGTCGGAGAACGTGGAGCACTGGACGGAAGGTCTGGTGAACGTTGCCGCGGACGTCGACAAGGAGCTGGCGCAATTAGGGATGGTGGATCTCGGGTACTCCTCCGACGAGAATCTCCAACCCAGCGCCAAGCTGACTCTGTTCTTCAAGGGCGTGGCGACGGCGCTCCAGCGACTCCGGGAGCAGATCCCAAAGCAACTTGCCGACGAGTCGCGCAAGATTTGCGCGGGAGCTCTTCAGAAGGTGCTGATGAAGGTGGCCTTCCGCAATCCAAGCCTCCGCCTCACCAACGTCCTCCAAAGCCTGCCGCCAGATGCTGATCTGGAGGAGCTCAAGGCCCTTGTCGCACCGATTGTGGATAGGGTGAGCGGAATTAGGAGGGTCGAAGGTGACCGCGTAGATTAGGCCATCCATCTTCTTCTTTCCTTGTCGCTATCAATCATGTTATGAAAAACAGACTGTTAGAGATGCGACAAGTTATTTTGTAATATACTCTATCTTGGTTAGTAATGGCTATGTTATTTCCTTTACTTGATTCCTCCTTTGCATGTTTTTACCCTACGCTTTTAGGGAACTTGTCGGCGCGGGCACCTTTGCCGCGAGCGCTGAGTGCGGAACATCAGCAGCCTGCAGGCGGTGCCGCGGCCGACAAGAAACCTTGTCGCAGAGCTAGTCGCAGCTCACTTAAGTTGTTGAGCGGACTCAAAACAACAGTAAGGGCGCAACTAGCTACGAGTTGGTTCCTCCGCGCATAGGTTTTCCATACAAGGGACGGTCGTTCAAGGAAGATAACTCTATAAATTTAACAATCTGAATGCTCAAACTTTGGCAAACTTATCTTTTCTGTTGTTTACCTCCCGGCAAGGCGAAACCTTCTTGAACGACGCCTGGTCCATACTGTATCTCCTCCCTCCCCCCCCCCCCCCCCGGCAAACTTGTGCGCGAGGGAATCTTCTTTTCCTTGAGAAAAAGAAAAAAGACGAATTAACAGTATGGAGCCTTATGGCTCGTTGTTGCTTACCGAAGGTAAGTGCTGCACAAAATGTCAGATAATACATGCAAAATTTAAAAAGCATGAAATCAACAAGGTGTGCTGAGCACATAATCTTTATGCACGGGATCTGCGCCCGGCTTTGTACAAAGGATTATATGCAACAGCGGCAAGACTTGTACAAAAGGTGGCTGCCGGAACGGGTTCCGGCAACCACGCCCTACGGGTAAAACTTGCGAAGATGCTCAATATTCCAGGAGTTGCTCACTGGGATGCCATCTTCGGTCTCCAGGTGGACAGCACCAGGCCTAGTGACTCGTTTCACCCGGTAAGGGCCTTCCCACTTCGGCGTCAACTTGTTTGAATTCTTGGCGGACTGAATGCACCGAAGAACAAGGTCGCCTTCCTCGAGACTTCTGGCATTAACTTTGCGGCTATGGTAGCGGCGCAAAGCTTGCTGGTAGCAAGCAGCTCGCACAGCAGCCTGAAGACGGTCTTCCTCGAGGAGCAGCGCGTCATCTTGCCGCAGCTACTCTTGCTCGAGCTCATCATAAGCGAGCACTCGAGGCGACCCGTATACGAGTTCCGTGGGGAGAACTGCCTCCGCTCCATAGACTAGAGCGAAGGGCGTCTGGCCAGTGGCTCGATTTGGCATCGTCCTGATCGACCAAAGAACCACCGGCAGCTCCTCGATCCAGTTTCTTCCGCACTTGTGTAGCCTGTCGAGAGTTCTGGTCTTGAGCCCGCGCAGCACTTCAGCATTTGCCCTCTCCGCTTGACCGTTGCTTCTCGGGTGAGCAACAGAACTGAAACAGACCTTGGCGCCAAGATCTTGGACATACTGCATGAAGGTGCGGCTCGTAAATTGCGTACCATTGTCGGTGATTATCCTGTTAGGGATCCCGAAACGGCAAACAATCGACCTTAAGATCTTGACTGCTGACTGTGCTGTCACCTTTCTCACTGGTTCCACTTCCGGCCACTTTGTGAACTTGTCGATTGCAACGTACAAGTACTCAAAGCCCCCGACAGCTCGGGGAAAGGGGCCGAGGATATCGAGCCCCCAGACCGAAAATGGCCAGGATAAAGGGATCGTCTGGAGAGCTTGAGCTGGCTGGTGTATCTGCTTGGAATGGAACTGGCACGCTTCACACTTCGTTACGTGTGCAGTTGCATCCTGGAGGGCTGTCGGCCAGAAGAAGCCTTGCCGGAATGCTTTTCCGACAAGGGCTCTTGCGCCAATGTCGTGACCACATATGCCTCCATGTATCTCTGCCAACAGCTTCTGTCCATCTTCCCGGGGAATACACTTCAATTTCACACCGTTGAGTCTTCTTCTGCACAGTGTGTTATCGACAAACTGGTACATACTAGACTGCCGGGCTACTCTTTCTGCTTCTTCTTGCTCTTCGGGAAGTTCTCCTGTCTGAAGGAAACGGATAATCTGTTGTGCCCATGTTGGAGCTTGTGGCTCGACAACAAGGACTAAAGGCAATTCTGCTGCTGCGGGAACATCTGCTTCCACGGCAAGAGCCTGCGGCTCTGCCGGAGCTTGACGTTCCCCGGCAAGCTTGCCGGAGCAAAAGTTGTCGGGAGTGTCTGCTTCAACGGAACAAACCCTGGGGCTTGCCGGAGCAGACTGCTCCTCAGCATTCTTGGTGTTGATCTTGGGGACCTTTTTGGCGGCGGCTTCGGGAAGCTCTGCCAGAAAATAGTCACTAGAAATCAACTTCCTCTTCTTGCTCTGTCCAGTTGGTGGTGTTACGGACGGCTGAGTCAGCTTGAGCAAAAAAATCCCTGGTTCCACAGGTAATTTAAGTGCAGCGCACTTTGACAGGCCATCGGCAATGTCATTCTGAGCTGTGGGGACATGTTCCATTTGCAGGCCATCAAAGTGCTCTTCTAGCTTTCTCACTTCATCGACGTAAGCTTCCATTAATGGAGTCTGATAATTCTTGTTCACTTGGCGGACGACAAGCTGCGAGTCACCCCTGACAATAAGCTTCTTAATTCCAAGTTCTGCCGCGATCCTAAGTCCGGCAAGCAAGCCTTCATACTCTGCAGTATTATTTGTCGCTTGCTCCTTGGGAAAGTGCATCTGGACTATGTACTTGAGGTGCTCTCCGGTGGGTGCGATAAGCAGCACGCCAGCACTGGCGCCTTGCAGCGAGAAGGCACCGTTAAAGTACATGAGCCCTTCTTTGCTTGTTTCCTTGGCGGGGATGCTCATCTCCGGAATTTCTTCATCTGGAGTTGGCGTCCATTCTGCTATGAACTCTGCCAATGCTCTGCTTTGGATCGTTGATGTACTCTCAAATTTGAGGCCAAAGCTTGACAGTTCCAGTGCCCACTCGACAATCCTGCCTGTTGCTTCTGGATTTTGTAATATCCTCTTCAGCGGAAAACGAGTGACAACTGTGATCTCATGTGCTTGGAAGTAATGGCGCAGCTTTCTCGAGGCCATGAGAAGGCCGAAAAGCAACTTCTGCACACCAGAGTACCTTGACCTAGCCCCCTACAAAAGGGAACTGACAAAGTAAACTGGGCGCTGCACCATCTTCTTCTGTATCTCCTCTTGCATCTGCGCAGATCCATGGTTGTCGGGACCAGAGCTTGTCGGGGAAGCCCCCTGCTTCTCACTGGATGTGCTTGCCGCGGTTGCTGGCTCGTCATCTGCCTCCCTCTCCGCTACTAACGCAGCACTAACCACTTGATTGGTTGCCGCTATGTACAGCAGCAACTTCTCTTGTGGTTTAGGTGCGACAAGTGTTGGAGTGGATGACAGGTATCTCTTCAAGTCCTGCAGCACGGCCTCCGCTTCCGGAGTCCATTTCATTGGACCTGCCTTTTTCAAAATTTTGAAAAACGGCAGGGCGCGCTCAGCAGACCGAGAAATAAACCCGCTGAGAGCAGCCACGCAACCGGCAAGCTTCCATACATCCTTGACGCGCTTTGGTGCTTCGATCTGCTCAATGGCCTTGATCTTGTCGGGATTGGCTTCGATTCCTCGCTGAGACACAAAGAACCTGAGAAGCTTGCCGGAAGGGACTCCAAACACACACTTCTCGGGGTTGAGCTTGAGGTTGATCTTGCGCAGATTTGAAAAAGTCTCTTCTAAATCTTGGATCAGAGTTGCCCTGTCCTTGCTCTTGACCACTATATCATCCATGTAAGCTTCTACATTTCTGTGTATCTGTGGCTTCAAAGCAACATGGACTACTCTTGCGAACATTGAACCAGCATTCTTTAATCCGAAAGGCATCCGTATGAAACAGTATGTGCCACATGGAGTAATGAATGTTGTTTTTTCCTCATCCTCTTCTGCCATGAAGATCTGATGGTATCCTGAATATGCGTCAAGAAATGAAAGCAAATCACATCCGGCTGTGGAGTCAACAATCTGGTCAATGCGCGGCAAGGGAAATGGGTCTTTGGGACAAGCTTTATTAACATCAATAAAGTTAATACAAAGCCTCCATTTTCCATTTGCCTTGCGCACTACAACAGGATTGGCCAACCACATGGGATGGAGCACTCCTCTGACAAGGCCTGCTGCTTCCAATTTCTTGATTTCTTCTGCTATGAATTCTTGGCGCTCCACTGCCTGTTTCCTGACCTTCTGCTTGACGGGCCGCGCATGAGGACAAACGGCAAGATGGTGCTCAATTACTTTCCTGGGAACACCGGGGATATTAGACGGTTGCCATGCAAACACGTCGACATTCGCCCGCAGGAAAGTAACGAGTGCGCTTTCCTATTTAGGGTCAAGCGTGGCGCTGATGGTGAAGGTACCACCAGTGCCGTCCTCCTTGGCGGACACCTTCTTGGTATGTGGTGGAGCTGCCATTGCCTTCTTACACTTGCCGGTGGAGCTCGATGGTGCGTCCTCGACAGCAGCGCAGCACTCCGAGGAGGTGCGCTTGCCGGAGTGGGCATCAGAGCTCTTGCCGGACTTGGTCTTCTTTTTCCCCCCGGGAGCTTCAGCGGCAAGTGTCTTGCGATATGTTGCAGCTGCTGCTTCCCGGTAGATCTTGTCGGCGCAGATAAGGGCATCTTTCTTGTCGCCAGGGACAGAGATGACGCTTATCGGGCCTGGCATCTTGAGCATGTTGTATGCATAGTGAGAGGCTGCCATAAACTTGGCGAGCGCGGGACGGCCAAGTATCCCATTGTAAGGTAATGGAAAATCGGCAACGTCAAAAGTGACCCTCTCCGTTCTGAAGTTCATCTCGCTGCCAAATGTCACCGGCAACGTGACCTTCCCTTTCGGCTTGCTCCTTCCCGGGTTAATTCCTTGGAATGTACCGGTCTCTTCGAGCTCGCTGTCCGGGATCTGGAGTTTTTGGAGCACAGCGGAGGAGATCAGATTTAAGCCGGCCCCACCGTCAACTAGCATCTTAGTGACTTTGAGGTTGCGGATTGTTGGCAAAACCAACAATGGCAAGCACCCGACCGCAGTTGTGCGATCAGGGTGGTCCTCAATGTCAAAGATGATAGGCGTGCTGGACCATTTCAGAAGCTTGTGTGATTCGACAGGTGGCTCTGGCGCATTAACTTCCCGCAACCACTATTTGAGTTGGCGGTGGGAAGTATGCAGAGAAGCACCGCCGTCAACACACAAGACTTCTGTAGCTTTCTGAAACTCCTGCTCACTGTTCTCAACATCATCCATGTCTTCGTCTTCGTCTTCGTCTTCATCCTTGTCACGGCCGCGGGGAGGTCTGTCTCCTTGCCGCTGCTTGGCCTTCCTGCGGCGTCCTCCCCGGCCAGCGCGCTTCTTGCCGGCCTCTCCACCGCCTCCTTGGGCTCTCTCCTTGCCGCGCCGCTCGTACTCGGCTTTTTGTTGCTGGACAAGCTGCTCGACCTTCTTGCAGCTCTGGAGGTCATGGCCCTTGGTGCAGTGGATCTTGCAGTACTGCTTGTCAGAGCCGTCCTGCTTGTCGGTGGCCGCCACAACTTGGCAGTTGGTGCATGCGGCAACCTCCTTGCCGGAGCTGCCAACTTTGGCTTGCTTGGCACCACTGTCGTTGCCGGACTGCTCAACGACTAGTACCTCCTTGCCTTTCTTCTTCCTGTTGCGCCTCCGGTTTTTCTTTGCTGGGGCGGCATCTTCGCTGTCACATCCCCCTGCTCCAGTATTCTCTCCGGGGAGTTTCCTCCCTTCCTGAGCACGTGCACACTTGTCGGCCAGGGCGTACAGCTCGCTGACATCTCTGATCCTGCTCATTGCCATCTCCTCCCGCATCCTGCGATTACGCACGTTCTGATGGAACGCGTTGATAACCGCGGCAGGGTGGATGTCTGGGATGTTGCGCTGTACACAGCTGAATCTCTGGATATACTTGCGCACGGGCTCTCCTTCCTTCTGGGCAAGTAGGTGGAGGTCACTCTCTTGGCCATGTGGTTTGTGGCCGCCCGTAAAGGCGCCGACAAACTGATGGCACAAGTCCGCCTAAGAGGATATGGAGTTGTCCGGCAAGTGCATGAGCCAGGACCTGACTTCGGGCTTGAGCACAAGCGGGAAGTAGTTGGCAAGGACCTTGTCGTCTCGCCCCCCGGCAGCTTGCACCACAATGGTGTAGATGCTGAGGAACTCTGACGGGTGCGACTTGCCGTCGTACTTCTCCGGTACGTCTGGCTTGAAATGCTTCTGATTGGGCCACTGGACTTGCCGCAGCTCACGGGTAAACGTAGGGCAACCTACCGCATACGGCAAGTTGCCTGGTTCCCCGGGCGCATGCATGTCAACAGAAGGCCCAGCGCGCAGGTCTGATTGACGCCGCGCTTCTCTTCGGCACTCGATGCATGTTCGAGCGTCTTCTTGCTGTCGCTCATGAAGAACTTGGCGCTGGTCGCGACGAGCTCGCGGATCTGATGACGCGGTGGAGTCGCTGTCGAGGTGGATCCGGCGAGTCGGCGATCTTGGCCTTCTAGGCGGAGAGTGCATAGTGGTTGCACCCTCGCCGGTCTTGTCGCCACCGGCTCGCGCCTGGCTGACTTGCCGCGGCAACGATGTGCTCGGCTGCCGTGGGTTGTATCCATTGGCGAAGCCGATGAGGCTCTGGATAGTGGCCCTCCAGTCATCGATCTTTTCTGGCGCTGGAGGGTAATCTAGGAGCAGTTGAGCTCGTGCTAAAGCTTCTGCCGGAGTGGCGGGTGGCGGCGGCGAACGGTGCAAGGAGCAAGATATGCTCGGACTTCTAACTGCGTTAGAAGGAGCAGTACCTCGTCCAGGCGATCGTGCCACGCTCGCGCCAGCATGTTGGCGCGCATGCTGGTCTTGAGCGCTCCGAGATCCGGCAGCTTGATCTTGGCCCAGCAAACGTATGGTACCGTGAGTACCATGACGCTGCTGGTCCCATGCCTCCTGAGATGGGCACGGTGCGTATACGGACGCCGAGGTCTTGGAGTGCGCCCGGTCATTGTGGGAGCCGACTGCGCCGCCGATGTGTAGTGCAGCCTTGTCCTTGGACCTGGCAGCACCATGAGCCCCCTCGTCGGCGCCCGCTCTTTCGCCGACGTCTACTCCACCAGCCGTTCGCTCCGGCGATGGTGGGCTCGGCGCAGACGGAGCAGCTGCTTCCGAAATCTTCTTCTTCGGCGGCATATTGATGAAGATGACGAAGATTCGGCTCGTGCAAACGTTAGATCAGGTTCACACAGCCTCGACGCACCCCCTACCTGGCACGCCAAAGATGTCGGGGGTGCTGATCCCACGGACACCTATGGGACCGCGGCGGACCGAGGCCCCTTTCGGTTCGGCGGGGGGGCGGAGAGTGCACGAAGAGCAGATCGAGACGAACGCACGAGCGACGCGATCGGTTTACCCAGGTTCAGGCCGCACGGATGCGTAAAACCCTACTCCTACTTTGATTTGTATTGTGTTCTTGCTCGGGAGCGATGAATGCTACAGTACACTTGGGTGGCTAGCGAGACCGAGCGTGAGAATGATCGCCCCCCCCTCCCTGTTGCGCATGGGCCTCCTTTTATATGTCAAAGGGGTCACCGACAGGTGGCAACAGGGATGAGGGTAAAAAGGTAAAAGAAGTGGTGGTTGGCACCACCGCTTACTACAGTTGTATCATACCTAACCCTGATGGCAGGGGACAAAGGCATTAAATGCCTGTCTGTGTCGCCTAGACGATGCAGAAAGGGACCGCTAGGGACGCCATTGCTTGCCACGATGGCTATCTTGTCAGTGCCGCCTGCCACCGTGTACCTCTAGTTGCATAGCCTTCCGCCACGTACGCCTGGAAGGGTCCCAGAGCGACACGTTGGCGGATGTGCTGGAGCACAGGTACAGGATGGAAGCTTGCCGCGGCAAGTGCCTTGCCGTGGTTATTATCTTGTCGCGTCCAGGAGTTTGTCGCTCACTGGGTCTTGCCGGGACACATGATGCGTTGTGGCAAGTTCCTTGAGATGCCTTGGTTGGCCTCCCCGGCAAGCTCCTCTTGCCGGGGTCTTGGATACTTTGTTCTTGAATGGCTCCAAAGGAACCACGGAGGATCTTGGCGGTCGCCCGGCAAGCCTTGCCGCGGGACGCTGCAACTGCCCGTGCACAAGTTCGGGATACTAAGGTACCCCTACTTTAGTACGCCGACAACCGCATTGAATCTCGCAAATGCGGTTTGCCCGAGCAATGCATGGTAGCCTCTGCAGAACGGGACTATGTCAAAGATTAACTCTTCGCTTTGGAAGTTATCCGGAGATCCGAAGACCACTTCCAGTGTGACTGAGCCTGTGCAATGGGCCTCTACACCTGGTATGACGCCTTTAAAGGTCGTTTTTGTGGGTTTGATCCTTGAGGGGTCTTTACCCATTTTGCGCACTATGTCCTGATAAAGCAGGTTCAGGCTGCTACTGCCATCCATAAGGACTTGAGTGAGGTGAAATCCGTCAATGATTGGGTCTAGGACCAATGTCGCGAATCAGCCATGATGGATACTAGTGGGTTGGTCCCTGCGGTCGAAGGTGATCGAACAGGAGGACCATGGGTTGAACTTTGGGGCGACTGGCTCCAACGCATATACGTCCCTGAGCGCACGCTTCCGCTCCCTCTTGGGCATGTGGTTGCCTATATCATGTTCACCGTCCGCACTTGTGGGGGGAACCTCTTCTGTCCTCCGGTGTTCGGCTACCGGGGATCCTCATCATCATCGCTATGTGACCCCTTATCTTTGTTTTCGGCATTTAACTTGCCGGCTTGCTTGAACACCCAACAATCCCTGTTGGTGTGGTTGGCTGGCTTGTCGGGGGTGCCATGTATTTGGCACGAGCGATCGAGTATACGGTCCAAACTGGACGGGCCCGGAGTGCTTCTTTTGAATGGCTTTTTCCGCTGACCGGGTTTAGAGCCTTTGAATCCGGCACTGACTGTCGTATCCTCGGTATTGTCGCTGTTAATGCGGCGCTTATGTTTGTTGCAACGTGACCTGCCGTTGCCGTCCTTGGTATCCGAAGTACCATGGTTCTTTGATATGTTATTGCTGCGAGCCAGCCAGCTGTCCTCTCCCGCACAAAAGCGGGTCATGAGTGTCGTGAGGGCTGCCATAGATTTTGGCTTTTCCTGGCCAAGGTGCCGAGCGAGCCATTCGTCGCGGATGTTGTGCTTAAAAGCTGCTAGGGCCTCTGCATCCGGACAGTCGATGATTTGATTTTTCTTTGTTAGGAACCGTGTCCAGAATTGCCTGGCCGATTCCTCTGGCTGCTGAATTATGTGGCTCAAGTCATCGGCATCTGGTGGTCGCACATAAGTGCCCTGAAAGTTGTCGAGGAATGCGGCTTCCAGATCTTCCCAACAGCCAATGGACTCTACTGGCAAGCTGTTAAGCCAATGCCGAGCTGGTCCCTTGAGTTTGAGTGGGAGGTATTTGATGGCGTGTAGATCATCACCGCGGGCCATGTGGATGTGCAGGAGGAAATCCTCGATCCATACCGCGGGATCTGTTGTGCCGTCGTATGATTCTATATTTACGGGTTTGAAACCCTATGGGATTTGATGATCCATTACTTCGTCTATGAGGCATAAGGGGTGTGCGGTGCCTCTGTGCTGGGCTATATCGCAACGCAGCTCAAATGAGTCTTGCCCGCTGTGTTCGGCCCAGCCGGACTTACTTTTACTGTATCCGGCGTGACGATTATCGTCTCGCGTAGTGGCGCGCCCTCGTGATCCGTAGATCGATCTTGCATGTTTTGCTTTGTCCTCCAATACGTCTCGCAGGTCTGGCGTATTTCCCCGTGCCTTTTTATTTGAATGGCGTCGGGGTGCGGGCTGAGCTTTTGGCTGGAATGCCTCTCTGTGGCGGCCACGAGGTGGCCGATCAGCCGCGTCGTACGCCGGGGATGTAGGTTTCGGTGCTTCCTCCTCCAGTCGGGGTAGCAACCTGCACTTTGGGTAACTCTTGGAGGGGCGCTCGAGTTTATATTCCTCGTCCGCCAGGACTTCAGTCCATCTATCAGCTACCAAATCTTGATCAGCTTGAAGCTGTTGCTACTTTTTCTTAAGGCTATTTGCCGTGGCTATAAGCCGGTGCTTGAAGCGCTATTGTTCGACGGGTCCTCTAGTATGACGAATTCGTCATCGTTGAGGCTTGCCTCGCCTTCGAAGGCAGGCATATAATTATCATCCTCCGCCTCTCCATCTGCTGCTCTCTCAGGAGGGCTGGCTTCTCCAACCTCTTGCTCTAAATCTTGCTAGAGGGGATTGTTGTTGTCTTCGGCGCTGTCCGGAGTGCTATTGTCTCCGGTGCCAGTATCACCACTTTTGACTTGGCGGGACTTAGAGTGGCGCCGCTGACGCCGGCGCTTGGGTTGCTTCTTGGAGGGGTCATCCTCCGCTGTCCTGTTGTTGTTGCCTTCTTTGGGTGTGTCCACCATGTATATGTCATATGATGAGGTGGCTGTCCAGTGCCCTGTGGGCAGTGGTTCCTCTTCGCCTCCCGCATCGTCGTCCATACCGTCGATGTCTTCGGAGTCGAAGTCGAGCATGTCGGTTAAGTCATCGACAGTGGCTACTAAGTGGGTGGTGGGTGGGCGGCGAATTTCTTCGTTATCCGCATCCCAATCCTGCTGGACATAGTTCGGCCAGGACCCTCCTGACAAGGAGAGAGACCTTAATGAGTTCAGTATGTCGCCGAAGGGCCAGTCCTGAAAAATATTCGCGGAGGTAAACTCCATGATCGGCGCCCAATCAGATTCGATAGGAACAGGCGCAGGCGGTTTGTAGTCCGTGGCCGGAGAAAGATCCGGCAGTTTGGCAACATGGCTCTCGTGAAGGGTAAGGTCGATATTCGGCTCGATCGCCGCTGAGGATACGGCCTCCATGGAGGGGTCTATCCACCCGTCCATGGATGGCGCAACTGGCTCTGAATTAAGGGTCAGAGCGGCTGCCAGTGCGATTTCTTGAACACTGTCCGATGGTAGAGCTAAATCGTACTCATCGTGACCGCGTGGCACACAAGGCAGGGGCTCGAATCCGTCGAAGATCAAGTCTCCGCGGATATCGGCCGTGTAGTTTAAGCTTCCAAACCTGACCTGGTGGCCAGGGGCATAACTTTTGATCTGCTCCAGATGGCCAAGCGAGTTGGCCCGTAGTGCGAAGCCGCCGAACACAAAGATCTGTCCGGGGAGAAAAGTCTCACCCTGGACTGCATCGCTATCGATGGTAGTAGGATCCATCAAGCCTAGCTGCGATGACACAGAGGAACTCTCAATGAAAGCACCAATGTCGTGTCAAAACCGGCGGATCTCGGGTAGGGGGTCCCGAACTGTGCGTCTAAGGCGGATGGTAACAGGAGGCAGGGGACATGATGTTTTACCCAGGTTCGGGCCCTCTTGATGGAGGTAAAACCCTACGTCCTGCTCGATTTATTCTTGATGATATGGGTATTACAAGAGTTGATCTACCACGAGATTAGAGAGGCTAAACCCTAGAAGCTAGCCTATGGTATGATTGTATGTTGTCCTACGGACTAAAACCCTCCGGTTTATATAGACACCGGAAGAGGTTAGGGTTACACAAGGTCGGTTACAAAGGAGGAGATATCCATATCCGTACTGCCTAGCTTGCCTTCCACGCCAAGTAGAGTCCCATCCGGACACGAGACGAAGTCTTCAATCTTGTATCTTCATAGTCCAACAGTCCAGTCAAAGGATATAGTCCGGCTGTCCGGAGACCTCTAATCCAGGACTCCCTCACCCGCATTATATGCGTGGGGGCTGAAGCCGACGACTGCAAACTTTCAGGTTATATATAAACGGCCGCATAGGAGGCATCATAATACTTTAAGGCAAAAGTATAAACACAGCCTTTATAATTCAATAAAACATTGTTTTTACAATGGGAATACATGTCGCTAGAACATAATATTCTTCGAGCACTGAGCCTCTATTGAACGAGCGCCTTCAAGGACTTCTTCAAAGTAGTGCTCGGCAGCTACCCGACCCACAGCCGAACCCTGTGTTGCGATAGTGGTGGCCTCCATCTCCGCCCAGTATGTCTTGACACGGGCAAGTGCCATCCGCGCACCCTCTATGCACGTCGACCTCTTCATAGCGTCGATGTATGGCACAGCACCAAGGAATTGTTTCACTAAACTAAAGTAACTATCCGGCCTTGACCATTCCGGACACAGATGATCCACAACAGACCTCATGGCAAGTCCGGACAACCTATGGAGCTCGGCCCACTCGGCCATTCGCTCATTCAATAGCAGCGGACGCACTGGAGCATGGAACTGTGACCAGAATAGCTTTTCCACTTCACGATATTTTTGATCCTTGAAGTACTCGGCCGCATCAGCAGCACTTGCTGCTAAATCCATGTATGCGTCTGCAGAACTCCATAGTTGATCAAGAGGGGCATACTTCGGATCTCCGAACTTGGTTCGCAACAAAAAGGGCTTCCCAGCCGCGATATCCCCAGCTTGACGCAGCTCCTCCTTCGCTGCTCTGATTTTGGAGCGGGCTTCCTTGGCTGCTACCATGGCCTTCTCCAGGTCCATCGCCGTCGCTTGGCTTTCTTTTTCAAGAAGCTGGTAACAGTCGGCGACATCTTTCAACTCAATGGCCATCTTGGCTATTCTTTCCTTGATTTGGCAATGCACGGCCTTTTTGGCCCTCGGCTCTTCGCCCGCCTTTAGAGCGATCGCATTACTATTCCTGGCTTGTTCCTTGGCTCGGGCAAGTTCTGCCCGAAGGGTCTCCACCGCGGCAGCTTCATCTGCAGTCAAAACATATTAAAGATATTGGCATCATGCTCCTCTTACTATGTGTTGATCACCGGAGAAATCACATACCTTGTGCCTCGTTGAGCCTCTTGTTGACAAGCACGATGTCGGCATCTGCCGCATCAAATTGCCGCTTCAGCTCGGCAAACTCATCAGTCCGGCTAGCCACCAGACCCTCAGCCACCTGCACATGATGGTGGCCTGATTATTGACTGGGACTATGATCCTCCGTTTGTCGCCATTCTCAACGGCAACCAGAGTCTCAGGGGCTACTATCTGCATAGGGCACTCCTAACGTGTGCGGTACTGTCAAAAACATACACTATTTCACGTGCCTCAAAGCCTTTCAGCAGACTCATAAAAGCTTCGTGCAACCCGCTTTCGGCGGACGAAATCCTCTCAATCACCGTACCCATTAGCGTACGCTGTGCTTCTGAGATGGCCGCTTGCTCCAGAAGATCCTTCAGCGCGTCTGACCGCACACTGTATGGTTCCGGACTCTTTATGTTTCTCTCTTTAGGAGTCGAATACTGAGGACTTCGGGTGGCCAAAGGATTACCCTTTGGCCTTGGCGGATCAGGAGAAACCCTCCGCGACGACACTTCAGGGTCGCCCGCCTCATGAGGCGGGGTGGCAGGGGGAGCTGTTTCGCTCTCCATCATCTTCGGAAGAAGATCCCCCGAAGACGAACTCTGTCGAGAAGGGCTACGACCCGAACTACAAAACATATGCTTCGGTTATTGTCTTTAGAAGTAATGTAGGATATTTTTACTATTAAGTACCTTTTGTTTACTTACAGCTCGGTAGAGGGTTGATCCCCTTGTGGACACTGTGCAGCAAGAGTACCCTCCGAGGCAGGACCCTCTGGCGAAGATTTCTTCCACCGTTTGGAAACCTTTGTTTCCGGGTCTTCAAAGGTGGTCATCTTCCTTCCTTGGGGAGAGGGAATTTCAGATACTTCTCCCTGGTTATCCTCCTTCGCGGAGGCGCTAATTCCCCTGGTTTGGATGAATAATGAGTGAGGCCCGCTTTCAGCCTCTTTATTCTCCCCTTTATCTTCCCCTGAGGGCGCCTGATAAGGCGCCGGCTCAAGCATTCTGGCTAGTACTGGATTTGCTGAACCTTCGGGAAGGGGGGCGAACACGTGATCATCTTCACCTTTGTTACCCAGTCCTAGTCAAAGAGCGATTTTTCAGAATGATGTTATGATAAATAAAAACACAGTGTGTTCGGTCATGAGATTACTTACTTGGGTATCTGGGTGATTACAGCTCAGACTCGCATCCTTGGTGGTGTCCAGACAGTTTATTTGTGGTCCGAAGAACAATTTGCACATCTCTTCGAGCGTCATGCCGAGGAAGTGCTGAATAATTTGCGGTCCTTCCGGTTTGAACTCCCACATACGGAGGGGTCGACGTTTGCAAGGCGGGACCCGACGAACTAGCATGACTTGCATTACCAAGACCAGGCTGACATCTCTCTCGAGGAGATCTCAGATGCGACTCTGCAATATCGACACATCATTTACTGGCCCCCAGTTCAGCCCCTTGTTGATCCATGACGTCAGTTGTGGTGGGGGGCCGAGCAAAAGGCAGGGGCGGCCACCCACTTGGCACTTCGGGGAGCTGTGATATAAAACCACTCCCGTTGCCATAAAACAGACACCTCTGGGAAGGAACCCTCTGGCCATAGAACATCAGCATTTTTGCTTATCACGGCACCTCTGCACTATGTGTGTCTCCCCTCGATCATCTTCGGCTTCACATTGAAAGTCTTGAGCCATAGGCCGAAGTGTGGGGTAATGCGGAGGAAGGCCTCACATACGACGATGAACGACGAGATGTGAAGGAGGGAATCTGGGGCCAGGTCATGGAAATCCATGCCCATAATAAAACATGAGCCCCCTAACAACGAGATCCAGAGCGAGGCCTAGCCCTAGGAGGAAGTGAGAGATGAATACAACGTTCTCGCCAGGTTTGGGAGTGGGAATGACCTTCCCTCGAGCAGGCAGCCTGTGCCAGATTTCGCCGGTCAAATACCTTGCCTCTCTTAGCTTCTTGATGTCTTCCTCTGTGACAGAGGAAGGCATCCACCGACCTTGAAGGTTGGATCCGGACATGGCTGAAGGTCCGAAGCGCCTGAGCTGAGCCTTGGGTGTTGGAACTCGAGGTGGGGGAAGGATCCGATTGGGCATGAGAGGGAAAAAAGGACAAGCCTTGGCCTCTTTATAAAGAGGGTGAATATCAGGTGTCCTCCTCGTGGCCGTTTGGGACTTGCCTAAAATCGAGGAGTCACACCAACGGGCATGATTGGGTTATCCACGTCCGTATTGATGAGAATCCCGTAATAAGGGGGACACGATCTCTGCTTTGACAAGACGTGTCAAGAAAACCGCTTCGCGATATGTGCAATGCTGGTTGAGAAAACGGTTCGAATAAAGACCGGGCCATGGCATAATGCCATGTTGCTAAACGTGTCAACAGATTATATTTGTGGAAATATTATTCTCTCTACGGTGGTATGCGGAACTTGTTTTGCAGAGCCGGACACTGTCCTTGTGTTCAAAATCTTCTATGGAATATTCAAAGGAGGAACCCACCTTGCAATGCCGAAGACAAATCTGTGCGCCGGACTCATCGTCATTGAAGCCTGGTTCAGGGGCTATTGAGGGAGTCCTAGATTACACTGGTAGAAAAAGGTCCTGTTGTCCCAATTCGTAAGGGCCTTTAGTCCCGGTTCCTGAACCGGGACTAAAGTGTCGGTACTAATGCCCTATCCCTTTAGTCCTGGTTCAATCCAGAACCGGGACTGATGGGCCTCCACGTGGCCTGTGCGCGGAGCCCAGGCAGGAGACCCTTTGGTCCCGGTTGGTGGCACCAACCGGGACCAATAGGCATCCACGCGTCAGCATTTCTGTGGCTGGGGTTTTTGTTTTTTTTTTGAAAGGGGGGGGGGGGTGGGGGTTTTGGGGGGTTAATTTAGGTGTTTCATATATTGTGTTAGCTAGCTATAATTAATAGAGAGAAGTGTCCTCTCTTATGTCCGTGCTTGGTCGATGCTACATACTATACATACGTATAGAGAGGACTATACATACGCTACATACTATACATATTTATCTAGTAAGCAAATGAAGGAAACAGAAGATCATCATGAACATATATGCATACAGAGAGAAGTGATATCGACCACCTCTCCTTCTTCGAGAGATTGGTCGAACAACAAGTTCTCGTATATCTATCCGACACTACCGGCTACATATATACAATAATTATCTCTTACAAATATAATCATATGGACTCATGGTCCACATAGTATTCTCCGTCTTCAGCGATCACGTGGTCAAGAAAGAATGCCGCCAATTCCTCTTGAATTGCTCGCATGCGAGCTGGTGCTAGGAGTTCATCCCGCTTCCGAAACATCTAATTTGAAGAAGGGGTCAATACATATATATATATGAATGAATGAAACTCAACACAAATGATGGTAATAAAATAAAATTGTGAATGTTGTTATTTACGTACTTCATATTGTTCGTCAGAGTACCCGCCCCGCTCCCAGGTCGTGTGGCAGATGGACTCGCAGATGTAGAATCCACACAAATCATTCCCTTGTTCCTGCCACAACCACTTTACAAGAAATAGAGGTCAATCAAACTGATAAGAAATAATGCTAAATGGTATTGATGAAACTAGCGCTTGAATCACTAGGAGATACGCGGAACATGCTACTATAGTACTTACTTTCGGGTGTCTAAATTCCAGCTCCTTCGGCAGTCCCGGAACTTTTCTGGTGAATTTTCTCCAAACCCTGCCGGACAAAGAAAACAATTACTTGATATCAGGAAATGAACAAAGTTGTTGATATGGTGGATAATGATCGATTTAACTTACTTCTTGAGGATTTCAGTCATGTCCGCATACTCCTAGGGATCTTTTCGTTTAGAGTCCAAGACGGTTACTACTCCCTGCTCAAGCCTAATCTCTAGGAGAATATAGTGGAAACTGCACACGCATGCATAACTCATCAATTACATTACTATAACCTGGACTAATATATAAGGGAAACCGAATATGCACAAGACAGTAACACTCACTTGAAGTTGTAAGGAAAGAGTATTATATCTTTGTTTTCATTTTTTTGAATGATCGTAGCAAGTTGGCCTCGGTATCTTCGGGACGATGTTCAACCTCAGTTGCATCTATGAGATATGTGTTAACGAACCCAATATCACCGATTTGTCTTTTCTTCAATTCGGCGATCTTCAATCTGCATAATATAGTGAGGATAATTATAAATACATGCAATGAAAGAGATGAGCTATATAGAGAGACTTAATGACAGAAGTAGTAGTACTTGCAGACAGTAGCAGGTGATCGTTGTTTTATCGAGGGCCAATTGATTGAAAAACTGATAGAACTCCTCAAATGGAATAGGCAACAGTTCAATTCCAACGAGGTCATGCTCCGGTTTAACTCTCGCATACAAAGTACTCCTCCCCCCAGACTCTCTGCAGATTTTCAAGTACCAATCATGTAATCTTCGCATCATCGTTGTTAAAGATTTTTCATCTTTGACGAGAGGCTTCCCGTACTCGTATCTATGTATCTGCACCTCCATGGGATCATAATGTACATCGTCGGGCAGGTAATCGTCAACATTGCCATAACCGGGCACCATCCTCGGATCGACGATGTCGCTAGGCACCTTGAGCAGGGGGCACGATTGCTTCGCTTGTTCGCCGAGCTGGGCAATTTGTTTCCCAGCTGCTCGTCATTCTTTCAGCCTTTGATCACTGACTATACTTCTCGACCACTCCGCTTCGGCCCATGTCTTTGCAATAATGTGCTCATAGTTGCCTTTCGGCGGAGACTTGGGTGGTTTTGCCAGGGCAGCCAGAGTGCGCTTCACTTTCACCGGATCTACCTTCTCCTCTGGAGGTGGATGTCTCTTTGCTTTCAACCCTTGAAACCAGTCACCCACTTCGGTTCACGCGATCTTCGCGTTCTCCTCCGGGGTCCTCTCATATGGTAACTTCTGTGGACTCTTCAGAGAAGGACCGAATCTGTATGTCCTCCCGCCTCTGGTTGTACTGCTAGACGCCGGCCGAGAAGACGAAGTGGTTGTCTTCTTTACTTGCTTACGAGGCGGAGGAGAAGGACTACGACGCGCCGGAGCAGCTGCCGGAGCGGCGGCGGGTCTCTTCCGTCCTTGCTGACGAGGCGGAGAAGGAGGAGGCTGGCTGCTCGGGCGCGCCGGCGTAGGCGAAGTGCCGGACTATATCCTTTGGCCGGACTGTTGGACTATGAAGATACAAGATTGAAGCCTTCGTCTCGTGTCCGAATGGAACACTCCTTGGCGTGGTAGGCAAGCTTGGCGATATGGATGTGTAGATCTCCTCCCTTGTAACCGACTTTGTGTAACCCTAGCCCCCTCCGGTGTCTATATAAACCGGAGGGTTTAGTCCGTAGGACAACAGACAATCATACCATAGGCTAGCTTCTACGGTTTAGCCTCTACGATCTCGTTGTAGATCAACTCTTGTAATACTCATAGCATCAATATCAATCAAGCAGGACGTAGGGTATTACCTCCATCAAGAGGGCCCGAACCTGGGTAAACATCATGTCCCCTGCCTCCTGTTACCATCCGCCTTAGATGCACAGTTCGGGACCCCCTACCCGAGATCCAACGGTTTTGACACCGACAATGTCACTCTTGATTCATTGCCTATCTCGGTACACCGCCGGAGGCATTCATATAGAGTCATACTTTGTTCTAGTATTGAGTTGTAATCATTGAGTTGTAAATAAATAGAAGTGTGATGATCATCATTAATAGAGCATTGTCCCAAACAAAAAAACAAAAAAGGGAAGGCCAAAGAAAAAAATTAAAAAAGAAAGGCCAAATAAAAAATTTAAAAAGGGACAATGCTACTATCCTTTTTTCCACACTTGTGCTTCAAAGTAGCACCATGATCTTTATGATAGAGAGTCTCTTGTTTTGTCACTTTCATATACTAGTGGGAATTTTTCATTATAGAACTTGGCTTGTATATTCCAACAATGGGCTTCCTCAAATGCCCTAGGTCTTCGTGAGCAAGCAAGTTGGCTACACATCCACTTAGTTTCTTTTGTTGAGCATTCATACATTTATAGCTCTAGTGCATCCGTTGCATGGCAATCCCTACTCCTCGCATTGACATCAATTGATGGCATCTCAATAGCCCGTTGATTAGCCGCGTCAATGTGAGACTTTCTCTTTTTTTGTCTTCTCCACACAACTCCCATCATTATACTATATTCCACCCATAGTGCTATGTCCATGGCTCATGCTCATGTATTGCGTGAAAGTTTAAAAAAGTTTGAGATTACTAAAGTATGAAACAATTGCTTGGCTTGCCATCGGGGTTGTGCATGATGGGAGCATTTTTGTGTGACGAAAATGAACCATAGCCAAACTATATGATTTTGTAGGGATAAGCTTTCTTTGGCCATGTTATTTTGAGAAGACATGACTGCTTAGTTAGTATGCTTGAAGTATTATTATTTTTATGTCAATATTAAACTTTTGTCTTGAATCTTATGGATCTGAATATTCTTGCCACAATAAAGAGGATTAGATAGATAAATATGTTAGGTAGCATTCCACATCAAAAATTATGTTGTTATCATTTACCTACTCGAGGACGAACAGGAATTAAGCTTGGGGATGCTTGATACGTCTCCAACGTATCTATAATTTTTTATTGTTCCATGCTATTATATTATCAACCTTGGATGTTTTATATGCTATTTTATATGATTTTTGGGACTAACCTATTAACCTAGAGCCCAGTGCCAGTTTCTGTTTTTTCCTTGTTTTGACTATCGCAGAAAAGGAATACCAAACAGAGTCCAATTGACGTGCCAATTTTTGATGATTTTTATGGACCAAAAGAAGCCCCCGGAGTAAAAGAGTTGGGCCAGAAGAGTTCCGGACTGTCCATGAGGGTGGGGGCGCGCCCTACCCCCCTAGGCGTGGGCCCCTATCTCATGGACGATCCGGAGACCCCCCCTGACGTGAGACCTATGCCAAAAATTCCTATAAATACAGAAACCCCCAGAAATAAACCTAGATCGGGAGTTCCGCCGCCGCAAGCCTATGTAGCCACCGAAAACCAATCTAGTCCCTTTCCGGCACCCTGCTGGAGGGGGGGAATCCCTCTCCGGTGGCCATCTTCATCATCCCGGCGCTCTCCATGACGAGGAGGGACTAGTCCACCCTCGGGGCTGAGGGTATGTACCAGTAGCTATGTGTTTGATCTTTCTCTCTCTCTCTCTCGTGTTCTTGATTCGGCACGATCTTGATGTATAGCGAGCTTTGGTATTATAGTTGGATCTTATGATGTTTCCCCCCCTCTACTCTCTTGTGATTAATTGAGTTTTCCCTTTGAAGTTATCTTATCGGATTGAGTATTTAAGGATTTGAGAACACTTGATGTATGTCTTGCATGTGCTTATCTGTGGTGACAATGGGATATCACGTGATCCACCTGATGTATGTTTTGGTGATCAACTTGCGAGTTCCGTGACCTCATGAAATTATGCATGCATAGGGGTTGGCACACATTTTCGTCTTGACTCTCGGTAGAAACTTTGGGGCACTCTTTGAAGTTCTTTGTGTTGGTTGAATAGATGAATCTGAGATTGTGTGATGCATATCGCATAATCATACCCACGGATACTTGAGTTGGCATTGGAGTATCTAGGTGACATTAGGGTTTTGGTTGATTTGTGTCTTAAGGTGTTATTCTAGTACGAACTCTATGATAGATTGAACGGAAAGAATAGCTTCGTGTTATTTTACGATGGACTCTTGAATATCTAGATCGATCGGAAAGGATAACTTTCAGGTGGTTTCATACCCTACAATAATCTCTTCGTTTGTTTTCCGCTATTAGTGACTTGGGAGTGACTCTTTGTTGCATGTTGGGGGATAGTTATATGATCCAATTATGTTATTATTGTTGAGAGAACTTGCACTAGTGAAAGTATGAACCCTAGGCCTTGTTTCAACACATTGCAATACCATTTACGCTCACTTTTACCACTTGCTACCTGATGTCTACTACACAACCTTCTTCTTGTAGACGTTGTTGGGCCTCCAAGTGCAGAGGTTTGTAGGACAGTAGCAAATTTCCCTCAAGTGGATGACCTAAGGTTTATCAATCCGTAGGAGGCGTAGGATGAAGATGGTCTCTCTCAAGCAACCCTGCAACCAAATAACAAAGAGTCTCTTGTGTCCCCAACAAAACCAATACAATGGTAAATTGTATAGGTGCACTAGTTCGGCGAAGAGATGGTGATACAAGTGGTATATGGATGGTAGATAAAGGTATTTGTAATCTGAAATTATAAAAACAGCAAGGTAACTAATGATAAAAGTGAGCATAAACGGTATTGCAGTGATAGGAAACAAGGCCTAGGGTTCATACTTTCGCTAGTGCAAGTTCCCTCAACAATAATAACATAATTGGATCATATAACTATCCCTCAACATGCAACAAAGAGTCACTCCAAAGTTACTAATAGCGGAGAACGAACGAAGAGATTATGGTAGGATACGGAACCACCTCAAAGTTATTCTTTCCAATCAATCTGTTGGGCTATTCCTATAAGTGTCACAAGCAGCCCTAGAGTTCGTACTAGAATAACACCTTAAGACACAAATCAACCAAAACCCTAATGTCACCTAGATACTCCAATGTCACCTCAAGTATCTGTGGGTATGATTATACGATATGCATCACACAATCTCAGATTCATCTATTCAACCAACACATAGAACCTCAAAGAGTGCCCCAAAGTTTCTACCGGAGAATGACGACGAAAACGTGTGCCAACCCCTATGCATAGGTTCATGGGCGGAACCCGCAAGTTGATCACCAAAACATACATCAAGTGAATCACGTGGTATCCCATTGTCACCACAGATACGCACGGCAAGACATACATCAAGTGTTCTCAAATCTTTAAAGACTCAATCCGATAAGATTACTTCAAAGGGGAAACTCAATCCATTACAAGAGAGTAGAGGGGGAGAAGAAACATAAGATCCAACTATAATAGAAAAGCTCGCGATACATCAAGATCATGCCAAATCAAGAACACGAGAGAGAGAGAGAGAGAGAGATCAAACACATAGCTACTGGTACATACTCTCATCCCCGAGGGAGAACTACTCCCTCATCGTCATTGAGAGCACCGGGATGATGAAGATGGCCACCGGAGAGGGATTGCCCCCTCCGGCAGGGTGCTGGAACGGGTCTAGATTGGCTTTCAGTGGCTACGGAGGCTTCTGGTGGTGGAACTCCCGATCTATTGTGCTCTCTGATGTTTTTAGGGTATATGGAGATATATAGGCGGAAGAAGTACGTCAGGGGAGCCATGAGGGGCCCATGAGGGTGGAGGGCGCGCCCAGGGGGTGGGCGCGCCCCCCCTACCACGTGGCCTCCTCGAAGCTTCCCTTACGTGCACTTTAAGTCTTCTGGGCTTCTTTCCTTCAAAAAATGGGTTCCGTGAAGTTTCAGGTCAATTGGACTCCGTTTGGTTTTCCTTTTCTTCGAAACCCTAAAACAAGGTAAAAACAAAAACTGGCACTGGGCTCTTGGTTAATAGGTTAGTCCCAAAAATGATATAAAAGTGTATAATAAAGCCCATAAACATCCAAAACAGAAGATAATATAGCATAGAGCATTCAAAAATTATAGATACATTGGAGACGTATCAGCATCCCCAAGCTTAATTCATGCTCGTCCTTGAGTAGGTAAATGATAGAAACAGAATTTTTGATGCGGTGCTACTTGGCATAATTTCAATGTAATTCTTCTTAATTGTGGCCTGAATATTCAGATCCGAAAGATTCAAAACAAAAGTTTAATATTGACATAAGAATAATAATACTTCAAGCATACTAACAAAGCAATCATGTCTTCTCAAAATAACATAGCCAAAGAAAGGTATCCCTACAAAATCATATAGTCTGGTTATGCTCCATCTTCACCACACAAAATATTTAAATCATGCACAACCCCGATGACAAGCCAAGCAATTGTTTCATACTTTTGATGTTCTCAAAATTTTTCAATCTTCACGCAATACATGAGCGTGAGCCATGGACATAGCACTATAGGTGGAATAGAATGGTGGTTGTGGAGAAGACAAAAAGGAGAAAATAGTCTCACGTCAACTAGGCATATCACGGGCTATGGAGATCCCCATTAATAGATATCAATATGAGTGAGTAGGGATTGCCATGCAACGGATGCACTAGAGCTATAAGTATAGGAAAGCTCAAAAAGAAACTAAGTGGGTGTGCATCCAACTTGCTTGCTCATGAAGACCTAGGGCATTTTGAGGAAGCCCGTCATTGGAATATACAAGCCAAGTTCTATAATAAAAAATTCCCACTAGTATATGAAAGTGACAACATAGGAGACTCTCTATTATGAAGATCATGGTGCTACTTTGAAGCACAAGTGTGGTAAAAGGATAGTAGCATTCCCCCTTCTCTCTTTTTCTCTCATTTTTTATTTTTTTTATTTGGGACTTTCTCTCTTTTATGGCCTCTTTTTTCTCTTTTTTTATTTGGGCTTATTTGGCCTCTTTTATTTATTTATTTTCGTCCGGAGTCTCATCCCGACTTATGGGGGAATCATAGTCTCCATCATCCTTTCCTCACTGGGACAATGCTCTAATAATGATGATCATCACACTTTTATTTACTTACAACTCAAGAATTACAACTCGATACTTAGAACAAGATATGACTCTATATGAATGCCTCCGGTGGTGTACCGGGATGTGAAATGATGCATGAGTGACATGTATGAAAGAATTATGAATGGTGGCTTTGCCACAAATACGATGTCGACTACATGATCATGCAAAGCAGTATGACAATGATGAAGCGTGTCATAATAACGGAATGGTGGAAAGTTGCATGGCAATATATCTCGAAATGGATATGGAAATGCCATAATAGGTAGGTATGGTGGCTGTTTTGAGGAAGGTATATGGTGGGTTTATGGTACCAGCGAAAGTGCGCGGTATTAGAGAGGCTAGCAATGGTGGAAGGGTGAGACTGCGTATAATCCATGGACTCAACATTAGTCATAAAGAACTCACATACTTATTGCAAAAATCTACTAGTTATTGAAAAAAAGTACTACGCGCATGCTCCTAGGGGGATAGATTGGTAGGAAAAGACCATCGCTCGTCCCCGACCGCCACTCATAAGGAAGACAATCAATAAATAAATCATGCTCCGACTTCATCACATAACGGTTCACCATACGTGCATGCTACGGGAATGACAAACTTCAACACAAGTATCTCTCAAATTCACAACTACTCAACTAGCATGACTCTAATATCACCATCTTCATATCTCAAAACAATCATCAAGTATCGAACTTCTCATAGTATTCAATGCACTCTATAGAGAATTTTATTATTCTTGAATACCTAGCGTATTAGGATTTTAAGCAAATTACCATGCTATTTAAGACTCTCAAAACAATATAAGTGAAGCATGAGAGTTCATCTATTTCTTCAAAATAGAACTACCACCATGCTCTAAAAGAATATAAGTGAAGTACTAGAGCAAATGACAAACTACTCCGAAAGATATAAGTGAAGATCAATGAGTAGTCGAATAATTGTGCAACTATGTGAAGACTCTCTAACATTTAATAATTTTAGATCTTGGTATTCTATTCAAAAAGCAAGCAAAACAAAATAAAATGACATTCTAAGAATGGCAAACATCATGTGAAGAAGCAAAAACTTAGGATCAATCGATACTGACCGATAGTTGTTGAAGAAGAAAGGTGGGATGCCAACCGGGGCATCCCCAAGCTTAGACGCTTGAGACTTCTTGAAATATTATCTTGGGGTGCCTTGGGCATCCCCAAGATTGAGCTTTTGTGTCTCCTTAATTCCTCTCATATCACGGTCTCCCTAAATCTCAAAAGCTTCATCCACACAAAACTCAACAAGAACTCATGAGATAAGTTAGTATAAACCATTGCCAAAACCTTATCATACTCTAGTAGCAAATCACTAAAATTATTATTCAACATTGCATACTAAATGCCTCTGCATATTTAATAGTTCTATCCTCAAATAGAATCATTAAAGAAGAAAACATATGCAAACAATGCAAACATAACAGCAATCTTCCTAAACAGGACAGTCTGTAAAGAATGCAGCAAGATCCATACTTCCCTAGCTCCAAAAATTATGAAATAAAATTCCCACTGTAGTAAATTTATCAGATCATAATATGCAAAAGGTTCAAACATTTTATCACATTCTTACTTTTCTAGAGAATTATTGCAACTGCGGTAAACTTTTCTGTTTTCAAACAGCAACATGTGGACTTCTAAAATAGGCATAGTAAAGGCTATCAATGTGAAAGTGCTATTCTAAGCTCGAGCTCAGATGCACTGGATATCTCAGTCGTCCCGTGGAACTAAGATTCGCAACGGCCTGTGTATTTTCTATGTATTCCTATTAGTATATCTCTCCCAGGGCCCATCTACCTACCCCACATAAAGCCACTGTAGCCATCCCGCCCCCAACCGGCTCAGACGCACTGCCATATTCTGGGCCACGGCTCAGGCCTGAGACCATAACGGCCACCGTCCACTAGCCATCTTATCTACTGTGTTTCACCTACCACCGACCCTCCTCTCGATCTTTCCTGCTCCTCCTCTCTCCTTATCCCATACAACCTCGCTGCAAGAAACCAGACCGAGGCCATGTGCTCATCAGCTTCTTCCTCGTACCATGAGGCATGAGAGGAAGCTCCTGCTCATCCCTTCCCGGATTGCGGCGGCAAGGTCGTCACCTTTGTCTCGCGGGCCGGAGCCCGGTTCTACATGTGTGTAAACAAGGATGTAAGATTTCTGCTCCAATCACTTAATATGTGCACTCCGCTCTTAAATTTACCTTCTTCTCCACCATGCGCGCAAGCTAGACTAGCGGCTTCATGAGATCCACCGACACTTACCTGCCGGAGCTAAGTTGCTATGACCTGCCCCACGCGCACGGATTGCAGCAGCCGCTGTTGTCCGTGCATCCATCGTCGTCTCTCCAACACAGATCTCGTCGGGAGCAGCCTTTCCCTGACGGAACACAGATCAACCACCAAGCTGCACATGTACGTCCTCAGCCACAGATTCTGCAGCCGGCCCCTCACTCCGGTTCTTCGTGGTGTTGCTCGTCTGACTCTCATCGCGTATTTGGTGCTCCTGGCCGGCAGCAACCTGGTGCTTGTGTTAGCGTGGTTGGTTCTGATTTTCGGGCAGCATAACAATTAGTATTTCTTTCTAGATAAGTAGAGCCAGGTGGCAGCGTCCAAGATGTACTACGAACATATGTAATCCCAAATAGATTTTGGTACTAAGCGTTAAGTACTTTATCATTAGCCCTGGTGTTTTTTTTTTGTCTGTAATCTCGTGTAAGCATCGGTTTAAGTAAAAATACTACTGCTGCCAGACATGATCACTGTTCCTACACATTTAATTATCCACAGCACCTCCGTTTTTGTTTTCCAACTCTTCACCATGTGTGCTTCCAATCCAACAGCTTCATTTCGTTTTGTCCTATGGGGGTTGGACAAGCTGAACCTGGGTGGACACGCAACTTCCTTTTATGTTCGAAATTCAAAATTTTAAACAAGTATGTGAGGGCAAACTCACCGTTGAAGGAAATGACAGCATAAGCGAGGCACTAAATGCAAGCACCCACCACACAGTGACAAACAAACACCTTCCTCAGCACACATGCCATGGTGCTTGCATTCTAAATTCCCCTATGAATCTGCAGGCATAGTCCAGAGCAAAACTCAGCATCAGCAAAATAATCTGACGCAGATGAACCATCATTGTTTAGAGCAAAACATGAAAAAAAATCAATACTCGGCTGCAACTAATTTAAACATATTTTCCATGTTTCACCCATCATACAGCAATTGTTACAGTACCACCATCGTTACCAAGTCCTGAAAGTTATAGTCTGATACATGAACATCCGCAAAACATGACAACAGATAATTCTTGAGTTTGATTGGCCTGCAACTACATTTCACCTGCTATAACCTAAGGTCCATTGCCACACCACTATAATCAGCGTGGGCGTTTGCGGCAGCCCGCATTAGACCGCATGCACCTGCCAGCGGACAGTACACATTGGCTAGGCATCAGCTAGAGCTGCATCAGCTCAGTACAAAATTCAGATAACATGATCAATGAAAATTAAAGATAAAATGGTCCCTGAAAATTCCCATAACATATAGCATCGGCTGGAGCTGCATTATATTAAATCTGGAAATTCAGTACAGCTTGCACAAAGACCCGTAAGAAAAACAAAATTACAGCATGGTCCCTGAACATTGCAGAATAAGGTAACTACAGTTTAGATTGAATAGCAGAATAATAATATTCAGATAATGCCCTCAATGCTGACAACTCCACATATATGAGTACAGAGTACTCGTGACACATTAATCTTCAGAATTCATAGGACAACCAGGGTGATGCTTGGTTTCTTGCTGCCTGTTGTTTTGCTTCAGAATTCATAGGAGCACTAATGACACATTAATCTTCAGAATTCCAACAAAGTGCATCATGCTAGAATGAAAAGGGGGATCGACTTGTCTACATGCCTTGCAAAATGCCTATTGTAGAACAACCAAAAGAGAACCAACATCATTGTTATGTCAAAGGAGAACAACCAAAAGACGACACCATTACTGTATCAAAAACAGAAAATCAGGATGATCGTGCTAAGTTTCTAGCAGTATTACCATTCTTGGATGCTCATAAGCGTTTTCGTAATCAGGAGAAAGATACAAAGACAAGGCACTAGTGGACAAGCTGTTTGATGTGTGAAATTCTTTAGACTTTCAGGAAGAACCAAAAGAGATTGCAGCAGCAGTGCGCATGACTAATGGTCGTGTGCTCTACAACTTCAGAACGCCGAAAAGTAAATTAAGTGATGAAACTTTTGCGCAGTCATTTTCTTCTTACTAGTTCCATTGTCCTTGCTAGGCTATTTCTCCAGAAAAAAAATACTGTTAACCAAACATTTCCCTACATATTGTGGCTGAACTATGGTTTGCATGTTACTACATGGCAAGGCTGTTTTCTGGGCTGCAATCAAACATTTCCATGGCAGGTTTATGTACTGAAGGAGTACTATAGTGACAAAATATCTCAGCTAAAAATGAAAACATTTTAAAGATGACTAGCATTGTAGACTCTCACACTAGAAACCGCAGCTTGCTTGTGCTTTGTGGCAGAACAATTGAGGCAGAGTACAAGCACCCAACAACATAACTAAAACATTGATGGACAACCTGAAAATCAACTACATCTAGTAGTATTAATAACCAGTCACTGGCGCTTCTTAAGCTCTCCTGTATATAAATATATGTACTATTACAAAGCCCCATCTCAGTTCACCCTCTGTTTGTCCAAGTTACTATTACACACAGAGAGTAGATGACCCATGATGGTCCAAATTTTAGTTTATGATGACAAGACAGATACATCTGTTGTTAATAAGAAGAAATTCACAACTCAGTGCTGCTAATGCGAGAAATTTCTCTGTGTAATTTCATGAATGCCATTCATATTGGGGGTTTCATGGCAGCAACAATAACTCATTGTTTTTCCTTTTTCTCTATCAAAACATGGGTAGTACATGCAACATACAGGATTGTCAGGCATGGACCATCATCATCTAGCTAACAAAACTAACATTTACACAACATGGAGAGTCAAAGAACTCCCACACTAATCTGAATCCACGTCAAATATTCTCTAATTCACACATACACTAGTCTGAAATTCACACCTACTAACTATGTCATAGTAATATGAAATTCACACTTGCTGAATCTATCACAAAACCTAAAGTAGTTATTTCATTTTTCTGGATTAAAAGGCAAAGGAGCAACATGTACCTATGTGTGGATCTTGGGCCATTAGGCAAGGAGGCAAAGTGTTGTAGCTGCAGCAACTTCTTAAAAGTCAACATTGATCATATTTTTTAGGCCTTGAAAACACCACCATATAAATGACAGCCATGAAATGAAGAACGTACCGGTAAGTATAGTTATCGGTGCAGCGCCACCCATCATTCTCAGAAATTCAGAGAAAACTCATTCAAAACTCTTGATGGTCCCATCACACACAAGCACTCCAGCCAGGATAACACTCTGGAAATGATTATTCACACCAAGGCTGAAAGGTTGTGTCAAATGTTAACACATCACCGAAAACGTGTACTGCAACCTGCTGCTCCCGCTTGCCCACATAAGGTTCTTGATCCTGCCCTCTTTGTCAGCCTGAACTCTGCATGTGAAATGAGGTCCTTTGCTCCAATTTCTGCAAACACCTCCATCGTTTTCCTTACATCATCATCTGATTGTTTCCTGCTAATCATGCCGCAAAGATTAAGCAAAGACCTCTACGTGAATGGCACATTTTCCATCGACCCAAAAAAACTGCCTACTGTGCTATACACCTTCGCAAGGTTGACATTATTCTGCCGCAAGTGTTTTATCAGGTCCCTCCTGTACACATAAATGTGCTTGTGGGACGGCCAGTGGATTGTCTCACCGAAATTTAGCGAAAGTGAATGGTTATGACTCTCCCATTGCTCGGCGATATACCACCCATTGTCCTCTGTCTGTAAAAGCCTTATCAATGCTGGGCATTCACATCGACAGAACCTTGTGCTCTCCACACGAGCTTTCCCTGTAAACATAAACAATGTCTTCAGAGATCTTGTTCCTCAAAAAAATGTCTTCAAAGATCTTAAGATTCACATAACCTTCATATAATTCAAATCATACGAACATACACATTAATATCGAACATAGCCTTCCTTATCGAACATCTGCAGAAAATTTCCTGCATGCACTTTGTTCTCTGCACATTTAGCTGACTTTACCCATATCTAATCCCAAATCCCTTCTCCCATGAATACAAGGTGTAGAAATCGTCGGCTTTACCATGAACACCCTCACTGCCTTCTCGAACGCTCTTACACAGGTTGGACAAGGTGCCCTGCTTGGCCAGCAACACCAATCCGCAACCGGATAATGGATCACACATGGTTCTGTCAACCATTCTAATCCACCAACCACAAATTTACAATTCAAACTACGGTAACTAATACATTAAACCATGTATTACTATAACAAAAAATTATAAGCAATAATGCATGCCCATAGACGGCCTGACAATTCAATACTTCAAATTCTTCAGAGGAGCAGCACTAAGCAATCATGCTATCAGGAATTAATGCGGGACTCACAGATTAAACTATCAATAACCAGCAACCCGCAGAGGAGCAGCAGTAAGCAATCAGGATTTAATACGGGACTCATAGATTAAACTACCAACAATTCTTCAGAGGAGCAGCAGTAAGCAATCAGGATTTAATACAGGACTCATAGATTAAACTAGCAACAATTCTTCAGAGGAGCAGCAGTACAAACTAACCAGCAACCACACCAATTCGTATCATACAATCGTTTTCCACCAGCAAACAATTCAAGCAAGAATGCATAAACCATACAGTTTGAATTTAGTAACAATGGTATTCAAATTTATACTCCATTCCCCTCACCTCTTATTCGAACCAGGAGCATGGGGATTCATCTTCACGTTGACAGCTCAGACGTGGGAGGCGAGCTGTCCTTTCTCACCGCTGCCCTCAGCGCCTCGCTGCAGACTGGACCTTCGCCGCTCATCGCCGCTGCCAGCGCAGCGCTGCAGATTCGTCATTGGCCGCATCGCCGCCGCTCCTGACGCCCAGCAGACCCGCTCAAAACCGTTCCCTCCTGCAGCGCCACCTCCACCACCATTCGCCTTGTCCCATCTGTCGGCTAATCTTCTGGCACGAGACTCTTCTGACCTCAAAAATAGTGGATCTGTGGCTTGCAAGCAGAGAGAACTAAGCAGTCTGGCCTACAAACTTTAAATCATGTGGACGCTTCAAGAAATCGCATTGGAGCGGCATACCTGCAGATTGGCTGCAGGAGGAACTCCATGGCGCGTCGTCTCGCCTGTTCTTCTTCTCGCTCCCTCTCTCCTCTTGGCGAAAATGGCTGCGGCGCTGGGGGTAGAGGAGCCATAGATTTGCATTCAAGGCGAGTCTGGCGTCCTTTGACGGAAAGTAAACTTTCTGAGCCACGGATCAGATAGATTCCAGTGATTCTGACCCACGGCTCAGTCCGTTCACGTTGACGGCCGCCTATAACCTGGCCCACTTCACAGTTCTGATGCGTACGTATTATCATGCCCATGCATTTTCCTGCAGTCCAACCCGCAACGTATAAAGCATTAGCGCACATCCCCACGCCTTCACGGATGCACCTGATATCGTGCTCATATGAGCTCGGGCTCAATTACTCCACGTCCCTATCAATGCCACTTTTATTGAAATAAAAGATGCAAAACATTGTTCTAAATAACAACAAGCGAATCTTACCAAAATAAATTGACACTCCAAGCAAAATACATATCATGTGGTGAATAAAAATATAGCTCCAAGTAAAGTTACCGATGAACGAAGACGAAAGAGGGTATGCCTTCCGGGGCATCCCCAAGCTTAGGCTCTTGGCTATCCTTGAATATTACCTTGGAGTTCCTTGGGCATCCCCAAGCTTAGGCTCTTGCCACTCCTTATTCCATATTCCATCGAATCTTTACCCAAAACTTGAAAACTTCACAACACAAAACTTAACAGAAAACTCGTAAGCTCCGTTAGTATAAGAAAGTAAATCACCACTTCAAGGTACTGTGATGAACTCATTCTTTATTTATATTGGTGTTAAACCTACTGTATTCAAACTTCTCTATGGTTTATAAACTATTTTACTAGCCATAGATTCATCAAAATAAGTAAACAACACATGAAAAACAGAATCTGTCAAAAACAGAACAGTCTGTAGTAATCTGAATCAAACGTATACTTCTGGAACTCATAAAATTCTCAAATAAATTGCTGGACCTGAGGAATTTATCTATTAATCATCTGCAAAAATAATTAACTAAATAGCACTCTACAAATAAACATGGCAGCAATTCTCGTGAGCGCTAAAGTTTCTGTTTTTTACAGCATGATCAACAAGACTCTCCCCAAGTCTTCCCAAAGGTTCTACTTGGCACAAACACTAATTAAAAGCATAAAACCACATATAAACAGAGTCTAGATGAATTATTTATTACTAAACAGGAACAAAAATCAAGGAACAAAAATAAAGTTGGGTTGCCTCCCAACAAGCGCTATCGTTTAACGCCCCTAGCTAGGCATGATGATTTCAACGATGCTCACATAAAAGATAAGAATTGTAACATAAAGAGAGCATCTTGAAGAATATGACTAGTAAATTTAAGTCTAACCCACTTCCTATGCATAGGGATTTTGTGAGCAAACAACTTGGGGGAACAATAATCAACTAGCATAGGAAGGTAAAACAAGCATAACTCCAAAATTTTCAACATGTAGAGAGGAAACTTGGTATTATTGCAATTCCTACAAACATATATTCCTCCCTCATAATAATTTTCAGTAGCATCATGAATGAATTCAACAATATAACCAGCACCTAAAGCATTCTTTTCATGATCTACAAGCATAGAAATTTTATTACTCTCCACATAAGCAAAATTCTTCTCATTCGGGATAGTGGGAGTATCATAAGAGACTTGGATACTATAAATTGTTTCCACATTAAAAGAGTAATGTTCAGAAAAGGGGTAACCATAATCATGACAATTTTTATAAATATAATCCTCACTACTTTTTATAGCATATGTATCATCACAATAATCATCATAAGTAGGAGGCATGCTATCATCATTATAAATTTGCATATCAAAACTTGGGAGACTAAAAATATCATCTTCATTAAACATAGCCTCCCCAAGCTTGGGACTGACATTAATTGCAGCAAATATATTCTCAAAAACATCATCTTCGTCAAACATAGCATCCCCAAGCTTGGGCCTTTTCATATCATAAGCATAATCACTCTCATAATTAATGGTATGGATAGCACCAATAGTATAGCAATTATCATACTCTTCCAAGCAAGTGCCAAAAAGATTTTCAAGATCATAAGAAGTATCATTATCTTCCACAATTATATTTTCATGAGGCACAATAGTAATAGGAGCAGCATTATTTGGGGGAGATATCTTTTTACCTCTCTTCCTTTTTCTTTTCTTCTTCTTCACCACATCATGTGTGGGTTCAATCCTCGTTTTGGAGCTCCTTATTAATGAGATTGGTTGAATAGGAGGCTCCTCCTTGTTACCCGACTCATCATAAGAAATAATAAGAGGGTATTGGGAAGTCTCCTCCCTTTCATTAGTATTCTCTTCATCTTCTATTTGTTTTCTTTTCTTTATGTAGTTGGCAATATAAGGATTTTCAATACAATTCACCGCACAATACATATAAATTTCCTCTAGATCAACGGCGCCAGAAAAGAGCTTGATGTCTACTACACAACCTTCTTCTTGTAGATGTTGTTGGGCCTCCAAGTGCAGAGGTCTGTAGGACAGTAGCAAATTTCCCTCAAGTGGATGACCTAAGATTTATCAATCCGTAGGAGGCGTAGGATGAAGATGGTCTCTCTCAAGCAACCCTGCAACCAAATAACAAAGAGTCTTGTGTCCCCAACACACCCAACACAATGGTAAATTGTATAGGTGCACTAGTTCGGCGAAGAGATGGTGATACAAGTGGTATATGTATGGTAGATAAAGGTATTTGTAATCTGAAATTATAAAAACAGCAAGGTAACTAATGATAAAAGTGAGCATAAACGGTATTGCAATGATAGGAAACAAGGCCTAGGGTTCATACTTTCGGTAGTGCAAGTTCCCTCAACAATAATAACATAATTGGATCATATAACTATCCCTCAACATGCAACAAAGATTCACTCTAAAGTTACTAATAGCGGAGAACGAACGAAGAGATTATGGTAGGGTACGGAACCACCTCAAAGTTATTCTTTCCAATCAATCCGTTGGGCTATTCCTACAAGTGTCACAAACAGCCCTAGAGTTCGTACTAGAATAACACCTTAAGACAAAAATCAACCAAAACCCTAATGTCACCTAGATACTCCAATGTCACCTCAAGTATCTGTGGGTATGATTATACGATATGCATCACACAATCTCAGATTCATCTATTCAACCAACACATAGAACCTCAAAGAGTGCCCCAAAGTTTCTACTGGAGAATCACGACGAAAACGTGTGCCAACCCCTATGCATAGGTTCATGGGCGGAACCCGCAAGTTGATCACCAAAACATACATCAAGTGAATCACGTGGTATCCCATTGTCACCACAGATACGCACGGCAAGACATACATCAAGTGTTCTCAAATCTTTAAAGACTCAATCCGATAAGATTACTTCAAAGGGGAAACTCAATCCATTACAAGAGAGTAGAGGGGGAGAAGAAACATAAGATCCAACTATAATAGCAAAGCTCGCGGTACATCAAGATCGTGCCAAATCAAGAACACGAGAGAGAGAGAGAGAGAGAGAGAGAGAGAGATCAAACACATAGCTACTGGTACATACCCTCAGCCCCGAGGGAGAACTACTCCCACCTTGTCATGGAGAGCACCGGGATGATGAAGATGGCCACCGGAGAGGGATTGCCCCCTCCGGCAGGGTGCTGGAACGGGTCTAGATTGGCTTTCGGTGGCTACGAAGGCTTCTGGCGGCGGAACTCCCGATCTATTGTGCTCTCTGATGTTTTTAGGGTATATGGAGATATATAGGCGGAAGAAGTACGTCAGGGGAGCCACAAGGGGCCCATGAGGGTGGAGGGCGCGCCTAGGGGGGTGGGCGCGCCCCCCTACCTCGTGGCCTCCTCGAAGCTTCCACTACATGCACTTCAAGTCTTCTGGGCTTCTTTCCTTACAAAAATGGGTTCCGTGAAGTTTCAGGTCAATTGGACTCCGTTTGGTTTTCCTTTTCTTCGAAACCCTAAAACAAGGCAAAAATAGAAACTGGCACTGGGCTCTGGGTTAATAGGTTAGCCCCAAAAATGATATAAAAGTGTATAATAAAGCCCATAAACATCCAAAACAGAAGATAATATAGCATAGAGCAATCAAAAATTGTAGATACGTTGGAGACGTATCACTACCTTGCTGTTTTTATATTTTCAGATTACAAAAACCTTTATCTACCATCCATATTGCACTTGTATCACCATCTCTTCGCCGAACTAGTGCACCTATACAATTTACCATTGTATTGGGTGTGTTGGGGACACAAGAGACTCTTTGTTATTTGGTTGCAGGGTTGCTTGAGAGAGACCATCTTCATCCTACGCCTCCCATGAATTGATAAACCTTAGGTCATCCACTTGAGGGAAATTTGCTACTGTCCTACAAACCTCTGCACTTGGAGGGCCAACAACATTTACAAGAAGAAGGTTGTGTGGTAGACATCAACATATCATCGAGTTCTTTATTCATGCACCCCATAAAACTTTTTTGTTCTTTAAGCTCATTTCTGAAGAAATTATTATGCTCAAACTGCAAGGACATAAAACTTCTAACATTGTTTTCAATTTCTTCCAACCTTCTAAGGTGAGGATCAACAAAAGTATCAAAGTTTTCCATGTTATTACCACTATCCTTATCAACGATAACCTCCCCAATTTCAGACATGATGGCAGCAAGAGGCAAGCATAAAGAGGCGAATGAAAAAGAGGCGAATAAAACGGCATGGGTGAAGTGGGGGAGAGGAAAACGAGAGGTAAATGGCAAATGATGTATTGCGAGGGATAAGAGTTTGTGATGGGTACTTGGTATGTCTTGACTTGATGCAACCTCCTCGGCAACGGCGCCAGAAATCCTTCTTGCTACCTCTTGAGCATGCGTTGCTTTTCCCTTAAAGAGGAAAGGGTGATGCAGCACAGTAGCGTAAGTATTTCCCTCAGTTTTTAAGAACCAAGGTATCAATCCAGTAGGAGGTAACACACAAGTCACCTAGTACCTGCACAAACAAACAAGAACCTCGCAACCAACGCGATAAAGGGGTTGTCAATCCCTTCACGGTCACTTACGAAAGTGAGATCTGATAGAGATAGTAAGATAAATATTTTTGGTATTTTTATGATATAGATTGGAAAATAAATATTGCAAAATAAACGGTAATAGAAATAGCAAGTTGATATGAAAATAATATGATGGAAGATAGACCCGGGGGGCATAGGTTTCACTAGTGGCTTCTCTCAAAATAGCATAAGTGTTACGGTGGGTGAACAAATTACTGTCGAGCAATTGATAGAAAAGTGCATAATTATGAGAATATCTAGGCAAGATCATGTATATAGGCATCACGTCAGCAACAAGTAGACCGAAACGATTATGCATCTACTACTTTACTCCACATATCACCGCTATCCAGCATGCATCTAGAGTATTAAGTTCATAAGAACATAGTAACACATTAGGCAAGATGACATGATGTAGAGGGATAAACTCAAACTATATGATATAAACCCCATCTTTTTATCCTCAATGGCAACAATACAATACGTGCCTTGCTGCCCCTGCTGTCACTCGGGAAGGACACCGCAAGATTAAACCCAAAGCTAAGCACTTCTCCCGTTGCAAGAAAGATCAATCTAGTAGGCCAAACCAAACTGATAATTCGAAGAGACTTGCAAAGATATTTAAATCATGCATAAAAGAATTCAGAGAAGAATCAAATATTGTTCATAGATAATCTTGATCATAAACCCACAATTCATCGAATCTCGACAAACACACCGCAAAAAGAATTACATCGAATAGATCTCCAAGAGAATCGAGGAGAACTTTGTATTGAGATCCAAAGAGAGAGAAGAAGCCATCTAGCTAATAACTATGGACCCGAAGGTCTGTGGTAAACTACTCACACATCATCGGAGAGGCTATGGTGTCGATGTAGAAGCCCTCCGTGATCGATTCCCCCTCCGGCAGAGCTCCGGAAAAGGCCCCAAGATGGGATCTCACGGGTACAGAAGGTTGCGGCGGCAGAATTAGGGTTTCATGGTGCTCCTGGATGTTTTCGGGGTATATGGGTATATATAGGAGGAAGAAGTACGTCGGTGGAGCTGCAAGGGGCCCACGAGGGTGGGGGCGCGCCCCCTGCCTCGTGGCCTCCTCGCTTCTTTCTTGACGGCCACTCCAAGTCTCCTGGATCACATTTGTTCCAAAAATAACTCTCCCGAAGGTTTCATTCTGTTTGGATTCCGTTTGATATTCCTTTTCTGCGAAACACTGAAATAGGAAAAAACAACAATTTGCACTAGGCCTTTGGTTAGTAGGTTAGTCTCAAAAATAATATAAAAGTGTAAATTAAAGCCCATTAAAACATCCAAAACAGATAATATAATAGCATGGAACAATAAAAAATTATAGATACGTTGGAGACGTATTAGGGTCCACGAAAAAGCAAACTTGTCTATCCCACCATGGCCATCGCCCACGAAGGTCTTGCCTCACTAGGGTAGATCTTCACGAAGTAGGCGATCTCCTTGCCTGTACAAACTCGTTGGTTCAAATCCACAATCTTGACGGAGGCTCCCAAGTGACACCTAACCAATCTAGGAGACACCACTCTCCAAAAGGTAATAGATATTGTGTTGATGATGAACTCCTTGCTCTTGTGCTTCAAATGATAGTCTCCCCAACACTCAACTCTCTCTCACAGATTTGGATTTGGTGGAAAGATGATTTGAGTGGAAAGCAACTTGAGGAAGGCTAGAGATCAAGATTCATATGGTTGGAATGGAATATCTTGGTCTCAACACATGAGTAGGTGGTTCTCTCTGAGAAAATGTATGCTGGAAGTGTAGGCACGTTCTGATGGCTCTCTCCACTAATGAAGAGTGGGTGGAGGGGTATATATAGCCTCCACACAAAATCTAACTGTTACACACAATTCAGCAAACTCGATGGAACTGAATCAGAAAACCCGGTCAGACCGATTTAGTTCAAAATGTGAACGTTAGGCTTTTCGGCGGGACCGACATGTCAACTCGGTGGGACCGATTCCATTAGGGTTAGGGCATAACATAATCTCGATGAGACCGACTATGCAAACTCGGTAGGACCGACTTTGGTAATAAGCTAACCAGAGAGTTGGCCGGGTAAACTCGGTGGGACCGATTCGCTCATTTCGGTGAGACTGAAACGTTAGGAAAGGGAAACCGAGAGTTTGCATTGCGAACTCGGTGGGACCGATCACTCATCTCGGTTGGGCCGAAATGTTACGAAGGGAAACAGAGAGTTTGCAATCCCATCTCGGTGAGACCGAGATCCCTATCGGTGAGACCGAAGTGACTAGGGTTTCTGGCAGTGGCTATGTCAAGTGAACTCGGTGGCGCCGGATAGAACAATTCGGTGGGGCCGAGTTTAACTTTTGGTTTGGAACATATGTGGATATGAGAAAGTGGTTGAGGGTTTTTGGAGCATATCACTAAGCATTTTGAGCAAGTAAGCCATTAAGCAACACCTCATCCCCTTTTAATAGTATTAGCTTTTCCTATGGACTCAATGTGATCTTGGATCACTAAAATGAAAATGTAGAATCTTGAGCTTGAGCCAATATGTGTGCTTAGCATTTTGAGGGGTCCACATTCCTAATCCATGCCATGCCAATCGCTAAACTTTATGAAATGATCATCTTGAAATAGTATTAGTTCAATGAGCTATATGTTGTTAGTAATTACCAAAACCACCCAAGGATAGTTGCACTTTCAGAAGGAGAAACGACCCCCAAAACAACAGTCAGGATTCTCCGTCCTCTCTCATATATGGTGGATACACTCCCCCACTGATTTTTCGACCGTTGGTGATGGTCATTATTCCTCCTTCCCCTAGTGCATAACAAAGGTCTGGCACAAGGAGAAGAAGGAAAAATGACCCCCACGACAACAGTCTGGATTCTTCTTCTCTCATATATGGTGCATACTTTCTCCCTCGCTCATTTGTTGATTGTCATGTATGGATCCTTGATAGACTTAAAGTCAACTCGAAATGTCATTTAATTATCTTTCTAGAAAATCCAGGCCACTCGATATTTCCTACATATTCTAGCACAAGTCATGCCAAAATTCACGGAAAAATCCGACATGACCTTTGCTAAAAAAGGACATATCGAGCGCCTGAAATTTGCCGGAACGGAAATTAATCAACACTCCGGCAAAACATAGGCCACTCAGAGGTGTAACCTGCAAAATGGCCGACCACTTGGGCAAGCACATATCCCATTTGGGCAACACAAGATATACATGTTTATATCTACATCATATGAGCATTCAAACTTGATGGTCATTCCATTTCAATGGTTGAAAATATGAACAAAAACATTTCAAAATATCTTATAGGACTCATATTGATATGGAGATTTGGCGGGTCTCACCTCGAGGTCGGAGGGGGTTGGTGACGGGGGCGACAGTGGGGATGATGGAGGGGCTCCTTGATTTCTGTAAAAATAAAAACCCTATAAGCTATCAACTAATCAAATGCATACGCCTTGCATAGTGCTCTCCAATTTGAGAATTCAAAATAGGAGTAGTTCTCCAATTTGAGCATTCAATAAGCAAAACCAAATCATAAAATAAATTAGTATTCAAATTAGCATGCATTCAATAAGCAAAAGTAAATCATCTCTTGCTTCCGTACATCATCCAATATTATCACTAATACATCTCGAATAGTATCATACATATAACATCACTAATACAGCTAAAACCCTAGCGAACGATGGGTACCGGTGCGGGCGGTGGACACCCAAAAAGAAGGAACCATCACAGGATCATAGCTCCAGTGAGATCCCTGAAGAACCTGCGAGGTATTGGAGAACCTGCCCTCCAACGCAACCATGTAGCGACGGACGTGCTCGTCCTCCTCGCTGACACGGTGGCGTACCACCTCCGTGGGGTCCTCAAGCCTCCGCACCATCACTGGCCCACGCGACCGCCACCAAAGAAGGTTCGGGTTAACGACGGGCTGGCTCCTCACCAAGCTGCCCCCCCCCCCCCCCCGGAAGGTAGCACCTCCTAGTACCAGCCCAGCGGAGTCCAGTCCCGGGCATGGCCCCTCTGATCAAGCAGGCCTCCTCCGCCAAGTCGGCGACGAGGATGCGGGATAGACATCGTCAACGTCGATGCGGAAATAATTGCTTTAACTAAAAAAACTAGATCTATTAATTTTCTTACTAAAAATAAACTAGTTATATAGTAGAATTTTAATTAGATCACCAAATCTCATATACCTAAATTTCCTACTAAAAATAAACTAGTTCTATCAATTCAACTAGTTCAACTAAGCACTTACTATAAGTAAAAATAAACTAGTACTTACTAAAAATAAACTAGTTCAACTAGTTCTATTAATTTTCTTACTAATTCTATTAAACACTTACTAAAAACAGTAAAAGAAACTATATTGAATTTTTTCTCTAAACTAAACACTACTGCCCTAAATTAACATCTACTTAGTTACCTAACCTAATTAGCATCTACTTAGTTACCTAACCTACTTCCCTAACTAAAAAACATCTAATTAACAGTACCACTACTGCCCTAACCTAATTAACATCTACTTAGTTACCTAACCTAGTTAGTTTACCTAAGTTAACCTAGCTAGTTCACTTAGTTCACTTAGTTAACCTAATGAACTAAATTCACCTAAGTTAATTAACCTAGAGGGAGGAGGAGGGAGGAGGAGGAGTACCTCTCAGTGGAGGACGACCGACGCGAGGGGGGGAGGAGGGCCGGCGTGGGAGGTCGGTCGGCGGGGGAGGAGGCCGGCGCGGGGGAGGGTGGCCGGCGGGGGAGGAGAGCCGACGCGGGCGAGGGCGGCTGGTAGGAGAAGACCGGCACGGGGAACGACGGCGCGCGGGGGAGGGCGGCAGCGACGGCGCGCGAGTGAGAGTGTGTGAGCGGAAGAGTGAGGTCGAGCGCGGGCCGGAGCGTGGATAAGGAGCCCGTAGTAGTAGCGCTTGTATGTAGAAAGCGCTACTGCTACGTTCAATAGCAGTAGCGCTTCCTACATACAAGCGCTACTACTATGCCCGGCCTGCCGGCAACGGTCTGGCAATTGTAGTAGTGGCTTGTTTTATGAACACAGCGCTACTGGTAAGTGCATATTAGCAGCGCTTACCATGTGCAAGCGCTACTGATAAGTAGGCAACAGTTTCTTATAAAAAGTGCTACTACTAAGCTCCTATGTATAGGCATTTCCCTAGTAGTGCACATGCATGGTCCCTGTTGGATGATAAAAGTGGTCCGGACATGTAGTGTAGGTTTGAGGGTCCGTCTTGGAGATGCCCTTGGAGCTTGTCATGACATTGCAAGCCTAGCTAAAAAGATGGCTGAACTTGAAAGGCATGTCATGTTTCTTGATGTTTATCGCCTCATTGAGTTGGCATTGCTACTACTGGTAGCGATAGCAACAGTTGAAAGGGCCTTCTCATCAATGAAAACCATCAAGACTGAGTTGCGCATCAAGATGTCTGATGGTTGGCTTAATGACTTGACGGTGTGTTGCATTGAGCGAGGGATCTTCAGAAGTCTTGATCTTGGTAAAATTAAGGTAGATTTTTAAAGTGAGGGTAGGGCACTGCCGTTGCCTGGGTCTTCAAGACGTCATTGAAAACTCCATTATCGGTATGATTTAGATTGTTTTTCTATTGAAATATGTATACATTTTCATTGTAGTGTGCATTGTTGGTGTGTGTTGACTCTTTTTGGTTTTGCATCAAAAAATACTTTGATTAAGACTTCGCCCCACCTTAGAAATTTTCCGGCCTCTGCTACTTGGCGCCACAACGACGGCTGGGACAGCAGTGCGAGCGGCAGCGATGACAATGATATGGAAGACAACAGAGGTGCCGGTGGCCTCAGAGGCTCGGAGGCCGTGCCTACAAGGTCACTGTCAGCTACTATGCATGGTTTAGTTTAGGTTAGGTTTGTTTCAAACTTGTTAAATTTATCCGATTTGCATTTAATATATTGAACTTATTAACTGTGTTCAAATTTCATGTGGACATTTGGCGATCACGTTTGGATGGACTCTGCCTGGCCGGATACCGGTGAACACAAAATTTAGTGATCCGCGTTAGAGATGCCCTTATAGAGAGTAACCGATTTTAAAGACTTATCATTAGAACCGAAGTACAATTCCCTGGGAACTCGATCATACATAGGCTATTACACAAGTAGTGAAGTAGCTTGGTTTCGACACATACAAATCTAATCACTTACTGAACTTATAGGTAGCTGGCCAGGGCATAGCTTGGCCAGAATTAAGTGGGGAAACTAGAGCGGTCAGATGGGAATTGACGGCCGATATGAAGGTCTACAGCACCTGTGCAGTAGTAATTCGACTGCAGAGGAGCCGAACCCGGCCAGGGCATAGCTTGGCCAGAACATGCTCGCAATCAACCACAAACGGCGGGCATAGTGCGTTGCTACATGCACCTCGATCGCTAGTTTCCGGGGAAGACCTTGCGAGGCGCGGCAGCGGCGGCGGCCGGAAAGGTGGGCGCCACAGCGGCGACGGGGCCAGGGGAGCAGCACTCGGGCCTACCATCACAGCAGTAGAGGCGGCAGCAGGGGACCGGCATCACCTGGCCGTCGCTCGGGGCCAGCGCCAGGAGCACCAGCAAGAGGGTCACGCCGATCATTTTGGGAGCCATCGACGTGGTCGTGGTAGCCCTTTTGGCTCTCAGTGGTCTCGTGTGTCGGTGTGTGTGTGGTACTAGTAGTATGGCTGTGTGAGATGTGCTCGGTCGTCCTGGTCCTTGGTCTTTATATAGGCGTGAGCAGAGCAGGGCTTGAGAGTTGCGGCTCCATCTTGCATGTCTCCATTTAGAAGGGAAACCTAACCGCCTAGCTTTGGCAGGTCACATGGCCTCTGTTTTGCTCGTTGCAGGAAAGCGTGCTGCATGGTCTTGTCTTAGTCTGGTGCCTGCCTAAGTTGAAACGGACGTTGAGCTCATAAGTGTATAGTGTCTCTTTGGTTGATTCGTCCACACTACTTTTGTGTAAACATAGGTGATGTTCAGTGTGCAAGGACTACTTTTGTGTAAACAGATTTAGGAAAATTAGGTGTGTTTAGTGTGCAAGGACTATTTTTCTTGTAGAAAAAAAAAGGTGCCTGGAAATTTCCTCGGAAATACTAACGCCCACACGTGTGGCAGTTTTGCAACTCGCCCACACGCGTGGATCATCATCCAGTGTAGTTTGCATGAATCTTGACACACTGAGGCAGAATTTGCATGCCACGTAGGACGGGGCTGGTGTGTGGACGTTGGAGAGTTTGCACACATGCCCCGCACCATGCTGTTCACCAGCTGCGTTGTGTGGACGAACTAGTTTCTGCCCACACAACCACCACCTAGTCCATGCATGTGGGCGAACCGCTTTTCGCCCACACGTCACTCCTACATTGTAGATGGCAACTGCAGTTACGTAAACGTGATAAATAGGTAAACACACATGGCAACTGTGATTCTTTGTTAGACGGCAACTGCAGTTGCGCGTACGTGACAACCAAATAAACACACATGACAACTGTGATTAACCATACATGGCAACTATGGTTGGACCACACGTGGCAACTAGGTAAACACACATGGCAGCTACCGTTTGACCATATGTGGCAAGTAGTTAACCACACACGGCAACTGCGGTTTGATTACACGCGGCAACTATCATAAATTAGACATGACAACTATAGTTAACCAAAACAGATAGAGTTGCCATGTTTTTACAACTACACTTGCCATCCCGGATAACTATATCTGCCATCCAAGATGGCAACTAAATCGTCATCCCGCGGGTACCTAACTTAGCTGCGCCAGGACGTGTGGGCATTTTTGTTTCGTGCCACATGCGCGGGATGGAGATGAGTAGTACTTGTTGGACGTGTGTCACGAAGTAGCTGTGCCCACACGTGTGGGCAATTTTAATATCCGTCCACACACAGCTCGTGTGGGTTGTCTCCTGCTCATGCCACACATGGTGTGTGAGCATGTCTAATGTACCACACGTTTGGTGCATATCGGCGTCCAAATTTCCTTCATGCCAGTCACCTTTTCTAGTTCATTCCGAGCTCAACGGAGAAGATGCAGTCCTACTATCTATCTAGGGGGAAGTCATTGCCCCATTATCTATCTTTAAGGGTGGGGTGCACAGGGCCGGTCCTAAGATTTTAGGGCCGGGGTGGAAAAATTTATCCGGGGCCCTTTGTAAACCAAATGATAATTAACATATGCATGTTTACATATTTTTAAACAAAAGTTACTCTTAATATTTTATCGATGGAGTGCAAAACCAGCATGTCAACCGAGTTCTATGATCTAATTATATATGCTTATATTAAGTTTATCTTACTTTTGTTAAGATTTGGACAAGTTTCATGCGTATATTTCATAGTTTGCTACACAAAAGTTACTATTAATGTTTTATCGATGAACTGCTCTTGGTGGCGTGCAGCTAGAATTAAATTTATAATTTACAACACTAAAATGAATTTGGCCACCTAATTAGATTAAAGCGACCATGCATTCTCCAATTAGTTTCAGCTCGACTATCATCATTAATCCATGGATCCTAGTCATTCTCTCCCATTGTCTTTCATCAATCCCCAACAAAACCAGATTAATTAGTCAGAAGAACAACTACGTCCAACTCTTCTTCTCCGCTAATTCACTAACTCTCCTATTTCAGAAGGACAACTAGTCACCTATATAGCCTAGCTAGCTTTTGGAAGATGAATCAACACGATGCTTACCTGATCTGTTGTTCAAAACTGCCTGTTGGGACCGGCGGGCGGTGGTGTTGTTACTCCTGTCCACGGGGATGAAGAAGAAATTACCAGAGCCGCCGTTGGAGTAGGAAGCATCAGGAAGGCGTCCGCGGGAGGAGGCTGCGGCGGCGGGGTCGCCCTCGAGGTTTGAGGAGTCCTGCGTGGCTTGTCGATCGCTCATGTCGTCGTGCACGGGCCCACGAGAGGCAAACGGAAATTCCACCAATTTAGCGATCGCTGATTTACTTACCCCTGCTCCCTGTACGCTGCTGCATGTACACGCCGTTGTATTTAAAATTAGCCAAGAAATCATTTTTTTCAGGGGCCAAATACAACACAGAGCACACATACGTGGGGGCCCCTCTGTCTCGAGGGCCCGGGGCGGTCGTCCCTCCTCCCCCCATCAGGGCCGGCCGGGCCGGCCCTGGGTGCAGAGGATAGCCAGAGTTCTTCACTAGTGTGGCGGGGCTTAGAGGAATGGTCAGGGCGGCGGCAAGCAATGATGGTGGAGGGAGGTCTAAGAGAAGGGCGGGCCACCAGTCGCCAGAGGCAGGTGGTAAGGGTTGGCTCGGAGCGAGGGGGGGGGGGGTTTACACCATTAGGGAAGAAGAAGAAGATGAAGTGAAGCGGCTGGGAGAAGTGACCGAAGCAGAGGTGAATTTATTTTTAGGGACATGAGGGTAGACGGTCCCAGAGTTTGAGACACGTTTCGGTAAACAAAATATAATAATGTCAGGAGATTACTCTCCATGACGTGCAATTAATATATTAAATCGGTGCAGATTACCAATGTTCATCTCACTTGAATTTTTTCAAGAGGTTCCCAGAACAGCTAAAAACATTGCGACCAGGGAACTCGCCTCGCCCTCTACCAGTGCACTCCCAGCTAAAAGCACGTAACGAATGAACAAACGGCGGTGGAAAGGAAAACAGAAACACGACCTCGGCTCACATATACTATATCAACATCGGCTAGCTAGAGAACAACTCTCTCCTCAAGATGTATCGCCATATCAGTGCCCTCCGGCCATGACGGCGGCGTTGGAATTGCCCCTTGTTTTGGGCAGCAGGATGAGCGCCAGGATGGCGCAGATGAAGGCGAAGGCGCCGCCAATGCCGAACGCCGGCGTGTTGTCCTTCCCGAAGGCTTTGTCGAGGGGGCCGGCGGTGAGCGCGATGATAAGCTGCAACAAGGGCAATGAGAAAGAAACAGGTTAAAAGTCAGCCCCCAATTAACAAACAGCATGACGATCGAGTTGCCATGCCAATAGATTGAAAACCTGCGGCACGACGATGGCAATGTTGAGGACACCAATGGCGAGGCCTTGGCCTTGGCCATCATCCTCCTCCGCGGCAACGACTTCAGAAGCAACAGCCCATGGCACACTGAACAGCACCTGCACGAACAGCATTTTGGAAAAGAACAGTCGATCAGTGGGCGTGCAAATTAAAGCAGATCAAATTAGATCAGCAGCAGGAGGCATGGTGCGCGTGGACTCACGGCCTGTGGGATTCCGATGAGCGCGAAGAGCGTGAGCGCGATGGCCTTGAGCTTGGGGTCGGGCCCGGTGAGGTTGGCGGTCAGGGCAACGTTGTACCCCTTGGTGGAGATCAGGCCGACGACGACCATGGCCGTCATGATGCCGAACACCATGAAGTTGCTGATGGACCAGACGACCTTGGACGTGAGCTTGCGGCAGAGCTTGGGGATGAGGAAGGAGGTGGCCCCGAGGGTGATGGAGCTGAGGAGCAGGCCGATGGCGCCCTCGCGGACGCCGGCGTCGTAGACGGACGACTTGGGGCCCTGCGGCACGCCGTGGTAGATCTCCCGGCCCATCCAGTCGGTGTCGTACTGGAAGAAGGGGAACCAGGCGAGCTGAAGAGAAACAAAACAGAGCGGCAGGACAATGTCAGTCGGATGAACTGGTGTTGGACCGACGGGTGCATGGCATGAGGACGATCGGCGTGCAGTGCAGCTATAGTACGTACCCAGGTAATGGCCGTGACGGCGAGAACTTTGAACATGGAAGGGGGGAGGTTCCTCAAGCTCTTGAAGAGGTCGCCGAAGGCGGAGAAGCACCCGCGGCCGGAGGCGGCCTGGACGTCGGCCTTGTCGAGCTGCTTCTCGCCGGCGAGGTACATGGTGACCGTCATGCTTATGACGATGAGGATCACAGCGGTGAGGAAGGCGCCCTTGAGGTTTGCGCACGCGTCGCAGCACGCCGAAGATTTCAGCCAAGGGAACCACCTGCAACCAACGGCGTGAGTCAGTCGGTCCGTCCACGCCGGGAAGAGAGAAGAAGAAGAAGAAGAAGAAGAAAAGAACTTACTCGTGCCACTTGCCGTTGGCGCCGGCCGTGTAGCCGAGGACGTTGCCGATGGCCATCCAGAGGCAGAAGACCGCCTGGCCGACGTTGGGGCCATGGTTCCCAGCTGCACCCAATCGAGCTCCTCTGATCAGTATACATGACAAGAAACATCGACATTGAAGGAAGGCGGCCGGAGCTTGAGCTGGCTTGAACGCTCACCGGAAAGATCGGCCATCATGGCACGAGCCGGCCCCTGGACGGTGTTGTTGGCGAAGTCGAGGAACCAGAAGCCAACAATGTAGATGGCGGCGGCGGCCCATCGCGGGCCCGTGCTCACGCTGCAGTGCTCCTTGGTGTCGCCGAGCGCGCGCCCGATGTCCGCAGAGAAGCCGATGAGCAGCACCTGCACGTTAGTTTGGGCCAATCAGCACAATTAATCGACGGCGTTAGCAAAATTAAAGACCGATTGGCAGCTCGAAGAAGAAGGAAAGAAGGTGATTAATTTGGTGACTTACCGAGACGCAGATTATTAGGCATCCGACGAGGATGAATGGCCGCCGCCGGCCCATCCTGGCGGTGCACCGGTCGCTGTAGTAGCCGACGATGGGTTGCACCTGGCCATGGCGAACCGATTAGCAAATTAATTAATTAATGCCATTTTTAGCCCTTTCCTTTTTAGTGTCTCGGGTTTGGTAGCCGGGGAATAATGAGCAGATATGAAAACGATCGGTCCATTACCCTTTTACTACGTGAATATTTTCAGCAGATTTGCGTGGTAGTTTCAGATTTTCAAGATTCCGTGCCTTAACAACAAATTCTCTTATTTTTTTCACCGAACTTTGAAAAGGAAACGGAAGCAAGAAAAAGAAAACCAGTGATGGGGATGAAATCGCACGAAAACTCACCACAAATCCAGCGATGGGACCGCAAATCCAGGTCAGGGAGACGTACTGGTGGGGAATCCCAAGCGTCTGCAACCCAAAGATGAACGCGAGATATCAGAGAAAAACAATCACGGCAGCAAGAACATCGAGGAAAAAGATGTAACAAAGGGGATGTAGGAGCTCAACAAGGGGAAATTAACCAGCAGCATCGACGTACCTGGGAGTAGGGCGAGAGGAGGGAGAGCTGCAGCGCCCAGCCGTACTGGATGCCGCCGGAGACCATGCAGGCCATGAACAGCCGGAGGAGCCCCCACAGCTTCTTCTGGCCGTCGGCATTGTCGCCGCCGCCCTCGATCTGGCGGACCTTCTCCAAGGACAAGGCCAGCTCGACCATGCTGGCCTCCTTGGCGTCGCTCCGGCCGTCCTCCATGGCCGAGGCGCGACAACTGCTGGCTCTACGGGAAGACAAGCGGGCGTTGGGCGGAAAGGAGCAGGGGGGCGAAGCGAGAGACGGAGATGGATGGGACGGACGAGCAAAGCCCGAGGTTGAAGGGGGGGTTTTAAAGAGGACGCGGCGCAAATCCCTTGCGCGTGGGGTTAATGGCGGCTGGCCCACGCGCAGTGGCACGCGCGGATGGCTCCGTCCGTGTGGTTTTATCTGCTCGGAGTATTACCATCTTACCATTTATTCGTTTCTTGCTGAAGGAGTACATATTGGGAGGTTGGTCGGTGGGTATATATGGAAGCCAATTATGGCCATTGACTATGGTGTTGTGTGTATGAGTTGTTGGCCTTATCCGCTCGTTTGTCCCCACCATTCATGATAATTGCATCGATTGGAAGACAAATATAATTTATCGTTAATACCTTAATTTTTTTTTACCATTGGCTTAGTTGTGTCTTTGCCACAGGATAATTGGGTCCATCAACTCTTAGCGACATGACTTTACATGTTGAGTGAGGATACGCTATATGTGAAAAACTAATTATGATTGTTGACTATGGCGTTGTATGTATGAGTTGGCCTTGCATCCGCTCATTTGTCGTAACCGTCCATAATAATTATACGGGTTGGAGACAGTTGTGATTTTTTATTAATACGCTAATATTTTCTTAGCATTGGCTTGGCTGTCTCTACCACCAGGCAACTGGGTTATGTGTCTGCTCATTTGTCCCCACCGTCCATGATAATTACACCGTTTGGAGACAGGTATGATTTATCATTAATATATTAATATATTTTTACCACTGAGTTAGCTTTGTCTTTGCCATGTGATTTCTCATTAATATATTAATATATTTTTACCACTGAGTTAGCTTTGTCTTTGCCACCGGACAACTGGGTTCACCAACTCTTAGCGACGTGACTTTACATGGTGAGTGAGGGTACGCTATATGTGCAAAACTAGTTACGGTCGTTGACTACAGTGTCATATGTATGCGTTGGCTTTGTATTCGCTCATTTGTCGCAGCTATCTATAATAATTATACCGGTTGGAGACAGGTGCGATTTATCATTAATACATTAATATTTTCTTACCATTGGCTTAGCTATCTCTGCCACCATGCCAACTCTCAATGACATAACTTTACACGGCGAATCAAGCTATTTTGCCAACAGCATGTTGTGAATCAAAAAAAATAGTTGAACCAGCTTGTTTCTTAACGACGAAGATTTCACAAAAATAAACCTTCTAGAAAAGATCAAGAGCAAAGCCAACTTTTTTTAGGAAGAAATTATCCTACCAAATGATGGATTTTAGCACTAGTACAAGTTCATGCAACATGTTTCAAATCCAAGTGTGGCGGGGGAGTTGCGGGCGTGCGGTTATGCTCACCAGGTCAAGCACGAGGGTGCATTTTAGTAAAAATATTGTTGCTAATGATAGATGACATGTCACGTCAGTTGTATATTTATAAGTTGACCTTATTTGAAATGTTATATCTATTAGAGACCAATGTGATTTAACATTGGTGTATATATTATCTGATTCTTTGACTAGATAGATGGTGTTTTTGTTATAAAGCAATTAACACACGTCGATTAGGGAATCTCCGCGAACCAACGTATGATTGGATGGTTACGTGTACAGTGGTATCCTCAGACCATCAAGCATTCAAGTCCTGGTGCTCGCATTATTTTAGGATTTTTGGCTATACGTGTTCAGTGGGAGGAGACGTGTTCCCGTCGTCTACGCGGCGACTACGATGACTTTGTAAAACCTCAAGATGATATGCCGGCTCGGTCTCTCGAAGATGCTCATAGGGGTAGGGTGTGCGTTTGTGCATTCATAGGAGTGAGTGTATGCGCATATATATGAGCACTATATATGAGCACTTGCGTCTGTACCATGTTCAAAAAAGATATATTAGAAAATCTCCACATATGTAACCCGACAGATATCATGTCTCTTCCTTTCCTTGCATTATAAGAGAAGGGAGGAAGGAGAAAAAGGCGGACGAACCAGTGACCGTTAGTGCACGTCGATAGAGGAGGTGATCCATTCTCCCCGCTTAACTGTGGCACAACCGACCAAGGCGTGGCAAGCCCCCTCCCAGCGGTGACACCCCCCTGCTTCGACATGACACACGGTGACGTTGACCCAGGCCACTGAAGTCAGAAATAACCTTTATGAAGCCATGAACAATGACATGCAGATAACAGGAAGTGCAACATCAATACTTGATGATTGTTATTTCATGACTTCAGAATTTGCCAAAGTGGTGTTCGAACATGAGTTTCATGAGGCGAACGCTATTGCCCAGCAAAGTTCGATGAAGCTAGTTCCTTAGATTGAACTTCCACCCCCTCAATTGTATCTCTTTTGGTTAATGATGTAATGATTTATGCCAATGAAGAAAGAGATACGTTTTGATGGTAAAAAAACAGAACTTTGTAGATTAACCTTCTGGCTTACGACATTTTATACAAGAGCAGACAGACTCATGCACTTTGTAGTTTAACCCAAAGTTTGGTGTTTTCAGCACTATTAATCATCCCGTTATTCTTATTATCGTTGATCGAGATGGTGGATAAGCAGATCAGGTGGAGTGGCTCAATGGGATCAAGTGTAGCGGTTCGAAAGGGGTTCACCTTAATGATCCACCTCCACTGTTATTTGGATGAGCCGACCAAAAGGTTTTTAAATCCCATGCGAAGGCACCCGCAATCTACTAAAGCACCATCGATCGGGCTAAGCCAAATGGTCGTATAGGATACGACCAAAGCCAAAAAATCGACATCGGTTGGATTTAAAAAAAAGAATAAAAGGAACAAAAAGACAGATATGGTCTCACCCACTAGTTTGGGGTGTCCCGTTTTCGGTCAATACTAGTTTTCTTTTCTGCTTAGCTTTTAGCTATCTAGTTTTTATGCATATGTGTTCTAACAGTAATTTAGTGTACGGTAAGTGCATTGTGTATCAAGGTATATGTATCGGCAATTTGTAAATTGATATGCGTTGGTCGATGCCCGATCATTTTTTACAACATAATTATGGGCATGAAGATTTCATGCAGGATAGTTTGGACATATCAAAGAAAGATTTTGCTGAGGTTTCCATTGACAACAGCAAATTTCGGACCTCGATGATGGATGTCAAGATTAACTTGATAGCTCGGGATCTCTAATTTGTTGTGATCAACACAGGGGGTGATGATACCTGGAGTGCAAAGGGAATGGATATTCATCAAATTCCATGACTTTGAGTCTATCGAAGCATGCAACTATGTTGTGCACCAAGGCAACTTGAAGTTAAAATTCTACAATAGTGCGGTTTTAGATGCGGATCTCATCAAGAAATGCTCTTCACGTTTAGTTCTTCAATGAGGATTTGGCAATATCATCGGTGGTAAAGAAAAGTGTAAATGGTATGAGAAGCGGAATACGAATGGAGCTCAAAAGGGCAATAGTTATTTCAAGAGAAATGACAAGGGTAGCAACTTTGAAGGTTGCTATACATGCGTGGTTGTACGACTCACGTTGTGAGGAAATGCGATACTTTCATGTATTTGGTGGATTTGTACATGCATCAATTAGCTAAGGGCAAAAGGCCCATGGAAACTAGTGTAAAGCCTCCTTCGCTGGACTAAACGGTGATTTTCCAATTACTAAAAATTCCCAAGGTGTTTCCTCGTTGTGCTTATGTAATTTCTCCAAAAGGGTTTTATTTAACAGAAACTTAGAAATGGGATGGGTGGATAAGTTGGATAACACAGCATTCAATGAGATAGTTCTTCCCCTCATAGAAACAAACATTACCTTTTCAGGCATCAAACCGTGTAGTAGATATTTAGCTCCCAGCCCAATCCACATATCTTAAGGAGAACTAATAAGGAAGTGGTTTATTTACAGCCAAACAAATCAGCATACCACTTAATCACCTCATCATTGGCACCATGGTTCACTTATTACGAAAGTTAATTTTAAGGCTAGGCATAAGCTTAAAAATTTAACTGCTGCTGCTAACTGAATAACCGTAATTTACGGGGGGTATTGTTCAGGTGAGGACGCGAGACTGGGGTAGAAAAATGGAGTTACATCTGGAACGGACGAGAAGGTGCCCATAAATGGCAGGAACGCGCAGGAGATGGTTTATGTCTGTCTAGGAAAATGAACCTTTCAAACATTAAGGTGATCTTATCCAATTTGCAAGGTCGGGAGAGATTTACCTGCGCACGTCTATCCCTGTTTCCTAGGGCTGGCATTTAATTCTTCGATGGGTCAAACTTATCCAATTAAAATTTTCCTCTCCATGAAGAAAATATTGGATAAGGATAACGGATTAGGCTCCTGTATAAATATACCATCTTCTAATATTAAGTATTAACAAATTGGGGTACATATATAACTGATTTTGTTTGCGGCAATAACTGATTTTTATTTGATACTACTTATAAAGACATGCATGGTCTAGACACAGATATTCCAACAATATTACAATACCATATATTTATACGTGGGGACTTGGCACTTAAGATCTTACAAATTCTTTGCTTGCCTCTGTGCGTTGGCAAGAGATTTAAGGAAACACTAACGCTTACACGTGTGGCAGTTTTACAAGTCGTTCATACGCGTGGATCATCTTTCAATGCAGTTTACACGAATTTTAATACATTGAGACAGAATTTGCATGTCACGTAGGACGGGCCTTGGTGTGTGGATGTTGGAGAGTTTGTCCACACGTCTGCATCATGTTGTTTGTCAGCTGCGTTGTGTGGGCGAACCAGTTTCTGCCCACACAGCCATCACCTAGTCCATGCGTGTGTGGACGAACTGCTTTTCATTCACACGATACTCCTACGTTGTGGATGGCAACTGCAGTTACGCAAACATGGCAACTAGGTAAACACACATGGCAACTGTGATTCTTTGCTAGACGGCAACTGCAGTTACGTGGCAACCAGATAAACACACATGGCAACTGTGATGAACATACATGACAAGTATGGTTGGACCACACGCGGCAACTAGGTAAACACACATGACAACTATTGTTTGACCATATGTGGCAAGTAGTTAATCACACACGGCAACTACGATTTGATTATATGCGGCAACTACCATAAATTAGACATGGCAACTATATAGTCAACCAAAATAGATAGAGTTGCCATGCTTTTACAACTACACTTGCCATCCCGGATAACTGCATCTGCCAACCAGGATGGCAACTAAGTCGTCATCTCGCGGGTACCTAAGGTAGCTGCGCCAAGACGTGTGGGCATTTTTACTTCGTGCCACACGCGCAGGATGAAGATGAGTAATATTTGTTGGGCGTATGGCACGAAGTAACCACGCCCACACGTGTGGGCAATTCTAATGTCCGTTCACACACAGTCCGTGTGGGCTGCCTTCTGCTCACACCACACACGGTATGTGAGCGTATGTCAAATATACCACACGTGTGGTGGATATCGGAATCCTTCAAGAATGAAAGCACTCAACGCTGGCCTTTGGCACTCTCTCACCTTGTATTTGAACTACTCAATAATTCGTGCGATCGTGGTCCTCATCCACTGCAGCGGATCATGGTTGCCTTCCAAATATAGCATAGTTACGTGAAGCGGATAAGCACGTACTCATCATATTTATGATTACCTTCCAAGCATAGCATAGCATAGGCATGCGAAGGAAACAAACTCACCGTTTACATGAGAAGGTGTGTGTGGGGGTGGGGGGAGGGGGGGGGGGGCGTTCGTGGGGAACGAAAAACTAAGAGCATCTCACTCTTTATAACCGCAAGCACGGATAAGGACCAGTGACGCCATGGTTTGAGGGGTAAAATAGGTTGCGGCCGAACAAAGCCCTCAAATGAACCCATAAAAAAGCATTTTCGGGCAAAATAAAGAACACATTGCATAGTTTGATCATCCATAGATTAAAGTACACAATACATGGTTCATAGTTTGATTATCCTACCCTAACACTAGACAAGAGGCGGTGACGCTGCGGCGGCGGCGGCGCTCACTTGTCGTCGTCAGAGCCTAGATCGATGTAGATCTTGGCTTGCTCGTTGGCTCCGTGGCGCCATGCCGCCTGCTTGGCGTCGAACTCGCGCGCGGCGGCAAGCCCCTATTCATAGAGGAGCGCGTTGATCTCCTCCTCCCGTCGACGACGCGCCTTCGCCTCTTTTGTGCTCACGCGCGTTGTGCGCGGCAAGCGCCGCTTCGATGGCATTCACCTCGGGCCCGACGACGCTGCGGCAGCGCGGGCGCTCCTCCTCCTCCGGCTTTGTCTTCACGGCGCGGAGCGGCGGAAGCTAAGATCGTAAGGCTCCCTCTTCAGCGGAAGAAGCGGCGCGCCCAAAGAGCTCCTCGCATCGTAGGCAAGCCGAGCTTGCCGCCGGTCGTACTCCTCCATCTCGCTGCGGAGAAGGGACGACGACGGCTCAAGGCCTGGGTTGGTGTACCGCCTGTTGGAAATATGCCCTAGAGGCAATAATAAATTGATTATTATTATATTTCCTTGTTCATGATAATCGTTTATTATCCATGCTAGAATTGTATTGATAGGAAACTCAGATACATGTGTGGATACATAGACAACACCATGTCCCTAGTAAGCCTCTAGTTGACTAGCTCGTTGATCAATAGATGGTTACGGTTTCCTGACCATGGACATTGGATGTAGTTGATAACGGGATCACATCATTAGGAGAATGATGTGATGGACAAGACCCAATCCTAAGCATAGCACTAGATCGTGTAGTTCGTATGCTAAAGCTTTGCTAATGTCAAGTATCATCTCCTTAGACCATGAGATTGTGCAACTCCCGGATACCGTAGGAATGCTTTGGGTGTGCCAAACGTCACAACGTAACTGGGTGGCTATAAAGGTACATTACAGGTATCTCCGAAAGTGTCTGTTGGGTTGGCACGAATCGAGACTGGGATTTGTCACTCCGTGTAAGCGGAGAGGTATCTCTGGGCCCACTCGGTAGGACATCATCATAATGTGCACAATGTGATCAAGGAGTTGATCACGGGATGATGTGTTACAGAACGAGTAAAGAGACTTGCCGGTAACGAGATTGAACAAGGTATCGGGATACCGACGATCGAATCTCGGGCAAGTATCGTACCGATAGACAAAGGGAATTGTATACGGGATTGATTAAGTCCTTGACATCGTGGTTCATCCGATGAGATCATCGTGGAACATGTGGGAGCCAACATGGGTATCCAGATCCCGCTGTTGGTTATTCACCGGAGAACGTCTCGGTCATGTCTGCATGTCTCCCGAACCCGTAGGGTCTACACACTTAAGGTTCGATGACGCTAGGGTTATAAAGGAAGTTTGTATGTGGTTACCGAATGTTGTTCGGAGTCCCGGATGAGATCCCGGACGTCACAAGGAGTTCCGGAATGGTCCGGAGGTAAAGATTTATATATGGGAAGTCCTGTTTTGGTCACCGGAAAAGTTTCGGGGTTTATCGGTAACGTACCGGGACCACCGGGAGGGTCCCGGGGGTCCACCAAGTGGGGCCACCAACCCCAGAAGGCTGCGTGGGCCAAGTGTGGGAGGGGACCAGCCCCTAGGAGGGCTGGTGCGCCCCCCACAAGGGGCCCAAGGCGCAAGAAAGAGTGGGAGGGGGCAAACCCTAGTCCAGTTGGGCCTTAAGGCCCACCTAGTGGGCTCCTTCCCCTCTCCCCCCTCTTGGCCGCCACCCTTGGCCCCATCTAGGGCTGCCGCCCCCCTAGGGGTGGGAACCCTAGAGGGGGCGCAGCCCTCCCCTTCCCCTATATATATGAGGCCATAGGGCTGCCCACAATACGCGATCAGATCTCTCTCGGTGCAGCCCTGCGTCTCTCTCTCCCTCCTCTTCTGTGGTGCTTGGCGAAGCCCTGCAGGATAGCCACGCTCCTCCATCACCACCACGCCGTTGTGCTGCTGCTGGAAGGAGTCTTCCTCATCCTCTCCCTCTCTCCTTGCTGGATCAAGGCGTGGGAGACGTCACCGGGCTGTACGTGTGTTGAACGCGGAGGTGCCGTCCGTTCGGCACTTGGTCATCGGTGATTTGAATCACGACGAGTACGACTCCATCAACCCCGTTCACTTGAACGCTTCCGCTTAGCGATCTACAAGGGTATGTAGATGCACTCTCCTTTCCCCTCGTTGCTAGTTTCTCCATAGATAGATCTTGGTGACACGTAGGAAAATTTTGAATTTCTGCTATGTTCCCCAACAGTGGCATCATGAGCTAGGTCTATTGCGTAGATTCTATGCACGAGTAGAACACAAAGTAGTTGTGGGCGTTGATTTTGTTCAATATGCTTGCCGTTACTAGTCTTATCTTGATTCGGCGGCATCGTGGGATGAAGCGGCCCGGACCGACCTTACACGTACTCTTACGTGAGACTGGTTCCACCGACTGACATGCACTAGTTGCATAAGGTGGCTAGCGGGTGTCTGTCTCTCCCACTTTAGTCGGATCGGATTCGATGAAAAGGGTCCTTATGAAGGGTAAATAGCAATTGGCATATCACGTTGTGGTCTTTGCGTAGGTAAGAAACGTTCTTGCTAGAAACCCATAGCAGCCACGTAAAAACATGCAAACAACAATTAGAGGACGTCTAACTTGTTTTTGCAGGGTATGCTATGTGATGTGATATGGCCAAAGGATGTGATGAATGATATATGTGATGTATGAGATTGATCATGTTCTTGTAATAGGAATCACGACTTGCATGTCGATGAGTATGACAACCGGCAGGAGCCATAGGAGTTGTCTTTATTTATTTATGACCTGCGTGTCAACTTAAACGTCATGTAATTACTTTACTTTATTGCTAACCGTTAGCCATAGTAGTAGAAGTAATAGATGGCGAGGCAACTTCATGAAGACACGATGATGGAGATCATGATGATGGAGATCATGGTGTCATGCCGGTGACGATGATGATCATGGAGCCCCGAAGATGGAGATCAAAAGGAGCAAAGTGATGATGGCCATATCATGTCACTATTTGATTGCATGTGATGTTTATCATGTTTATACATCTTATTTTCTTAGAACGACGGTAGTAAATAAGATGATCCCTTATTAAAATTTCAAGAAGTGTTCTCCCCTAACTGTGCACCGTTGCGACAGTTCGTGTTTCGAAGCACCACGTGATGATCGGGTGTTAGATTCTAACGTTCACATACAACGGGTGTAAGACAGATTTACACACGCAAAACACTTAGGGTTAACTTGACGAGCCTAGCATGTACAGACATGGCCTCGGAACACAGAAGACCGAAAGGTTGAGCATGAGTCGTATAGAAGATACGATCAACATGAAGATGTTCACCGATGTTGACTAGTCCGTCTCGCGTGATGATCGGACACGGGCTAGTTGACTCGGATCATGTAATCACTTAGATGACTAGAGGGATGTCTATCTGAGTGGGAGTTCATAAGATGAACTTAATTATCCTGAACATAGTCAAAAGGATTTTGCAAATTATGTCATAGCTCACGCTATAGTTCTACTGTTTAGATATGTTCCTAGAGGAAAATTAGTTGAAAGTTGATAGTAGCAATTATGCGGACTAAGTCCGTAAACTGAGGATTGTCCTCATTGCTTCTTAGAAGGCTTATGTCCTTAATGCACCGCTCAGTGTGCTGAACCTCGAACGTCGTCTGTAGATGTTGCGAACATCTGACATACACGTTTTGATAACTACATGATAGTTCAGTTAAACGGTTTAGAGTTGAGGCACCAAAGAAGTTTTGAAACGTCGCGAAACATATGAGTTGTTTTGAGGGCTGAAATTGGGATTTCAGGCTCGTGCCCACGTCAAGAGGTATAAGACCTCCGATGACTTTCTTAACCTGCAAACTAAGGAGAAAAGCTCAATTGTTGAGCTTGTGCTCAGATTGTTTGAGTACAACAATCATTTGAATCGAGTGGGAGTTGATCTTCCAGATAAGACAGTGATGGTTCTCCGAAGTCATTGCCACCAAGCTGCTAGAGCTTCGTGATGAACTATAATATATCAGGGACATATATGATGATCCTTGAGATATTCGTGATGTTTGACACCACAAAAGTAGAAATCAAGAAGGAGCATCAATTGTTGATGGTTGGTGAAACCACTAGTTTCAAGAAGGGCAAGGGCAAGAAGGGATACTTCATGAAACGGCAATTCAGCTGCTGCTCTAGTGAAGAGACCCAAGGTTGAACCCAAACCCGAGACTAAGTGCTTCTGTAATAAGGGGAACAGCCACTGGAGCAGAATTACCCTAGATACTTGGTAGATGAGAAGGCTTGTAAAATCGATAGAAGTATATTGGATATACATTGTGTTAATGTGTACTTTACTAGTACCCCTAGTAGCACCAGGGTATTAGATACCGGTTCGGTTGCTAAGTGTTAGTAACTCGAAATAAAAGCTACGGAATAAACGGAGACTAGCTAAAGGTGAGCTGACAATATGTGTTGGAAGTGTTTCCAATGTTGATATGATCAAGCATCGCACGCTCCCTCTACCATCGAGATTGGTGTTTGCGTTGAGCATAGACATGATTGGATTATGTCCATCGCAATACGGTTATTCATTTAAGGAGAATAATGGTTACTCTGTTTATTTGAATAATGCCTTCAATGGTCTTACACCTAAAATGAATGGTTTATTGAATCTCGATCGTAGTGATACACATGTTCATGCCAAAAGATAGTAATGATAGTACCACCTACTTGTGGCACTGCCACATAAGTCATATCGGTATAAAACGCATGAGGAAGCTCCATGTTGATGGATCTTTGGGCTCACTCGTTTTGAAAAGTTTGAGACATGCGGACCATGTCTATTGGTGTATATGCATGAAGAAACTCCATGCAAATGGACTGTTTGAACTCACTTGATTTTGAATCACTTGAGACATGCAAATCATACCACATGGGCAAGATGACTGAAAGCCTCGGTTTCAGTAAAATGGAACTAGAAAGCAACTTGTTGGAAGTAATGCATTTTGATGTGTGCAGTCCAATGAGTGCTGAGGCATGTAGTGGATATCGTTATGTTCTTACTTCACAGATGATTTTGTTGAGTATATTTACTTGATGAATCACGAGTCTGAATTATTGAAAGGTTCAAGTAATTTCAGGGTGAAGTTTAAAGATCGTCGTGACGAGAGGATAAAGTATCTATGATATGATCATAGAGATGAATATCTGAATTACGAGTTTGGCACAGAATTAAGACATTGTGGAAATTGTTTCACAACCAATACAGCCTGGAACACCATAGTGTGATGGTGTGTCCGAACATCATAACTGCACCCTATTGGATATGATGCATACCATGATGTCTCTTATCGAATTACCACAATAGTTTATGGGTTAGGCATTAGAGACAACCACATTCACTTTAAATAGGGCACCACGTAATTCCGATGAGATGACACCGTATGAACTATGGTTTAGAGAAACCTAAGCTGTCATTTCTTAAAAGGTTTGGGGCTGCGACGCTTATGTGAAAAGTTTCAGGCTGATAAGCTCGAACCCAAAGCGGATAAATGCATCTTCATAGGACACCCAAAACAGTTGGGTATACCTCCTGTCTTAGATCCGAAAGCAATAAGGGATTGTTTCTAGAATCGGGTCCTTTCTCGAGGAAAAGTTTCTCTCGAAAGAATTGAGTGGGAGGATGGTGGAAACTTGATGAGGTTATTGAACCATCTCTTCAACTAGTGTATGGCAGGGCACAGGAAATTGTTCCTGTGGCACCTACACCAATTGAAGTGGAAGCTTATGATATTGATCACGAGACTTCGGATCAAGTCACTCCCAAACATCGTAGGATGACAAGGATGCGTACTACTTCTGAGTGGTACGTAATCCTGTCTTGGAAGTCATGTTGCTAGACAACAATGAACCTACGAGCTATGGAGAAGCGATGGTGGGCCCGGATTCCGATAAATGGCTCGAGGCCATAAAATCCGAGAGAGGATCCATGTATGAAAACAAAGTGTAGACTTTGGAAGAACTACTTGATGGTCGTAAGGCTGTTAAGTACAGATGGATTTTAAAAGGGAAGACGGACAATGATGGTAAATGTCACCATTCAAGAAAGCTCGACTTGTTGTTAAGATGTTTTCCGGCAAGTTCAAGGAGTTGACTATGGTGAGACTTTCTCACTCGTAGCGATGCTAAGAGTCTGTTGGAATTATATTAACAGTTACTGCACTATTTATGAAATCTTGCAGATAGGATGTCAAAACATTGTTTCCTCGACGATTTATGAGGAAAGGTTGTGTGTGATACAACCGGAAGGTTTTGTCAATCCTGAAATATGCTAATAAGTATGCAAAGCTCCAGCAATCCTTCTAAGGACTGGAGTAAGCATCTCGGAGTTGGAATGTATGCTTTGATAAGATGATCAAAGATTTTGGTTTATACAAAGTTTATGAGAAATTTGTATTTCCAAAGAAGTGAGTGGGAGCACTATAGAATTTCTGATGAGTATATGTTGTTGACATATTGTTGATCAAAAATGATGTAGAATTTCTAAGAAAGCATATAGGGTTATTTGAAAAGTGTTTTTCAATTGAAAGCCTGGATTAAGCTACTTGAACATTGAGCATCAAGATCTATAAGGATAGATCAAAAACGCTTAATGGTACTTTCAAATGAGCACATACCTTGACATGATCTTGAAGGTGTTCAAGATGGATCAGTCAAAGAAGGAGTTCTTGCCTGAGTTGTAAGGTATGAAGTTAAGACTTAAAGCTCGACCACGGCAGAATAGAGAGAAAGGACGAAGGTCGTCCCCTATGCTTAAGACATAGGCTCTACAGTATGCTATGCTGTGTACCGCACCTGAAGTGTGCCTTGCCATGAGTCAGTCAAGGGGTACAAGAGTGATCCAAGAATGGATCACAGGACAGCGGTCAAAGTTATCCTTAGTAACTAGTGGACTAAGGAATTTTCTCGATTATGGAGGTGGTAAAAGAGTTCGTCGTAAAGGGTTACGTCGATGCAAGCTTAACACCTATCCGGATAGCTCTGAGTAGAGATACCGGATACAATTTAGAATAGCTCCAAGTAGAACAGTTATTTGGAATAGCTCCAAATAGAACGTGGTAGCTGCATCTAGGAGATGACATAGAGATTTGTAAAGCACACACGGATCTGAAAGGTTCAGACCCGTTGACTAAAACCTCTCTCACAAGCAACATGATCAAACCCAGAACTCATTGAGTGCTAATCACATAGTGATGTGAACTAGATTATTGACTCTGGTAAACTCTTTGGATGTTAGTCACATGGGGATGTGACCTTGAGTGTTAATCACATATCGATGTGAGCTAGATTATTGACTCTAGTGCAAGTGGGAGACTGTTGGAAATATGCCCTAGAGGCAATAATAAATTGATTATTATTATATTTCCTTGTTCATGATAATCGTTTATTATCCATGCTAGAATTGTATTGATAGGAAACTCAGATACATGTGTGGATACATAGACAACACCATGTCCCTAGTAAGCCTCTAGTTGACTAGCTCGTTGATCAATAGATGGTTACGGTTTCCTGACCATGGACATTGGATGTAGTTGATAACGGGATCACATCATTAGGAGAATGATGTGATGGACAAGACCCAATCCTAAGCATAGCACTAGATCGTGTAGTTCGTATGCTAAAGCTTTGCTAATGTCAAGTATCATCTCCTTAGACCATGAGATTGTGCAACTCCCGGATACCGTAGGAATGCTTTGGGTGTGCCAAACGTCACAACGTAACTGGGTGGCTATAAAGGTACATTACAGGTATCTCCGAAAGTGTCTGTTGGGTTGGCACGAATCGAGACTGGGATTTGTCACTCCGTGTAAGCGGAGAGGTATCTCTGGGCCCACTCGGTAGGACATCATCATAATGTGCACAATGTGATCAAGGAGTTGATCACGGGATGATGTGTTACAGAACGAGTAAAGAGACTTGCCGGTAACGAGATTGAACAAGGTATCGGGATACCGACGATCGAATCTCGGGCAAGTATCGTACCGATAGACAAAGGGAATTGTATACGGGATTGATTAAGTCCTTGACATCGTGGTTCATCCGATGAGATCATCGTGGAACATGTGGGAGCCAACATGGGTATCCAGATCCCGCTGTTGGTTATTCACCGGAGAACGTCTCGGTCATGTCTGCATGTCTCCCAAACCCGTAGGGTCTACACACTTAAGGTTCGATGACGCTAGGGTTATAAAGGAAGTTTGTATGTGGTTACCGAATGTTGTTCGGAGTCCCGGATGAGATCCCGGACGTCACGAGGAGTTCCGGAATGGTCCGGAGGTAAAGATTTATATATGGGAAGTCCTGTTTTGGTCACCGGAAAAGTTTCGGGGTTTATCGGTAACGTACCGGGACCACCGGGAGGGTCCCGGGGGTCCACCAAGTGGGGCCACCAACCCCAGAAGGCTGCGTGGGCCAAGTGTGGGAGGGGACCAGCCCCTAGGAGGGCTGGTGCGCCCCCCACAAGGGGCCCAAGGCGCAAGAAAGAGTGGGAGGGGGCAAACCCTAGTCCAGTTGGGCCTTAAGGCCCACCTAGTGGGCTCCTTCCCCTCTCCCCCCTCTTGGCCGCCACCCTTGGCCCCATCTAGGGCTGCCGCCCCCCCTAGGGGTGGGAACCCTAGAGGGGGCGCAGCCCTCCCCTTCCCCTATATATATGAGGCCATAGGGCTGCCCACAATACGCGATCAGATCTCTCTTGGTGCAGCCCTGCGTCTCTCTCTCCCTCCTCTTCTGTGGTGCTTGGCAAAGCCCTGCAGGATAGCCACGCTCCTCCATCACCACCATGCCGTTGTGCTGCTGCTGGAAGGAGTCTTCCTCATCCTCTCCCTCTCTCCTTGCTGGATCAAGGCGTGGGAGACGTCACCGGGCTGTACGTGTGTTGAACGCGGAGGTGCCGTCCGTTCGGCACTTGGTCATCGGTGATTTGAATCACGACGAGTACGACTCCATCAACCCCGTTCACTTGAACGCTTCCGCTTAGCGATCTACAAGGGTATGTAGATGCACTCTCCTTTCCCCTCGTTGCTAGTTTCTCCATAGATAGATCTTGGTGACACGTAGGAAAATTTTGAATTTCTGCTACGTTCCCCAACACCGCCATGCGGAACGCTTGATCGCCACGTCGGCAGCGACACAACACTTTCGCTCGGGGTCGTCGCCACCGCGCAAGCCGGAGCTCCACACTCCACCCCCCCCCCCCCGCCCACCCCACCCACACACACATCATGGGCGGCAGGACGGCGGAATCAGGTCGCTAGCTGCGAGAAATGAGAGGGGGGATCGCAATGGCGGGGGGAATAGGTTTTTGACATGTATCGTGACCGCGAACCCGAATATATACTACGCATGGGTTTTTTCGGGCCACTAGAAATTGTTTGTGGGTCTGTTTTGGCCGAAAAAGGGGACCAAACCTGTATAGTCGCCGTAATTTTATGGATCAGGTGGATATACGAGGTCTGCAAGAGATGCTCTAAGAAGTTTAGATAGGCATATGGTAGAGTTATTTTAAGCCTAGTTGAGCGAGCTCCTCGCCAACGTAGGAGCCTCCAAAATGACGAGTTTTTGTGTCAAAAAAATGCGGCGCCACTACTGGGCACGACTGGGCCTGCCCGGTAGTGCCGTTAGTGGACTACAGTTGCGGCTGCTTTTCCTATTTTTATTTCATTTTTAGTAAATGTTGGGAAAACATATTAAAAATTATGTCCATTTTTTTGTTTTTTTAAATTTCGAACATGCTTTGTAATTGGGAGTTTTTATAACAGGGTCATTTTCTGAAAATTCCTGAAGCTTTTTCGAATTGTGTTTTCTGGAAAGAGGATATTTTTTAAAATTTTGAAAAATATTCAGAAATACAAATACTTTTTGCAAATGCTCAAACATTTCTTGAAATTCCCTAATATTTTTCAAAAATCTCAAAAAAATGAATATTTGAAAACGTGAATACTTTTTTGAAATTCCTCAAAAAATTGAAACACTAACTAGTTTTAAAGTAGTGAATAATTTTTAAAAGTGATAATTTTTTCCCTGAAATTCCGAGCAATATTTTAAACATGTTGTTATTTGAAATTTCCAAACAGTTTTTGAAACATGATTTTTTTTTAAAAATCAGAAAAAATTCTGAAATTTTTGAACATTCTCAAAAGGAAACTTGCTGAAAGGGAAAAAAACCAAAGAAATGTGATAAAAACAACAACAGGAAAAATAAAAATAAATAAATAAATATGAATTTCCTAAAACGAGGATAACCAAAGTAGGAACCTTCCCCAAACCGAAATCTCTACGCACACTATGGGCTTGCGTAGTATCGATCGCTCGGTGTCTTGGTACATGTGAAGCGCCGACAATTTGACGCATTATGCCTCACATAGGATTTCCCATCAGTATGTGTGAGCCCGCGACCCCTCGATCGCTCTCAGAGTCAATCGGCCCAAACCGGGTGTAGCACCGAAACAGGAATTGCCTCTCACACGGACGGGTAGCGGCCCACAGCCCATTAAAAAAATCTTGAATATGAAAACAAATGTTCATGAAGTTGAAAAGTTCACAAATTTGTAAAAACTGTTCACTAATTTTAAAATGGTTATCAATGTTTAAAAAAATGAATTTGTAGTAATCCGCAAATTTAGGAAATTTCATGAAATAAAAAACCATGAGAATTTCATAAAATTTGGAAGAAAAACAATAAAGAAAACATAAAATAAAAGGAAAAGAAGAAAACGAATAAAAACCTGTGCTGGAAAAAAACCGAAAGAAAAACCGCCCAGAAAATTGACTGAACCTTCTAGAATGTTCTGAAAACCAGTACAAAAGGAGCAGGCCGCCTTCTTTCCATCTGGAATGGGTCCTCGCACATGCATAGGTCAGAACTTTGCATTGCTTGAAGCTAAGATGGCTCTAGCAAACATTCTTCAGCACAATACACTATGCTCAAATTGAGCCAACGAAGCTCTGACGATGCTACACATTCTCTGGGCAGTGAGGAGCATCGAGGATGCACTAATGTTTCAAGTTGTACCCAGCTACAAGTTTTATACTTTGAACTGAAGTAAAGTATATACGCATTGATGCTGTGATTCAGGATTCAACCAGATGTCCTAAAACCCAGGGGAATAAAGGACTGTCTGAAAACACTATCCTGACAGCTGCGTGCAGACAATGCAGCGCTCCCTCCGTTAAAGAAATATCAGAGCGTTTAGATCACTAAGCAGTGATCTAAACGCTGTTATATTTCTTTACAGAGGAGTACTTTCTTTGACATCAAAATGACGGGTCTAGATACATTTTGATCATCGATTCAGAGCCGGTGCAGCTTGACCGGAACACCATGCTGCGGGTGCAGTGTAAGGACGGCATAGGGCGCATGCATGTACGTCGGCGACAGCTCAAAAGAGAACCGCTGCAGGATCATGCTGATGGCCACCTTAGCCTCAAGCAGCGCGAAGTTCTGACCAATGCAGTTCCTCGGCCCTGAGCTGAAGGCGAAGAAGGCCCCCGGGTCCCTGCTTGCCTTGGAGATGCCCTCGGCAAACCTCCCCGGGTTGAACTCGCCGGCGTCATCCCCCCAGATGGCAGGGTCACGGTGGATAAACATGAGTTGCAGGGCGAGCATCACATTCGGCGGGTATGTGACGCCTCCAAGCTCTATCTTCTTGTATGTTCGGCGGTTAATGAGCATCACCGGTGGGTACAGACGCAGGACCTCGTTGAATACCATCATAACCTGTCATACACAATTAGCAGAAAAATGTCAGAATCAAAAGCTATGAACCTTGCAATTATCTAAGTGCCTAACTCATGTTACTGACAAGCTAGCAAGTACTCACAACTTTTAGGCGGCTAAGGCCATTTAAATCTGGTTTGTTCTTCCCAAATACTTGCAGAACCTCCTCCCTGGCACGATCCTGCCACTCCGGATGCATGCTTAGTAACACCACTGTCCACGAGAGCAGCACGGCTGTAGTCTCCATTCCGGCGAAGTAGAACAACTTGCATTCATCAATTACATCTTCCACGGTCATGCCCTTGTTCGTTTTGCCATCGGCATCGCTGTAATCCATGTTTGACTCTAGTAGCAGGCCGAGCAGATCGTCCTTGTCAGTTCCTCCATTCTTCATGTACTTCTGCCTCTTCTCTATTATCCCCCTCAGAATCGCTTTGACCTCTGTATTTATAGCCTTCATCCTTCTGTTGTTTTCTGTTGGCAAGAGACTGAAGAATAAAAATATCCACTAATTAGTTTCAGAAATGGATACAGAAATTTCATTGAGAGAACATTCTGGAACACAGGAATCCACAGATGATATTCGTTTGTTGGGAACGAAATAACAAGGAAAATGAGGATCATACGAGAAGCCCGGGATGTAATTAGTCCGGAAAGATTGGACAAGGCGCTCTGCTTGCTCGGCTTGAAGTTGGAAAATCCGCCTGCCTTCTTCGTTGGTGACACCGAATGCAGCTCTTGAAATGACTTCCCCTGATAAATCCTGGAACTCCGACCAAACATCAAGCTCTATTGCTCCAACGGAAACAGTGACTAAATTCTCCCATCTGTCAATTAGTTCACTGCAAGATGCAGAGAATGCTGGCAACATCCGCTGTAATCAATTCCAAGTAAATGGTCAGGGAGAAATGGTTTGGTTTTTTTTGCCTTGTTAGTTAAATTTCCTACGATCATGTGATGTATTGAGCAGACGTACTAGTATTTTACCTTGGATGTCTGACAGATCCACCACACAGGAAATCCCAACCAGTTGATATAACCCATGCTATTTATAACTTTAGCATTACAATTTACAGTAATTAGTTATCAAAATAACTTTTTATCTTCTCCAAAGGACCTTTTGATAGAAAGTACAGTTACATACAGAGCCAGCCGTGGTAGCTTCTAGCAAATTCACAATTCCATTGGATACGAAATTACTGATTATAGCCTTATAGTGAGCAACTTGACAAATCATATTATATCCACCTTATTTGACACTGAATTTATATCGATCCAATTCTAGATTAGATATTGTGATCTGGAGTCTGATTTAGATATATTTACTGGATACGAATCACACTATGTTAATTCGAGTTCTTTTAGCCTTTCAAGTAAAAGAAATACAGTAGTTTTTTTTACAGGAAGCAAAGTAAATAAATACTATTACCTTGAGCTTTTCTGCATGAAAGGCTGGATTCATGATCCTTCTGTGTTTGGCCCATTCTTCACCGTCAAGGACCGCGAGTCCGCCAATAAATACCTTTGCAAGGCGGGCTAGCTTCGTCTTATCGAAGTGGCCAAATTTATTTGCCAGGACTTGCCGAACCAGCTCGGGATCACTGATTGTGATTCTTGGGTATGGCCCAAACCATGTGAATGAAACCTTCCCTGTGATTTCAGCAACAGATGATGAGAAGAGCCGAACATGACACTGAAACAAAGAGCGTAATAACCTAATGGCATTTCTACATCAGAAGGAGCACACAACCAGAAAAGATTGTTCTTGTACTTGGGATCTGATGAAGAAATCATGCAGGCGGCGGCTGGCGGTGGTACATACCGTGCTCCTCCGTGACGCGGTGGAGGAGAGGGGAGACGCGCGGGACTATGTCGTGCGGCCGGTCCATTGGCACGGGCTTGGAGAGGGCCGCCCTCATGAGCCGCTGCTCCTCCTTGATGTCGCCTCTCAGGAGCCGGTACTGGGTGCCCCCGAGGCCCTGCGCCCTCAGGGCCCGTTCGACGCGCCTCGGGCCCCACCAGACCCACTCAAGCATCCGGACCGCCCACCACAGACTCGCCATGGCGGCCGCGCCGGCGAGCAGGCTCCACGGCGAAGCAGCGGACAGAGTCGCCATGGCTTCCTCCATTCCCCCGCTCGCTCACTCGGCTGCTCAAACTGAATGTCAATAGCAAAGATATATACTGTACTGTAGCTACGACCATCCATAATTGGCTGGATCAAATGGTGCTAAAATATTAATTGCTGGAGCCTTAGCCGCCTGGGGTAGGTAGGCAGGCGTTGATTTTAGGCAGGAGTTGATGGGTGGAAGAATTGTCATTGCAGACACAGAAAGGATATCTTTCGTGCATATCCGAACGAGTCACTTTTTATTTTCTACTGTATTTCTGAGTGATCCTTTTTCTCAGCTCAAGATCACCACAATAGATAGAGCACTATAAACTCGCCAACCAACCGCGGACCCATTAGTATTAGTACGAGGCGGAAACGTGATTAGCCATGGATTAACTACTGAACGATCCACGTATCACGCATGCGTCGGCCGAGGACTTTCGCCGGCCGGGAGACGTCAGGGAGCCGAGGCCGGCGGCAGAAGGGGGATACGACATGGGGAGTATCAGGGATGCGCCTGCGTACCTCGTATCCGCAAGGTGGTTGAGGTGCCGCTGCCGTCCACGCTCGGTGCTGGGGACGGTGCTGGTGCCTGCAGAGCGCAGACCTGGCCAATGGCGGCAGGGGAATCAGAGTGTGTGTAATCAGGCGCAGCAGCCAAGGGAAAGGAAAGGCCGGCGCCCCGCGCGCTCGTGTAAAGCCCGCCGTCAAACAGCAGCGAACCAGCACGAGAAGCCCACGGGATCTCACCAAATCCATGGGCTCTGCTGGACGATCTGATACGACCGCGTGGTTTTGATTGGGACTGTTAGGAATGCACTTGTCCTTTTCTCAAAAAAACACACACAAAGGAATGCACTTGTCCTGCATGATTTTCCTGATGTTTCTCAAAAAATCATGGACTAGCTGAAATAACGGAAGACTGAACAATGAAAATACTGAAAAAGTAAACAATATGTACTGAAGACTGACGAAGTAGACCATCAAACTAAATAACTGAAGAACATAGAAGAAGAAACACAAAGCTCCTCTGATTTGTTATGCAAACAAACTGAATACTGACAGACAACTAAGAAATACTGTTGACAACCTGCATTTTGGACTCAGCAAAATACTGAACGTTTCCATGGCTTAATGGACAGGTCCATCGGTTCAAACTCATAACCAACATTTTCACTTTCGCATTGCCGGCATTTGCAAAGTTGTAGCAGAGGGTTTGCGCACGTAGTTTGTCAACAGAAATGATCTCTACTACCATCTCAGCTACAAGATGTAACATACAAGGAAATAACAAAGAACAAAGGAAACCAAAATTGAAGAACAATGACCGATGAATGAGGAGAGAAAATAATAAAGTAACTGCACAAGTGGAAATGAAGAGTAAAGTAGTAAGGTGAGACATGTAGAAAGATTGAAAACTCTCTGAAGACAAAAACTGAGCAACTGAATATTGACTGAATAAAGGGAAATACTAAAAACTGAGGAAGGGAAACTGAAGAAGACATACACTAAAGAAAGAAATAAAAGAATGAAGGGTTAAAAACTTGTCTGCAAACAAACTGAATACTGACAACTAAGAACTAAGAGACTAAGAAAGAGAAACTGAATAAAAGGATGAGAAAATGAAGAACTAGGAGAAACTGATTTTAACTAAAGAATGATAACTGAGATGAATGAGGACTGAGCACTGCCCTATTATGGAATCTGAGTAGAACATCCAGCCCGATCTTGAGTTGGGTCATACAGACAAAGCTCTTCCATATCCCTTTGAAGATGTATTGTCAAACTGATTTAACTAAGCAACTAGGATTGAAAGCTTAATTAGAGAAGACTGAAAAAACTGAAAAGTATGAACAATAAGCAAATTATCTAGATAAATAGAGCTAAACCTTAAACAATAATAAAACAAAAAAAAATCTACTTGACATGGTTCCACAAGACCAAATGCTCAAAGTAGCTCTGGATCTCAAACCTAAAACTGTATTCAGTCATAAAACAAAAGGTTGTTGACAAATCAAAAAGACTGTAGAAAGTGACACTGAAAAACTATTATTTATCTCACAAACCATGACACTAGAGAAGAAGAATCTTTCTTTCGGAGACAGGCAAAACAGTGAGTTCTACTTTATTAAGTAAGCTAAATCCAAAACAGAACATCGTGCATCACGACTTATCTTACAAAAGTGTGCATGCAAAGTTAGGCCGAAAAAGCAACCCATTTAAAAAACAAGTCGAGTGAAATTACATGATACTCAAGTAAAAATCAGTTACAAAAGTCAGCTTGGAAAAAAATACTAACAAAAACACATATAAAACCACCATGTCACCATTAGCAAGCATTCATGAATCATACCAGTAAGTAGTAACTAAAAATGAACTCAAAAGTAAACTATATATTTGTAGCAGATGAATCTCAAAGACCAGCGTGTGACTTGGTTGCAGATGGTAGTATATAACAGGGGGGTAAAGAAAAAAATATAAATGAAAAATAGTTACGTACAAATGCAAAAGGACACGTGGGTATTTACAGACTGACCACACCAACGGAATTTAAAGAAGTACTCAATGAACAAATGAACGAAACATAAATTCCTAAAACACCCGTGCGCAATCTTGTTTGTGTAGGAAAACACATGCATCCACTAACACGTGTGCGGAAAAATAGAAAAAGTCGGGCAGCATTTATGCCACAGGTTGCAGAAATGCGGGCTGTGATTCGATACTGACAAAATGCAGAGTTCAAGCCGGGGAAAACAAAAGGTAATTAAGCAACATGGAAGTAGAGAAAACAAAAACTGAATACTAGAAAATGACTACCAACGGCAACTAGTATCAAACTAACACTACAAAAAGCTTAACCGAATAATTTAGTACTTCAAGCTAAACTGAACTGAATGGGTACTAGTTGGAGTACAGTTCACTGAACTGAATGGGTACAGACTACAGAACAGGGGCTAAAAACATACATGCCGCTGCTGGTGAAAAGCAGATAGATCGTGTACTACCAAGCTACCACAGGGATCCATTCGTCCCTCCATGCTTGATAAGCAACACACAGCCACCAAATGCCGCAGAGATCAGCACTGAACGCTAGCAGTGTCCTGAAAAACTGAATCACCGGCACTCCCCAGAAAAAACGATCACCACATTTCTGCCGCGGGCCTCGATCCTCATGTGCCTAGTTTCCCGTCAGATTAGTGATGTACTGATACAAATTGACCCCGCCACTCATAGAACCGAATCCACATCGACTGAAAACCAAGTGGCACACCGGGCAGGGACTAGGGGAATCGATTTTGCAGAATTAAGCAGGCCGGCACCGGCAGAGAATGGATTTATGCAGGGCTGGGCAGAGGCGCTACATGGATGATTTCGAACAAGAGAGGAGAGGAAGAACAGGAGGGTTCGAGAGAGCTCGGCGGAGAAGGGGAACGTGGTTCGGGAGCTCCTACCTGCCGCTCTCTGCGGCAGGTTGTCGCTCGCACGCACAGGGGGTCTACGCCTGGGCCGGCCCGATTGACAACTGTAGCTCCAAAATAAAGGCCCGATCAAAATCTGTAGCACAAAAGTGTGCCTAGTTTCCCGTCAGATTAGTGATGTACTGATACAAATTGACCCCGCCACTCATAGAACCGAATCCACATCGACTGAAAACCAAGTGGCACACCGGGCAGGGACTAGGGGAATCGATTTTGCAGAATTAAGCAGGCCGGCACCGGCAGAGAATGGATTTATGCAGGGCTGGGCAGAGGCGCTACATGGATGATTTCGAACAAGAGAGGAGAGGAAGAACAGGAGGGTTCGAGAGAGCTCGGCGGAGAAGGGGAACGTGGTTCGGGAGCTCCTACCTGCCGCTCTCTGCGGCAGGTTGTCGCTCGCACGCACAGGGGGTCTACGCCTGGGCCGGCCCGATTGACAACTGTAGCTCCAAAATAAAGGCCCGATCAAAATCTGTAGCACAAAAGTAAAAGCGCCGACCGGGTATCGAACCCAGGATCTCATCCTAGCGTCAATGTGATACTACAAGTGGAGCTAGCAAGCTTAAATATTCAAAATACAGCACAAACCTTTAAGAAAGAATTACCGAGCGTAAATCCGATTTTTTTCCGAAATTTCAAAAGCATTTTTCGAAAAAAAAAGCTGAATGTTTTGTGAAACGCAACTACTTCTGAATACAGTGAGCAACTTTTTCAAAAACTGCCACATTTTCGAAAATCATGAACAATGTTTGGATATGGGAACGATTTTGTAATCCCAGAAAAAAGTTTGCAAAGGTAAAAAAAATTATGAAACCGTGAACGTTTTTTGAAATGTGAATAAATTTTGAACCGCACATTTGTCAAATTGTGAATATTTTTCGAATTATGAGCAATTTTTGAAACCGTAAACATTTTTTGAATTGTGAATTTTTTGAAATATGAATAAATTTCAAATTCGTGAACAAAATTATAAGACGGCGAACATTTTTATAAACTGTGAACAAATTTTGAAACGGCGAACATTTTTCGAATTCTGAACAAATTTTGAAACATGAACACATTTCAAATTAGTGAACAAAATTATAATGCTACGAACATTTTTCGAATTGTGAACCAATTTTGAAACCGCAATTTGTTTTCTAATTGTGAACAAATTTTAAAATATGAATACATTTCAAATTCATGAACAAAAATTATAAAATTCTGAACATTTTTCGAATCTGCAAATAAATTCTGAAAAGCATGAACATTTTTGAATTGTGAACAAATTTTAGAACACGAACAAATTTCAAATTCATGAACAAAATTATAAAATTATGAACATGTTTCATTAAACCATGAACATTATGAAAATAGAAACAAATGAAAAAACAGAAAAAGGAAAATGAGAGAAAAAGAAAAGGAAATAGAAAATAGAAAAACAGCATAAAGAAAAAACCTATTCAAGGAATCTTCTAGAAGTTTCCAAAACCAGAAAAAAAAACAGCTGTTCGCAAAACCGGAGCGTTGGAACGGTTAAACGGGCCGGCCCGGTTGCGTCGCTGCTCGGTCGCTCGCCTGTGCGAAGCGCCCGCAGTTTGACGCAGCGAGCGGCAAATAGTATTTTCCACGTGGTTCTTCTGCTAATCCGCGAGCCTTTGGGCCGTATGACTGTGCTGGGCTGCCATATAACATTCCGCAGTTTGACCCAAAGACGCGAGAGCAGGATAGCGCGTTGCTTCAAAAGAAACGCGTCCTCTCATGTCATTATTTTTGCGGGTGAAAAATGATCTTATATTATGGGACAGAGGGAGTACTTCAGAACGATCCACCTGTTGCACTCCCTTCGTTTCTTTTAGTCTTCATATAGAATTTGTTTGAAGTAGAGTTTGACCAACTTTATAGTGAAAAATATCAACATCCACATTACAAAATGAGTATCATTAGATGCATCATGAAATGAATTTGCATACTTTATAGCTTTCATATTCTAGATGTTGAATTTTTTTATTATAAATTTAGTCAAACTTTGCATAGTTTGACTTCAGACAAATCTTATACGTGAAATAAAAAGAAACGGAGGGAGTATCTTATTAAGCCCCTTGGTTTAACCTTGCCACATGTTGAATGAATTTCGCATGCAGAATATTGTCTGGCCAGGGGTAGAGTCAGAAAATTTAGCCATTGGGTTCATGCATTGTCTCATTAGGACGATTTGGTACGAAAATAAATAAGTGATACATCTTCTTAGGATAAAAGTATAGCGCTCAAAAACAACATAATGAATGAAAATATGATATCACCTATCACATATTGTATTAATATTAAAAACTGAAGAGGGTGCAATATACTGGTTTATAAAATTAGGCGGTGGCCTTAAAGTCCTCTGATTACATATCTTCGCATAATCTCATCTTGCTTTTTAGGATTTCTTTTAGACTCTGAAATTCTCTTCCGAACCGATCATCATGTTGATCTGGTCATCAATTTCTTTTGGGAAATTAAATACCTTTGCATGGCCTACACAAATCAAAGTGCATGGGATAAGCAGTTAGAAATCTAGGGAAAATACAACATACACATGAGGGAGGTTATTTACATTGAATTGGGGTTATAATTGTTGGCTTGTCGCTCAACAGGGTGTTGTGGCAGATTAATGGCTGAATGTAAAATGCAGAACCTGCGAATAGGAGAGAGATCACCCAAGTTTTGTTAGGAAGCTAACAAGAAAGCGGCTGCTGCCAAGTATCATAGTGATGGCACGGAGAAATGATGCACTAACAGGGAGCCCCTATGTCTCGCTATAGCGAGACGCAGGGAAGCCTCGCGTGAAGGGGGGAGCGAGATCGGCCAGCCCAGGCGCGTTGGAGGCCACAACCTTGTTTTTTTTTCTCATTTTTAGTTTTGCTTACACTTCCAAATATTATAAAGAAATATAAATATACAAAAACTCTTTATATAAAATATTTAAATATATATATATATATATATTAACCAACCGTTTGAAAAATGTTAAATGTGTATAGAGAAAATGTTTCTCTTGTATACTAAAAATATACAATCTATGTATATAAAAATATTAATCAAACATTTGCAAAAATGTGAAACATGTATTTCAAAAAATTTAATCAAACATTTGAAAAAAATATTAAATGTGTATAAAATAATGTTAATCTTGTATTTGAAAAAATGTTAATCAAGCACTTAGAAAATGTTAAATGTGTGTAGAAAAAATGTTGACTATGTATTCAAAAAATATTAATTTTGTATTTGAAAATTTTCAATCAAGCATTTGAAAATATTAAATGTCTATAGAAAAAATGTTGAACATGTATTAAAAAAATTTAATCTTGTATGTTAAAGATGTTAAACATGTATTAGAAAAATGCATTAGATATATAGAAAAATGTACAATGTGTATGGGAAAATGTAGACATCAAAAAATAATTTCTCAAAACAATGTTAATCATGTATTTCAAAATGTTAAAATGTGTATATAAAAATATTTCAGATGTATAAGAAAAATGTTAAATTTGTATTGAAGAAAAGCGAGAATGTGTTGAACAACAATGAAACCAATAAAAATGACAAAAAATGAAGAAACAAATTAAAAAGGAAAAAGAAAAAGAAAGAAAATGGAAAACCCGATGAAACCAATTCAAAAGATACCCTTGAGTTGTGAGCATGTTTCCCAAATCTATGGGCATCAAGCCAGGGGGAACCTCACCAAATAGACACCCTTGAGTTGTGAGCATGTTAAAGTTGTGAAAAGTAACCGAGCAACTTCTCTAGTCTCCTTCTAGGGAGCCGGAGGGGCAAAGCGATGATCTGAGAAGATTCTCCATTGAGACTAAAGTTCTGGGTGCGATAATAGAAGGGGAGATTGCGCAAAGACGAAAGAGAAGGAAAGGAGATGGGAAAGAATTTGTCACCTCAACTTTATAGGTGTGATGTTTAGACGTACCATGATGATACATTTAGTGTCCTTAGGGATTACTCCGCATGTTTCCTAGGCGTCATGCCTTGTGTGTGTGCATGGATCGAGGGGAAGAAAATAAAATACCCTTAAAAGTGGCTCTCAGGGCCCACTTTGACTCCCCTTATTGGGAATATCGAGGTGTGGGACCATGAAATTGCCGGAGCCACCAAGGGTCCTCGAGAGTATACTTGGCCTATAGGGAATTGACTTCGATGTAAGAGACTACGGACTTGAAGCCCCCCATCAGGGGTATTCGGGTCCAATAAAAATACACTATTTTCAAAGGGAGCCTTGTTAAAAGACGTCCCAATTACCTAGAGTATATCATTGCTCGGTGGTCAACAATGAAACATTAATAAGGGCTTGAAATCCCGAGGAGTCCTCGGATGTGAAGCCAATTTGGAAGATCGAACTTGCATATGAAGCCAAAGACCAGAAGAAAAGGTTATCCTGAGGAGTTATTCACGATGATCCGCTTAAAGACTAATTCAGGAGCAACTGAACTGGTATCCAATACCCAGGTGCTACCAGGAGTACAAGTGAGGTACACATTAATAACACGTATATACTTTGTTGAAGTTGCCAGCCTTCTTATCTACCATGCATTTGGGGTAATTCCACTACCAGTGACCGTTCCCCTTACAGTAGAATCACTTAGTCTCGGGTTTGTGTTCAACCTTGGGTTCCTTCATTGGAGCGGCAGCTGGTTTGCCATCCATGAAGTTTTCCTTTTAGCCCTTGCCCTTCTTGAAACCAGTGGTCTTGTTAAACCATCAACACTTGATGCTCCTTCTTGATTTCTACCTTTTGCGGTCTTAAGCACCGCGAACAGCTCCGAGATCAACTCCATCCCTTGCATGTCATAGTTCATCACGAAGATCTAGTAGCTTAGTGATAGTGGCTAGAGAACTCTATCAATCACTATCTTATCTGGAAGTTTAACTCCCACTTGATTTAAGTGATTGTAGCACCCAGACATTCTAAGCACATGCTCACTAGCTGAGCTATTCTCCTCCATCTTGTTGGCAAAAAGAACTTGTCAGAGGTCTCACACCTCTCAACACGCGCATGAGCCTGAAATCCCAATTTCAGCTCTTGGAACATCTCATATGTTCTATGGCGTTTAAAACGTCATTGGAATCCCGATTCTAAGCCGTAAAGTATGGTGCACTAAACTATCAAATAGTCATCAGGATGTGTCTGTCAGGTGTTCACAACATCCACAGACGACGTTGTAGGGGTTTGCACATCGAGCGGTGCATCAAAGACGTAAGCCTTCTGTGTAGCAGTGAGGACACTCCTCGGACTATGGACCTAGTCCGCATCATTGCTTACAATATCTTTCAACTTAATCTTTCTCTAGGAACGTATTGAAACAGGGAGCTACAACATGAGCTATTTATCTACAACATATTTGCAAAGACAATTTAGACTATGTTCATGATAATTGAGTTCATCTAATCAAATTATTTAATGAACTCCCACTCAGATAGACATCCCTCTATTCATCTAAGTGAAACATGATCCGAATCAACTAGGCCGTGTCCGATCATCACGTGAGAGGGACTAGTCATCAACGGTGAACATCTCATGTTGATCGTATCTTCTATACGACTCATGTTCGACCTTTCGGTCTTCCGTGTTCCGAGGCCATGTCTGTACATGCTAGGCTCGTCAAGTCAACCTAAGTGTATTGCGTGTGTAAATCTGGCTTACACCCGTTGTATTCGAACGTTAGAATCTATCACACCCGATCATCACGTGGTGCTTCGAAACAACGAACCTTCGCAACGGTGCACAGTTAGGGGGAACACTTTCTTGAAATTTTAGTGAGGGATCATCTTATTTAAGCTGCCGTCGTTCTAAGCAAATAAGATGTAAAACATGATAAACATCACATGCAATCAAATAGTGACATGATATGGCCAATATCATTTAGCTCCTTATGATCTCCATCTTCGGGGCTCCATGATCATCGTTGTCACCGGCATGACACCATGATCTCCATCATCGTGTCTTCTTGAAGTTGTCTCGTCATCTATTACTTCTACTACTATGGCTAACGCTTTAGCAATAAAGTAAAGTAATTACATGACGTTTATGTTGACACACAGGTCATAAATAAATTAAGACAACTCCTATGGCTCCTGCCGGTTGTCATACTCATCGACATGCAAGTCGTGATTCCTATTACAAGAACATGATCAATCTCATACATCACATATATCATTCATCACATCCTTTTGGCCATATCACATCACAAGGCATATGCTGCAAAAACAAGTTAGACGTCCTCTAATTGTTGTTGCAAGTTTTTACGTGGCCGCTATAGGTTTCTAGCAAGAACGTTTCTTACCTACGCCAAAACAACAACGTGATATGCCAATTTCTATTTACCCTTCATAAGGACCCTTTTCATCGAATCCGATCCGACTATAGTGGGAGAGACAGACACCCGCTAGCCACCTTATGCAACTAGTGCATGTCAGTCGGTGGAACCAGTCTCACGTAAGAGTACGTGTAAGATCGGTCCGGGCCGCTTCATCCCACAATGCCGCCGAATCAAGATTGGACTAGTAATGGTAAGCATATTGAACAAAATCAACGCCCACAACTACTTTGTGTTCTACTCGTGCATAGAATCTACGCAATAGACCTAGCTCATGATGCCACTGTTGGGGAACGTAGCAGAAATTCAAAATTTTCCTACGTGTCACCAAGATCCATCTATGGAGAAACCAGCAACGAGGGGAAGGAGAGTGCATCTACATACCCTTGTAGATCGCTAAGCGGAAGCGTTCAAGTGAACGGGGTTGATGGAGTCGTACTCGTCGTGATCCAAATCACCGATGATCCTAGTGCCGAACGGACGGCACCTCCGCGTTCAACACACGTACAGCCCGGTGACGTCTCCCATGCCTTGATCCAGCAAGGAGAGAGGGAGAGGTTGAGGAAGACTCCATCCAGCAGCAGCACAACGGCGTGGTGGTGGTGGAGGAGCGTGGCAATCCTGCAGGGCTTCGCCAAGCACCACGGGATATGAGGAGAAAGAGAGGGAGGGCTGCACCAACGAGAGAGATCAAATCGCGTGTATTGGGCAGCCCCTAGGCCAAGTATATATAGGGGAAGGGGAGGGGCTGCGCCCCCTTTAGGGTTTCCACCCCTAGGGGTGGCGGCCAGCCTAGATCCCATCTAAGGGAGGCGGCCAAGGGGGAGGGGGAGAGGGAGGCGCACCAGGATGGGCCTTAGGGCCCATCTGCCCTAGGGTTTGCCACCTCTCCTCTTCCCTTGCGCATTGGGCCTCGTGGGAGGGCGCACCAGCCCACCGGGGGCTGGTCCCCTTCCACACTTGGCCCATGAAGCCCTCCGGGGCTGGTGGCCCCACTTGGTGGACCCCCGGGACCCTCCCGGTGGTCCCGGTACGTTACCGATAAACCCCGAAACTTTTCTGGTGACCAAAACAGGACTTCCCATATATATATCTTTACCTCCGGACCATTCCGGAACTCCTCGTGACGTCCGGGATCTCATCCGGGACTCCGAACAACATTCGGTAACCACATACAAACTTCCTTTATAACCCTAGCGTCATCGAACCTTAAGTGTGTAGACCCTACGGGTTCGGGAACCATGCAGACATGACCGAGACGTTCTCCGGTCAATAACCAACAGCGGGATCTGGATACCCATGTTGGCTCCCACATGCTCCACGATGATCTCATCGGATGAACCACGATGTCAAGGACTTAATCAATCCCGTATACAATTCCCTTTGTCTAGCGGTACGATACTTGCCCGAGATTCGATCGTCGGTATCCCGATACCTTGTTCAATCTCGTTACCGGCAAGTCTCTTTACTCATTCCGTAACACATCATCCCGTGATCAACTCCTTGATCACATTGTGCACATTATGACGATGTCCTACCGAGTGGGCCCAGAGATACCTCTCCGCTTACACGGAGTGACAAATCCCAGTCTCGATTCGTGCCAACCCAACAGACACTTTCGGAGATACCCGTAGTGTACCTTTATAGCCACCCAGTTACGTTGTGACGTTTGGCACACCCAAAGCACTCCTACGGTATCCGGGAGTTGCACAATCTCATGGTCTAAGGAAACGATACTTGACATTAGAAAAGCTTTAGCATACGAACTACACGATCTAGTGCTATGCTTAGGATTGGGTCTTGTCCATCACATCATTCTCCTAATGATGTGATCCCGTTATCAACGACATCCAATGTCCATGGTCAGGAAACCGTAACCATCTATTGATCAACGAGCTAGTCAACTAGAGGCTTACTAGGGACATGGTGTTGTCTATGTATCCACACATGTATCTGAGTTTCCTATTAATACAATTCTAGCATGGATAATAAACGATTATCATGAACAAGGAAATATAATAATAACTAATTTATTATTGCCTCTAGGGCATATTTCCAACAGTCTCCCACTTGCACTAGAGTCAATAATCTAGTTCACATCGCCATATGATTAACACTCACAGGTCACTTCGCCATGTGACCAACATCCAAAGAGTTTACTAGAGTCAATAATCTAGTTCACATCACTATGTGATTAGCACTCAATGAGTTCTGGGTTTGATCATGTTGCTTGTGAGAGAGGTTTTAGTCAACGGGTCTGCAACATTCAGATCCGTATGTACTTCACAAATTTCTATGTCATCTTGTAGATGCAACTACTACGCTACATTTGGAGCCATTTCAAATAACTGTTCTACTTGGAGCTATTCTAAATTGTTGCTCCATTATACGTATCCGGTATCTCTACTCAGAGCTATCCGGATAGGTGTTAAGCTTGCATCGTCGTAACTCTTTACGTCGAACTCTTTATCACCTCCATAACCGAGAAACATATCCTTATTCCTCTAAGGATAATTTAGACCGCTATCTGGTGATCTACTCCTAGATTACCTTTGTACCCTCTTGCCAGATATGTGGCAAGGCACACATCGGGTGCGGTACTCGGCATGGCATACCGTATAGAGCCTATGACAAAAGCACCATTAAGTCTTAACTTCATACCTTACAACTCAGGCAAGAACTCCTTCTTTGACTGATCCATCTTGAACACCTTCAAGATCATGTCAAGGTATGTGCTCATTTGAAAGCACCATTAAGCGTTTTAATCTATCCTTATAGGTCTTGATGCTCAATGTTCAAGTAGCTTAATCCAGGCTTTCCATTGAAAAACACTTTCCAAATAACCCTATATGCTTTCCAGAAATTCTACGTCATTTCTAATCACCAATATGTCAACAACATATATTCATCAGAAATTCTATAGTGCTCCCACTCACTTCTTTGGAAATACAACTTTCTCATAAACTTTGTATACACCAAAATCTTTGATCATCTCATCAAAGCATACATTCTAACTCCGAGATGCTTACTCCAGTCCTTAGAAGGATTGCTGGAGCTTTGCATACTTATTAGCATATTTCAGGATTGACAAAACCTTCCGGTTGTATCACATACAACCTTTCCTCAAAAACTGTCGAGGAAACAATGTTTTGACATCCTATCTGCAGGATTTCATAAATAATGCAGTAATCGCTAATATAATTCCAACAGACTCTTAGCATCGCTACGAGTGAGAAAGTCTCATCGTAGTCAACTCCTTGAACTTGTCGGAAAACATCTTAACGACAAGTCGAGCTTTCTTGATGGTGATACTTACCATCGTTGTCCGTCTTCCTTTTAAAATCCATCTGTACTCAACAGCCTCACGACCATCAAGTAGTTCTTCCAAAGTCTACACTTTGTTTTCATATATGGATCCTCTCTCGGATTATATGGCCACGAGCCATTTATCGGAATCCGGGCCCACCATCGCTTCTCCATAGCTCGTAGGTTCATTGTTGTCTAGCAACATGACTTCCAAGACAGGATTACGTACCACTCTGAAGTAGTACACATCCTTGTCATCCTACGAGGTTTGATAGTGACTTGATCTGAAGTTTCATGATCACTATCATAAGCTTCCACTTCAATTGGTGTAGGTGCCACAGAAATAACTTCCTGTGCCCTGCCACACACTAGTTGAAGAGACGGTTTAATAACCTCATCAAGTCTCCACCATCCTCCCACTCAATTCTCGAGACAAACCTTTCCTCGAGAAAGGACCCAATTCTAGAAACAATCCCTTATTGCTTTCAGATCAGAGACAGGAGGTATACCCAACTGTTTTGGGTGTCCTATGAAGATGCATTTATCCGCTTTGGGTTCGAGCTTATCAGCCTGAAACTTTTTCACATAAGCGTCGCAGCCCCAAACTTTTAAGAAATGACAGCTTAGGTTTCTCTAAACCATACTTCATTCGGTGTCATCTCATCGGAATCACGTGGTGCCCTCTTTAAAGTGAATGTGGTTGTCTCTAATGCCTAACCCATAAACTATCGTGGTAATTCGATAAGAGACATCATGGTATACATCATATATAATAGGGTGCAGTTATGATGTTCGGACACACCATCACACTATGGTGTTCTAGGCTGTATTAGTTGTGAAACAATTCCCACAATGTCTTAATTCTGTGCCAAACTCGTAATTCAGATATTCATCTCTATGATCATATCATAGATATTTTATCCTCTTGTCACGACGATCTTTCAACTTCACCCTGAAATTACTTGAACCTTTCAATAATTCAGACTCGTGATTCATCAAGTAAATATACTCAACATCTACTCAAATCATCTGTGAAGTAAGAACATAACGATATCCACTACATGTCTCAGCACTCATTGGACTGCACACATCAAAATGTATTACTTCCAACAAGTTGCTTTCTAGTTCCATTTTACTGAAAACGAGGCTTTCAGTCATCTTGCCCATGTGGTATGATTTGCATGTCTCAAGTGATTCAAAATCAAGCGAGTCCAAACGGTCCATTTGCATGTAGTTTCTTCATGCATACACACCAATAGACGTGGTTCGCATGTCTCAAACTTTTCAAAACGAGTGAGCCCAAAGATCCATCAACATGGAGCTTCTTCATGCGTTTTATACCGATATGACTTAACTGGCAGTGCCACAAGTAGGTGGTACTATCATTTACTATCCTATATCTTTTGGCATGAACATGTGTATCACTACGATCGAGATTCAATAAACCATTCATTTTAGGTGTAAGACCATTGAAGGTATTGTTCAAATAAACAGAGTAACCATTATTCTCCTTAAATGAATAACCGTATTGCGATAGACATAATCCAATCATGTCTATGCTCAATGCAAACACCAATCTCGATGGTAGAGGGAGCATACGATATTTGATCATATCCACATTGGAAACATTTCCAACACATATCGTCAGCTCACCTTTAGCTAGTCTCCGTTTATTCCGTAGCTTTTATTTCAAGTTACTAACACTTAGCAACCGAACCGGTATCTAATACCCTGGTGCTACTAGGAGTACTAGTAAAGTACACATCAACACAATGTATATCCAATATACTTCTATCGACCTTACAAGCCTTCTCATCTACCAAGTATCTAGGGTAATTCTGCTCCAGTGGCTGTTCCCCTTATTACATAAGCACTTAGTCTCGGGTTTGGGTTCAACCTTGGGTTTCTTCACTAGAGCAGCAGCTGAATTGCCGTCTCATGAAGTATCCCTTCTTGCCCTTGTCCTTCTTGAAACTAGTGGTTTCACCAACCATCAACAATTGATGCTCCTTCTTGATTTCTACTTTTGTGGTGTCAAACATCGCGAATATCTCAAGGATCATCATATATGTCCCTGATATATTATAGTTCATCACGAAGCTCTAGCAGCTTGGTGGTAATGACTTCGGAGAACTATCACTATTTCATCTGGAAGATCAACTCCCACTTGATTCAAGCGATTGTTGTACTCAGACAATCTGAGCACAAGCTCAACAATTGAGCTTTTCTCCCTTAGTTTGTAGGCTAAGAAAATCGTCGGAGGTTTTATACCTCTTGACGTGGGCACGAGCCTGAAATCTCAATTTCATCCCTCAAAACATCTCATATGTTTCGCGACGTTTCAAAACGTCTTCGGTGCCTCAACTCTAAACCGTTTAACTGAACTATCACGTAGTTATCAAAACGTGTATGTCAGATGTTCGCAACATCCATAGACGACTTTCGAGGTTCAGCACACTGAGCGGTGCATTAAGGACATAAGCCTTCTATGAAGCAATGAGGACAATCGTCAGTTTACGGACCTAGTCCGCATAGTTGCTACTATCAACTTTCAACTAGATTTTCTCTAGGAACATATCTAAACAGTAGAACTGAAGCGCGAGCTACGACATAATTTGCGAAGACCTTTTGACTATGTTCAGGATAATTAAGTTCATCTTATGAACTCCCACTCAGATAGACATCCCTCTAGTCATCTAAGTGATTACATGATCCGAGTCAACTAGGCCGTGTCCGATCATCACGTGAGACGGACTAGTCAACGTCGGTGAACATCTTCATGTTGATCGTATCTTCTATACGACTCATGCTCGACCTTTCGGTCTTCTATGTTCCGAGGCCATGTCTGTACACATGCTAGGCTCGTCAAGTCAACCTAAGTGTTTCGCGTGTGTAAATCTGTCTTACACCCGTTGTATGTGAACGTTAGAATCTATCACACCCGATCATCACGTGGTGCTTCGAAACAACGAACTGTCGCAACGGTGCACAGTTAGGGGGAACACTTTCTTGAAATTTTAATGAGGGATCATCTTATTTACTACCGTCGTTCTAAGTAAACAAGATGTATAAACATGATAAACATCACATGCAATCAAAAGGTGACATGATATGGCCATCATCACTTTGCTCCTTTTGATCTCCATCTTCGGGGCTCCATGATCATCATCGTCACCGGCATGACACCATGATCTCCATCATCGTGTCTTCATGAAGTTGTCTCGCCAACTATTACTTCTACTACTACAGCTAACGGTTAGCAATAAAGTAAAGTAATTACATGGCGTTGTTCAGTGACACGCAGGTCATACAATAAATAAAGACAACTCCTATGGCTCCTGCTGGTTGTCATACTCATCGGCATGCAAGTCGTGATTCCTATTACAAGAACATGATCAATCTCATACATCACATATAATTCATCACATTCTTCTTGGCCATATCACATCACATAGCATACCCTGCAAAAACAAGTTAGACGTCCTCTAATTGTTGCTTGCATGTTTTACGTGGCTGCTATGGGTTTCTAGCAAGAACGTTTCTTACCTACGCAAAAACCACAACGTGATATGCCAATTGCTATTTACCCTTCATAAGGACCCTTTTCATCGAATACGATCCGACTAAAGTGGGAGAGACAGACACCCGCTAGCCACCTTATGCAACTAGTGCATGTAAGTCGGTGGAACCAGTCTCACGTAAGAGTACGTGTAAGGTCGGTCCGGGCCGCTTCATCCCACAATGCCGCCGAATCAAGATTGGACTAGTAACGGTAAGCATATTGAACAAAATCAACGCCCACAACTATTTTGTGTTCTACTCGTGCATAGAATCTACGCAATAGACCTAGCTCATGATGCCACTGTTGGGGAACGTAGCAGAAATTCAAAATTTTCCTACGTGTCACCAAGATCCATCTATGGAGAAACCAGCAACAAGGGGAAGGAGAGTGCATCTAGATACCCTTGTAGATCGCTAAACGGAAGCGTTCAAGTGAACGGGGTTGATGGAGTCGTACTCGTCGTGATCCAAATCACCGATGATCCTAGTACCGAACGGACGGCACCTCCGCGTTCAACACACGTACAGCCCGGTGACGTCTCCCATGCCTTGATGCAGCAAGGAGAGAGGGAGAGGTTGAGGAAGACTCCATCCAGCAGCAGCACAACGGCGTGGTGGTGGTGGAGGAGCGTGGCAATCCTGCAGGGCTTCGCCAAGCACCACGGGATATGAGGAGAAAGAGAGGGAGGGCTGCACCAACGAGAGAGATCAAATCGCGTGTATTGGGTAGCCCCTAGGCCAAGTATATATAGGGGAAGGGGAGGGGCTGCGCCCCCTTTAGGGTTTCCACCCCTAGGGGTGGCGGCCAGCCTAGATCCCATCTAAGGGAGGCGGCCAAGGAGGAGGGGGAGAGGGAGGCGCACCAGGATGGGCCTTAGGGCCCATCTGCCCTAGGGTTTGCCCCCTCTCCTCTTCCCTTGCGCATTGGGCCTTATGGGAGGGCGCACCAGCCCACCTGGGGCTGGTCCCCTTCCACACTTGGCCCGTGAAGCCCTCCGGGGCTGGTGGCCCCACTTGGTGGACCCCCGGGACCCTCCCGGTGGTCCCGGTACGTTACCGATAAACCCCGAAACTTTTCTGGTGACCAAAACAGGACTTCCCATATATAAATCTTTACCTCCGGACCATTCCGAAACTCCTCGTGACGTACGTGATCTCATCCGGGACTCCGAACAACATTCGGTAACCACATACAAACTTCCTTTATAACCCTAGCGTCATCGAACCTTAAGTGTGTAGACCCTACGAGTTCGGGAACCATGCAGACATGACCGAGACGTTCTCCGGTCAATAACCAACAGCGGGATCTGGATACCCATGTTGGCTCCCACATGCTCCACGATGATCTCATCGGATGAACCACGATGTCAAGGACTTAATCAATCCCGTATACAATTCCCTTTGTCTAGCGGTACGATACTTGCCCGAGATTCGATCGTCGGTATCCCGATACCTTGTTCAATCTCGTTACCGGCAAGTCTCTTTACTCGTTCCGTAACACATCATCCCGTGATCAACTCCTTGATCACATTGTGCACATTATGATGATGTCCTACCGAGTGGGCCCAGAGATACCTCTCCGCTTACACGGAGTGACAAATCCCAGTCTCGATTCGTGCCAACCCAACAGACACTTTCAGAGATACCCGTAGTGTACCTTTATAGCCACCCAGTTACGTTGTGACGTTTGGCACACCCAAAGCACTCCTACGGTATCCGGGAGTTGCACAATCTCCTGGTCTAAGGAAATGATACTTGACATTAGAAAAGCTTTAGCATACGAACTACACGATCTAGTGCTATGCTTAGGATTGGGTCTTGTCCATCACATCATTCTCCTAATGATGTGATCCCGTTATCAACGACATCCAATGTCCATGGTCAGGAAACCGTAACCATCTATTGATCAACGAGCTAGTCAACTAGAGGCTTACTAGGGACATGGTGTTGTCTATGTATCCACACATGTATCTGAGTTTCCTATCAATACAATTCTAGCATGGATAATAAACGATTATCATGAACAAGGAAATATAATAATAACTAATTTATTACTGCCTCTAGGGCATATTTCCAACAGTCTCCCACTTGCACTAGAGTCAATAATCTAGTTCACATCGCCATATGATTAACACTCACAAGTCACTTCGCCATGTGACCAACATCCAAAGAGTTTACTAGAGTCAATAATCTAGTTCACATCACTATGTGATTAGCACTCAATGAGTTCTGGGTTTGATCATGTTGCTTGTGAGAGAGGTTTTAGTCAACGGGTCTGCAACATTCAGATCCGTATGTACTTCACAAATTTCTATGTCATCTTGTAGATGCAACTACTACGCTACATTTGGAGCCATTTCAAATAATTGTTCTACTTGGAGCTATTCTAAATTGTTGCTCCATTATACGTATCCGGTATCTCTACTCAGAGCTATCCGGATAGGTGTTAAGCTTGCATCGTCATAACTCTTTACGTCAAACTCTTTATCACCTCCATAACCGAGAAACATATCCTTATTCCTCTAAGGATAATTTAGACCGCCATCTGGTGATCTACTCCTAGATTACCTTTGTACCCTCTTGCCAGATATGTGGCAAGGCACACATCGGGTGCGGTACTCGGCATGGCATACCGTATAGATCCTATGAAAAAAGCATAGGGGACGACCTTCGTCCTTCCTCTTTCTTCTGCCGTGGTCGAGCTTTAAGTCTTAACTTCATACCTTACAACTCAGGCAAGAACTCCTTCTTTGACTGATCCATCTTGAACACCTTCAAGATCATGTCAAGGTATGTGCTCATTTGAAAGCACCATTAAGCGTTTTAATCTATCCTTATAGGTCTTGATGCTCAATGTTCAAGTAGCTTAATCCAGGCTTTCCATTGAAAAACACTTTCCAAATAACCCTATATGCTTTCCAGAAATTCTACGTCATTTCTAATCACCAATATGTCAACAACATATATTCATCAGAAATTCTATAGTGCTCCCACTCACTTCTTTGGAAATACAAGTTTCTCATAAACTTTGTATACACCAAAATCTTTGATCATCTCATCAAAGCATACATTCCAACTCCGAGATGCTTACTCCAGTCCTTAGAAGGATTGCTGGAGCTTTGCATACTTATTAGCATATTTCAGGATTGACAAAACCTTCCGGTTGTATCACATACAACCTTTCCTCAAAAACCGTCGAGGAAACAATGTTTTGACATCCTATCTGCAAGATTTCAGAAATAATGCAGTAATCGCTAATATAATTCCAACAGACTCTTAGCATCGCTACGAGTGAGAAAGTCTCATCGTAGTCAACTCCTTGAACTTGTCGGAAAACATCTTAATGACAAGTCGAGCTTTCTTGATGGTGATACTTACCATCATTGTCCGTCTTCCTTTTAAAATCCATCTGTACTCAACAGCCTCACGACCATCAAGTAGTTCTTCCAAAGTCTACACTTTGTTTTTATATATGGATCCTCTCTCGGATTATATGGCCTCGAGCCATTTATCGGAATCCGGGCCCACCATTGCTTCTCCACAGCTCGTAGGTTCATTGTTGTCTAGCAACATGACTTCCAAGACAGGATTACGTACCACTCTGAAGTAGTACGCATCCCTGTCATCCTACGAGGTTTGATAGTGACTTGATCTGAAGTTTCATGATCACTATCATAAGCTTCCACTTCAATTGGTGTAGGTGCCACAGAAATAACTTCCTGTACCCTGCCACACACTAGTTGAAGAGACGGTTTAATAACCTCATCAAGTCTCCACCATCCCCCCACTCAATTCTCGAGACAAACCTTTCCTCGAGAAAGGACCCGATTCTAGAAACAATCCCTTATTGCTTTCAGATCAGAGACAGGAGGTATACCCAACTGTTTTGGGTGTCCTATGAAGATGCATTTATCCGCTTTGGGTTCGAGCTTATCAGCCTAAAACTTTTTCACATAAGCGTCGCAGCCCCAAACTTTTAAGAAATGACAGCTTAGGTTTCTCTAAACCATAGTTCATTCGGTGTCATCTCATCGGAATCACGTGGTGCCCTCTTTAAAGTGAATGTGGTTGTCTCTAATGCCTAACCCATAAACTATCGTGGTAATTCGATAAGAGACATCATGGTATACATCATATCTAATAGGGTGCAGTTATGATGTTCGGACACACCATCACACTATGGTGTTCTAGGCTGTATTAGTTGTGAAACAATTCCCACAATGTCTTAATTCTGTGCCAAACTCGTAATTCAGATATTCATCTCTATGATCATATCATTGATATTTTATCCTCTTGTCACGACGATCTTTCAACTTCACCCTGAAATTACTTGAACCTTTCAATAATTCAGACTCGTGATTCATCAAGTAAATATACTCAACATCTACTCAAATCATATGTGAAGTAAGAACATAACGATATCCACTACATGCCTCAGCACTCATTGGACTGCACACATCAAAATGTATTACTTCCAACAAGTTGCTTTCTAGTTCCATTTTACTGAAAACGAGGCTTTCAGTCATCTTGCCCATGTGGTATGATTTGCATGTCTCAAGTGATTCAAAATCAAGCGAGTCCAAACGGTCCATTTGCATGGAGTTTCTTCATGCATACACACCAATAGACATGGTTCACATGTCTCAAACTTTTCAAAATGAGTGAGCCCAAAGATCCATCAACATGGAACTTCTTCATGCGTTTTATACCGATATGACTTAACTGGCAGTGCCACAAGTAGGTGGTACTATCATTTACTATCCTATATCTTTTGGCATGAACATGTGTATCACTACGATCGATATTCAATAAACCATTCATTTTAGGTGTAAGACCATTGAAGGTATTGTTCAAATAAACAGAGTAACCATTATTCTCCTTAAATGAATAACCGTATTGCGATAGACATAATCCAATCATGTCTATGCTCAATGCAAACACCAATCTCGATGGTAGAGGGAGCGTACGATATTTGATCATATCCACATTGGAAACATTTCCAACACATATCGTCAGCTCACCTTTAGCTAGTCTCCGTTTATTCCGTAGCTTTTATTTCGAGTTACTAACACTTAGCAACCGAACCGGTATCTAATACCCTGGTGCTACTAGGAGTACTAGTAAAGTACACATCAACACAATGTATATCCAATATACTTCTATCGACCTTACAAGCCTTCTCATCTACCAAGTATCTAGGGTAATTCTGCTCCAGTGGCTGTTCCCCTTATTACAGAAGCACTTAGTCTCGGGTTTGGGTTCAACCTTGGGTTTCTTCACTAGAGCAGCAGCTGAATTGCCGTCTCATGAAGTATCCCTTCTTGCCCTTGTCCTTCTTGAAACTAGTGGTTTCACCAACCATCAACAATTGATGCTCCTTCTTGATTTCTACTTTTGTGGTGTCAAACATCGCGAATATCTCAAGGATCATCATATATGTCCCTGATATATTATAGTTCATCACGAAGCTCTAGCAGCTTGGTGGTAATGACTTCGGAGAACTATCACTATTTCATCTGGAAGATCAACTCCCACTTGATTCAAGCGATTGTTGTACTCAGACAATCTGAGCACAAGCTCAACAATTGAGCTTTTCTCCCTTAGTTTGTAGGCTAAGAAAATCGTCGGAGGTTTTATACCTCTTGACGTGGGCACGAGCCTGAAATCTCAATTTCAGCCCTCAAAACATCTCATATGTTTCGCGACGTTTCAAAACGTCTTCGGTGCCTCAACTCTAAACCGTTTAACTGAACTATCACGTAGTTATCAAAACGTGTATGTCAGATGTTCGCAACATCCATAGACGACGTTCGAGGTTCAGCACACTGAGCGGTGCATTAAGGACATAAGCCTTCTATGAAGCAATGAGGACAATCCTCAGTTTACGGACCTAGTCCGCATAGTTGCTACTATCAACTTTCAACTAAATTTTCTCTAGGAACATATCTAAACAGTAGAACTGAAGCGCGAGCTACGACATAATTTGCGAAGACCTTTTGACTATGTTCAGGATAATTAAGTTCATCTTATGAACTCCCACTCAGATAGACATCCCTCTAGTCATCTAAGTGATTACATGATCCGAGTCAACTAGGCCGTGTCCGATCATCACGTGAGACGGACTAGTCAACGTCGGTGAACATCTTCATGTTGATCGTATCTTCTATACGACTCATGCTCGACCTTTCGGTCTTCTGTATTCCGAGGCCATGTCTGTACACATGCTAGGCTCGTCAAGTCAACCTAAGTGTTTCGCGTGTGTAAATCTGTCTTACACCCGTTGTATGTGAACGTTAGAATCTATCACACCCGATCATCACGTGGTGCTTCGAAACAACGAACTGTCGCAACGGTGCACAGTTAGGGGGAACACTTTCTTGAAATTTTAATGAGGGATCATCTTATTTACTACCGTCGTTCTAAGTAAACAAGATGTATAAACATGATAAACATCACATGCAATCAAAAGGTGACATGATATGGCCATCATCACTTTGCTCCTTTTGATCTCCATCTTCGGGGCTCCATGATCATCATCGTCACCGGCATGACACCATGATCTCCATCATCGTGTCTTCATGAAGTTGTCTCGCCAACTATTACTTCTACTACTACAGCTAACGGTTAGCAATAAATTAAAGTAATTACATGGCGTTGTTCAGTGACACGCAGGTCATACAATAAATAAAGACAACTCCTATGACTCCTGCCGGTTGTCATACTCATCGGCATGCAAGTCGTGATTCCTATTACAAGAACATGATCAATCTCATACATCACATATAATTCATCACATTCTTCTTGGCCATATCACATCACATAGCATACCCTGCAAAAACAAGTTAGACGTCCTCTAATTGTTGCTTGCATGTTTTACGTGGCTGCTATGGGTTTCTAGCAAGAACGTTTCTTACCTACGCAAAAACCACAACGTGATATGCCAATTGCTATTTACCCTTCATAAGGACCCTTTTCATCGAATCCGATCCGACTAAAGTGGGAGAGACAGAAACCCGCTAGCCACCTTATGCAACTAGTGCATGTCAGTCGGTGGAACCAGTCTCATGTAAGAGTACGTGTAAGGTCGGTCCGGGCCGCTTCATCCCACAATGCCGCCGAATCAAGATAGGACTAGTAACGGTAAGCATATTGAACAAAATCAATGCCCACAACTACTTTGTGTTCTACTCGTGCATAGAATCTACGCAATAGACCTAGCTCATGATGCCACTGTTGGGGAACGTAGCAGAAATTCAAAATTTTCCTACGTGTCACCAAGATCCATCTATGGAGAAACCAGCAACGAGGGGAAGGAGAGTGCATCTACATACCCTTGTAGATCGCTAAGCGGAAGCATTCAAGTGAACGGGGTTGATGGAGTCGTACTCGTCGTGATCCAAATCACCGATGATCCTAGTGCCGAACGGACGGCACCTCCACGTTCAACACACGTACAGCCCGGTGACGTCTCCCATGCCTTGATCCAGCAAGGAGAGAGGGAGAGGTTGAGGAAGACTCCATCCAGCAGCAGCACAACGGCGTGGTGGTGGTGGAGGAGCGTGGCAATCCTGCAGGGCTTCGTCAAGCACCACGGGATATGAGGAGAAAGAGAGGCACTAGTAGAAAAAGGGTCAAACGTGAAGCACATTAGTGCCGGTTTGTATTTGAGCCGGCACTAATGTGCACATTAGTGCCGGTTCGTGGCGGCGATCAATAGTACCGGTTCGTGGCAAACCTTTAGTACCGGTTCGTGGCACGAACCGGTACTAAAGAGGCTGTGTCATCCTGCGGTCAGGCTATGGCCCCACCATCACCATTTAGTGCCGGTTCGTACCACGAACCGGTACTAATGAGCGGTGCCGGTTACGGCAAGCTGTTTTTAGTCCCACCTCGCCAAGAGAGAGGCAGTATGAGTGGTTTATAAGCCGTGAGTGCACAGACAATGACGAAGAGTTGCAATGCTCACCTACATGTTGATTTGCTTCAAGCCTTGCGGAATAGCATAGATTGCACTGAGCTATGTGCAGTGGCTTAGTGCAATCTACACTATTCCGAATGGCTTGAAGCAAATTAACCAGCATTGCACCTCTTTTTTATTTTTAATAACTTATTTAAACTCCGGACTTTTTTTGTGTTCAGTATGCAGCATTTAAAGCTTGTTATACCTCAAGGTTGTTGTGGTTTGGAAATTATGGATTTGACAACCATGAATCATAGCTTTTTGTGTAAGTGACTTGGGAAACTCAAGTTTGGCAAACTCTATTGACTAGTAGAAAAACGGTCAAATGTGAAGCACATTATAGTGCCGGTTTGAATTTGAGCCGGCACCAATGTGACCATTAGTGCCGATTCCAACGGCTAGGCGGGCTGCTACCATTAGTACCGGTTCGTTGCCAATCTTTAGCACCGGTTCGTTGCCAATCTTTAGCACCGGTTCGTGGCACGAACCAATACTAATGTGCATCCCACCAATCAGGAAGAATCACACGGATCGTATGTTTCTTTCTAGCTCTTGCGAGTCGTTGGATCAAGGGTGTGTTTCTTCCTAGCTCATGTGAGTCGTTGGATCGAAACTACCACAATCACTTTGTGAGCCAGACGACCCTATATATAGCCCATCTCTCGCCTTCCCTGCATAAGTCTTTCAGTTCATCGACTACATACATCTACCAGTTCATCGACTGCATACATCTACCAGTTCATCGACTGAATACAAATCATTCGGATTCGCCATCATACGCCCAACCATGCATTTGATATGCATATATATGCATCACGAGCCACGGTAGGGCTGTATGATGGCGATACCGATTGGTTTGTTCTAGATCCGACATAAAAGGTTTGATACAACTTCTTTTTTGTGACATAAGATCTAACATTGTTGCTTCTAGTAGTTCTCTTGATTCCACTAATGATTCTCTTAGCCAAGTTACACTTGAGCAAGAAAATAGCTTATTGAAGGGCAGAATCAAGGTGTTGGTTTTGAACGAAAGTTCAATGCCAATGGAGTTGAGTGGGAAGAAGATCAATACCCCAAGACAAAGTTTGTTCCTCAACAAGAGAAGTATCCTACTTCCTTCAAGGGGACACAAGCTCAAGATGATCTTCTACATGTTGATTAGCTTCAAGCCTTGCGGAATAGCATAGATTGCACTAAGCTATGTGCAGTGCAGTCTACACTATTCTGAATGGCTTGAAGCAAATTAACCAGCATTGCACCTCTGTTACATGGCCACTTCAATGTTTTTTAAACTTATTTGAACTCCGGACTTCTTTTGTGTTCAGTATGCAGCATTTAAAGCGACGTCATCAATATCCAACATGTTCTGACATCATTTGTTGTTTTTCGGTCATTTACCTAATTGTTTAGAGAGCTAAATGACCGTGAAATTGAAAATCACTACAAAATGAATCCTGAAAATGTTGAAACTTGGCATGGTATCATCATATCACCCGCATAGCATGCGCGAAAGAGTAGAGAGGGTCACGGCAAAAACTGGACGCACTTCGTGTACAAACTGGACCTACTCTTTCCGAGTATCAGGGTTTCGGACGAGAACTCATCTGTTACATGGCCACTTCAATGTTTTTTAAACTTATTTGAACTCTGGACTTCTTTTGTGTTCAGTATGCAGCATTTAAAGCGACGTCATCAATTTTCAACATGTTCTGACATCATTTGTTGTTTTTCGGTCATTTACCTAATTGTTTAGAGAGCTAAATGACCGTGAAATTGAAAATCACTACAAAATGAATCCTGAAAATGTTGAAACTTGGCATGGTATCATCGTATCACCCGCATAGCATGCGCGAAAGAGTAGAGAGGGTCACGGCAAAAACTGGACGCACTTCGTGTACAAACTGAACAAACTCTTTCCGAGTATCAGGGTTTCGGACTATGCAAAAATAAGTAATGCAGAAAATAAAAGAACTATACAAAAAAATACTCAAAAATAAATAGAAGAAAATAAATAATGCAGAAAAAAAACTATATAAAAAACTACTCAAAAATAAATAAATAAAAATAAGTAATGCAGAAAAGAAAAAACTATATAAAAAATTTGTTGGCGCACTGCCCTGTGGGTCTACCAGACCTAGGGTGTGCAAATGCAGGCCCAGAAGGGCCAGCAGACTCACAGGGCAGCGCGCCCTAATTAATTAGGCCTAGAAGCCTGCTATATAGAGGAGTTCGAAGAGGTAGCCGCAGCTTGGTTTATAAACCAGTGCGGCTGCCCTTCGCCGGGCGAGGTAGGACTAAATTTTGGGGTGGCAGCGCAAACTCTAAATACAACAAAAAACAACTAAAAATAAATAAAACAAAATAAATAAAGCAGAAAAGAAAAAACTAAATGAAAAAAGCCCACCTACTGGGCCACAACGGCCTGCATACGACTAGAAACCCAACCTGTTGTTGGGCCAGGATGCAGGCCCGCAAGCCCAATAGGCCCCACAGGGCAGAGTAGCAGAGGTAGGCCCAGAAGGCCTGCTTTAGAGAGGAGCTCGAGACAGCAGCGGCGGCGGGGCTTATAAGCAGGTGTGTGCGCGCTTCGGCTAGCGAGGTGGGACTAAACTTCTGCGCCCCTCGCTTGGCAGCGCACCCCCTTTAGTACCGGTTCGTGGCTCCAACCGGTACTAAAGGGGGGGTCTTTAGTACCGGTTCGTGGCACGAACCGGTACTAAAGGGGTCGTTTCCCGCCGCTTGGCCTGGGGAAAATAGGCCTTTAGTACCGGTTGGAGCCACGAACCGGTACTAAAGGCCAATCCTATATATACAGCACTTACGAAAATTTCAGTTTCAACTCGCCACTTCGTCTCCAACCTCCGCCGCGCGCGCCGCTCGATCCCGTCGTCGCCGTCCGTCGTCATCGTCGCTGTCCCCGCCGCCGCCCGTCGTCGTCATCGTCTCGCGCGCTGCCGCCCCGAACGCCGCCGCCGTCCGTCGTCATCGCCGCGGCCGTACGTCTCTCTCTCGCTCCCGCACACACATACACACACATACACACACACACACCGGCGCCCCCGCCCCGTACGCCGGCGCCTCCGCTCGTACGTACGGGGCGGCGGCATATGGAGCCGCACACACACACACACACATATACCACACATGCACACACACGCATACACACACACATACACACATACGTACACACATATACGTATATATACACACACATGCATACACACACAATTTTTTTTACTTATTTTCTGTTTTTTAGAAAAGTTAATTAGATGATCGAATGTTAGATTAATGTCGAATGTTAGATGAATTAGCTAGCTAGATAGAAAAATTGTCGAATTAGAGATTAGAACTAGTTGAATAATTAATATAACTAGTTTATTTTTAATAAGAAAATTTAGGTACATGAGATTAAAACTAGTTGAATAATTAATATAACTAGTTTATTTTTAATAACGAAATTTAGGTATATGAGATTAGAACTAGTTGAATAATTAATATAACTAGTTTATTCTTAGTAAGAAAATTTAGGTATATGAGATTAGAACTAGTTGAATAATTAATATAACTAGTTTATTTTTAGTAAGAAAATTTAGGTATATGAGATTAAAACTAGTTGAATAATTAATATAACTAGTTTATTTTTAGTAAGAAAATTTAGGTATATGAGATTAGAACTAGTTGAATAATTAATATAACTAGTTTATTCTTAGTAAGAAAATTTAGGTATATGAGATTAGAACTAGTTGAATAATTAATATAACTAGTTTATTCTTAGTAAGAAAATTTAGGTATATGAGATTAGAACTAGTTGAATAATTAATATAACTAGTTTATTCTTAGTAAGAAAATTTAGGTATATGAGATTAGAACTAGTTGAATAATTAATATAACTAGTTTATTTTTAGTAAGAAAATTTAGGTATATAGAAAATTTAGGTATATAATTATTATTTGTTAATGAATTAGATAGAAAAGTTAAATATATAGTAATGTCAATTGAATATATAGTTAGATATATTAATGTCAAATGTTAGATGAATATATATTTGGCTAGATATAGGTGTTTAATGTTTCACCTATATGAACATAGGAAATGTCATCTGACGACGAAAAAGATTTTATTATGTGCGAACACTGTGAAGACCAGCGCGGCCTGTGCGACCAAAATTTCCTTGTTGATGGTATGCGCTTCAGCATCAAGCTGGATGAGACATTCGAAGTTGATACAGTAAGTCACTTTGTCAATTATTATTTGAATGCAAAAATTATGCTTCATTTGCTTCAACTTATAATTTTAAATTTTCACTATTCTACTAGCGCATCCCCTGCCATGCAAGAATTTTTGTCTTGGATAAGATAGGTTTCAGTGCTATAGATGATATGGAGGTAAAGAGAGTTACTTGAAGACGCAGCATGGGTATACTTTTAACATCAAATTATATAATGGAGACACATACACCCATTTTGAATGCAAAACTTGGCAAGCACTATGCAAGGCTTATGCATTTGAGCCTGATATGGTTATCACCTTTGATATTCGTCCGGAAGATGATATTGAAGGTAATATAGACATCTGGGTCGATGTGCAAACGCCTCCAGTTCTACCATTTGGTGAGTTTTTCTCAACCATGCATGCATATGTTTATGTCTTTCGTACAGTTTATTCAAAAATAGTTGACAACTATTTTGTATTGTCAGCTTATTTCGGTTCAAGCAAACATGTCCGGCGCTTGGTAGACAGGACCTACTACTGCCCCGGGGCTCAACTAAACTGCGAGGAGATAAGTCATTATGTTTCATGGCTTGAGGATCTTAATACTGTCAAGACAATTTTTTTCCCTACACTTAGAAATGTTAGTACTCAAAACGTGCGACCAATGGTGATCGTATTGAACTACGGTCACATCTATAATCAAAATATGGTAAGATTTTAAATATTTGTCCTTAATTAGTGCATCTTTTGCATACATTATTTTTGAAGCTAAACTTTCATTGCTTACTATATTAATTACTATACGATGTTGTTCAACAGGGACTTCCGATGACAGTTGTGCCTCAGTGGATCGAGACAAAAGGTCGCATGTCAATGGTTAGCTTACGACCAAGATTTCCTACATTGCACATGAGTGCATTCAGGATTTCTAAAAGCGAAGAATGCTTAATAGTGAAAGATCGGAGCAAAATTGTTAACGATCGCAGAGAAGTACTAGGGGGCAGTAATGAGAAGATTAGGAGACAGATTCATCTGCATGCTCCAGTATGATGAATCAGGAGAGCTATACATGTTCTATGCTATTCTACCTGAGAGGGAGCAGCAGGATCAGTAGCTACTCTTCATGCTCTTAATTAGTACTTGTCTCATGGATCCGTGTCCTGAACTTCGATGTTGGTGATGATTATGTTGAACTTGATGATATCTCTTTGCTTCTGTTACAAAGTGAATGTTTCCTCTTTAAGCTAGCCAATGTTGATGATGAATTACATAGCTAGCGGTAATGACTATGATGATTAAATAGTGGTAATTAGACGACCACGATGATTTTTAGCTAGCTAGAGTTTATTTATTTATTAATATGCGATGATGATGATGATGATGATGACGACTACAACTCATTATAACGTAAAACAATCCTAAATTAAATTGATAACACAAATTTAATTGAAAAATACAAAATAAAACAAAAACCCACAACCATTTAGTACCGGTTGGTTTTACCAACCGGTACTAAAGGGCTCCCGGCCCCCGGAGCTGGCTCGTGCCACGTGGTACCCCTTTAGCACCGGTTCGTGCTGAACCGGTACTAAAGGGGGGGCCTTTAGTGCCGAAATAATAGTGCCTGTTCCTAAACCGGCACTAAAGGGCCTTACGAACCGGTGCTATTGCCCGGTTTTCTACTAGTGAGGGAGGGCTGCACCAACGAGAGAGATCAAATCGCGTGTATTGGGCAGGCCCTAGGCCAAGTATATATAGGGGAAGGGGAGGGGCTGCGCCCCCTTTAGGGTTTCCACCCCTAGGGGTGGCGGCCAGCCTAGATCTCATCTAAGGGAGGCGGCCAAGGGGGAGGGGGAGAGGGAGGCGCACCAGGATGGGCCTTAGGGCCCATCTGCCCTAGGGTTTGCCCCCTCTCCTCTTCCCTTGCGCATTGGGCCTTGTGGGAGGGCGCACCAGCCCACCTGGGGCTGGTCCCCTTCCACACTTGGCCCATGAAGCCCTCCGGGGCTGGTGGCCCCACTTGGTGGACCCCCGGGACCCTCCCGGTGGTCCCGGTACGTTACCGATAAACCCCGAAACTTTTCTGGTGACCAAAACAGGACTTCCCATATATAAATCTTTACCTCCGGACCATTCCGGAACTCCTCGTGACGTCCGGGATCTCATACGGGACTCTGAACAACATTCGGTAACCACATACAAACTTCCTTTATAACCCTAGCGTCATCGAACCTTAAGTGTGTAGACCCTACGGGTTCGGGAACCATGCAGACATGACCGAGACGTTCTCCGGTCAATAACCAACAGCGGGATCTGGATACCCATGTTGGCTCCCACATGCTCCACGATGATCTCATCGGATGAACCACGATGTCAAGGACTTAATCAATCCCGTATACAATTCCCTTTGTGTGACGCCCGGGTAATTAAGCTACAATGATCCTCTGCTAATGATGCCACGTCACCTCGTTTATAGTTGCTAATCTCCAGTTAGTTCGAAACCGATTCAAATTCAAATTCAAAATTAGGCAAACAATAAAAGTTTTCAAATACTAAAACTAAAATGTTCGGAGTGAACCAAATAATGCGTAGGTAATTATGGTGGAGAAACCACATTTTTATAAAAGTTCTAAATGCATTTAAATAATTAAAACTGTAGGAAAAACAAATAAATAAATGTGTTGGTATTTTATAAAATACTAAACTATATTATTTGGGTGTTAAACCTTTTTGTGGCAGAGGTATAATTAGTGTTACTATTTAAGATACAACTTTTATGTTTTATAAAACTAGAATAAAATAAAAAAACAGTAAAAGAAAAAGAACAAAGAAAAAAAAGAAAGGAAAACAGTACCCCTCCCCTTTCCGACTGGGCCTTGGCCCAGTTGGTCGTGTGGCCGAGTGGCCTGCCGGCCCACCCCCTGGCCTACTTAGGCCACCCCCACTCCCGAAACCCTAGTCCACCCACTACCCACTCCCCCTCCCCTGTTCCCGCCTGGATCGGGATCGGGCAACCCCCGTCACCCTCCCCGCCCGATCTCGCGCCGCCCTGTGCCCCCGACGATGGTGCCCCCTCCCCGGAGCCCCCGCTAGCCGACGCCTCGCCGTCCCAGCGGCGTTCGCCGCTGCTCCCCACGGCCTCGGCGAGCACAACCATGTGCACGACCTCGACGCGCCACGGACCACCATCGCCACGGTTCTCTCCGTCGCCGGCGCTCCCCATCCCCGTCGCCGATGCCTCCCCACCGGAACTCGTCGACTCCTCCTCGACCCCCCACTGCCTCGCGCCCTGCAAAACCCCGTGAGCCTCGACTTCCTCCCCCACTTCTCTCTGCCGATCGCCGTGGCCGAGTGGCAGAGCTCGCGCTCCGGCCACGCTCGCCGGTGCCTCACCCACGCCATTACCGCGCGCACGCACGCCTCACGGCCACCACTCCTCGGCATCGCCTCCGCCTCTCCGACCGCGCGCCCACCGCCGTGCTCGCCACCCGCATCGCGACCCCGCTGGCCATCCTCGCCCGCCGCTGCTATATGCTTGCTCTGCTGCCGCTGGCTGCTGTGCTGCTGCTTGCTCTACCTGTTGCCTACCCGCGGCTGTGCCAGCCCCGCCTAGCCCCGCCGCGCCGGCTGCGGCCTTGGACGCTCGCCGCCGCCCGATCCGGACACCGCCTCTGCTCGCCCACCGGCCGTCCACGCCCGTCGTCCGCCCCGGCGCGCCCGCTCTCGCCTGCGCCGCGCCTCGCGCCCACCTTCATTGCGCCTCGTGCGCCCCCCCCCCCTGCCGCAGCCCCGCCGGGCCTCCACGCGCGGTCGTGCCCGCTGCCAGCAGGCCGGCCTGGCCCCTGGCCTCGCCTCTCTGCGCTCCCTGCGGGCGAGCGCCGCCCAGGCGCACGTCGCCCCTCGCCCGCACCGCCCGCTAACCCGCAAACCCGCAAGGCCCTAGGGCCTATGACAAACGGGGCCCGCCCCAAAAAAAAAGATTAAGATTTAAAAAATAAATAAATAATATAATTAATTAATTAATTAACCTAATTAATTATGATTAAATTAACTAATTATAATTAGATTAACCTAATCACTAATTAACCTAATTAATTGTTAGTTAATTAAAACAGTGTATGACGGGTGGGTCCCACTGGACCCACTGGACAGGTTGACCAAGTCAACCCTGTTGACTGATGATGTCAGCATGACATCATGCTGATGTCATTAATCTGTTTATTGAATTATTTTAAATAATTAATTAAATTCCATAAATTAATAAAATCTTTAGAAAATCATATCTTTTAATCCGTAACTCGGATTAAAATAATTTCAACATGAAAGTTGCTCAGAACGACGAGACGATTCCGGATACGCAACCCGTTCGTCCACCACACCTCCCTAACCTATCGAACTCGCAACTTTCCCCCTCCGGCTCCTCTGCCCGAAATCACAAAACACCGGGAATACTTTCCCGGATGTATCCCCCTTAACCGGTACCACCTCATACCACGTTAGGGCACGCCTAGCATCGTTACTTGTCATGTCATGCTTCACTAAGCATATGCTTGCATTATATTTATTGTTTCTTCCCCCTCTTCTCTCTCTAGACACCGAGACCGATGCCGCTGCTACCCCGTACGACTACGGTGTTGACGACCCCTCTCTCTTGCCAGAGCAACCAGGCAAGCCCCCCCCCCCTTGATCACCAGATACCGCCTACTCTTCTCTATACTGCTTGCATTAGAGTAGTGTAGCATGTTACTGCTTCCCGTTAATCCTATACTGATGCATAGCCTGTCCTTGCTACTACTGTTGTTACCTTTACCTGCAAACCTAATGCTTAGTATAGGATGCTAGTTTATCATCAGTGGCCCTACATTCTTGTCCGTCTGCCATGCTATACTATCGGGCCGTGATCACTCGGAGGTGATCACGGGTATATACTATATACTTTATACATGATACATGTGGTGACTAAAGACGGGTAGGCTCGTAGGAGCACCCGCGAGTGGATCTTTGAGGCGGAGCGACAGGGCAGGTTCCGACCACCTAGGAGAGAGGTGGGCCTGGCCCTGGTCGGTGTTCGCGGATACTTAACACGCTTAACGAGATCTGGGTATTTGATCTCAGTCTGGCCATTTGGTCTATACGCACTAACCATCTACGTGGGAGTAGTTATGGGTATCCCGGCGTCGTGGTATCAGCCCAAGCCTTCTTGACGTCAGCGACGGAGCGGCGCGCGCTGGATTGGACTGGAACGCCACTAGGCTAGGTCTGCTTCCGGCCGCCCTCGCAACGTGCAGGTGTGCTAAGGGCGATGGGCCCAGACCCCTGGGCGCTTAGGTTTAGACCGGCGTGCTGACCTCTCTGTTGGTCTAGGTGGGGCTACGACGTGTTGATCTTCCGAGGCCGGGCATGACCTAGGAAAGTGTGTCCGGCCAAATGGGATCGAGCGTGTTGGGGTATGTGGTGCACCCCTGCAGGGAAGTTTATCTATTCGAATAGCCGTGTCCTCGGTAAAAGGACGACCCGGAGTTGTACCTTGACCTTATGACAACTAGAACCGGATACTTAATAAAACACACCCTTCCAAGTGCCAGATACAACCGGTGGTCGCTCTCTCACAGGGCGACGAGGGGAGGATCATCGGTTAGGATTATGCTATACGATGCTACTTGGAGGACTTCAGTCTACTCTCTCCTACATGTTGCAAGACGGAGGCTGCCAGAAGCGTAGTCTTCGAAAGGATTAGTTATCCCCCTCTTATTCTGGCTTTCTGCAGTTCAGTCCACATATGATACCCTTACTCCATTTGATACCCATGCATATGTAGTGTAGCTCCTTGCTTGCGAGTACTTTGGATGAGTACTCACGGTTGCTTTCTCCCCCCTTTTCCCCCCATTCCTTTCTTTCTGGTTGTCGCAACCAGATGTTGGAGCCCAGGAGCCAGACGCCACCGTCGACGACGACCCCTACACCGGAGGTGCCTACTACTACGTGATGCCCGCTGACGACGACCAGGAGTAGTTAGGAGGATCCCAGGCAGGAGGCCTGCGCCTCTTTCGATCTGTATCCCAGTTTGTGCTAGCCTTCTTAAGGCAAACTTGTTTAACTTATGTCTGTACTCAGATATTGTTGCTCCCGCTGACTCGTCTATGATCGAGCTCTTGTATTCGAGCCCTCGAGGCCCCTGGCTTGTAATATGATGCTTGTATGACTTATTTTTATTTGTAGAGTTGTGTTGTGATATCTCACCGTGAGTCCCTGATCTTGATCGTACACATTTGCGTGCATGATTAGTGTACGATTGAATCGGGGGCGTCACAAGCTGGTATCAGAGCCGACTGCCCGTAGGAATCCCCCTTCCACACTTCTTGGCCGAAGTCGAGTCTAGACATTGCAAAAACTTTTACTAACTTGGCTGTGTGCCTTACGGGCCCACGTCGCCATCGGGTGATATTAGGATCTTTTACTCCTCGATCCTTACTCTGGGACTCTGAGCTCTCTTCTATTCGGGTTAAATGAATTTTGCTAAATCTAACATTAGGATCTCGTTATCACATTCACCCGGAGAGCCCCTTATTACTGATGATCGTCTGCTGTACGTGAAGACCCTGAAGATACTCTCCGCTGTTAACCTGAGAACTTGTGTTCATCGCGTTTGCAATTCCCCTTCCACCGTCAACCCTTATGGATAACTACTTGTAGTTGTTATTCTTACATTCATCCCCAGTTGGTCTTGTTATTACAAGATACCCCGTAATACTTGTCGTTGTTTCGATAATCCTTTGAGCTTACTGCCTTGTTGTTCCTTGTCACCTGAATACCCCTATGGATAATTCTCGCACTTATCGAGTATCCGCTCACCCCCAGTTGTTCATGTGTTTCACAATGGTCTTCGAAATACTATTCGATCCTCCAAAAATCCTTAGTAGCTTATTGCTCTGCAATACTTGCCTGCTTGCATTATGGATGCTTTCCATATGTCTGGCGATATTCGTTAGTATCCTTAGGCATCGTCTTTTGATCCTATTGATTCAACTTGAGTGCGGATGCACGCAATCATCAGTTGATCCTTTTAAATTATCTTTCCGGCTTAGACGTTATTTTAAAACATGAGCTGGATCTCGACCAATCAAATTGTTGTCGATTGTACCCTTAAGGCTATTCAACTTATCCATCCCTGATCAGAGCATTGCTTCTGATCCCTTGTCTTGGAATTGATAATTCTTTGCATTTGAGCCTTGAATTAGTCAGTTGTTTCTAAAGTCTGATCTCCTCGCATTGTTTCTCCCTCTGGTTGAGTACCGATGCTCACACCAGATCCCTTGAGGACCACCAGATCATTTGCTGGATTTTATCCGACAGCGTCCTTCATATTCAATAAGTCTGTGAGCCTTTCCTCGGATACATAGTACCTTTGGTAAATTGTATCCTCTGCTTTCTCAAACATGCTCTACTATCGAGCTGGTGTTATTTATTCTTGAAATTTGTGGTATATACTCCTAAGATGCCCTGATGGGTTGAACATATGCCTTCTCTAAACTGTGTGAACTCGAAAGTTTTCACGAGTCATACTCTTCTGGTATTTTGCTAGATAAAATTTCTATACTACAGCTTCATCAAAAGCGAGAAGTAAAATGAAAGGTTATGCATGGAAGAATTGGGAGTCGACCTTGAGCCTTTGCGTTCATGCCCTTGGACCCGATGTGAAACTTATCATCGAAGCTTCTTGTAAATGATATTAGTTCCCTTGGTATAAGTTCATCTTATATCTGGGATCCGGCCTTTTTACAATCGTGGTTCCGATCATGTTCTCTTTTAAATACCATTTTCGATGCAAGTGTAAGCACTTGTCTCATGTGGATCAATACCTCGGTCCAACCTCTACTTTGATCCGTCTTCGAGTATTACCCCCTGGTATCTCGAGATTATCTTGAAACTGCATAACTTCTTATGAGTTCTTCATCAAGTACTACATTCTCACTGATTACAGTTTTCATGGGCTCTGAGTTATTAAACACTCAAAGACACCGATAACTGAACCGAGTCTGCCCTACGGTTCAGCAACTCTTGATAATCTTCTTTAAGTCCGAGTTTGTACTCGATCATGTCATTCCTAGCCTGATCGGCTATATCATTATCGTGCTAAATTTTAACTGTGCTACCTGGTCCTTAATCCCAGAGCACAACTTTCGATGATGAGCTAAGCTTACGTCGATCTTCCTCGTCATATCAGTTCACCTTGAACAACAAGCTTGATTTCAAGTTTGTGCCCTGCCCATGGATCCAATAACCTTCCGCTTCATCATTCCTTTGATTTGATGTTGTCACTGATTGATTACATCTTGAAATCTCTCGACCAATGTGCCGTGAAGATCATCAACCTTATGAGGTCTTCCTGGATATCAATTGAATTCATGATGAGAAATACCATCCTTGCCTCCGATGAATTGTATTATCATCGGCCACTTTATTGCCTTCCCTCCAACACAAACTTATTCGTGTTTTGAGTTATACCTTGAGATCCTTGCTATACAGCATTTGTTCTTCTTTACCTTGGAATGTTACCACCTTTTATGTCAGGAATGTCGTGGTAATTTTACCACCTCTTGAGAATTCTTGATATAGTAATATCTCTCGCCTTTTGCGTTCATTTCTTGGTCTCCGTATTGTTTCTAACCGGAATACCGACTAATGGTCTGTGTTGTGCAAATTCTAAACTTCTAGCACCCCTATTGCTTGAAGTTATTGGTCTACAGTTTCATTCTATGTCTATTGATTATTGAACCATCATTCAAACATTGATCGTGCTACCTAGTCCAGATTCCTGGTTGCACCCTTCTATCATTGTTCAGTTGTGTATGTTTCCCTCGAGCATACATCATTATGACATTTGATCCGACAAATGATATTTCCTTGTTCACATAATTGTGGAAATCAATCCTTTGGAAATCGCGATGATTTGTTGCTGAGCCTATCAGCCACCTCCTCATCCTCTCCTTGGTTTACTGATGAACTCTTGTTTCGGAACTCGCTTCCATAGTTCATTTCCCGAGAATCTTACAATGTCATCTCGTCAAATTGTGCCGCACCTTTTCTTCTCAGGCATCCTAAGTCTGAGGTATCGTGACACGAATCAGGTCTGAATCTCGGTCAGATATGAGGGTTGGAACTTATTTCCAAGAGTTATAATGTTGGTCTTTATATATGACCCGGTAAGGATATGTCAGGCCTAGCACACCTAGCCGGAGGACCTATTGTTGTAGTATCCTTTTTAGCAAGTTTAGCCATTCTTCCGTGAGGAAATTGTAAGACTTATTTCACAAGCTATTCCTGATGGATCCTTTGTGTTTCCAAAATCTGACCTTTGCTCGAATACCATGTCAATGCTTCTTGAAGCACGTTTATGGTACTCCGTTTTTCAATAAGAACATTTGAAGCACCATGCTGAATGTTTCTTGTTGAAATTACCCAAACACCGTTGTATGGGTAATGTCATGAAATTTGTCTCTCCTACCTAAAAGAGTTTTCTACCTTCTATCCGGTCTTGGATATCATACTCTGCTTGTTCTTGGGAAGGATATACCCCTGAAATATGTGTTTAATCACATTTTCCTTTCCATTCTTCTGTTTAATCTAAGAATCACATTTTCCTTTCCATTGTTCTGTTTAACCTTCTTGAGGTTTATATGATCTAAGCAGTAATACGTCACTGCTTTTATAAGCACCTCAGCGTACAACTCTGTCAGTAAGACCCTGTTACCATTGTTGATGACATTCCGGTAACCACCGATGAACGAGAACTTTGCCTATTGGTCCGCCTTGTTTCAACGAGCAGGAAAATGGTTCTCTTCGTCCCTCGCCCTTGGTACCGACATTGTTGCCAACATAAATGATAGGCTACCCTCTGACTTGTCTTGCTATCACGACCGTGCAAGATATCAACGCTTTACCTACTTTTAACCACATGGTGGGCCCATAACCCACAGTTACACAGGATCGAAACCTGACCCTCCTATACACCCCCGGTTTCCAAATTTAATTCCTCGCACTTGGCCTCGTTTGTGATTCACGAGCCACCTTTCGAGAAATCATCGATTCTGGTATTAAACACAATACCTATACCGTTGCCTTGTTTCAGGCAACGAAGATTGTCTATCCGTTTCAAACTTCTTATGGTACCTTCTTACTTTGCTCTCGATGTGTTTTAATTGTTTAACTCGAGAGATACTCTTATGATCATTCGTGGGATACCCCCTAAATGAATTTCCCTTATAACATTCAATTGTTGTAAAGCTGCCCCTTACCTATTCGTAAGTACGATGGAGTTCCTCGAAGAAAGGACGACAACTTCATCATGATGCATTGGAATAAAGAACTGAAGACATCAACGAAGGGAATTAACTTCTTCGAGAAGATCCGTTAGAATTTCGTAACTAAACCTTCCCCCCTTTCACTACCTCTTAAATCTCGGGACGAGATTTCTTGTAGTGGAGGAGAATTGTGACGCCCGGGTAATTAAGCTACAATGATCCTCTGCTAATGATGCCACGTCACCTCGTTTATAGTTGCTAATCTCCAGTTAGTTCGAAACCGATTCAAATTCAAATTCAAAATTAGGCAAACAATAAAAGTTTTCAAATACTAAAACTAAAATGTTCGGAGTGAACCAAATAATGCGTAGGTAATTATGGTGGAGAAACCACATTTTTATAAAAGTTCTAAATGCATTTAAATAATTAAAACTGTAGGAAAAACAAATAAATAAATGTGTTGGTATTTTATAAAATACGAAACTATATTATTTGGGTGTTAAACCTTTTTGTGGCAGAGGTATAATTAGTGTTACTATTTAAGATACAACTTTTATGTTTTATAAAACTAGAATAAAATAAAAAAACAGTAAAAGAAAAAGAACAAAGAAAAAAAAGAAAGGAAAACAGTACCCCTCCCCTTTCCGACTGGGCCTTGGCCCAGTTGGTCGTGTGGCCGAGTGGCCTGCCGGCCCACCCCCTGGCCTACTTAGGCCACCCCCACTCCCGAAACCCTAGTCCACCCACTACCCACTCCCCCTCCCCTGTTCCCGCCTGGATCGGGATCGGGCAACCCCCGTCACCCTCCCCGCCCGATCTCGCGCCGCCCTGTGCCCCCGACGATGGTGCCCCCTCCCCGGAGCCCCCGCTAGCCGACGCCTCGCCGTCCCAGCGGCGTTCGCCGCTGCTCCCCACGGCCTCGGCGAGCACAACCATGTGCACGACCTCGACGCGCCACGGACCACCATCGCCACGGTTCTCTCCGTCGCCGGCGCTCCCCATCCCCGTCGCCGATGCCTCCCCACCGGAACTCGTCGACTCCTCCTCGACCCCCCACTGCCTCGCGCCCTGCAAAACCCCGTGAGCCTCGACTTCCTCCCCCACTTCTCTCTGCCGATCGCCGTGGCCGAGTGGCAGAGCTCGCGCTCCGGCCACGCTCGCCGGTGCCTCACCCACGCCATTACCGCGCGCACGCACGCCTCACGGCCACCACTCCTCGGCATCGCCTCCGCCTCTCCGACCGCGCGCCCACCGCCGTGCTCGCCACCCGCATCGCGACCCCGCTGGCCATCCTCGCCCGCCGCTGCTATATGCTTGCTCTGCTGCCGCTGGCTGCTGTGTTGCTACTTGCTCTACCTGTTGCCTACCCGCGGCTGTGCCAGCCCCGCCTAGCCCCGCCGCGCCGGCTGCGGCCTTGGACGCTCGCCGCCGCCCGATCCGGACACCGCCTCTGCTCGCCCACCGGCCGTCCACGCCCGTCGTCCGCCCCGGCGCGCCCGCTCTCGGCTGCGCCGCGCCTCGCGCCCACCTTCATTGCGCCTCGTGCGCCCCCCCCCCCCTGTCGCAGCCCCGCCGGGCCTCCACGCGCGGTCGTGCCCGCCGCCAGCAGGCCGGCCTGGCCCCTGGCCTCGCCTCTCTGCGCTCCCTGCGGGCGAGCGCCGCCCAGGCGCACGTCGCCCCTCGCCCGCACCGCCCGCTAACCCGCAAACCCGCAAGGCCCTAGGGCCTATGACAAACGGGGCCCGCCCCAAAAAAAAGATTAAGATTAAAAAAATAATAATAAATAATAATATAATTAATTAATTAATTAACCTAATTAATTATGATTAAATTAACTAATTATAATTAGATTAACCTAATCACTAATTAACCTAATTAATTGTTAGTTAATTAAAACAGTGTATGACGGGTGGGTCCCACTGGACCCACTGGACAGGTTGACCAAGTCAACCCTGTTGACTGATGATGTCAGCATGACATCATGCTGATGTCATTAATCTGTTTATTGAATTATTTTAAATAATTAATTAAATTCCAGAAATTAATAAAATCTTTAGAAAATCATATCTTTTAATCCGTAACTCGGATTAAAATAATTTCAACATGAAAGTTGCTCAGAACGACGAGACGATTCCGGATACGCAACCCGTTCGTCCACCACACCTCCCTAACCTATCGAACTCGCAACTTTCCCCCTCCGGCTCCTCTGCCCGAAATCACAAAACACCGGGAATACTTTCCCGGATGTATCCCCCCTTAACCGGTACCACCTCATACCACGTTAGGGCACGCCTAGCATCGTTACTTGTCATGTCATGCTTCACTAAGCATATGCTTGCATTATATTTATTGTTTCTTCCCCCTCTTCTCTCTCTAGACACCGAGACCGACGCCGCTGCTACCCCGTACGACTACGGTGTTGACGACCCCTCTCTCTTGCCAGAGCAACCAGGCAAGCCCCCCCCCCCTTTGATCACCAGATACCGCCTACTCTTCTCTATACTGCTTGCATTAGAGTAGTGTAGCATGTTACTGCTTCCCGTTAATCCTATACTGATGCATAGCCTGTCCTTGCTACTACTGTTGTTACCTTTACCTGCAAACCTAATGCTTAGTATAGGATGCTAGTTTATCATCAGTGGCCCTACATTCTTGTCCGTCTGCCATGCTATACTATCGGGCCGTGATCACTCGGAGGTGATCACGGGTATATACTATATACTTTATACATGATACATGTGGTGACTAAAGACGGGTAGGCTCGTAGGAGCACCCGCGAGTGGATCTTTGAGGCGGAGTGACAGGGCAGGTTCCGACCACCTAGGAGAGAGGTGGGCCTGGCCCTAGTCGGTGTTCGCGGATACTTAACACGCTTAACGAGATCTGGGTATTTGATCTGAGTCTGGCCATTTGGTCTATACGCACTAACCATCTACGTGGGAGTAGTTATGGGTATCCCGGCGTCGTGGTATCAGCTGAAGCCTTCTTGACGTCAGAGACGGAGCGGCGCGCGCTGGATTGGACTGGAACGCCACTAGGCTAGGTCTGCTTCCGGCCGCCCTCGCAACGTGCAGGTGTGCTAAGGGCGATGGGCCCAGACCCCTGGGCGCTTAGGTTTAGACCGGCGTGCTGACCTCTCTGTTGGTCTAGGTGGGGCTACGACGTGTTGATCTTCCGAGGCCGGGCATGACCCAGGAAAGTGTGTCCGGCCAAATGGGATCGAGCGTGTTGGGGTATGTGGTGCACCCCTGCAGGGAAGTTTATCTATTTGAATAGCCGTGTCCCTCGGTAAAAGGACGACCCGGAGTTGTACCTTGACCTTATGACAACTAGAACCGGATACTTAATAAAACACACCCTTCCAAGTGCCAGATACAACCGGTGGTCGCTCTCTCACAGGGCGACGAGGGGAGGATCATCGGTTAGGATTATGCTATACGATGCTACTTGGAGGACTTCAGTCTACTCTCTCCTACATGTTGCAAGACGGAGGCTGCCAGAAGCGTAGTCTTCGAAAGGATTAGTTATCCCCCTCTTATTCTGGCTTTCTGCAGTTCAGTCCACATATGATACCCTTACTCCATTTGATACCCATGCATATGTAGTGTAGCTCCTTGCTTGCGAGTACTTTGGATGAGTACTCACGGTTGCTTTCTCCCCCCTTTTCCCCCCATTCCTTTCTTTCTGGTTGTCGCAACCAGATGTTGGAGCCCAGGAGCCAGACGCCACCGTCGACGACGACCCCTACACCGGAGGTGCCTACTACTACGTGATGCCCGCTGACGACGACCAGGAGTAGTTAGGAGGATCCCAGGCAGGAGGCCTGCGCCTCTTTCGATCTGTATCCCAGTTTGTGCTAGCCTTCTTAAGGCAAACTTGTTTAACTTATGTCTGTACTCAGATATTGTTGCTCCCGCTGACTCGTCTATGATCGAGCTCTTGTATTCGAGCCCTCGAGGCCCCTGGCTTGTAATATGATGCTTGTATGACTTATTTTTATTTGTAGAGTTGTGTTGTGATATCTCACCGTGAGTCCCTGATCTTGATCGTACACATTTGCGTGCATGATTAGTGTACGATTGAATCGGGGGCGTCACACTTTGTCTAGCGGTACGATACTTGCCCGAGATTCGATCGTCGGTATCCCGATACCTTGTTCAATCTCGTTACCGGCAAGTCTCTTTACTCGTTCCGTAACACATCATCCCGTGATCAACTCCTTGATCACATTGTGCACATTGTGATGATGTCCTACCGAGTGGGCCCAGAGATACCTCTCCGCTTACACGGAGTGACAAATCGCAGTCTCGATTCGTGCCAACTCAACAGACACTTTCGAAGATACCCGTAGTGTACCTTTATAGCCACCCAGTTACGTTGTGACGTTTGGCACACCCAAAGCACTCCTACGGTATCCGGGAGTTGCACAATCTCATGGTCTAAGGAAATGATACTTGACATTAGAAAAGCTTTAGCATACGAACTACACGATCTAGTGCTATGCTTAGGATTGGGTCTTGTCCATCACATCATTCTCCTAATGATGTGATCCCGTTATCAACGACATCCAATGCCCATGGTCAGGAAACCGTAACCATCTATTGATCAATGAGCTAGTCAACTAGAGGCTTACTAGGGACATGGTGTTGTCTATGTATCCACACATGTATCTGAGTTTCCTATCAATACAATTCTAGCATGGATAATAAATGATTATCATGAACAAGGAAATATAATAATAACTAATTTATTATTGCCTCTAGGGCATATTTCCAACAGTCGGCATATCACTCATGGGTCGGGCCGAAGACCACCGACAACCAAAGAATGAGCCACGTAAGCTATGGCCCTCGGCGTACTCAAGATGGAATCCTCCTAAGACTTGGCGTATACTTCAAGGCATATTTTATCTCCATATGCAACGGACCATGTGTAACCCTAGGTACTCCTTGGCCCCTATATAAGACAATGGTTTAGCTCTATAGAGGCAGGTTAGATCCATTCATATGATCTTGAGGTTGGTCATCTTGTACTTTGTACCCTATCCAGAATCAATACAATACAACCAAGACGTAGAGTTTTACCTCTTCAAGAGGGCCCGAACTTGAGGTAAATATTGTGTCTCTCTACTTCATGTTTCCATCAACCTGAGACAACCAGCTCGGGACCTCCTATCTGAGATCTGCTGGATTTAGCTCCAACACCTGGTGCAGAGCGACCGAAGAAAACCCCCGAATGGTGGTAAAAATGGCCACCTAGGGCTAACCAGATGCGCCTCCCGCAACCGCCGCCGAAGAAGTTGCCCTCCGGCCCCCATCGCCTGAACCGCCGAAAGCAGTCGGTGGCTCACCACGGACTGCATCGTTTGCCAGAAGCAGAACGACGACGACGACCGGCTGTGGCCGAAAGGTCGCCACCAGACCCACTAGTCGTGGGTCGACACGAAGCGGGGGGAGGGCAAGGAGGAAGGTTCGGCGGTGAGAGAGAGTGAAGAGTGTGGTGTGAATATGAGGGTGGCGGCGAGGGGAAAGAACAACAGGGGTTACGAAGCGTCACACCGGTCTCGTGCGCTTCCCCGGGCGTGTAGGCGGCCGCCACACGTGGCTCACCCGGGCCTGGCTCGGGGAAAACGGCTGATTCGGGAATTCCCACTCAGCCTGGCCCGGGACTGCTTTGGGTTCGTGCGGGCTAGAGCCTAGCCTACCAAACCGGCCTATTTTGCATCCAACGGACATGTATGGGCTAGATGCATAGTTCATATTTGGTATTGTAGATATAAATAATATTCTCTATAACTTTGGTCAAAGTTTATAAAATTTGATTTTTCAAAAAATCTATACACATTATATTATGAAACGGAGGCAGTGTAAAAAACAAAAAACAAAATCTAAAAAAATATGGAGGTGGCACACCCTATGAAATATCCCTGGCCCCAACAATGATATTATAGATCATATATGAATGAATGCGAATATGTGAACAAGCGAGCGTGCATTTACATCATCCAAAGTGAAAGTATTATTTACAAATATTTGAATAAAGTGAAATTTATCGAAACAATATCATCGTCTTGCAGTAATAATCCACTGTGTGATTTCTTTCCTCAGCAACCTCCACCGCCTCCTCCACCTCCACAGCCACCACCTCCTCCCCCTCCGCCGCCACAGCCACCACCGCCTGTGCTAACACCGCTGTCTCCAACATAGACGCCTGCGCCTGCGCCCGCTCCGGCAGCCCAGTAGGAGCCGCCATGACCACGTCGAGGCTTCTTCCCGCCGGAGCTCTTGTGGCCGGCGCAGCCGAACACGGCGACGGCCACGATCGCAACCGCGGCCACGAACGCGAAAGCTAGACACACGACGCCGCTGGGCGTGTAGTGCATGGAGCCGGCGGTGAAGCCCTTTGCCGCCGCAATACCCATCGCCCTGACCATCTTTGCTGCCGCTGCTCGATCGAGAGCTTCTCCTCTTGATCAATTGTTTGTGGAATGCCGGTCGACCAGTACTTAAAAGTCTTGTCCGGAGAAAATGTCAGCGGACTTACGCGGTTGCTCTGTCCTGCACTCCACTCCTACCGTGTGTTGTCAACGTAGTAGTTCCATCGTGATTCTCATCTTGATTGTCCGTCGTTGGGGTCGGCGACGACGGGGAGTACTTAATTAAAGGAGGTGCCCATAGAAATGGCAACTGACTTGTTCAATTACTACTACAGTGGTACAATACTATCCATCGTGTTGTGTATCGCCCGAGTATAGACGACATTGCGCGTCTTTGAAATTTGAACTTTCCTTGGACGCGTGCCAAGCTAATTGACGGTGATCGCGACTTCTCGTCAAGTCGTCCGACGCGTCTGGGCGAGGGCCTCGGAGTTGAAACGTCATGCCAGCACCCACCACCGTCAATCTTTTTTGAAAGAACACCACCGTCAATCTCGTGGAACATCTCGTTCAGTTTCTAACATTTCTTCTCTTTGGTAATTTCGTACCGACATGCATGGTAGGATAGGTTCGTGGAAATTTGTTCTAGGCAGGGCGTATATGCACGCCGTTGCCTCTGACTCTATCCAGTTGCTTCGTTTGGACGGAAGGAAGACGTTGTACTCTCTTTTTTTAGGATAGCCATCGTACTCAAATTTTTTTGTTTGAGAAGATCGTACTCAAATATTCATGCAACACGGCTGGGCCTCGAGGCGGCCTCGCTACTGGGCCTACTGGGCACTCCACACCAAGTTCGGCCTCTCGCTAGTGAGCACTTGACACCAAACCTCAATCACTTCTCTCTTTCACCACAAGGTTCATTGGAGAGCTGGAAAGTATTAAAGAAAGCAAACCAGCTCGGATCTCAAGGGTAGACGGGGGCATACACAGAAGAACTCGCCCAAGAGCCCCTCTGGCAAACCATGCTAAACTTCATGTGGACGCTGACGTGAAACCAGGACGGGGCGGTTCTGCAGCGGTGGTGTGCAGGGATGCCGACGGGAACTATTTGGGTAGTACTGCTTTGGTGGTGGAAGGAGTGGATGACCCAATGGCCTTGGAGGCGCTGGTATGTAGGGAGGCACTTTGTGCAGCCGATGACCTCCTTTTGCAGCATTTTGTGGTAGCGTCAAATGCAAAACAAGTAGTGCGAGACATTGCTCAAGGCTCTCTAGGCAAACACAGTGCAATTATCAGCGAGATCAAAGCTCGTTCTACCGCTTTTTCTTGTAGTTTCATTTTTGAAGGTCGAGATAGTAACATAGAAGCGCATAGCTTAGCTAGATATGCTCTTAATCTAGCCTCAGGGTGTCATGTGTGGTTTGGCCAACCACATAATGTAAGCATTACTATCCGTGGAATTCGATCAATAAAGAACAGGCTTTCCCCTAAAAAAAACCAAACCAAATTGGCTTGTACCAACGTCTAATTCATGGGACCGATGGGTCAGGTCGGCATGAACTAACATACCTCATCGTTTATGTGTACCCCAGTCCCGTAGGAAAACATACATCACGCCCGATGGATTCAAGGGACACATCTATAAGTCGCTTGTTGCGAGTTCTATTCGCACGCTGCCTAACGACTTCTACACATGCCATGCTAAATTGGCAAACCCAGCCACTAAAAAGCATCTAGGAAGGGAACCAGTGTAGTGATCCTAACTTAGCTTCTACGGACCACTAGTTAATTGTAGTGGTTTTACATTAATCGTATCCGACATATACCTTACACGTGCTAAATTTGATTTAATGTTTAGTATGGGTAAAGGAAGGAAATGGAAATTTTGGTTTAGTTGAGATTTTGATAAGATTTGATCTAATTTAGGTATCGGTAGGGGAAGACAAAGAAAATTTGATTAGTTGAGGTTTTGGTATGATTTGATTGAGTTAATAAAAGACATGATTTCGGTAAATTTTGGTTGAGTTAAAACAAGAAAATGTTTGCATTAGGACAAAAAAATTACTGATTTGGTTTAGATTATCCTAGAAGGGGAGGGAGTGAGGAGAGGAGGTGAGACGAACGTACCAACTCCTTTTAATAGTAGAGACCTTAACGAATTATTTCGGCTTCAGGTTTTCGCTAGTTTAGATAGGGTTCATGACTTTGTCAAAAAATATTTATACGCTTAGAAATTGGTCATATCATCAAAAAATGTTCAAGAGTTTTAAAGATTGTTCTTGAAATATTGAAAAAAAGTTCATACCGTTCAAACAATGCTCCTGATGTTCAAAAAATGTTCACACGTTTACAAACTTATACATGTTCATGAATGTAACACAATTGTTGTAGCAATTTAAAATAAATATTTGTACTATTCAAAATATCCTCATGGCATTTAAAAAATGTATATGTGTAAGAACAACCATTCATGAAATGTAGAAAAATGGAACGTGCAATTACAAAAAATATTCATACCTTTCAAAAAAAGATTAATGACATTTTATAGAAATGTTCATGCGTATGAAGATATGGTCATGAATTATTTTAAAGATGTCCATGGAATGTAAAATTTTGTTCACACATTTTTACAAAAAAATTGTTCTGTTCAAAGAATATGTCCATATTTACAAAAATATACATGACATATAAAGAAATCATACTCCCTCCGTTTTTATTTACTCTGCTTATTAGCTTTGGTCAAAGTCAAGCTCTGTAAACTTTGACAAAGTTTATAGACAAAAATATTAACATATACAATAACAAATCAATACCATTAGATTCATTATTGAATGTACTTTCGCATCAAATAGATTTTTATGGTAAATGTTTATATTCTTTTCTATAAACTTGGTCAAACTTTACAAGGTTTGACTTCAGTCAACTCTAATATGCAGAGTAAATAAAAACGGAGGGAGTACTATTTAAAAATTGTTCAAAAGACTTAAAAATTGTTCAGGTGTTTAAAATAATGCCGTGGTAATGTAAACATGTTCAAACATTCATTAATAAAATGTTCAATGTGTACTTAAAAATACAAGGTGTGTATGGAAAATGTTTAGCGTGAATTCAAAAAATGTTCAATGTGTATTTAAAACATGTTCCTAAGAAAAAAATGTTCATGACATATAAAAACTGCTTGAGCACTAGGACAAACTAATAAAAAATGCGTGAATATGTGATTCTTTTTTAGAAAGGTATAAAGGAGGAAATAAAAAACGAAAAGAAAAGTAGAAAACTGACAAGGAACCGGAGAGAAGAAAAAAGAAATAAAAAGAATGGAAAAAGTAAAGTAAAAGTACAAGAAAATGAAAAAAAATACAAGGAAATTTGATCAAAAAAGAGAAGAAAAGCAGATAACCAGAAATAAACAACAGGGAAGGAAAAAAGACCCAAAATCTTCCTCAAACAAGAGTAGAAGTTTCCTGAAACCACCGGTATAGAAGGAATGAAATCGAGATAAGCCAACAAGAAAAAGGCTGGCCCAAAACGATGCACCAACGGAAACGCGTAAGGCGAGATGGTGCTCTATTTCATGGAATTTCCTATTGGCCGCTCATTGCGGCAAAATGCCGCCGCTTCGCACAGGGGAACGACCGAGCGACGCTGCTTGGGCCGGCCCACTTACATAGATACGTTAGGAACTGCCCAATCCGGTTTTGTGAACCTTCTAGAAGGTTCCCTGAACCGGGTTTTCGTTTCTTTTATCGGTTTGCTGGTTTTTTCACCTTTTTTTTCTTTTTTTCTGTTTCTGTTTCTTTTCCTTTTCCTTTCTTTTTGTTTTTCTTTTTTCTTTTTCAACACAAGTTCGCAGTTCTACAAAATGTTTAGGATTTTCCCAAAAACCAAAGAAATGTTCCTATTTTTTCAAAAAATGTTCTTGTTTTCTAAAATTTGTTTCATAATTTCTAGAAATACATGAAAGTTTCAAAAAATGTTCGTGTTCTGCAAATTGTTTTCAAATTTCCAAAACATCATGTTTTCTGATTTTTTCATAAATTCAATAAATGCTCCGAAATTTCAAAAAATGTTCGTGTTTTTTAAACTGTTCAGAATATTAAAATATGTTCCTGTTTTCAAATGATGTTCTGCAATTTTAAAAAAATGTTCATGGTTCTGAAAAACTGTTGAACAAGTCAAGAAATGTTACCAATATAGAGAACTATTCAGAATATTAAAAATTGTCTCACAAATCCAAATATTGTTTGTGTTTTCGAAAAATGTTCTGAAATTTCAAAAAATGTTCAAGCTTTTAAAAAATTATTTAACAATTCAAAACATGAACACATTTTCAATTTTTGTTCTCAAAATTCTATAATTGTTCGAGCTTTTAAAAAAATGTTCGGGAATTTCAAATTATCTTTGCGCTTTACAAAAATTGTTCCCATTATTCAATTTTTTGTTCTCAAAAGTCAATAAATGTTCGCTATTTCAGTCAATGTTTAGGAATTCCAAAATTTGTTTTGTCGAAATATGTTCACGCTTTTATTTTATTTTTTGGAATTTGTCTGAGTTTTTCAAATTTTTGTCTTCTTTATTCAAACTTTGTGCGTTGCTACAAAAAATAACAATTTCGAGGAAAGTTCGAACTATATCAAAAAAGCTGTCCGGGTTCTTTTATACCGCCACGCTCCTATTTTTCACAAGTACTTGTTAGGTCAACTGCTGAGCTGCTCTCCGACCGTAGTTGTAGGTGCTGAGTTCGAATCCTAGTGACAGTGATTCTGCCTGCATTTCCGTTTTTTTTAACATCAATGCGCTCACTACATCACCCTCTATTTGGGCCGGCCCAGTCGGGGGGTCCGTGCGTGCGTCGCTTCGCTGTTTGACGCAAAATGCGTCGAGTAGGAGCTCCCCTATTTCATAGTAAGTGAGGCCCTGTTTGTTTCATAAGTCCTAGAACTTTTTTAAGTCCCAACTTATAAGTCATAAGTCCCTATCTGTTTGTTTACAGGGACTTATAAGTCCCGAGTCCCTACCTGTTTGTTTATAAAGACTTATAAGTCCATGTTGCACCGCTGCAACGAGGCTCAGGAGAGGGCCTGCCCGGGATTGGAGGCACCGCTGCAACGAACTGAGGCAGACAGAACCGAGGCGGAGCGGCGACGGGGCGGCGAACCGAGGCGGGGCGGCGATGGGGCGACGACGGGGCGAGAGGCGGCGGCGACGGGGCGGCGAACCGAGGCGGGGCGGCGATGGGGCAACGACGGGGCGAGACGCCGGGCGGCGGCGGCGGCGATTGGACCAAGAGGCAGGCGGCGTGCGGGGAACAAGCCTGGAGCGACGCGGGGTAGGTCCGGCCCGGGATAGGTCCCAATAAGCTCCTCCCTGAGAGTCTTATTTGATAAGTCCCAAATCACCACAATAAGTTCCAATAAGTCCCAATAAGTTCCTTGTGTTTGGTTTAGGTGGGACTTATAGGGACTTTTTTAAGTCCCTAAACCAATAAGTCCCTGAAAACAAACACCCCCTGAGATATAGCATCTACACACACCGACACACGAGAGGCGATGGGATCCAAATCTGGAGACACTGGGCCTAGGTCAGCATCCCAACGACTATTTGATTTTTGGTTGGAACTGCAAGGCATGGTAAACCTTAGGGTTATTAGGTTCATAGAAAACTTCCCCTAAAAAAAAGGTTCATAGAAAACCTTAGGCTTATTTAATTGCAAGAATTTCATAAGAATTTTCGAGGATTTCAGTCCATAAGAAACTTTCCTATGAAACTCATTTGGATCATATGAATGGCTTTATTAAATTTCTATGAGATACATTCTTATACCATTTTTGGCGGGTGATTCTTATACCTTCCATTTTATAGGAGTCCTAAAACGACCTCAAACCTCATTTTGTTTTTCCATGGAGAAGTCCAATGCACTTGAATTCTATCTCGGTTTAGTCCTCTATAATTGCAAAATCTTATAAAATTATAATACATGCATCTTAGTCATTGTTCTTTTTTTCTATTCCTATGTTTTCAATTCTTGCAATCCAAAGATGAATCATCTGCCAGTTGTCAGGGAAGCTAAGCTTCATCTTGCATCTGCTAGATGACATATAGATAAATCATACTATTTAAAAATTGTTCAAAGGGCATAAAAAATGTTCAGGTGTTTAAAATTTTGTGATAACAGAAACATGTTCAAACATTCATTAATAAAATGTTGAATGTGTACTTCAAAAATAAAAGGCGTGTATGGAAAATGTTTAGCATGAATTCAAGAAATGTTCAATATGTATTTAAATCATGTTCACAAACCAAAAATGTTTATCAAATGCAAAAAAAAATTCACTATTTTGTTCACAAATGTTCATGACATATAAAAAAGAATGCTTGTACACTAAGACAAACTAATAAAAAAATACGTGAATATATGATTTTCATAAAAATAAAGATATAAATAAAGCAGAAAATAAAAAACGAAAAGAAACATAGAAAACCGACAGAAACCGTACGGAAGAAAAAAATAAAAATGAAAGTAAAAGTACAAGAAAATGAAAGAAACCCAAACAAGGAAAATGTTGGGAAACGCGGTAATTTTCCTACGCACACGCAAGATCTATCATGGTGATGCATAGCAACGAGAGGGGAAGAGTGTTGTCCACGTACCCTCGTAGACCATAAGCGGAAGCGTTATGACAACGCGGTTTGTGTAGTCGTACGTCTTCACGATCCGACCAATCCTAGTACTGAAAGTACGGCACCTCCGCGATCTGCACACGTTCGGCTCGGTGACGTCCCACGAACTCTCGATCCAGCTGAGTATCAAGGGAGAGCTTCGTCAGCACGACGGCGTGATGACAGTGATGATGAAGCTACCGACGCAGGGCTTCGCCTAAGCACTACGACGATATGACCGAGGTGGATTATGGTGGAGGGGGCACTGCACACGGCTAAGAGATCAATGGTCAACTTGTGTGTTCTAGGGTGCCCCCTGCCCCCGTATATAAAGGAGCAAGGGGGAGGCCGGCCAGCCCATGGGGCGCGCCATGAGAGGAGTCCTCCTCCTAGTAGGAGTAGGACTCCCCTTTCCTAGTCTTACTAGAAGGGGGAAAGGAAGGAGGAGAGGGAGAAGGAAAGGGGGGCGCCCCCCCCCCTTCTCTAGTCCAATTCGGACCAGAGGGGGAGGGGGCGCGCAGCCTGCCCTGGCCGGCCCTCTCTCTCTCCACTAAGGCCCATGTGGCCCATTAGTTCCCGGCGGGGGGGGGGGGGTTCCGGTAACCCTCCGGCACTCCGGTTTTCTTTGAAATCACCCGGAACATTTCCCGTGTCCGAATATAGTCGTCTAATATATCAATCTTTATGTCTTGACCATTTCGAGACTCCTCGTCATGTCTGTGATCATATTCGGGACTCCGAACAACCTTCGGTTCATCAAAACACATAAACTCATAATACCGATCGTCACCAAACGTTAAGCGTGCTGACCCTATGGGTTCAAGGACTATGTTGAAATGATCCAGACTCATCTTCGGTCAATAACCAGTAGCGGAACCTGGATGCTCATATTGGTTCCTACATATTCTACGAAGATCTTTATCGGTCAAACCGCATAACAACATACGTTGGTCCCTTTGTCATCGGTATGTTACTTGCCCGAAATTCGATCGTCGGTATCATCATACCTAGTTCAATCTCGTTACCGGCAAGTCTCTTTAGTTGTTTCGTAATGCTACATCCCGTAACTAACTCATTACCGAGAGGGCCCAAAGATACCTCTCCGACAATCGGAGTGACAAATCCTAATCTCGATCTATGCCAACTCAACAAACACCATCAGAGACACCTGCAGAGCATCTTTATAATCACCCAGTTACATTGTGACGTTTGATAACACACTAAGTGTTCCTCCGGTATTCGGGAGTTGCATAATTTCATAGTCATAGGAACATGTATAAGTCATGAAGAAGCAATAGCAATAAACTAAACGATCATAGTGCTAAGCTAACGGATGGGTCTTGTCCATCACATCATTCTCTAATGATGTGATCCCATTCATCAAATGACAACACATGTCTATGGCTAGGAAACTTAACCATCTTTGATTAACGAGCTAGTCAAGTAGAGGCATACTAGGGACACTCTGTTTGTCTATGTATTCACACATGTATCAAGTTTCCGGTTAATACAATCATAGCATGAATAATAGACATTTATCATGATATAAGGAAATAAATAATAACTTTATTATTGCCTCTAGGGCATATTTCCTTTAGTCTCCCACTTGCACTAGAGTCAATAATCTAGTTCACATCGTGATGTGATTTAACACCAATAGTTCACATCTTTATGTGATTAGTTCACATCTCCATGTGACTAATACCCAAAGGGTTTACTAGAGTCAATAATCTAGTTCTCATCGCTATGTGATTAACACCCAAAGAGTGATCATGTTTTGCTTGTGAGAGAAGTTTAGTCTACGGGTTTGCAACATTGAGATCCGTATGTATTTTGCAAATTTCTATATCTACAATACTCTGCACGGAGCTACTCTAGCCAATTTCTCCCACTTTCAATATGTATCTAGATCAAGACTTAGAGTCATCTAGATCGGTGTCAAAAGCTTGCATCGACGTAACTCTTTATGATGAACTCTTTTATCACCTCCATAACCGAGAAATATTTCCTTAGTCCTCTAAGGATAATTTTGACCACTGTCCAGTGATGTACTCCTAGATCACTATTGTACTCCCTTGTCAAAATCATGCTAAGGTATACAATAGGTCTGGTACACAGCATATCATACTTTATAGAACCTATGACTGAGGCATAGGGAATGACTTTTCATTCTCTTTCTATTTTTTGTCGTGGTCGGGTTTTGAGTCTTTACTCAACTTCGCACCTTGCAACACAGGCAAGAATTCCTTCTTTGACTGTTCCATTTTGAACTACTTCAAAATCTTGTCAAGGTATGTACTCATTGAAAAATATATCAAGCGTCTTGATCTATCTCTATAGATCTTGATGCTCAATATGGAAGTAGCTTCACCGAGGTCTTTCTTTGAAAAACTCCTTTCAGACACTCCTTTATGCTTTCCAGAAAATTCTACATTATTTCCGATCAACAATATGCCATTCACATATACTTATCAGAAATGATGTAGTGCTCCTACTCACTTTCTTGTAAATACAGGCTTCACCGCAAGTCTGTATAAAATCATATGCTTTGATCACTTTATCAAAGCATATATTCCAACTCCGGGATGCTTGCACCAGTCCATAGATGGATCGCTGGAGCTTGCACACTTTGTTAGCACCTTTAGGATTGACAAAACCTTCTTGTTGCATCATATACAATTCTTCTTTAAGAAATCCATTAAGGAATGCAGTTTTGACATCCATTTGCCAGATTTCATAAAATGTGGCAATTGCTAACATGATTCAGACAGACTTAAGAATCGTTACGAGTGAGCAAATCTCATCGTAGTCAACATCTTCAACTTGTTGAAAAACTTTTTTCTGACAATTTGAGCTTTGTAGATAGTAACACTACTATCAGCGTTCGTCTTCCTCTTGAAAATCCATTTATTCTTACTGGCTCACCGATCATCGGGCAAGTCAATCAAAGTCCATACTTTGTTCTAATACATGGATCCCATCTCAGATTCATGGCTTCAAGCCATTTCGCGGAATCTGGGCTCATCATCGCTTCCTCATAGTTCGTAGGTTCATCATGGTCAAGTAACATGACCTCCAGAATAGGATTACCGTACCACTCTGCTGCGGAACGTATTCTGGTTGACCTATGAGGTTCGGTAGTAACTTGATCTGAAGTTTCATGATCATCATCATTTACTTCCTCACTAATTGGTGTAGGAATCACTAGAACTGATTTCTGTGATGAACTACTTTCCAATTCGGGAAAAAGTACAATTACCTCATCAAGTTCTACATTTCTCCCACTCACTTCTTTCGAGAGAAACTTCTTCTCTAGAAAGGATCCATTCTTAGCAATGAATATCTTGCCTTTGGATCTGTGATAGAAGGTGTACCCAATAGTTTCCTTTGGGTATCCTATGAAGATGCATTTCTCCGATTTGGGTTCGAGCTTATCAGGTTGAAACTTTTTCACATAAGCGTCATAGCCCCAAACTTTAAGAAGTGACAGCTTAGGTTTCTTGCTAAACCACAGTTCATATGGTGTCATCTCAATGGATTTAGATGGTGCCCTATTTAACGTGAATGCAGCTGTCTCTAATGCATAACCCCAAAACGATAGTGATAAATCGGTAAGAGACATCATAGATCGCACCATATCTAATAAAGTATGGTTATGACGTTCGGACACACCATTACGCTGTGGTGTTCCAGGAGGCGTGAGTTGCGAAACTATTCCGTATTGTTTCAAACGAAGACCAAACTCGTAACTCAAATATTCTCCTCCACGGTCAGATTGCAAAAACTTTATTTTCTTGTTACGATGATTTTCCACTTCACTCTGAAATTTTTTGAACTTTTCAAATGTTTCGGACTTATGTTTCATCAAGCGGATATACCCATATCTGCTCAAATCATCTGTGAAGGTCAGAAAATAACGATACCCGCCGTGAGCCTCAACACTCATCGGATTGCATACATCAGTATGTATTATTTCCAGTAAGTCAGTTGCTTGCTCCGTTGTTTCGGAGAATGGAGTTTTAGTCATCTTGCCCATGAGGCATGGTTCGCAAGCATTAAATGATTCATAATCAAGTGATTCCAAAAGCCCATCAGCATGGAGTTTCTTCATGCGCTTTACACCAATATGACCTAAACGCCGGTGCCACATATAAATTGCACTATCATTATTAACTTTGCATCTTTTGGCTTCAATATTATGAATATGTGTATTACTACGATCGAGATTCAATAAACCATTCATCTTGGGTGTATGACCTCAGAAGGTTTTATTCATGTAAATAGAATAACAATTATTATTTGACTTAAATGAATAACCGTATTGCAATAAACATGATCCAATCATATTATGCTCAACGCAAACACCAAATAACATTTATTTTAGGTTCAACACTAATCCCGAAGGTAAAAGGAGTGTGTGATGGTGATCTTATCAACCTTGGAATCACTTCCAACTCACATCATCACCTCGCCCTTAACTAGTCTCTGTTTATTTTGCAATTCCCGTTTCGAGTTACTAATCTTAGAAACTAAACTAGTATCAAATACTGAGGGGTTGCTATAAACACTAGTAAAGTACACATCAATAACATGTATATCAAATATACATTTGTTCACTTTGCCATCCTTCTTATCCGCCAAATACTTGGGGCAATTCCGCTTCCAGTGACCAGTCCTTTTGTAGTAGAAGCACTTAGTCTCAGGCTTAGGTCTAGACTTGGGCTTCTTCACTTGAGCAGCAACTTGCTTGCCGTTCTTCTTGAAGTTCCCCTTCTTCCCTTTGCCCTTTTTCTTGAAACTAGTGGTCCTGTCAACCATCAACACTTGATACTTTTCTTGATTTCTACCTTCGCCGATTTTAGCATCGCGAAGAGCTTGGGAATTGTTTTTCGTCATCCCTTGCATATTATAGTTCATCTTAAAGTTCTAGTAACTTGGTGATAGTGACTAGAGAACTTTTGTCAATTACTATCTTATCTGGAAGATTAACTCCCACTTGATTCAAGCAATTGTAGTACCCGGACAATCTGAGAACATGCTCACTGGTTGAGCTATTCTCCTCCATCTTGTAGGCAAAGTACTGTCAGAGGTCTTATACCTCTTGACACGGGCATGAGTATGAAATACCAATTTCAACTCTTGGAACATCTTATATGCTCCATGGCGTTCAAAACATTTTTTAAGTCCCGGTTCTAAGCCGTAAAGCATGTTGCACTTAACTATCAAGTAGTCATCATACCGAGCTTGTAAAAACATTCATAATGTCTACATCTGCTCTTGCAATAGTTCTGTCACCTAGCGGTGCATCAAGGACATAATTTTTCTGTGCAGCAATGAGGATAATCCTCAGATCACAGATCCAATCCGCATCATTGCTACTAACATCTTTCAACATAGTTTTTCTCTAGGAACATATCAAAAATAAACGGGGAGCTACATCGCGAGCTATTAATCTACAACATATATATGCAAAACTATCAGGACTAAGTTCATGATAAATTTAAGTTCAATTAATCATATTACTTAAGAACTCTCACTTAGATAGACATCCCTCTAATCATCTAAGCGATCACGTGATCCATATCAACTAAACCATGTTCGATCATCACGTGAGATGGAGTAGTTTTCAATGGTGAACATCACTATGTTGATCATATCTACTATATGATTCACGATCGACCTTTCGGTCTCAGTGTTCCGATGCCATATCTGCATATGCTAGGCTCGTCAAGTTTAACCCGAGTATTCTGCTTGTGCAAAATTGGCTTGCACCCGTTGTATGTGAACGTAGAGCTTATCACACCCGATCATCACGTGGTGTCTAAGCACGAAGAACTGTCGCAACGGTGCATACTCAGGGAGAACACTTATACCTTTAAATTTTAGTAAGGGGTCATCTCATAATGCTACCGTCGTACTAAGCAAAATAAGATGCATAAAAGATAAACATCACATGCAATCAAAATATGTGACATGATATGTCCATCATCATCTTGCACCTTTGACCTCCATCTCCAAAGTACTGTCATGATCTCTATTGTCACCGGCATGACACCATGATCTCCATCATCTTGATCTTTATCAACCTGTCGTCACATGGTCGTCTCGCCAACTATTGCTTTTACAACTATTGCTATCGCATAGCGATAAAGTAAAGCAATTATATGGCGCTTGCATCTTATGCAATAAAGATACAACCATAAGGCTCCTGCCAGTTGCCGATAACTTTAACAAAACATGATCATCTCATACAACAATTTATATAATCATGTCTTGGCCATATCACACCACAACATGCCCTGCAAAAATAAGTTAAACGTCCTCTACTTTGTTGTTGCAAGTTTTACGTGGCTGCTACGGGCTGAGCAAGAACCGTTCTTACCTACGCATCAAAAACCACAACACGGTATAGTGATTGCTTTTTGATCTTCAGAAAGAACCCTGTTCATTGAATCCGATTCAACTAAGGTTGGAGAAACTGGCACCCACCAGCCACCTATGTGCGAAGCACATCGGTAGAACCAGTTTCGCATAAGCGTACGCGTAATGTTGGTCTGAGCCGCTTCATCCAACAATACCGCTGAATCAAGAATCAACTAGTGACGGCAAGCAATATGTATGTACCCACGCCCACAAATCCTTTGTGTTCTACTCATGCATATAACATCTACGCATAGACCTGGCTCGGATGACACTGTTGGGAAACGCAGTAATTTCAAAATTTTCCTATGCACACGCAAGATCTATCATGGTGATGCATAGCAACGAGAAGGGAAGAGTGTTGTCCACGTACCCTCGTAGACCGTAAGCGGAAGCATTATGACAACGCGGTTGATGTAGTCGTACGTCTTCACGATCCGAGCGATCCTAGTACCGAAAGTACGGCACCTCCGTGATCTGCACACGTTCGGCTCAGTGGCGTCCCACGAACTCTCGATCCAGCTGAGTGCCGAGGAGAGCTTCATCAGCACGACGACATGATGACGGTGATGATGAAGCTACCGACGCAGGGCTTCGCCTAAGCACTACAACGATATGACCGAGGTGGATTATGATGGAGGGGGGCACTGCACATGGCTAAGAGATCAATGATCAACTTGTGTGTTCTAGGGCGCCCCCTGATACGTCTCCATCGTATCTACTTTCCCAAACACTTTTGCCCTTGTTTTGGACTCTAACGTGTATGATTTGAATGGAACTAACCCGGACTAACGTTGTTTTCAGCAGAATTGCCATGGTGTTGTTTTATGTGCAGAAAACAAATATTCTCGGAATGACCTGAAACTCCACGGAACATCTTAGAAAAAATAATAAAAAAATCCTCGCCAAAGATGAAGACCAGGGGGCCCACACCCTTCTCACGAGGGTGGGGGGCGCCCCCTAGGGCGCGCCCCCCTACCTCGTGGGCCCCCTGGATGCCCTCCGACGCCAACTCCAACTCTATATATTTGCTTTCGGAGAGAAAAAAATCAGAGAGAAGAAATCATCGCATTTTACGATACGGAGCCGCCGCCAAGCCCTAAAACCTCTCGGGAGGGCTGATCTGGAGTCTGTTTGGCGCTCCGGAGAGGGGGATTCGTCGCCGTCGTCATCATCAACCATCCTCCATCACCAATTTCATGATGCTCACCGCCGTGCGTGAGTAATTCCATCGTAGGCTTGCTGGATGGTGATGGGTTGGATGAGATTTATCATGTAATCGAGTTAGTTTTGTTAGGATTTGATCCCTAGTATCCACTATGTTCTGAGATTGACGTTGCTATGACTTTGTTATGCTTAATGCTTGTCACTAGGGCCCGAGTGCCATGATTTCAGATCTGAACCTATTATGTTTTCATGAATATATGTGAGTTCTTGATCCTATCTTGCAAGTCTATAGTCACCTACTATGTATTATGATCCAGCAACCCCGAAGTGACAATAATCGGGACCACTCCCGGTGATGACCACAGTTTGAGGAGTTCAAGTATTCACTATGTGCTAATGCTTTGTTCCGGTTCTCTATTAAAAGGAGGCCTTAATATCCTTTAGTTTCCAATAGGAGCCCGCTGCCACGGGAGGGTAGGACAAAAGATGTCATGCAAGTTCTTTTCCATAAGCACGTATGACTATATACGGAATACATGCCTACATTACATTAATGAATTGGAGCTAGTTCTGTGTCACCCTATGTTATGACTGTTACATGATGAACCGCATCCGGCATAATTATCCATCACTGATCCGGTGCCTATGAGTTTTCCATATACTGGTTTACGCTTATTTACTTTTCCGCTGCTACTGTTACAATCACTACAAAATACCAAAAATGTTACTTTTGATTTCTTTACTTTTGTTGCTGCTACCACCACTATCATATTACTGTGCTATTAAACACTTTGCTGCAGATACTATGTTTCCAGGTGTGGTTGAATTGACAACTCTGCTGCTAATACTTGAGAATATTCTTTGGCTCCCCTTGTGTCGAATCAATAAATTTGGGTTGAATACTCTACCCTCGAAAGCTGTTGCGATCCCCTATACTTGTGGGTTATCAAGACCAATTTTTGGCGCCGTTGCCGGGGAGCATAGCTCTATTATTTGAGTCACTTGGGATTAATATCTGCTTATCACTATGAAGAACTTGAGAGATCCAAAAACCAAGATCTATCCCTCAACTATGAGGGGAGGTAAGGAACTGCCATCTAGCTCTGCACTTGATTCACCTTCTGTTATGAGTAAGTTTGCGACACCTACACCTGCTTCTGCTATTCGTTCTGATATGTCGCATGTTATTGATGATGCCACTTCTGCTATGCATGATACTTATGATGAAACTGCTTCTATGCCTGATACTATTGTGCCCATTGGTGAATTTCTTGATGAACAAATTGCTAAAAAGGAAATTATTGAATCTGAATATGATGATGATAGTGATGATGAAAATATGCCTGTTATTCCTGAGGGTTATCTTTTTGATATGGAATCTTCTGCCGCTATTTTAGCTTGCAAAGATAGATATGAGCTTAAGAAGTTATTAGTTAAATGGAACAAAGAATCACTTAGAGATAAAATGTAACCTGACCCTGCTTTTGCTACTTCACCCATATGTGTTCCTGATAAGGATTATGAATTCTCTGTTGATCCTGATATAATTACTTTGGTTGAATCTGATCCGTTTTATGGCTATGAATCTGAAACTGTTGGGGCACATCTTACTAAATTAAATGATATACCTGCCCTGTTTACTAATGATGAGAGATCGCGTTACTTCTATATACTCAAAATATTTCTGTTCTCATTAAAGGGTGATGCTAAAATATGGTTTAATTCTCTTGATCCTGGTTGTGTGCGTAGTCCCCAGGATATGATTTATTACTTCTCTGCTAAATATTTCCCTGCTCATAAGAAACAAGCTGCTTTGAGGGAAATATACAACTTCGTGCAAATTAAAGAAGAGAGTCTCCCACAAGCTTGGGGGAGGCTTCTCAAGTTGCTTAATGCTTTGCCTGATCATCCTCTTAAGAAACCTGAAATACTTGATATCTTTTATAATGGACTAACCAATGCTTCCAGAGATTACCTGGATAGTTGTGATGGTTCTATTTTCAGGGAAAGAACGCCGAATGAAGCTGAAATTCTATTGAATAATATGTTGAAAAATGAAAATAATTGGGCACCTCCTGAGCCAGCTCCTGAGCCAGCTCCTGCTCCAATTATTGAGCCTATTCTTAAACCAACTCCGAATAAGAGAGGTGTTCTATTTCTCAGTCCCGAAGATATGCAAGAGGCAAAGAAATCTATGAAAGAAAAAGGTATTAAAGTTGAAGATGTTAAGAATTTACCTCCTATTGAAGAAGTACATGGTCTTAATATACCGCCTGTTGAAGAAACATATGATCTCAATTATTTATTTATTGAAGAACCTCCTGATCCCGATATCCCGACACAGGTAGTAAAGGTAAATTCTCTCTATAGATATGATAAAGCTGAAGTTCCTCCTACTAAAATTGCTAGTCAGTGCTTGGATGAGTTTGATAACTTTATGTTTAAGCAAGACGACTTCAATGCTTATTTTGGTAGACAATTAAAAGAAAATGCTTATATGATTAGACACTTGGGTGATTATATGGCTAATATTAAAGGTGAACTTAAACTTATTAGCAAACATGCTTCTATGGTTACCACTCAAGTAGAACAAGTACTTAAGGCTCAAAAAGAAGTGCTTGATGAAATGAATAGTAAGAAAAATGATTATGCTGTTAGAGTGGCTACTAGAACTGGTAGAATGACTCAGGAACCTTTGTATCCTGAAGGCCACCCTAAGAGAATCGAGCAAGATTCTCAAAGAAATAATATTGATGTTCCTAGTTCTTCTAAAAAGAAGAAGAAGAAAAATGATAGAACTGTGCAAACTTCTAGTGAACCTACTGCTGAACCACCTGATAATCCAAATGATATCTCTATGTCTGATGCTGAAACACAATCTGGTAATGAACATGAGCCTAATGAAAATATTGATAATGATGTTCATGATGATGCTCAACCTAGTAATGATAATGATGTAGAAGTTGAACCTGCTGTTGATCTTGATAACCCACAATCAAAGAATCAATGTTATGATAAAAGAGACTTTGTTGCTAGGAAAGATGGTAAAGAAAGGGAACCTTGGGTTCAGAAACCCATGCCTTTTCCTCCGAAACCATCCAAGAAAAAGGATGATGAGGATTTTGAGCGCTTTGCTGAAATGATTAGGCCTATCTTCTTGCGTATGAGATTAACCGATGGGCTCAAAACAAATCCTTATGCTAAATATATGAAGGATATCATTACTAATAAAAGAAAGATACCAGAAGCTGAAATTTCCACCATGCTTGCTAATTGTACTTTTAAGGGTGGAATACCAAAGAAACTTGGAGATCCCGAAGTACCTATTATACCTTGCTCCATTAAAAGAAATTATATTAAAACTGCTTTATATGATCTTGGAGCCGGTGTTAGTGTTATGCCTCTCTCTTTATATCATAGACTTGACTTGAATAAGTTGACACCTACTGAAATATCTTTGCAAATATGGCTGATAAATCAATTGCTATACCTGTCGGTATCTGTGAGGATGTGCCTGTTGTGGTTGCAAACGTTATTATTTTAACGGACTTTGTTATTCTTGATATACCCGAGGATGATAGTATGTCTATTATTCTTGGAAGACCTTTTCTTAATACTGTAGGGGCTGTTATTGATTGCAACAAAGGCAATGTCACTTTTCATGTTAATGGTAATGAGCATACGGTACACTTTCCGAGGAAACAACCTCAAGTTCATAGTATTAATTCTATTGGGAAAATTCCATCTATTATATTTGGAGGTTTTGAATTTCCTCTCCCTACTATCAAGAAGAAATATGATATTCTTATTATTGGGGATGTGAATATCCCCGTTGAGGTAACTTAGTGTTATTCGAAATTTCTCTGGTTTCATGATTATCGGAATGAGTTTGTTAACAAGACTTGATCAACCTTGTTAGTGGATTCTTTTTGATGAGCATGAGATGGATGAAACTAGAAGCACAACCTTCTATACCTTCTCTTTATTTTCTGTCAATTAGTAGAAATAAAGTAAAAATAGTATTTTTCCTGTTTGTTTCCTGACTTATCTGTGCAACATAAAAATATCCCGAAAACAAAAGTCCTCAGAATGACATGCCAATTTAATATGGTTTTTTCGGGAATATTTGAAGATTTACTGTGCAAAAATTACCGCGGGAGGAGCTGCCACCTGGCCGCGAGGGTGGTGGGCGCCCCCCCCCCTCTAGGGCGCGCCCCCTGCCTCGTGGGCTCACGGTGGCCCTCCTCCACTTACCCCAGCACCCATCTTCTTCCTCTGTCTCACACAAACCCGAAAAACCAACTCAAGCACGAGTTCCAGCCACTTTTGCTGTGATTTTTGATCTCCTTGCTCAAAGCACCTCTCGCAAAACTGCTTGGGGAGATTGTTCCTTGGTATGTGACTCCTCCATTGGTCCAATTAGTTTTTGTTCTAGTGCTTTATTCTTTGCAAATTTGTGCTGCATAGGTGACCATGTTCTTGAGCTTGCATGTCAAATTTATATGGTTCCAAGTAGTTCTAATGCTTGATTTAGGCTCTAGGCACTTGTAGGAGTAGTTGCTATCAGTTTTATTGAAGTTGGTCCACTTTTGTTTGAAGTTACTAAAAATTTCAGAATTTTTCAGAGAAAAACAATATGATTAGGAAGATGTTCCAAGGTGGTTCCTCTAAGAAGCAAGGACCCAGGATTGCTATGCGCGATGCTGACGAGGATCCACCAAGAGACGCTCCAGTACGGCCTTGCAAATGGCCGTTGGAAAATTTTATGGACCGTGCGGGAAATAAAGAAGAATTCAAAGCATATTTGGCAATGCCGGTCTTGAGGATTTTGAGGCTAACAAATGCCCCCAGTATCATGATCTCACAAGTTCCTTTGTGAGGAGGTTTGAGTATTCATCTTCGCGTAATTCTCCTTCAGTCATGTTTGATCTCTATGACAAATCTTATACCATGGACTTAGAGGATTTCACTTCTGCTTGCAAACTTCCATCATGGGGTAGTGTTAGGGATCCCCCTAAATCTGAATTTAGAAACTTTCTAGCTAGTATAACTGTGGGGGAATCTAGAGATATAACGCAGGCTACCATAGGGAGCATTCACTTTCCTGCTATACATTATTTTGCTCTCTTCATCGGTAGATGCATAAATGCTAAGGACGAAGCATGTCACATGTGTGTCCCTGATCTTAGCATTCTTAGGAGTGTTGTGTTAGGAGACCAATCTTATCATATGGGAGCCATTGTAGCTCGTAGGTTGCATCATAATAGACATAATGGAGATTTCTTTGGAGGAATTTATGCAACCCGCTTAGCTCATTTTCTTGAAATAGACATTCGTGAGGGTGATACGTAGTTGCCTCCTGCATATTTAGATTACGACTCTATGGCTTCGCACCAGTTTGTCCAGAGGCCTGAATCACCTCTCTTATATCGTTTAATTTTTGATAAACGACGTGTTTTCCGTATTACTCTCCCCGCTCCTGCCTTCTTTGATTCACAGACAAAAAGAAGATATGTTATTACCAGAGAGGAGGCAGAAGAGTACGAGAGGAGAGCGGAGACAGCTCGACTCCACGCTGTAGCTCAGCAGGCGATAACCGTTGCACATCAGTATGATCCCAACTATTCTTCGTCGCAGTACGACCCCAGCTACACTTACGGGTATCCGCCAGGCTATCCCTGGCAATAGACTAACTCAGGCCAAAAGCCTAAGCTTGGGGGAGTACGTATTTCTCACTGACATTACATTTATCTTCACACACACTCATTACTAAATGTCGGTGCTCATATTTTTTCACTGTAATATCCATGCTAGTTTATTTTCTTTTTCCTGCTTTCTTCTTGTGTGTTTGTTAAACCTTAAGAAAAACCAAAAAAATAGTAGTAGTTTATTTTTCTGCTGTAGTAGTAATAATTAAAAAGAAAACTCAAAAATATTTCCCGTTCTTCTTTTGCTTGTTGGGAGCTTTCCCGTGTAAATAGTTTTATTTCTTTTCTTTTCTTTGGGGGTCAGTAGGAGAAGACCATAATCAAATTGTTGAAGCGGCTCTTATAAGCATTGTTGTTGATTGAACCAAGAGCCCATATTGCCTTGTCTTTTCCTGTTTATTGAATGCTCATAGATTCCAGCTTAGTCCAATGCACGTACACTCTTATTATTATTCACACCGTTCGGTCGCGCGAGTGAAAGGCAATTATGATGATATATGATGGACTGACTAAGATGAGAAAAGCTGGTATGACCTCGACCTCTTTTGTTTTTGTAAATATGATGAGTCCCTCGTTCTCGATTCAACTTATTATGAATAATATGTTTGCAATGACAATTAGAGATCATAGCTGCTTGTGCCATGCTTGATTAGCTATGAGTTATAATGATTTACCTTGTGTGCCAACATGCTATTGAGATGATTATGATGTGGTATGATGGGGTGGTATCCTCCTTTGAATGATTTAACTGACTTGTCTTGGCACATGTTCACGCATGTAGTTGAAACAAAATCAACATAGCCTTCACGATATTTATGTTCATGGTGGATTATATCCTACTCATGCTTGCATCCAATGTTTATTAATTTTAATGCATGTACATGGCTGTTGTCGCTCTCTAGTTGGTCGCTTCCCAGTCTTTTGCTAGCCTTCACTTGTACTAAGCGGGAATACTGCTTGTGCATCCAATTCCTTAAACCCCAAAGTTATTCCAGATGAGTTCACTATACCTTCCTATATGCGGTATCTACCTGCCGTTCCAAGTAAATTTGTATGTGCCAAACTCTAAACCTTCAAATAAACATTCTGTTTTGTATGCTTGAATAGCTCATGTATCAACCAAGGTTGTCCTTATCTTCCGTGTTAGGCGGGTTATTCTCAAGAGGGGTGGACTCCGCTCCTCACTCACGAGAAAATGGCTGGTCACCGGGATGCCCAGTCCCATGCTTTATGCAAACTAAATCAAAATTAATTGCAAACAAAACTCCCCCTGGGACCTGATGTATGTTGGAGGCACTCGTTGTTTCGAGCAAGCCATGGATTGATGCTTGTTTGTGGAGGGGGAGTATAAACTTTACCATTCTGTTTGGGAACCGCCTATAATATGCTTAGAATTGAAGATATCGCCATCTCTTAGTTGTTACGTTGACAATGAAAGTATATCGCTCAAAATGCAATTTATCTCTATTTCAAAACCGAGCTCTGGCACCTCTACAAATCACTGCTTCCCTCTGTGAAGGGCCTATCCATTTACTTTTATGTTGAGTCATCACCCTCTTATTAAAAAGCACTAGCTGGAGAGCACAACTGTCATTTGCATTCATCACTGTTAATTTATATTGGGTATGACTATGATTGGATCTCTTTTACCATGAATTACAATGTCTAGTCAGTCCTTGATCTTTAAAGGTGCTCTGCATTTATGTTTTGCGGTCTCAGAAAGGGCTAGCGAGATACCATCTTGTTATATCATATTATGATTGTTTTGAGAAAGTGTTGTCATCCGAGATTTATTATTATGGCTTGCTAGTTGATTATGCTATTGATATGAGTAATTATGAGACCTGAGAATTATTGCAAATGTGGTTAGTTATGATTTATGCTGAAAACTTGAATACTAGCTTGACATAGTTACAACAACAAGAGCAAACAAAGTTTGTAAAAGTTTTTCTTTCTTTCTTTTAGTTTGTCAACTGAATTGCTTGAGGACAAGCAAGGGTTTAAGCTTGGGGGAGTTGATACGTCTTTGTCGTATCTACTTTTCCAAACACTTTTGCCCTTGTTTTGGACTCTAACTTGTATGATTTGAAGGGAACTAATCCGGACTGACGTTGTTTTTAGAAGAATTGCCATGGTGTTGTTTTATGTGCAGAAAACAAATATTCTCGGAATGACCTGAAACTCCACGGAACATCTTAGAAAAAATAATAAAAAATCCTCGCCAAAGATGAAGACCAGGGGGCCCACATCCTTCTCACGAGGGTGGGGGGCGCCCCCCCCCCCCTAGGGCGCGCCCCCTACCTCGTGGGCCCCCTGGATGCCCTCCAACGCCAACTCCAACTCTATATATTTGCTTTCGGAGAGAAAAAAATCAGAGAGAAGAAATCATCGCGTTTTACGATACGGAGCCGCCGCCAAGCCCTAAAACCTCTCGGGAGGGCTGATCTGGAGTCCGTTCGGGGCTCCGAAGAGGGGGATTCGTTGCCGTCGTCATCATCAACCATCCTCCATCACCATTTTCATGATGCTCACCGCCGTGCGTGAGTAATTCCATCGTAGGCTTGCTGGACGGTGATGGGTTGGATGAGATTTATCATGTAATCAAGTTAGTTTTGTTAGGGTTTGATCCCTAGTATCCACTATGTTCTGAGATTGATGTTGCTATGACTTTGCTATGCTTAATGCTTGTCACTAGGGCCCGAATGCCATGATTTCAGATCTGAACCTATTATGTTTTCATGAATATATGTGAGTTCTTGATCCTATCTTGCAAGTCTATAGTCACCTACTATGTGTTATGATCCGGCAACCCCGAAGTGACAATAATCGGGACCACTCCCAGTGATGACCATAGTTTGAGGAGTTCATGTATTCACTATGTGCTAATGCTTTGTTCCGGTTCTCTATTAAAAGGAGGCCTTAATATCCCTTAGTTTCCAATAGGACCCCGCTGCCACGGGAGGGTAGGACAAAAGATGTCATACAAGTTCTTTTCCATAAGCACGTATGACTATATACGGAATACATGCCTACATTACATTGATGAATTGGAGCTAGTTCTGTGTCACCCTATGTTATGACTGTTACATGATGAACTGCATCCGGCATAATTATCCATCACTGATCCGGTGCCTACGAGTTTTCCATATACTGGTTTACGCTTATTTACTTTTCCACTGCTACTATTACAATCACTACAAAATACCAAAAACGTTACTTTTCTGTCTTTACTTTTGTTGCCGCTACCACCACTATCATATTACTGTGCTACTAAACACTTTGCTGCAGATACTAAGTTTCCAGGTGTGGTTGAATTGACAACTCAGCTGCTAATACTTGAGAATATTCTTTGGCTCCCCTTGTGTCAAATCAATAAATTTGGGTTGAATACTCTACCCTCGAAAGCTGTTGCGATCCCCTATACTTGTGGGTTATCACCCCCTGCCCCCGTATATAAAGGATCAAGGGGTGAGGCCGGCCGGCCCTTGGGGCGCGCCATGAGAGGAGGAGTCCTCCTCCTAGTAGGAGTAGGACCCCCCTTTCCTAGTCCTACTAGGAGGGGGAAAGGAAGGAGGAGAGGGAGAAGGAAAGGGGGGTGGCGCCCCCCTTCTCTTGTCCAATTCGGACCAGAGGGGGGAGCGCGCAGCCAGTCCTGGCCGGCCCTCTCTCTCTCCACTAAGGCGCATGTGTCCCATTAGTTCCCCGGTAGGGGGGGGGGGGTTCCGGTAACCCTCCGGCACTCCGGTTTTCTCCGAAATCACCAGGAACACTTCCGGTGTCCGAATATAGTCGTCCAATATATCAATCTTTATGTCTCGACCATTTCGAGACTCCTCGTCATGTCCGTGATCATATCCGGGACTCCAAACAACCTTCGGTTCATCAAAACACATAAACTCATAATACCGATCGTCACCGAATGTTATGCGTGCGGACCCTACGGGTTCGAGAACTATGTAGACATGACCGAGACTCATCTCCGGTCAATAACCAATAGCGGAACATGGATGCTCATATTGGTTCCTACGTATTCTACGAAGATCTTTTTCGGTCAAACCGCATAAAAACATACGTTGTTCCCTTTGTCATCGGTATGTTACTTGCCCGAGATTCTATCGTCGGTATCATCATACCTAGTTCAATCTCCTTATCGGCAAGTCTCTTTACTCGATTTGTAATGCAACATCCCGTAACTAACTCATTACTCACATTGCTTGCAAGGCTTATAGTGATGTGCATTACCAAGAGGGCCAAGAGATACCTCTCCGACAATCGGAGTGACAAATCCTAATCTCGATCTATGCCAACTCAACAAACACCATCGGAGACACCTGTAGAGCATCTTTATAATCACCCAGTTACGTTGTGACGTTTGATAGCACACTAAGTGTTCCTCCGGTATTCGGGAGTTGCATAATTTCATAGTCATAGGAACATGTATAAGTCATGAAGAAAGCAATAGCAATAAACTAAACGATCATAATGCTAAGCTAACGGATGGGTCTTGTCCATCACATCATTCTCTAATGATGTGATCTCGTTCATCAAATGACAACTCATGTTTATGGCTAGGAAATTTAACCATCTTTGATTAACGAGCTAGTCAAGTAGAGGCATAGTAGGGACACTCTATTTGTCTATGTATTCACACATGTATCAAGTTTCCGGTTAATATAATTCTAGCATGAATAATAAACATTTATCATGATATAAGGAAGTAAATAATAATTTTATTATTGCTTCTAGGGCATATTTTTTTCAGAAAAATGATCAAAAAAGAGAAGAAAAGCATCTAACCAGAAATGAACAACACATAAGGAAAAACAATGACATGAAATCTTCCTCAAACAAGAGTAGAACGTTCCTAGGACCATCAGAATAGAAGGAAAGAAATCGAGATAAGCCAACGAGAAAAAGGCCAGCCCAAAACGATGCGCCAGTGGAAATGCGTAAGCCAAGGTGGTGCTCTATCTCACAGTAAGAGGGATATAGTATCTACGCACACAAGAGGCGGTGGGATCCAAATCTGTGGACACTAGGCCTAGGCAAGCATCCCAACGACTATTTGATTTTTGGTTGGAACTACAAGGCATGGTAAACCTTAGGCTTATTTAATTGCAAGGATTTTCGAGGATTTCAGTCCATGAGAAATTTTCCTATGAAACTTATTTGGATCATATTAATGGGTTTAACAAATTTCTACGAGATACATTCTTATATCTTTTTTGGCCGCTGATTCTTATACCTTTCGTTTTATATGAATCCTAAAATGAGCTCAAACCTCATTTTATTTTTCCTTCGAGAAGTCCAATGCACTTGAATTCTATCTCACTTTAGTCCTCTATAATTTCAAAATCTTATAGAAATTATAATACATGCATCTTAATCATTGTTCTTTTTTTCTATTCCTATGTTTTTGAATTCTTTCAATCCAAAGATGGATCATCTGCTAAATGACATATAAAGAAATCATACTAATTAAAAATTGTTCAAAAGAATTAAAAAATGTTCAGGTGTTTAAAATAATGTCGTGATAATGTAAACATGTTCAAACATTCATTAATGAAATGTTCAATGTGTACATAAAAAAGGTGTGTATGGAAAAAAATTATCATGAATTCAAGAAATGTTCAATATGTATTTCAAACATGTTCATAAACCAAAAATGTTTTGTGGAGTGCAAAAAAAAAATCACTAATGTTTTCAAAAATGTTCATCGCATATAAAAATGCTTGTACACTAAGAGAAACTAATAAAAATGTGTGAATCTCTGATTTGTTTTTGAAAAATAAAGCAGAAAATAAGAAAAAATAATGAAAAATAGAAAACCGACAAGGAACCGCGGAGAAGGAAAAAAATAAAATTAACGGAAAAATGAAAGTAAAAGTGCAAGAAAATGAAGAAAACGAAACAAGGAAAATTGATGAAAAAAGAGAAGAAAGGCAGATAACCGGAAATGAACAACACAGAAGGAAAATATCAACACAAAATCTTCCTGAAACAAGAGTAGAAGGTTCCTGGACCCACCAAAATAGAAAGAAAGAAATCGAGATAAGCCAACGAGAAATAGGCCAGCCCAAAACGATGCGCCAGTGGAAACGCGTAAGAGCATCTCCAACAGACGCACAAAAACTGCTCCGTGGGCTAAATTTCGAGTTTTTTGGGCGCCGGACAGCTCCAGCAGAAGTTGTAAAATAGTGCACGCGTAAAAAAGGTTTGGGCATGCGCTAAAAAACGCTATAAGAAGCTGCAAATCTGGGGCACCAGATTGCGCGCGCTTTACAATTTGCATTGCATGCTAAAAGTGCTACAATGATGTGCTAAAAACTATTATAGCGCGCGGAACTTTTATGCGCCTGTTGGAGATGCTCTATGGCGAGGTGGTGCTCTATCTCACAGTAAGCGAGATATAGCATCTACGCGCAGTAGAGGCGACGTGATCCATATCTGTGGACACTGGGCCTAGGCAAGCATCCCAACGACTATTTGATTTTTGGTTAGAACTACAAGGCATGGTAAACCTTAGGCTTATTTAATTGCAAGAATTTTCGAGAATTTCAGTCCATCAGAAATTTTCCTATGAAACTTATTTGGATCTTATTAATGGGTTTAACAAATTTCTACGAGATACATTCTTATATCTTTTTTGGCTGCTGATTCTTATACCTTTCGTTTTATATGAATCCTGAAACGAGCTCAGACCTCATTTTATTTTTCCTTCAAGAAGTCCAATGCACTTGAATTTTATCTCATTTTAGTCCTCTATAATTTCAAAATCTTATAGGAATTATAATACACGCATCTTAATCATTGTTCTTTTCTTCTATTCCTATGTTTTCGAATTCTTTCAATCCAAAGATGGATCATCTGCTAGATGACATATAAAGAAATTATACTAGGTAAAACTGTGTTTATCATAGCTTGCCACAGAACTAGTTAAGGGTCGCTAAACTTTTAACGGTTTAAAAGTTATCAAAAAATATGAAATAAATATGGGAGCATCTCTCTAATGCAATAAGATGATCCAACGAAGGAATTATCAAAATATGCATCTATGTGTCCTCGGCAAAAATAATAAGCATTTCAGCTCACTGCAACATAAATATATACAGAACTATTTATTTTTTTGTCCAGGACACATACAGTCGTATTTTTTTAATCCCTCCGTTGGATCATGTTATATTATAGGTGTGTTGGTTCAATATTTTTTTCAGAATTTTTAAGAACTTTTGCATCGTTGAAACTCTTAACTAGTTCTGTGGCAAGCACTTGTAGAAAATCCTACTCCGATCATACTATTTAAAATTGTTCAAAAGACTTAAAAAATTCAGGTGTTTAAAATAATGTCATGATAATGTAAACATGTTCAAACATTCATTAATAAAATGTTCATGTGTACTTCAAAAATAAAAGGTGTGTATGGAAAAAATTATCGTGAATTCAAGAAATGTTCAATATGTATTTCAAACATGTTCATAAACCAAAAATGTTTGTGAGATGCAAAAAAAATCACTAATGTTTTCAAAAATGTTCATCGCATATAAAAAAAAGCCTGTACACTAAGAGAAACTAATAAAAAATGTGTGAATCTATGATTGTTTTTGAAAAATAAAGCATAAAATAAGAAAACAAAATGAAAAATAGAAAACCGACAAGGAACCGCAGAGAAGAAAAAAATGAACGGAAAATGAAAGTAAAAGTGCAAGAAAATGAAGAAAACGAAACAAGGAAAAATGATCAAAAAAGAGAAGAAAGGTGGATAACCGGAAATGAACAACACAGAAGGAAAATATCGACACAAAATCTTTCTCAAACAAGAGTAGAAGGTTCCTGGACCCACCAGAATAGAAAGAAAGAAATCGAGATAAGCGAACGAGAAAAAGGCCAGCCCAAAACGATGCGCCAGTGGAAACACATAAGAACATCTCCAACAGATGCACAAAAACTGCTCCGCAGGCTAAAATTCGAGTTTATTGGGCGTCGGACAGCTCCAGCAGAAGCTGTAAAATAATGCACGCGTAAAAAAGGTTTGGGCACGCGCTAAAAAGCGCTACCGAAAGCTGCAAATTTGGGGCATCGGATTGCGCGCGCTTCACAATTTACACTGCATGCTAAAAGTGCTACAATGCCGCGCTAAAAACTATTATAGCGCGCGAAACTTTTGTGCGCTTGTTGAAGATGCTCTAAAGCGAGGTGGTGCTCTATCTCACAGTAAGCGAGATATAGCATCTACGCACAGTAGAGGCGACGGGATCCATATCTGTGGACACTGGGCCTAGGCCAGCATCCCAACGACTATTTGATTTTTGGCTGGAACCGCAAGGCATGCTAAACCTTTGGCTTATTTAATTGCAAGAATTTCATAAGAATTTTAGACGATTTCAGTCCATATGGAGTTTTCCTATGAGAGTTATTTGTTTCATATGAATGGGTTTCTGAAATTTCTACGGAATACATTCTTACCTTTTTTGGCGGGTGATTCTTGTACCTTTCATTTATAGGAGTCCTAAAACGAGCTCAACCCTCATTTTATTTTCCCTTGGAGAAGTCCAATGCACTTAAATTCTATCTTGTTTCAGTCCTCTATAATTTCAGAATCTTATAGGAATCTCTTATAATACATACATGCATCTTAATCATTGTCGTTCCCTTCTTTGAGGTGCCGTCATGGCCTCTTCCCCGCGCCCCTACGCGAGTTTCGGGGGAAACCCCAGATCTGGTTCATTAGATCGGACAACGGCATCGTCTCGACGTTGTATCCTTCATGAAGGCGTTGTTTTGCTGCTCGTGGTGTGTTCGGTGTTGGCTTTGAAGGCTTTGGACGCTTTGCTGGTCCGTGCTGCTCCTCTTGGCGTGGGCATCCGGGGCGTTATGTACGGCCTCGACGGCGCTCTCTCCATGGCTTCTCCTTCAAGTCCGGCTAGGTCTTGCAACCCACTTGCCGATCCTCTAGGCACATAGGTGGGAGGTACGTTGATCCGGTTTGTCCTGGAGGCGCGGCAGTGCGATGATGGTGCCAAGTGTTGGTCGTGACGCGGCCTAGATGCCTTTGTATCTCGTATCTTTGGCTTGTCTGCCGGAGTTCGAGCTAGGAGAGTTCTCTGCTGTGTTATATCTTTTCTTGTTGTTCCCACACCTTGTGTAGTGTTTTTCTCTTTTCCTCTTGCATGTCTTTGTAATTTCTCTTCTACGTATCAATGAATAATACGCAAGCTTTGCGTATTCGTGAAAAATATATTTTCAAATTCTTGCAATCCAAAGATGCCTTATCTACCAGTTGTCAGGGAAGCTAAAAGCTTCATCTTGCGCCTGGAATCAAACGGAAATTGTTCCCGGGCACCAGATACGAAATTGTGTCAAAAGAAACCACCGATAGCTACACGTACTCCTGGGCGCGCTCCCCTCATCAGGCACGCATGGGAGACGGGTGACATGTCACGCTCAGGCTCAGCTAGCTCGACTCTATCCCCCTCCTCCACGAAGCCAATAACTGTCGAATCCATTGCCACACACGCCGCGCCAAGCGGGCGGCATTCATTGGCCAACAATCAGACCAGCGCCAGCAGCCCCGCCCGCCCGCACCCAACACAGCGCCAGCAACGCCACCTCACTCGCGTCGCGTGGATGAAACGAGCGCGATCGATGATAATTTTTCGATTAAAAAAGGCTAATAGCTCGTCGCCGGGGCTCCTCCCGCGCTCCCGTGCTGCCGTGCCGGTACAAGAAAGAAAGAAAGAGAGAAGAGATCATTGGCGGGCAGCTGCCTCCGGTGGCGGCCGGGTCCCGCAACCGTCGTCCCGTCCCGCCTCGCCAGAAGCCAACAGCGCATATAAAATGGAGCCTTCTCGCATCGCATCGCACCCCACCCCTCTGTGCTGTTCCCTCCCCGCCGAGGCACTGCCACGGACAGCGACGCCCCTCCCTCGTGCCATCTTCTTCCTCTCCCTTCTCTCCACCACACTCGTGACTGACTCACTGAGCTGAGCTGAGCTGAGCCTGAGCGCACGCGACGACGCAGGGGAGCAGTTACGCGCCCGAGTTAATGCCCTGCTGAATGCGGAGCAGTTTCTTTCCACTGCCTCGCTCGCTTGCTTCAGCTGCCCCGGCATTCAATGCCCTCGTATCCCTCCTCCTACGCTAGCTAGCCAAGTGTGTGTGCGTGCGTGCGCTCCGCCGGGCGCCGGATTGGGTGGATAGATTGGTAGAGGTGGGAGAGGGGGGATGAACTACCTCCGGAGCCGGAGCCTGAAGCGGCTCCTGTCCATCGGCCGCCGGAGCAACCCCGACGAGGACTGCGTCGTCGAGGCCGAGCCCCCGCCGCCGCCGCCGGCGGCGGCGGTGGCGGTGGCGCCGAGCAAGCCCGCGTGGAGGTGCTTCTCCTACGAGGAGGTTGACCAGGCCACCAACGGCTTCCACCCAGGTTTGTCCATGGCTTCATGCCCGCCGTTTCTTTCTTTCTTTCTTTCTCCGGCGTTGTCGCGCGTTACATACAGAGATTTTATGGGTTGTGCGTGCGTGCGTTCGTGCAGACAACGTGGTGGGGCGTGGCGGGTACGGCGAGGTGTACTGCGGCATCCTGGCGGACGGGCGCGCCGTGGCGGTGAAGCGGCTGGCGGCGGCGGCGGCGGACGAGAAGAAGGAGAAGGACTTCCTGACGGAGCTGGGCACGGTGGGCCACGTGCGCCACCCCAACGTCTCCTCCCTCCTCGGCTGCTGCGTCGACCGCGGCCTCCACCTCGTCTTCGACTTCTCCACCCGCGGCTCCGTCTCCGCCAACCTCCACGGTGATGACTTCCCCCCCGCATGCTCTGCTTTTCCCCTAATGTAGTCTAGCTCTAGTACGTGTGGCCTGACTGACGCGGTGCAGACGAGAAGCGGCCGGTGATGACGTGGAGCCAGCGGCACGGCGTGGCGGTGGGCACCGCGCGGGGGCTCCGCTACCTCCACAAGGGCTGCGCGCGCCGGATCATCCACCGGGACATCAAGGCCTCCAACATCCTCCTCGACGCCGACTACCAGCCCCAGGTGCGCTCATGCTCGCCGTCGCCGTCCATCCACACACTCTGCTCCTGCTTCCTCTGTTCGCCGGCGGCGATGGCTGACAGACGTTGCTTCACCGTTCACGCGCGCAGATATCCGACTTCGGGCTCGCACGGTGGCTGCCGTCGGAGTGGACGCACCACGCCATCGCGCCCATCGAGGGCACCTTCGGGTCAGTCAGTCAAAACTCAAAACCTTTCCCCTCGTCTCTCTCTGTCCGCTAGCGGAGCTGTACAGTAGCAGTACGTGCCGCATTGAAGAAGAAGAGGAGGAAGAAAATGGCGACGTGGCATTGACTCTGTGGTCTGGCGGGCGTGCAGGTGCCTGGCGCCGGAGTACTTCACGCACGGCATCGTGGACGAGAAGACGGACGTGTTCGCCTTCGGCGTCTTCCTCCTCGAGCTCATCTCCGGCCGCAAGCCCGTCGACGGCTCGCACATGAGCCTCCTCGCATGGGTACGTAGTAACGCCACGTGTGTCATCAGCGGCGCATGCTCGTTCCCGGTGCGACGACGTGGCTGAGTTTTTCTCGTCTGTTCCGGCATGCAGGCCAAGCCTTACCTGAAGGACGGCGTGGTGCAAGGGCTGGTGGACCCGCGGCTCGGCGACGGCGGCTACGACGCCGGCCAGCTCCGGCGGCTCATGTTCGTCGCCTCGCTCTGCGCCAGGGCCGCCGCCGCGTGGCGGCCCACCATGACAGAGGTACGTAACGTACTAGCCACTCAAACCACTGAAAAAAATACAGTACTATATTCTTCCTCTGCACTTGCTGCCCTACCTTGTCCAAATTAGGGACAAAGTTCAGAATTCAGCCGCAGCATTAATAATCTTGTAAGTGTAACGCTGAAGGCTTCTGCCGACATACATACATGGCGCCGATGCCGATCAGCACTGAATAACGCACGTAGCTTTCGATAGTTGGTGCCCTAATTGTTGCCCTAGATAGAACCTGCGCATAACCGTCTGGCTCTGGAGATACTGGGGGAGTAGGTCAGACTCTGACATGGTGGTAGGATTCGCGCCATAACCATGGATGGGCCACCAAATTGAAACCCTAGCCATCACCAAACGGACGACAAAAGGCAAAGACAACCACCTATATTCCCATTCTTGTTCCGGCATCCCAAACAAACCTCTTGCCCTGCATTTCAATTGGCAACAACTGCAAGTCTGCAACTTCTCCAACTAGATTGCCAATCAAGCAGACGAAAACATTATCCGAAGAATTTCTTACAAGGTACCCGGATGGTCTGAACGGTAGGTTCACCAGCCATGTCATACCGGCATGCAATGGCGTGGACAAATCGCAGCAGAAATGCGGCAAAAATAAATCAATGCCGGCATCGGCATGGATGAATAATTGTCAAGAGCTGCTGCAAAAGCTGCCCGAAGGATCTAGTCCAAGAGACGCCGTCTGTCTTAATAATACTGATCTGCACTGCGGGTCAAGCCATGCTAGTAGTAATCAGCAGGTCACCATTAGCCCATTACTTTATGGATGTCCGCTGCCAGGTAACCATCTCACCGAGAATACTCTCCCTATCTAATAACATGGACACAAAACTAATAATCCGTATATTCTCCGTCCAATCAAATAGAGCCCAAACTAGACTAGCCTGCTGCACACATACGGCTTGCACCTGTCGTAGTTGCGGTAGCATGTCTGTCAGGGTCGCCCACCCGTCTCCTACACGCATACGGATACGGTTGTTAAATACTGCCACGTTTACGTTGCGTCAGTTAGTCAGTCGCGACAGCACGGCTAGGGTTCTAGCTTTAGTTTAAGCTCGCTCGCGAGGACGCATCTGCCGACCAGTACGTAGGCGCGCGAGCAACACTGCACCAAACCAAACCCGTGTGATTGCGTCGACTAGCTTGTCTCTTGTCTTCGTCTGCTCCGCTGGACATCACACCGAACCAACTAGGATCACACACACTGTAGGAAATGAGTGATGAATGTACACTGTATCACTGTGTGTAGCAGTGCAGCATATACGAAGATCAGAGGCGCTGCGTAATGATAATGCTGCATGCATAATGGAGGATCAATCAGCATATATATCCTGGCTGGAAAAGCCTGTCTCCAACTCCAAGCGGCCACGGGAGCCTGCTCTCAACCTCGACGGTTAGGGGTTGAGCAGTGGTACTGGAGCCTAATTATGGAAGCTACAAGGAGAACTTGTGCAGCATTGAATCTTCTGTTAGTGAGCGAGTGGGTGGGGAATGAAGGTTAGGACAAAGAGCATGGCGATCTGGCTGTTTTACTCTGGCTTTGGAAGATGACAAAGGGGTCTTCTGGTCCTTTTGGCCGCGTCGCAGCTCCCAAGAATGGCCGGTTTCTTGATAATGGTATTGCAATTTGCAAGGGCATAGGATGCTCTGTTGCTTCTAGCTTAGTACTACTACTGACTCACGGGAAGGCCGAGGGGAGGGAGGTTGGGGACACAGGACAGCTCGAGAAGATAAATCTCGAGGCTAGCCAACAAAACATGCCACCCCAGAATTGGGTATATACAAGACCCGGTCTGCTCCAACCCATGTCCAATCACGGACTAGTTTATCATCATCACTGATTCACTGCGCCACGCACACCACTGGCACTTAAACAACCGCTTGGCAGATACTCTCGTTAGACCACACGGCTCTCAGCTTGGACCTTGGAGTGCACCTTCAGTTTGAGTTGCCACTTTGAATTTTGAGAGACTATAAGTATCTGAATTTTGTGCTTGTACTGACTTCGTTCATATGGGTGACTTGCGGCAGGTGCTGGAGCTGCTGGAGTCGTCGGCCGAGATATCGCAGGAGCGGTGGCAGATGCCGGAGGAGGCGGTGGAGGACGAGTTCTGGGACTTCGACGACCTCACCGACTTCGAGGACGACGACGACGATGACTACGACGGTGAATCGGATTCCCCCTCGATACCCTCGTCGGCGTGCAGCGTCCGCGCCAATGATTGATTACATTAGCCCCCCGAAATCTTTTTTGCAGCTGTCAGTAGATCAAGTGTCCGTCTTGTTTTTTGGCTTAGGAGATCGGTGTGAATGAATATGATCCTCTCGATTATATCATCATTGTATATAAACAAAACCAACTACTAGCAACTAGTGAGGCGAGAACAGTAAGGGATTTGATCAAGCCCATGGTTTCCATTATTTCCATGTCTCCATTTGCACGCAAGAATCTCCCTCCATAAACCCGTGCTAGCGACATTATCGTCCTCTGATCTGGTCATCTGACATTGACGGATGGTTTTGCTGTCAGTGCTGTTTGGCAAGTTGACATGACACTGCCACTCTGCCCGGGGCCTCGATCTCCAACCGACCTGAGCGGCAAAACTGCTGTTGGTTCAGGGCTTTCTACGGCTGAGGCGAGCGAGATTATTAAAGCGCAAATGGTCCTTCTGATTGGTCGTTAGCCAGCAAACTGAACCGCCACATGCCCGACACCGGCCGGTGGGTTTCGGTTCGGGGTCCTTCAGCTGGCCCAAGACCCCGGTGCAGCTGCGCAAAGTTCAGGCAGGAAGAATCAAACTGAAACAACTGTGTCAACCACAGCCAGGAACCCGAACCCGTTGGTTCGTTCGTTCAGAGGCCTGATTTCTAGCTGCGAAAACGGCCGCACGAGCAGTGTAAACACTCCCTCCGTCCCACGATATAAGATCGTTTTTCTAGATCAAACGTAGGCTACCTTGATACGTATGGAACTATGGATGCGTTCGTAGAGACGCCATTGCCAGCGACGTACCGGTGGCCGTGTACTGCACCAAGGCGTGACCACGGGAAGCGAGGCAGCACCTGCCTCCGCATTGCGTGCCTGGACCTGCACTCCACTCCACTGCACTGCATCTGCGTCGCGGTTGCTCCACGGCCACTCGTCCGTCGTCCCTTGTCAGCTCCTGGCCGCAGATCTGGGCTTCTGCCCACGCACACATGACTCCCCTCCTTCAGGACTGTAGCCGGAGCACACCGTCCATGGATCGTCCAGTCGCAGAAAGTTTACTTTTGCAGAACAATGAAAGCAGGATTGATGTCGAGGACGTACCACTGCAAAGGAGCCTGCACAGGGTTTATTACAGAGTACAGACAGAGTGAGGCCGGACCCGGAGCGAGAAGCAAAATTTATACGGCTCGAGAGTACGTGTAGATGGTCCTGGCCAGCCCCGTATAGGTAGCAACATTCATACGGCTCGCTGGGGCGCATATGATTGGCTTCATGCCATCGTTGCTGCTGCTGCTGCCCCTGCTGGCTGCGTGGGTGAGTGCTGCAACACTGTAACAGACTCACAGTGGCGCAAGCAGGACCAGAAGGTTATCATCTCCAAGACTCCAACAGTGCCTCGGCTTAGAGTGTTGATGGATGAGCACTGCCGCTGCATGTGTACTAGCGTACGCGTTGGGGCCTCGCCTGCTGGAGTAGTAGTTTGGAGTACTACCATGTCACGAAAAGTGGTGTACGTAGTACGTAACAATGTTGCATCTCACCATCTCATGGGATGGGAGTACCCCAAGTTGCATTCTGAGCATTATGAGCGTACAGACAATAGTACAGCCTAACCATGGTCCGCTTCCTTTCCCAACCTCCCGCGACGTTCCCGCCGGCGTTCGGGGGGCCTAACCCTAGCACGGCCGCCGGGGGGAGCGAGCGGGCGAAGCCCGCCCGTCGCGGGCGACGCCGGGGCTCTCTCGTCTCCGCGCTCGGGGGATTCGGCGCAGGCCGGATGCCTCAGCCCGGATGCGGCGCTGGGCGCTGGGCGCGACGGGGCGTGGCGGCGATGCGACGGGCAGCGGGGAGGTGGTGCGGGCTGGAGGCCGGTGGTGGTGGCAGCTGCATCGCGGCGGCACGCCCAGATTCGCCTACGGAGCCGCAGGTCGCGGTTAGCCTCCCTTGCCCATGGCTCGTGGGCGGGCGGGGGGGGGGGGGGGGGGGGGGGGGGGTGGATGCGTGCGCCGCTGCCCGGTCGGGCCCTTGTGGCCGGTCGGCGTCGTACGACACGGGAGATCCCTCCGATGGTCATCCATGGATGTGGCGGCGAGAGCTCTGCCTCCTCTGCTCCGGTGACGGGCCGCTAAAGTGGTCTCGCGCGGGGCCGGGCCTATGGCAGGGTGGGGCGATACCGGTGGTTTTGGGGCGGGGAGCTGGTTGGAGGGACGGGAGCTCCGCTGCCGAGCCGCCCGTCGTCGGCCCAAGGTGGTTGCCGGCCGTGGTCGTGGGCCATTCCTCCCCCTCCCCCCTTCCCCATCCTTGTGTGTTCTCGGTTCTGGCGTTGCTCGAGGCGGGGTGGTTGGCTGGCGGTCTCGGAGGCGGGTGGGGAGCGGATTTGCTCAAAGTCTCGGCCTTTGGTGATCATCAGGGCGGTCTGGAGGCAAAAGCGGCGGCTCTGGCGGTGGGAGGCGCGTTGGTCGTGGGCTGACCGTGCGGCTCGGGTGCGGGTGGGCAGCCACGGTTGCTTGGGCGGCCTGACTGCGGGTGGTTGGCGGAGAGGGGTTGCGACGGAGGGGTAGGAGCACCGGGGTTCACCACTTGACCAGTCCCAGTACTGGCCGACGGAGGCGGCGTCCGCGGACGTCGTTCCCCTCCTTGCAGGCTTTGTCGTGGTGCTCCCACCTGTAAGGGCATATTTATCCCTACGGTGTTTTGGTGATTGATGACAATGCAATTTGCGGACTAATCGGGTGCTTTGAGTTCTTTCAGATATTCATTCTTCGGCACGAGACGGTTATTTTCCCTCGGCGTTCTACTCAAGACGGTGTAGCTTCTTTCGTTTCTTTGTTGGTGGACCAAGTTTCGTAGTAGTCACCGTACTATCAAGAGGGGATCCGCTTTGGTATGGTTTGGGTGGAATCAACACGTACACGTCCTGATCTTACCCACCGGTTCTTTCCGCCTCTTGGAGCTTCTCTTTTCTCCCCTCTCTATCCTTTCCTGGACCCAGCGGTAGTACCGCGGGCCACAGCGGTAGTACCGCTGAAGCTCACTATGCGGTAGTACCGCTCCTCGGAGCGGTAGTACCGCTTGTGGCCTCAGCAGCAGTACCGCTGCGGCTTCGTGCTCTTACCGCCTCGACCCTAGTGCGCTCCTTCTCGTGTCAGGGCGTTACGGCACTAGCTGCAGTTGTAGCGGTAGTACGGCTGAAGCTCATTAAGCGGTAGTACCGCTCCTCGGAGCGGTAGTACCGCTTGATGGCCTCAGCAGCAGTACCGTTGCGGCTCTGTGCTCCTTCCGCCTCGACTATTTTGCGCATTTTCTCGTGTCGGGTTTTGCGGTACTAGCTGCGGTAGTAGGGGCGGTAGTACCGCGTTTGCGCGGTAGTACCGCCCTGCCTCCACGGTAGTACTGCTCTGGGTCCCTGCCCCAGCCCCTCTCTTCTGGCGCGGTAGTACCGCTGAGGGGGAGCGGTAGTACCGCTTATGAAAGGTAGTGCTGCTCTGCCTCAGCGGTAGTACCGCTCTTTGCGGGGCTGAGTGGGGGGTTTGTTTCCCCCACTATAAAAGGGCGTCCCCTTCTTCCTTTCCACTCACCTCTTCCCCCCAAGTTTCAATTATTGCCCAAGCTCCATTTATTGCTCAAGCTCCATTAAATACTCCAAGCTTCATTTTGCCCGATCTATCTCCCTAGCCAATCAAACTTGTTGATTTGCTCGGGAGTGGTTGAGAAGGCTCCGATCTACACTTCCACCAAGAGATTTTCGATTCGCCCACTCATCCCTAGCGGATCTTGTTACTCTTGGGTGTTTGAGCACCCTAGACGGTTGAGGTCACCTCGGAGCCATATTCCATTGTGGTGAAGCTTCGTGGTCTTGTTGGGAGCCTCCGATTAAGTTGTGGAGATTGCCCCAACCTTGTTTGTAAAGGTTCGGTCGCCGCCTTCAAGGGCACCAATAGTGGAATCACGGCATCTCGCATTGTGTGAGGGCGTGAGGAGAATACGGTGGCCCTAATGGCTTCTTGGGGAGCATTGTGCCTCCACACCGCTCCAACGGAGACGTACTTCCCCTCAAAAGGAAGGAACTTCGGTAACACATCCTCGTCTTCACCGGATCCACTCTTGGTTATCTCTTACCTTTACTTGTGCAAGCTCTTTAGTGCTTGTTCCCTTGCTTGCTTGTATGCTTGTTGTTGTTGCATCATATAGATTTCTCACCTAGTTGCACATCTAGACAACCTACTTTGATGCAAAGTTTAATTTGGTAAAGAAAAGCTAAAAATTGGCAGTTGCCTATTCACCCCCCCCCCCCCTCTAGTCAACCATATCGATCCTTTCACCACCTCCTGCGTGTCACTCCGGGTGAAAACTTGATCTTCTGGATCAGACGATGATGGCTTTCTACGGTCGTATCCTTTTTGAAGGCATCGCCTTGGAGTCCCCGCTTCGGCCGTGTCCGTCTCACCGCTCCTCGGTTGATTGTTCATCTGCATGGTGGTCATCGGCCTATCATTAGGGTGCTTAGTTGTTGTTGAGGTGGTGTGTTCGGTGCTCGGCACCTTTGTATGTCATCTTGGGTGTGTGCGTTGAGTGTGGTGATGGAGTGCGTTTGTATCTTCTTACTCGAATGTGATGATGATGATGCTTTATTTATAAAATGGAAGGAAACCCTTTTTCGTAAACCATGGTCCGTGGTCGTACATGTAGCCATGCATGAGTTGGGTTGCCACTGGCTAAATTACTCAGCCGAATGATCAAATCAACTGCGCCATCTAAGCTCAAGAGACAGACCCACTTCCGTAGCTAATACTTCTACTATGGTAAATGAACAGATTGATCCAATCACCGGCGAATGGGACGAACAGCTGATTAGAGATATTTTTTGGCCTATAGATGTCGACACAACACTCCAAATTCCAATCTTTCATCAGTCAACCGCGGATTTTGTGGCGTGGCATTTAACAAAGAATGGTATTTTCAGTGTTAGATCGGCCTATTACAAGCAATGGAAGGATTCTTATGCGAATGAGAATTTTAACACTTCCGGCCAAGGAGGATCTACCCCACACCCAATCTGAAAGAAACTGTGGAGAATGAAGTTACCAAGGAAAAATGAAGATCTTCTTGTGGCGATGCTTGCATAACGCAATACCATGCTTGTGCGTTCTGCCCAATCGTCATATTGGAAATAATGCCCAATGTCCCATATGTAAACAAGGTGCTGAGGATATTAACCATGCCTAAGTGTGAGAGGGCAAAGCAAGTCTGGGAAGCACTTGGTTTGAGGAACGATATTGAAAGAGAAGCTCTCACAGATATATCGGGTGCTGCGGTCATTGAATTTTTGCTCTGTGATCGTTCTTGTCAACACACATACATGGAACCAGTTCAGTTTTCAGAAATAGTAGCCACAACATGCTAGTAGCTTTGGTGGCAGAGGAGATGCATGGTCCGGGAGGAAGAAGTGCTATCACCAGTCTGTACTGGTCCGACGATTCAAGCTTTGACACTCAGCTACTCGTATGGAGCAGGGGACTTGCAGGCCAAACTATGATCAATGTCGATGCCTCATTTTCTGATCATGAGTACACAGGGGCTTGCGGCGTGGTTCTCCGGGACTTCACCGGGCAGTTTATTGCGGCACCAACGGCAACCCTTAATCACGTGGCCGATGTTGTTTCTGCTGAGGCGGCAGCTCTACTTGAAGGGCTAAAAATGCCGGCGAGGCTGGGTTGCAATAACATATTGCTGCGGATGGACAATACTACGGTTGTTCAAGCAATGAATGAAGATGAAGGATACTCGATGGTTGCTGCTCCAATATTATGTGCGTGTTGCAGTGAGTTTTTCAGTTTCGGGAAGACTTGTATTGAATTTTGTAATAGGGAATCAAATGCGGTTGCACATGGGCTAGCTGAGCAGGGATGAGTCAATCAACCTTCCGGATGGTTTGATATACCCCCAAACTTTATAGTTAAATTTTTAGCAGATGATGTAAGTGTGGTTTGATTTTAATAAAGCTAGCCATGATGACTTTTTCCTAAAAAACTGCTCTGGCCATACGCTCCATCACAACACATATACGCTGAGATATTTTAGCTGAGTACGGTATCCGTCTGGGTTTATAGTCCCCGTCGTATTTTGGGTCATAGCTTGACCACACATTTGTGTAGCAAAATATTAATGCATGTTATCAAAAGCTATATTGTTGGATTTGTATCTGAATGTGGTTTTGAATGATGTTATTTTTGCTATGTATATCTTATACCTTGTTAGTTAAAATCATAATCAAAATATGACTCAAAATACGAGAGGACTAGTAAACCAGAACGGAAGTAGTACTACTCAAGCTTCTTGCCAGAATATGTATCATGTGTTTGAGAAAGAAAACTGCTCTAATCTTTAAGTGATCATGTTGGTCAGCAAACATGCATTTGGCGGAGCAATTTAGCTCAGATGGATACTTGACCATGCAATGTACTATACAATTGTATTGGTCCTACAAAGGATGCTGAAGTATCCAGCTCCTTCGTGGGCAAGAGTGCAATACACGCCGTTAGTTTTGCGGTGGCGTCTGTGGGGCCGCCCTTCGGGCCGTCCAATCTGCCCCGACGGGAAGGGTGGACCCGCCTGTTGGCGGCCTTTGACTCCAGACGGGGTGGTTTGGTGGCGTCAGTTGGGCCTGATGATGAAACTTAAGTTAGGCTAGCATGGTGTACGTAGTACGTAACAACTCTTTTGCATGAAGGGATGAAATATGAGATATTCGGATGTATTTAAAAAAATATTAGATGTGACCGATCAATGTTCGCGGATGCGTCCGATCACGTCCCAGGCGTTTGAAGGCCCGGATTTGTGCAGTCCGCGTGTAGATGCTCTAAATGTACCATTCGGACGTAACTTTGATACGTACAAAATAGATGCGTGCGTAGAGACGCCATTGCCAGCGACGTACAGGTAGCGTGTACCGTACCAAGGCGTGACCACAGGAAATGAAGCAGCACCTGCATCTGCATTGCATGCCTGACCTGCACTCCACTCCACTCCACTGCACTGCATCTGCATCGCGGCTGCTCCACGGCCACTCGTTGCGTCGCGTTGCAGATCTGTCTACGCGCACATAACTCCCGTTTTGGGACTGTAGCTACGCCATCCGTCAACGGATCGACCAATCAGAGCAAGTTAACTTTTTTAGTCCATTTAACAAAAAGATATGAGGATTGATAACGAGGGCGTACCATGTACCATCGCAAGAAGGATGTGTGTAGGTCTCAGTCGACTAAGACTTCATCAAGTTTCAATCAAGTGACATAGTATATAAAAAGAAAAAAACAAAAAGATTTTTTTACGAATCTTATGCAAGAAGAAAATATATAATATCGACTGAGACTTATCGAAACTGCCGCAAGAAAGCCTGCACGCACAGGGTCACAGAGGACTACGGAGTACAGACAGAGTGAGGCCGGACCCGGAGCGAGAAGCAAAATTTATACGGCTCGAGAGTACGTGTAGATGGTCCTGGCCAGCCCCGTATAGGTAGCAACATTTATACGGTTGCTGCTGCTGCTGCTGGTTGTGTGGGTGAGTGCGGCTGCTTGAACACTGTAACAGACTAACAGTGGCGCAAGCAGGACCAGCACGTCATCATCCCCAACAGTGCCGCGGCTTAGAGTATTGATGGATGAGCACTGCCGCTGCATGTGTACTAGCGTACGCGTTGGGGCCTTGCCTGCTCGAGTAGTTTGTACTGCCATGTCACAAAAAGTGGTGTACGTAGTACTACGTAACAATGTTGCATCTCACCATCTCATGGGGATGGGAGTACCACAAGTTGCATTTGTACAAACAGCCCCACGACTGAGCATTATGAGCGTACAGACAGCAGTACAGCCTAACCACGGTCCATCGTCGTGCATGTAGCCATGCATGATTCCACTGACTAAATTGCCACCCAAATGATTAAGGACACGTTTGGTAGGCTGCATACAACCCAATTAGACCCGAACATGATAAAAATAAACCATTTGGTTGCATGCAAGCAGACCTGATTCGCATCGGCACGGAACTTAGAGCACCCCGGAGCATGGCTCGTTGGGACTACTTGAACCGGCAGTTTTCAGCGGGGTAGACTCAGTCGGACGCAAAAGAAAGACACGGCGTAGGATGCAATGAGGGGGGGGGGGGGGGGGGTCGGGTCGGCCGAAGGTGGCAGGAGAGGGAAAATCGGCAGAGGCGGGATGGCACGAAATATACCTTCATCACCCCTTTTACTCGCTCACCCCTGGCTCTAGAACAAGCCTTCCACAGTTATTGGCACCGGCAACGGTGACGACTCATATCTGCGGCTATGACGGCGACCTTGGCGTTCGCGGCGGCAGCAACACTCTCCGGCAGCGACAGCTACTTCTCCTCTTCTTCTTTGAGTTTTTTTTGAATGTTGGTAGTTACTATCAAATTCATTGATCAGTGGTAAGAACAACGACCAAATTCATTGATCAGTGGCCCTTGGGCTCCTGAGTTTACTTGCCGTGCACCCATCCTGGGCTTCTTCGAGTTTTGATGAGCACTGCCGCTGCATGTGTACTAGGCTACCAATGTATGCAGCGTACGCGTTGGGGCCTCGCCTGCTGGCTAAGAGCATCTCCAGCCGCACCCTCAATAGGCCCCCGAGGCCACTTTTTCGGCGCCGATGTCAAAAAAATGCCCCAGTCGCATCTCCAGGACGCCGAAAATCGCCGGTTTGGCCCTTTTTCCGCTGGGCGGTCACAGGCCGAGTCCGACGCACTGGGGGGCAATTGGGGGCTCCGGCGCAAGGGAAAAGCGCGGCTGGCCCACACCGGCAGGGGAAAAGTTAAGGTTTTCTTCCCCGACTCGCCTCCCACCCCCCGCGCCCTCGGCCACCACTAACTATATCCCGACGCCGCTCGCCGCCCTTCACCGCTAGATAGCCATTCCCCGCCGAAAAAATAGCAGAGCTTCGCCGCAGCAGCCCCTCCAACAACAGTTGGGCATTTTTGGCCGCCGGTTTTGGCCGCGGAGGGGCAGTTTAGCGGCGGGTACACGCCCACCGGACGCAAGGTGGTCGGCGATTTGCCTGCCTCGGCGATGGACTCGGATGACGAGGAAGCGCTCGCTGCGCTGCTGGAGGAGGAAGCCGAGGCCGGCGTCCAGGAAGAAGAGCATCTCATGGTGCTCGCCGCCCTCGCCCAGCTGTTGGCGAGCAATGAAAAGCTGCGCGCGAGGTGGCTCGGCGCCGGGGCGGGTGAAAGCAAAAAAACGGCATCGTCTCGAAGGCTACTGCATGCTCTACTCCGACTACTTCGCCGATGCTCCACTTCACGGCGACAAAACATTTCGGCGCCGTTATCGGATGAGCCGAAAGCTCTTCCTCAGGATTGTGAATTCGATCCGGGAGTTCGACAACTACTTCAAGTGCAAGATGGATTGCACCGGCGCCCTTGGATTCACCTCCATCCAGAAGTGCACGACAGCCATGAGGATGCTTGCATACGGAGCTCCCGGTGATTCACTCGACGACTATGGGCGCATGGCCGAGTCCACCAGCATAGAGTGTTTCTACAAGTTCTGTCGGCCAGTGGTGGTCGTGTTTGGACCGCAATACTTGAGAACACCCAATACGGAAGACACTGCTCGGATCCTAGCACAGAATGCAGCACGAGGATTTCCTGGGATGCTTGAAAGCATAGACTGCATGCATTGGAAATGGAAGAATTGCCTATTTGCTTGGCAGCGGATGTATAAAGGCCCCAAAGGCGGTTGCAGTGTGGTACTTGAGGCGGTGGCCACACAGGACCTCTGGATTTGGCACTCCTTCTTTGTTATGCCATGAGCTCACAATGACATCAACATGCTGCAGTGCTCTCCTGTCTTTGCCAAGCTTGTTGAAGGTCATTCTCCCCCGGTAAACTTCGAGATCAATGGGCGGCACTACAACACGGGGTACTATCTAGCTGATGGCATCTATCCGAGATGATCGACATTTGTGAAGACGATCTCAAACCCTGTGCCAGGAGGCAAGAACGCCTGATTTGCGAAGGTTCAGGAGGCTTGCAGGAAGGTTGTCAAGCGGGCATTTGGTGTGCTTCAATCTCGATTTGCTGTTGTCCGGTACCCCGCTCAGACCTGGTCGAAAGATCAAATGTGGGAGATTATGACTTACTGTGTCATCTTGCACAACATGATCATCGAGAGCGAGCAAGAAGACCCAGTGTTTGACACTGAACCATACTACAGGCAGGGTCCTCTAGCCGAAGTTGATCACCAGCTATTGGCAACCTGGACTGTCTATCTCAGTATGCGTCAGGAGATCCGAGACCCACAGGTGCATCATCAACTGCAGCAAGATCTGATAGAGCATCTATGGAGGCTCAAGGGCGACGCTGGGCGCGACGTGTGATGAAATATGCGTTTTTATTTGTTGAACTATATAATTTGTATTGAACTATTTGTTGTTGTACTATTTTGTTGAAGTATTTGATATTTCTGTGATGAAATATGTGATAAAAAAATTTATGTGCATAATTGAACGCCGAACAACGGCGAACCATGTCGAATATGGGCCTATTGTCGCCCATATGGGCCCTTTATTCGCCGAAATGGGGCTGAAAAGTGGGCCAATATCGGCGCCCGGGGGCGACGACTGGGTGCAAAACCGCCCCCAGCGCCGATTGTATCGCCGGCTCGCCCCCACGGGTGATTTTTATGCGTCCTGGAGGGCGAACGGCTGGAGATGCTCTAACTTTATACTGTCATGTCTCAGAGAGTAATGTACGTAGTACGTATGTACCAATGTTGCATCTCACCATCTCATGGCATGGGAGTACCATAAGTTCCATTTGTACAAACAGCCTCACGACTGAGCAATATGAGTATACACACAGCAGTACAGCCTAACCATGGTTCGTCGTCATACATGTAGCCATGCATGAGGTGGGTTGCCACTGCCTAAGAGCATCCACAACCACGGATAGCAAATCCGACCTCTCAGATGCCCATAGGCACGTTCGGGCGCGTCCGTGGATAGTAACTGATTATATCTCAAAATTGCTTCTCTGCATCTAGATACCTCATATTAGAAACCATGTAAATGATAAAATCCACATACTACGTAGATCAAATAATATATACTACCTTAATCTTCATCGGAGATGTCCACTATCTCTGTGCCCGGCTTTGGGTACGTTGGCGGCAGCAGTAGCTCCGGCTTTTGTTCCCACGACTGCTCCGCCTCATCCTCCACCTCTGTGTCAAGTTTGGCGACAAGCACGTCGGTCGCCCCCCATTCCTGCCAGATGAACTACCGGTTGGCATCCACATAGGACTCATCTTGGATGGACTCCAAGATGGCCTGCTGCTCCGCCATTTCGGTTTCTTGGGCGACCGCGAACTCCGCCTCCGTGTTCTCCATGTTGAAGCTCGGAGCCGAAGCCGGCATCAGCCCCTCTCCTCTGGCTCCTCTGCCTCGTTCGGATCCGCCACCTCCACCAGAGCCGGCTTTAGCTCCTCTTCCTCCATCGCCTCTGGTTGTTCCTCTTTCTCCTGCTCCGGCGAGCCCGGAGGGAAACCGACCGCGATGCATGCGGCACACCTCACCCGAATCTCCTGCTCAATCTGGAACTGTCGCTCCAGCGTGAGCATGGCACATGTGGTCTTCGTTTGGTGAACCATGGCGATGCCGGAGCGGGCGAGAGGTGGTGGATGGGCTCGGGCTGACGACGCGGAGAGAGAGGAGGTGGATATGGTTAGGGTTGGGGGACGCCGACATGCTTAAATAGCTGAATTTGGCCTCGGGCGGCGAGCTGGAGCGGCGCCACGCGACATTAACACCTTCAGTGAAGGAGACGTCCATCAGACCGCCGGGTTTCCGGACGATTCCGTGTGGGAGCCTGTCGTCAGTCGGCATGGCGGACATGCTCGGGCACCCCCGTATCCGCCCCATATTTGAGCTGGATATGACTGATTCCGGCCAGTCCAGGCATTTGAGACCCGTTTAAGAAGTCCATCTGGGCCGCATTTTTGTGACCGGTCAATGACCAGGTCGTCCGCACGGCCATTTGAGACGGATTTGGGCTTTCCGGCTGTAGATGCTCTCAGTTGCTCAGCCAATCGATTAATGAACTGTGCCATCTGAGCTCCAGAGACAGACCAACTTCCGTAGCTGGTACTTCTACTACGAAATTGCTGCACAGACGATATATTCCGCACGATTGGTGAATGATAGTGCCTTCACGTCCAAATCTCATGCTTGCACGCTCATTGTCAAGCTGCCATGTAAGGGCATCTCCAACACCGATCTGCAAACCTCCCGCAACGGTCCGGATCATGTTGTCCGGAATGCAAAAGCCATCCAAAGTGGGCCTGTATCGATCCGCGGGGCGGTCCGGACGCGATTTCTCACGTAAACCGGAGAAAAAAGTGGGGGAGGTTTGCTGAAGTCCGGAACGATCCAAAGCCCTTTACTGACTGCCCTGGCCCACCAAACACCCTTCACCCCTCCCGCGCCTTTTCAGTTAGCTCCGCTCCATAGCGCCAGCGCCCGCATTCATGCCCACCCAAAGAGGATGTGACCGCTCACTGGCGCAGGCATTGAAGCGGCGTGCCGGCCGAGAGAGTGACGGTCACCCGTCCGGTCGTCTGCCGCCCGCATTGATGGCACCTGGTTGCCGAGACGTCTCCTCCGATGCCACCCGGCCGTCCATCTGCTGCCCACCGGTGCTATATAGACCGCTGCCTCGGCCATAGCAACAGTCATCCCTCTCCACACCACTCCCCGCCATGGATCCCACGGCTACCAAAGATCTCTGGGATGGGCTTACGTCGGAGAACAAGAAGGCCATGGCCGCCATTGCTGCCGACTGGCAGGCCGACAAGCAGCCAGAGGACGTGCCAATGGAGGACGCCTCCCCCGACGAGCCAGCGCCACCCTCCTCTTCCTCCGCGGCACCCTCCTCCTCCGCTCCACCCTCATCATTGCATTGCACCCTGGCCATCAGCGAGGCCCGTGCCCATTATATGGGCATGGTGCGGGAGGAGCATCAGGAGCAGTTCCGAGAGGCGCAAGCCGACGCCAACTACAACCACAACCTCCTCCAAGAGCATCTGCAGGCGGAGGAGTAGGTCGCTGCTAGCAGGGCGGTCGCGCCGGACGCGGACCTGGCAGAGCAGAAGATGCCGCTCGAGTCCTACCGCTCCGCTTGCGAGATCCGCCTCGCCCGCTGGCGGTACCAGCAGTGGGTGGCGAAGGTGGCGGCTGCTGGCAAGGGGTGCGATAACGACGCAGGCGAGGCGTTGTTCGGTGACACCGACGATGAGTACATCGCCGAGACCGCGCCCCGGCGCCAAGACCACGAAGAAGCCATCACGTCCGCGGGCGCCGCTGACAACGAGGAAGAGTAGTGCATGGTAGGTCGCCACCGCTCGAGTCCCGGGAAGACCACCACTCCTCCCCTCCCGTCGACGCCAAGCTTGATGGGCTCACCATCTTCGGCTAATTAGTCTCTTGGCGACGACGTTGAGGCGACAACTTTAGTTCCCGGGGCTCTAGAGACGGAGGTCACGGTGGCGAAGCTGAAAAAGGCGAAGCTTCCGTTCTCTTGGTTCATGGTTGGAGATGGGGACCGGACGCCGGCGATTATTTAGATTAGATATTAATTATACTCCAGAGCCTGCCTAGGACCATTTTTATGTATTTGTAATGAAATACGTCATGTTTATATGAAATCTGGCACGTTTATATAAAATCAGGCCGTGTTTATATGAAATCCGCACTTGTTTGCATGAATTTCGTCCGATGGTTTGAGTTGTTGTCAAAATATATGCGGCTAGCGTTGGACGTACGGTTGACTCCCGCATCCATGTCCGCGGACTGGTCCCCCCTGTGTGTGAACGGATGCGGGAGGTCTTTTACGTGTTACCGTTGGAGATGCCCTAAGATCGTTCACATACCGGGTGCTAGTATATCGTGTATGCACATGCCATACGCTCCATCACAACACATACACGCTGAAATACTTTAGCTGAGTACTACATCCGTCTGGGTTTATTAATCCCGTCGTTTTTCAGGTCAAAATTTGACCATATATTTACCTAGCAAGATGTTAATGCATGTCATCAAAAGCTATATTGTTGGATTTGTATTTGAATGTGGTTTCTAATTAAAATTTGGCAACTCATATATATCTTCTAACTGATCTAGTGGGTCATTTGCGGGTGTTTCATTCGACCACTTAGAGCATGTGGCCGAATAAATTAAATTTAAATTTGAACTGTTTTATTTGAAAACTTTATGTTTGGGTTATAATGTTTATATTTTAATTATTGTTGCATTGGAATATTTATCTTTGAATTATTGATGCATTGTAGTATTTATCTTCTATTATTTTCAATATTCAGAGAAATATGACTTGGATAACAAAGACAAACAAGTAAAAAATATTTTAGTGCTATATATCCTTGAAAAGACGACGTATGTCTAGCTGTCCACAAACAAATAGAGACGTTCATTTGATATTTGCCCTCAGAAACACCATTAGGACCTCAACGACACCATCCCTCCACGGGTGGATCAGAGGATCCTAATTTATACACAACGTTTGCTAAAGAGAAACGATTAGGATCCACCGACCAAACCCGTTGCTGCTTCGGTCGTGTTTGAAACCTTCCGATCTGTTTTGATCATGCAAGGCGGACCATGCACACCTATGGCGTCGGCACATCCCTTAGCTCAAGCATATGTCCCACTAACCATCCACGCGCCCAGCATTATCCTCACATACCATCTCGTCTTCCTCATGTATGCAAAACATCTTCCCCAAATCAAAGCCACTACCACCGTTGCATAGCATGGCGCCCTGGAACACATGCTGGTGCTGCAAGCGCATGTTATTGCAAGACCAAGGCAGGATGTTACCCTAAGCCGACGGCTACTGCGAGCTCCGCATGTGCGTCGCTATCAAGGCAACCATGGCTATCACGAGGTGAGGCGGCGGAGCTGTAAAGGTTGCAGACGGCATGCTTGCTCGCTGTTGCGCGCATGCTACTCATGCATCCACCACCGCCACAGTTGCAGCCGATGCCCATGTTGTAGCAGGACGGTTGTTGCAAGCCGGGGCGTCCACGCAACACTGACCATAGCCGTTGCTGATCATGCTTGCTATGAAGAGAAGGCCGCCCGAGTTCTTTAACTTGCTGCAAAAAAGGCTTCGCAACCTATGCTGTGTTCGAAAGGGGCATTGTAACATATGCCGTATTGCTAAGGAGATTCGCAATATGACGCTGCAAAAAGGCTTCGCAACATGTGCCGTGTTAGAAAAGGGCTTCACAACATACAGCATGTTGCAAAGGAGATTTACAACATGCGCCATGTTGCAAAGGGGCTTCACAACATGCGTCATGTTGTGAAGAAGCCACAGACACTGGCTGACCCTGTTGATCGACACGTAGCGCAGACCTTTAATAAAAGGAAAAAGTAACCACTTGAAATAAACGGATAGCTATCTCAAAAAATAAAAAGGGAAAAGTAATAGCGAGGACGTACGTACTGCAAGTGAGACTGTACAGGATTGCATTCGCATGGTACAAAGTGCAGAGAGAGTAAGGCCGGACCGAGCAGCAAAATTTATACAGCTGTACTCCGTTTTGCGACCTGCAAGTACGTGACACGTATGGCCAGGCTCTCGTAGTAGCTGGTGGCCGCCCGGGAAATCGGCGGCGAGCTGTACGATGCGGCTTTCAGTGCGAGCGAGTGCTGCACCGCTGCTGCGGCAGTAACGCCGTAACAGTGCAAACAGGACCAGATTATCTCCAACAGTCCCTTCCTGTGTGCGTCGCGTCGCGTCGCGTGCTACGTGATACGGGGCCTGGCAGGACAGCGCTACCTAGTTTGTACTGTCACGTCGCGCGGGCTGATGATAATGCATGGTGGCGTCGCGTCTCATCCATCGAACTGAACTACCCTACGTACAGACAGCAAAGTTACAACTTGCGATCATGTCAGACGTGACTAGAACTGCCCTACGTACGTACGTGCAGAGTGAGTGCTGAAGAAAAAAGTCGCTTCAGCTCATGAAGTCACGAGCGTTATGAGCGTGGACAAGAGTATAACCCATCCATGGTCCTTGATCGTACATCTAGGCATGTAGGTAGCTATGATGCTTGCCAATAGATGGACTGCTCGGCCTAACATGCGTTGCTGCCCGCCTTCCCGCCTGCCCGATGGTCCAGCGATTAAATAGTTGCACAGCGAACTGATCCATCCAAGCTCCAGAGACAAACGTGTGCTCAGATATTTTGACTGAGTCATGACTCATGAGTGTATTGTAACGCTCCCGGGATAAACAGAACAAGTGTGTGTTGTAATATGGTTGCTTGATCCATGCATTTTATTTTATTTTGTTAGGTAAAGGAGAATTTTATTCCATAGGATCGGAGTTATAGTCAGCTGACAAAAGCTCAGCAACACAAGGTAGGAAGGCTATTTTGTTGCCAACAAAGCCGTGCTACACTCTAATCTTTCATTAGTTTGCCAGACGATCTGCCACTCTGTTTTGGATCTAGAAATTTTCAAAGAAAAAAACTCTCTACCAACTAATAGATGCTTAACCTCCAAGACTAAATGACCATATATCTAGAGTATCTGAAAATAATGAAGAAAGTACTGTTGAAGAATCGGATTGGTTTATCACTGGTAGGTTTGATGGCTCCAAGGTGATCGCGAGATCTTCTCTTAACGCATGTAGTTCCGCTTCAAGAGCATCATTACAAAAGAAAAGATATAGGTAGGGATGGGTGGGTACAACCGTCTTCTGCCCAAACCCATAAACACGAAAACTTTCTATACCCTCCCATTTCAATACTCATAGGCACAAATTAACGTCCATCATATTCGAGAAACAAATTAACATCCATGCAACATTTACATTTTGGAAAAGTAGATAAATGAGTCTAAAATTTAAGTGATGATGTACGATTAGTCTAGCATCGACGTAGCCTCCGCCGGCGAGTGGCCTATTGGAGGCGGCAAGGGAATGCCATAAGCAGTTGGTGGAAGCCCGACACAGAGGGAGGCGGCAGTGGGAACTGGCGATCATTGATCCGAAGTTGAACAAGAGTGTTGGTGAATAGTCGAGATTTTGAGGAGTGGTGAGCTAGTGACTATAGAACTATGAGCTATGGCCGATTTAGGGAATAAAGGATTAAGGGCTGGGCATAAGAATCGGATGTTGACCCCACATGTCATAGGAGTTATTTTCAATTATTAATTTTATCTAAGTATCCATTGAATTATCCATGGATGCAATTTCATACAGATGCCCTATCCATATATTTTACAGGTATGGATATTCATTATCCATGGGTACAAAATCTTGTCATATCTCCATGTCCACTGTTTTGGGTAGGGTACCTGTAGGTCCATATCTATGAGTGAAATTGTTATCCCCAACCAAAAATTACCAACTGGAAATCACGAGTTTCCAACCGTGTGCATCCATGATAAACCCATGGAGAGATCTTAAAAGAGAAAAGAAGAAGATAAACCCATTGAGCAAAGTTGAGTGTCAGCCAGGAACCGGTGCCTGTTTATTCGTTTGAAGGCCCAATTTCTCTGCAGTGAAAAGGCAGCCAAAAAAATCAGCAAAAATGTATTTTCTTCGTCTTAGAATAAGTGACTCGACTTTGTACTAACTTTAGTAGGGAATAGTACTTGCCATGAATAGATCCGTATGGATGCCAACAACCTGTGTGTCGGTAGCCGTATATACGTGACCACCAGAAATTATGCCCTGCATCTGATACATATATACATACCTGGACCATCACGATAGACGACGACCACTTGATTACTTGATCGTTTGGTCTGTTTCTAGCTACTGCATGCACATCTGTCCATGGATGGTCGTGGCTCCATTCAGGGCTATTGCGACATCGAATTAAAAAGGTCTGCGGTCCTCCTCGCCTCCTCCAAGCTAGGCTCGTAGCGTATAATGTGGTAAATGTACAGTATGATCGATGCGCGGATGCGGTTTCCATTGGCTCATCGGTCACAGCATATCAAGGCATGCACGCATAATTGCATCACTGGCCGGCCCGGGCCAACAGCGTGGGTGGCGAGTACGTGCTGCAGCAGTATAGAATCTCCATGGACGCTCATAGATTCATTCAGAATACTGGTCATCGGTCACTGGTCAGAATACCCAGCCAGCCTAGCATGCGTTGCTGCGTCCTGCGTGCGCGCGGGCGGCACGATGGTCCAAACAATACAGCAGGCTTGCACAACAATAGGTACTCGTAGAAATTACTGTCTTCATTCCGAATTACTTGTCGTAGAAACAGATAGAACCGGATGTATTTAGAATCAAAAATACATCTAGATACATTCATTTCCTGCGACGAATAATTTAGGACGGAGGGAGTATGTATGTTGGGCAGACAATCGATAGATAAGATCATAGTGCTGTCGTAGTTGGTAACATGGTAGAACCATGCATCCCTAGACAGAAAAAAGAAGAGCATGCTTTAAAAATCGCAAGCTATAGCTTCCTCCTACGAACCTGCAGCCATGCGTGCATGGCGACGAAATGAACAATCAAACAGTACAGGCTGGCCGTTAAATTTATGGTAACCGACCACACGAGAGATTCTGAGCTACCCGGACATCGTATTCAATTCGTTCATCCAATGCAGATTCTATTAAGCTGGGCGCAGATAATCTGCACGGTTGCATGCATGCACTGCTGCAGACTGCAGGAAGAACAAACGTTCCTACTCCATCCGTTCCTTTTTTTTTAGAAATGGAGGTTCGCCCCCGGCCTCTGCATCAATCGATACATGCAGCCATCTTTATTAATTATTTCATAAAAATCTGACAAGAAACATATATCAAATCGCCCGAAGCCATCACTCACACCTACAAAATCGATAATGAGGAGTGTTCTCACTTCCCATATCTACAACTAGTGCCATCGCCGATCCATCACATAACGTATCGAGACTAACAACCGGTGCGGCAGACCTAAAGCGCACACCACCTGCACACGTTTTAGAAACCGTCATCTTCATCGGACCACTGACCCATCTTCAGAAGATAAATCCGTATCCTCCTTGCCAGTCCGGACATCCATCGACGCCACCATGGCCCCCGACGGCGCCACCGCCCTGCGCTCGTCCATCCTGACGCGAAGACTCTGGAAGAGCTATCGTGCGTAGCACCTGCCAACCAGGCATGACTCAGCGTAGCACCTGTCGACCAGGCATGACTTGACAACTCCACCGAAGCTCCATGCAAGACGGAGCCGCTCCACCTCCTGCCTGTGTCTTCTAGCGCTGCTCCACGAACGATGCTCCCCGAGGAGAAACGGCACCGCAATACCGCCATCGTCCGATTTGGAGAACCAGATCCTAGGGTTTTCCCCGAAGCAGTGCCCATCACCAGCAACCGTCAAGGACCCACACAGTGCCCACCACCCCTCAGCCCTCAAGGCGACGCCTTCAGGAAGGTCACAACGTCAAGGACGCCGCCGTCGCCCACCGGAGTTAGGGTTTTCACCCGAGAGGCGGAGAGGGGGGAAATGCAGGAACAGACATAGACCGACGTCTCCAAGAAGAAAAGCGGCGCCCTTGAGCGTCGTCGTCGGCGCGGCCGACCAGGGCCGACCAAGGGGTTTCCCCCAATCTGGATCTCCTCCACCAGCTTCACCCGCGCACACCGGCAGCCGAACAAGCCGACCCCGACAACGCCGGCCACAGATCTGGCCACACCTAGATCCGACGCACCCGCCGCGCCGACGACCTCCTCCACATCCCGGAGTGGAGAACCACCACGGACGCGCAGGCAAGCGCCGGCGACACCACTGGCCGCCACCACCCACAGCAAGACGAATCTGGGCAGGGGGCACCCAGATCCGCCGCCACCGCGCGCCATGGCTGACCACCACGCTGCCCCGACAGCCATGGAGGCGCAGCCCCGCCGACAAGCTCTGGAGCCGCCGCTCCAGCGTCCTATCTCCGCCGCCACGCCCAGGGTCCGCCCCGAGTCCGCCCCCAGGAAGAAGGGCGAGCCCGCCACCGCCGTCCGCCGGATGAGCTTTGCACGCCGGCTTCCTCCGGCGGCGGCGGGGGAGGGTGGGTCGGGGTGGGGTGGGGGCCGCGGCGGCTAGGGTTCGCCCGAGCCGCCCCCCTGGGGGCTGCGCGGGCACCTGGGCGCCTGGGAGCTGTTTCCTTTGTTGCACAACCCTCCGTTCCTAAATATTTGTCTTTTTAAAGATTTCAACAAATGACTACATACGAAGCAAAATGAGTGAATCTATACTCTAAAATATGTCTATATACTTCGTATATGGTAGTCCATTTGAAATATCTAAAAAGACAAATATTTAGGAACAAAGAGAGTACTTGACAGTGCAGCGTACTCTATTAGCTTAAGTAATCCTATCGGTAAGCAAACAAGCACGAAAGATTCGTCAGCTAAGCCATTGTGAGTTGATTAACAGGATGGCATACACATGGGACATGGCCCCTTACCAATCAGAATAGTTTTAAGTTTTAACACATGGGAGAATCTGAATGCAGTCTAGATAACATAACAAAGTCGAGTTTTACTTACAACATTTTGAGAGCACACTATACGTGAATAATTAGCCCTTATTAACCTATTTTTTTGCAATATGCAAGCAAGTCATCTCATCATGCCACAGGTTGGCATGATGAGATGACTTGCTTGCATATTGAGAAAAAATAGGTTAATATTTTATAGATACAATAATAAAACATCATAAACATGTGTATTTCAATTTTAGATCTCATATTATTACTACAAATAACTATATCCAAATATCATTGTAACATTTTGCATAACATCTCCATGACAATGTGCGGGGTATCTCTAGTTAGAACAACATCAATCAGAAGGTATTAAACTGAGTAAGGTAAAGTTTTTTCTTAATTTAATTGTTTTTCGTATATTTTGGCTCAATTTCATATTCGGATTAAGGGTCAAGAAAAAGTATTATTTAGACAAATCGCTACAATCCAGCCCCTAAGAGAATCTTCAACAGATGACGCTACCAGCGTCCCAAAGAACCATTTTTAGATCATTTGGACCCAAAAACTTTGCTCCAGCAGATGCCCTATCTCTATTTGGTGATGCAAAAAAAAGGGGGGTTGTCCCGAACTTTGCACCAAAGTGATGCTAATATGCATCATGCGTGCGACTGTGGGAAACCAAAACTTGAGCCTGCATGCACGCCAACCGCCAGCCAGGAAGTTTGCGCGCGCGACTACCACCCCACTTTCCTCTGACCTGTGACCGTCGGACAACGATGAATGACCTCACCGCCCTCGCCGCCAACCCCGCTGCAGCCGTAGCACTACTCAGTTGGTTCACGTTGCCTGTCGCCAATGTTTTGTGTCCCCATGACCCACCGCTAGTCCACTACTGTCGTGGCCAAAGGGAATGTGTCGGGGCACCCCGTTGCTCCCAGACCAAGCCCTCCCCCACTCCAAGCCACGTAGTTGCGGCAGCGTGAAGATGCCATTGCGGGATCCAACTTTTGTGGTTGTCTCAGTGAAAGATTGTGGATATCGCCGGGGGGGGGGGGGGGGGGGGGTGAATAGGCGCTTTAAAATAATTACAGTTTAGGCTTGAACAAATGTGGAATAGACCGCACAACTAGGCTCACCTATCTGCACCAACAACTTATGCTAAGCAAGATAAACAACTATGTGATAGCAAGATATATGACAAAGAACAATATGGCTATCACAAAGTAAAGTGCATAAGTAAAGGGTTCGGGTAAGAGATAACCAAGGCACGCGGAGACGACGATGTATCCCGAAGTTCACACCCTTGCGGATGCTAATCTCCGTTTGGAGCGGTGTGGAGGCACAATGCTCCCTAAGAAGCCACTAGGGCCACCATAATCTCCTCACGCCCTCGCACAATGCAAGATGCCGTGATTCCACTAAGGGACCCTTGAGGGCGGTCACCGAACCCGTACAAATGGCAACCCTTGGGGCGGTCACCGAACCCGTACACTTTGGCAACCCTTGGGGACGGTCACCGGTACCCGTCAAATTGCTCGGGGCAATCTCCACAACCTAATTGGAGACCCCGATGCTTGCCCGGAGCTTTGCACCACAATGATTGAGCTCCGAACACCAACAACCGTCTAGGGCGCCCAAACACCCAAGAGGAACAAGCTCAAGGGTACCAAGCACCCAAGAGTAATAAGCTTCTCAACTTGTAACTTCCACGTATCACGTGGAGAATTCAAACCGATGCACAAATGCAATGGCAAGGGCACACGGAGTGCCCAAGTCCTTCTCTCGCAAATCCCACCAAAGCAACTAATGCTAGGGAGGAAAATGAGAGGAAGAACAAGAAGGAGAACACCAAGAACTCCAAGATCTAGATCCAAGGGGTTTCCCTCACAAAGAGGAGAAAGTGATTGGTGGAATTGTGGATCTAGATCTCCTCTCTCTTTTTCCTCAAAAACTAGCAATAATCCATGGAGGGATTGAGAGTTAGCAAGCTCGAAGAAGGTCAACAATGGGGGAAGAACACGAGCTCAAAAGATAAGGTTCAATGGGGAAGAAGATCCCCTTTTATAGGAGGGGGGAAATCCAACCGTTATGCTCATAGCCCGCACAGAGCGGTACTACCGCTCCAAGGAGCGGTATTACCGCTAGGGCGGAAGTACCCCTTTGAAAAACAACAGCGAGGAGGCAAAAGGCCAGAAGAACCGCCGGAGCGGTACTACCGCTCGTCCTCACGGTACTACCGCTCGACCTCACGGTACTACCGCAAATGGTAGCGGTACTGCTGCTTGCGAGCGGTACTAAAAAAAATACATCCAGGCCTACCACCGCAAGACTTGGGACGAGTTTTTGGTCCGAAGCGGTACTACCGCTGTAGGAGCCGCGGTAGTACTGCTCTGGAGCGGTAGTAAAAAATTACATCCGCTCCAATTCGCGGTAGTACCGCTGCAGCCTTTTCAGAACACCAAAACTGCCACAACTTTTGCAAACGGACTCCGAATTCGATGAAACCAAGTTTGTTGGAAAGCTAGCGACAAGGGCTAACACAATCTTCAAAGAAATATCAATAAGAAGCAAATGAGAAAAGGCCCATAAAAAATGGTGAGAACCCTTCCTCGGAAAAGACCGGTAAAACCTCCAACACCGAAAACATCATAGAAGACGCATGCGAACTCCGTTTTCGATGAAACCAAGTTTGTCATCAAGATGACCATAAGCTCTAAGACTCACAAAGAGAACCAAACAAGAACCAATAAACATGATGCAAGGATGCAATGGTTTGAGCTCTCGATGAACGATACGATCAAGCTACTCACTTGAGAGCCCCCCTTGATAGTACGGCTATCGATCCTATAACCCGGTCTCCCAACTACCACCATGAGACCGGTAAAATAGAAAACCTATCAAGGGAAAACCTTTGCCTTACACATGATCCACTTGAGTTAGATGATGACGATCTTGTCCTCCTCAAGATGGACCATCTTTCTTGATTGCGTTGGGTCGATGAAGACTAGATGATTGCTCCCCCATACTCCACTATGGGTGAGCCACTCTTCGGCACATCTTCACAAGTCCATTGACACCACAATGGATGGCAAGATTCAAGAACTTGATCTCTTCGTGATTCTCCACTTGAAATTGCACACAGCAATCTTGATGACGATCACCATTTGATGTCATCCTTCCCATGGGTTGTATGATATCATCCTCTTGACGCAAGCCCATGGACACGTACCTAACCCCACATAGACTCTCACATAGACCATGGGTTAGTACACAAAGTGCAATGGACAATGCTTACCATACCATGGGATCACTTGATCCCTCTCGGTACATCTTCTACTCTTTGTGAGTTGATCAACTTGATTCACTCTTGACTTAGTCTTGATCAACCTTGAATCTTTCCAACTCTCTTCGTTTGGATGATGTCTTGAGGGTAAACATGAATGATCACACAATCTTCTTCTTCAAGACATGCTTGCAATAAGCTCAACTCTCAAATGACCAATCTTTGGATAATTCCTTGAATAGCACCTTGGTCGACACAAACTCTCCTTGAAACCAACACATGTACTCCAAGAAAAGTCTATGGACAAAACCTTCAAATATAACTCAAGGAAAGCATTAGTCCATAGAGATTGTCATCAATTACCAAAACCAAACATGGGGGCACCGCATGTTCTTTCAATCTCCCCCATTTTGGTAATTGATGACAATCACTTTCACAAGAGTTTATATAAGGAATTATGCATCACCAAGCAATGCAACAACCAATAATGCATGTGTATGAGATGCAAAATCTTAGGAACAAAACCAAAGCAAGGAGAAAACTCTAAAGACTTCTCCACAAAACTCTCTGAAACTTCTCCCCCATTGGCATCGATTGCCAAAATGGGCGAAAAGCTTAGAAGGCCAATATAGATTGAGTTCCTCCATAAGTTGTGTATTTCTCAACAAGAGAGAGGAATGCAATACACATATCCAACGGTAAATACTTGGAGGAAGACAAACTATATTGAGGCCCAAAGATTGCTAAAGGAATGATATGCCACAAGGACATAACAAAGAGAGACACAAGCAATCAAGCAATCAAAAGATACCGATTGAAGCAAGCAATCAACGGATATCAATTAAACCAACTAGACTATATATCCTAAGAGTCACAAGAATAAAAGATATTATGATATGAGCATAGGAGTGATCTTCTAGAGAAACTAGAGAAGCTCCCCATGATTTGTGCACACATAAGAATGTTTGTATTTGGATACAAAGTGCACAAAATAGGATCATAGCTCCCCCAAAATCAATAGAAACTAACAACAAGTGCAAGAGAGCAAAAGGAAACTAAGCCTAGCACTTGCAACAAACACATGGTTGAGCAACAAGTAAAAGAGGCAACTTAAGAATGGGCTCAACCAAAAAGATGTGTGTGAGTCAAGGCAATGCACTTGAGAAGACTAATGTACGGATGAGCATTAAACATCAATAAAGTCTTGAAAGAATGAGGCAACATGGTGCAAGGCCTATCATTCCCACACACAACAAGTAAATGGGTTCACAAGCTTACTAATAAGCATATAGAGAACCTATGCTTGTGACAACCCGCGGTGAAGATAGAAGATGAAAGCCTCATCAAGACGAGGGATACCAATTAAGATGGCAAAAGCCTCATAAAGATAAGCATGACGAAAATAATCTTCACCACCCAAGAGTGCATCAAGATGCAACGAGATAAGACACGCACTCAAGGAAAAAGCTTTCACGGAGCCACCAAAGAAATGACATACGAAAGACAAGGTGGTCGTGAAAGAAAGGATATCAACTAGATATGCAACTTTTCTCAAGTGTATAAGATTCTAGGTAGATGAAATCATGATGATATATATCTACAAAGAAGGATGTACACCCGAAATAGTTGCAACACGAGGAACAGGATATCCACAAGGAAATCATAAATATACCAATAAGATATTTGCTTGAAAGCATAGCACATGGCTAGATATAGTCTTATTGTATACAAATGAATTCCTACTACACAACTATCAAAGACATCACAACTAGCAACATGAGATCATCGTTGAGATGCTTTGAGAAAGGAAACAAGTATCACAAGATGGAATGAAAATCATGCTAAGATGCAACCTACACAAGGTTGATGCAAGAAATGTGTGCATGAAGTATATGAAGATACTTGTTACCGAGATAACATTGGAAGGATGTACTAGATACCAATTGAAGGTACAAAGTAGTTCATTGATCATCCTAGCTTGACTCCAATAAGCACATGGTGACAACACCTTCCTTGTGAGTGAGCCGAGCATCCAATGCATCCCCACTTGTTCCTAGAACAACAACACAAACAAAATGGTACCCAAACTCATTGGGACCAAAGAGTTAGAGAACCAACAATACATAGGACAAACTCCACATAAATATGTACACATAGATACGAAAATGAATTTCATGCACATCTCATCCAATTTGAGACTTGGTGGAGTTTCCCCTATATATTGGGTCAAAGAAAGAAAGCTTGCCAAAGATACTACACGAAGTTAATATGCATGCTCAAGACTTTCAAGAACCGATACCGAAAGACAAAGAAATACCAAGGAAAAAGAAAAGATACCAAATGAATAAATCATCACTTGGAGGGTATCCATAATGGATACAACAAGGAATGAGATATCCATTGATATACACAAAGAAGAGACATCAAACTCCCAAAAGAGAGGATGGTTCCAAACAAACCAAGCCCTCTACAAAGTTTCATAATGGCACAAAGCACCAAAAAGAAACGGCTTGCCTTCCACAAACACACACTTGATAAGGATCACAAGATGAGTGTTTTATAGAGAATAGGATAGCTCCCCCAAGACTAGTGCATTATAGAGAATTTGCATTTGAATACAAAATGCACGAGGTGGGATCACCACTTTCACTATATCTAGAAAACACTAGACAAGGTCAAGAAATTAACAAGATCCACAAGTGGTATGGAATACAGTGGGAGTTTACACAATCCTAGGCAAGAGATAAAGCAAATAAAAGCAAAGGCCAATGTAAAGATGATCAATAATTTCTACCACACATAAGTGAGTACCAATTGTCAAAAGACAAGAAGTATTAGGGAATAATTCCCGGTGGTAGATAACAAGGATATCCGACATCATCTTCACACCAAACAAAAAGAAAATTGCAACTTGTAGAGCTAACATGCCACCTAGGAACAAGATAATTTACAATATCAACTCTAGATGACAATATCTCAAATGTACACATTTTCTAGGCTAGTAATATACACGTAGCATATTACTCCTCCGTAATGTGATAGCAATTAAAGATAGACAAGAGGCAATTAAAGGATCCAACAAGAGATAATTAATGGACTATTTAGAATTTGAATTTCTCATGAGAAGACATACCACATAGCGACTAGATAATCTTGAAATATCAATACTAAATGGTATTACTCATGTACACACATATATAGGATTGTGAGGTGCACAAAGCACATCACTCCCCCATAATGGGATATTCCATTAATCTCTCACAAGAGCCAACTAAGATATGACCAAGTTGCACAAAGGCTCAACTAACGACACAAATGTACATGATGTGCAAACCAACACACACATACTTGATTGCTCAAGATAATCAAGTTGGAAGCACAACATATACAAACACATGCAAGGAACAAAGCCAAACATGCAAAGGGGCAAGTAACTTTCAATGTAAACAATTTAAGCACGAGTTACCACAAGGAAGAACATTGGATATAAGATAGAAACTTGATAATCCGAATGAATTGGCTTGAGACAATAAGAATGATGAAGTCCCCTTAATTCTTCATAATGTAGCCAAGTCTCCAATGACCTCCAACAACACCTATTGATCAAGTATGAGATAGTTGGTCCCCAACCAAGTTGGGTCCTAAGAGGTTAGTCACAATAGGCTTGGCTACCCAAATGGTTCTTTTCTTGACACCACTTTGAGCACCAAAAAATTTGGCGAACACATTGCCAACCTTATCCTTCCCAAGAGAATAGACATCATTAATAATAATTGGGTTGGATAAGTTACCACTAGTGCATGAAGAAGCGAGGTGACCTTTCTCACGACATAGGTAGCAATGTCTACTCTTCACTTTCTTCTCACTTGATTTCTCAACTTGAGAAGCATTAGCTTGAGTCTTCTTGGGAAGAGGCCTTTCTTCAACTTGAGGTCGAGAATGAGAGTGAACTTGTGGCCGCTTCCCTTGTTGCTTGTCACTAATGGGCTTCTTCTTCAATGGGAAAGATCTAACATGTTTCCCTTCTACTTTGCACTTGAAGAAAATAATCTTGGCCAAATTCTTGACTTGTTCTTGGCCCTTCTTCTTGATCATCTTGGACTTATTCTTCTTATTGGAGTTGAATCCAAGTCCACCTTTGTCATTGGGGGATTTTTGCACACTCAAGATATTGTTGAGTGTGGATTTGCCTTCATGACTCTTTTCCAAGTCTTTCTTCAAAGAAGTGACTTGGGCCTTGAGCTCTTTGATTTCCTCTACATGGTTAGTCTCAACACAAGTACTAGAGGAAGTATAAGCTTCATCGTTAGAGCAACAAGGCAAGAAAAGCAATTCATCACAAGATGTACCAACATTGTGAGTAGATGAATTACAAGGACTAGCACATGGCAATATAGCATTTTGACTAGAAGTAGTGCTAGTATCCACATGAGGCTCACTAGATGTTACCTTAGCAAGCATGGCCTCATGAGCTAATTTTAGAACATTATGGGATACTAGAAGATCATCATGAGAGCTTGTGAGCTTTACATGATTTTCTTCCAACATTCCATAATTGCTAGATAGCAACTCAAGTTGAGCCCTTAGCTCAACATTCTCCTTCAATATGGATGCTTCACAAGAGATAGAGTTAGTAGCACAAGCATCATCATTAGCAACAGGAGGAGAAGACAACTTGGCAAGCTCTTTAGAATATGAAGCTTTAAGTTGAGCATGAGACTCGGTGAGTTTGATGAGCTCACTCTTAATGACCCTTGAGCCATTTTTGAGGTGCTCAAAGTTCTCAAGGAGTTTAGCATGTGCAACTTCAAGCTCCTCATTTTTAGTTTCAAAATCATTGGCCACCTCAAGAGCTGTATCACGAGATTCCCTCACTCTAGATAATTCTAGAGCAAAAGTCTCCTCAAGAGATTCCTTGGTGGTTTGTTCAAGTTCAAGAGCTTGAGAGAGGTCCGCAATTTCATTTGCGTAATCACGCTCATAACCTTCCATTTTATCAATGGTGACCTCATGCTCCTCAAGACGAGATTCCAACTCATCAATATACTTCTTGCCCTCAATGGCAATGGACATGATTTCCATGAAGTTGGAACGAGCAATTTTATTTTTATGAAGAGCTTTAAAAACTATTTCCCCCTTAATTTTTAAAGAGGCAACATTATCATTCTCTTCATCATAATCAACATCATCATCACTCTTGCCATCATCACAAGATATATTGGGATTCAAAGTGGGAGATACCTTTGAAGCCTTGGCCATAAGGCAAAATGCAATAGATGATGATGAAGGATCCATTGAAGCACCATTCAAGACCACATGTTGTTCCATGGGGTGTTGGGTTTCCGCCACATTGTTAGCACAACAATTCAAGGACATATATGCATTTTTATCATGGCAACAAGACATAGTAAACATATCATCATGGGATTTAGTCAAGCAATTTCTACATGATATGCAAAGACTATCAACACAAGCATGTGAAACATTTGGAGTGCTCGAAGTGTTAAAGCCCAAAGAAGGAGCATTGCAATAAGATAGTGATGAAGGATCATCCACAATAAACATACTATCAACATTGCAATGACCAACACTACTCACCATATCATTACCTTGTGGCAAGCCACATGTAGGTGAAGTAGAAGAAGTTGAGAAGACTATACGGCCGGATGTGGAGGAGGAACAATCATCCCCACAAAACTTGGACATGCCATATTTATCTTGAAGCTTTGTCCACAACTCATGAGCATCCCGGGACGGGATGAGTTGAAATATAACTACATTGCTCAAAGCATCGAAAAGCACATTAGAAGCTCGAGCATTGAGATAAGAGTTTTTCTCATCCTCTAAAGATAATCTTTGGGGATCTTTCGGAGGAGAAAACCCATATCTACAATTCGCTCTAAATTTGGGTCCATGACCCTAAAGAGATTAAGCATGCGAATTACCCAAACATCAAAATTTGTGCCATCGAAACTAAGAGTGTCAGAGAATCCTAACCCCCTAGTCGACATCCTTACTATCTAGGCGGTTAAGCCTAACAAAGAGAGACGAGGCTCTGATACCAATTGAAAGATCGTGGATATCGCCTAGAGGGGGGTGAATAGGCGCTTTAAAATAATTACGATTTAGGCTTGAACAAATGCGGAATAAACCTAGCGGTTAATTTGCCAAGCATAAAACCTAAAACAACTAGGCTCACCTATCTGCACCAAGAACTTATGCTAAGCAAGATAAGCAACTATGTGATAGCAAGATATATGACAAAGAACAATATGGCTATCACAAAGTAAAGTGCATAAGTAAAGGGCTCGGGTAAGAGATAACCGAGGCACGCGGAGACAACGATGTATCCCGAAGTTCACACCCTTGCGGATGCTAATCTCCATTTGGAGCGGTGTGGAGGCACAATGCTCCCCAAGAAGCCACTAGGGCCACCGTAATCTCCTCACGCCCTCGCACAATGCAAGATGTCGTGATTCCACTAAGGGACCCTTGAGGGCGGTCACTGAACCCGTACAAATGGCAACCCTTGGGGCGGTCACCGAACCCGTACACTTTGGCAACCCTTGGGGGCGGTCACCGGTACCCGTCAAATTGCTCGGGGCGATCTCCACAACCTAATTGGAGACCCCGACGCTTGCCTGGAGCTTTGCACCACAATGATTGAGCTCCGAACACCAACAACCGTCTAGGGCGCCCAAGCACCCAAGAGGAACAAGCTCAAGGGTGAAGGAAATATGCCCTATAGGCAATAATAAAGATATTATTTATTTCCTTATATCATGATAAATGTTTATTATTCATGCTAGAATTGTATTAACCGGAAACATAATACATGTGTGAATACATAGACAAACAAAGTGTCACTAGTATGCCTCTACTTGACTAGCTCATTAATCAAAGATGGTTATGTTTCCTAACCATGGACAAAGAGTTGTCATTTGATTAACGGGATCACATCATTAGTTGAATGATCTGATTGACATGACCCATTCCATTAGCTTAGCACCCGATCGTTCAGTATGTTGCTATTTGCTTTCTTCATGACTTATACATGTTCCTATGACTATGAGATTATGTAACTCCCGTGTGCCGGAGGAACACTTTGTGTGCTACCAAACGTCACAATGTAACTGGGTGATTATAAAGGTGCTCTACAGGTGTCTCCAAAGGTACATGTTGGGTTGACGTATTTTGAGATTAGGATTTGTCACTCCGATCGTCGGAGAGGTATCTCTGGGCCCTCTCGGTAATGCACATCACTTAAGCCTTGCAACCGTTCCAACTAATGAGTTAGTTGCGAGATGATGTATTACGGAACGAGTAAAGAGACTTGCCGGTAACGAGATTGAACTAGGTATTGGATACCGACGATCGAATCTCGGGCAAGTAGCACACCGAGGACAAAGGGAACGACGTATGTTGTTATGCGGTCTGACCGATAAAGATCTTCGTAGAATATGTAGGAGCCAATATGGGCATCCAGGTCCCGCTATTGGTTATTGACCGGAGACGTGTCTCGGTCATGTCTACATTGTTCTCGAACCGTAGGGTCCGCACGCTTAAAGTTACGATGACAGTTATTATGAGTTTATACATTTTGATGTACCGAAGGTAGTTCGGAGTCCCGGATGTGATCGCGGACATGACGAGGAGTCTCAAAATGGTCGAGACATAAAGATCGATATATTGGAAGCCTATATTTGGACATCGGAATCGTTCCGGGTGAAATCGGCATTTTACAGGAGTACCGAGGGGTTACCGGAACCCCCCGGGGGGTTAATGGGCCTTCATGGGCCATAAGGGAGAAGAGAGGGGCCGGCCAGGGCAGGCCACGCGCCCCCTCCCCCCCTAGTCCGAATAGGACAAGGAAGGGGGGGGCGGCGCCCCCCTTTCCTCTTCTCCTTCCCCCTTTCCTTCTCCAACAAGGCAAGAGAGGGGTGAGTCCTACTCCCGGTGGGAGTAGGACTCCTCCAGGCGCACCCCTTGGGGCCGGCCGCACCTCCCCCTCCCTCCTTTATATACGGGGGAAAGGGGGCACCCTAGGACACACAAGTTGATCATCGTGATCGTTCCTTAGCCGTGTGCGGTGCCCCCCTCCACCATATTCCACCTCGGTCATATTGTAGCAGCGCTTAGGCGAAGCCCTGCGACGGTAGAACATCAAGATCGTCACCATGCCGTCGTGCTGACGGAACTCATCCCCGAAGCTTTGCTGGATCGGAGCCCGGGGAGCGTCATCGAGCTGTACGTGTGCCAAGAACTCGGAGATGCCGGAGTAACGGTGCTTGGATCGGTCGGATTGGGAAGACGTACGACTACTTCCTCTACGTTGCGTCAACGCTTCCGCTTCGGTCTACGAGGGTACGTAGACAACACTCTCCCCTCTCGTTGCTATGCATCACCATGATCTTGCGTGTGCGTAGGATTTTTTTGAAATTACTACGTTTCCCAACAGTGGCATCCGAGCCTAGTTTTTATGGTTTGATGTTATATGCACGAGTAGAACACAAGTGAGTTGTGGGCGATATAAGTCATACTGCCTACCAGCATGTCATACTTTGGTTCGGCGGTATTGTTGGATGAAGCGGCCCGGACCAACATTACGCGTACTCTTACGCGAGACTGGTTCTACCGTCGTGCTTTGCACACAGGTGGCTGGCGGGTGTCAGTTTCTCCAACTTTAGTTGAACCGAGTGTGACTACGCCCGGTCCTTGCGAAGGTTAAAACGACATCAACTTGACAAACTATCGTTGTGGTTTTGATGCGTAGGTAAGATTGGTTCTTGCTTAAGCCCGTAGCAGCCACGTAAAACTTGCAACAAACAAAGTAGAGGATGTCTAACTTGTTTTTGCAGGGCATGTTGTGATGTGATATGGTCAAGCCATGATGCTAAATTTTATTGTATGAGATGATCATGTTTTGTAACTGAGTTATCGGTAACTGGCAGGAGCCATATGGTTGTCGCTTTATTGTATGCAATGCAATTGCGCTGTAATGCTTTACTTTATCACTAAGCGGTAGCGATAGTCGTGGAAGCATAAGATTAGCGAGACGACAACGATGCTACGATGGAGATCAAGGCGTCGCGCCGGTGACGATAGTGATCATGACAGTGCTTCGGAGATGGAGATCACAAGCACAAGATGATGATGGCCATATCATATCACTTATATTGATTGCATGTGATGTTTATCTTTTATGCATCTTATCTTGCTTTGATTGACGGTAGCATTATAAGATGATCTCTCACTAAATTATCAAGAAGTGTTCTCCCTGAGTATGCACCGTTGCCAAAGTTCGTCGTGCCCAGACACCACGTGATGATCGGGTGTGATAAGCTCTACGTCCATCTACAACGGGTGCAAGCCAGTTTTGCACACGCGGAATACTCAGGTTAAACTTGACGAGCCTAGCATATGCAGATATGGCCTCGGAACACGGAGACCGAAAGGTCGAGCGTGAATCATATAGTAGATATGATCAACATAATGATGTTCACCATTGAAAACTAATCCATTTCACGTGATGATCGGTTATGGTTTAGTTGATTTGGATCACGTGATCACTTAGAGGATTAGAGGGATGTCTATCTAAGTGGGAGTTCTTAAGTAATATGATTAATTGAACTTAAATTTATCATGAACTTAGTACCTGATAGTATCTTGCTTATGTATGTTTGATTGTAGATAGATGGCCCGTGCTGTTGTTCCGTTGAATTTTAATGTGTTCCTTGAGAAAGCAAAGTTGAAAGATGATGGTAGCAATTACACGGACTGGGTCCGTAACTTGAGGATTATCCTCATTGCTGCACAGAAGAATTACGTCCTGGAAGCACCGCTGGGTGCTAGGCCTACTGCTGGAGCAACACCAGATGTTATGAACGTCTGGCAGAGCAAAGCTGATGACTACTCGATAGTTCAATGTGCCATGCTTTACGGCTTAGAATCGGGACTTCAACGACGTTTTGAACGTCATGGAGCATATGAGATGTTCCAGGAGTTGAAGTTAATATTTCAAGCAAATGCCCGGATTGAGAGATATGAAGTCTCCAATAAATTCTATAGCTGCAAGACGGAGGAGAACAGTTCTGTCAGTGAGCATATACTCAAAATGTCTGGGTATAATAATCACTTGATTCAGATGGGAGTCAATCTTCCAGATGATTGCGTCATTGACAGAATTCTCCAATCACTGCCACCAAGCTACAAGAGCTTCGTGATGAACTATAATATGCAAGGGATGAATAAGACTATTCCTGAGCTCTTCGCAATGCTGAAAGCTGCGGAGGTAGAAATCAAAAAGGAGCATCAAGTGTTGATGGTCAACAAGACCACTGGTTTCAAGAAAAGGGGCAAAGGGAAGAAGAAGGGGAACTTCAAGAAGAACAGCAAGCAAGTTGCTGCTCAAGAGAAGAAACCCAAGTCTGGACCTAAGCCTGAAACTGAGTGCTTCTACTGCAAGCAGACTGGTCACTGGAAGCGGAACTGCCCCAAGTATTTGGCGGATAAGAAGGATGGCAAGGTGAACAAAGGTATATGTGATATACATGTTATTGATGTGTACCTTACTAGAGCTCGCAGTAGCACCTGGGTATTTGATACTGGTTTTGTTGCTAATATTTGCAACTCAAAACAGGGATTACGGATTAAGCGAACACTGGCAAAGGACGAGGTGACGATGCGCGTGGGAAATGGTTCCAAAGTCGATGTGATCGCGGTCGGCACGCTACCTCTACATCTACCTTCGGGATTAGTATTAGACCTAAATAATTGTTATTTGGTGCCAGCGTTGAGCATGAACATTATATCTGGATCTTGTTTGATGCGAGACGGTTATTCATTTAAATCAGATAATAATGGTTGTTCTATTTATATGAGTAATATCTTTTATGGTCATGCACCCTTGAAGAGTGGTCTATTTCTAATGAATCTCGATAGTAGTGATACACATGTTCATAATGTTGAAACCAAAAGATACAGAGTTGATAATGATAGTGCAACTTATTTGTGGCACTGCCGTTTAGGTCATATCGGTGTAAAGCGCACGAAGAAACTCCATACTGATGGACTTTTGGAACCACTTGATTATGAATCACTTGGTACTTGCGAACCGTGCCTCATGGGCAAGATGACTAAAACACCGTTCTCCGGTACTATGGAGAGAGCAACAGATTTGTTGGAAATCATACATACAGATGTATGTGGTCCGATGAATATTGAGGCTCGTGGTGGATATCGTTATTTTCTCACCTTCACAGATGACTTAAGCAGATATGGGTATATCTACTTAATGAAACATAAGTCTGAAACATTTCAAAAGTTCAAAGAATTTCAGAGTGAAGTTGAAAATCATCGTAACAAGAAAATAAAGTTTCTACGATCTGATCATGGAGGAGAATATTTGAGTTACGAGTTTGGTGTACATTTGAAACAATGCGGAATAGTTTCGCAACTCACGCCACCCGGAACACCACAGCGTAATGGTGTGTCCGAACGTCGTAATCGTACTTTACTAGATATGGTACGATCTATGATGTCTCTTACTGATTTACCGCTATCGTTTTGGGGTTATGCTTTAGAGACGGCCGCATTCACGTTAAATAGGGCACCATCAAAATCCGTTGAGACGACGCCTTATGAACTATGGTTTGGCAAGAAACCAAAGTTGTCGTTTCTTAAAGTTTGGGGCTGCGATGCTTATGTGAAAAAGCTTCAACCTGATAAGCTCGAACCCAAATCGGAGAAATGTGTCTTCATAGGATACCCAAAGGATACTGTTGGGTACACCTTCTATCTCAGATCCAAAGGCAAGATATTCGTTGCTAATAATGGATCCTTTCTAGAGAAGGAGTTTCTCTCGAAAGAAATGAGTGGGAGGAAAGTAGAACTTGACGAGGTAACTGTACCTGCTCCCTTATTGGAAAGTAGTTCATCACAGAAATCGGTTTCTGCGACACCTACACCAATTGGTGAGGAATTTAATGATAATGATCATGAAATTTCAGATCAAGTTACTACCGAGCCTCGTAGATCAACCAGAGTAAGATCCGCACCAGAGTGGTACGGTAATCCTGTTCTGGAAATCATGCTACTAGATCATGATGAACCTACGAACTATGAAGAAGCGATGATGAGCCCAGATTCCGCAAAATGGCTTGAAGCCATGAAATCTAAGATGGGATCCATGTATGAGAACAAAGTATGGACTTTGGTTGACTTGCCCGATGATCGGCAAGCAATTGAGAATAAATGGATCTTCAAGAAGAAGACTGACGCTGACGGTAATATTACTGTCTATAAAGCTCGACTTGTCGCAAAAGGTTTTCGACAAGTTCAAGGGGTTGACTACGATGAGACCTTCTCACCCGTAGCGATGCTTAAGTCTGTCCGAATCATGTTAGCAATTGCCGCATTTAATGATTATGAAATTTGGCAGATGGATGTCAAAACTGCATTCCTGAATGGATTTCTGGAAGAAGAGTTGTATATGATGCAACCAGAAGGTTTTGTAGATCCAAAGGGAGCTAACAAAGTGTGCAAGCTCCAGCGATCCATTTATGGACTGGTGCAAGCCTCTCGGAGTTGGAATAAACGCTTTGATAGTGTGATCAAAGCATTTGGTTTTATACAGACTTTCGGAGAAGCTTGTATTTACAAGAAAGTGAGTGGGAGCTCTGTAGCATTTCTGATATTATATGTGGATGACATATTACTGACCGGAAATGATATAGAATTTCTGGATAGCATAAAGGGATACTTGAATAAGAGTTTTTCAATGAAAGACCTCGGTGAAGCTGCTTACATATTAGGAATAAAGATCTATATAGATAGATCAAGACGCTTAATTGGACTTTCACAAAGCACATACCTTGACAAAATTTTGAAGAAGTTCAAAATGGATCAAGCAAAGAAAGGGTTCTTACCTGTGTTACAAGGTGTGAAGTTGAGTCAGACTCAATGCCCGACCACTGCAGAAGATAGAGAGAAAATGAAAGATGTTCCCTATGCTTCAGCCATAGGCTCTATCATGTATGCAATGCTGTGTACCAGACCTGATGTGTGCCTTGCTATAAGTTTAGCAGGGAGGTACCAAAGTAATCCAGGAGTGGATCACTGGACAGCGGTCAAGAACATCCTGAAATACCTGAAAAGGACTAAGGATATGTTTCTCGTATATGGAGGTGACAAGGAGCTCATCGTAAACGGTTACGTTGATGCAAGCTTTGACATTGATCCGGACGATTCTAAATCGCAAACCGGATACGTGTTTATATTAAACGGTGGAGCTGTCAGTTGGTGCAGTTCTAAACAAAGCGTCGTGGCGGGATCTACATGTGAAGCGGAGTACATAGCTGCTTCGGAAGCAGCAAACGAAGGAGTCTGGATGAAGGAGTTCATATCCGATCTAGGTGTCATACCTAGTGCATCGGGTCCAATGAAAATCTTTTGTGACAATACTGGTGCAATTGCCTTGGCAAAGGAATCCAGATTTCACAAAAGAACGAAGCACATCAAGAGACGCTTCAATTCCATCCGGGATCTAGTCCAGGTGGGAGACATAGAGATTTGCAAGATACATACGGATCTGAATGTAGCAGACCCGTTGACTAAGCCTCTTCCACGAGCAAAATATGATCAGCACCAAGGCTCCATGGGTGTTAGAATCATTACTGTGTAATCTAGATTATTGACTCTAGTGCAAGTGGGAGACTGAAGGAAATATGCCCTAGAGGCAATAATAAAGATATTATTTATTTCCTTATATCATGATAAATGTTTATTATTCATGCTAGAATTGTATTAACCGGAAACATAATACATGTGTGAATACATAGACAAACAAAGTGTCACTAGTATGCCTCTACTTGACTAGCTCATTAATCAAAGATGGTTATGTTTCCTAACCATGGACAAAGAGTTGTCATTTGATTAACGGGATCACATCATTAGTTGAATGATCTGATTGACATGACCCATTCCATTAGCTTAGCACCCGATCGTTTAGTATGTTGCTATTTGCTTTCTTCATGACTTATACATGTTCCTATGACTATGAGATTATGTAACTCCCATGTGCCGGAGGAACACTTTGTGTGCTACCAAACGTCACAACGTAACTAGGTGATTATAAAGGTGCTCTACGGGTGTCTCCAAAGGTACATGTTGGGTTGACGTATTTCAAGATTAGGATTTGTCACTCGGATCGTCGGAGAGGTATCTCTGGGCCCTCTCGGTAATGCACATCACTTAAGCCTTCCAAGCGTTCCAACTAATGAGTTAGTTGCGAGATGATGTATTACAGAACGAGTAAAGAGACTTGCCGGTAACGAGATTGAACTAGGTATTGGATACCGATCGAATCTCGGGCAAGTAGCATACCGATGACAAAGTGAACGACGTATGTTGTTATGCGGTCTGAACGATAAAGATCTTCATAGAATATGTAGGAGACAATATGGGCATCCAGGTCCCACTATTAGTTATTGACCGGAGACGTGTCTCGGTCATGTCTACATTGTTCTCGAACCGTAGGGTCCGCACGCTTAAAGTTACGATGACAGTTATTATGAGTTTATACATTTTGATGTACCGAAGGTAGTTTGGAGTCCCGGATGTGATCGCGGACATGACAAGGAGTCTCGAAATGGTCGAGACATAAAGATCGATATATTGGAAGCCTATATTTGGACATCGGAATCGTTCCGGGTGAAATCGGCATTTTACAGGAGTACCGAGGGGTTACCGGAACCCCACGGGGGGTTAATGGGCCTTCATGGGCCATAAGGGAGAAGAGAGGGGCCGGCCAGGGCAGGCCACGTGCCCCCTCCCCCCTAGTCCGAATAGGACAAGGAAGGGGGGCGGCGCCCCCCTTTCCTCTTCTCCTTCCCCCTTTCCTTCTCCAACAAGGCAAGAGAGGGGGAGTCCTACTCCCGGTGGGAGTAGGACTCCTCCAGGCGCACCCCTTGGGGCCGGCCGCACCTCCCCCTCCCTCCTTTATATACGGGGGCAAGGGGCACCCTAGGACACACAAGTTGATCATCGTGATCGTTCCTTAGCCGTGTGCGGTGCCCCCCTCCACCATATTCCACCTCGGTCATATTGTAGCAGTGCTTAGGCGAAGCCCTGCGACGGTAGAACATCAAGATCGTCACCACGCCGCCGTGCTGACGGAACTCATCCCCGAAGCATTGCTGGATCGGAGCCCGGGGAGCGTCATCGAGCTGTACGTGTGCCAAGAACTCGGAGGTGCCGGAGTAACGGTGCTTGGATCGGTCGGATCGGGAAGACGTACGACTACTTCCTCTACGTTGCGTCAACGCTTCCGCTTTGGTCTACGAGGGTACGTAGACAACACTCTCCCCTCTTGTTGCTATGCCTCACCATGATCTTGCGTGTGCGTAGGATTTTTTTTGAAATTACTACATTTCCCAACAAAGGGTACCAAGCACCCAAGAGTAATAAGCTTCTCAACTTGTAACTTCCACGTATCACGTGGAGAACTCAAACCGATGCACAAATGCAATGGCAAGGTCACACGGAGTGCCCAAGTCCTTCTCTCCCAAATCCCACCAATGCAACTAATGCTAGGGAGGAAAATGAGAGGAAGAACAAGAAAGAGAACACCAAGAACTCCAAGATCTAGATCCAAGGGGTTCCCCTCACATAGAGGAGAAAGTGATTGGTGGAATTGTGGATCTAGATCTCCTCTCTCTTTTCCCTCAAAAACTAGCAAGAATCCATGGAGTGATTCAGAGTTAGCAAGCTCGAAGAAGGTCAACAATGGGGGAAGAACACGAGCTCAAAAGATAAGGTTCAATGGGGAAGAAGACCCCCTTTTATAGGAGGGGGAAAATCCAACCGTTATGCTCATAGCCCGCACAGAGCGGTACTACCGCTCCAAGGAGCGGTACTACCGCTAGGGTGGAAGTACCCCTTTGAAAAACAACAGCGAGGAGGCAAAAGGCCAGAAGAACCGCCGGAGCGGTACTACCGCTCGTCCTCACGGTACTACCGCTCGACCTCACGGTACTACCGCTAATGGTAGCGGTACTACTGCTTACGAGCGGTACTAAAAAAATACATCCGGGCCTACCACCACAAGACTTGGGACGAGTTTTTGGTCCGAAGCGGTACTACCGCTGTAGGAGCCACGGTAGTACTGCTCTGGAGCGGTAGTAAAAAATTACATCCGCTCCAATTCGCGGTAGTACCGCTGCAGCCTTTTCAGAACACCAAAACTGCCACAACTTTTGCAAACGGACTCCGAATTTGATGAAACCAAGTTTGTTGAAAAGCTAGCAACAAGGGCTAACACAATCTTCAAATAAGTATCAATAAGAAGCAAATGAGAAAAGGCCCATAAGAAAATGGTGAGAACCCTTCCTCGGAAAAGACCGGTAAAACCTCCAACACCGAAAACATCATAGAAGACGCATGCGAACTCCGTTTTCGATGAAACCAAGTTTGTCATCAAAATGACCATAAGCTCTAAGACTCACAAAGAGAACCAAACAAGAACCAAGAAACATGATGCAAGGATGCAATGGTTTGAGCTCTCGACAAACGATACGATCAAGCTACTCACTTGAGAGCCCCCCTTGATAGTACGGCTATCAATCCTATAACCTGGTCTCCCAACTACCACCATGAGACCGGTAAAATAGAAAACCTATCAAGGGCAAACCTTTGCCTTGCACATGATCCACTTGAGTTAGATGATGACGATCTTGACCTCCTCAAGATGGACCACCTTTCTTGATTGCGTTGGGTCGATGAAGACTAGATGATTGCTCCCCCATACTCCACTATGGGTGAGCCACTCTTCGGCACATCTTCACAAGTCCATTGACACCACAATGGATGGCAAGCTTCAAGCACTTGATCTCTTCGTGATTCTCTACTTGAAATTGCACACGGCAATCTTGATGACGATCACCACTTGATGTCATCCTTCCCATGGGTTGTATGATATCATCCTCTTGACGCAAGCCCATGGACATGTACCTAACCCCACATAGAATCTCACATAGACCATGGGTTAGTACACAAAGTGCAATGGACAATGCTTACCATACCATGGGATCACTTGATCCCTCTCGGTACATCTTCTACTCTTTGTGAGTTGATCAACTTGATTCACTCTTGACTTAGTCTTGATCAACCTTGAATCTTTCCAACTCTCTTCGTTTGGATGATGTCTTGAAGGTAAACATGAATGATCACACAATCTTCTTCTTCAAGACATGCTTGCAATAAGCTTAAACTCTCAAAAGACCAATCTTTGGATAATTCCTTGAATAGCACCTTGGTCGACACAAACTCTCCTTGAAACCAACACATGTACTCCAAGAAAAGCCTATGGACAAAACCTTCAAATATAACTCAAGGAAAGCATTAGTCCATAGAGATTGTCATTAATTACCAAAACCAAACATGGGGGCACCGCATGTTCTTTCACTCAGGCTTGGAGAAGAAGAAGCCAGTGACAGGAGATGATGTGGCTGCTCCGGTGATGCTCTCCCCCTCTCCTACTTTTGTCCCGCTGCCGGTCATCGAGGAGGAGCAGGTGTCGCCCGTCGTGACTACCATCGGCGTGCACAACATGCTCGACGAAATGTCCCAAGGGTATAAAATCCTCTGATTTTTCGTTTTTTCTTGCAAATTCTATTTGTTGAATGCAATCTGGATGTGATGTATGACTATGTTACTCAATTTTGGTGTACGCGGTGTCGATGATCAAACTTTTTTGCAATACACCAATGTTGCAACTCAAGAATTTTTTTCTCAAGAAACCGCCTCTCATGAATAAAAAAACACTATGGGAGGAACCCCATTTTGACATGGATGAGCGGGATTTTTTTATGCAACTCTGAAGGGAAGAATGGGGACCTACCAAGTTGATGAAGACAAGTTGCTACGTTTAGCATGGAAGAAATTTGGTCTTGATGCAATTGTTGGTAGCGAGCAACAAATGAACACTTATTGGATGTGTATCAAATAGTTCTTCAATGCACCCAACACTAGTGGCAACGATCGACCGGTCGTTTCTCTCCTCCATCGACGGTCAACACTATCCCTGGATTGTCAGAAATTGTCGGCATGCTTGACTCATGTTAAGCATATGAACCCAAGTGGTACAAATGTGGATGACAAGGTGATTCTTTGCTCAAATTCGTCAATTGTTTTCTTCATGTATTGTTTGTATACATGGCTAACTTGTTTTCTTAGTTGTGGTATGTACCTCATGATTGCTCAATCTTTGTTCAACGGAATAGGGAATAAAGCCTCATCAAATAAAGGCAAAGCATCCACTTTGCACCATTGTTGGTTAGAGCTTGAATATGAGGTGAAGTGGTAGAACCGCGACACATTGGAAGCTCCTAGGAAGAACTCCAAGAGCTCGGGAGATGTAACAATAGTTGAAGGTGATGATGATGATGATGATGCATCAAGTTAAGAGGAAGGAAAAAGAAGCTCCACTCCAAAGTCAGTTGCTTCTATGAAAAGGCTCAGCATAAGAAAGAATGCCAAATAAAAAGGGCACGAAGACTAGAGACAATGATATGAATTAATCATTGGAAGGTATCATGAATTCAAGAAAAGAGATAACAAAATAAAAAACATTATGAAGAACGAAGAAAATTTAGGAGAGAATAGAGGCTGGCCAACGAAGGGCGGCAGAGGAGAAGAGGAGGGTTGTGGCCAAGGAGAGGTTGGCAGTGGCCGAGGAGAGGAACATGATAGTGGAGAGTGAAAGGTGTTAATGGTAGAAATAATCCAATCATTGGAACAAGAGCAAACTTTGATGTTCATGGACGCAAGTCATTTCAATGAGAAGCAAAAAAGCATACATTGAACTTTGTTGCAACCAATTATTGGTGATGCAGTCGATGAGCAAGATGGGAGGAGGCATGGGTGGCGACATGGCATGATTCGTGGGAGGGGGAATGGGAGGATTCATGGGTGCCATTGGTGAGACCATGGGAGGACTCATGGGTGTCATGGGAGGCGACATGGGTCCCATAGGTGGTGCCATAGGAGGAGGCTTAGGTGCTAATGTGGCCAGTGAAGAGGAGGCAACCCACGGAGATGCAAGCACAAGTGATGGCAATGGAGGTAATGATTGTGGTGTGTTTGTATGAATTATGCTTTTGTTTGTGCTTGTGTTGATCTATGCCTATGATTTGAATTTGATATGTTGTTGATTATGTGTGTGGTGATCTTGCAAAGTCTAAATTCTATCCATAGTTCATGTTTTGTTTCAATATGTGTGCAACTATGAAGAAGAAAAACATAGTCGGTGCCCTATTTTACATCATCTGCTATGGTAGAAACTTTTCTGGTGCCCTATTTTACATCATCTGCTATGATAGAAACATTTGTTGTCCTAAACGTAATCTTTGGTGCCCTAACCCTACATTTGTGTAATCTTCTTTCCCGTATAAAAAAATTAGTTTTAGGGAAAGTTGGTCCAGAAAACAGCTCCAACACTCATGCAATTTTTTAGAGAACCTCATATAATCAGCCCAACTTCCCTCCATCTAGAGAAATATAGATCCTCCAATAAACTTTCCCCTAAAAGTGCCATGTCAGTGCGCTGACGCTACACCCATCGCGTTGTCGCGCCGCTCCGCCGCCGTTGCCCACTATCCTTGCCCGCCCATCCTCGCGCCACTGTCATAAACTACTTATGGGTGGAGTTTCTAAGGGGCCTTGTTGGAGATGCGCAACTGCAAATCTTCACTAAATTATATGGCACCTTGTATAATCACTTATTTGGGGGTGGGCGGGAGGGGTTAAGAGGACTTGTTGGAGGTGCTCTAAAGTTGGCAAATCACACACGTAGCTTTGAATAGCACGAGGAACACGTCTTGGACGCCCGATCAGCCGACTTTTCGCCTTGTTTGGTTCGGCTGTGGATTTCTAAAAGCAGCTGTGAAAAATCTGCTGTGAAAAAACAGCTGTGGAAAATCTGATGTGAAAAAGATGTAGGTCATTTGGCAAACCAACTGATACAACTTTTTCAGATTTTGGCCCGCAGCGGAATCAGATTTTGGAAAGCACGTCCTGGGCTGCTTCCGCTTTTGGTTTAGATTTTGGCGGTGGATTTCTGGAATCGGATTCTGCTGGGTTCGCCCTTTGGTTCAGATTCTTCTGCTCGGCAGCGGAATCCGTCGATAAAAGCTGAACCAAACCAAGCCTTTATCTCATACGTTTCCTTCTGGTTTCTCTGGTTTGTTTCGATATTTTATTCCAGTTTTTCGGTTCTGGTTTGGTTATTTCCATGTTCTAGATCTCGTTTGTTTTTTCGGTCTTTCTTGTTTATTCAATGAGTCGTCTATTGTTTGCTTCAATGTTACTATTTTTCAAAAACAATTCATTTTGCGAACCAACTTATAGTTAAATGGTTAAGAGGACAGTTGTATTTCCAACCCACCAGGGTTCAAGTCCTGGAGCTCACATTTATCCTGGATTTATTTCAGGATTTCTAGCGATGCACGTTCAGTGGGAGGAGACGTCATTGTCGACTACGAGGCACCTACGGTGACTTCATAAAATCTCAAGATGGTATGCCGGTTCAGTCTCTCAGAGGTGCTCATAGGGGTAGGGTGTGCATTCATAGGGGTGAGTGTATGCGCGTATATGCGAGCGCTCGCGTCTACTGTGTTCAAAGGAAAAACAATTCACTTTCTATTACTTTTCCCTTTGCGATTCTCTATCAGTTTTCCTTTTTTTCAATTGTTTTTTCTTTCACTCTCTCAAAAACAATTGGTTATCCTTTCTCTCTTTTTAGTCATTTTTTGTATTTATCAAAGTTTTAAGAAGTGGGCCACACCATTTAGCAGTGGCTCAGCCAGAAGCTACCAAACAACTATTGCAAAGGTAAGCCTCATTTAGCTTTTTCTTAAATCACAATTTTTTATAAAGATAAGCATGTAATCAGGCATCATATATTATGTATCATGTATACTTTTTGATACTTGACATACACATGTTGAGACATGATAAAACCGATCACTGACCAGACATCCTAATTCAACAACTAAGTTTTGCATGAAAGAATCATATATAGTTAAAAATAAGAAGTGAGAATAAAACAAATGAATGACTTTTTGGAACTCAACGGCTCAGCCAGATTACATGCTTATATGCGAGCGCTCGCGTCTACTGTGTTCAAAAGAAAAACAATTCACTTTCTATTACTTTTCCCTTTGCGATTCTCTACCAGTTTTCTTTTTTTTTCAATTGTTTTTTCTTTCACTCCCTCAAAAGCAATTGGTTATCCTTTCTCCCTTTTTAGTCATTTTTTGTATTTATCAAAGTTTTAAGAAGTGGGCCACACCATTTAGCAGAGGCTCAGCCAGAAGCTACCAAACAACTATTGCAAAGGTAAGCCTCATTTAGCGTTTTCTTAAATCACAATTTTTTTTATGAAAATAAGCATGTAATCAGGCATCATATATTATGTATCATGTATACTTTTTGATACTTGACATAGACATGCTGAGACATGATAAAACCGATCACTGACCAGACATCCTAATTCAATAACTAAGTTTTGCATGAAAGAATCTTATATTTAAAAATAAGAAGTGAGAATAAAACAAATGAATGGTTTTTTTGGAACTCAATAGTGTCCCTCCTATGGCTGCAGTGGGTTAACGATGCTAAATAACCAAATTTAGTGCCATGGTGGGAATTAGCAATCTATTTTTTGGTTTACATTAAAATTGCATGGATTTAGCAGGAGGGCTCTGGAAAAGCTATAACGAGCTACTTAAAGATTTACCTTTTCAGGTTTGCTATCTCACATCTAAGCTATGGTCCATTGGATCAATTTGTCTTCAAGATTCGCGCAATGTCCTGTTTCTGTCTCATGCGCTGGCTCGGGCCTCGTTGTCGCGCGCGGCGGGCCATGTACAACTTGTTTACGGGCGGGCGGACCGATGTCTCTTTTATTTTTCCTGCATTATTGGACTGGTGGGCCGTTTGTTTGTCTTTTTTTTGCGGGTGGGGCCGTTTGTTTGTCCACAGCGAGTGTATCGCCAGTGTCCTCGCATTCCTCATCCTCTCCATCCGGGCGGCGATTCCTTCAGGCGGCGGCGATTCTGGTGACAAAAGACTGAGAGGAGAGAGCCGTAGCAGGTTCTTGCCCCCCCTCCCCCGAGCTGTTCCTGATCTGTTCTTTTTTGAAGAGTTTACCCCTCACCGAGTTGTTCCTGATTTGTTTTGACTGTCCATTTTCTTGTTTTTATCGCACCTAGGGTTTCTTGTTCATAGGTACAAACATGAAGAACTCGTTATCTAAGGATGGCATGACATAGTTGCGTGGAGGGAGGAGGGGAAAATGTCTAAAACCTCATATTTTTGCTGTGAACGGTGGCATAAGATAGGTGTAGTTTTCTTAGAAGTTCAGAGATACAGTTGTAGGCTTTTTACTACTGAGGTGTTGTAGAATTCTAGATGGATTATTTTATTATTAATTTTTGTTAGGAGATATTTTGGTTTTCAAAATTTATTTTTTCATTTGTTCAGTTTACACATGTGGGTTTCAGTAACAGATTGGTGTTGCTTTCATTCAGAGCTAGCTTTGGTTTTTTTACCCATGTGGCCGTTGATAGTTGGTAGTAGATTTTTTGTCCAGATGTATTTTTATCTTGAGTTTTTCTTGTAGTGTAGTTCTTTCTTTGTTGTCTGGTAGTTCTTTTGTTGGCAGTGTAGGTGTTGGTACCGTAGTGTACTTCTTGTTTGGTAGTTATTTGTCAGGAGAGTACAATGAGATGATGCAAAATGCTACCAGTGTTGCGTTAGTCACACGGATTCAAGTTGTTTTAGGAGCACAAAATGGGCAACCTCCACCCTCCTCTTTTTTTAGAATCAGCAAGTGATCTGAAATTCCAATATCACATAATTAGTTCATTTTGAATTGAATTAAGGAGGGACAAAGGGTACTCTCGGTGAGTTTTTTCCTTGTGCATACGTACACACATGTGTGGCTCTTGTTCTCTTTGTTGTCTAGCTATCTTATTACCAATAAATCTGGGGGTAGAACATATGTTTTTATTTGTTGTCATTTTCCTTTTCCAGGTTCATGTCATATAATCAGTAGTTAAGCCATTTTTTCGTCACTCTTTTTTTGGTAAGCAGGTGTCGTGCGGGTTTTGTGGGAACTTTTTCCAGAATGCCGAAGCTGTTGACTTCAACGTCCATGGGACGAGTTCCGCTCTTCAACGGTAATCCAGTAACACTTGCATGTGTGAACTATTTTATGATTTCATCTTTTTTAAGCTGGTTTTATACATATCCATATCTTAGGTGTTTTCCCTTCTTCTTTTGTCAGATGAAGTATGTTATGTCATATGTAATCTATCCACGGGGACGGCGAGTAGTGTGGTTGAAAACTTAATATAAGTTGCCTTTTCTGCCTTTTTTTTGTTTTTCTAAGCTATAGTATGTTTATTAAAAAAATACAGAAATTACAAAAAGGGAAAACCAGTTGCAAGTCAACACTCGAATTGCAACCAGGTTTTTTTTGGTAGTTGTAGTTGCCCTAGTTGCAAGTCCAACCTCGACTTGCAAACTGAGGTCCGAGTTGCAAGTCAACCCTCTCGACTTGAAACCCGGAGGGCTTTTTCATATTTTCTGTATTTTGCCCCTACTTGCAAGTCAACACTCGACTTGCAACTCGGGTCTTTTTTTATACTTTGTAGTTGCCTCAGTTGCAAGTCAAGCCTCTACTTGCAACTGGAGGCCCTGGTTGCAAGTCGACCTCGACTTGCAACCCCGGGATTTTTTGTATTTTTGTAACAGATTTGCTATTTCACATCTAGATGTGAAATAGCTACCTCATATCTAACTCCACAACCATTGGATCTTGTCCTATCTTTAAGATTCGCGCAAGTTTTTTCTGTCCCGGTCGTGCGTTTCGCTCGCGTCGCTGGTTGTTTCGTCTGTGTGCGCGGCCCATCTGTAGCGGGTTGTGCTGTTTTTGTCTGTAGCGGGCCGTGTTGCTTTGTTGGGCTGGGGGCTGTTTGTCTGAGAGCAGGTTCTGGAGAGGAGGGGCGGCGTTCATTTTCCCCACTTTGTCTCCCAAAGCATTCACTCCGGCCGTTCCCCATTCCTCTTCTACCATTCCCCATTGCTCTTGGTAGTTGGTGCTAGAGGCACAGTGATTTCTAGAGAGGGAGAAGGAGAAGGAGATGCCATCACTACTAAGTTGCCTGTTCTTCTCCCTTGTTCCTCTTTTTCTTTTTGTAGTGTCCATGCGTTTTTGTGTTTCTTGCTCACTGATTTTCGCAGCATCTATCTAGGGTTTGCTCCTCAATATCCCCAATTGTGGGTAGGGTTCGTTAGCACCATCCATCTTCTTTGTTTCTTGTTTCTTGCTCACTGGTCTTTTGTTTGATGTCACTTGCAAGTCGAACCTCAACTTGTAATCGGGTCTTCTATTTTTTTGATGCCATTTTGCAACTCGACCCTCGACTTGTAACCAGGTTTTTTGTTTCATTCCGCTTGCAAGTGGACCCTCAACGTGCAACTCAGTCTTTTATTTGATGCCACTTGCAAGTCGCCCCTCGACCTACAACTAGGACTTTTGTTTTCATGCCACTTGCAAGTGGACCCTTGACTTGCAACTGTGTCTTTTATTTCATGCCACTTGCAAGTGGACCCTCGACTTACAATTGTGTCTTCTTTTTTTGATGCTACTTGCAAGTAGACCCTCGACTTGCAACTGGGTCTTTTTGTTCGATGCTACTTGCAAGTGGACCCTCGACTTGCAACTTGTCTTTTTTAATGCCTACTTGCAAGTCGAGCCTCGATTTGCGACTGGGTCTTCTGTTTTTCATGCCACTTGCAAGTGGAAACTCGACTTGCAACTAGTTCTTTTTTGTTTGATGCCACTTGCAAGTTGACCCTCAACTTGCAACTGGGTCTTCTTGTTTGATGCCACTTGCAAGTCGACCCTTGACTTGCAACTGGGTCTTTTATTTTTGATGCCACTTGCAAGTGGACCCTCGACTTGCAACTGGGTCTTCTGTTTTCATCCCACTTGCAAGTGGACCCTCGACTTGCAACTGGGGTCTTTTTGTTTGATTCCACTTGCAAGTGGACCCTCGATTTGCAACTACGTCTTTTTTATGCCACTAGCAAGTGGACCCTCGACTTGCAACCGGGTTCCTTTGTTTTTCATGGCACTTGCAAGTGGAACCTCGACTTACAACCAGGTCGTTTTGTTTGATGCCACTTTGCAACTGCACCCTCGACTTGCAACTGCATCTTCTATTTTTTTATGCCACTTACAAGTGGACCCTCGACTTGCAAACAGCGTTCCTTTGTTTTTCATGCCACTTGCAAGTGGACCCTCGAGGTGCAACTGGGTCTTCTGTTTTTTATGCCACTTGCAAGTGGACCCTCGACTTGCAACTGGGTTCTTTTTTGTTTGATGCCACTTGCAAGCCTGCCCTCAACTTGCAATTGGGTCTTGTTTGATGCCACTTGTAAGTCAACCCTCGACTTGCAACCAGGTTCCTTTATTTTGGTGCCACTTGCAAGTGGACCCTTGACTTGCAACCAGGTCTTTTTTATGCCACTTGGAAGTGGACCCTCGGCTTGTAATTGCGGGTTTTTTGTTTGATACCACTTGCAAGTCGACCCTCGACTTGCAACTGGGTCTTCTGTTTTCATGCCACTTGCAAGTGGACCCTCGACTTGCAACTGGGTCTTTTTTTGTTTGATGCCACTTGCAAATCGACCCTCAATTTGCAACTGGGTCTTCTTGTTTGATGCCATTTGCAAGTCGACCCTCAACTTGCAACTGGGTATTCTATTTTTGATGCCACTTGCAAGTGGACCCTCGATTTTGCGATCCAGTTCCTTGTTTCATGCCACTTGCAAGCTGATCCTCGAGTTGCAACTGGTCTTCTGTTTTCATACCACTTGCAAGTGGACCCTCGACTTGCTACTAGGTCTTTTTGTTTGATGCCACTTGCAAGTGGATCCTCGACTTGCAACTGTGTCTTCTATTTTTTTGGTGCCACTTGCAAGTGGACCCTCGACTTGCAACCGGGTTCCTTTGTTTTTTATGCCACTTGCAAGTGGATCCTTGACTTGCAACTACTTCTTCTAATTTTTTGATGCCACTAGCAAGTGGACCCTCGACTTGCAACCGGGTTCCTTTGTTTTTCATACCACTTGCAAGTGGATCCTCAACTTGCAACCAGGTCTTCTTTTTTATGCCACTTGCAAGTGGACCCTCGACTTGCAACCGGCTTCCTTTGTTTTTCATGCCACTTGCAAGTGGACCGCCGACTTGCAACTGCGTCTTTTTTATGCCACTTGCAAGTGGACCCTCGACATGCAACCGGGTCTTCAATTTTCATGCGACTTGCAAGTGGACCCTCGACTTGCAACTGGGTCTTTTTTGTTTGATTCCACTTGCAAGTCGACCCTCGACTTGCAACTGGGTCTTCTTGTTTGATGCCACTTGCAAGTGGACCCTCGACTTGCAACCATGTCTTTCTTTTTTCGATGCCACTTGCAAGTGAACCCTCGACTTGCAACTGGGTCTTTTATTTTCATACCACTTGCAAGTGGACCCTCGACTTGCCACTGTGTCTTTTTGTTTGATGCCACTTGCAAGTGCACCCTCGACTTGCAACTGTGTCTTCTATTGTTTTTGATGCCACTTGCAAGTGGACCCTCGACTAGCACCGGGTTCCTTTGTTTTTCATGTCACTTGCAAGTGTACCCTCGACTTGCACCGGGTACCTTTGTTTTCATGCCACTTGCAAGTGGACCCTCGACTTGCAACCAAATCTTCTTTTTTTATGCCACTTGCAAGTGGACCCTCGACTTGCCACCGGGTCTTCTATTTTCATGCCACTTGCAAGTGGACCCTTGACTTGCAACTGGGTCTTCTATTTTGATGCCACTTGTAAGTGGAGCCTCGAGGTGCAACCGGAATTGAATTGTTACTCACAACAGCCAGAGGATTTGATGATGTTCCAAACTGATGGACTGGATAGGCGAATGAGTAAGGTGGAAGCATCTGCAGAAAATTAGCTCCGTTGCCTTGCATTTGAGAAAGCTTCGGGTCAAATACCATTCCAGGGTACCGGGAGCGCGTAGCTACGATCAAAACATACAAGTAAGTTTATTTTGTTTTTGTCCTCAATCAGGTTTTTCTAAGCTGGATCATACCTGAGTACCAATGTAGTCTCCTTCATAGATATCTTCATTTTCTGCAAAATGCAATGTTGCAATGAATCAAAACTTTTGTTGGAATAGATATTCAAAAGGTTTATGCTTGTGTTTTGTATGTGAAGTCTGAAAGTTGTAGCTGCTTTCTTTTTATTCAGCGAAAGATTTTGATCCGATGTAGGCTCCTATTTTTACATCAGTTGTAGCTGTCATCACTTGTATGGTGAAGACTGAAAGTTTAACCACAACCTCATACACACCATTTTTTTACCTTAAAACAAGAAAACCACCATTATATGATCCTATTTTTTGCTTATCAGGTATATGAACCTTTTTATTTTATTTTTTTGTCAACATGAAAAAACACACTGTGATTTAGCTATCTAAGGAATTCTAACACAGATAATTGTAGTTAGTTTCAAAGTTTTTTCTCTCTTTTTTTACTTGAGAATGGAGTGTTTCATTTACAAAATAAGCAAATTTTCCTAACAAGTTAAGTATGGTTTGTCATTCACTCCAGTCTGCAGATTTCTATGGATGGAACTATGAATGTGATTGCTTATGGCCATTTTGTCATCATGCATTTCCCCCATTCAGAATATAAATTTCCTTCTCAACAATGTTTGTCTGCTCTTACACATATGCTCTGTTTTTAGCCCTATTTTTTTGATTGAGGGAACAAGACAACAGATCTTGAACTGATGGCAGCCAACTGATGTGCGTTTTTCCTACACACCAGCCTCTGTTTGTTTCTCCCATCAACAGATGGAGAAAGAGAGAGGTCAAAAGTATCTACAAGGTCGTATAAGACCAACCTCTGTTTGTTTCTAAAGCTGCATAAACCCTGTCTGGGTTTTACTTTCCCAGCCACCAAAACTTCTTCTACAAGCAAGCAAGTGTTTTCTGTGGACAAACAAAGCATGGTCCTTTTTTCTGTCAAACAAACAAACAGGCAAAAAAAGCCCAACAAACAAGGCCCAGGAGGCAGGGTAGTTGGGCTGGGTGGGTTGGGTGGGAGGGACTAAACAATACAAGCCAAAACATACAAACAAGTCCATGTGGAGGGGGGTCAAGAGCAAACAGTCTGTTTTATTTGTCAACGAGGGCATTTTGTTTTGTTTGTCAACAAGGGCAGTTTTTAGAGGTGACGTCACATTTAGATGTGAGATATATCTCACATCTAGATGTGACATAGACAGACCCTTACTTTTTATATATGATTATTTTCAAAATACATAGTGGACATTTATAAGTTTTATTATGTATCTTCTCAATTTGTATAATTTTTACCAATATTTTAAGAAACAAGGGCCGTGCTACGTGTCCGTCGGTTGAAGTTCGGGAAGGTTCGACAACCTCCCACGCCATTAGATCTCCCCACGTGAGCATCACAATGCAAATTGCAACAAGCTAGTTGTTACGCTCATCCCTCTGCAACAACGACTTTGTTGCAAACCATTATGAAGAGTTATCATGTGACCTCACGAATTGCAACAAGTTGGTTGTTGCTGAAATAAAGACCGACTTTGTGCGGAGACGTGATGTAACTTTTGCAACAATGGTATTGTTGTAGAAAATTTTGCAACTGTGGTGATGTTGCAGAAAAAAATTGTCTCCACTTTTATGCAACAAAGGTAATGTCGCAGAATTTTTTTGCCTTCACATTCATGCAAGTAACTGATGTTGCGGGAGCAAGTTTTACGACATTACTGATGTTGCAGAATTTATTTGCAATGAATAGGGTTGGCCCAGGTAGTAGGGACCAGACACGTGCACCAAGTCTTCCTGCGAGTCACGTGCCCTCACGATCCAGTGCACCAATGGGTCTGACGACCGCGCGAGCGACGAATGCAGCGAGAAAGATCGGCCAGTTGATTGGAAGCTTTTTCTCTTTTTTTTCTCCAAAAAATGGGCCAACTTTTCAAAAATTGTTTGAAATTTCAAAAAAAATGTTTGCATATCCAGAAAAGTTCAAGATTTATTTTTTAACATTTTGAAAATGTTTGCAATTTTGAAAAACTGCTTGCGTTTTAAAAAAATGTTTAATTTTTTTAACAATGTTAGTTTTTCTTTAAAATGTCACATTAAAAAAATAGTCACAAATTTGAAAAATAGGTCATGATTTTCAAAAATGGGAGTTCTATGCGTCAGCCACTGATAATCTGAAAAGACCCAACCCCCTATGCGACCGCTGGATGGAGCCCTAACAGCCATCTGATCTCTCCACGTGAGCTCCATCCTTTGCAACAAGGCTCGTGTTGAGCTCGTGCTTTGCAACATGGGCCTTGTTCAGCTCCCTACCGAACCCTTTTTTTGCTTTGAAACAAGGCCTACATTTCAGAAACATAAACAACGATGCAATCCATCAAGCAGCTCCAATGCTCCCCTCACCTGTGGCACTGCAACATTGACTATGTGTCCGAAACATCATCCATGTTACAATCCATCAAGCAGCTCCCCTCGCCTCACGCATTGCAACATTGGTTATGGTTCAAAAACATTATCGATGCTGTAATTCATTAGATCCGAATTGCAACACCTACGAATTGGGTGGTCGTTGTCCTCGTATAAGTCGTCGTGCACTACCGTCCATGGGAGGAGCTTGGAAGAGAGAGAGAGAGAGAGAGAGAGAGAGAACCATGGGGATACCCTCATCCGACATCCCCGCGCCCTGCGAACGAAGTGACAATATCGGCAAGGTGATTTAAGTATTTCCGTTCCAAAAATATTCACAAATTTGAAAAATATTCTTGTTTAAAAAATATTCATTTTTTAAAAAATGTCTAGTTTTTGGAGATTTTTAAAATTATGAAAAATGATCATGTTTTGGAAAAATGTTCACAAATTTGATGAAAAAAGTCACGTTTGATTTAGCCAGGAGTCCACCACCGATTGGAAATCATCCTTCCCCACCATGCATGCATCCATGAACCATGACAAACTCATCAAGCAAAGTTCAGTGTCAACCAGGAGTCCGGAAGCCTGAATGCTTTTTTTCTGAAAACATAATAACTTTATTCAATCGAAATAACGGATACATCGTTTAAGAGGAAGGGTAAAATTTCATTCAGTGGCTCCTCGAACCAATCAACGGTATCAGAAAATCTGGCCAACCTGGCAAGTTCATGAGCTACTTTATTTGCCTCTCTTTTACAATGTTCAAACTTGGACATAGAAAAATCACAAGCAATAAAATAACAATCATAAAAAATTGCCGCCGCCACTCCCGCCAACTGTCCTTCATTATTCATAGTCTCGATGACCTCCAAGTTATCAGAATTGATGACAAGTCGATTACACCCCGCCCTTTGCGCCAGGGATAGCCCAAACCTGAGCGCTAGAGCTTCCGCCGTGAGAACGTCCGCACACCAGTCAATTTTCGAGCAGCCCCCTGCAATAAAATTTCCTTTTGTTGGGGAACGTTGCAGAAAACAAAAATTTTCCTACGGTTTCACCAAGATCCATCTATGAGTTCATCTAGCAACGAGTGATCGGATGCATCTACATACCTTTGTAGATCGCGAGCAGAAGCGTTCAAAGAACGGGGATGAGGTAGTCGTACACGACGTGATCCAAATCACCGATGACCAAGCGCCGAATGGACGGCACCTCCGCGTTCAACACACATACGGTCAGCGTAACGTCTCCTTCTTCTTGATCCAGCAAGGGGAAAGGAGAGGTTGAGGAAGATGGCTCCAGTAGCAGCACGACGGTGTGGTGGTGATGGAGCTGCAATACTCCGTCAGGGCTTCGCCAAGCACTATGGAGGAGGAGGAGGTGTTGGAGAGGGAGAGGGAGGCGCCAAGGCAAAAGGTATGAAGTCCTCCATCTCCCCCACTATATATAGGAGGGCCTAGGGGGGTGCTCCGGCCCTAGGAGATCCAATCTCCTAGGGGGGAGGCCAAGGGAGGATTCCCTCCCCCCCCAAGGCACCTAGGGGGTGCCTTCCCCTTGTGGGACTCTTCCCTTTTGAAACCCTAGGCGCATGGGCCTATTGGAGCTGGTGCCCTTGGCCCATGTAGGCCAAGGCGCACCCCCTACAGCCCATGTGGCCCCCCGGGGCAGGTGGCCCCACCCGGTGGACCCCCGGGACCCTTCCGGTGGTCCCGGTACAATATCGGTGACCCCGAAACTTGTCCCGATGGCTGAAACAGCACTTCCTATATATAATTCTTTACCTCTGGACCATTCCGGAACTCCGCGTGACATCCGGGATCTCATCCGGGACTCCAAACAACATTCGGGTTACTGCATATACATATCCCTACAACCCTAGCGTCACCGAACCTTAAGTGTGTAGACCCTACGGGTTCGGGAGACATGTAGACATGACCGAGACGACTCTCCGGTCAATAACCAACAGCGGGATCTGGATATCCATGTTGGCTCCCACATGCTCCACGATGATCTCATCGGATGAACCACGATGTCGAGGATTCAAGCAACCCCGTATACAATTCCCTTTGTCAATCGATATGTTACTTGCCCGAGATTTGATCGTCGGTATCCCAATACCTCGTTCAATCTCGTTACCGGCAAGTCACTTTACTCGTACCGTAATGCATGATCCCGTGACCAGACACTTGGTCACTTTGAGCTCATTATGATGATGCATTACCGAGTGGGCCCAGTGATACCTCTCCATCATACGGAGTGACAAATCCCAGTCTTGATCCGTGTCAACCCAACAGATACTTTTGGAGATACCCGTAGTCTACCTTTATGGTCACCCAGTTACGTTGTGACGTTTGGTATACCCAAAGCACTCCTGCGGTATCCGGGAGTTACACGATCTCATGGTCTAAGGAAAAGATACTTGACATTGGAAAAAACTCTAGCAAACGAACTATACGATCTTTATGCTATGTTTAGGATTGGGTCTTGTCCATCACATCATTCTCCTAATGATGTGATCTCGTTATCAATGACATCCAATGTCCATAGTCAGGAAACCATGACTATCTGTCGATCAATGAGCTAGTCAACTAGAGGCTTACTAGGGACATGTTGGTGTCTGTTATTCACACATGTATTACGATTTCCGGTAACACAATTATAGCATGAATAAAGACAATTATCATGAACAAGGAAATATAATAATAATTTTTTTATTATTGCCTCTAGGGCATATTTCCAACAGTCTCCCACTTGCACTAGAGTCAATATCTAGTTACATTGTGATGAATCGAACACCCATGGAATTCTGGTGTTGATCATGTTTTGCCCTAGGGAGAGGTTTAGTCAACGGATCTGCTACATTCAGGTCCGTATGTACTTTACAAATATCTATGTCTCCATCTTGAACATTTTCACGAATGGAGTTGAAGCAACGCTTGATGTGCCTTGTCTTCTTGTGAAACCTGGGCTCCTTGGCAAGTGCAATAGCTCCAGTGTTGTCACAGAAGAGTTTGATTGGCCCCGACGCATTGGGTATGACTCCGAGGTTGGTGATGAACTCCTTCACCCAAATTGCTTCATGTGCTGCCTCCGAGGCTGCCATGTACTCCGCTTCACATGTAGATCCCGCCACGACGCTCTGCTTGCAACTGCACCAGCTTACTGCCCCACCATTCAAAATATACACATATCCAGTCTGTGACTTAGAGTCATCCAGATCTGTGTCGAAGCTGGCGTCGACGTAACCCTTTACGACAAGCTCTTCGTCACCTCCATAAACAAGAAACATTTCCTTAGTCCTTTTCAGGTACTTCAGGATATTCTTGACCGCTGTCTAGTGTTCCTTGTCGGGATTACTTTGGTACCTCCCTACCAAACTTACGGCAAGGTTTACATCAGGTCTGGTACACAGCATGGCATACATAATAGAACCTATGGCTGAGGCATCGGGGATGACACTCATCTCTTCTATATCTTCTGTTGTGGTCGGACATTGAGCTGAGCTCAATTCCATACCTTGTAACACAGGCAAGAACCCCTTCTTAGATTGATCCATATTGAACTTCTTCAATATCTTATCAAGGTATGTGCTTTGTGAAAGACCTATGAGGCGTCTTGATCTGTCTCTATAGATCTTGATGCCTAATATATAAGCAGCTTCTCCAAGGTTCTTCATTGAAAAACTCTTATTCAAGTAGGCCTTGATGCTGTCCAAGAGTTCTATATCATTTCCCATCAAAAGTATGTCATCTACATATAATATGAGAAATGCTACAGACCTCCCACTCACTTTCTTGTAAACGCAGGCTTCTCCATAAGTCTGTGTAAACCCAAACGCTTTGATCATCTCATCAAAGCGAATGTTCCAACTCCGAGATGCTTGCACCAGCCCATAAATCGAGCGTTGGAGCTTGCACACCATGTCAGCATTCTTAGGATCGACAAAACCTTCCGGCTGCATCATATATAATTCTTCCTTAAGGAAACCATTAAGGAATCCCGTTTTGACGTCCATTTGTCATATCTCATAATCGTAGAATCTGACAATTGCTAACATGATTCGGACGGACTTTAGCTTCGCTACCGGTGAGAAAGTCTCATCGTAGTCAACCCCTTGAACTTGTCGAGAACCCTTAGCGACAAGCCGAGCTTTATAGATGGTCACATTACCATCCGCATCTGTCTTCTTCTTAAAGATCCATTTATTTTCTATGGCTCGCCGTTCAACGGGCAAGTCAGTCAAAGTCCATACTTTGTTTTCATACATGGATCCTATCTCGGATTTCATGGCTTCTAGCCATTTGTCAGAATCCGGGCCCGCCATCGCTTCTTCATAGTTCGAAGGTTCACCGTTGTCTAATAACATGATTTCCAAGACAGGGTTGCCGTACCACTCTGGTGCGGAACGTGTCCTTGTGGACCTTCGAATTTCAGTAGGAGCTTGATCAGAAGTATCTTGATCATCATCAATAACTTCCTCTCTAGTCGATGCGGGCACCTCAGGAACATTTTCTTGAGTTGCGCCATTTTCCGGTTCAAGAGGTAATACTTCATCAAGTTCTACTTTCCTCCCACTTACTTGTTTTGAGAGAAACTCCTTCTCTAGAAAGGATCCATTCTTGGCAACAAAGATCTTGCCTTCGGATCTGAGGTAGAAGGTATACCCAACAGTTTCTTTAGGGTATCCTATGAAGACGCATTTTTCCGACTTGGGTTCGAGCTTTTCAGGTTGAAGTTTCTTGACATAAGCATCGCATCCCCAAACTTTTAGAAACGACAACTTAGGTTTCTTCCCAAACCATAATTCAAACGGTGTCGTCTCAACGGATTTCGACGGAGCCCTATTTAAAGTGAATGTGGCAGTCTCTAAAGCATAGCCCCAAAAAGATAGCGGTAAATCGGTAAGAGACATCATAGATCGCACCATATCTAATAGAGTGCGATTACGACGTTCGGACACACCATTACGCTGAGGTGTTCCAGGCGGCGTGAGTTGTGAAACTATTCCACATTTTGTTAAGTGTGTGCCAAATTCATGACTGAAGTATTCTCCTCCACGATCTGATCGCAAAAACTTGATTTTTCTGTCACGTTGATTCTCAACCTCACTCTGAAATTCCTTGAACTTTTCAAAGGTTTCAGACTTGTGTTTCATTAAGTAGATATACCCATATCTACTCAAGTCATCAGTGAGGGTGAGAACATAACGATAGCCACCGCGAGCCTCAACACTCATTGGACCGCACACATCAGTATGTATGATTTCCAACAAGTTGGTTGCTCGCTCCATTGTTCCTGAGAACGGAGTCTTGGTCATTTTACCCATGAGGCATGGTTCGCACGTGTCAAATGATTCATAATCAAGAGACTCTAAAAGTCCATCTGCATGGAGCTTCTTCATGCATTTGACACCTATGTGACCAAGGCGGCAGTGCCACAAATATGTGGGACTATCATTATCAACCTTACATCTTTTGGTATTCACACTATGAACATGTGTAGCATTACGCTTGAGATTCATTAAGAATAAACCATTCACCATAGGAGCATGACCATAAAACATATCTCTCATATAAATAGAACAACCATTATTCTCGGATTTAAATGAGTAGCCATCTCGAATTAAACGAGATCCTGATACAATGTTCATGCTCAAAGATGGCACTAAATAACAATTATTGAGGTTTAAAACTAATCCCGTAGGTAAATCTAGAGGCAGCGTGCCGACGGCGATCACATCGACCTTGGAACCATTCCCGACGGGCATCGTCACCTCGTCCTTCGCCAGTCTCCGCTTATTCCGCAGCTCCTGCTTTGAGTTACAAATGTGAGCAACTGCACCGGTATCAAATACCCAAGAGCTACTACGAGTACTGGTAAGGTACACATTAATTACATGTATATCACATATACCTTTCGTTTTGCCGGCCTTCTTGTCCGCTAAGTATTTGGGGCAGTTCCGCTTCCAGTGACCACTTCCCTTGCAATAAAAGCACTTAGTCTCGGGCTTGGGTCCATTCTTTGGCTTCTTCCCGGCAGCTTTCTTGCCAGGCGCGGCAACTTCCTTGCCGTCCTTCTTGAAGTTCTTTTTACCCTTGCCCTTCTTGAACTTAGTGGTTTTATTTACCATCAACACTTGATGTTCCTTTTTGACTTCTACCTCTGCTGATTTCAGCATTGCAAATACCTCAGGAATGGTCTTTTCCATCCCTTGCATATTGAAGTTCATCACAAAGCTCTTGTAGCTTGGTGGAAGCGACTGGAGGATTCTGTCAATGACCGCGTCATCCGGGAGATTAACTCCCAGCTGAGTCAAGCGGTTATGTAACCCAGACATAGTGAGTATGTGCTCACTGACAGAACTATTTTCCTCCATCTTACAGCTGAAGAACTTGTCGGAGACTTCATATCTCTCGACCCGGGCATGAGCTTGAAAAACCATTTTCAGCTCTTCGAACATCTCATATGCTCCATGTCTCTCAAAACGCTTTTGGAGCCCCGGCTCTAAGCTATAAAGCATGCCGCACTGAACGAGGGAGTAGTCATCAGCATGTGTCTGCCAAGCGTTCATAACGTCTTGGTTCTGTGGGACTGGTGGATCACCTAGCGGTGCTTGTAGGACATAATCTTTCTTGGCAGCTATGAGGATGATCCTCGGGTTTCGGACCCAGTCCGTATAGTTGCTGCCATCGTCTTTCAGCTTGGTTTTCTCTAGGAACGCGTTGAAGTTGAGGACAACGTTGGCCATTTGATATACAAGACATATTGTAAAGATTTTAGACTAAGTTCATGATAATTAAGTTCATCTAATCAAATTATTCAATGAACTCCCACTTAGATAGACATCCCTCTTCTAGTCATCTAAGTATAACATGATCCGAGTCAACTAGGCCGTGTCCGATCATCACATGAGACGGACTAGTCAACGTCGGTGAACATCTTCATGTTGATCGTATCTTCTATACGACTCATGCTCGACCTTTCGGTCTTCTGTGTTCCGAGGCCATGTCTATACACATGCTAGGCTCGTCAAGTCAACCTAAGTGTTTGCATGTGTAAATCTGTCTTACACCCGTTGTATGTGAACGTTAGAATCAAACACCCGATCATCACGTGGTGCATTGAAACAACGAACTGTCGCAACGGTGCACAGTTAGGGGAAACACTTTCTTGAAATTATTATGAGGGATCATCTTATTTACTACCGTCGATCTAAGTAAACAAGATGCAAAACATGATAAACATCACATGAAATCAAATAATAATAGTGACATGATATGGCCAATATCACATAGCTCCTTTGATCTCCATCTTGGGGCTCCATGATCATCTTGTCACCGGCTTGACACCATGATCTCCATCATCATGATCTCCATCATCGTGTCTCCATGAAGTTGCTCACCAACTATTACTTCTACTACTATGGCTAACGCGTTTAGCAATAAAGTAAAGTAATTTACATGGCGTTTCTCAATGACACGCAGGTCATATAAAAATAAAGACAACTCCTATGGCTCCTGCCGGTTGTCATACTCATCGACATGCAAGTCGTGATTCCTATTACAATAGCATGAACATCTCATACATCACATATAGATCATTCATCATCCATCACAACTTTGGCCATATCATATCACAAAGCACTTGCTGCAAAAACAAGTTAGACGTCCTCTAATTGTTGTTGCAAGTTTTACGTGGCTGAATTAGGGTTCTAGCAAGAACGTTTTCTTACCTACGTGAAAGCCACAACGTGATTTGTCAACTTCTATTTACCCTTCATAAGGACCCTTTTCATCGAATCCGCTCCGACTAAAGTGGGAGAGACAGACACCCTCCAGCCACCTTATGCAACTAGTGCATGTTCGACGGTGGAACCGGTCTCACGTAATCGTACGTGTAAGGTTGGTCCGGGCCGCTTCATCCCACAATACCGTTGAAGCAAGATAAGACTAGTAGCGGCAAGAAAGTTGACAACATCTACGCCCACAACAAATTGTGTTCTACTCGCGCAAGAAGAACTAGCATAAACCTGGCTCTGATTCCACTGTTGGGGAACGTTGCAGAAAACAAAAAATTTCCTACGGTTTCACCAAGATCCATCTATGAGTTCATCTAGCAACGAGTGATCGGATGCATCTATATACCTTTGTAGATCGCGAGCGGAAGCGTTCAAAGAACGGGGATGAGGTAGTCGTACACGACGTGATCCAAATCACCGATGACCAAGCGCTGAACGGACGGCACCTCCGCGTTCAACACACGTACGGTCAGCGTAATGTCTCCTTCTTCTTGATCCAGCAAGGGGAAAGGAGAGGTTGAGGAAGATGGCTCCAGTAGCAGCACGACGGTGTGGTGGTGATGGAGCTGCAATACTCCGTCAGGGCTTCGCCAAGCACTATGGAGGAGGAGGAGGTGTTGGAGAGGGAGAGGGAGGCGCCAAGGCAAAAGGTATGAAGTCCTCCATCTCCCACACTATATATAGGAGGGCCTAGGGGGGGCACCGGCCCTAGGAGATCCAATCTCCTAGGGGGCGGCGGCCAAGGGAGGCACCTAGGGGGTGCCTTCCCCTTGTGGGACTCTTCCCTTTTGAAACCCTAGGCGCATGGGCCTATTGGGGCTGGTGCCCTTGGCCCATGTAGGCCAAGACGCACCCCCTACAGCCCATGTGGCCTCCCCGGGGCAGGTGGCCCCACCCGGTGGACCCCCGGGACCCTTTCGGTGGTCCCGGTACAATACCGGTGACCCCGAAACTTGTCCCGATGGCCGAAACAGCACTTCCTATATATAATTCTTTACCTCCGGACCATTCCGAAACTCCTCATGACGTCCGGGATCTCATCCGGGACTCCGAACAACATTCGGGTTACTGCATATACATATCCCTACAACCCTAGCGTCACCGAACCTTAAGTGTGTAGACCCTACGGGTTCGGGAGACATGTAGACATGACCGAGACGACTCTCCGGTCAATAACCAACAGCGGGATCTGGATACCCATGTTGGCTCCCACATGCTCCACGATGATCTCATCGGATGAACCACGATGTCGAGGATTCAAGCAACCCCGTATACAATTCCCTTTGTCAATCGGTATGTTACTTGCCCGAGATTCGATCGTCGGTATCCCAATACCTCGTTCAATCTCGTTACCGGCAAGTCACTTTACTCGTACCGTAATGCATGATCCCGTGACCAGACACTTGGTCACTTTGAGCTCATTATGATGATGCATTACCGAGTGGGCCCAGTGATACCTCTCCGTCATACGGAGTGACAAATCCCAGTCTTGATCCGTGTCAACCCAACAGATACTTTTGGAGATACCCGTAGTCTACCTTTATGGTCACCCAGTTACGTTGTGACGTTTGGTATACCCAAAGCACTCCTACGGTATCCGGGAGTTACACGATCTCATGGTCTAAGGAAAAGATACTTGACATTGGAAAAAACTCTAGCAAACGAACTATACGATCTGTATGCTATGTTTAGGATTGGGTCTTGTCCATCACATCATTCTCCTAATGATGTGATCTCGTTATCAATGACATCCAATGTCCATAGTCAGGAAACCATGACTATCTGTCGATCAACGAGCTAGTCAACTAGAGGCTTACTAGGGACATGTTGGTGTCTGTTATTCACACATGTATTACGATTTCCGGTAACACAATTATAGCATGAATAAAGACAATTATCATGAACAAGGAAATATAATAATAATGCTTTTATTATTGCCTCTAGGGCATATTTCCAACAGTCTCCCACTTGCACTAGAGTCAATAATCTAGTTACATTGTGATGAATCGAACACCCATGGAATTCTGGTGTTGATCATGTTTTGCCCTAGGGAGAGGTTTAGTCAACGGATCTGCTACATTCAGGTCCGTATGTACTTTACAAATATCTATGTCTCCATCTTGAACATTTTCACGAATGGAGTTGAAGCGACGCTTGATGTGCCTTGTCTTCTTGTGAAACCTGGGCTCCTTGGCAAGTGCAATAGCTCCAGTGTTGTCACAGAAGAGTTTGATTGGCCCCGACGCATTGGGTATGACTCCGAGGTTGGTGATGAACTCCTTCACCCAAATTGCTTCATGTGCTGCCTTCGAGGCTGCCATGTACTCCGCTTCACATGTAGATCCCGCCACGACGCTCTGCTTGCAACTGCACCAGCTTACTGCCCCACCATTCAAAATATACACGTATCCGGTCTGTGACTTAGAGTCATCCAGATCTGTGTCGAAGCTGGCGTCGACGTAACCCTTTACGACAAGCTCTTTGTCACCTCCATAAACAAGAAACATTTCCTTAGTCCTTTTCAGGTACTTCAGGATATTCTTGACCGCTGTCTAGTGTTCCTTGTCGGGATTACTTTGGTACCTCCCTACCAAACTTACGGCAAGGTTTACATCAGGTCTGGTACACAGCATGGCATACATAATAGAACCTATGGCTGAGGCATAGGGGATGACACTCATCTCTTCTATATCTTCTGTTGTGGTCGGACATTGAGCTGAGCTCAATTCCATACCTTGTAACACAGGCAAGAACCCCTTCTTAGATTGATCCATATTGAACTTCTTCAATATCTTATCAAGGTATGTGCTTTGTGAAAGACCTATGAGGCGTCTTGATCTATCTCTATAGATCTTGATGCCTAATATATAAGCAGCTTCTCCAAGGTTCTTCATTGAAAAACTCTTATTCAAGTAGGCCTTGATGCTGTCCAAGAGTTCTATATCATTTCCCATCAAAAGTATGTCATCTACATATAATATGAGAAATGCTACAGACCTCCCACTCACTTTCTTGTAAACGCAGGCTTCTCCATAAGTCTGTGTAAACCCAAACGCTTTGATCATCTCATCAAAGCGAATGTTCCAACTCCGAGATGCTTGCACCAGCCCATAAATCGAGCGTTGGAGCTTGCACACCATGTCAGCATTCTTAGGATCGACAAAACCTTCCGGCTGCATCATATACAATTCTTCCTTAAGGAAACCATTAAGGAATCCCGTTTTGACGTCCATTTGTCATATCTCATAATCGTAGAATCCGACAATTGCTAACATGATTCGGACGGACTTTAGCTTCGCTACCGGTGAGAAAGTCTCATCGTAGTCAACCCCTTGAACTTGTCGAGAACCCTTTGTATGTGACATGTGGCCCCCCGGGGCAGGTGGCCCCACCCGGTGGACCCCCGGGACCCTACCGGTGGTCCCGGTACAATACCGGTGACCCCGAAACTTATCCCGATGGCCGAAACAGCACTTCCTATATATAATTCTTTACCTCCGGACCATTCCGAAACTCCTCGTGACGTCCGGGATCTCATCCGGGACTCCGAACAACATTCGGGTTACTGCATATACATATCCCTACAACCCTAGCGTCACCGAACCTTAAGTGTGTAGACCCTACGGGTTCGGGAGACATGTAGACATGACCGAGACGACTCTCCGGTCAATAACCAACAGCGGAATCTGGATACCCATGTTGGCTCTCACATGCTCCACGATGATCTCATCGGATGAACCACGATGTCGAGAATTCAAGCAACCCCGTATACAATTCCCTTTGTCAATCGGTATGTTACTTGCCCGAGATTCGATCGTCGGTATCCCAATACCTCGTTCAATCTCGTTACCGGCAAGTCACTTTACTCGTACCGTAATGCATGATCCCGTGACCAGACACTTGGTCACTTTGAGCTCATTATGATGATGCATTACCGAGTGGGCCCAGTGATACCTCTCCGTCATACGGAGTGACAAATCCCAGTCTTGATCCGTGTCAACCCAACAGATACTTTCGGAGATACCCGTAGTCTACCTTTATGGTCACCCAGTTACGTTGTGACGTTTGGTATACCCAAAGCACTCCTACGGTATCCGGGAGTTACACGATCTCATGGTCTAAGGAAAAGATACTTGACATTGGAAAAAACTCTAGCAAACGAACTATACGATCTTTATGCTATGTTTAGGATTGGGTCTTGTCCATCACATCATTGATGTGATCTCGTTATCAATGACAACCAATGTCCATAGTCAGGAAACCATGACTATCTGTCGATCAACGAGCTAGTCAACTAGAGGCTTACTAGGGACATGTTGGTGTCTGTTATTCACACATGTATTATGATTTCCGGTAACACAATTATAGCATGAATAAAGACAATTATCATGAACAAAGAAATATAATAATAATGCTTTTATTATTGCCTCTAGGGCATATTTCCAACACCTTTGTCGTCCCTGAGAACCGCTCTGGTTGTTCCCTTATAAGAAAGTAATGATCAAAAGAAGCATCAACATTAAGTTTCACAAAGCCCACGGGGGGCCGACTCCAACCTCCTCTCTTACTGGAAGCATTAGGAGAGGAAGCAATAACATAATTGGCTGTAAGAGCTTGAATCCCCATAGATATCTGTTTAGCATTTTTGAACTTTCTCCTTATGCACAAGTTTACGTCTTTCCCACCATATATGCTTTGTTTGCGGTGAAAAGACGGCAAAACAAAATCAGTACAGAGCAACGCACTGCTACTTGGTATGTTGTGCCGTATATGCGTGACCGCCGAATGCTACACCCTGAATGCAGCATCTGGCGCATACATATGCCTGGACCAGCCAGCACTGCATCGCGGTAGGCGACGACCACTTGATCAATCTTTTGTGTTCTAGCCCCCGGGACGCAGATCTGCCCATGGACATGGACGGACGTAGCGAGTTGGCGACACCAAATTTATAAGGTCTGCGGTCCTCCAGGGTTCTGGCCTCATCTGATCCTAGGCTCGTAGCGTATAATGCGCCCTACCTAGCTAATAAGTACAGTACGTACGTGGTAGTATGATGGATGCGCGGATGCGGTTTCCATTGGCTCATCGACCACAGCTCACCTGGGCATGCATGCACGCATGATTCCATCACTGGCCGGCCCAGGGCAACACTGTGGGTGAGTGCACCGTGTTGCAATCAGGTTGCCCCTGGCTAGATTACCCGGCCTAACATGTGCTGGTCAGTTGGTGCGTGCCCGCGGCCGGCACAATGGTCCAAACAGTACAGACTTGCACACCAATGGCTTAATTTTGTCAGGCAGACATAGATCGATAGGTAAGGGCATAGTACTGTGATACTTGTGTTGTGCTAGCTGGTGGTAACATGCCTGGTAGAACGAACCATGACTAGCCAGGGAAAAAAGGTGATCATCCTTTAAAAATCACAAGCTATATATACTCCTATGAACCTGCGTACGCATGCGTGCATGGCGACGAAATGAACAATCAAACAGGACAGACTGGCCATTAATTCATGTTAACCAACCACACGAGAGATTCTCAGCTACCGGGACGTCGATCGTATTCAATTCATCCATCCAATGCAGATGCCATATGTTAGATTCTCATTACTGCAGATGTTCTGGCGGCGAAGCAAGGCGAATCGTGGGCGTGATAAAACTGATAATTAAGCTGGGTGCACATAAACTTTTTTTAAACCTGCACGGCCGCATGCAGGCTGCAGAACGACAAAACGTTCATATTTGACAATGCAATGTACTCTGTTAGGCTAAATGATCCTGTTGGTAATCAAACATGCACGAAAGATTCGTCAGCTAAGCTATTGTGAGTTGATTAATGGGATGGCATATACATCGCTCCTTACCAACGGGAATAGTTTTAACACATGGGAGAATATGAATACTCTAGTCTAGATAACATAACAAAGTCCAGCAACTGACAACATTTCGAGGGCGACACTGCAGTCTTTCATTCATATTTGCAAGGTATTATGTTGTGTAAGATTAAGTTTTGGCTCAACTTCAAAATAAATAAATATATAATAGCGTATTATAGGATTCCCTGTAATTTCATATCTTCTATATCTAAATAGCTAGCCCCACTAACTATTTCTCTCAACATGAAAGCATGCCACATCATCCCACAACATGCATGAGAAAATGCCCCACCCTCACTATCATATTTCTCTACATGCAAGCATGCCACTTCATCATTAAACATGCATGGAAAAAAAGACTCATCTCAACATCCAAACATACATAAAAAGACTCATCTCAACATCCAAACATACATAAGAAATTTCATTCTATTATGCTATTTATAATTAATAAAAAAATACAAGTATATAGTAATCAAACATAATAAATTATATGTATTTTTAGTTTGAGCTTTTTATATTATTACTTCAAATAGTCATGTATCATGCAACGAATCACACTGAAATATTGCTATATATCCCCGCAACAACGTGTGGGGTATCATCTAGTTCTTGTAATGGTTTGTGTCTACTATTATTAAAGGGACATGGTGTTTGTACGTCATTAAATATGGTTTCGCCCCCTATGGTTTGGACTAATCTAAATCACATCAGTGCTTTTCTTTGTCTTTTTATCCCTGCTTCACTTTCCTTGTCCTACTGGAGATAATGGTATGCATTAACTCAATCAAATCTTACCAAAAGAATGGTCTTGCATTAACTCATCAAAAGCAAATCTTAACAAAATGTCAACCAAATTTAAACTTTCCCTATCTTCCCCCACCTATACCAAAATCAAATCCTACAAAAATCTCAACTAAATCAAACTTGCATTGTCTTCCCCTGCGCGCACTCAAATCAAATCAAATGTTACCAAAATATAGAATATGGTGTATTCCCCATTCGCAACCCACGGACAATTAGCAATTTTTATTTAGTATATGGCCTTACTTTCTAAAAAAAATGATAATTCATATTAGGATTAGGCTTCTAAAAAAATTGTTTACAATGGAGCTGCATGGGCTAAGGATACAATCTAGCGCCTAAAGCTGAAAAACTATATGTACGTGTAAAGTCAACGGCGCAAAAACGAAAATAGCGCCAGCACTGTAACTCGAACCCGCGTTTTCGTACTGATTGACCTTGCGTTCAAACGATTGCTACCTGGACGTTCTCATGGTCAAATTGCAGCGTGAATGTTAAAGACGTATACGACAGCCACCAAACTTAAACATTAATTCGCAAAAAATCCCAAAAACTACAGTCCATCATTTTGGGCTGTGCTCAAGAACAATACAAACTATGATTGATTTTTGTACCACCGAATTTCCCTAAAGTCAAATTGGCAATGAATTTTCTTTCTGTCTTGCACATCCTATTTTATACAGTAGAAATTCATCAATAGGATGCAGAGGCGTCCAGGTTTTTAACTGAAGGGTCGAACCGACGACCTCCTACAACTGAATTTTTCGAAATTATGAATATTTTTTCAAAATAAAAACATTTTCTTAATTTTCGTCATTTTTTTGTAAAATAGGAACATTTTCATGATCTGAACAAATTTTGGAAAAGGGGAACATTTCTTGAATTTGTTAACAAAGTTGTTTACATTTTTTCAAAATTCCAGATTTTTTTTGAATTTGTGAACAGAATTGAAAAACATGAACTATTATTGAATTTGTGGACAAATTTGGAAAGCTGGACCATTTTTTTCAATTCCCAAACATTTTTTGAATTTATTAACCAAACTTGAAAAATTGAGCAACATTGAATTTGTGAAAAAAGAATGCAAATTATTTTCAATTTTACGAAGAAATTTTCTAAGCACAAACATATTTTGATTTTTTTGAACAAAATTTGGAAACATGAACAATTTTTTAATTGTTCACTTTTGAATTTTTGATCAAAAGTGAACAAAATACTGAAAACATTCAATTTTTATCAAAAATACAAATTTTGAATATTGATCACACAATAATTATGAAAAAAAACCCTAATGTTCAATGAAACCACGAACACTTTTAAAAATTATGAACAAAATTTGGAAAGACTCAAATATTTCGAAAAATGCAAACAATTTTAGGAAACAAGAACATTGTTTAAACTACCCATAAAATTGAAAACACAAACATTGTTTAAATATTGCGAACATTTTTTGAAAACTCCAAACAAAATTTGAAATTTGTCAACAAATTTCAAACAAGAACATTTTGCAATCTCGTGAGATATTTTTGAAGACACAAACATTGTTCAAAATATTGTGAACAATTTTTGAAACTCCCGAACAAAATTTGAAATGTGTGAACAAAATTTTGAAACGGGAACATTTTACGAAACTCATGAACAAAAATTTCAAACACGAACATTTTTTGAAAATTAAGAACAAATTTGGAAATAGGAACATTTATTGAAACTCACGAACAGAAATTGAAAAAATGAACATTTTTCTTAAATATGCAAACAAATTTTGCAAAGTTGTGAAATTGAAAAAAAACATAAAGAAAAGAAACAGAAACTAAAAAAGAAAAGAAACAGAAAATAAAAAAGCGAAAAATTTAGAAATAAAAAACAATAGAAAGCCGAAAAAACCCAGAGAAAAACGATACAGGAAAAAACCAGGTTCAGGGAACCTTCTGGATGGTTCCCAAAACCGATTGGACGCACTATGTATAAGTGGTCCGGCCCATGTCTGTCGCTAGCTGCGCTGCTGTGTTCGATTGCTCGACAGTTCGCCGCAGCGAGCGGCGAATAGGATTTTCCAAGTCAACGAGTCAGCCTAACACACAGGGGAGCACGTCCTGGGTTGGCCCATCAACTGATTTTTCAACACTTTGTTTCCAATCAGTAGTTTTATTTTCCCCTAAAATATCAGTAGTTTTATTTTCCATTCGGAATTTTATGCCCAAATTATCCTTCTATTTTTCTTTTCAAGTACTGATTTTTATTTGTTTTCCCAGCCTTCCTTGTTTTGTCAGTATTCCATTTTTTATTTTTTTGGTCTCTATTTTTATCCTTTTATTTCCTATTGTCATTCTAATTTTTTCCATTTGGGTTTGTCCTTCTTGTTATTGATTTTTCATTTAATATAAGTATAATCATTTATAGATGAACATTTTTAGATATGCAGCGAACATATTAAAAATGATAACTTTTGAAAATAAATGATCTCTTTTGCAAAATACATGATGCTAATTTTGTATGCATGATTGCTAAAATTTTTAATACATGATGAGCATTTTTCATATACATAATGAAAATTCTTTAATAAAATGTTAAAAAATTACACAGGACGAATATTTTTCAAATACAAGGCGAACGTTTTTTAACTCATCACGAACATTTTTCAAATGCATGGTGGACATTTTTTAAATACAATGTGAATACTTTTCAATATACAATGAACATTTTTCCACATAAATTTTTCGATTTTTTTTGTAATTTTCTATTGTTAAACTTTTAACAACATTTTAAATAAATTAAATGGTAATAAACGTTATTTAGTCTACTTTTTCTGGTTTTCCTTGTTTTTTGTCAATATCTATCTTCTAAGTTTTTATTTATCATTTAGTTTTCCTCTCTATTCTCCCCTTTTTACTACTCATTTTTATCATTTCCCATTTGTTTTTTCTTTCATGTTTTATTTTTATTTTCTATAAATATAATATTTTATACATGAACAATGCTAAATACATAGTGAATTTTTTCAAATATGATTAAAAATAAAATACATGATATATTGTTTTCCAATAGCTAAATTTTGTCAGGCAGACATAGATCGATAGGTATGGCCATAGTACAGTGATACTTGTGCTAGCTGGTAGTAACATGCCTAGTAGAACCATGATTAGCCAGGGGGGGAAAGGTGATACTTGTGCTAGCTGGTAGTAGCAAGAGGGAGCCGCGCAAGGTCCCGTTGATACGATGGCCTGGGTGGAGGGCACAACGGTGCGTCCACCGGAAGCCTGAGGCGGAGGTGAGCATTAGCTCAGCATCCATGGCGTTGATCTGCGGCAGAAAACAGAGAGACGAGAGAGAGGGCAACAAGCGTGACTAGAAGCGCAAAGAGGAATGGATGGAGGCGGAGCTGCGCAGGCTAGGGCGCCTGTCGCGGGTAGCAGATCAGCGGCGGTGCTGGAGGGTGGCTCGGAACAGATGGAAAGAATAAGGAACGGGAAGGGAGATGAATTCGTGAGTGCCCTTTTGCTTGGGCCATATTTGTACATGAAGAGAGTGCATGTTATATGTGTACATGAAGTGCTTTGTTTGGGCCAAGCACAAATAATGGAAAACACACGGAGTAACTCTTCCCAACGAAACAACAAACTTTATAAAAAAGAATAACATGGTAAAACTAGTTTTAAAGATGTACACAATATTATATATGTATAAAAACTCTTTAGAAACTGGTCAAAATTCCCAAAACATGTTACAAATTTTCCGACAAAAAATGCATCCAGAAGTGTTCACAAAATGTAATCCACATTAAAAAAATCTCCTTCAAAAAAATACAATTTTAATAAAACATTCAATTCTCTAAAAATAAATAAAAGTTTGTGCTTTTCCAAAAGCAACAAATAAAAATGATTCATAGACTATTCCATGAACCACTACTCTTGATTCATAGACTATTCATGTTATTGGAGCGTAATGGCACATGAATCATGTCTTGCGAGTTTCTACGCCCATTGCAACGCACGGGCATTTGTACTAGTACTAAGTTACTCTCTCTGTAAATAAATATAAGAGCATTTAGATAACTGTTTTAGTGATCTAAACACTCTTATATTTCTTTTCGGAGGGAGTACATAGGTAAGTGCCCATGTGTTGCATAGGGGCATACATATTCTGTTGGCTCAACACTAATTATGGCTAACACATACATGTATGATCCTCATGCACATCAGATGACATTGTCATATTTTCTACCGCTAGCATTAGATGATATTGTGGGCCTTTCTATTGCTAAAATCAGTTTTCTTCTTCCTCCTTCTACCTCCTTGACCCACTATCTATGGCATACAAATCTAAGCGTACAACCTTTGTCAATGGTGTGGCCAGCTCACAATCCCCCTTTCGACCCCATCGCACAGTTTTTTATATTTCACATTGTTCGCATCTTTTTTTGGAATTATTTGGGTTGCTTATCACATGTGTTCACATTGTTCGCATCTTAGTACTACTTCCCGTCCTGGTTTATTAGCCCCATTTGTATTATGTGTCAAATTTTGACCTTAAATTTATTTAACAAAATGTTAATGCATGTCAAAAAAATAATATAGTTGGAAACTATGTTCAAATACGAATCCAATGATATATTTTTTAATGACATGCATTAATATTTTGTTAGTTAAATCTATAGTTCAAGTTTGGCACAAAATTCAAAGGGAACTTATAAATCAGGACGAAGGTAGTAAGTCTCTCTCCCTCTAATAAAAGTGCAAGTGTAACCATAGGAAGAAATTTCCTTGCTCATCATTGTTAGCAGACAAATACTTAAAAATCAAGAAGGCTAAAGAGGCTTAATAATATATACTACCTCTGATCCAAAATAATAGTAGCGGTTTTGAACTAAGGTTCCCTCTGATCCATAATAAGTGTCGCCGTTTTGAACTTAATATTAGTTCAACCTTAGTTCAAAACTGCGACACTTATTTTGGAGTGGAGGGAGTAGAAAATAGCACAAGGGCAAGAAAATTCTTTTCTCCCGTGACTAATGCAAATTAAGTAGATCTTAGCGCAAGGGCAATAAATATAGAATACATATCAAACACAAGATAGTATGCCCGAATATAGGAATAGCAAGCACACAATGTTGTAATCATGAATTGCATCGATAAATGAAATGCCTAATCCATGCTACAGTCTGCTAATGCACAATTATGCCGGCATGAAACTATTGCTCCGATAAGTTGAATCGTATGAATATGTGTAAACCGAATTGTATAAACAGACATTTATTATGCTACTTTTTTTTTCATTCTGACACTTTTTTGTCCAATAAGTTAGCTTAGGGAAAGAAGAGTACACCACTGCAAATGCACGAAAACATTCATTTATTGTGACCGTTTTTCTTCAAAACCATATGCAGCTAGCTCAAAAGTGAAGCACATGTGAGTTATGCATGTACTGTTGGGGAACGTAACAATAATTTAAAATTTTTCTACGTGTCACCAAGATCAATCTAGGAGATACTAGCAACGAGAGAGAGGGAGTGCATCTTCATACCCTTGAAGATCGCTAAGCGAAAGCGTTATAAGAACGCGGTTGGTGGAGTCGTACACGCAGCTATTCAGATCACGGTCGATTCCAATCTAAACGCCGGACAACAGCGCCTCCGTGTTCAACACACGTACAACCCGAGGACTCCTCCTTCTTGATCCAGCACTACTAGGAAAAGGCCTACTAATGGCGCACCTAATTTGGCCATTAATGGCGCATTAGCGATGCGCCATTAGTGCCACGCCATTAGTATATTTTACTAATGGCGCACCACTGCTGCGCCATTAGTATCTGGTATACTACTAATGGCGCACTGTTTAATGATGCGCCATTAGTATCCTTTGGCATACTAATGGCGCACTATGATGTGATGCGCCATTAGTATGAATATTAGGTTTTTTTTATTTTCTCTTTTTTGCACAGGTTACAAAATGTATAATTGGACAAAATATAGACAGCACACATCAACAACAGATTCATCGAATAAAATAGAAGATTAGTCTCTGAATACAATTCATTATTTTAGTCTCCGAATACAATTCATCATATTAGTCTCCGAATTGAAAAGACCGAACAAAGATAGAACATTATATTACAAGTCTCGAGACCGCGAGTTTGTCTTCACATTACAAGTCGATATCGATCATCTAAACTACCATCACATAGAAGAGAGCTGCGGTCATCACGATGAGCATCATCACAATGAAACTCGTCTTCATCCGGTTCCTCCAACGGTCCCTCCCCTCTCCCGCTAGATAGCGGGCGTATCTAGATTCGGCCTCGGCCCTAGTGGTGTACCCTTTGTAACTGTTACCGCTGAATCGGTGAACCTGTCTCCGACACTCCTCCCAGTCATTGTAGACTCCGGGAACCTTACCCTTGTACACGACATACCACGGCATCGCTATGCAGTAGCCAAACGAAACGTTAGTACCAATTCACAGACAATACATAAGCAACATATAAGTATGCAACAGAACAATCGGAAGAGAAAAGCAAAACATTAATAGCATCGATTACATCTAAGTTGAACGATTCTCGAAACCAAAGAGACATACTACAAGTTCATTAAAGTTTAATTACAACATGAGCCAATGGATGTTTCAGAACTAGACACAGCATCACTGTTTTCGACTCGACTCAAGGGACCGAAGCGTGGATGAAGCCGCCGTCTATCGTGGGAGTCATGAAACAACGGGCGTTGTCAGCCTGCATTTGTAGGATTGTGTCGATGTCACTGTTGGACGGTTGATTTCTGAGGTAGAACTGCCCCGAGGTATGAAGGACATCTTGATGGATGATTTCCGCAAACTCTGACTGGATGCGAAAGAATTCTTGTCTGATGTCCGCGTCCTGGATTGCCGACACGCTCGCGGCCCAATCTTTGAGTCTACTCGGTAGCAGAAGTTGATGATGGTCCCGTACGATCGCCCGCATGTGATGGATGGCGTAGTAGGCACCCTTCTGACCGCCAGTTTGCTGCTTGACGCAGCAGAACGTCGTATTGTGGGAGAACACGTGCTTGCCGTACTTACGAATAGGCCTGGTGAAGGTGCCTCCAGATTTGACGTAGCCGGGGAGAACATCATCAAGAACCTTCATGACATTTGTGTAGTCTACGTTCGACTGACGGTCCGGGTCGAAATATGTGGCCATGAAATATTTGGGGCTTAGGAGGATGAGCGTGCAACGTGTGTCACTGCAGAAAACACGGAATGTTAAAAGAAAAACGATCAAAATCTAAGAATTCATATGTTACGGGGCGGTTGAGGGGAGGACTTACTCGGGAAAGTAAGGCACGAGGAAGTTATCCTTATCTTGGTTTGCCAGAATGACGCCTTCGAGGTAAGAACTCGCGACTTGCCGGTCCCCAGCGCTGCCCAAGATCTTGGCACGCATGTAGAAGGGGTCGACTATCACGATGTCCGGGGTCTTGTCGCGAATGATCTGCATCTCCATACTCAGCGAAAATAGCCGAACGAAGGTGTAGTGCAGCGGATGAAGGTTCAACATAGCGTGGATGTCATCAAACCGCAGGACGATCGTACCCCCGATGGAGTTATCCACAAAGCCCTTGCCCTCTGGCACCTTGGCCGCGAAAACCGAGTATGCCACATCCTTCTCTCCGAGACGCCGCTTCTCCAAAGAAAAAACACTATCATGCAGACTCCGCATAGCACCGGTTGCAGCATCGAGCATATTTCTCGGTAGCATCGGCCTACCCACCACATGCACCCTCCTCGAGATATCCTCAGGTGCAGGTGGCCCGTCCTGAGCACGGATCGTACTCGGTGCCGGCTGGCCCGCACCCTTATTAGTCTTTCTTTTGCGTGCCTTCTTCTTCTCCTGTAATGGGACCGAGTTCTGCTCACAGACCGCTTTCTTGAGTGTGTTGGGGCTGATAATATTTCGCACCTCGCCTATCTGAGGCTCGGTGAAGTCGGCAGCTGGAGGCGTCTCCTGAGAGCTGAACGCTCGACGACGCCTGTTGCAACTTGGCTTGTCCGCGGTACCAGCTAGATCGCGCACGTCTTTTGTTGGGTTGGGTTCTTGAGAAGGAGGCCCCATGAAGTCGCCACCGTACCCATGATCGGCAAAGTACTGATCGACGTTGGCAAATGTATCGTCGTCGTCGTCGTTCTGATCCTGTGCCATATGCATGTTTGGATCCAGTGGCATAGGGATGTCCGGCACCGTTGCGGCGGTCTTTCCATGGGGCCGACTTGGCGCCGGCACGACTGGAGGTGTTGTCTTTGGGGTGGTGTCCCCCGCCCCCAAACGAATCTGGCTCTTCGGCCAAAGCAGGGGCCAGCTCAGGCAGGCGCTGAGGGTCATCACGTCATCATCGTCGGCCCCGACGGGTCGAATCGGAGGTAACAACTCGTCGCAGCCTGGCAGCACCCGAACCAGTTGAACCCTAAACAAGTTGGGTGGCATCTAGGTACCGTGGAACAAGGGGTTGCCCGGTTGAACGATTTTGCCCTTGGCGACATCGACCAACTCGTTGTTCACGAAGTGCGGGAGAGTGCACGGAACGTCGGCGGCGCCCTGCGAAAACATGTAGGGCGTCAGGGATGCCCAGTCAAAGGCAAGGAGATGAAGTCCTCGGACGAGAGAGGCTTAATTAGTTACCGTGATGATGGCGTCGAGCTCGGCTAATGTCGAGGCACCGCCAACGGCGGGCGTGCAGTTGACGGAGGGGTCGCTTGCTGCAGAGGTGCCGGCCGGCGTACACCCGGGGTGCATTAAGCTCTCGTGACGGCGTCGGAGACACCAATGCCGCCTCCGCCAGAGACACCAATGGCCCCACCATCACGTTCTGCGAGTTGCTGGCCATGAAGCTAGGAATCGGGGGCGGCCCCTGTTGGCCACCCGCAATCCACGCACTAATCCCCTGGATCAAGGTAGGCACAATGGCGGTGATCGTCCTTCCGAGTTGTTGTTCCACCTGCCCTTGGACCATCTCCGGAATCCGCGCCACCTGTGCCCTGAGTTCTTGAACCTCGCGCGCCTGGCTTTCCGAGCTGGTCTTTTTCTCCTTTCGCCCACCAGTGTTATAGTATGACGATCATTTTGTCGACAAGCCTTTGCCGGCCACACGACCAGCTGACGTCGGCTTACTGAGCTTATCCTTGTTCTTCATTACATTCAACGCCCTATTTAGAGTGGTGTCCCAAGGGTTGCTCTTAGTCGACCCCGCGCTACTGCTTTCAGTCGCCTACGGAAGGAATGTGAACCATTTAGAAATTTGGCTTCATTAATTAGAATGCAACCATATGAAGCTAATTACGCGGGGGTGTATTCCTTACCAGAACAAGCTCAAGCTCCCTGGTCTTCGGATCCGTGGTAAGCTCCTTTGTTTTCGGGTCCTTCTTGTATCGGGCCCTGACAAAGTTCCTGGTCTGCTTGTCACCGTATTTATCGAAGAGGGGCGGTAGGCCTTGCTCGGCACGGTCCACCTCCTCCTTGTCCCATATAGGCTCTGCCACTCTGTAACCGCCGGGACCGAGTGTGTGTTCCCCTAAGTTCAGCTCCCACATTTCTTTCCCCCACTTACTTGATTCGGAGCTTGCAGTGCTCGACCAATTGATCTTGAAGTCGTTGTAGTCATCTTCGGTGATCGAAGGATTTTTCTCCTTGATCTTCTCATAACTCTCACCTTTCTCGATCATTTTCTTCACATTGCTTTTCCAAGTAGACAGGGCCGTGCTCATCTTCGTGAGGGCAACATTGTTCACTTTATTCCCTTTGAGGCTTGTGTTTTCAAATTCAGCGGGGAACTTGTATCGTTCGTGCAGCTTCGTGAAGAGGAGGTTGCGCAAATTCCCTCGGTCAGGATGCCTGAGGTTCTCGGTGTTGATCGAGACGGTGCTCCGGAGAATGCACCCGAGCTGAAGCGAGTACCCCTTGACTATTCGTTCGGGCGCCGTTGGATTCCCGTTGGAGTCCACTTCAGTAACTTCCTCCTTGAGGGTGCGGAGCATGGTCGGGCGCCAGTCCTTTCGTTGCCTCTTCGGTTGGCTGCCATCTGTGCGTGCGTCGCCATCATCAGTGGTGGCATCCTCGGCGGCACCATCAGTGGTGGCATCAGTGGGGTCATCCTCGGCGGTACCATCAGTGGTCTCAGGATCGGTGGGGAAGGCGGCGGCCTCATACAAGTGAGGTTGTTCCTCCATCTCCTGGGACAGCTCCCAGAATGCCTTGACGCCGGAACCCCCGGCCTCATCGTTGTTGGCCATGTTCTCTCTAAATAGGAACAAAGTTTGGTCAAAAAGTTGGTTATTGTCAAGGAACAAGATCTCTAAGTTGACCAAATAACCTAATTCTCGAGGAATGTCGCCAAAAAGTTGGTTATTGTCAAGGAACAATTGAGAGATGTTTGTGATATTGCCTAGGTGTTTTGGGATAGAACCTGTTAGTGTGTTGTTGCTAAGGTCCAAGTCCACGTTCTCAGGGTAACCTAGTTCTTGAGGGGTGTGTCTAGAAAGTTGGTTGCTGCAAAGATACAAGGTTGTGAGTTTGGTCAAATTGCCTATGATGTTTGTGATATTGCCTTGGATCTTGAAGGCACTGTTGCATGATGCCTTCCTAACCCCCTTCTTCTTGTCTCCTCTCACTATCTCTCTCACACACATGGCAAGCAAGGGTGTCTGAGTGTGTGAAAAAAATACTAAACTAATCCAACCACTAAAGCAAATTAATTTTTATTTCGGTTGAGAATCGGGTGTCTGAGTGCTCCATTTCTCAACCGAAACGGAAATTAATCAACGTTTTAGGAGAAAGGGGTTATTTTAGAAGATCAAAAAGTAGCAGCAGCATCACTTGACAAAATCACAACTAGCAGCAGCAACTCGCAGATAGCAGCAGCATCATCACTTGACAAGTTTCAGACCACATAAATAGCACAAGTGACATGAAAATTCACTTGTAGTGTACTGATAGCACAAGTGACATGAAAATTCCTTTTACTGTCAAAAAACTACTAATAGCACAAGTGACATGAAAATTCAGGAGTAGGAGATCACAAAGGCCATGTCATGCTTGGCAATATTTGTTTACTGAAACTAAATGAACATTTTACTGTCAATAAAAATGCGTGTGGAGGACCAATGGCGCCCTCTTGCTACACATTGTCCCCAGATGTATCGTGGATTCAGGGGCTACAGCCTAACCCTGTTAAAATGTTTTATTGCTGAAGTTATTATCTGGTCTTAGTAGTACATCTTATAGTAAACAGGAGATGGCACCATCATTGTGATTTTGAGTGAAATGCACTTGCAACCTAACTGGAGATGGTACCATCCAGGCGAGCAATGGCACGGCAAGCACGCGACGAGCAGCGGCAGATAGCAAATGTAGTTGTAGCCGGTGTTCTCGCACTCTCTCGTCGCTCTGAAACTGCAGCGTTTTCTTCTCTGCTACTTATTTGTTGTTACAGCAACACATTCTTCCTAGCCTACCGGCCACGTTTGATCTAATGGCCGCACCATTCCATGGGAGCCAACACTTGCACACTAGCTACTACATGCAGAAAACAAAGACTACGAGCACGTACAAGAATGACTCCTTGTACATTTTTATTCGGACGAAACTGAAAAAAAATTGACACTTGGGTTAACTGAAGAAGGAAGCGGCACGATTCAATGTCTAACAGCAGCGGCTGTGGCACTGGCAGTAGCGACGGGAGCAACAGGGGCCACGGCAGTGGCGGCTACAGGCGCGCGCAGCAGCAGCTGTTGCAAGGCAGCGGGCGGGGCGCGGCCGTGGGCAGGTGCACACGCGCGAGGGGGCAAACTGGGGCGGCCAGAGACGCGGGGAAAAAGCAGGGCCACGACGAGCTCGTGGCCATGGCGGACGATGGCTTCGGCCTCGAACAGAGCGACGAATACGACGGCGGTTCCGCACGGGAAGGAGAAGGGAATGGTCGAGTGCCTCACCGAGGAGGCACACGATGGCCCATTGGTGGCTTAGGAGCAGCAGAACAGCGACAATCGTCGCGGACGCGCCGGTGACTGTAGGTTGAAGACGATGACGAATCCGGCAATGTAGGGGCTCCCACCAAGGATGTCGGGGCGGCGGGGCGGGGTCGGGGCGGCGGGGCAGTGTCGAGGCGGCGTCGGGGCGGCGGGGCAGCGGCGTCGGGAGAGGAGAGGGGAAGGGGATCGAGGGCGAGGGCGAGGGAGAGAGAGGGGATAGGGAGGGGCCGGGCACAATACTAATGGTGCACCACCCCTCGGTGCGCCATAAGTACATCCATACTAATGGCGCACCTCACCGTGGTGCGCCATTAGTATTTTTTTTCTTATAGCAATGGCACAATACTAATGGCGCACCACCCCCCGGTGCGCCATAAGTACATCCATACTAATGGCGCACCTCACCGTGGTGCGCCATTAGTATTTTTTTATAAGACAGTAATAATTTTTTAAACTAGTTTAAATCATAACAGTAATATTTTTTTATAAGACAGCAACAGTAATATTTTTTTATAAGACAGTAATGATTTTTTAAAAAATATAATCAAACAGTAATGCCGGTGGAGCGGGGGAGGGTGCGCGGGGTCGGCGGCGGCGGTTGAGTAGGGGAGGGGTGCGGGGGGTCAGCGGCGGCGGTTGAGTAGGGGAATCGAGGGTGCGGGTGGTCGGCGGCGGCGGTTGAGTAGGGGAATCGAGGGTGCGGGGGGTCGGCGGCGGCGGCCGGTGGACCGGGGGGTGCTCGGCGGCGAGGGGGGCCGGATCTGGCGAGGTGGGATAGCGATCGAGATGGAGGGGGGGTCGAGATCGAGTGTCCATGAAATTTAAAAATATTCATGATAGTTCAAAAAGTGCCCATGAAATACAATCGAGAAATGAAGGCTACGATTTAAATACAATCGATCTTAGCTAGCTATCTGTTCACAATCTTTTTGCCCTTCTTTTTCGCAAATGGAGTTCTTCTGTGGAACGGACGTCCTTTAGGTAGGGTGGTCCTGCTTCTTCTTGTGGTGTATGCTGCTACTTCATCATTGTCGTCATGTTCGATCCTCGGGTCGCCATACTTGTCGAAGTCTTGCTCATTGGCTACTCCATCCATTCCGATGATCTTCCTTTTGCCTCTCCTCACGACAACACGACTGGGCTTTGACGGTTCGGTAATGAAGAAGCATTGGTCCACTTGGGAAGCCAGTACCCATGGCTCATTTTTCGCGGTGATGTTTGCGCCCGCGGTCTTGGATTTGGCTTCGGGTATAACCATGGTGGTGAAATACCGGTCTTCTTTTAGGACGCTCTTGGCCCATCTGACACGGAACATCGGGAACTTCTCTCCAGCGTAGCTCAGCTCCCAGATCTCCTCGATCCTTCCGTAGTATCTGTCCTTGTCGTTACCGGTGTAGGATTCCATCATTACCCCGGAGTTCTGATAACCATCGCTCTTCATGTCCTTGGCCTCGGTGTAGAATGTGTAGCTGTTGATATCGTACGCCTCATAGGTCATCAGGTTGTGCTCGGCGCCCTGTGACAAGGCGAATATGAGTTGTTCTTCCGCGGAAGAATCCTCATGTAAAGGGTACGACAGAAGCTTCTGCTTGAACCAACGCGTGAAACATGAGTTGTGCTCTTTGAGTATATCTCCGTCCGTCCTCTGTTGGCCTCGGTCATTGTACGTCTTCTTAATAAAGGTTTTGTGCTCTACCACCCAAGGATCGACCACATCTATGTGTTGTAGCGCGACTAGGTTTGCTCTTTCAAAGTCGGCGAGTCGACCCTCGAAGTCGACATGCATTTCGCGACGACCCTCACGGTGACCCCATCCAGCGAGCCTGCCGAGCTGCCTGTTGACGGGCAGACCAATGGGGTTCTCGATGCCTAGATAATTCATGCAGTAGGAGATGCACTCTTCGGTCAGAAAGCCCCTGGCTATGCTTCCCTCTGGACGTGACATGTTGTGAATGTATCCTTTGATGACACCATTCATCCTTTCGAACGGCATCATGCTGTGCAGGAACATCGGCCCGAGTTGGATGATATCGTCCATGATATGGACCAGCAGATGCACCATAACGTCGAAGAATGCGGGCGGGAAGTACATCTCAAGCTCGCATAGTATCACCACGATCTCTTCCTGTAGCCTTCTGAGTTGCCTCACGCCAACAGACTTCCGAGAGATGACGTCGAAAAAGTTGCATAGGCCAAATAGGGTTTCACGGACGTGCGCGTCCATGATCCCACGGATTGCAACTGGAAGTATCTGCGTCATTAGCACGTGACAGTCGTGAGACTTGCTGAACTTCTGCTTCGCTGGGTCTAGGTATCTACTTATCTTCCCCGCGTAACCGTAAGGAAGTTTTACTCCTACGAGGCAGGTGAAAAACTGCTCGATCTCCTCCTGACTTAGAGTGAAGCACGCGGGAGGGTAGTCATTTCCGGTCTTCTTGGCCTTCTTGCCTTTGCGACGACTTTCCGTGTCCTACTTCGCCTCATCATCATCATCATCATCATCATCATCATCATGATCATCATATATAGTGTGAAGCTCCTGCCTGATGCCCATTGATTTCAAGTCCGCCCTTGCTTTCGGCCCATCTTTGGTCCTCTCTGGCATGTTGAGCAGGGTACCAAGCAGACTCTCGCACACGTTCTTCGTGATATGCATGACATCAAGGCTGTGAGGCACACGGTGGATCTTCCAGTACGGCAAGTCCCAGAAAACAGACCTCGTTTTCCATACCTTCAGCAGCGGCTCTGGCGCCTTTCGCTTCTTTCCCGGCTCTGGCGCCTTTTGCTTCTTTCCCGGCAGTGGGCAGTCTTTCCAATTTTTCAACAGCTCGTCTATTTCCTCGCCGCTCCTCGTACGCGGGCGTCCTCGGGGTTCGGTTTCACCATCGAACAGATCCTTGCGTTTTCTCCACGGGTCATCGTCGCGAAGCCACCTTCGATGTCCCATGAACACGGTTTTCGAAGACCCGGGATCTCTATCTAGCTGGCGATACGTTGTGTCATCCATGCACCTAACGCATCCAAAAAATCCGTGGACCACCTGCCCTGTGATATATCCGTAACCGAGATAGTCGTGCACCATCGTGAGCAGCGCGGCTCTCATAGGGAAATATTCTTTCTCTGCGGCGTCCCACGTATTGGCTGGCGTTTTCCACAGTGTGTCAAGCTCCTCTTTTAGCAGCCCCAGATACAGATTGATGTCGTTCCCTGGTTGTTTCGGTCCTTCAATTAGCATACTCATGTGAATGTACTTCCTCTTATTGCACAACTAGGGGGGAAGGTTGTACATCCACACAAACACAGGCCAGGTGCTATGTGTGCTTCTCTGGCTGCCAAACGGATTGACTCCATCGGTGCTCGCGCCCAGCACGATGTTCCTTGGATCGTTCCCAAATTCTGGATCTTCGAAGTTCAACGCTTGCCACTGGCTCGCATCCTTAGGGTGACTCAGCATCTTGTCTTTTTTATCTATCTCCGGATCATTTGCGTCATCTTCTCGCTTCTTCTCCTCCCTATCCGCGTGCCAACGCAGGAGCTTTGCTACCTTAGGGTCCGCGAAATACCGCTGCAGACAAGGAGTGATCGGAAAGTACCACACCACTTTTCGAGGAGCTTTCTTCCTCTTCTTGTATCGAGTGACGCCGCACACCGGACATATGGTAGACTCCGCGTGCTCGTCCCGATAAATGATGCAATTGTTCATGCACACATGGTATTTCACGTGCGGTAAATCCAGAGGACACACGATTTTCTTCGCCTCCTCCAAACTGGTCGGGCACTTGTTCCCCTTGGGAAGACGTTCGTGCCAGAATGACATGTTCTTGTCGAAGCATGCGTCGGTCATTTTGTGTTTTACCTTCATCTCCAGAGCCATGAGCGTTACTTTCAGGCGGGTATCCTCGGGCCTGCATCCTTCATACAATGGAGTGACCACGTCTAACTCAAGTTGATCCATCTTGGCTTTCTCTCGGGCGGCAGCTCTTGCGTTATCCGTCTGCTTGAGAAGCAGCTCTTGAATATGAGGGTCCTGCACCCAGCCCATCGATGGTCCAGCATCGTCTGCTCCGCCGGCATCATCATCTTCATGATCATGCCCGTCGTCTGCTCCGGCATCTTCCTCATCATCATGTCCCGCATCTTCTACATGATGACTATGTACAGCATCACCGTCGTGATCATCTCCTGGGGATTCTTCGTCTTCTCACCCGGCCGAGCCGCGGTGGTTGTCTTGCTGCCCTTCCTCATTTCTTGCCCGGCCCCCATGGACGACTTCGTAGTCATCTTCATCACCTTGCCACCGATAGCCATCCATGAAACCACGCAAGAGCAGGTGGTCCCGCACCTGCCCGGATTCCCGGTCCGCAATAAGGCTCTTCAGCTTGCATCTTCGACACGGACATCTTATCTCCGTCTCGTTCTTTTGAAGCATCTCGGCCTTCGCGGACCTCAAAAACCTATTCACGATGCCTTCGGTCATCATGCGGACCATGGTCGCCTGCGGGGTAGAGCAAAATGATATTTTAGAACCAAGAAAAAATTTGGCATGACTTTCCCTAAAAATAGGACCAAAAAGAATGCTTAATGCCAAAATTCTCGCTGAAACGGAAATGAATCAACATTCCGGCAAAATATTGGCAACTACCGCATTTCAAATACCGGTACACCTCCAAACACAAACACATATGCAACACCACAAACATATGCAACACCACGAACATACATAGATCTAGCTAGGCCATAAAAAGTGCATGTGCACATTGTTGTAGGGAGAACAACATAAATATAGCTTCCCCCATTACTTACCTATCAAAACAAGGTAATTTAACCACTTAAATTGAATGAATCTATGGTGGAAATGAGGTGAAAAAGAGGAGGCACCCGAGACAAGGAGGAGGTGGAGAGAATGAAGTGGGGAGAAAGTGAGTGTGGGCAGGAGAGGCTCCCCAAAATATCTTGTTGCTGCCCACTTACTAATGGCGCACCAACTCGAAATGTGCCATTAGTAGTCCAGGTTACTAATGGCGCACCATCTGGTGGTGCGCCATTAGTAGTTTTGCAAAAAAAAATACTAATAGCGCACTGTCCCACAGTGCGCCATTACTAGTTTGAACTAGTAATGGCGCACGGTGGAACAATGCGCCATTAGTAGTTTTGCAAAAAAAGGAATAAAAAATATAATAAAAAACAACATTAGTGGCGCACTTTCCGACAGGTGCGCCATTACTAGTTACAACTAGTAATGGCGCACTTTGTCTGGATGCGCCATCAGTATGTTTGGACAGGCGCACTAGTTCAAAAAAAATTCGATACTAATGGCGCACCCTGTGCCAGGTGCGCCATTAGTAGTTTCAACTTTAATGGCGTATCAGAAGGTGGTGCGCCATTAGTATATACTAATGGCGCACCGCTTGTCAGGTGCGCCATTAGTGTTAATCCCATCTATAGCCCTTTTTCTAGTAGTACAGCAAGGGGAGGGGAGAAGTTGAGGGAGAACTCCGACAACACGACGGCGTGGTGGTGATAGAGCTCGTGGTTCTCCGGCAGGGCTTCGCCAAGCACTACGGAGGAGGAGGAGGAGGAGGTGTAGGATAGGGGGGAGGGTCTCGTTCTTCTGGCAGCCCTCCCACCCCCACTATTTATAGAAGAAGGGGAGAGAGGGACGGCCCCTTCAGATCCCATCTAGGGGAGGGGTGGCGGCCAGGGAGGGAACCCTAGATGGATTTTGGGCGCCCCCACCCCTAGGAGACTTGCCCCCCAAGCCAGGAGGGGAGGCTGCCCTAGGGGAGGCGCCCCCACCTCTCCTGGTTACGTGAGATGGGGTGGGAGGGGCGCACAGCCCCTTAGCGGGCTGGTGTGCCCCTTCCCCTTGGCCCATAAGGCCCCCCAACACTTGTTGGGGCCTCCGAAACCACTTTCGGACACGCTGGTCGTCACCCGATACCCCCGGAACAATTTCGGACTCCAATACCCTTTGTCCAATATATCGATCTTCACCTCCGGACCATTCCGAAACTCCTCGTCACGTCCAGAATCTCATCTGGGACTCCGAACAACCTTCAGTAACCACATACTATTTCCCATAACAACTCTAGCGTCACCGAACCTTAAGTGTGTAGACCCTACGGGTTCGGGAACCATGCAGACATGACCGAGACATCTCTCCGGCCAATAACCAATAGCGGGATCTGGATACCCATATTGGCTCCCACATGTTCCACGATGATCTCATCGGATGAACCACGATGTCGGGGATTCAATCAATCCCGTATACAATTCCCTTTGTCAATCGGTATGTTACTTGCCTGAGATTCGATCGTCGGTATCCCAATACCTCGTTCAATCTCGTTACCGGCAAGTCACTTTACTCGTTCCATAACGCATGCTCCCGTGGCTAACTCATTAGTCACATTGAGCTTATTATGATGATGCATTACCGAGTGGGCCCAGAGATACCTCTCCGTCATACGGAGTGACAAATCCCAGTCTCGATTCGTGCCAACCCAACAGACACTTTCGGAGATACCTGTAGTGCACCTTTATAGCCACCCAGTTACGTTGTGACGTTTGGTACACCCAAAGCATTCCTATGGTATCCGGGAGTTGCACAATCTCATGGTCTAAGGAAATGATACTTGACATTAGAAAAGCTCTTAGCAAATGAACTACACGATCTTGTGCTATGCTTAGGATTGGGTCTTGTCCATCACATCATTCTCCTAACGATGTGATCCCGTTATCAATGACATCCAATGTCCATGATTAGGAAACCATAACCATCTATTGATCAACAAGCTAGTCAACTAGAGGCTTACTAGGGACATGTTGTGGTCTATGTATTCACACATGTATTACGGTTTCTAGTTAATACAATTATAGTATGAACAATAGACAATTATCATGAACACGGAAATACAATAATAACCATTTTATTATTGCCTCTAGGGCATATTTCCAACATGTACACACAACATGATGAAGTATACTGCATCATGTGCTCTATATCGTTTCATATGAGCCCTCTAGCCAGCAGTAACCAATCCACCTAGCATAATTGCAACTAAAATTTTAGATAAATAGTCACAAACCATATATCAAATTCAGTATAGTGCCATGCTAGTGTGATAAACAGTACACACATGTAGTTTAACGTATTACTCCCCCCGTCCCAAAATAAGTGTCTCACTACAGAATTGGAGGCTGCCAAGAGAGCAGGTGCTTCAGGTTAATTAACTGCACGGACATGTTACGGCCTACCATGAAAAGAAAGGAGGATTACTCAAGGAATAAACTGTGCAAATGCTTCCCAACTCAGGCAAAGGCCACGCCCACGTTGCGCGCTTGCTGTTATGTCCGCGTCTGCATCACCGTAGAAGTGGCACCGCCATCCTCCATCGCCACCCAGCCCAACGCGCCGTGGCCCTCGCACGGGCCCTCATCGTCCTCGCAACAGCTAGTACTTGATCTCCAGTCCACACCCACCATCGTCTCCATCACGTCTCCTGCTGCTGGTTTCTCCGTGCCCACGTGCTAATGACGTCGATGTCACACAGGACGGCGAAGCAATCAGTAGCCCTCTAACTTATCGAGCTCTTCCTTTCTGATGAACTTGAAGCTCCGTTCGCTGTCCATGCAGAACTTCCTAGACAGTCCAATGATGTGTGGAGGTGGCGCTTCCACCCCCTCCTTCTACTTGTCTTGGTGAGGGAGCAGATTGAAGCACACAATGGTGTTGACGTATCTCTGCCCCTGCCGACATCTATGGTCGGTTGGGATGAGTTAGAGACCAGGTAGATGAGGCCATTGGGTGATAAAAGTTACACTACCATTGAGGTCTGCGACCAACTTCTGCTTCCATTTTCAGGCGACGGCTATCCGTCGGAATCTATGATCATCGTCGTAGGACGGCGTAGCCTCGCGGTTCTTCGGACAGGGGCCTGACAATCACCCCCTCTAGGAGAGATAGGAGAGGGGATGAGATGGGGTGCGGTCGGCGCCGGTCCGGGAAGACATAGGAAATGGGGCGGCAACGCTCCATGGGAGAGGAGGAACGGAGGGTGAGGAGGGCTCCACGAACGGGAGGCATGGATAGACCAAAAGAGGAAATCGGCCACCGGTCCCCTCGCTTGATTACCTACCGTGATTTATTCCTTCCCATGAATTTATTGTATTACCATGTACAACAAAGAAGAAATTGATTGCCACCCAGGAATTTATTACGTTGCCAAAGGAAAGATTGAGCTGATTATTACCAAAGATTTATTTGATTACTAAAGATGAAAGCGTGAATGCCCGATGCTACTCTTGAGGTGTCCCCCTCTCTCCTCTCGCGACCGCGTCGCCCCCGTGGGCGACCGGCCGCGTAACGACCTCCTCCTCCTCTAGCCCCCTCTTCCCTTCCTCCCCACCGTCGTCGCTAGCGCCCGCGGTCGGCCTGGCCCTGGGGACGCTGTTGGCGGCGGCCCCCTGACCTTTCCCCTCCCGGTGGTTCTCCGGCATGGGGCAGAGCTGCACCGGGGGGTGCTCTTAGGCGGCGGTGGTCTGGCTAGCGGCGGGGTTCCCCGGCGTGCCGTGGGTGGGCGGCTGGGCGGCGCCGTCGTTGGCGGCGGTGGTCTGGCTAGCGGCGGGGTTCCCCGGCGTGCCGTGGGTGGGCGGCTGGGCGGCGCCGTCGTTGGCGGCGGGGTGGCGCAGCGGCGCGGCCTGCCGGCGGCGCTCGGCCCAGATCTAGGCCCTTTGGGCCCCATCTGGGCCTGCACGGGCCGGTGGCGGGGCACGTCCGCGGCATGACTCCCAGGACGCGGGGGAGCGGCGATGAACGGCGGGCGGCCAGGCGGCGGCGCCATCGTTGGCGGCGGGGTGGCGCAGCGACGCAACCTGACAGCGGCGCTCGGCCTAGATCTAGGCCCTTTGGGCCCCATCTAGGCCTGCGCGGGCTGGCGGCGTGGCACGTCTGCGGCATGACTCCCAGGACGCGGGGGAGTGGCGATGAACAGCGGGCGGCTGGGCGGCGGCGCCGTCATTGGCGGCCGGTTGGCGCAGCGACGCAGCCTGGCGGCGGCGCTCGACCCAGATCTAGGCCCTTTGGGCTCCATCTGGGCCGGCGTGGGCTGGCGGTGGGGCGCGTCTGCGACGTGACTCCCAGGACGCGGGGGAGCGGCTGGGCGATGGCGCCGTCGTTGGCGGCGGGGTGGCCAGCGACGCAGCCTGGCGACGACGCTCAGCCCAGATCTAGGCCCTTTGGGCTCCATCTGGGCCTGCGCGGGCTGGCGGTGGGGCGCGTTTGCGACGTGACTCCCAGGACGTGGGGGAACGGCAATGAACGACGGGCGGCTGGGCGGCGGTGCCGTCGTTGGCGGCGGGGTGGCGCAGCGGCGCGGCCTGGCGGCGGCGCTCGGCCCAGATCTGGGCCTGCGGGGGTCGATGGCGGGGTGCGTCTGCGGCATGACTCCCAGGAAGCGGGGGAGCAGCAATGGAACGGCGGCGTGCTGGCGTCACCGACGCCAGCCTGCTGCAGTGTGGCCTGGCGGGCTTAGCGGCCCCGTTTTGGGCCTGGCCGGGCCAGGGGTGGCCTGGTATGCCCCGCTGCCGTGTCCGGATGGCTACCGCGACGGTGCCGGAGGCGCGGGCCTCTCGCACGACGGTGGTGAGGTGGTTCCCTCCCACTCGGTCTTGGTGTTGCTGCTCCCGTCGCTTGGCTCTTCTCTGCGGTCTTCTTGGCCTCGAGTTGGTGTTCGTAGTGAGACGACATGGGTGGCGGCGCAATCGTGATGGCACATGGTGTTGGGCGGTGGTTTGGCTGGTCGGCTCCGGTTGGGCGGTGGAGTTTGGAGTGCGGGAGAAATTCTTGCCGGTTCGTCCGGCTCCGATGCGGTGAAACCGGCGGGTGCCACTATTCCTTCTTGGAGGGTGTCGGTAGTAACCATCCCCCACCTCCCTCCGCGTACCGGAGGAAACCCTAGGACTCGTCCGAGCAGCAGCGTCGTCGACGTCGTATTTCTTCTTGGAGGTGCTGCTTAGTACACGGTAGATCAGAGTTTCGAGGTGTGGTAGTTTGTTTCCGGAGGGCGCAGCAGTCGCGGGTCTTCCGCGCTTTTGTCGAGCTGCAGCTGTTGGCTTTTGTTTCTTCTTCTTTTCCTTTTGGGGTAGATTTGCTGCTCGCCTCAGTATTGCGTTGTTGTGTATAATGATGATTTGCTTTGAAATACAAAGCGTGGGAAAAATCTTCTTTCAGTAAAGATGAAAGCGTGGGAGAGGGTTACCAAAGATGAAAGCGTGGAAGGAGGAGGAGGGTGCACAAGGAGGATGAACGAAGGGGTGTGGGACATAAGATGAGAGACGGGACACTCCGCTTCTTTTGGCAAGTAGAGATGATTACCAAAGATGAAAGCGTGGGAGGGGGTTATCAAAAATGAAAGCATGGAAGGGGGAGGGGGTTGTACGAGGAGGATGGAGGAAGGGGGACATAGGACGGGAGACGGAACACTTCTTTTAGATAGTAGAGAAGGATTCAGGTTAGAGGCCCCGAGAAAAAATATGCTTGGATCGGATCCATATGTGCCAAGGATATATTCGCAACACTTCAGCCTGTAAAGCCCAATAGATTACCAACTCCCGTATTGGAAAGCACGACCCGGCCCGGAGGAATCAGCCCAAATATACACACAGGAGTAGCTGCCACGGGCCACTTCTCCTCTCCACATATTGGAGCGGAGCCCGAACCGAGCAGAGAAACCCCTATTCCCCTTCGTCCTCCCCCCCCCCTTCCGCTCCTAGCTAGGGTTTTGCCTGCCCGCCCGCCTGCCGTCAGCGACGCCCGGCGCAGCCAGCCAGCGCGATGGAGCCCACCTCGTCGTCGGCGGTGGCGAGGCAGACGTGGGAGCTGGAGAACAACATCCCGGCGGCCACCTCCGACCCGGACGCCATGGACGCGATCTACCACTACGACGAGGCGGCCAACGCGCGGGCCCACCAGGAGAAGCCCTGGGCCACCGACCCGCACCACTTCCGCCGCGCCCGGATCTCCGCCCTCGCGCTCCTCAAGATGGTCGTCCACGCCCGCGCCGGCGGCACCATCGAGATCATGGGCCTCATGCAGGGCAAGTTCGAGGGCGACTCCATCATCGTCATGGACGCCTTCGCGCTCCCCGTCGAGGGCACCGAGACCCGGGTCAACGCCCAGGCCGACGCCTACGAGTACATGGTCGAGTACTCCACCATCAACAAGCAGGTACCGCGCCCTTCCACCGCCCCTGTTTATTCTTCTGAGTTCTCGATCTGACCAGAGACTGCAATGTTGCTCGAAATAGACTGGCTATGTTCTTGCGCACATCAAAATTGCTAATGGTTGGTGCTAGTACCTTGTCATGTTGAAAAGCTTTGGGGTTGATTATTAGGCAATGCTGCTAATTTGGTGTCTATGTTCGTCTTATGGTTAGCTGCATCCAACTTGTGCAGTTAAATGTGGGCAATTCCTTGTTGCTTATATGATCTTAATAGTTCTGTTTTTTAGTTATGAACTTGTCTGCCTTTGTGTAATTTTGCCCTCAGATCAGTCCCTGTTGTAGATATCGATGATTTGAGTTAGCTTGCTGACATACTGGGTGATCTGATGCAAGAAAGTGGAAACATGATTAGTGGATTCGTGCGTAACTGTATCAATATATCTTGTAGTTATCATGGTTAATTAGTAGTGGTGTCATAGTATTCAGTGTTGGATCGAACAGGACCCAGTGCTTCCATATTTTCTTTCACCATTGAATTGATTTTTAGAATTGCTCTGTACTTGCTATTTTATTCAAATCTCTGATTTCGCCCCCCTGTTTTTGAGAGCTTAGATATACCCCCTCAACTGTAACTTAAGTATTAAGTAGTATGAAGTTGTACTAAAGTTGAGACATTTATTTTGGGACGGAGGGAGTAGTACCTTGATTGTGCATTTGTGCTTGTTTAATCTGTTTTGGCAAAGAATAATTTAGAGAGTACTGCAACTGAGATATGTGAACTGGGGAAGTAAGGGTGTGTTTGGATTTGAGCCAAAGCTATCCTTACCAAAATATTGGCGTTCCCACAGGTTTTGGCTGCCGTTTGGATTGAGGCCAATATTTTGGCTGGCCCAGCGTGCCATGAATGCCCCTGTGTAATTTTCGCCAAACCATGGGCGCGGCGAGGGCGTAGGAATCGCTTGCCAAAAACTTGGCGTGCTCAGCCCACTCTTACGTGTACGTGAATACCGTTTCATGATGTTAAAAAAAAGCGATGGATTATCTCGCTGAGTAGCAGAATTCCAGAAAGCAGTGGTCATGCACGTTTTACGTCGTGGTTGTTTTGATTTCCTTTTCGTAGGACCATGGTTAATTACTAGTGGTGGCATAGTATTTAGTGTGGGATTTTACAGGACCTAATGCTTCCATATTTTATTTCACCATTGAATTCATGTATAGAATTGTTCTGTACTTGCTATTTTATTCAAATCTCTGATTTCACCTCCCTGTTTTGGAAAGCTTAGATACAGTACATATCCTTGATTGTGCATTCGTGCTTTTTTAATCTGTTTTGGCAAAGAATATTTTAGAGAGTGCCGCAACTGAGATATGTGAACTTGGGCAGTAATATATGCACGTGCAGGTGTGTGTTAGGTGTTTACTGTTAAATACTGATCAAACTAACTTGCATTTGTTCTTCATATGGATAGGCTGGAAGGTTGGAAAATGTGGTTGGCTGGTACCACTCACATCCTGGTTATGGATGCTGGCTGTCAGGCATTGATGTTTCAACTCAGATGCTTAATCAGCAGTTTCAAGAACCATGGCTGGCTGTTGTGATAGACCCTACAAGGACTGTTTCTGCTGGTAAAGTGGACATTGGAGCTTTTAGGACATACCCAAAAGATTACAAGCCACCGGATGAGCCTGTGTCTGAGTATCAGACCATACCACTCAACAAGATAGAAGATTTTGGTGTTCACTGCAAACAGGTAATGTGATCAATTCTCTTATTATTTATTTTTTTATTTGTTGCAAAGTGTGGTTTAGTTCTGTTCTAACTGTAATTTTCATGCAGTACTATTCTTTGGATATAACCTATTTCAAGTCATCCCTGGACTCTCACCTCCTTGATCTACTCTGGAACAAGTACTGGGTCAACACATTATCTTCATCACCACTTCTGGGCAACAGGGATTATGTTGCTGGACAAATCTTTGATTTAGGTAAGCGTTTCCTTCTAGGAATATTTCTAGGAACTTGCCTTTTGGTTATATCTTGTTTGGCCTTCCAATAAATTGTGGGACAGTGATAAATAATTTTGTGCTATGCAGCTGATAAACTAGAGCAAGCTGAAGGGCAACTGGCACACAGTCGATTTGGCATGCTTATGCCATCACAGCGAAAGAAAGAGGTCAGATTCTTTGTTCATGCCCTTTAAACTCTGGTTACCTCAGTGTACACCACTGTCCTTTTTGCCCTTCCGAAGTTCACTGGTCCAGCACTATCTTGATGGCTGCATAATTATTTCCGTTTCTGCATCTTTCAATGTATCATATCAATATACAGTTACCTACTCCCTCCGTCCCATAATGTAAGACGTTTTCGCAAGACAGAGGGAGTAGTCATTATGATGTTGTGTGATTTGTTATTCTTCGTCACTTCCTATAGTAGGTGGATGGTCCTATTTGTCTGACTGTCACTTGTTAGCTTTTCGTTTGGATATGTTACAAATCTGGTATCTGTTGTTTATTTGTTGAAGGAAGAAAGCATAGTCGATATGATACAAATCTGGTATCTGTTGCTTTTCGTTTGGATATGTTACAAATCTGGTATCTGTTGTTTATTTGTTGAATGAAGAAAGCATAGTTGATATGATGCAAATTTTATTGTGGTGTGTAAGATCGGTACTAGTAAGAATTGAGAAGTTGTGCTTGAGAAAAACTTGTTTGGATAAATGAGAAGTTGTGAAGTTCTGATGGTTGACCTTCTAGGAATGGCTGATGGTGTTTTATACTTTGATTCCACTTCAATTCCATGCTTAGTTAGTTGTGAAGTGTGGTATGTCAATTTATACTTGATTGTGCTTGAGCTTAACTGCATGAAATGAGGGGCTGTGTACAGTTCTGTAGATATTGCATTGGTATTTTAGTTTTGTAATATGTTCCTCCTGCGCCGTAATTATTTACACACCTGCAGGCACAAATGATTTGTTTATTTGTCAAGTTCACTCAGTTTCGTGCCCATCTTTTGCTTTCCAATTTGGATCAGTTTATTAATTAGTTGGCACATCCTTTGTAATCTTGTATTGGCATGTTCTCCAGTTTATTTACCGTCTCTGATTGAAATATTTTTTATTGGTAAACTAAATGTGGTTTCTGTTGTTTCTTTGGTTTTATGCTCTAGCAAGAGGAGTCGCCGCTGGCTAAGGTAACCCGGGATAGCTCCAAAATTACCGCTGAACAGGTTCATGGTCTCATGTCACAGGTAAATCTCAATTTCTTCCTGAATTCCATAGCGTTTTAGTTCTCCTGGTACAAATTTCTGATGTTACCCCTAACTACTACAATTTGATCCTTGAAGGTCATCAAGGACATCCTCTTCAACTCTGTGCACCCGTCAAGCAAAAGCAAGGCAAGCGCAAGCGGAACCGCCCCAGATTCACCTGTGCCTGAGCCCATGGTCGAAGCATGAGAGTTCCAGTGAAATGCCTTCACATTTTGATGCTGGATTAACCTACACCGGGCTTGCGAGCCGTTTCATCACTTCGAATCGTGGCCAGCATAGTTATCTGATTCGAACTTTCGTCAGCTGGGAGCTTCATCATCTGTCAAATCAGAATTGGCATGTAATTACGAGTTACCTTTTGCATCTAGTGATGCTACTGAGAGGTTCTGTTATTTACCTTTAGGAGTTTGTTGAAGTCACCTTGGGTAAACTATGCGGCTATTATGTTGGTGGATGTTGATTGCCTTTCTGATTGGTTGGCACAATCTAGCTATGTTCAAGGTCTCTTATCAAACAGTGCGCTCAATTTTTTCACCATAGTTTAAGACTTATAAGCGGTATATTCGCTTCTTAAAATCCCGGCTCGCCAGAAGCTTCTGCGATCACGAGACCTTTTCAATCTCGAGCCGTAGAGCTGCAATGTTTGCGATGTTCTCTGTTTGTTTGACTTTGACGTGAAAGCAAGATGTTGCGACCTTCTATATTTTGTCGCTAGTAGCGGTACGTCACCATCGTTTGTGACTCCAATCAACATAACTCCAGGTGCAAAACCGGCCTAGTTTATGCTTCTGAGGTTTGATGTGTTTATCGTTCTCGTGCCTTGACTAATGGTTCCGTGTAAACATGGCTGCTTCTGCAATTGAAGTGCAGTAACTAGAACGTGTCCAAGTCTAAGCTATGTTGAGGAAACTTGACAAACATTCCCGGTCCACTAATCCACAAGTCAATCACACAACTTGTAGCACATAGGCCAGGCGGCGGCTATACAAATGCAAATAGATAGCGGACATACTCGTTCAATGGCATACTTCCCAATATGCAGGGCTTCTTGCTAGTCTGAAAATACCTTGACCAAACACAAGGACGACGGGAGTCATTTCAATGTGACCATGACCGTGTCTCCCCCAACATCTGGATTATCAGAAGCCAGCCGCCAACAATCGCGCCGTGCGGGCGTGTGCTGATCGCTCAATATAAGAAGCTCGCAGCACCCATGATGAACCAGAACCAGCTTGTCACCTGTCGCAGCCAGCAGCTTCGCCTGCCTTGCTCCATTGCCGGCCTTGACGAGCTGCACGCACGAGCACGGACATTCCCGTACGTAGCACACTTGGGGAGCGGAGGAGCAACGCCATGAGGGCGCTCATGGTCTTCCTCATGCTCGCCACCTTGCCTTGGATCGCTCTCTCCGACGGCGACCACCGGAGCGTCATGTGGCGCGGCGACTCCTTCGCCGTGGAGGACGCCGCATCGTCGTCTTCCTCTTCTTCCGGCCGGCACGTGCACGCCCTGGTGTCCCCGGGCGGCAACTTCTCGTGCGGGTTCCGCAAGGTGGCCACCAACGCCTACACGTTGGCCATCTGGTTCACGGCCTCGGCCGACGCCACCGTCGCCTGGGCGGCCAACCGCGACGCGCCCGTGAACGGCCGGGGCTCCCGCGCCGAGCTCCGCCCCGACGGCTCCCTCGTGCTGCGGGACTTCGACGGCCGCGTCGTGTGGAGCACCAACACCAGCGACGCCGGGGCGGACCGCGCGGAGCTGCTCGACTCCGGCAACCTCGTCGTGTCCGACGCGTCCGGGCGCGCGCTCTGGCAGAGCTTCGACTGGCCCACCGACACGCTGCTCCCCGGCCAGCCCATCACGCGGTACCGCCGCCTCGTGTCGGCGTCGGCGAGGGGCCTGCCCTACTCCGGCTTCTACAACTTCTACTTCGACAGCAACAACATCCTCAACCTCATGTACGACGGCCCCGAGATCAGCAGCAACTACTGGCCCAACCCGTTCAACAAGTGGTGGGACAACAACCGGACGGCCTACAACAGCAGCCGCTACGGCAGCCTCAGCGCGCGCGGCCGCTTCTACGCCAGCGACAACCTCAAGTTCAACGCCTCCGACCTCGGCGACGCCGGCGTCATGCGCCGCCTCACGCTCGACTACGACGGCAACCTCCGCCAGTACAGCCTCGACGTCCCTGCAGGGAAGTGGCGGGTCACGTGGGCGGCCATGTCGCGCCAATGCGACGTGCACGGCATCTGCGGCCGCTACGGGCTGTGCACGTACGGGCTGGGTGGGGCGCCGGTGTGCTCGTGCCCGGAGGGGTTCGTCGTCGCCAACGCCAGCGACTGGAGCAAGGGCTGCCGGCGCGAGTTCGACGTCCGGTGCGGCGAGGACGTGTACTTCGCGCCCATGCCGGCCGCCGACTACTGGGGCTTCGACTTCAACTACACCGAGGCGCTCACCTTGGACACGTGCCGCCAGATATGCCTCGACGACTGCAACTGCGAGGCGTTCGGCTACAAGCAGGGCTCCGGCAAGTGCTACCCCAAGATCGCGCTCTGGAACGGCCGAAGCCCGGACAGCAAGCAGGTCATCTACCTCAAGGTGCCCCGCCGCGTCCAGAACCTCGACCCCTCCGTGCTGCGCCTCGGCGGCCACAGGTGCACCGTGCGCGAGGTGAACGCCAACAGCAGCGCCTCCTACCTGCTGGCCGCCGGCACCAAGCTCAACTTCGTCTACTTCTACTCCTTCCTGGCCGGGTTATTCGTCATGGAGGCCATCTTCATCGCCGTCGGCTACCTGTTCGTGTTCCGGGCCGACCCGGCGGCGCGGCGGATCCGCGACGAAGGGTACAGCCTGGTGCTCAACCACTTCAGGCGGTTCACGTACGACGAGCTGTCGGCCGCGACCTCCGAGTTCAGCGAGGAGGTCGGGAGGAGCGCGTCGGGGGCCGTGTACAAGGGCGTCCTGGACGACGGCCGGAGCGTCGCCGTGACGCGGCTGGAGGAGGAGATGCAGGCCGACGAGGTGTTCCGGTCGGACCTCAGCGTCATCGGTCGGATCAACCACATGAACCTGGTCAGGATCTTCGGCTTCTGCTCCGAGCACTCGCACCGGCTCCTCGTGTCGGAGCACGTGGAGAAGGGCTCGCTCGACAAGGCCCTCTTCGCCGACGGCGAGGACGGCGCCGCCGCGCTGGGGTGGCACGCGAGGTACGGGGTGGCCGTGGGCGTGGCCAAGGGGCTGGCGTACCTCCACCACGAGTGCCTGGAGTGGATCGTGCACTGCGACGTGAAGCCGGAGAACATCCTGCTGGGCGCGGACCTGGAGCCCAAGATCAACGACTTCGGGCTGGTGAAGCTGCTGAGCCGGCGGGACGAGCGCGGGCGGGTGCTGTCCCGGGTGCAGGGCACCAGGGGGTACGTCGCGCCGGAGTGGGCGCTGAGCCTGCCCATCACCGGCAAGGCCGACGTGTTCAGCTTCGGCGTGGTGCTGCTGGAGCTGCTCCGCGGGCAGCGGGTGTGCGACTGGGAGGTGGACGGAGGGGGAGGGGAGGCGCTGCGCATGGACTTCCCGCGGCTCGTCGCGCTGCTGAGGGAGGAGACGAGGGACCTGCAGGAGGCGTGGCTGGAGGAGTTCGTCGACGCGCGGCTGCGCGGCGACTTCAGCCACCCGCAGGCGGCCGCGATGTTGGAGGTGGCGGTGTCGTGCGTGGACGACGACCCCGGCAGGAGGCCCAGCATGGACGCCGTCGTGCAGATGCTCCTCTCGTCGCAGGACGTGGTGCCGCCGTCGCTCCGCCACGCGTCGTCTCCGGTCCCGGAGATCAGCCACATGGTCTGAACTGAATCAATACCTGACGATTAGCACCTGAGAATCAGGCTTTCCGATCGTTCCAATTAAGGAGGATCTGAATTTTGTATTATTTTATTTATTATCAATTTTGTATCTGACTCATGGTTACTGTACAATATTCAGCCGGTTTTGCTGTTTATCAGGTACCTGGAATTTTTCTCTCCAGACGTAGTCACCTCTTCCTTCCTTCATTCCAAACGATTAGGAGGAAGAAATTTCTTAATTATCACCCGAGTTCTCTGTTGCGGCGAGGCTTAGAGGGATGGTTGATGACCCATAAGTATAGGGGATTTATCGTAGTCCTTTCGATAAGTAAGAGTGTCGAACCAATGAGGAGCAGAAGGAAATGATAAGCAGTTTCAGTAAGGTATTCTCTGCAAGCACTGAAATTATAGGTAACAGATAGTTTTGTGATAAGATAATTGGTAACGAGCAACAAGTAACAAAAATAAATAAAGTGCAGCAAGGTGGCCTAATCCTTTTTGTAGCGCTCCCGAGGACATATGAGAATTATCGTCAAGCTAGTTTTCATCACGTTCATGTGATTCGCGTTCGGTACTTTGATAATTTGGTATGTGGGTGGACCGGTGCTTGGGTGTTGTCCTTACTTGAACAAGCATCCCATTTATGATTAACCTCTATTGCAAGCATCCGCAACTACAACAAAAGTATTAAGGTAAACCTAACCATAGCATGAAACATGTCGATCCAAATCAGCCCCTTACGAAGCAACGCATAAACTAGGGTTTAAGATTCTGTCACTCTAGCAACCCATCATCTACTTATTACTTCTCAATGCCTTCCTCTAGGCCTAAATAATGATGAAATGTCATGTAGTCGACGTTCACATGACACCACTAGAGGGGAGACAACATACAACTCATCAAAATATCAAACGAATAACAAATTCACATGACTACTAATAGCAAGACTTCTCCCATGTCCTCAGGAACAAACGTAACTACTCAAAAAGCATATTCATGTTCATAATTAGAGGGGTATTAATATGCATATAGGATCTGAATATATGACCTTCCACTAAATAAACCAACTAGCATCAACTACAAGGAGTAATCAACACTACTAGCAACCCACAGGTACCAATCCCAGACTTGGAGACAAGAATTGGATACAAGAGATGAACTAGGGTTTGAGAGGAGATGGTGCTGGTGAAGATGTTGATGGAGATTGACCCCCTCCCGATGAGAGGATCGTTGGTGATGACGATGGCGATGATTTCCCTCTCCCGGAGGGAAGTTTCCCTGGTAGAACAGCTCCGCCGGAGCCCTAGATTGATTCCGCCAAGGTTCCGCCTCGTGGCGGCGGAGTCTCGTCCGGAAAGCTGGCTTATGATTTTTTCCTCATCGAAAGACTCCATATAGCAGAAGATGGGCATCGGAGGGCCACCAGGGGGCCCATGAGGTAGGGGGCGCGCCCAGGGGGGGGTAGGGCGCGCCCCCACCCTCGTGGGCAGGGTGTGGCCCCCCTCCGGAACTTCTTGCACTCAGTATTTTTTATATATTCTGAAAATTACTTCCGTGAAGTTTCAGGACTTTTGGAGCTCTGCAGAATATGTCTCTAAGATTTGCTCCTTTTCCAGCCCAGAATCCCAGCTGCGGCATTCTACCTCTTTATGTAAACCTTGTAAAATAAGAGAGAGTAGGCATAAGTATTGTGACATAATGTGTAATAACATCCCATAATGCAATAAATATCGATATAAAAGCATGATGCAAAATGGACGTATCAATGGTCGACGCGGTGGCCAGCAACGCCAGTGGGGGGAGTTTGAGGGGAGGGCAGTGTGTGGTGGCGTCTGCCGGGCGCAAGGGGTGGAGGCAGGCGGATGGGGCGGGGTAGGCCAGCGGCTGCAGAGAAGGGGCAAATTAGATCGTGGGAAGAAGAAGGTAGTTGGGAGATGGAAGACAAAGCGTGAGCCATTGGATGAAGATACAGTGAAAGAAAAAGAAGTAAGTGGCATTAAATATAATTTCATGTATCACTGAATTTTAGAGCATCTCCACTCGTTCGGCTCCCCAGCGCATAGGCCGGCGCTATTTCGGGTGCCCGCCCGACGCTTTTTAGGCCCTGGGGGCGATCTAGCTCCCAGCCACGCCCCCAGGCGCCGCCCCCCAAGTTGCGGCAAATTCAAACTTGGCCATTCCCGCTCACAAAAAAAACCGCCACATGTCCGGCGATCAGCGGTCCAGTTCGGCGATCACCTTGCCACAGTCCGACGATCGAATGAAAAGTTCGGCATACAAAAAAAGAAAGGACGCGTGGGCAACGCATCAAACGGCGGGGTCAGCCTCCGGCGTCGGCGGAGTCGGCGTGCGCGGGCTTGGCGGTGTCGGAGCTGCTTCTGTGCTGCGCGGCGTCGGCACGACTTCTGTGCTGCTGGGCGTCGTGATGGCATCATGGCTCGGGCTTGGCGGCGTTGTCGGCGTGGGCGTGGGAGTTGGCGGCGCCGTCGACGGCAGCTGGTTTAGGACGAGGCAGCGCTCCGCCAGGTACCACGCCTTGAGCTGCTCGTCGTTGCTCTGGAGCATGTCCGTCCCACCCATCAGGAAAGTCAGGTCGGTGTTCCTCTTCTTCGCGGCGATGTTGGTCCGGAGTAGGTCGAGCTTGACGGTGCTGTTCGTCATCAACGCCGACCACCGCGCCTCGGTCTTCTCTTCACGCAGAGCGGCCTGGGCCTGTGCACCGGTGAGGCAATAATGCTCAATGGACTCCTGCACTCGTGCGGTAGCCGCGTCGGCGTGCTTCCCCTTCTTGGCCCCTTTGTTTCCTTTGGGGCGCCCATCGCCCGCGCCTGGTGTCGGCGCGTCCGGCTTGTAGGTCTCCTTGGCCTTGGCAAGGGTGCGTCGGACATCCGCCCACTTCTCCCACTTCTCGATCCGCTTGAAGACGTGGAGGTACCGACGCTTTGCTGGCTCCAGGACACGTACGGGGCATGACCGCCGGGTGGATTCATCATCCCCACGTGAGCCGCCTCGGCTTGTTCGACCGAGCACTCCGCCTGCTCCGCCGCCGCCGCAGACGCAAGCGCCGCGCTGTCCCGAGACTTCTTGGTGTTGGCCCTGTTCCGCTGGTCGGTGGTGACAGCCTCTCGGCGCTGAATTTCCGCCCTCCAGTCGGCGTTGGACATGCCCGGGGGCTTGGACGACGGCGCCCTCGGCTTCCTCTGCTTCGGCTTGGCAACGGGGGCGGTCACACCCATCGTGGCGCGGGGACCACGTACTTCTTCGGTGGCATGGAGGCCGGCTGGGAGGGGAGGAGGAGAAGATTGGCGGGGGGAATGAAGAGAATGAGAGGGAAGCCAAGGGGGGGAAGCAGGAAGAAACGGCGAGAAAAGGCACTCCTCTCGTCGACGGAGTGGCCCCATGCCCCTTTTCGCTTGTGCCGGCACCCCCAGGCGCCCCGAGCGCGTCGGGTTCGGCTCGGGTGCGCCGCCTGTTATTTCGGCCCAACCTAGCGAAAAACAGACTCCTGGGGGCGCGATTGGGCCGATTTTCGCCCACCGGCGCTAAACAATCGCCTAGGGGGGCTGTTGGGGGCGCAGTTGGAGATGCTCTTAGCCGGTCTCATATTCAGCTGATGTTTCCATGGGAAATCATTTTAGCACTATATACCGCGGTGCAGGTGGACACAGGGCAAGGGCTTTGCCAAGCGCTCAGTATAAGCCAAGTGTATTTTTTCCTTTCTAGTCCGATCATAGTGTGTACGCCAAGGAGTAATGCTAGAGCTACGTAAAAAGTTCTCTGTAATTAACGTAACGAACCAGGTGGATGAATATGATTGGAGGTAAGGGGAAGGACGGGTCCACCCCCTGAAAATAGGGGGGGAGAGGTTTAGTTGTTAGGTAGTTTACGTAAAGTGGTACGTAGCTCTTCGTAGATGTAAGATTTTTGGTACGCCAAGTCTTTTCTACCCACAAAATGCTACACCTACAAAACTATCTACGTAACCCTACGAAACCCCCTTCCACTGAACTAAAGACATCCCTCCTGAATTTCATGGTGGGCCCCATGGCCCCACTGATACGTCTCCAACGTATCAATACTTTATGAAGTATTCATGCCATGTTTACAACAATTTTATATGGTTTTGGTATAATTTGCATGGAACTCACCCGGACTGACGCTGTTTTCAGCAGAACTACCATGGTGTTGTTTTTTGTGCAGAAATGAAAGTTCTCCAAATGAGTGAAACTTTTTGACGATTTTTTTGGAACAAAAGAGACCCCTGAAGCTTCGTGGGAGGGCCAGAAGAGCCATGAGGAGGGCACAACCCACCAGGGCGCGCCTGGCTTTCCCCGGTGGGTTGTGCTCACCTCGAGGCCCATCTTAGCGTGAAACCAACGCCAAAAATCCTATAAATAGAGAAACCATCAGGGGTAACCCTAGACCAGAAGTTTCGCCGCCGCAGGCCTCTGTAGCCACTGAAAACCAATCTAGACCCTTTTCCAGCACCCTGCCAGAGGGGGGAATCATCTCCATTGGCCATCTTTATCATCCCGGCGACCACCACGATGAGGAGTGATAGTCCACCTTCGGGGCTGAGGGTTTGTACCAGTAGCTATGTGTTTAATATCTCTCTCTCTCTCTCGTGTTCTTGAGATGTCACTATCTTGATGTATCATGGGCTTTGTTAATATAGTCGGATCATATGGTGTTTTCCCCTCTCTATCTTGTTGTGATGAATTGAGTTTTTCCCTTTGAGATTTCGTTGTTATAGGATTGAATACTTTTATGGATTTGAGAACACTTGATATATGTATTGCAATTGAATACCCGTGGTGACAATGGGGTATCGTATTGATTCACTTGATATATGTTTTGGCACTGAACTCGCGGATTCCCGAGGTGACATTGGGGTAATCTATGCATAGGGGTTGATGCACGTTTTGATCTTTGTTTCTCCGGTAGAAATCTTGGGGCACTCTTTGAAGTTCTTTGTGTTGGATTGAATATTATGAATCCGAATTTTCTTTGGTGTTATATTAGTATAAACTCTTGGTTAGATCGATCGGAAAGAATAGCTTCGTGTTATTTTAGTACGAACTCTAGGATAGATTGATCGGAAAGAATAGCTTTGAGGTGGTTTCATACCCTACAAACAATTCCGTCTTATGTTGTCCGCTAGATAGGAACTTTGGAGTGATTCTTCGTTGCACGTTGAGGGACGGTTATATGATCCAATTATATTAGCATTGTTGAGAGATTGCACTAGCGAAAGTACGGACCCTAGGCCTCATTTTCAAGCATTGCAATACCGTTTTTGTGCTTGTTTACTATTTGCTACCTTGCCATTTTTATTTATTCATATTATAAAAATATATTTCTACCATCAATATTATAATTTTATCACCATCTCTTCGCCGAACTAATGCACCTATACAATTTTCCATTGTATTGGGTGTGTTGGGGACACAAGAGATTTCTTGTATTTGATTGCAGGGTTGTTTGAGAGAGACCATCTTCATCCTGCGCCTCCCATGGATTGATAAACCTTACGTCATCCACTTGAAGGAAAATTGCTACTGTCTTACAAAACTCTGCGCTAGGAGGCCGAACATGTGTCTACAAGAATAAGGTTGCGTAGTAGACATCAAGCTCTTTTCTGGCGCCGTTTCCAGGGAGGCGAGTGCATGAAGGTATATATTTAGATCTTGCAATTACATCTTTTAGTTTCGTGTTTTATCACTACTTTGGTTTATAAAAGAAAACTACAAAAAATGGAATTGAGGTTGCATCATATTATTGATCATCTTTATAATATCTTTCTTGAAAGTGATGGTTCAGAAAATTGTGCTCAATTGTTAGAAGAAGAAGTCAATAAAATGTTTGGCACAAAATATTTAAATGATGAGCATGCTTGCAATGTTGTTAGTATGAATTCTTTGAATATCCATGACGCTAACGATATGCAAAGTTACAAGCTTGGGGATGCTATAATTGATGAAGATGATCTTTTTACTCCCCCAAGTTTTGATGAGAAAATTTATTATGATGAAAGCATGCCTCCTATTTATGATGATTATATTGCTGAATGTTGGTTTGGAAGAGTGTCAACTCTAGCTACTAATGATCCCACTATTTTGGAGGGTGTTGAATCTTATTGTAATAATTATGAAAGTGGATTTGGAGAGGCCATAAGTTTATTTAGTGATGAATCCACTATTTTGGAAGAGGTTTCAATTGACTATGATAACAAAGTTGCTATCTATGATGATTATGGTGATGACATGTATGCTATAAAGAATAATGATAACCATGAAAATTGTCATCATGATTTTATTTTTCACTCTCATGATAGTTATTTTGTTGAGTTTGCTCCCACTACTATTGACGAGAATAAATTTGCTTATGTGGAGAGTAATAAGTTTTCTATGCTTTTGTGTCATGAAAATAATGCTTTATGTGATGATTATATTGTTGAATTCATTAATGATGCTACTGAAAATTATTATGAGGGAGGAACATATGCTTGTAGGTATTGCAATAATATCAAGTTTCCTCTCTTTCTGTTGAAAATTTTGAAGTTATGCTTGTTTTGCCTTCCTATGCTAGTTGATTCTTGTTCCAATAAGTTGTTTGCTCACCAAATTCCTATGAATAGAAAGTGGGTTAGGCTTAAATGTGCTTGTCATATGCTTCATGTTGCTCTCTTTATGTTTCAATTCTTATCTTTTATGTGAACATCATTGAAATCATCATGCCTAGCTAAAAGGCGTTAAAGAAAAGCGCTTGTTGGGAGACAACCCAACATTTACCTCTAATGTTTTTGTGTGTTCACATGATTATGTTACTGTATTAATCATGTTTTATTGCTTTTGTTTAAATAAAGTGCCAAGTAAGACCTTTGGGATGGCTTACGGTGATAGTTGATTTGATCTTGTTGAAAAACAGAAACTTTTGCGCTGGGGAAAACAATTCTCTTTTATAACAGAAGCGTGATAAAATTCTGAATCTTTTTGTATAGTATTAATAGACAAATTTCCCAGATTTTCCTAATTTTTCAGAATTTTTGGAGTAGCAGAAGTATGGTTGGAGTACAGATTACTACAGACTGTTCTGTTTTTGACAGATTCTGTTTTCAATGCATAGTTTGCTTGTTTCCTAGTTTCTATGGCGTATATTGCTCAATATAAATTGTGGAAATGATATGCTAAAGTAGGCATTGTTTGTAAACAATTATGAATCTTGTCTTTGACAGTACCAAAGTGAAATGGTTTGCTCTTTATCATACTAACCTATCTCATGAAGTTCCGTTAAGTTTTGTGTGATTGAAGTTTTCAAGTTTTGGGTGAGATGTCGATATAAGGAGAATAAGGAGTGAAAAGACCCTAATCTTGGGGATGACCAAGGCACCCCAAGGTAATATTCAAGGAAGATCCAAGCAACTAAGCTTGGGGATGCCCCGAAAGGCATCCCCTCTTTTGTCTCCAACATTATCGGTAACCTCACTTGGAGCTACATTTTCATTCATCACATGATATGTGTTTTGCTTGGAGCATCATTTTATTTTATTAGGATTTGCTTGATGTTATTTAGAATAATGTTTTGCATCTTTTATTTCAATAAAAATGGCGTTGATAGTCTTTGTCATGCTTATTTTGCAAGTATACATGTTGCCGTTAGAAAACATAAAGTTTACCGCTATTGCAAAAATTCCCTAGAAAAGTTAGAATGTGATAAAATGTTGAAACTTTTTTGCAAAATTAGCTCTGATAAATTTTCTACAGTGTGGTAAATTTTTATAAGTTTTGGAGTTAAAGAAGTATTGATACTCTTGCATTCTTTACAGACTGTAGTGTTTTGGCAGATTGCTGTTATGTTTGCATATGTTTGCTTGTTTAATGATTCGATTTAAGGATAGGAGTATTAAATATGCAGAGGCATTTAGTATGCAATGTTGAATAATAATTTTAGTGATTTTCTACAGTAGAGAATGATAAGGTTTTTGCATTGGTTTATACTAACTTATCTCACGGGCCCTTGTTGAGTTTTGTGTGGATGAAGCTTTTGAGATTTAGGAAAACCGTGATACGAGAAGAATTAAGGAGACACAAAAGCTCAATCTTGGGGATGCCCAAGGCACCCCAAGATAATATTTCAAGAAGTCTCAAGCATCTAAGCTTGGGGATGCCCCGATGGGCATCCCACCTTTCCTCTTCAACAATTATCGATTAGTATCGATTGAGCCTAGGTTTTTTTTGCTTCTTCACATGAGTTGTGATATTCTTAGAATGTCATTTTATTTTCATTTTGCTTGATGTTTTAATAAAGTACTTAGATCTGAAAGTTTTTAAATAAAATAGAGTCCTCAAATAGTTGCCAGGGAGGCTAGGTAAGCGGCATTCACATCCCGTCAATGATGCTCTTTTCTATGGGATTGCTCTAGTGCTTCACTTATATAATTTTGAGCACGGCGTGCTTTAGTATTTTTGAAGAAATTCTCTCTTGATTCACTTAAATTAATTTGAGTGAAAGAAATATTATGCTCATGATCTTCACTTATATTTGTTTGAGCTTATCAAAAGCAACACATAAAATTAGTCCCAAAGTGATAGATATCCAAGAGGGATATAATAAAAACTTTAATGAAGATCATTGGACAAAACAAACTTGATTCCTTGTAACCGTTTTGAGATATGATGATGTGATATGTGAGTCATGTTGATGAGTAATTATGCTTTAGTAAGAATATTGGGGTTAAGGTTTGTGATTACCTATGCAACCACGAAAGTCAATAGTTATGCAATGAAATTACATCCTACTTGTGGTGCATTATTCGGTGTTAATTATGCTTAATGCTCGCTTATGAGATTATTCGTTTCTTGGTTGGTCGCTTCCCAATCTTTTTCTAGCCTTCATTTTGCACTAAGTATGATCACTACTTGTGTATCCAAAATCCCTTAAACCAGTTTTGCCACATGAGTCCACTATACCTACCTATATGTGGTATTCTTTTGTCGTTCTAAGCAAATTTGTATTTGCCATCTCTAATTTTCAAAATAAATTTCTCTTCTCTGTGCTTGTACCGCTCGCGAGGCGGTGAGGGGTGGCCAATATTTTCCATGCTAGATGTGTTATTCTCATGATGAGTGTTTATTCACTTGTCATTGCACAAGAGTAAGGAAAAGGTATTAGGGATGCCTAGTCCCGAAATAAAAATGAATTTACTTTATGTTTTCAAATAATAAATTCCTTGGAAAGTGTTGGTATGGAGGGCACCCGTGGATACAGTTAGCCATGGAAAGTGAAAGTATGGTTGAAAAAGGAATAAACTTTCTTTTCTGTTTGGGAACCACCTATGATATATCTAGCATGGAAAGTGTTGGGAGCTCTAAGTCGTTTTCGTTGGTGGGAAAAGTATGCCTCTCAAAATATTTTTTATCTCTCGATTTTCGCTTTGAGCTCTGGCACCTCTACAAATCCCCACTTCCCTCTGCGAAGGGCCTTTATTTTACTTTATGCAATTTTTATTTTTAATTCGAGTCTCCATCTTCTCTTATAAAGCACCAACTAGGGGCACTATGATCGTACTTAAGCATTGGGTGTAGCTAATACGCGAGTGTGTTTCATGAATGGATCAATGATTGAGCATGATGGGCTAGGGGTAACTTATTTTAGCGTTGATATTTTTAAAGACATGGTTGCTTGTTGTTATGCTTGAGTATTAAAGTCATCATGTCAAAACTAGACTATTGCTTTGAACCATATAAAAGTCCAAATGTCCATGCTACAAAAGAAAAGAGTTCATGATGAATATGATAGGTAGCATCCCACAACAAAAATTCCATTTTCAATTGCTACTTTATCATGATAAGTTTTATGAGAAAGAGTTGGTATTATGATAGTAGGAAAAGTGTTTGAAATTATCATTGATCAAACTTATGCACTTTCCTAGCATTCACACTTCATAAATTATTTCTTTTATCATTTACCTACTCGGGGACGAGTAGGAATTAAGCTTGGGGATGCTTATACGTCTCCAACGTATCTATAATTTATGAAGTATTCATGCCATGTTTACACCAATTTTATATGGTTTTGGTATGATTTGCATGGAACTCAGCCGGACTGACGCTGTTTTCAGTAGAACTACCATGGTGTTGTTTTTTGTGCAGAAATGAAAGTTCTCCAAATGAGCTGAAATTTTTGACGATTTTTTTGGAACAAAAGAGACCCCCGAAGCTTCATGGGAGGGCTAGAAGAGCCACAAGGAGGGCACAACACACCAGGGCGCGCCTGGTGGGCCTGGCTTGCCCCGGTGGGTTGTGCTCACATCAAGGCCCATCTTAGTGTGAAACCAATGCCAAAAAATCCTATAAATAGAGAAACCATCAGGGGTAACCCTAGATAAGAAGTTCCGCCGCCGCAGGCCTCTGTAGCCACCGAAAACCAATCTAGAACCTTTTCGGCACCCTGCCGGAGGGGGGAATCATCTCCGGTGGCCATCTTCATCATCCCGGCGGCCACCATGATGAGGAGGGAGTAGTCCACCCTCGGGGCTAAGGATTTGTACCAGTAGCTATGTGTTTAATCTCTCTCTCTCTCTCTCTCTCTCTCGTGTTCTTGAGATGCCACGATCTTGATGTATCGCGAGCTTTGTTAATATAGTCGCATCATATGGTGTTTTCCCCTCTCTATCTTGTTGTGCTGAATTGAGTTTTTCCCTTTGAGATTTCGTTGTTAGCGGATTGAATACCTTTATGGATTTGAGAACACTTGATATATGTCTTGCAATTGAATACTCGTGGTGACAATGGGGTATCGTATTGATTCACTTAATATATGTTTTGGCACTCAACTCGTGGATTCCCGAGGTGACATTGGGGTAATCTATGCATAGGGGTTGATGCACGTTCTTGTCTTTGTTTCTCCGGTAGAAATCTTGGGGCACTCTTTGAAGTTCTTTGTGTTGGATTGAATATTATGAATCTGAATTTTCTTTGGTGTTATTTTAGTACGAACTCTTGGTTAGATCGATCGGAAAGAATAGCTTCGTGTTATTTTAGTACGAACTCTAGGATAGACTGATCGGAAAGAATATCTTTGAGGTGGTTTCGTACCCTACAAACAATTCCGTCTTATGTTCTCTGCTAGATAGGAACTTTGGAGTGATTCTTCGTTGCACGTTGAGGGACGGTTATATGATCCAATTATATTAGCATTGTTGAGAGATTGCACAAGCGAAACTATGTACCCTAGGCCTCATTTTCAAGCATTGCAATACTGTTCTTGTGCCCGTTTACTATTTGCTACCTTGCTGTTTTTATTTATTCAGATTATAAAAATATATTTCTACCATCCAAATCACACTTTTGTCACCATCTCTCCGCCGAACTAGTGCACCTATACAATTTTCCATTGTATTGGGTGTGTTGGGGACACAAGAGATTTCTTGTATTTGATTGCAGGGTTTTTGGAGAGAGACCATCTTCATCCTACGCCTCCTACAGTTTGATAAACCTTAGGTCATTCACTTGAGGGAAAATTGCTACTGTCCTACAAAACTCTACGCTCGGAGGCCCAACACGTGTCTACAAGAATAAGGTTGCGTAGTAGACATCACCCACTAATACCCAATTAAACATTCCCAGGTCATTATGTAACCTCCCACATCACGTAGCCGCACATATGTGTAGCAAAGCTCTTTCTACCTGATACTCGACTTACGTTGTGCATGCCGAGTATCCGTGTAATTTGACAATTCATTGGTCGGTGTCTTAGCTGCCTACACTTGAGGCATGCACCTTCCATGGTTGTTCTCACTGTTGTCTCCCTCATCAATCGCCGGCACCAAACTCGATATCGTCTCCAGGGGAAACGACTTCAGAAAGAAAACGCTGATGTCCTCAATGTCTTTGCCCTTGGCGAGGGCAGCGACATTTGTTTTTGACGTGAGGGGGGCAGCGACATTGACATGACAACGATGATCTTTTCGAAGCCGTTGCTGCTCGAGGTGGTGTTGACTTGGACGCAGTTCCACTGTTGGGGTTCCTTGCAAGGACACAAGGCGAACAACCTCTTCTACAAGAGGGCATGGTACTGTGTCACCAATGAGGTTCCTCTATTCTTTCCTTTCTTATTTCTACACTCTATGTGTTCATGCACAACCATGTAGAAGTTTTTGTCTTTATCTGGGCAAGTAGCCGAGAGATAAAAGGATTTGAAGTTGGCATTTCCTTGCGGATGCTCTTTTGGATCTCAAGATGCTCGCTACTCCATATTCTCTACACAAAAGACGACAATGGCCGCCACCGTAGTCACCGCATCTCCATGCGATATCCGATATATGCAAGATTAATTGTTTGTCACGGTTGGTATTGCTGTTGTATTTGGAGTATATGAAGATTTAGGAATGATGTTTATTTTGAAAACATAAGGTCTTTGATTCTTCTTCCGCTTCACGTGTTGGGTATTGGTTAGTAGGTAATAATAGTTTGATGACAACACAAGGCTGATATGAAACTTGTACTTAGTAACTTTTTTCTTTCGAAAAAAAATCTAAGGCCATATAGTAAGTATTATATGTTCTTACAAACATATCTTTACAGAAAAATAAAGATAAATATCGTCACATAAGGATGCAATTGAAACTTTGTTTAAATATCATGATTTGACTCCTAGTCAAATACGCGGGGAAGGATATGGTGGGGCTAGCAACATGAAAGGGGAGATTAAAGAGTTGAAAACATTGATCATGAAAGAGTCACTGTCTACTAATTACATCCATTGCTTTGCCAACTCCAGTTAGTTCTTATTGTTGTGGCAAAGTTAAATGAACCATGTGGGTGATGTTTTTGATCATTTTTGCAACTTTCTCAATACTATTGGAGTTTCTTGTAAGTGGCATGACATGCTTTGAGATGTAGAGCTCGAAAGGATTTGGAAACACTTGAAATGGGTGAGACTGAGAGTGGAAGTATGTTGAGTCAAGAGATGGGACTAGCAAGACCCAGTGATACTTGATGGGGCTCCCATTTTAGAACCATTGTGCATATTGTTAGCGTGTATCCCACAATCCTCAAAGTACTTGATGTTATTGGAAAAGATCCTTCACAAAAGGTAAGTTGACAGGAATACATGTAGTTGCTCTTTTTTTGAATCATTTGACTTTGTTTTCAATCTTCACTTGATGTTAGTTATTCTTGGCTACACAAATGAAACGCCGGTGTCCAAATCTTCACAAAAGAGAGATCAAGATAATGCAATGTCACTTGTTAGTTTGGCAAAGAGTAGAATGCAACATACCAGGTCTCATGGACGGGAAGAATTTTTTGCACAGGTGGCATTATTTTGAAACAAACATGACATCGAAGTTCCTGCGTTGGATATTATTATGTGCCCCATGGAAGATCACATCGGTATTATCAAGTACAAATGATGATTGTTACAAAAGAGAAGTATATTGATGTCTACTACACAACCTTCTTCTTATAGACGTTGTTGGGCCTCCAAGTGCAGAGGTTTGTAGGACAGTAGCAAATTTCCCTCAAGTGGATGACCTAAGGTTTATCAATTCATGGGAGGCGTAGGATGAAGATGGTCTCTCTCAAGCAACCCTGCAACCAAATAACAAAGAGTCTCTTGTGTCCCCAACACACCCAATACAATGGTAAATTGTATAGGTGCACTAGTTCGGCGAAGAGATGGTGATACAAGTGCAATATGGATGGTAGATAAAGGTTTTTGTAATCTGAAAATATAAAAACAGCAAGGTAATGAATGATAAAAGTGAGCGTCAACGGTATTGCAATGTGTTGAAACAAGGCCTAGGGTTCATACTTTCACTAGTGCAAGTCCTCTCAACAATAATAACATAATTGCATCATATAACTATCCCTCAACATGCAACAAAGAGTCACTCCAAGTCACTAATAGCGGAGAAAAAACGAAGAGATTATGGTAGGGTATGAAACCACCTCAAAGTTATTCTTTCCAATCAATCCGTTGGGCTATTCCTATAAGTGTCACAAACATCCCTAGAGTTCGTACTAGAATAACACCTTAAGACACAAATCAACCAAAACCCTAATGTCACCTAGATACTCCAATGTCACCTCAAGTATCCGTGGGTATGATTATACGATATGCATCACACAATCTCAGATTCATCTATTCAACCAACACAAAGTACTTCAAAGAGTGCCCCAAAGTTTCTACCGGAGAGTCAAGATGAAAACATGTGCCAACCCCTATGCATAGGTTCATGGGCGGAACCCGCAAGTTGATCACCAAAACATACATCAAGTGGATCAATAGAATACCCCATTGTCACCACGGGTATCCCACACAAGACATACATCAAGTGTTCTCAAATCCTTAAAGACTCAATCTGATAAGATAACTTCAAAGGGAAAACTCAATCCATTACAAGAGAGTAGAGGGGGAGAAACATCATAAGATCCAACTATAATAGCAAAGCTCGCGATACATCAAGATCGTACCACCTCAAGAACACGAGAGAGAGATCAAACACATATCTACTGGTACATACCCTCAGCCCCGAGGGTGAACTACTCCCTCCTCGTCATGGAGAGCACCGGGATGATGAAGATGGCCACCGGTGAGGGATTTCCCCCTCCGGCAGGGTGCCGGAACGGGTCTAGATTGGTTTTCGGTGGCTACGGAGGCTTCTGGCGGTGGAACTCCCGATCTATTCCATTCGCCGATCATTTTAGGGTATATGGGTATATATAGGAGGAAGAAGTACATCAGGGGAGCCACGAGGGGCCCACGAGGGTGGAGGGCTCTCCCTAGGGGGGTGGGCGCGCCCCCTACCTCATGGCTCGCTCGTTTCTTTCCTGACGTGCACTCCAAGTCTATCAGGTTGCTTTCCTTCCAAAAATAACTTCTCCAGAAGGTGTCATTCTGTTTCGACTCCGTTTGATATTCCTTTTCTTCGAAACACTGAAATAAGGGAAAAAATAGGAACTGGCACTGGGCTCTGGGTCAATAGGTTAGTCCCAAAAATAATATAGAAGTGGATAATAAAGCCCAATAATGTCCAAAACAGAAGATAATATAGCATGGAGCAATAAAAAATTATAGATACGTTGGAGACGTATCAGCATCCCCAAGCTTAATTCCTGCTCGTCCTCGAGTAGGTAAATGATAAAAAAGATAATTTTTGATGTGGAGCGCTACGTGGCATAATTTCAATGTAATTCTTCTTAATTGTGGTATGAATATTCAGATCCGAAAGATTCAAGATAAAATTTCATATTGACATAAAAATAATAATACTTCAAGCATACTAACAAAGCAATCATGTCTTCTCAAAATAACATAGCCAAAGAAAGCTATCCCTACAAAATCATATAGTCTGGCTATGCTCTATCTTCACCACACAAAATATTTAAATCATGCACAACCCCGATGACAAGCCAAGCAATTGTTTCATACTTTTGATGTTCTCAAACTCTTTCAATCTTCACGCAATACATGAGCGTGAGCCATGGACATAACACTATAGGTGGAATAGAATGGTGGTTGTGGTGAAGAAAAAAGGAGAAGATAGTCTCACATCAACTAGGCGTATCAATGGGCTATGAAGATGCCCATCAATAGATATCAATGCGAGTGAGTAGGGATTGCCATGCAACGGATGCACTAGAGCTATAAATGTATGAAAGCTCAACAAAAGAAACTAGTGGGTGTGCATTCAACTCGCTTGCTCACGAAGACCTATGGCATTTTGAGGAAGCCCATCATTGGAATATACAAGCCAAGTTCTATAATGAAAGATTCCCACTAGTATATGAAAGTGACAACATAGGAGACTCTCTATCATGAAGATCATGGTGCTACTTTGAAGCACAAGTGTGGTAAAAGGATAGTAGCATTGCCCCTTCTCTCTCTTTCTCTCATTCATTTTTTATTTTTTATTTTTTATTTTTTATTTGGGCCTTTTTTTATGGCCTCTTTTTTTATTTGGGCTTCTTTGGCCTCTTTTTTTTCGGCCGGAGTCTCATCCCGACTTGTGGGGGAATCATAGTCTCCATCATCCTTTCCTCACTTGGACAATGCTCTAATAATGATGATCATCACACTTTTATTTTATTTCAACTCAAGAATTACAACTCGATACTTAGGACAAGATATGACTCTATATGAATGCCTCCGGCGGTGTACCGGGATGTGCAATGACTCATGAGTTACATGTATGAAAGAATTATGAATGGTGGCTTTGCCACAAATACGATGTCAACTACATGATCATGCAAAGCAATATGACAATGATGGAGCGTGTCATAATAAATGGAACGGTGGAAATTTGCATGGCAATATATCTCGGAATGGCTATGGAAATGCCATAATAGGTAGGTATGGTGGCTGTTTTGAGGAAGATATATAGTGGTTTTATGGTACCGGCGAAAGTTGCGTGGTACTAGAGAGGGTAGCAATGGTGGAAGGGTGAGAGTGCGTATAATCCATGGACTCAACATTAGTCATAAAGAACTCACATACTTATTGCAAAAATCTATTAGTTATCGAAACAAAGTACTACACGCATGCTCCTAGGGGGATAGATTGGTAGGAAAAGACCATCGCTCGTCCCCGACCGCCACTCATAAGGAAGACAATCAATAAATAAATCATGCTCCGACTAAATCACATAACGGTTCACCATACGTGCATGCTACGGGAATCACAAACTTCAACACAAGTATTTCTAAAATTCACAACTACTCAACTAGCATGACTCTAATATTACCATCCTCATATCTCAAAACAATCACCAAGTATCAAACTTCTCATAGTATTCAATGCACTCTATATGAAAGTTTTTATTATATCCCTCTTGGATGCCCATCATATTAGGACTACTTTCATAACCAAAGCAAACTACCATGATGTTCTAAAGACTCTCAAAATAATATAAGTGAAGCATGAGAGTTCATCTAATTCTTCAAAATAAAACCACCACCTTGCTCTAAAAAGATATAAGTGAAGCACTAGAGCAAATGACAAACTACTCCAAAAGATATAAGTGAAGATCAATGAGTAGTCGAATAATCATGCAACTATATGAAGACTCTCAAACATTTAAGAATTTCAGATCTTGGTATTTTATTCAAACATCAAGCAAAACTAAATAAAATAAAATGACGCTCCAAGCAAAACACATATCATGTGGCGAATAAAAATATAGCTCAAAGTAAAGTTACCGTTGAACGAAGACCAAAGAGGGGATGCCTTCCGGGGCATCCCCAAGCTTAGGCTTTTGGTTGTCCTTGAATATTACCTTGGGGTGCCTTGGGCATCCCCAAGCTTAGGCTCTTGCCACTCCTTATTCCATAGTCCATCGAATCTTTACCCAAAACTTGAAAACTTCACAACACAAAACTTAACAGAAAACTCGTAAGCTCCGTTAGCGAAAGAAAACAAAACACCACTTCAAGGTACTGTAGTGAACTCATTCTTTATTTATATTGGTGTTAAACCTACTTTATTCCAACTTATCTATGGTTTATAAACTCTTTTACTAGCCATAGATTCATCAAAATAAGTAAACAACACATGAAAAACAGAATCTGTCAAAAACAGAACAGTCTGTAGTAATCTGTAACTAACGCAAACTTATGGAACCTAAAAAATTCTAAAATAAATTGATGGACGTGAGTAATTTATCTATTAATCATCTTCAAAAATAATTAACTAAATATCACTCTCCAATAAAAAGTGGAAGCAATTCTCGTGAGCGCTAAAGTTTCTGTTTTTTACAGCAAGATCAACAAGACTTTTCCCAAGTCTTCCCAACGGTTCTACTTGGCACAAACACTAATTAAAACATAAAAACTCAATCATAACATAGGCTATATAAATTATTTATTACTAAACAGGAACAAAAGGCAAGGAACAAAAATAAAATTGGGTTGCCTCCCAACAAGCGCTATCATTTAACGCCCCTAGCTAGGCATGATGATTTCAATGATGCTCACATAAAGGATAAGAATTGTAACATAAAGAGAGCATCTTGAAGAATATGACTAGCATATTTAAGTTTAACCCACTTCCTATGCATAGGGAGTTTGTGAGCAAACAACTTGTGGTAACAAGAATCAACTAGCATATGAAGGCAAAACAAGCATAACTTCGAAACTTTAAGCACATAGAGAGGAAACTTGGTATTATTGCAATTCCTACAAGCATATATTCCTCCCTCATAATAATTTTCAGTAGCATCATGAATGAATTCAACAATATAACCAGCACCTAAAGCATTCTTTTCATGATCTACAATCATAGAAATTTTATTACTCTCCACACAAGCAAAATTCTTCTCATGAATAATAGTGGGAGCAAACTCAACAAAATAATTATCATGTGAGGCATAATCCAATTGAAAACTAAAATCATGATGACAAGTTTCATAGATATCATTATTCTTTATAGCATACAAGTCATCACAATAATCATCATAGATAGCAACTTTGTTCTCATAATCAATTGGAACCTCTTCTGAAATAGTGGAATCATTACTAAATAAAGTCATGACCTCTCCAGATCCACTTTCATCAATATAATCATCATAAATAGGAGGGATGCTTTCATCATAATAAATTTGCTCATCAAAACTTGGGAGACTAAAAATATCATCTTCATCAAACGTAGCATCCCCAAGCTTGGGCCTTTTCATATCATAATCATAATCACTCTCATCATTAATAGTATGGATAGCACCAATAGTATAGCAATTATCATATTCTTCCAAGCAAGTGCCAAAAAGATTTTCAAGATCTTAAGAAGTATCATTATTTTCCACAATTATATTTTCATGAGGCACAATAGAGATATCCATATACGTATTGCCTAGCTTGCCTTCCACGCCAAGTAGAGTCCCATCCGGACACGAGACGAAGTCTTCAATCTTGTATCTTCATAGTCTAACAGTCCAGCCAATGGAGATAGTCCAGCTGTCCGGAGACCCCCTAATCCAGGACTCCCTCAGTAGCCCCTGAACCAGGCTTCAATGATGATAAGTCCGGCGTGCAGTATTGTCTTTGGCATTGCAAGGCGGGTTCCTTCTCCGAATACACCGCAGAAGAATTTGAATACGAGGATAGTGTCCGACCCTGCAAAATAATTTCCACATTCCACCATAGAGAGAATAATATTTTCGCAGATCTAATTTGCTGGCTTGTTTTGGCAGCATGACGTTACGTCATGGCCCGGTGATTATTCGAACCGTTTCTTTTAACCAGCCCCGCGCATAATGCAAGGCAGTTTTTCGACACGTCTTGTCAAAGCAGAGATCGTGTCCCCTTATTACGGGATTCTCATCAATACGGGTGTGGGTAACCCAACCGCGCCATCAATTGCGGCGCTTGGGGGATAAGCGAGTTTTACCAGGCAAGTGGGGACGCTTAGTTTCGTCCGCCCATATAAAGGGATAAGGATTCACCTTTCTATCCACGCCTTCTTCCTCCCTTACCCATCCGTTTTCGCACACTCGAGCTCTAGCACCCAAGTCCGCACTTCCCACCTCGACCTTCTCCAATCATGTCCGGAGCGGGAGGCAAGTGGATGGTCTCCTCCATCACGGAGGGAGACATCAAGAAACCGAGGAGAGCCGGATACCTGCCCGACGACATCGCGCACCGGCTCCCAGATGAGGGGCAGCTCATCCCCACCCCAGGCCCCATGAGAGGGTAGTATTCCTCACCCATTTCCTCCGCGGACTGGGGTTCCCTCTCCATCCCTTCGTCCGGGGGCTCATGTTTTATTATGGCCTGGATTTCCATGATTTGGCCCTGAACTTCATCCTCAACATCTCGGCGTTTATCGTCGTGTGCGAGGCCTTCCTCCGCATCAAGTCCCACTTCGGCTTATGGCTGAAGACCTTCAATGTCAAGACGAAGGTGGTGGGCGGCCGCCAGGCGGAGTGCGGAGGTGCCATGGTGGGCAAGATGCCTAACATAACATGGCTCGAGGGCTCCTTTGTGGAAACCAGAAAGGGGTGGCAATCGGGGTGGTTCTATATGTTGGAAATATGCCCTAGAGGCAATAATAAATTAGTTATTATTATATTTCCTTGTTCATGATAATCGTTTATTATCCATGCTATAATTGAATTGATAGGAAACTCAGATACATGTGTGGATACATAGACAACACAATGTCCCTAGTAAGCCTCTAGTTGACTAGCGCGTTGATCAATAGATGGTTACGGTTTCCTAACCATGGACATTGGATGTCATTGATAACGGGATCACATCATTAGGAGAATGATGTGATGGACAAGAACCAATCCTAAGCCTAGCACAAAGATCGTGTAGTTCGTATGCTAAAGCTTTTCTAATGTCAAGTATCATTTCCTTAGACCATGAGATTGTGCAACTTCCGGATACCGTAGGAATGCTTTGGGTGTACCAAACATCACAACGTAACTGGGTGACTATAAAGGTGCACTACAGGTATCTCCAAAAGTGTCTGTTGGGTTGGCACGAATCGAGACTGGGATTTGTCACTCCGTGTAAGCGGAGAGGTATCTCTGGGCCCACTCGGTAGGACATCATCATAATGTGCACAATGTGATCAAGGAGTTGATCACGGGATGATGTGTTACGGAACGAGTAAAGAGACTTGCCGGTAACGAGATTGAACAAGGTATCGGGATACCGACGATCGAATCTCGGGCAAGTATCGTACCGATAGACAAAGGGAATTGTATACGGGATTGATTAAGTCCTTGACATCGTGGTTCATCCGATGAGATCATCATGGAACATGTGGGAGCCAACATGGGTATCTGACGAGGACATGTATTAGGGGTAGGGTAACAGGCCCGACCTAAAGGCCCTACCCATGGACACCGTATACTTTGTACTGGGCCCCTGGGCCAGATCGCCATCTAGATGTACCGCAACTTGAAAGTCACTCGGACGGCGATCACCACTCGGAGCACGGCACTTCACTCGACGAGCTCATTCCACTCGACCATGTAACTCACTCGGATATGCAAAGACCAATAGTCAGCATGACGGTTTTGTAGTGGGCAGGCATTATGGCATTGATGCTCCACCGTGTAACATAAGGGGTGAGGGGGTGGCGCACTCTATATAAGCCACCCCCCACCACTAGACTAGGGGGCTCTCTTCTCTCATCTCTCTTTTCCTCACCATTAGTCTCAGGACTACGGGGATCCGTTCCCCTCTCATTGTAATCTCCGGATACGTACTAAGATAAAACAAAGCCTCTCTGGAGCACGAGACGTAGGGTTGTTATCTCCACCGTGAGAGGCCCGAACTCGCTAAAACTACCGTGTCACCCATATGCATCTCGATAGATCATGCTCCTTTATCCTACCCCTCTCTTACTGTCGGAATCGTTACCACGACAGTTGGCGCCCACCGTGGGGCATGGCGTCTATCGAGCCATGATGCAAATGGTTTTTTCTCCAATCTTCAACAGCAAATCAACTACCATCGCCAGAGAAATTGGCCGCTAGAGCTCTAGTCATCGCACCATTTGTACAAACAAAAGGACCAGGGAAGTATCCATTTGATCTAGTCTCTTTACAATACATTGTCTAACAATGAGTTTGTCCTTTCCTCCTGTAGGATCAGACACACCCATGCATGAGTAAATCAGAGAAGAGACGAGGAAGGGAAAAGGGCATCAACATGGTGCGCCAAGAGTCATGGCCATCCGTCCTCACGCACGGCCGCCAAACGCGGGACTGCATCTCCTGCTTCCTCTTCTCAATCGACTTCAACCCGCTCGCCAGCCGGCTGCAACGATCACAAGCGCTCAACAGTCCATCTGGCAGCACGGGCGCTCGGCTGTGGTCACTATGACGTGCGCGCAGGCCTGACGCTAAAGCCGCCTCTCCACGATACCCTGACACGGCACATTGCGGGGGCGTCCCTCATGAACCGCCGTCCGGCGATCTCCGCGTTGGATGCACGGGCGGGACGCGGCACCAACGCCGGGCTGTCCGCGTCTCCGATCGGCTACGCCCGCGCGCGGCCTCGCAGGAAGACGCCGCCCCGCACTCGGATTCATCGTGGCCGCCTCTCGCGATGGAACCGTGCCAAAAACTGCCGCTGCCGTGGTCGACCAGGGAGTTCTGCGCCCCATCTTTCACTTTCCTTCTAACCTTAATTTCTTTCCATTTATTTCCTGCATGCAGGGGATAAATGGCCATGGGAAAGGGAAACTTCCTTACATGCATGAACGGCCTTAACTCTTGCTTAACTGCCACTAATTAAAGCCTCCTGCATGCGCGTACAGGTTCAGGACGTCAACCTCATAAACCCTTCTGAGGAGTTAATTGACCGCCTCATTAAGCGGCCAATTAGTGGGGACTTCCAGCCTCGGTTACCTGATTACGGCGGCCAAAGAGCGCTCTACTTCCGCTATTTCTGCATCAATTAATGGGTGCATGCATGCATGCATGCAAGTATAACCACACAGCATTTTAACCGTGGCTCTATTTGCAAACTCGCAGGGTCATACTCGATCTTTCGAACGGAAGCAAATATCACACAGCTGACGCCGAGCAGCTCCTTACCCGGCCCCGATCGCCTCCTCCTTCTGGGGCCGAGTAGCTCTTCCTTCCGGCGTCAAGCGACTCCTCCCTCCATCATCGGGACTAAACAGAGATAGACTCGGGAGAACGACCCGGTTACACAGGAGAATCCACTCAGATGAATTGCACTCCTGGACAGCTTTAGGCACTTGGTGGTCCCTCCCTCTGGCATCGATTAGCTGGCACATCGCGCGGGCACCTGCGGCTCGGCGACGGCTCCAGGGAGCACCTCCTTCCGGCGTCGACTGATCGGGCACGCGGCAGCGACTCCTTCTGGCATCAGCTGCTCGACAGTACTACACACGCCAGTTCTAGTACACGGCAGTTTTACTCGGACTGAGACTAAAGCTCACTGGAACAACGGTCCACTCGGGCAGTGTGCTGGCACTCAAGCACCAGCGCATCGTTGCCACTCGGATGTTCGCAACTTCATCAACCTGTCTGACGGCCGCCCTGCACGTCGCCGCTTCGTTGGGCACGACTCCGCGGGACGCGTCTACTTCATTAGGATGCTCTCCGTGTCTCATCACTTCGTGGGACTCGTCTACTTTACTTGGCCGCCCCGCACGTCGTCACCGGTTGGTCACCACATCACCACTCGGCCGCCCCGCGCGTCGCCACTCGGTTGGTCACCTCATCACCACTCGGCCGCCCCGCGCGTCGCCATCGGTTGGTCACCTCATAACCACTCGGCCGCCCCGCGCGTCGCCATCGGTTGGTCACCTCATAACCACTCGGCCGCCCCGCGTGTCGCCATCGGCTGGTCACCTCATAACCACTCGGCCGCCCCGCGCGTCGCCATCGGTTGGTCACCTCATCACCACTCGGCCGCCCCGCGCGTCGCCACTCGGTTGGTCACCTCATAACCACTCGGCCGCTCCGCGCGTCGCCATCGGTTGGTCTCCTCATAACCACTCGGCCGCCCCGCGCGTCGCCATCGGTTGGTCACCTCATAACCACTCGGCCGCCCCGCGCGTCGCCATCGGTTGGTCACCTCATCACCACTCGGCCGCCCCGCGCGTTGCCACTCGGTTGGTCACCTCATAACCACTCGGCCGCCCCGCGCGTCGCCACTCGGTTGGTCACCTCATAACCACTCGGCCGCTCCGCGCGTCGCCATCGGTTGGTCACCTCATAACCACTCGGCCGCCCCGCGCGTCGCCATCGGTTGGTCACCTCATAACCACTCGGCCGCCCCGCGCGTCACCATCGGTTGGTCACCTCATCACCACTCGGCCGCCCCACGCGTCGCCACTCGGTTGGTCACCTCATAACCACTCGTCCGCCCCGCGCGTCGCCACTCGGTTGGTCACCTCATAACCACTTGGCCGCCCCGCGCGTCGCCACTCGGTTGGTCACCTCATAACCACTCGTCCGCCCCGCGCGTCGCCACTCGGTTGGTCACCTCATAACCACTCGGCCGCCCCGCACGTCGCCACTCGGTTGGTCACCTCATAACCACTGGGCCGCCCCGCGCGTCGCCACTCGGTTGGTCACCTCATAACCACTGGGCCGCCCCGCGCGTCGCCACTCGGTTGGTCACCTTATAACCACTCGGCCGCCCCGCGCATCTCCACTTGGTTGGTCACCTCATAACCACTCGGCCGCCTCGCGCGTCGCCATCGGTTGGTCACCTGATCACCACTCGGCCGCCCCGCGCGTCGCCGTCACCAAAATCCCCCAGTGGGTGACTTAGCTGCGAATCTGTTTCGCCTAAGTTCAAGAAATCCTACCGAGTGGAGAGAAAACCTCCCACTTGGGGGCTTAGCTGTAGTCCAGTACTCGCCTAAGTAAAAAAATCCTACCGAGTGGAGAGCAAACCTCCCACTTGGGGGCTTAGCTGCAGTCCAGTACTCGCCTAAGTTTGAAAAAAATCCTACCGAGTGGAGAGCAAACCTCCCACTTGGGGGCTTAGCTGCAGTCCAGTACTCGCCTAAGTAAAAAAAATCCTACCGAGTGGAGAGCAAACCTCCCACTTGGGGGCTTAGCTGCAGTCCAGTACTCGCCTAAGTTTGAAAAAAATCCTACCGAGTGGAGAGCAAACCTCCCACTCGGGGGCTTAGCTGCAGTCCAGTACTCGCCTAAGTTTAAAATAAATCATACCGAGTGGAGAGCAAACCTCCCACTCGGGGGCTTAGCTGCAGTCCAGTACTCGCCTAAGTTTGAAAAAAAAATCCTACCGAGTGGAGAGCAAACCTCCCACTCGGGGGCTTAGCTGCAGTCCAGTACTCGCCTAAGTGTTTGAAATCCTACCGAGGGGAGAGCAAGCCTCCCACTCGGAGGCTTAGCTGCAGTCCAAGGACTCGCCTAAGTAGCCAAAATCCGACTGAGACAAGAGCAAGCCTCTAATTCAAGGAGCTGCATCACAAGTATAATTTGCGCTCCATCCCTATCCGCAAGGACACCAAGACGAAGGTCGACTGTCACCATCGCCTCGTCACCACTCGGCTGCCGCGTGCGTCGCCGCTCGGTTGGTCGCCTCATCACCACTCGGCCACTCGCGCGCCTTCAGACAGCTAAGCCATTTTACATTCTGTTATTTCTGTCTTCCCGAGTATCCCGTAATTCACACATCACGTCCACTCGGAGGCCACGCCATCGAGTGTACCTCTACGCTCGGTTGTTTATTTTCACATACTTGCTTTGTACTGGTAATGTGACTCACGAGTCTAGCTTCCATTTTTTCGCATACATCATTCACGAACATCGTGTGTCGTTCTTCATTTCGACTTTGCATCGGTCCTCCGGGGCTGCAACTCAGTCGAAACACTACACTTCCACTTTATTTGAGCCAGTATTCCAATGAGTTCAGTCGGATCTGTCGCTTCGACAAGTTCGAACGGATCCTTCGCTCTTTCAGACTCTTGCGGTTAACCAACAAGTCCCTTGCACTCCCAGCGGGTGTCTATGGGTGTTATAAACACAAATCATTTCAGCACACGTCAAAATTTCCTCGAGAAATTATTTCGTTGGCTTGTGCCATTTTACACAAGTTATGCGATCACTCGACGGCCCTACGCGCCAACTTCATCGCTGCTCGGACTCGGTCACCGTACCGGTCCTAGCGCACCACAACACCGACCTTGTCACCTGTTGGCTTCAAACACATTCGGCCAACCCCTTAGAGGAATCCTCTTCATCATATCAATGACATAGACCTCGTCAGGCATGAGACTGATAAGTCCCTTTTATAATTAAATTGCACATTTCACTCTTTTGCGAGTTTGCCTCGTTCGAGCATCACTCGGAAATTTCTCCTCATCCTTACCCGAGTCTGACTCGATGGATTGCAAATTATCCATTCAACACTATATTTCCCGTATTCCGACATGTCCGTTGTTGAAGCCTGTAGTACGCTCGGGAGCTACGCCGCACTCGGGGGCTGCAACTCTTTTGGAATGACACTCTCCTGAGTGGTCGAGTGCTTCATCACCAGTTAGATCCTTCACTTCAACAAGTGCATTCGACCCACCACTTTGACAAGTTTTATAATCACCCAGACCCTCTGCGCGCCATCTTCATTCCTACTCAGACTCAGTTGTCACGCCGGTCTTGTTGCATCGCAACCACACTACATCATCCTCGTCGCTACATTAACTTCGAAAGCATCTGGCTAACTCCTTTGAAGACAATTTCATCCACTTGGCTGGACATGTAGTCCTTCACTCGGCCACCTCACGTATCTTCACTCAGCCGTCCCGCACGTCACCACTCGGTTGCGCACGTATTCACCGCTTGGTCGCTCCGCGCGTCGCCTCTCGGTTGTGCATGCCTTCACCACATGGCCGCCCCGCGCGTCACCCGTTGGCTGGACACATAATCCTTCACTCGGCCACCTCGTGCATCCTCACTCGGCCGTCCCGCACATTGCCACTCGGTTGTGCACGTCTTCACCACTTGGCCGCTCTGCGCATCGCCTCTCGGTTGTACATGCCTTCGCCACTCGGCCGCCCCGCGTGTTGCCACTCGGTTGTGCATGTCTTCACCACTCGGCCGCCCCGCGCGTCGCCGCTTGGATCTGCATGTCTTCACCACTCGACCGCCCCGCGCGTCATCACTCGGTTGTACAGATCATCGTCCCTTCACCACCTCGCGCATCACCATCAGTTGGACATGTCTTTACCTCTACACCCCCAACACGGGAACGACTAAGTTACTCATATGATCAAACCTCATATCACATTCTGTAGCAAGCTTGCCTCTTTCGAGCATGACACGGGGGCTACGCACAGCCGTCGGCCATGCCGCCCTCAGGGGTTACGCCCATTCAATCAACCCATCAATCACATCAGGAATATCTTTCTGACCATACTTGCCCGGTCTGCCGAAAATCTATAAGGGCAGTACTATCCACTCGGACGATCGCCCAAATCATTACCTAAAGTCATTTTCAAGGCTGCAAAAGGGTGAAAACAACGCTCCTCTACGGATAACTTGGCCCTATCCTAGGTTCCAAGGCGTCAGTTTCACAAACTTGGACTCAGAGATGGCACGTGCTGGTGTTCCCCCGGGATAATGAGTGGCCTCTCCCCGGAGAGTTAGCCTACACACTAGCCTCGTCACTCGTGTTTCATGGCACGTCCATGTCAGACCACTAGTCTATCTCCTCCGGGAGACATACAAGTGCCACTAAGTCTTTCCTTGCAGTCAACATACCTCGATCAGTCGGGAAGCACGTCCACTCGGACAAATACCCCTTTCATGCAAGAGGGTGAAAATGAAGCTCCTCTGCGGATACAATGTACTCTTACAAATCCCCCTTTCATGCAAAATCTAACGGTAGAAGTACTAATGGAAAGATTACTCCTTGGAGTGTCCAGCTTTTTTCTACAGTCGGCGGTTTCAAAGCCGAATTCATTCACCGTGCCGAGAGCACGAAGATTCACCTGCTTGACCGAGTTCCAGGCTGAATTTATTCCGTGCCGAGTGCACGATGATCATCCCGACTGACTCAGCTCCAGGCTGAGCTTATTTACCATGTCAAGCACCTGAAGATGCATCCGATTGACTCAATTTCAGACTAAAAGATATTTACCGTGTCGACTGCGTGGAGGTTTACCAGGAGACTTAAACCCTCTGCCCGACTCATCTAGTCCGACAGAGGCTCAGGGACTACACCCAGCGGGTGCACTCAGCGTGCCCCCACTGGAAGAGAACTTAGAAAGAAACATTTTGCTCGATGCAAAACCAGCTCCAGAATTACTCGACCTTCGAGTCAGAGAAGAACAAGTTCGATCACTACCATCTAAGAAGAGTTTTAGTTCTCTCAGACCCCCGCCGACTGCCCGCAGTCGACGATGGTCTCGGGGACTACACCCAGTGGGTGCACTCAGCGTGCCCCCACTGGAGTAATCTCCACTCGGTACGGCCTGACCAGTCCGAGTGATGAACACAACAACAAAAAAGACAGGCTCTAAGACTCCCGCCGACTGCCCGCAGTCGACGGCAGTCTCTGGGACTACACCCAGTGGGTGCACTCAGCGTGCCCCCACTGGAATGGTATCCACTCGGAACGGTCCGCCCGGTCCAAGTGACGGCCAAACAACAAAAAGACAGGCTCTAAGACTCCCGCCGATTGCCCGCAGTCGACGGCAGTCTCTGGGACTACACCCAGTGGGTGCACTCAGCGTGCCCCCACTGGAATGGTATCCACTCGGAACGGTCCGCCCGGTCCAAGTGACGGCCAAACAACAAAAAAAGACACGTTCCAGGCGTGAAGAAATTCTGAGTAATCAGTTACTCAATGCAGGACCAGCTCCAAATCACTCCAAAAAAATTGCTATAAGGTGAGTTTAACGCTCCTCCGCGGACCCGTTTGAGCTCATTTCACTCGGACACCATATAGTCTGGAATCCGTCAAGGCAACATGCGGAGATAAGATCGCCGGGTGACCAGAGGGAGTTCATAAGGGCCTCCGCAGCACTCGACTCATCTGGGAATTCACCTCGACTCGACCCGCTCAACCTCGACCGATTCGGGGGCTAATGACGAGGACATGTATTAGGGGTAGGGTAACAGGCCCGACCTAAAGGCCCTACCCATGGACACCGTATACTTTGTACTGGGCCCCTGGGCCAGATCGCCGTCTAGATGTACCGCAACTTGAAAGTCACTCGGACGGCGATCACCACTCGGAGCACGGCACTTCACTCGACGAGCTCATTCCACTCGACCATGTAACTCACTCGGATATGCAAAGACCAATAGTCAGCATGAAGGTTTTGTAGTGGGCAGGCATTATGGCATTGATGCTCCACCGTGTAACATAAGGGGTGAGGGGGTGGCGCACTCTATATAAGCCACCCCCACCACTAGACTAGGGGGCTCTCTTCTCTCATCTCTCTTTTCCTCACCATTAGTCTCAGGACTACGGGGATCCGTTCCCCTCTCATTGTAATCTCCGGATACGTACTAAGATAAAACAAAGCCTCTCTGGAGCACGAGACGTAGGGTTGTTATCTCCACCGTGAGAGGCCCGAACTCGCTAAAACTACCGTGTCACCCATATGCATCTTGATAGATCATGCTCCTTTATCCTACCCCTCTCTTATTGTCGGAATCGTTACCACGAAAGTATCCAGATCCCGCTGTTGGTTATTGACCGGAGTACATCTCGGTCATGTCTGCATGTCTCCCGAACCCGTAGGGTCTACACACTTAAGGTTCGATGACGCTAGGGTTATAAAGGAAGTTAGTATGTGGTTACCGAATGTTGTTCGGAGTCCCGGATGAGATCCCGGACGTCACGAGGAGTTCCGGAATGGTCCGGAGGTAAAGATTTATATATAGGAAGTCCTGTTTTGGTCACCGGAAAGGTTTCGGGGTTTATCGGTAATATACCGGGACCACCGGGAGGGTCCCGGGGGTCCACCAAGTGGGGCCACCAACCCCGGAGGCTTGCGTGGGCTAAGTGTGGGAGGGGACCAGCCCCAGGTGGGCTGGTGCGCCCCCCACAAGGGCCCAAGGCGCCTAAGAGGTGGAAAGGGGGCAAACCCTAAGGGGGTATGGGCCTTAGGGCCCATCTAGCTGCGCCTCCCTCTCCTCCCCCTCTTGGCCGCCTCCCCTTTCCCATCTAGGGCTGCCGCCCCCCTAGGGGTGGGAACCCTAGAGGGGGCGCACCCTCCTCCCTCTCCCCTATATATAGTGAGGCCTAGGGGCTGCCCATAACACGTGATCTGATCTCTGCCTGTTGGTGCAGCCCTCCCTCTCTTTCTCCTCATATCCCGTGGTGCTTGGCGAAGCCCTGCAGGATTGCCACGCTCCTCCATCACCACCACGCCGTTGTGCTGCTGCTGGATGGAGTCTTCCTCAACCTCTCCCTCTCTCCTTGCTGGATCAAGGCGTGGGAGACGTCACCGGGCTGTACGTGTGTTGAACGCGGAGGTGCCGTCCGTTCGGCACTAGGATCATCGGTGATTTGGATCACGACGAGTACGACTCCATCAACCCCGTTCACTTGAACGCTTCCGCTTAGCGATCTACAAGGGTAAGTAGATGCACTCTCCTTCCCCTCGTTGCTGGTTTCTCCATAGATAGATCTTGGTGATACGTAGGAAAATTTTGAATTTTTGCTACGTTCCCCAACAGTGGCATCATGAGCTAGGTCTATTGCGTAGATTCTATGCACGAGTGGAACACAAAGTAGTTGTGGGCGTTGATTTTGTTCAATATGCTTGTCGTTACTAGTCTTATCTTGATTCGGCGGCATCGTGGGATGAAGCGGCCCAGACCAACCTTACACATATGCTTACGTGAGACCGGTTCCACCGACAAACATGCACTAGTTGCATAAGGTGGCTGGCGGGTGTCTGTCTCTCCCACTTTAGTCGGATCGGATTCGATGAAAAGGGTCCTTATGAAGGGTAAATAGCAATTGGCATATCACGGTGTGGTCATTGCGTAGGTAAGAAACGTTCTTGCTAGAAACCCATGGCAGCCACGTAAAACATGCAAACAACAATTAGAGGACGTCTAATTTGTTTTTGCAGGGTATGCCATGTGATGTGATATGGCCAAAAGGATGTGATGAATGATATATGTGATGTATGAGATTGATCATGTTCTTGTAATAGGAATCACGACTTGCATGTCGATGAGTATGACAACCGGCAGGAGCCATAGGAGTTGTCTTAATTTATGACCTGCGTGTCAACATAAACGTCATGTAATTACTTTACTTTATTGCTAACCGTTAGCTGTAGTAGTAGAAGTAATAGTTGGCGAGACAACTTCATGAAGACACAATGATGGAGATCATGATGATGGAGATCATGGTGTCATGCCGGTGACGATAATGATCATGGAGCCCCGAAGATGGAGATCAAAAGGAGCAATATGATATTGGCCATATCATGTCACTATTTGATTGCATGTGATGTTTATCATGTTTATACATCTTATTTGCTTAGAACGACGGTAGTAAATAAGATGATCCCTCACTAAAATTTCAAGAAGTGTTCTCCCCTAACTGTGCACTGTTGCTAAAGTTCGCCGTTTCGAAGCACCACGTGATGATTGGGTGTGATAGATCCTTACGTTCACATACAACGGGTGTAAGACAGTTTTACACATGCAAAACACTTAGGGTTAACTTGACGAGCCTAGCATGTGTACAGACATGGCCTCGGAACACAGAAGACCGAAAGGTCGAGCATGAGTCGTATGGTAGATACGATCAGCATGAAGATGTTCACCGATGTTGACTAGTCCGTCTCACGTGATGATCGGACACGGCCTAGTTGACTCGGATCATGTAATCACTTAGATGACTAGAGGGATGTCTATCTGAGTGGGAGTTCATAAGATGAACTTAATTATCCTGAACATAGTCAAAAGGATTTTGCAAATTATGTCGTAGCTCGCGCTTCAGTTCTACTGTTTAGATATGTTCCTAGAGAAAATTTAGTTGAAAGTTGATAGTAGCAACTATGCGGACTAGGTCCGTAAACTGAGGATTGTCCTCATTGCTTCATAGAAGGCTTATGTCCTTAATGCACCGCTCAGTGTGCTGAACCTTGGACGTCGTCTATGGATGTTGCGAACATCTGACATACACGTTTTGATAACTACGTGATAGTTCAGTTAAACGGTTTAGAGTTGAGGCACCGAAGACGTTCTGAAACGTCGCGAAACATATGAGATGTTTTGAGGGCTGAAATTGAGATTTCAGGCTCGTGCCCACGTCAAGAGGTATAAGACCTCTAACGATTTTCTTAGCCTGCAAACTAAGGAGAAAAGCTCAATTGTTGAGCTTGTGCTCAGATTGTCTGAGTACAACAATCATTTGAATCGAGTGGGAGTTAATCTTCCAGATAAGATAGTGATGTTTCTCCGAAGTCATTACCACCAAGCTGCTAGAGCTTCGTGATGAACTATAATATATCAGGGACATATATGATGATCCTTGAGATATTCGCAATGTTTGACTCCGCGAAAGTAGAAATCAAAAGGGAGCATCAATCGTTGATGGTTAGTAAAACCACTAGTTTCAAGAAGGGCAAGGGCAAGAAGGGATACTTCATGAAGCGGCAATTCAGCTGCTGCTCTAGTGAAGAAACCCAAGGTTGAACCCAAACCCGAGACTAAGTGCTTCTGTAATAAGGGGAATAGCCACTGGAGCAGGATTACCCTAGATACTTGGTAGATTAGAAGGCTGGCAAGGTTGATAGAAGTATATTGGATATACATTGTGTTGATGTGTACTTTACTAGTACTCCTAGTAGCACTAGGGTATTAGATACCGGTTCGGTTGCTAAGTGTTAGCAACTCGAAATAAAAGCTAAGGAATAAACAGAGACTAGCTAAAGGTGAGCTGACGATATGTGTTGGAAGTGTTTCCAATGTTGATATGATCAAGCATCGCACGCTCCCTCAACCATCGAGATTGGTGTTAAACCTAAATAATTGTTATTTGGTGTTTGCATTGAGCATAGACATGATTGGATTATGTCTATCGCAATACGGTTATTCATTTAAAGAGAATAATAGTTACTCTGTTCATTTGAATAATACCTTCAATGGTCTTACACCTAAAATGAATGGTTTATTGAATCTCGATCGTAGGGATACACATGTTCATGCCAAAAGATATAGGATAGTAATGATAGTACCACCTACTTGTGGCACTGCCACTTAAGTCATATCGGTATAAAACGCATGAAGAAGCTCCATGTTGATGGATCTTTGGACTCACTCATTTTTGAGAGGATTGAGACATGTGAACCATGTTTGTTGGTAGATATGCATGAAGAAACTCTATATAGATGGATCGTTTGGACTCACTTGATTTTGAATCACTTGAGACATGCAAATCATACCACATGGGCAAGATGACTGAAAGCCTCGATTTCAGTAAAATGGAACTAGAAAGCAACTTGTTGGAAGTAATACATTTTGATGTGAGCAGTCCAATGAGTGCTGAGGCATGTAGTGGATATCGTTATGTTTTTACTTCACAGATGATTTGAGTAAATGTTGAGTATATTTACTTGATGAATCACGAGTCTGAATTATTGAAAGGTTCAAGTAATTTCAAGGTGAAGTTGAAAGATCGTCGTGACAAGAGGATAAAATATCTATGATATGATCATAGAGATGAATATCTGAATTACGAGTTTGGCACAGAATTAAGACATTGTGGAAATTGTTTCACAACTGATACAGCATGGAACACCATAGTGTGATGGTGTGTCCGAACATCATAACTGCACCCTATTGGATATGATGCATACCATGATGTTTCTTATCAAATTACCACGATAGTTTATGGGTTAGGCATTAGAGACAACCACATTCACTTTAAAGAGGGCACCACGTAATTCCGATGAGATGACACCGTATGAACTATGGTTTAGAGAAACCTAAGCTGTCATTTCTTAAAAGTTTGGGGCTGCGATGCTTATGTGAAAAAGTTTCAGGATGATAAGCTCAAACCCAAAGCGGATAAATGCATCTTCATAGGACACCCAAAACAGTTGGGTATACCTCCTGTCTCAGATTCGAAAGCAATAAGGGATTGTTTCTAGAATCGGGTCCTTTCTCGAGGAAAGGTTTCTCTCGAAAGAATTGAGTGGGAGGATGGTGGAGACTTGATGAGGTTATTGAACCGTCTCTTCAACTAGTGTGTGGCAGGGCACAGGGAGTTGTTCCTGTGGCACCTACACCAATTGAAATGGAAGCTTATGATAGTGATCATGAAACTTCAGATCAAGTCACTACCAAACCTCGTGGGATGACAAGGATGCGTACTACTTCAGAGTGGTACGTAATCTTGTCTTGGAAGTCATGTTGCTAGACAACAATGAACCTACAAGCTATGGAGAAGCGATGGTGGGCCCGGATTCCGATGAATGGATCGAGGCCATAAAATCTGAGAGAGGATCCATGTATGAAAACAAAGTGTAGACTTTGGAAGAACTACTTGATGGTCGTAAGGCTGTTAGGTACATATGGATTTTAAAAGGAAAACGGACAATGATGGTAAGTATCACCATTAAGAAAGCTCGACTTGTCGTTAAGATGTTTTCCGACAAGTTCAAGGAGTTGACTACGATGAGACTTTCTCACTCGTAGCGATGCTAAGAGTCTGTTGGAATTATATTAGCGATTACTGCATTATTTATGAAATCTTGCAGATAGGATGTCAAAACATTGTTTCCTCGACGTTTTTCTTGAGGAAAGGTTGTATGTGATACAACCAGAAGGTTTTGTCAATCCTGAAAGATGCTAATAAGTATGCAAGGCTCCAGCAATCCTTCTAAGGACTGGAGTAAGCATCTCGGAGTTGGAATATACACTTTGATGATGATCAAAGATTTTGGTGTATACAAAGTTTATGAGAAACTTGTATTTCCAAAGAAGTGAGTGGGAGCACTATAGAATTTCTGATGAGTATATGTTGTTGACATATTGTTGATCAGAATGATGCAGAATTTCTGGAAAGCATATAGGGTTATTTGAAAGGTGTTTTTCAATGTAAAACCTGGATTAAGCCACTTGAACATTGAGCATCAAGATCTATAAGGATAGATCAAAACGCTTAATGGTACTTTCAAATGAGCACATACCTTGACATGATCTTGAAGGTGTTCAAGATGGATCAGTCAGAGAAGGAGTTCTTGCCTGAGTTGTAAGGTATGAAGTTAAGACTTAAAGCTCGACCACGGCAGAATAGAGAGAAAGGATGAAGGTCGTCCCCTATGCTTAAGACGTAGGCTCTACAGTATGCTATGCTGTGTACCGCACCTGAAGTGTACCTTGCCATGAGTCAGTCAAGGGGTACAAGAGTGATCCAACAATGGATCACAGGACAACGGTCAAAATTATCCTTAGAGGAATAAGGATATGTTTCTCGGTTATGGAGGTGATAAAGAGTTCGACGTAAAGAGTTACGTCGATGCAAGCTTAACACCTATCCGGATAGCTCTGAGTAGAGATACCAGATACGTATAATGGAGCAACAATTTAGAATAGCTCCAAGTAGAACAGTTATTTGGAATAGCTCCAAATAGAACGTGGTAGCTACATCTAGGAGATGACATAGAGATTTGTAAAGCACACACGGATCTGAAAGGTTCAGACCCGTTGACTAAAACCTCTCTCACAAGCAACATGATCAAACCCAGAACTCATTGAGTGTTAATCACATAGTGATCTGAACTAGATTACTGACTCTAGTAAACTCCTGGGTGTTAGTCACATGGCGATGTGACCTGTGAGTGTTAATCACATGGCGATGTGAACTAGATTATTGACTCTAGTGCAAGTGGGAGACTGTTGGAAATATGCCCTAGAGGCAATAATAAATTAGTTATTATTATATTTCCTTGTTCATGATAATCGTTTATTATCCATGCTATAATTGTATTGATAGGAAACTCAGATACATGTTTGGATACATAGACAACACAATGTCCCTAGTAAGCCTCTAGTTGACTAGCGCGTTGATCAATAGATGGTTACGGTTTCCTAACCATGGACATTGGATGTCATTGATAACAGGATCACATCATTAGGAGAATGATGTGATGGACAAGACCCAATCCTAAGCCTAGCACAAAGATCGTGTAGTTCGTATGCTAAAGCTTTTCTAATGTCAAGTATCATTTCCTTAGACCATGAGATTGTGCAAATCCCGGATACCGTAGGAATGCTTTGGGTGTACCAAACGTCACAACGTAACTGGGTGACTATAAAGGTGCACTACAGGTATCTCCGAAAGTGTCTGTTGGGTTGGCACAAATCGAGACTGGGATTTGTCACTCCGTGTAAGCGGAGAGGTATCTCTGGGCCCACTCGGTAGGACATCATCATAATGTGCACAATGTGATCAAGGAGTTGATCACGGGATGATGTGTTACGGAACGAGTAAAGAGACTTGCCGGTAATGAGATTGGACAAGGTATCGGGATACCGACGATCGAATCTCGGGCAAGTATCGTACCGATAGACAAAGGGAATTGTATACGGGATTGATTAAGTCCTTGACATTGTGGTTCATCCGATGAGATCATCGTGGAACATGTGGGAGCCAACATGGGTATCCAGATCCCGCTGTTGGTTATTGACCGGAGTACGTCTCGGTCATGTCTGCATGTCTCCCGAACCCGTAGGGTCTACACACTTAAGGTTCGATGACGTTAGGGTTATAAAGGAAGTTAGTATGTGGTTACCGAATGTTGTTCGGAGTCCCGGATGAGATCCCGGACGTCACGAGGAGTTCCGGAATGGTCCGGAGGTAAAGATTTATATATAGGAAGTCCTGTTTTGGTCACCGGAAAGGTTTCAGGGTTTATCGGTAATGTACCGGGACCACCGGGAGGCTCCCGGGGGTCCACCAAGTGGGGCCACCAACCCCGGAGGCTTGCGTGGGCTAAGTGTGGGAGGGGACCAGCCCCGGGTGGGCTGGTGCGCCCCCCCCCCCCCCCCCCACAAGGGCCCAAGGCGCCTAAGAGGTGGAAAGGGGGCAAACCCTAAGGGGGTATGGGCCTTAGGGCCCATCTAGCTGCGCCTCCCTCTCCCCCCCTCTTGGCCGCCTCCCCTTTCCCATCTAGGGCTGCCGCCCCCCCTAGGGGTGGGAACCCTAGAGGGGGCGCATCCTCCTCCCTCTCCCCTATATATAGTGAGGCCTAGGGGCTGCCCATAACACGTGATCTAATCTCTGCCTGTTGGTGCAGCCCTCCCTCTCTTTCTCCTCATATCCCGTGGTGCTTGGCGAAGCCCTGCAGGATTGCCACGCTCCTCCATCACCACCACGCCGTTGTGCTGCTGCTGGATGGAGTCTTCCTCAACCTCTCCCTCTCTCCTTGCTGGATCAAGGCGTGGGAGACATCACCGGGCTGTACGTGTGTTGAACGCGGAGGTGCCATCCATTCGGCACTAGGATCGTCGGTGATTTGGATCACGACGAGTACGACTCCATCAACCCCGTTCACTTGAACGCTTCCGCTTAGTGATCTACAAGGGTATGTAGATGCACTCTCCTTCCCCTCGTTGCTGGTCTCTCCATAGATAGATCTTGGTGATACGTAGGAAAATTTTGAATTTCTGCTACGTTCCCCAACACTATATCACCGAGCCACGCGACCCCGTATGGGTAGCGGCCCCCGAGTTCCGATCTGGCATCCCCATGCAGCTCACCTCCTGGAAAGAGAAGGGCCTGTCCTGGGGTAATTCGAAAGAGCTGACCGGACTCCAAACATGTATTCAAAACATGATGGACAAGAAGCTCAAGCTTGTCAACATAGTCCAAGTTATGCTCATCCGCCGGATACTCCCGTGCCAACAATGGGAGTTCAACTTGTGGGAGTTCAATCCGGCACAGCACCGAACTCTGAACAGGCTCTTTGACACAACTCATGAAGACGCCTGGAGGGTGCTATTCAAAAGTGCCGAGGTACCTCCCCCTATTACTAAGGATCGCGGATTCAGCGCGAAGTGCCAAGCCAGTGCGGTAAGCTGTTTTACCTTTCACAGGATACTTATTTTTTATATAGATTGACTCTATGCGGGATCTAAACTCCCGTACCTTTGACAGGACTGGCAGAAGATGGCCGGACAGATCGACTGCCCGGCTCCTTTGCCCGAAGGCCCCGCAGACGCCCTTCTGGTGAAGATGCTGACTCCGGCCCCTTATAAGGTGCCGGAGAAGACCAAGAAGGCCAAGGGAACTCGAAAGAGTTCCCGACGCCAGGCGTCGTCGGACTCACCATCCGATGACTCTGCGGCACACTCTTCCCCCGAAGTCTTCATTAGCCGGACTATCTCCATTGGACGGACTGTTAGACTATGAAGATACAAGATTGAAGACTTCGTCTCGTGTCCGGATGGGACTCTACTTGGCGTGGAAGGCAAGCTAGGCAGTACGGATATGGATATCTCCTCCTTTGTAACCGACCTTGTGTAACCCTAACCCTCTCCGGTGTCTATACAACCATAACATACAATCATACCATAGGCTAGCTTCTAGGGTTTAGCCTCTCTGATCTCGTGGTAGATCTACTCTTGTACTACCCATATCATCAATATTAATCAAGCAGGACGTAGGGTTTTACCTCCATCAAGAGGGCCTGAACCTGGGTAAAACATCGTGTCCCCTGCCTCCTGTTACCATCCGGCCTAGACGCACAGTTCGGGACCCCCTACCCGAGATCCGCCGGTTTTGACACCGACATTGGTTCTTTCATTGAGAGTTCCTCTGTGTCGTCGCCGTTAGGCTTGATGGCTCCTACTATCATCGATAGCGACGCGGTCCAGGGCGAGACTTTTCTCCCCGGATAGATCTTCATACTCGGCGGCTTTGCACTGCGGGCTAGTCGCGATAGAGGCATTCCAGCCAAAAACTCAGCCTCCACCCCAACGCCATTCAAATAAAAAGGCATGGGGAGATACGCCAGACCTGCGAGACATATTGGAGGACAAGGCAAGGCATTCAAGATCGATCTACGGATCACGAGGGCGCACCACTCTATGAGACGACAAACGTCATGCCGGATACAGTAAAAGCAAATCCGGCCGGGCCGAACACAGCGGGCAAGACCCATTCGAGCTGCGTCGCGATATAGCCCAATACAGAGGCGCCGCACACCCCTTATGCTTCACAGACGAAGTAATGGAACATCAATTCCCAGAAGGTTTCAAACTTGTAAATATTGAATCATATGACGGCACAACAGATCCCGCAGTATGGATTGAGGATTTCCTCCTCCACATCCACATGGCCCGCGGCGATGACTTACACGCCATCAAATGCCTCCCACTAAAGCTCAAAGGACCAGCGCGGCATTGGCTTAACAGCTTGCCAGCGGACTCCATTAGCTGTTGGGAAGATCTAGAAGCTGCATTCCTCGACAACTTTCAGGGCACTTATGTGCGACCACCAGACGTCGATGACTTGAGCCACATAATTCATCAGCCAGAAGAGTCGGCCAGGCAATTCTGGACTCAGTTCCTTACAAAGAAAAATCAAATCGTCGACTGTCCGGATGCGGAGGCCTTAGCGGCTTTCAAGCACAACATCCGAGACGAGTGGCTAGCCCGACACCTTGGTCAGGAAAATCTGAAATCTATGGTAGCTCTCACGACGCTCATGACCCGCTTTTGTGCGGGAGAAGATAGCTGGCTGGCTTGCAGTAATAACATATCAAAGAATCATGGTACCTCAGATACCAAGGACGGCAATAGCACGTCACGTCGCAACAAGCATAAGCGCCGCATTAACAGCAAAAATACCGAGGACACGACAGTCAATGCCGGATTCAAAGGCTCTAAACCCGGTCAGTGGAAAAAGCCATTCAAACAAAGTACGCCTGGTCCGTCCAACTTGGACCGTATACTCGATCGCTCGTGTCAAATACACGGCACCCCCGACAAGCCAGCCAATCACACCAACATGGATTGTTGGGTGTTCAAGCAGGCCGGCAAGTTAATTGCCGAAAACAAGGACAAGGGGCCGCATAGCGATGACGAGGAGGAGCCCCGGCAGCCGCACACTGGAGGACAGAAGAGGGTTCCCCCGCAAGTGCGGACGGTGAACATGATATACGCAACCCACATCCCCAAGATGGAGCGGAAGCGTGCGCTCAGGGACGTATATGCGTTGGAGCCAGTCGCCCCAAAGTTCAACCCTTCGTCCTCCTGTCCGATCACCTTCGATCGCAGGGACCACCTCACTAGTATCCGTCATGGCGGATTCGCCGCACTGGTCCTAGACCCAATCATCGACTGATTTCACCTCACTCGAGTCCTTATGGACGGCGGCAGCAGCCTGAACCTGCTTTATCAGGACACAGTGCACAAAATGGGTATAGACCCCTCAAGGATCAAACCCACAAAAACGACCTTTAAGGGCGTCATTCCAGGTGTAGAGGCCCATTGCACAGGCTCAATTACACTGGAAGTGGTCTTTCGATCCCCGGATAACTTTCGAAGCGAAGAGTTAATCTTCGATATAGTCCCGTTCCGTAGTGGTTATCACGCGCTGCTCGGGCGAACCGCATTCGCTAGATTCAATGCGGTACCGCATTATGCATACCTCAAGCTCAAGATGCCAGGACCTTGTGGAGTTATTACAGTCAATGGAAACACAGAGCGCTTTCTCCGAACAGAGGAGCACACCGCAGCCCTCGCAGCAGAAGCGCAAAGCAGCCTCTCAAGGCAATCAACCAGTTCGGCGCTTCAAAACCCGGACACCTGCAAGCGCGCTCGAGGCAATCGGCAAATAGACCGCCTGGCGCGATCTGAGCTCGCGTAGCAATACGGCGGCCACCCCAATCCCATCCCAACGGCGATATTCGTGCCGCGCGTACATAATTACACATTAAAAATACCATGGGCACAGGTGGGGAGGGGGGGCACAACTGCGGCATGCCCCAAAACGCGGCCTAAACCGCACTAGGGGCTTCCTATTTGGTTATTTTTTTCTTTCAGGACCTTAATCTCTGGAAACACTGTCCGGCAGCACTATTGCCGAACACATGATGCAGCAACCAAGGAGGCAGACAACTACGTTGTACCACGGAATTCCCAGGTTGATTACAGTAACGAGTGAAATATTCAATTTAATATCATTCCTCAGCTTGCCCTTGGAAGGGACATAGTCCTACTCTTTGCTTATCGCACTATCTGTATCACTCTGCTTTAACGCAATAAACAATGCATGACATTATGACTATTATTGCATTCTTGTTATATATATATATATATATGTGTGTGTGTGTGTGTGTGTGTGTGTTCATTAATGACGCCTTGCAACCGTACACTCTGGTACGGCCAATACACCAGGGGCTTATGTACCCCACAATGTGGTATGAAAAGTCCGAACAGTTTCACAAGTGCGGCACTCCGAACTTATAGCATTATATGCATCAGCTCCGAATCATATCTTTGGTCAAATGTTGGGTTTGCCCGGCTCCTATGTTTTGGTACCTTACGTTCCGCTCTATCGGCTAAGGTAGCGCTAGGAGAACTACTGCGATTGTGCCCCGGTTCTGCCGGGCTGAGCACCTTAGTAGAGAAAGCTAAAACTGACTTCATGATAAGGTGAGAGACTGGTCGCTGTTCGGCGAGGTTTTTCGAGTCCCTAAAGACTTATGCCGCTTAGGGCGAGGGGCCAGCCCTGTCCGGCTTACAGGCGTGTATCGCACCCCGAATTCGGCCTTCCGAATACCAGGGGCTTCGCCGAAATTTAAAATTATAGAATTCTATGGATAAATGAGAGTGATAAAGCATTATTAGTCCGGTTGCCTTGTTCGTTGTGCTGAGCACCTCCCTCGAAGGACCCAAACATGGGAACAAAAGTGCTCAGGTTTATTCCGAACACCCCAGTACTCGTGGCATGGGGGCAGAAGCCGAGGACTAGCCATCTCTCAGATTGAATAAACAACCAAACAGAAGGCAATGTTTTAAATTCCAACAAGCGTTGCAGAGCGCATATGAAACATTTTTTCATACATACAGGATAAAACGAGCAAGTCTCATTCAAATATTACATCTTTCGAACACTCGTCCGTGATGAGACGGCGCCCGGCAGAACACCCTCGTAGTACATCTCGGGGTGGCGGTGCTCCTTGCCCTCCGGCGGCCAGCTTCACGGCGTCTAGCTTGACCCACTGCAATTTCACATGGGCGAAAGGCCGGCGTGCACCTTCAATGCAGACAAATCGCTTGACGACCTCCAGCCGCGGGCAGGCATCCACGAGACGCCTCACCGGGCCGAAGAAGCTGTTCGGAAGGGCGTCGCTAGGCCACAACCGGATTATAAAGCTCTTCATGGCCTGATCGGCCGCCTTATGTAGCTCGACCATCTGCTTCAGCTTGTCGCTCATTGGCACCGGATGTTCGGCCTCAGCATACTGAGACCAGAACAGCTTCTCCATCGAGCTTCCGTCCTCGGCCTGGTAAAATTGTGCGGCATCGGACACACTGCGGGGCAAATCTGCGAATGCTCCTGAAGAGCTCCAGATCCGGGTAAGTAATCGGTAATTTACTTTTACATGCTTGCTTTGCACATAGAAATCCTTACCCGCCGCTATCTTGTTCATCGCGTCGATCTCTTGGAGGGCCTTTTGAGCTTCGACCTTGGCACTTTTTACACTCTCGAGGGCCGCGGCAAGCTCAGACTCCCGCGTCTTGGAGTCAAGCTCCAACGCCTCGTGCTTCGCCACAAGAGCTTGGAGCTCTTGCTGCACCTCTCCCACCCGAGACTCGTGCTTCTCTCGCTCGGTGCGCTCCTTGGCCGCTGTATCTTTGGCCTTGGCCAGCGCTTGCTTCAGGGTCGCCACCTCGGTCGTGGCCCCTGACAAACATACAATGATCCTGTCATTTTGCAATCGCGTCCCTTTTTATATATACATATCTATAGACGGGGTATTACTTACCCTTGTTCTCCTCGAGCTGCCTCTTGGCAAGGCCGAGCTCTTTCTTGGACCCCTCGAGGTCCTGCTTCAGTACGGCGACCTCCGTAGTTAGTGCGGCGGACGCCAGCAACGAAGCCTGCATATGCATATTGACATACTTATATTAGACTCCTGCGATATTATTTGATCCTCTGTTCGGCTTTTCTTTGTGAACACCGAACAAAGCATCAGGGGCTACTGTCTATGCGGTAATATTTCTACTAAATTTTAAAACACTTACCTCAAAACCTGTTAGAAGGCTGGCACAGGCTTCATTCAATCCGCTCTTGGCGGACTGAACCTTCTGGATCACCGCACTCATGATAGTGCGGTGCTCCTCGTCGATGGAAGTGATGCGAAGCGCTTTCAGCAGATTGTCCGGTGCCTCTGGATGGACCGAGGTCACCGGCACAGGCGTCTTGCCCCTCTTAGAAGGAGACTGCCTGCCCGAGCCCAGAACCGCTGGAGGGTCCGGCACGGTGTTCGGCTGAGGGCCGAACTCGGAGCTCTCGGGGGCTCCGTCCCCGCGGCTCCCGCAGTCCGGAAGGTCGCCTTGAGGCGCCTTCAGGACTGTCTCCCCTCGATCCGGTTCCTCTTGAGACAACACCTCAGCGTCGTCGACAGGATGAGGGGAGGTGGCGGTCGGGACTGGATCACTATCCATGTCCGACAAGCCCAAGGAGCCATCCGATGATACATCGATACTGGCTCGTGGCGGCCTGCATAATTGCGTTCGGCGTTAGGGAAAGAAGTGCGACAAAGGAATCCTAGGAGTTACGCTGGTATCCGAATACTTATGATCTCTCCGGGGGCTTGACAAAACTATATCCATTCCTTTTTGACATTCACATGCAATCACATCACAAAGGGAAAGGGGGCACGGGCCGGATCCCATCACCATCAACTACTAATTTGTTACGATATAAAGATAGGGCGTGGCTAGATCTTAGTCGATTGAGACTTAACAAAGTGTCAGTCAAGTGACAGAACACATAATAGAGAAGAATTTTTTTTTGTTTACATGGATCTCCACAAGATTTCACAGATATAGTTAGTCTCAGTCGATTGAGATTTAGCAATCCCGATAAGGGTAATACAAGCCCATGAGCTTTGTCTTACTTCACCTTAAACGAAAAGAAGACTTTCATATCAAGTTTAACTGCATGCCTTCTTTTTGGCCGTGAAGTATATATGTTGGATCGCCAACGTGACGAGGATCATTGCATCACACTCTTATAGCCTAATAGCTAACTCCCATCCTTGGCCAGTTTGCCTAGTGCACGCCGCGGAGCGGTAATTCCCAAGCAAGTCCTCCTCGCAAACATCTCCCGATCGACGTGTCGGCAGCACAGCTCCAAACCTAGCCCCGATCCATGCCACGACGACAAAAATGCCGGCGTCCAGCTAGAACAAGAACGAGAGACAGCATTTATAAAGGCCATGCACGCACACATACTGGGAACGTAGCAGAGCAGGTAATTAGCCATGGCGGGCCTCAAGCTTTTCTCCCTTCTCCCCTTCCTATTGTTCGCCCTTGTCGCCGCCGGGGAAATCGAAGAGCTCAACACGTACGTCGTCCACGTTCAGCCCAAGGAGAACCACGTGTTCGGCACACCCAGCGACCGGAAGGAGTGGCACCAGTCCTTCCTCCCCGACAATGACCGTCTCGTCCACTCCTACCACCACGTCGCCAGCGGCTTCGCGGCGCGGCTGACGCGGCGGGAGCTCGACGCCGTCTCCGCCATGCCCGGGTTCGTCGCCGCGGTGCCGGACGTGATCTACCGCCTGCAGACGACGCACACCCCGCGGTTCCTCGGGTTGAACACGGCGCTGGGCTATAGGAACCCGTCCGTCGGGTCCGGCGATGGCGTCATCATCGGGGTGCTGGACACCGGCGTCTTTCCCAACCACCCCTCGTTCAGCGGCAAAGGGATGCCGCCGCCGCCCGCCAAGTGGAAGGGCAGGTGCGACTTCAACGCCTCCGCGTGCAACAACAAGCTCATCGGTGCCCGGAGTTTTATCAGTGAGGGTAGCTCTTCCGGCGGGCCTCCGACCGACGAGGAAGGGCACGGCACGCACACGTCAAGCACCGCGGCCGGAGCCGTCGTGCCGGGCGCTCAGGTGCTTGGGCAGGCCAATGGCACCGCGTCCGGGATGGCGCCCCGTGCGCACCTCGCCATGTACAAGGTTTGCAGCGAGGACGGATGCGCCAGCGTGGACATCCTCGCCGGCATCGACGCCGCCGTGTCCGACGGCTGCGACGTCATCTCCATGTCACTTGGCGGAGAGTCGGTGCCCTTCTACCACGACAGCATCGCTGTCGGCACGTTCGCCGCGGCGGAGAAGGGCATCTTCGTCAGTATGGCGGCCGGCAACTCCGGCCCGAACTACACCACGCTGTCCAATGATGCGCCATGGATGCTCACCGTCGCCGCGAGCACCATGGACCGTTTGATCAGCGCCCAAGTGATCCTCGGAGATGGCCTCTCCTTCGACGGCGAGTCGGTCTACCAGCCCGACTCCGTGGAGGCCCCGTTGGTGTACGCCGGCGCGAGCTCGACGCCCTTGGCCCAGTTCTGCGGCAACGGCTCGCTGGATGGCTTCGACGTCAAGAACAAGATAGTGCTCTGCGAGCGTGGCGGCGATGTGGGGAGGGTTGACAAGGGCATCGAGGTGCTAAGAGCCGGAGGCGCCGGCATGATTCTCACCAATGAGTTCATCGACGGCTACAGCTTGCTCGCCGATGCGCACGTCCTGCCGGCGTCGCACGTCAGCTACGCCGCCGGAGTGGAGATCAAGAACTACATCAAGTCCACGCCCAACTGTACGGCCAAGATCTCCTTCAGAGGCACGGTCCTCGGCACCTCGCCGGCGCCGGCGATTACCTCCTTCTCCTCCCGTGGCCCCAGCACCCAGAACATGGACATTCTCAAGCCGGACATCACTGGCCCTGGCGTCAGCGTGCTCGCTGCGTGGCCGTTCAAGGTAGGCCCGCCGTCGTCGTGGTTCAACGTGTCAACCGCGCCGACCTTCAACATCATCTCCGGCACGTCCATGTCGACGCCGCACCTTGCTGGTATCGCCGCGCTGATCAAGAGCAAGCACCCTGACTGGTCGCCGGCCGCGATCAAGTCCGCCATCATGACAACCGCCTACGTCACCGACCGCTCCGGCACGCCAATCGTCAACGAGCAGCACAAGCCCGCCGACTTCTTCGCCATGGGCGCCGGCCATGTCAATCCGGACAAGGCCGTGGACCCCGGTCTGGTCTACGACACTGCCACCGGCGACTATATCGGCTTCCTCTGTGGCATGTACACGGACCAGCAGGTCTCGGTGATCGCGCGCCAGTCAGTCAACTGCTCGACCGTCCAGAAGATCCCGCAAAGCATGCTGAACTACCCGTCGATCTCGGTCTCGTTCGTGCCGGACTGGTACCCGTTGGCTCCGGTGATAGTGGAGCGCACGGTGAAGTACGTCGGACAGGCGGAGGCGGCGATGTACCAGGCCCACGTCGACATGCCGGCGGGCAGCTTCGTGAACGTCACCGTTACTCCGAGCGTGCTCTGGTTCAGCCACGCGACGCCGGAGCAGAAATTCACGGTGCTCGTGTTTCCGCTCAATGCCACCACAACGGCGGTGCAGGGCGCGATCCGGTGGGTGTCAGACACCCACACCGTGAGGAGCCCCGTCTCGGCCATGTTCCCCTCACAGCACTAGAGCTTCGTCGATCCACTTGACTACTTTCCTTTTGTTTTTTTAACTACGTTCCATCGACAGGCTTCAGTAATATGGGTTGGGAATAAAAATGTAAGGGTACATGTTTGAGTTGATTTGTATGCCAGCCATGGCATTCGCCAATCTGAGGTTCCGATCGAGGGTCTTGACTACTTTATTTGTGTTCCACTCTGTGTTTGTTCGGCCGTGGCATTGCCTGGCTATAGCCAGATCTCAAATGTCAAATCAAATCATTTGAGAAGCAACTATTGTTCAATCAGCTCACATTAGCTAGCATATGACCTTGATTGTACCTAGAATTAACGTCAGGACACTAAAATCCTCTCCAAGTTCGAATGGGGGTATTCCGCTGTCTGAGCAGAACTTTGAGTTCTATGGGATAGAGAAAAGGAGTCCCGTGGGCACCTATGTAACCCAGTTGATAGAGTTTGCATGGATGGATTTGATGTCGGCTATATCTGCTCAGAAGAGCTTTGGAATGAATTCAATTTTTTCGAGGAATTTGTTCATTTGGTATGCGACATATTGTCCATTTTGTCCCCTCATAGGGGTATAAGACATGTGGATTTTTAAAGTGGGTCGGTGAAGAATGGAAAGGGAGAGCGATGCTAGTGATCCACAGGTTCGCTAATGCAAAATTGATGCTATAGAAATCACTAATGTACAAGAACAACCATATAGCTTGTTTGAAAGAAGAGAGAAAGGTAGTGAATTTAAATGTCAAGCAGGCCTTAAGAGCGGGGATAGAAGAGATTTAGTTGTGCTATCAGTCATAGGTAGATGTGTAATTTTGCATCCTCTCTTGCAATTTTTTATCAGGTGATTTATGTGAAAAGCTATGAAAATGTATGGGAACGCTTTTAAAAATTATCTGGACAACTTCTGGAAATAACCGAGAGCACTATCAGAGAAACCAATTGCAGAAACATTTGTGATCAGTTAAACCTAATACAACGTTACAACAACGCCATCAACAAGCTAAGCAATGTGTTAAGAATACAACTATTAATCAAGAACACTATCGTAATTATTTGGATTTAAGTCCTCAACATCATGTCATTCATCGTCGCTGTTATAGATGACTTCATTGTTATTGGCTTCTAGATGATGTAGCTCTCCAACAATTTTAGAAGAAACACTAACCCTGTCTTCATCATTAAGCTCAACATTTTGGAAATCATCATCTTCGTCGTCTTCATCTGCTCCTTCAACAAGAATAAAATCTTATGAAAAAACATCGTCATGTTAATAGGGTTTCAGAGCTCCTTCATCTGCATTATAGTATTTTTTTGGAACATCATATCAACGTCTCTAGTTGATAGGCAGAACCACCTTCCATGGATTACCGAATTTGTGTCCTCCAAGTAAAAAGCTTGTTCTAGCTTTGGCTGCAACCATCAATTGGTCCTTGTACCAAAAGGCAGACATATTTATGCTTTTAAAAAACCCATCCGATTGCACCCTCGTGGTGCTCTTACTTCCAAGGTCAAGCAAATCACAGTAAAACAAATATATTGATCTTTTACCATGCTTGGTTTCCATGTATTGCAAGTCAAGAACTTGCTTCATAACACCATACAATTTAGTTTTTTTGCTTTACCATCAACAAATGCCTTCAACATGACACCAGAATTAAGTCGTTCGGCCCTTTTCAAGATCCACGATACACAACCTAGCACCTTGGACACTGTAGTGACCTTTGCGCCGTAGTTGATCTGGCCTCGAAAATCCTCACGCTTCCTTGAAGCCAAAGATTCATCATCGCTGCTGATAGTGTCCTGGACTACGGGCTCCTAGCCTAGCCGGTCTAGCCCATGGGCCCGAATGACATCCCATAATGAGGAAGGACTCTGGAGGCCTCTAAATTGTGGTGCAAGTATATCGGGCTTCACCAAGGACTTGGCTTGTACTCCAAATATATCTATTAGGATCGGCATGTAACCCTAGATGGCAACCGACCATGTGTAACCCTAGATACCTCCGGTGCCTATATAAACAGGAGGGATTAGTCTGTAGGGGGACATTCATCATCATCATCATCATCACCATTACCCCTAGGGTTTAGACCACGACTTACGATCTCAAAGTAGATCAACTCTGTACTTTGATATATCCATAATATAAGCAAGAGCAAGACGTAGGGTTTTACCTTTTGTTTTTTCAACTGCTTTTCATCAACAGGCTTCAGTAATATGGGTTGGAAATAAAAATGTAAGGGTGCATGTTTGAGTTGATTCGCAAGCCAATGCAACCATGGAATTGGCCAAACGACAGAGTAAATCTCTAAGGTTCCGATTGAGGGCCTTGACTACTTTTTGTGTGCGACTTACTTGTGTTTGTTCGGCCGTGGCATTGCCTGGCTATAACTATATCTCAAATCAAATCAATTGAGAAATAATTATTGTTCAATTAGCTCACATTAGCATATGCCCCTTCTTTTCTAGTTTTCTTACTTCGCTTTATTTTTTAACGTGTCATCCCGTAATGATCGCGCAATTGTAGTTGTGTGGTTTGCTTGTGCAATTGTAGTTTAGCATATTTTTTTCGAAAGAGAATAACCCCAGCCTCTACATCAGGATGATGCATACAATCATATATTATTACGAATGCAAAATCCAACAGCCGAACATCATCGATCCGGAAATAAAGCATAAACAATACCCATAGCCACATGCCTCGCGACATTAACTCCACTTGATAGCCACTAACCAGGTAACCCTATGTTAGTACAAGACGACAACAAACCAAAAAAAAAAATGACTCCTCAACTACGTGTTCAAGAAGGAATCACGACACGTCCACAAAACAGACGATCATCAACTGCAATCTTTAAAAGTAGGGAAAATAGGTGAGCGCGGTGCTAGGCCCACAAGAAAGGAGGAGGAAGTGCCGGACTGATCGATTGCTTGCCGCGTGTCGCACGCGCGTGCGACCGGCCCAGTTTTCAGCCGGCCAGCCGTATTTAATCGTTTTTTGTTTCAAATGATACGTTTGAGTGTCCATGACACCCTCGATCGGTTTGTCTTTGCATGCCGCGGAACGTGAATTCCCAAGCAGTGTACCCAATCATCCATCACCATGTCCCAGCTCCAAAGCTCCTTTGTCTCAAACTCTCGACCACAACAATACCTCCAGATAGAACAAGAAAGGGGCCCGGCGTGTATAAGGACCATGCACGCACACGCACTGGACATGCCAGACCACGTACATTAGTCATGGAAAGCTTCAAGCTGTCCTTGCTTTTCTCCCTTCTCGCCTTCCTCCTCCTCGCCATTGTCACCGCCGGAGACGAGCTCGGCACGTACGTCATCCACGTGCAGCCCCAGGAGAACCGCCCGTTCGCCACCATTGACGACCTGAAGGCGTGGCACCAGTCCTTCCTCCCCGAGCATGGCCGTCTCCTGCACTCCTACCACCACGTCGCGAGCGGCTTCGCGGCGCGGCTGACGCAGCGGGAGCTCGAAGCCGTCTCCGCCATGCCCGGGTTCGTCGCTGCGGTGCCGAACGTGATCTACCACGTGCAGACGACGCACACGTCGCAGTTCCTCGGGCTGGACACGACGCTGGGTGTGAGGAACTTATCCGTCGGCTCCGGCGAAGGCGTCATCATCGGGGTGCTCGACACCGGTGTCTTCCCCGACCACCCCTCCTTCAGCGGCTTCGGCATGATGCCGCCGCCGGCCAAGTGGAAGGGGAGGTGCGACTTCAACGGCTCCGCGTGCAACGGGCACAAGCTGATCGGTGCTCGGACCTTCATTACCAGCGGCAACCCCAGTGCTCCCGGCGCCGCCCCCGTGCCACCGATCGACGGCAATGGGCACGGCACGCACACGTCTAGCACCGCCGCAGGATCAGCCGTGCCGGGTGCTCAGGTGCTTGGGCAGGGCAACGGCACCGCGTCCGGTATCGCGCCCCGCGCGCACGTCGCCATGTACAAGGTTTGCGACGCGAGCGGTGCCTGTGCCGTTGTAGATGTACTCGCTGGCATCGACGCCGCCGTGTCCGACGGCTGCGACGTTATATCCATATCTCTCGGCTTTCCTCAGCGGCCTTTCTACAATGATAGCGTCGCCGTCGGCACGTTCGCCGCAGCGGAGAAGGGGATCTTCGTCAGTATGGCGGCTGGCAACGCCGGCCCGAGAAACTCCACAATATTGAATGAGGCGCCATGGATGCTCACCGTCGCGGCGAGCACCATGGACCGTTTGATCATCGCCAAGGTTATCCTTGGAGAAAACCTCTCCTTCGACGGCGAGTCGCTCTACCAGCCCGACAACTCGGTGGCTGCCCCGTTGTTCTACCCCGGCGCGAACTCAACGCCCTCCGCCCAGTTCTGCGGCAACGGCTCGCTGGACGGCTTTGACGTCAAGAACAAGATGGTGCTGTGCGACAGCGGCAACGTCCTGCCGGTGGAGAAGGGAGCCGAGGTGCTGAGAGCCGGAGGCGCAGGCATGATTCTGGCCAACGAGTTTTCCCAGGGCTACATCACGTCCCCGGTCGCGCACGTCCTGCCGGCCTCGCGAGTCAGCTATGCTGCTGGAGTGGAGATTAAGAACTACATCAATTCCACGACGAATCCGACGGCAACTATCTCCTTCAGAGGCACGGTCCTCGGCTCATCGCCGGCCCCGGTCATCACCTATTTCTCCTCCCGCGGCCCAAGCGTCCAGAGCCCCGGCATTCTCAAGCCCGACATCACGGGGCCCGGCGTGAACGTGATCGCCGCGTGGCCGTTCCAAGTCGGCCCGCCGTCGATTGACCACAGGCCGACCTTCAACATTCTCTCCGGCACGTCCATGTCGACGCCGCACCTTGCTGGTATCGCCGCGCTGATCAAGAGCAAGCACCCGGACTGGTCGCCGGCGGCAATCAAGTCCGCTATCATGACGACCGCCGACGTCACCGACCGCTCCGGCACACCGATACTTAACGAGCAGCACAAGGACGCCGACCTCTTTGCAGTCGGGGCCGGCCATGTCAATCCGGAGAAGGCCGTCGACCCCGGCTTTGTGTTCGATGCCGCCGCCGAAGACTACATCGGCTACCTATGCGGCATGTATACGAACCAGCAAGTATCGGTGATCGCGCGCCGGGCGGTGGACTGCTCGGCCGTCAAGGTGATCCGAGACTACCAGCTGAACTACCCGTCCATCTCGCTGAGGTTCCCACCGACATGGAGCCCGACGTTTCTTATTGAGGTAGACCGCACTGTGAAGAACGTCGGGGAGGTGCCGGCCACGTACCACCATCAGGTCGACATGCCGGCAGACAGCCCTGTGAGCGTCGGCGTTTTTCCGAGCTCCCTATTGTTCACCGAGGCGGACCAAGCGCAGAAGTTACAAATATTCGTGTGGGCGACGAACAGCAGCGCCACGGCGGTGCAGGGCGCCCTACGGTGGGTGTCGGAGAAGCACACCGTGAGGATCCCCATCTCGGTCACCTTTGCCGCAGAATAGAGCCCAGTCTACTGGATAACATCGTCTTCTGCAACGTCAGTCGTTGCTTAGCGTCGACACGTGGGAGCTGGAATTAAAATGTACTCCCTCCGATCCAAAATAAATGCCGTGATATTTGTTCAAATACGACCAAAACCACGACACTTATTTTGAATCAGAGGAAGTAGTCGTCAATGTTTAAATTGATCTATGTCCCCAAAAATTCTTTGAGGTCAATACTTGAAATAGGAACTTTTTTTACATGGTAATATGTGTATCATTTATATCATAGAGGTCATAGTATAAGCCATGTAAACACTGATCTGACAAAATTGAAAAGACAACAAAACAAAGGAATATCAGCCAAGAAGAAAAATTACAATCAAGATCAAAGAATCCTATGTGTTTAACACCAAAAGCAGGGTATTTACCGAGTGTTATTTTTATAAGACACTCGGCAAATAATTTAAAAGCAATAAAGTGCATGTGAGTACATTTTTAAGTTTATTTTACAAAGGAAGCTACTAATATATATAAGTACCTAAAATATCGATTTTCCTTGAATTTATAGATCATTTTATGTACATGTTGTTCAAAATAGAATATTATTTGATAAATGGCTAGAAATGCAATTCATGTCTTAAACAAATAGCAAAACGTTCCCAAAGAATGCCAAAAAAATTCATTAGTAACACAATGTATGTAATATATGTTCCATGTGGAAAAAGTAAGGGATGTTTTGGATAAAAGCTGTTAAGTGCATTTGTAGATATTTAAGGATATAATTTAAATTTGAAGTGCAAGTGCATGAAAAAGTTGGCAAAAATGGATTAAAAATCCTATTTGTGTTCTTGAGACTATGTTTAGGCATTATATATAAAAAAAGAAAATTTCAAGCATGAGGGTGCCAAACTCGACCTCGACCATGGAGCTTATTGTATTTTATTCCAAAAACGCAAACGAAGTAACAAAAAACATGAAACTTGTCATGGCGCCATTATATGAACCCTATATGTTCTTGTAAAAAAGCTAGAAGGTTTTGAGAAGTTTGTGACATGTGTTTTGAAAACGAACCATCTCCAACAAAGAATCGTGATTTTGAGAAGGAACGAGTTGGGTGTAAAAGTGAAGGGTCATTTGCTTCATCTTTTGACCCTGAAACTTTTTCCACTCAATATACACCATCATATGTTTAATGTTAAAATTTGGCACATTTGGCGATTCGTTCACTATATTTAAGTCATCAAGCGCATTTTAGGCATTTAGTAGATATAATTCAAATTTGAATTACAAGTATATTGAAAATTTGACATAATTAGGTTAAAAAAATCCTATTTGTGTTATTGAGTCTATCTTTAGACTTTGTCCAAGAAAAGAAAAGGAATTTGAACATGGAGGTCACTTGTTTTTTAACTCTGAAAAATGCAAACGAAGTCTGAAAAACATGAAAGTTGGCATGGTGTTGTTATATGTGTTGGGGAACGTAGTAATTTCAAAAATTTCCTATGCACACGCAAGATCATGGTGATGCATAGCAACGAGAGGGGAGAGTGTTGTCTACGTACCCTCGTAGACCGTTCGCGGAAGCGTTATATCAACGAGGTTGATGTAGTCGTACGTCTTCACGATCCGACCGATCAAGTACCGAAACTACGGCACCTCCGAGTTCTAGCACACGTTCAGCTCGATGACGATCCCCGGACTCCGATCCAGCAAAGTGTCGGGGAAGATTTCCGTCAGCACGACGGCATGGTGACGATCTTGATGTTCTACCATCGCAGGGCTTCGCCTAAGCACCGCTACAATATTATCGAGGATTATGGTGGAGGGGGGCACCGCACACGGCTAATAGAACGATCTCCAAGATCAACTTGTGTGTATAGAGGTGCCCCCCTGCCCCCGTATATAAAGGAGCAAGGGGGAGGGGCGGCCGGCCAGGAGGAGGCGCGCCAGGGAGGAGTCCTACTCCTACCGGGAGTAGGACTCCCTCCTTTTTCCTTGTCCAACTAGGAGAGGGGGAAGGAAGGGAGAGAGGAGAGGAAGGAAAGGGGGGGGGGGCGCCGCCCCCCTCCTTGTCCAATTCGGACTAGAGGGGGAGGGGGCGTGCGGCCTACCCTGCCCGCCCCTCCTCTTCTCCACTTTGGGCCCATGAGGCCCATTAACCCCCCCCCCCGGGGGGGGGGGGTTCCGGTAACCCCCCGGTACTCCGGTTTTATCCGAAACTTCTCCGGAACAGTTCCGGTGTCCAAATATAGCCGTCCAATATATCAATTTATGTCTCGACCATTTCGAGACTCCTCGTCATGTCCGTGATCACATCCGGGACTCCGAACAATCGTTGGTACATCAAAATATATAAACTCATAATGAAACTGTCATCGTAACGTTAAGCGTGCGGACCCTACGGGTTCGAGAACAATGTAGACATGACTGAGACACGTCTCTAGTCAATAACCAATAGCGGAACCTGGATGCTCATATTGGCTCCTACATATTCTACGAAGATCCTTATCGGTCAGACCGCATAACAACATACGTTGTTCCCTTTGTCATCGGTATGTTACTTGCCCGAGATTCGATCGTCGGTATCTCAATACCTAGTTCAATCTTGTTACCGGCAAGTCTCTTTACTCGTTTCGTAATACATCATCTCGCAACTAACTCATTAGTTGCAATGCTTGCAAGGCTTATGTGATGTGCATTACCGAGAGGGCCCAGAGATACCTCTCCGACAATCGGAGTGACAAATCCTAATCTCGAAATACGCCAACCCAACATGTACCTTTGGAGACACCTGTAGAGCACCTTTATAATCAACCAGTTACGTTGTGACGTTTGGTAGCACACAAAGTGTTCCTCCGGCAAACGGGAGTTGCATAATCTCATAGTCATAGGAACATGTATAAGTCATGAAGAAAGCAATAGCAACATACTAAACGATCGGGTGCTAAGCTAATGGAATGGGTCATGTCAATCACATTATTCTCCTAATGATGCGATCTCATTAATAAAATGACAACACATGTCTATGGTTAGGAAACATAACCATCTTTGATCAACGAGCTAGTCAAGTAGAGGCATACTAGTGATGTTTGTTTGTCTATGTATTCACACATGTATCATGTTTCCGGTTAATACAATTCTAGCATGAATAATAAACATTTATCATGAAATAAGGAAATAAATAATAACTTTATTATTGCCTCTAGGGCATATTTCCTTCAGTCTCCCACTTGCACTAGAGTCAATAATCTAGTTCACATCACCATGTGATTTAACACCAATAGTTCACATCACCATGTGATTTAACACCAATAGTTCACATCATCATGTGATTAACACCCATAGTTCACATCGTTATGTGACCAACACTCAAAGGGTTTACTAGAGTCAATAATCTAGTTCACATTGCTATGTGATTAACACCCAAAGAGTACTAAGATGTGATCATATTTTGCTTGTGAGAGAAGTTTAGTCAACGGGTGTGCCACATTCAGATCCGTATATATTTTGCAAATTTCTATGTCAACAATACTCTGCTCGGAGCTACTCTAGCTAATTGCTCCCACTTTCAATATGTATCTAGATTGAGACTTAGAGTCATCTAGATTAGTGTCAAAACTTGCATCGACGTAACCTTTTACGATGAACCTTTTTGTCACGTCCATAACATATCCTTATTCCACTAAGGATAATTTTGACCGCTGTCCAGTGATCTACTCCTAGATCACTATTGTACTCCCTTGCCAAAAACAGTGTAGGGTATACAATAGATCTGGTACACATCATGGCATACTTTATAGACCCTATGGCCAAGGCATAGGGAATGACTTTCATTCTCTTTCTATCTTCTGCCTTGGTCAGGCTTTGAGTCTTACTCAATTTCATACCTTGTAACACAGGCAAGAACTCTTTCTTTGACTGTTCCATTTTGAACTTACTTCAAAATCTTGTCAAGGTATGTACTCATTGAAAAAACTTATCAAGCATCTTGATCTATCTCTATAGATCTTGATGCTCAATATGTAAGCAGCTTCATCGAGGTCTTTCTTAAAAAAACTCCTTTCAAACACTCCTTTGTGCTTTGCAGAATAATTCTACATTATTTCCGATCAATAATATGTCATACATATACTTATCAGAAATGATGTAGTGCTCCCACTCACTTTCTTGTAAATACAGGCTTCACCGCAAGTCTGTATAAAACTATGTGCTTTGATCAACTCATCAAAGCGTATATTCCAACTCCGAGATGCTTGCACCAGTCCATAGATGAATCGCCGAAGCTTGCACATTTTGTTAACATCTTTAGGATTGACAAAACCTTCTGGTTGCATCATATACAACTCTTCTTTAGGAAATCCATTAAGGATTGCAGTTTTGTTATCCATTTCCCAGATTTCATAAAATGCGGCAATTGCTAACATGATTCGGACAGACTTTAAGCATCGATACGAGTGAGAAAATCTCATCGTAGTCAACACCTTGAACTTTGTCAAAAACCCTTTTCGACAAGTCTATCTTTGTAGATAGTAACACTACTATCAGCGTCCGTCTTCCTCTTGAAGATCCATTTAATCTCAATGGCTCGCCGATCATTGGACAAGTCAATCAAAGTCCATACTTTGTTCTCATACATGGATCTTATCTCAGATTTCATGGCCTCAAGCCATTTCGCGGAATCTGGGCTCATCATCGCTTCCTCATAGTTCGTAGGTTCGTCATGGTTGAGTAACATGACCTCCAGAACAAGATTACCATGCCACTCTGGTGCGGATCTCACTCTGGTTTACCTATGAGGTTCGGTAGTAACTTGATCTGAAGTTACATGATCATCATCATTAGCTTCCTCACTAATTGGTGTAGTAGTCACAGGAACAGATTTCTGTGATGAACAACTTTCCAATAAGGGAGCAGGTACAGTTACCTCAACAAGTTCTACTTTCCTCCCACTCACTTCTTTCGAGAGAAACTCCTTCTCTAGAAATGATCCATTCTTAGCAACGAATGTCTTGCCTTCGGATCTGTGATAGAAGGTGTACCCAACATATTCTTTTGGGTATCCTATGAAGATGCACTTCTCCGATTTGGGTTTGAGCTTATCAGGTTGAAACTTTTTTCACATAAGCATTGCAACCTCAAACTTTAAGAAACGACAGCTTAGGTTTCTTGCCAAACCATAGTTCATACGGTGTCGTCTCAACGGATTTAGATGGTGCCCTATTTAATGTGAATGTAGCTGTCTCTAATGCATAACCCCAAAACGATAGTAGTAAATCGGTAAGAGACATCATAGATTGCACTATATCTAATAAAGTACGGTTACGACGTTCGGACACACCATTACATTGTGGTGTTCCAGGTGGCGTGAGTAGTGAAACTATTTCACATTGTTTTTAACTGAAGGCCAAACTCGTAACTCAAATATTTTACTTCTGCGATCATATCGTAGAAACTTTTATTTTTGTTACGATGATTCTCCACTTCACTCTGAAATTCTTTCAACTTTTCAAATGTTTCAGACTTGTGTTTCATCAAGTAGATATACTCATATCTGCTCAAATCATCTGTGAAGATCAGAAAATAATGATACCTGCCGCGAGCCTCAATATTCATCGGACCACATACATCAATATGTATGGTTTCCAACAAATCTGTTGCTCGCTCTATTGTTCCGGAGAACAGAGTCTTAGTCATCTTGCCCATGAGGCATGGTTCGCAAGCATCAACTGATTCATAATCAAGTGATTCCAAAAGCCCATCAGCATGGATTTTCTTCATGCGTTTTACACCAATATGACCTAAACGGCAGTGCCACAAATAAGTTGCACTATCATTATTAACTTTTCATCTTTCGGCTTCAATATTATGAATATATGTATCACTACGATCGAGATCCAACAAACCATTTTCGTTGGTGTGTATGACCATAGAAGGTTTTATTCATGTAAATAGAACAACAATTGTTCTCTAACTTAAATGAATAACCGTATTGCAATAAACATGATCAAATCATATACATGCTCAACGCAAACACCAAATAACACTTATTTATTTTCAACACTAATCCCGAAAGTATAGGGAGTGTGCGATGATGATCATATCAATCTTGAAACCACTTCCAACACACATCATCACTTCACCCTTAACTAGTCTCTGTTTATTCTGCAACTCCCGTTTCGAGTTACTAATCAGCAACTGAACTAGTATCAAATACGGAGGGGTTGCTATAAACACTAGTAAAGTACACATCAATAACATGTATATCAAATATACTTATGTTCACTTTGCCATCCTTCTTATCCGCCAATCACTTGGGGTAGTTCCGCTTTCAGTGACCAGTCCCTTTGCAGTAGAAGCACTTAGTCTCAGGCTTAGGACCAGACTTGGGCTTCTTCCCTTGAGCAGCAACTTGCTTGCTGTTCTTCTTGAAGTTCCCTTTTTTCCCTTTGCCCTTTTCTTGAAACTAGTGGTCTTGTCTATCATCAACACTTGATGTTTTTCTCGATTTCTACCTTCGTCAATTTCAGCATTACGAAGAGCTTGGGAATCATTTCCGTTATCCCTTGCATATTATAGTTCATCATGAAGTTCTACTAACTTGGTGATGGTGACTAGAGAATTCTGTCAATCACTATCTTATCTGAAACATTAACTCCCACTTGATTCAAGTGATTGTAGTACCCAGACAATCTGAGCACATGCTCACTGCTTGAGCGATTCTCCTCCATCTTTTAGCTATAGAACTTGTTAGAGACTTCATATCTCTCAACTCGGGTATTTTCTTGAAATATTAACTTCAACTCCTGGAACATCTCATATGGTCCATGACGTTCAAAACGTCTTTGAAGTCCCGATTCTAAGCCGTTAAGTATGGTGCACTAAACTATCAAGTAGTCATCATATTAAGCTAGCCAAACGTTCATAACGTCTGCATCTGCTCCTGCAATAGGTCTGTCACCTAGCGGTGCATCAAGGACATAATTCTTCTGTGCAGCAATGAGGATAAACCTCAGATCACGGATCCAATCCGCATCATCGCTACTAACATCTTTCAACACAATTTTCTCTAGGGACATATCAAAATAAACATATCAAAGCAACAACACGAGCTATTGATCTACAACATAATTTGCAAAATACTACCAAGACTAAGTTCATGATAAATTTAAGTTCAATTGATCATATTACTTAAGAACTCCCACTTAGATAGACATCCCTCTAATCATCTAAGTGATCACGTGATCCAAATCAACTAAACCATGTTCGATCATCACGTGAGATGGAGTAGTTTTCAATGGTGAACATCACTATGTTGATCATATCTACTATATGATTCACGCTCGACCTTTCGGTCTCCAGTGTTCCGAGGCCATATCTATATATGATAGGCTCGTCAAGTTTAACCTGAGTATTCCGCGTGTGCAACTGTTTTGCACCCGTATTTGAACGTAGAGCCCATCACACCCGATCATCACGTGGTGTCTCAGCACGAAGAACTTTCGCAATGGTGCATACTCAGGGAAAACACTTATACCTTGAAATTTAGTAAGGGATCATCTTATAAAGCTACCGCTGAACTAAGCAAAATAAGATGTATAAAAGATAAACATCACATGCAATCAAATATGTGACATGATATGGCCATCATCATCTTGTGCCTTTGATCTCCATCTCCAAAGCATCGTCATAATTTCCATCGTCACCGGCATGACACCATGATCTCCATCATCTTGATCTATATCAATGTGTCGTCACATGGTCGTCTCGCCAACAATTGCTCTTGCAACTATAGCTATCGCATAGCGATAAAGTGAAGCAATTATTTGGTGCTTGCATCTTATGCAATAGAGAGACAACCATAAGGCTTTTGCTAGTTGCCGATAACTTCAACAAAACATGATCATCTCATATAATAACTTATATCTCATCACGTCTTGACCATATCACATCACAACATGCCATGCAAAAACAAGTTAGACATCCTCTACTTTGTTGTTGCAAGTTTTACGTGGCTGCTACGGGCATAGCAAGAACCGTTCTTACCTACGCATCAAAAACCACAACGATAGTTTGTCAAGTTGGTGCTGTTTTAACCTTCGCAAGGACCTGGGCGTAGTCACACTCGGTTCAACTAAAGTTGGAGAAACTGACACCCGCCAGCCACCTGTGTGCAAAGCACGTCGGTAGAACCAGTCTCGCGTAAGCGTACGCGTAATGTCGGTCCGGGCCGCTTCATCCAACAATACCGCCGAACCAAAGTATGACATGCTGGTAAGCAGTATGACTTATATCGCCCACAACTCACTTATGTTCTACTCGTGCATATAACATCAACACATAAAACCTAGGCTCGGATGCCACTGTTGGGGAACGTAGTAATTCCAAAAATTTCCTACGCACACGCAAGATCATGGTGATGCATAGCAACGAGAGGGGAGAGTGTTGTCTACGTACCCTCGTAGACCGTTCGCGGAAGCGTTATATCAATGCGGTTGATGTAGTCGTACGTCTTCATGATCCGACCGATTAAGTACCGAAACTACGGCACCTCCGAGTTCTAGCACACGTTCCGCTCGATGACGATCCCCGGACTCCGATCCACCAAAGTGTCGGGGAAGAGTTCCGTCAGCACAACGGTGTGGTGACGATCTTGATGTTCTACCGTCGCAGGGCTTCGCCTAAGCACCGCTACAATATTATCGAGGATTATGGTGGAGGGGGGCACCGCACACGGCTAATAGAACGATCTCCAAGATCAACTTGTGTGTATAGAGGTGCCCCCTGCCCCCGTATATAAAGGAGCAAGGGGGAGGGGCGGCCGTCCAGGAGGAGGCGCGCCAGGGAGGAGTCCTACTCCTACCGGGAGTAGGACTCCCTCCTTTTTCCTTGTCCAACTAGGAGAGGGGGAAGGAAGGGAGAGAGAGGAGAGGATGGAAAGGGGGGGCGCCGCCCCCCTCCTTGTCCAATTCAGACTAGAGGGGGAGGGGGCGCGCGGCCTGCCCTGCCCGCCCCTCCTCTTCTCCACTTTGGGCCCATGGGGGGGGGGGGTTCCGGTAACCCCCCGGTACTCCGATTTTATCCGAAACTTCTTCAGAACACTTCCGGTGTCCGAATATAGCCGTCCAATATATCAACCTTTATGTCTCGACCATTTCGAGGCTCCTTGTCATGTCCGTGATCACATCCGGGACTCCGAACAATCTTCAATACATCAAAATATATAAACTCATAATGAAACTGTCATCGTAACGTTAAGCGTGCGGACCCTACGGGTTCGAGAACAATGTAGACATGACCGAGACACGTCTCCAGTCAATAACCAATAGCGAAACCTGGATGCTCATATTGGCTCCTACATATTCTACGAAGATCTTTATCGGTCAGACCGCATAACAACATACGTTGTTCCCTTTGTCATCGGTATGTTACTTGCCCGGGATTCGATCGTCGGTATCTCAATACCTAGTTCAATCTCGTTACCGGCAAGTCTCTTTACTCGTTTTGTAATACATCATCTCGCAACTAACTCATTAGTTGCAATGCTTGCAAGGCTTATGTGATGTGCATTACCGAGAGGGCCCAGAGATACCTCTCCGACAATCGGAGTGACAAATCCTAATCTCGAAATACGCCAACCTAACATGTACCTTTGGAGACACCTGTAGAGCACCTTTATAATCACCCAGTTACGTTATGACGTTTGGTAGCACACAAAGTGTTCCTCCGGCAAACGGGAGTTGCATAATCTCATAATCATAGGAACATGTATAAGTCATGAAGAAAGAAATAGCAACATACTAAACGATCGGGTGCTAAGCTAATGGAATGAGTCATGTCAATCACATTATTCTCCTAATGATGCGATCCCGTTAATCAAATGACAACACATGTCTATGATTAGGAAACATAACCATCTTTGATCAACGATCTAGTCAAGTAGAGGCATACTAGTGACGTTTGTTTTTCTATGTATTCACACATGTATCATGTTTCCGGTTAATACAATTCTAGCATGAATAATAAACACTTATCATGAAATAAGGAAATAAATAATAACTTTATTATTGCCTCTAGGGCATATTTCCGTCAATATGATCCCTATAGGTTGTGGTAAAAAATTAAGAAGATTTATAAAAATATGTGAAGTACACTGCTTGAAAGCTGAACAATCTCCGAGAAGAATAATGGTTTGAGAAGGAACAAGTCGGATTTGAAGGTGAAGTGTGGATTGCTTCATCATTTGAGCTTGAGATTTCTTTTTTTACACTCAACATACATCATCACATATTCCATGAATTGTTTTGGCCTTTTCAGGATTTGTTTGCTATATTCAAGTCATTAAGTACATTTTTAGGCACTTAAGGGATATAATTTAAATTTGAGTGTTCACAACTATTAAACCAAAAACTCAAAAAAAAAGAGCATTTGCCCCGGCGCCACTATTGGCGGCCTCAATCCTGCGTCTCGTCGCTTGCTTCCTTCTCTCATGAATCAACTAGCCTAAATTAAAAAATCAGGCAATTTATGTAACAATCTGGGGGTAGTCCCCAATATATTGTCGACAAGTAGGGGCTGGAATTAAAATGTACTCCCTCCGACCCAATATAAATGCCGTGATTTTGGTTCAAATATGAACCAAAACCACGACACTTATTTTGAATAGGAGGAAGTAGCTGTTAATGTTTAAATTGATCTATGTCCCCAAAATTTCTTTCAAGCCAAAGATTCCTCATCCCTGCCACTATATGAGTTTTGGATTTCCTTCCCCTTTTTTGTGTAGAACGCTCTCCTGAATCAAACACCTGAAATTGTTTCCTTCTACATTCATATTGGGCGCATATCTAATGTGCACAATCTAGCAAAATATGGTTAGCTTACTGGCCTTCCTTAAGGTCGGCAAATTAGTTGGTTTGCAAGTGTTGAGTAGTGGTCGATTTGATTGGGTTCTCAAATGAACCGTTTAGACACAAACTAAAAGACGAATCCGCTCTCGTGGTTTGAATCGGGGGAGTAGCCGTTAATGTTTGAACGGTTTTGCTAAAACTCATTAAGCTGGGAATTATTTTGGTCTCATTCACTTTTTCAACCATTGGATCAAAGTGTCTGGAGATTCGCTCAGGGTGGCTGAAAACAACTCCCGCGAGTTGTGCAGCCGCAGGGCCGGTCCTGAGATTTATGGGGCCCGGGGCGAGACTAGAATCAGGGGCCCCTCAATATAAACATCACAGTAATATTCAATATATGTATATGTGAATATTATTAATTAACAGTATAGTAAAATGCATGCAAAAATCAAATAATTTGCATTTTGCCTTAAAGTTTACATCTCACATTGGTCGATGCAATTATATTTACTATGGTATCAATGTAAATCTCATTCAATAATTTTTTTAAGTTACCAAACTATTTAAGCTCCCTTGGAAATTTACAAACCTCACACCGTTTCTACTCACTATATAGCTATTTAAAAGATGTTCATGCTTCTTAGCATACCTCGGCCATCATTCAAGTGCCTCCTTATACATGTCCTTGATAAAAGAAATTGTTCTTGAAGCATTCAAACCATCTTCTAAGCTCTAGGCATAACACGGATAATGAGTTAAATGTCATAAACTATATGAGAAAACTGATGAGCGGAAGATTCAGTATATTACTAGAAATCATCTCCAGATCCAAAAGGCATTATTTTCTATCAACTTTGATCCTGGAGATTATGTTGAATTTTTTTCTAAAAGGAAGGAACTATCTGAATGTTTTTGAGAAAAGGGATTTTGCAGAATCACCACAAAACCATAAATTGATCGACAAGTCTCGTACAGAATTAGACGTAACTTAGTGGTCAATCCTGCTTCAGTAGACATCAGCCCATACTCATAATTTCTCTAAATTGAACAGTAACACCACAAACCCTAATTTTTGGATGCCAAACTTAAATCCTGCTCATGGTGACTATTTCTTTCCATCGAGGGCAAGGAAGGGGACAAATCTGAAAATCCATACAATCCCACAAGATTCGATCAAAAAAGAGTGAAGCTATACTCACAAGGGCCTGAAGACCAGCGTACATGTGTGCTCCTCATCCCCCTTCCTTGCATCGACTGCGATGGCCTAGCCGCGATTGGGTCCTGAAGTTTGGCATTGGTGGCGCGCGATGGGCATCCACGACGGAACAAAAGGAGACGAGGGCATTGTGCGCTAGGGCCTCGGCAGGATTGGTCATGCCGCCCATGCATTGGGCCAGGCCCAGTATCTCAGCGAGAGGAGGGATGGATGGATCGCAACGATGAAAACAGGAAAACTACGACGTGATCTGACCTGCTGCTGCGTAAGGCATACCAGGTCAGAGGGGGCCCCTGGATTTGGGGGGCCCGGGGCGGCTGCCCCCCTGCCCCCCCTCAGGGCCGGCCCTGTGCAGCCGAGGTGGGGATGGCATGTTTCGTGCTTTGCTTTTCTGTGCTCTTGGTACGGGCCTGTGTTCGGAACGCAGAGTTTCTGCACCCGAGCTCAAATGAGCTCGGGCGAACAGTCAAATCAAAACAAAATTGAAAAAATAAAAAAAATTCCATTTTTTGGGTGAAACATTGGCAGAAGTTTTAAGTACTTACAAAAAATCGTCTTGAAATCACATTCCTAGAAGGCGTGGCAAAAAAACCGGTACTCTGAAAATACTACTTTTAAAAGTATTTTGGAGCACTGAATTTGTTTTTTTGCCACGCCTTGCAGGAATATGATTCCATGACGAATTTTTGCAAGTACTTAGAACTTTTGTCAATGTTTCTCTTAAAAATAATTGTTTTCTTTTTCAATTTTATTACTGTTCACCGAGCTCATTTGAGCTCGAGAGTACAAAGGTACTTTCGCTGTATTCGCTGCTTTTATGGGCCTATTCATTTTCTAATCTGATTTTAGTGTCCACATCGAATTTTTCTTTCTGCTTGAGCCGTGTTTCCTTCTGTCCATTTGTGAAGTGATGAGATGGGTGGGCACGTCCATTTTTATTAAGCAAACAAAGCGTCCGTCTCAGTTGCTACATACTTCAACTTTTTATTAAGCTGTCTTTTTTTCCTTTTTTTTATGACAACATTTTTTTGTTTTTACTTTAGAAATTTCATGTCATTTTCTATTTAAACAAAATGAATGTTGCATTGTTTTAAACAAAATGAATGTTGATGCAGCTGTTGGACGAGGCTTGGGTCCTATGGCGGCGGTTAGCAGAGACTGGGACAGGATGTTTCTAGGTGCTTCGGCCACAGTGTTTAAAGGTATTTTAGAACCTACAACTTTCGAAGCTTTGGTGGTGAGGGAGTATATGGCACTGGCAGAGGATCTCAATTTACAAGATATACATGTTGCATCGGATTGTAAGGTGATCATTGACGACATGAAGCTAGGAGGTGGAGCTGCATGTGTGGTCCCATTTGTTGGGGAACGTAGCAGAATTTTAAAATTTTCTATGCATCATCAAGATCAATCTATGGAGTCATCTAGCAACGAGGGAGAGAGGAGTGCATCTACATACCCTTGTAGATCACGAGCGAAAGCGTTCAAGAGAACAGGGTTGATGGAGTCGTACTCGACGTGATTCAAATCACCGATGACCTAGTGCCGAACGGACGGCACTTCCGCGTTCAACACGCGTACGGTTGGAAGACGTCTCCTCCAACTTGATCCAGCAAGGGGGAAGGAGAGGTTGATGAAGATTCAGCAGCACGACGGCGTGGTGGTGGAAGCAATGGTGATCTCGGCAGGGCTTCGCCAAGCGCTGGGAGACGGAGGAGTGTTACGGGAGGGAGAGGGAGAGGCCAGGGGCTTGGGTGCGCAGCCCTCCCTCCCCCCACTATATATAGGGTGCCTAGGAGGGGCGCCGGCCCTAGGAGATCCAATCTCCTAGGGGGGGGGGGGGGGCGGCGGCCAAAGGGGGTGCCTTACCCCACAAGGCAAGGGTGGCGCCCCCACCCCTAGGGTTTCCAACCCTAGGCGCAGGGGGAGGCCCAAGGGGGGCGCACCAGCCCACTAGGGGCTGGTTCCCCTCCCACTTCAGCCCATGGGGCCCTCCGGGATAGGTGGCCCCACCTGGTGGACCCCCGGGACCGTTCCGGTGGTCCCGGTATAATATCGGTGACTCCCGAAACCTCCCCGATGGCCGAAACTGGACTTCCTATATATGAATCTTTACCTCCGGAACTCCTCGTGACGTCCGGGATCTCATCCGGGACTCTGAACAACTTTCGGGTTACCATGTGCTAATATCTCTACAACCCTAGCGTCACCGAACCTTAAGTGTGTAGACCCTACGGGTTCGGGAGACATGCAGACATGACCGAGAAGCCTCTCCGGTCAATAACCAACAGCGGGATCTGGATACCCATGTTGGCTCCCACATGCTCCACGATGATCTCATCGAATAAACCACGATGTCGAGGATTCAATCAATCCGTATACAATTCCCTTTGTCAATCGGTACGTTACTTGTCCGAGACTCGATCGTCGGTATCCCAATACTTTGTTCAGTCTCGTTACCGGCAAGTCACTTTACTCGTACCATAATGCATGATCCCGTGATCAACCACTTGATCACATTGAGCTCATTATGATGATGCATTACCGAGTGGGCCCAGAGATATCTCTCCGTCATACGGAGTGACAAATCCCAGTCTCGATTCATGCCAACCCAACAGACACTTTCGGAGATACATGTAATGTACCTTTATAGTCACCTAGTTACGTTGTGACGTTTGGCACACCCAAGGTACTCCTACGGTATCCGGGAGTTGCACAATCTCATGGTCTAAGGAAATGATACTTGACATTCAGAAAAGCTACAGCAAACGAACTACACAATTTTTGAGCTAAGCTTAGGATTGGGTCTTGTCCATCACATCATTTCCCTAATGATATGATCCCGTTATCAATGACATCTAATGTCCATAGTCAGGAAACCATGACTATCCTTTGATCAACGAACTAGTCAACTAGAGGCTCACTAGGGACGTGTTGTGGTCTATGTATTCACACATGTATTACGATTTCCGGATAACACAATTATAGCATGAACAATAGACAATTATCATGAACAAAAAAATATATAATAATAACCATTTTATTATTGCCTCTAGGGCATATTTCCAACACCATCATATATGAAATCATAAAGTACTCTATGGTTTTGAATTTTTGTAATTTCGTTCGTAAGTTTAGGAGCTCGAATTTTGAAGCTCACAATCTAGCGAAGCATGTGTTATATTTAGGGGTTGGCTGTCATATTTGGTTAGGCCACCTCGATGATCTTGAGTATTTAACCAAAAACTACCACAATTCATAAAAACGTGTCGAAAAACTACCACTTTACGATTTTGTGCCAAAAACTACCACTTTTGTTCTAATCTGTTGCTAAAAACTACCAAGTGTGAAAACTGCTCGCTTTGCCTGGGTTAAACCCGAATCTGACTGCCCGACCCCACTGTTTAGGTGCCAGCGTGGCGAAGCGCTCATGGCCAGCCGTTAACGCCCGTGACCCCAGCTCCCGCCGCGCCCACGCCCCCGCTCGTCTCCCCTCACCGTCGGCAGTCGCCGACCCCACTGTGACTGGATCCGGCAGACGCCGCCCCGAATCCGCCTCCCCTGGACCTCCCCGCCGCCCTGCTCGCGCCGGAGCGCCGCCTGCAGGTCGCGCCATCTCCTCCAGATGCAGCCGCGGTGGGGTGGGTTGACCTCTGCCTCGTTGTTGCGTGCTCGCCAGCGAACCATGCCGCCATCCTGAGAAGCGCCCCACACCTCCAGCCCTCCTCTCTCCTCCTCCTCCTCCTCCTCCCTGCTGCATGGACGAACCATCACCGCCATCCCCGCTGGCATGCAGCAATGCCGCTTCCACCATCCCCGCCGGCGTGTAGCAACGGCCATGCGCGCTGCAGGAGCGGGCGCGATGCAGGTGCGCGCTAGGTCACTCAAGGTGGTCGGCTCCGTGCAGCCTCGCCGGCGCGCCGTCATGCAGCTTCTTGTGGCCGCCTCTGGTCCTCTTCAACGGGCGGGCTGTGGCCGCTCAAGGTCCTCCAGCCTCCTCGCCGCCGGTGGCGTGCTTAGTGGCCGCCCTGCTCAGCCGTTCGTGCCGCACGGTGAAGGCCGCCGCCGTCTCGATCTCTTTCTACGGTGACGGCAAAGTTAACGGTGCTGACCTTTTCCGTCCTGACATGTGGGCCACACTATCATAAACGAGCCAAAGCGAGCAGTTTTCACACTTGGTAGTTTTTAGCAACAGATTAGGACAAAAGTGGTAGTTTTTGGCACAAAAATATAAAGTGGTAATTTTTTGACACGTTTCCATGAATTGTGATAGTTTTTGGTTAAATACTCCGATATGGTTGTCTTAAAAAAAGGAAAAAAAAATCCCTGTCCAACCTACATGACACTCTTGCTGACACTCTTCACCAGTTTGTCTTTGCATGCCGCGGAACGTCAGTTCCCAAGCTATCGCCACTTTTCCCTCGACCACACCGATGCCTACGTACAGCTAGAACAAGAAACGGGGCCAGCTAGCGTTGATAAAAAGCCATGCACGCACACGTACGTACTACCAGAGCAAGTGATCAGCCATGGGAAGCTTCAAGCTCTCCTTGCTTTTCTCCCTTCTCACCTTCCTCCTCCTCGCCATTGTCACCGCCGGGGACGACATCCGGACGTACATCATCCACGTGCAGCCGCAGGAGGACCGCCAGTTCGGCACGAGCGACGACGACCGGAAGGCGTGGCACCAGTCCTTCCTCCCCGAGCATGGCCGTCTCCTTCACTCCTACCAGCACGTCGCGACCGGCTTCGCGGCGAGGCTGACGCGGAGGGAGCTCGAAGCCGTCTCCGCCATGCCCGGGTTTGTCGCCGCCATCCCGGACGTGATCTACCATGTGCAGACGACGCACACGCCGCAGTTCCTCGGGCTGGACACGGCGCTGGGTGTGAGGAACTTGTCCGTCGGGTCCGGCGAAGGCGTCATCATCGGGGTGCTCGACACCGGTGTCTTCCCCGACCACCCCTCCTTCAGCGGCTTCGGCATGATGCCGCCGCCGGTCAAGTGGAAGGGGAGGTGCGACTTCAACGGCTCCGCGTGCAACGGGCACAAGCTGATCGGTGCTCGGACCTTCATCAGCAGCGGCAACGGCAGCGCTCCCGGCGCCGCCCCCGTGCCGCCGATCGACGGGCATGGGCACGGCACGCACACGTCCAGCACCGCCGCAGGATCAGCCGTGCCGGGGGCTCAAGTGTTCGGGCAGGCAAACGGCACCGCGTCCGGCATCGCGCCCCGCGCACACCTCGCCATGTACAAGGTTTGCGACGAGAACGGCAACTGCGCCGGCATAGATGTACTCGCTGGCATCGACGCCGCCGTGTCCGACGGCTGCGACGTTATATCCATTTCGCTCGGCTTTCCGCCGCGGCCTTTCTACAACGACAGCGTCGCCATCGGCACGTTCGCCGCAGCGGAGAAGGGGATTTTCGTCAGCATGGCGGCTGGCAACTCCGGCCCGATCAGCTCCTCCATATTGAATGAGGCGCCATGGATGCTCACCGTCGCCGCGAGCACCATGGACCGTTTGATCAGCGCTAAGGTTACCCTTGGAGACAACCTCTCCTTCGACGGCGAGTCGCTCTACCAGCCCGACAACTCAGTGGAGGCCTCGTTGGTCTACGCCGGTGCGAGCTCGACGCACTTGGCCCAGTTCTGCGGCAACGGCTCGCTGGACGGCTTTGACGTTAAGGACAAGATAGTGCTGTGCGACAGCGGCCGCTACTCGCCGGTGGACATGGGGGCCGAGGTGCTGAGAGCCGGAGGCGCAGGCATTATTGTGGGCAACCAGCTTTTGGAGGGCTACATCACGTTCCCGGACGCGCACGTCCTGCCGGCCTCGCAAGTCAGCTATGCTGCTGGAGTGGAGATCAAGAACTACATCAATTCCACGACGAACCCGACGGCAAATATCTCCTTCCTCGGCACGGTCCTCAGCACATCGCCGGCGCCGGTCATCACCTACTTCTCCTCCCGTGGCCCCAACGTCCACAGCCCCGGCATTCTGAAGCCCGACATCACGGGCCCCGGCGTGAACGTGATCGCGGCGTGGCCGTTCCAAGTGGGCCCGCCGTCGATTGACCTCAGGCCGACCTTCAACATCCTCTCCGGCACGTCCATGTCGACGCCACACCTTGCTGGTGTCGCCGCGCTGATCAAGAGCAAGCACCCAGACTGGTCGCCGGCGGCGATCAAGTCCGCCATCATGACGACTGCCGACGTCACCGACCGCTCCGGCACGCCGATACTCAACGAGCAGCACAAGGCTGCCAGCCTCTTCGCCGTCGGAGCCGGCCATGTCAATCCGGAGAAGGCCATGGACCCCGGCCTGATATTTGACATTTCCCCGGACGACTACATCGGCTACCTCTGCGGCATGTACAAGAGCGAAGAGGTCTCGGTGATCGCGCGACGCGCTGTGAATTGCTCGGCCGACATGGCGATCCCAGACTACCAGCTGAACTACCCGTCGGTCTCGGTGTTGTTCCCGCCAACGTGGAGCTCGAATCCTCCAATATCGGTGGAGCGCACGGTGACGAATGTCGGAGACGTGCCGGCGCTGTACTACCCGGAGGTCGACATGCCGGCGGACAGCCCTGTGATCGTCACAGTTTTTCCAGACAAGCTCTTGTTCACCGAGGCGAACAAGGTGCAGAAATTCGATATAGATGTGGAGGCCAAGAACAGCAGCGCCACGGCGGTGCAGGGCGCCGTCCGGTGGGTGTCTGTCAAGCACACCGTGAGGATCCCAATCTCGGTTACCTTTGCCGCGCACTAGAGCCCAGTCTACTGGATAACATCTTCTGCAACGTCAATCGTTGCCTTACCGTCGACATGCAGGAGCTGGAATAAAAATGCAGGCATTCACGTTTGAATTAAAGCATCAGAGAAGAGTGTAAATCTTTTCTGAAAAAAAGAGAAGAGTGTAACCAACGGACGAGACTTGCCTGCTCCCCTCCCGTGTGCCCATCTGTGCTTCCGCATACGTGGCGTGATTTGATTGGAACAAAATAAGGCCCGGCCCCACCCCCTTAAAATCAGGGGGGAGATGATTAGATTAGAAAGGAAAACGAAAAAAAGACAGCCGTTGGATGAGGTGGGAGCACGGATGGGAGCACGGGAAGGGAGCAGGCAAGCCGGATCCGTAACCAACTAGCATCAACTATAAGGAGTAATTAACACTACTAGCAACCTATTAGCACCAATCCCGGACTTGAAGACAAGAATTGGATACAAAAGATGAACTAGGATTTTGAGAGGAGATGGTGTTGATGAAGATGTTGATGGAGATTGCCCTCTCCCGACGAGAGGAGCGTTGGTGATGACGATGGCGATGATTTCCCCCTTCCGGAGGGAAGTTTCTCCGGCAAAACAGCTCCGCGAGAGCCCTAGATTGGTTCCGCCTCGTGGCGTGGAGTTTCGTCCGAGAAGATGACTTATGATTTTTTTTCTCATCGAAAGACTTCATATAGGAGAAGATGGCCACCAGGGGGCCCACGAGGTAGGGGGCGCGCCCCCCACCCTCGTGGGCAGGGTGTGGCCCCCCTGATGGTTGGTGCTGTTTCTAGCGTGTTCGAGGCGACTCGCCGTAGTGTTCCTGGTCGGCACTGTTGCCGCTCAACCCTCGATCCAATTCAACCAGAAACTCCAGATTCGAGGTTCCCCTTTCAATCCCTTCCACTGAGACTGTGAGCTGTTCATCCGAGGCCGATCTTGATCCAAGTCCTTGGCGAGAGGTGAAGAACTCTGACCTGCAAAATCCACAAACCGCAGGCCACTGGTGGAGCCATCAAATCCTGAGCAGGCCCACATCAGAAGCTCTCGAGCGGCTCTAGTGTGGGCGGCGGCCGTGGCCAGCGGCAGTTGGTGGGGCGACTCTGTCCCGGAGCTGCAGGTGGGAGCGGCGGTTGTGGAAGGCATCTGGCAGGGTAGCGCTGTCCCGGAGCTGCGGGGCGCAGCCAAGATGGGAGACGGGAAGGCTACTGTGGTGGATGGTGTGGAAGGAAGGTTGAGGAATCTGAAGCTTTCAGATGTAGAGAAGAAAAGTATCAAGATTGGGAAGAAACACACTTGTTCCTCTGAGGTGAGTAAGTTTCAGGCTGTGGGTAAGCTCATGTCTGAAAAACCAGCAAAAGCAGAGTATTTGGGTAGAGCATTAAGTGGTGCGTGGTGCCCCTTTTCAAGAGTAGAATGTAAGGGCTTGGGTAGAAACCGATTTCTGTTTCGGTTTAATGATGATGTGAGCAAGAATAAAGCATTAAGGAATGGACCTTGGATGTTTAATAAAGACTTACTGATGATGGAAGATTTCGTGCCAAGCAAAACTATAGATGAGTATGAATTTAAGTCGATTCCTATATGGATCAGAGCTTATGGCATACCAATAGGAATGATGAGCTCAGAAACAGGGGAATTGGTAGGAGAGCAAATTGGTGAATTCTTGGATGTTGATTTGGACGACAATGGAAGTGCAATGGGTGTATTTATGCGTATCAAAGTAAAGATGGACATAACAGTCCCTATTATGAGGTTCATAACCATAGAATTAGATGAAGAACAGGAAGAGGAGGAGGAGCATATATCCGAGGAAATGATGGGAGCTGAAGATATGGAGAAAAGGAAGACGAAGAAGAAAATTGTCTCCTTTGAGTACGAGCATCTACCAGATTTTTGTTACAATTGCGGGATTATCGGCCATACAGAAAGGGTTTGCCCATCTAGAACTAGAAGAGACGGTGATTTACAGTTTGGTCCTTGGCTGCGTGCAACCATGTACAATGGAAGTTCCAGTGATGAACGAAGTAGAAGCTCAAGTGATCGCGGTGACTTCTGGAACACATATAGTGCAGGCAACAAGGGGAGTAAACATGGGAGTGATGGTCCATCATGGAGGAAGAGCTTACCAGCGGGAACGAATGAAGACAAATCAGGAAGAGAAGGAGAAGAGAAAGAAGTCACCAGCCCCCTAAAGAAAACTCAAGATGATACAAATGGAGATGCGAAAGGCAGGGAATTGGTGTTTGAAGAGAACAAGCAGCCATGGGAGACTACCTATACAAATTTGAAGCCTAGCTCCTGTAAATAGAATGCACAACATGCAGACCCTGGTTTGGCGACTCAGGAAAAGGAAATGCCAAAAGCAAGACCAACGACAAAGGAAATTGGTCAAGGAGAGAAGGAGAGGGGCCAGCGAAGGGAAGATGAACATATCAAGAAAGGCAATAAGGGAATCATGTCAGGTAAAAGCCAGAAGATTGGCACTTTTAAGCGGTATGAGAGATCTAAAGAGAAGAACCAACAAAACCAGTCTCATGAGACTATACCAAAGAAGAGAAATGTTGATCTGATGGATGTAGACCAAGAGGTAGAGATACTAAAGAAAGCCAAAATGGAAGTTGACGGGGAGGTTGTCGCAGATAGGGAGAAGGGAGAAAACTCAAAGTCAAACATAGAGAACGCTGGGCTGCAGGGACAGCTTGGCGAACCAAAATGAAAATAACAACTTGGAACTGCCGGGGACTGGGGAATGGCCCGGCAGTTCGGGGACTTCTGGATCTCCAGAAGCAGGAGGACCCTGATATCCTCTTTTTGTCGGAAACCAAAATGGATGAGAGGGGAATGCAGTGGATTAAGTCTGTATTAGGCATGTCAAATATGGTGGTGAGAAGATGTGAAGGCAAGAGTGGAGGGTTGGCTTTAATGTGGAAAAGGCATGTTAATATTGAGCTCCACAACTATTCACGTTATCACATTGATGTGGAAGTCGTGGAGCAAGATGGTTTCAAATGGCGATTCACGGGCATATATGGAGAGCCGACAACTAACAAGAGGGATATAACATGGAAGATTCTGAGAATTCTAAATAAACAACTTAACCTTCCATGGATCTGTGCTGGTGACTTCAATGAGGTTCTCTATAGCCATGAGAAGAAGGGTGGCCCGGCGCGAGCCCCATCATAGATTGAGAAGTTTCGAATGGCATTGTCAGACTATGGACTTCGTGATCTGGGATATATTGGCGACAAATATACTTGAAGAAATCACAGCTATGATGCTAGTAGATATGTAAAGGAAAGGCTTGATAGAGTTGTGGGATCCCGAAGTTGGTGTGAAAGGTTTCCTCACCATAAGGTCTTTAACGGAGATCCAAGACATTCAGACCATCGACCTGTAACCATAATTATGGAAGGGGCAGTTGGAATAATGAGACAACACAAAGGAAATAATGGGTTCAGGTTCGAAGCTAAATGGCTCCAGGGAAGAAAGTTGTGAGGAAGTGGTTAAAAACGCCCGGTCCACTGCGATAGTATGCGGTGAATGCAAACTATCCCAAAGGTTGAGAAGAATAGCAGAGGATCTTCAAGACTGGGATGCGAATGTTCTAGGGGATCTAGAGAAAAGAATTAAAACAATGAAAGTGGAGTTGGAGCAAGTCAGAAGAGCACCTATCGAACAAAGCAATATATCCCGAGAACAATTCCTCAGAGAAAAGCTAGAGAGGCTAGAACATCAAAAGGATATGTTCTGGAGACAAAGAGCTCATGTCAAATGGCTTCAATCAGGTGACAAAAACACAACCTTTTTCCATGCATTTGCATCAGAGAGGAGGAGAAGGAATACAATTAGTAAATTAAAAAGAGAAGATGGGGAGTGGATAGAAGGAGATGAACATCTAAGCGAGCATGTTGCAAATTATTTTTTCAACCTCTTTACATCTACAACGGGGTCCAGCAGGGAAAGGGAGCACGTGCTAAGGACCATTAGGCCAAAAGTGTCCAATTAAATGAATGCTGAATTGTGTGCTGAATATACCGAGGAGGAAGTGAGGTCAGCAATGTTCAGTATTGGGGATCTTAAGGCACCTGGGCCAGATGGAATGCCAGCAATCTTTTATAAAAGTTTTTGGCAAATTGTGGGAGATCAGGTTACTAAAGAAGTGCTACATACGTCAAGGGGCGAAGATATGCCTGAAGGGTGGAATGATACCATGATAGTATTAATTCCAAAGACAACCCATCCAACAAGCATGAAGGATTTGCGCCCCATAAGCCTCTGCAATGTGGTGTACAAGGTGATTTCTAAAGTAATCACAAATAGACTGAAAACCATACTCCCTGGTATTATTTCCCCCAATCAAAGCGCCTTCGTACCTGGTCGTATTATTTCTGATAATATCCTATTAGCATATGAATTAACACACTTTGTACAGAGGAGAAGGAGAGGAAGGGTAGGATATGCAGCTGTGAAGCTTGACATGAGCAAAGCCTATGACCGTGTCGAATGGAAGTTTCTAGAGGATATTATGATGAAGCTAGGATTTCGCCATGACTGGGTCAATCTGGTAATGAAGTGCATAACCACGGTTAAATATCGAGTGAAAGTAAACAGAAGTACTACGGATACCATCATTCCCCAAAGAGGGTTATGCCAGGGAGACCCCCTCTCGCCATACCTCTTCCTGTTATGTGCAGAAGGTTTCTCAGCTATGCTGCATGAAGCTGAAAGAAGTGGAAGTTTGAAGGGCATTAAAATATGCAGGGAAGCACCTAGTATAAGTCATTTGCTTTTCGCTGACGATTCTCTAGTGCTCATGGAGGCAAGTGCAAACAATGCACGGGTGATGAATTCCATCCTGGAATCCTATGAAGCATGTTCTGGGCAGGTAATCAATAAGGAAAAATCAGCGATTTTATTCAGCAAAAACACCAATCTTGGACAAAAGGAAGAAGTGAGGAATTCTCTACAAATTTCCTCTGAAGGGTTCAAAGGAAAATACTTGGGTCTGCCGGCTTACATTGGGAAAGCAAAAGCCAAAACTTTTCAGTACTTAAAGGACAAAGAGTGGAACAAGATACATGAATGGAAGGAGAAATTACTGTCGAAAGCTGGTAAAGAAATATTAATAAAAGATGCAGCACAGGCTATCCCAGTGTACACTATGGCTTGCTTCGACATCACAAGAACTCTAAGTGATGACCTGAGTTCTATGGTCAACAGATTTTGGTGGAGTCAAATGGATAAGGAAAATAAGATCCACTGGATGTCTTGGGAGAAATTATCAAAACCAAAGAGTGAGGGAGGATTGGGTTTTAGAGATTTGCACTCTTTTAACCTAGCTATGCTAGCAAGACAAGCATGGCGTCTACTACAGAACCCATCCTCATTATGTGCTCAAGTACTAGCAGCAAAATACCACCCGAAAAGCTGTATTTTAGAAGCAAGGCCCAAAAATGGAATCTCCTACACATGGCGGAGCATTTTGAAAGGTGTACAACTGCTTAAGAAGGGGATCATTTGGAGGGTAGGAGATGGGAGTAACATAAATATTTGGTCAGATCCCTGGATCCCTCGAGGCATCACCAGAAGAGTATCCTCACATAAAGGCAGACACCTAGTAACTAGGGTAAATGAGCTTATAAATCCTGTCACGAATTCATGGGACACCGATCTGGTATACCAAACCTTTAATGTAGACGATGCTGAGACAATCCTAAAAATCCCCATTATGGAGAACACGAATGACTTCATTGCATGGCATTTTGATAAGAAAGGTGTCTTCTTAGTGAAATCTACATATAGAGTGGCGGCAGATTCAGCAAAAAGGGATTCAAGGCATGGTCTGCCATCTTGTTCGGAGGGTACAGGTGAAACTTCCAATTTCAACTAGAAAAAAATTTGGGCATTAACATTGCCAAACAAGGTGCTGCATTTTCTATGGAGGATGGTGACACACAACTTACCCCTCAAAACAAGGCTGAAACACAGGGGGGGTGGAGGTAGATACCAGATGCCCTGTATGCTACTGTTTTGATGAGGATGGGGGACACTCCTTCTTGAAATGCAAAAAAGTGAAAAACATATGGAGGATGGCCCAGATGGAACACACCAGACTGAAGCTCATTCAGTGTCCTGATCCTTTTAGCTTGTTTGAAGAGGTGTTCCAGCTAGAAGAGGAAGAAAGAATTAAGGTGTGTATTCTATTTTGGAGATGGTGGCATGAGAGGAACAAAGTGAATGCATGAGGGGAGATGAGAACTCCTCAAGTTATTTTAGCTTCAATTAATTATTATGTGTTTGTTTTCACGAACACCAAGGAAAGAATTATGGCCAAGAAGCAACATGTTAATCATGGGTGGTCTGCTCCCCCAAGTGAGTTTATGAAAATTAACACCGATGGATCTTTTCATGAAGTAACAAGTACAGGCGGATGGGGTTTCGTAATCAGAAATGATTTGGGCGATTTGATTGCTGCAGGGTCAGGAAGCTTGGAGCACTTATCAAATGCTCTGCATGCTGAAGCACTAGCTATGCTATATGCTGTTAACGCCGCATCTAGAATTGGATGCAGCCGGATCATCCTGGAGACTGATTCTGTGGCGCTGAAGCAAGCAGTTTCAACTGAAGCTTATAATCTAGCTGAACTGGGAGCTCTTTTTCAGGAAATAAAGCACCAGTTAAGAGTCGCTTTTGATGATGTAAAGTTGAATGTTTGTTCAAGAACATGTAACGTAGCTGCGCACACTTTGGCTGTGCTAGGAACTGAATTAGGGAATGCCAATTTCAACATCTGGGTTGGCCATTTTCCTGAATTTGTAACAAACCTTGTAGCTGGTGATACTGCCGGCAAGTAGTAGGTTATGGAATACATGTTTGTTCCTTTAAAAAAAAGACATACACGAGAATACATTCACTTATAAACACAGGAGCGCACACCTACTTTTATAGCATTTTTGAAATACTGAGCGGACACATCATCTTAAGATCGACGAAGTCATCATAGACGCCTCGTAGTCGACGGAACGTCTCCTCCAACTGAAAGAACATTGTCGGAAAACCTAGAATAATTTCAGAAAAATGCGATCAGCAGTGCCAAGTCTAGGTCTTAGATCTTGGTAGGTTGGTTCCACCACAACAAACTTAACCATCTGACTTAGGCTCCATTCGCCTTGACTAACCACTTGAAACATTTTGAACTTTGATGGGTGGTGTATCACAGCAGAAAAAATGTACAGTTGCAAAATATAGAAAAGAAAATAAAAGTACAGATGCCATTTAAGAAGAAAAAAATGAAAAATTGCCAAAAAAAGTGGCCAGCCTCCTGACCCGTTGACCAAATTTCAAATATTTAATGTTGACATTTTTCGGTTGATCTGTTGTTGTAGAAATTATACATGAATTTGCCTTTTGTGTCAAAAATGGTGCATGTGGACTCACTTGTGACCTCGACTGTGGTTCACCACCACCATCAGAGATGAGCCAGATTCTCGTCTTCGTGGAGCGTGGAGGTTTGGGCGCTGATGTCTTCCAGTCACCTGAGCACATTGGCTAGGTGGATCCTGTGGTTGACAAGGTTGTGTCATCTGGTGCCTTGGCTCTTGTTTCTGAGGCTCTCTTTGCTAAAAAGTTTTGGGAATTGATGGTTAGATTAGAGGTTGCTAGCCTTGTATCTGGCAATACAACTGGTTGCCTCTTGGAGGAGAAGGCAATCAGGGACAAGAGTAAGAGGGTGTGCACTAGCCATCATTTCGACTTCCAGAAGGACAAACCATTTGGGAGCTAAAGAAAGAAAAATGACACCATAAGGCACTTGCGGCAGCTTGATGGATGGTTCTCTTCTTTTCGGGTTGTCATACTGGATGCCTTTGTCGACGTGTTTTCGATGGGGTTCTTTGCCCTGTGGTAATCCATGGGTCGAGGGTTGTGGTTGTAGCGGGTTGGAGGCGTTTGTTCGCCTTCTCGGGTAGTCGCGGAGGTTCATGCTCTGGGAGTTCCCCGCATGTGGTCATGTTGCAACGGTTTTCGCTCGGTTTTCTGTCAATTAACTAGGCAGTTATCTTCTGCTTAATTAATCGACGAGGAAAATATTTTGCCTCTGTTTCAAAAAATAAAATAAAAATGGCATGTAATTGCTTGGATATCCTTCTCATGTGGGATGTGATGAGATGGCAAATTTGAAGCATTTTGGTAGCTTAAAGTTCTGCCAAAACCAACTACCAATTAGAGTTATGACCTATGATTAAATTGGTCTTTACACCAGCAAAGTGTGAAGTTTAGCTTCCAATCCAACAACCACCACCAAGTGTGATGTATTATCAAGACAATGAAAAAGAAGAAAAGAAAATCCAAAAGAGAAAGTAGAGAAGATGAGTGTTGAAGGAAGAACTTGTCATTATGAAAGGGGTTTCTTCCCAATATTGTGAAGATCAAATCCAGTACCGTGTATGTTTATTTGAATTTAAAAAATGTACATGGAATATTAAATAAATAATCATGTGTCCAAAAATGGCTGTGAATCTTTTTCAAAAATGTTTATACAATGCAAAAAAGTAAGCACGGTTTAGAAAAATATTTTACTGTGGTAAAACAGCGTGTATACTATATACTTAAATAGTTGATCTTTTTGGAGGCCGAGCTCCAGTGAGCTCGGTATTTTGAAAAAAAAAATCAAAAAGCGTATTTAAAAGTTACAAAAAAATCTGAAAAAATATCATGAAAACTTATATGTATTCCGCAAAAACGTGTTAAATTTCGTCGAAAAATGTTGTGATTTGTAGGCTGTACAAAAATAACAAATTTCTGGCCCAATAACAAAAATAAAAGGCCCATTAAAAATGTGTATTTGTCTTTTTCCTGTAGGCCACATGTAAACGTATAATACTGTGAAATTTTGCATATACATAGTATACATGTGCATGTGTGTTCAAAAAATAAATTTGGAATTTTTCGTGCTCTAGAAAAATAAAAAATGAAAACGAGCTCACTGGAGCTCGGCCTCCGATGGCATTTTCCGATCCCCACTACCTCTAATTCTCTTAACATGGAGGCCTTGCACCTCACCAAGTGTGCCATGTCAGCATCCACTAACAATATTTTTCAACTATGCATACCACATCATCATGTCTACTTTTTTTTATTACGAGTACCTCTAATTTTCTCAACAAACAAGTCTTCCAATTTATCCAGTGTGCCATGTAAGTATTCACTAACAATTTATTTCAGCCTTGTGAAAACGACATCAAGATGCCTATTTCATTGTTAATAGACATATCTATTACATTGGATATTATTTAATTTGTTTAGTTTTCTAAAGGCTATTGAGGTGCATTAGTTTAATTGTTGCAACTGATATGGTCAACCGTACAAGCATAGCTTTTGTTCACACATAATACAAGTATGAAACATTTCTACATTTAAACAGAGTAGCACTTGATTTACAACATTTTCTTCCTACATAGTTCATTCAAAATTAATCTTAGAACTACATAATCCATTCAAAATTAATCTTACAATTCCCGCTGCAAGGCGTGGGGAAATCACCTAGTTTGGACAATGTTACTGTGTATTTGAAGAAGTGTTCAAAACATGTATTTTTTTAATTGTACACCCTGTATTAGAAAAATGTCCAATGTGTATCAGAAAAATGGTTCACGTGTGCTCTAAAAATGTGCATTATGTACCGAGGAAAAAATAGACATGTTAAAAAAAAGGGTAAAACCAACAAAAAAAATAAAAAATGAAGAAAACCAAGAAAGAAACAAAAGATAACTAAATTATAACTAAGAAAGAAAGAAAAAACCCAATGAGAAAACAAAGAAAATCAAAGACAAATGAAGAAAGAAAATGACAGACCAAAAAAAACATAAATAAAACCGAAGGGAAAAGGAAAAGAAACCTGAGAAAACAGTGCAGAGCGAACGTACAACGCACTGCGAACAAAGCGCGCTAATGAACTGGTGAAAGTGCATTTCCCTTCTTAAGTGTTTTGGTGTTGATGACAATGCAACTTACGGACTAACCATGTGCTTGAGATACAAATGCATATTCTAATGGCACAAGACAGTTAGGTACGCCTCTGAATGGAAAAGATCAAAGACGATATTTTTGACGCTTTAATTTCTTTGGTCATAGGAAATACGTGCTAGTAAGAGGGATTTGCGCCGGAAGGAATTAGTAGACTCAAATCACGTACACAAAACCTACATTGCACCCAAGATACCTTCCCACCAATTTCCGAGGAGAGAAACCAAATTCTACCAAGTGTTGGAAAAGTTCCCCGGCAGTACCGTTGTGGTGGGTGGTAGTACTGCTTCCCTTTGGGAGCCATACTCTGGCCAGCATTGCCGAGCCAGAAGTACTGGTCACTTCGGCGGTACTACCACTTCCCAGTTGGGAGCGGCACTACCGGCCATAGTGCGGACCTACTATCGCCCGAGATCGATTCCCTTTGGGTTCGGTGCTGCACAAGCGTGTGAGCACTCCGACAGTTCTGGCTAGTACTACCGCCCAGGCCATCGGGTAGTTTTCTAAGGGACAATGGTAGTACCACTCTCAGGAGTGGAACTACCGGGCAATGCATTTTCTGCGTGTAACGACTGAATTTGGTGGGACTATAAAACTAGGAGGTTTTTCCTCCTCCCACTTACCTCTTGCCTCCCTCTCTCCTCCATTGTTGACCTAAGCTCAATTTTGCCCGATTTTCTTCTCTATCCAACCAAACTTGTTGATTTGCTAGGGATTGAGTGAGGAGACCTATATCTATACTTCCACCAAAGGAAATTTGGTTCCCCTATACTTCCTATTGTGGATCCTGTTACTCTTAGATGTTTGGGAACCCTAGATGGAAGAGGTCACCCCAGAGCCATATTACATTGTGGTTAAGCTTCGTAGTGATGTTGGGAGCCTTCAATTAAGTTGTGGAGATAGCCCCAACCTTGGTTGTGAAGGTCTAGTTGTGGCCTCCAATGGCACTCCTAGTGGATTCATGGCACCTGCATTGTGGAGTGCACGAGGAGAATATGGTGAGCCATTGTGGCACTTGGGGTGCATTGTGCCTCTACACCCCTCCAACAGAGATGTAGCTCCCCCAATGGAGAGAGCTTTGGGAACAACCTCATTGCCTTTACTTGTGGTTTATTCTTCCTTCACTTACTTCGTGCAAGATTATATTGTTGTGGTTACTTTCTAGCTTGGGGTTAACTTGTTGAGCTTGTCATATAGGTTGTCCACCTAATTGCATATCTAGACAAGCTACATTCTTGTTGTTAGCCTAAAATTCAAAATAAGATAAAAATTGCTAGTCGCCCATTCAACCCCCCTCTTGTCGGCCATATTGATCCTTTCATCTGGCCCGCTAGATGTCTCCCTTAGGCGATTCCTGGTAGGAATTGGTACACACAGCATATAGCCTGGGAACTCCAACGAGGCGCGTCGGGTGCAACTTTCTTCGGTTTAGGGTTGTTTGGTTGTGTTCAAGCACTATTAGGCATGCACACCATGCTAGTCAAAGCACCTCTGGCCTGGCTCTGGGGGAACACTCAAATCGGCCAGTTTCCTTAGCCTAGCCCGAGCGATGCAGCTTGAGATCACGTGGTGGCTCTTGTGTGCAAGCTTGTAAGTCGGTTTGCACGTGTTCTTTTCCACTCACCTCCCTAATAACCTTCACATGATCCCTTCTAATCTACACAATGTTAATTCAATTCAAAATAAGTTCACACGAAAAAGATGCACATTGATGTTGTGGTTTCATTCAGTCGACTGGTTCCTAATTTCTTAAACTATATATCCTGAATTTTGTGCTAAAGTTTGGAGCTTTAGACAAATTTTATCAAAAGCTTTGCACCCGGTCGACCGGTTGGAATTTTCCTTTGACCACTAGCTTCGTCTTACTGTTTCACATGACTTCCATGTTGCACGTTTTCCGTTTCAAGATGATAGACGAGTAGATCTAGATATCCTATTATACCACACAAATGTGTTCAGTGCATGTTATGAAAACCCTTGAATGTTTACAAAATGTTTGCACACAGTCGACCATTTGAAATTTCCTTTGACTATTAGCTTAATCTCACCGTTTCACACGATTTTCCTATTGTACGTTTTCTGTTTCGATGGTTGTAGACTGGTAGATCTACGTCTCCCTACTGACTGTACAAACATGTCACATTTGGGTGTCAGATGACTAAAAAACTATTTTCACACCCAGTCAATTTCGTGACCATTGGATGAACATCTGAGGGTGCCACACCTTCTTCTACCTCCGGTTGGCACTTCTCTTCTTCCTTAACCACCCCGTTTCCACGTGAGGTAAGTTCATCATGTGGATAAGAGCTGAGATTAATCATCTATGCATATGTAACCAAACCGTAGTATGTTGCATATGAGGAGAAAATGCTTGTAACCAAACAATCATGTGTGTGTGTTTTCTCTGCATGTTTGAGGAGGATGCAGGCTACCAAACCATATACATGCCTAACTCAGCCAGGCTCATCAAAGACACGAAAATGTTGTAGGCTACCTAACTCAGCCAGGCTCACTGGAGCCTCCTATACAAAGGTGGCTAATAAGAAAAAAGTAAGATGTTGAAGGGACAAAAATATATAGTATTTTACAACATTTTGAGCTAAATATGTAGGGGCGTTTTTAGAAGAAAAAAGCCCCTGAGGGGAGGGCATGGCCCCTGCTCTCGCACGCCTAGATCTGCCACCACGTAGACTGTTTGGACTAACACTGCCTTCATCAGGGCCCTCATGTCCTTAGAAGGAACACACTCATATTCATCGGTTGAAATTGTGGGGGTATAGATAATCACCAGCAAAGTTGCACCCGCTTAAAATTCTCAATTCTCTATGGCGTCTAGTAGATAGATAGAATATTTTCATGAACAAAAGACTCATAAGAGTCTTTCTCTCTATTCACTAACATCTCACATCTTCGACCTCGATTCGTATCCTAGCTCATCTTGGAGTAAATCTTTGCTTCAACCAATTTTTTCGTACCCTAACTTTACTCAAGTTACCTTCGGCTATTTAAAGTGTCTTTTGAGATTCTTCCAAATCAATCTCACTAGACAGTTTCACATCATTTTCTAAAATGATAATCATCAAGACCACTACTTGAAAGTGAGATAGGAGGTTTTGCATTCCAGTAATGAAGATTAAGGAAACTAGTTGGAACGATCAAGGAAAGAAAAAAGTAGTTGTTCCCCACCCGATGGTGGTGCTGAATCTATTTCACTTTTTCCTTTCTGTGGAAATTCAAGTTCCTCTCTAAACGCCCCCTTATATAAGTGCTTGCTGGTGAAAGTTGGCATGGATGAAGTAGGGCTGCAGTTAATGGATCAAGTTTTGATACTGGTTCCTCCAAACAACTTTTTAACTCTTTTGTATGGGACATTTATGGAATGTCTTCCATCGACAAGAGTAACTTTTGTTTGTCTCCTTGAACTTTAATGAATATAGACTAGTCACTTAATACTAACTAATTAGTTAGGAGAGGTGCTTACTATTGTTGTAAATACACGGTCTTTTCATATATCCATTGTAATATTGACATTCTATAAAAATGGAAAAGCAACTTTAGTCTCCATCTCCATATCTGGTTCACTTGTAAGCTTTACTGGGTATGCCTTTTATGCCTCGTTTGGGCAACCCTCTCAACCTTGAACGGTTAGGTCAAAATCCCACAATGTAACTTCCAAAAAAAAATTCTTCCTGAGTTAATTACCTTAGTTTTATTAACTCGGGCGGCTCTTTGTTATTGCTTTAAATTTGTAGTGGCAACCCTGTCACAGGTAGTTCTCCTCGTGCATTACTCATAAATTGCTAACGGAGTCAAATTTTTTAACATAGCAAAGGGAGTTGTAGTCGCATGTAAAAGGGTCAAGGCAGCCGAGAAGCTCATGCACAGACAACTTCTTCAAGTTGCTTGTCTTCATCGCGATCACGGTGAAGGTCCAACAGGAACCGCATCACTACTATCGTCGTGAAGGGCCAACAGGAACCACATCGGCCCTGCTTCTGGACACCTGTCACAACCCCCTTTTGCCCCCAGTCAACCTCTGTTGTGAGGTCGTTACTCGTTAGTGGCGATCACGGAATGCTTGAATCCTGGGAGTGTTGGCCCTCCTAGCAAGGGACGGAGTCAAGAATCTTATACAAAGGGGACAATAAAAAAATTAAGACGTTGAAGGGGCCAAACATATACATTTCTAACATTTTAAGATAAATATGTAGGGGTGCTTTTAGAAAAAACAATTAACCATGGGGGTGGGGGGCATGCCCCCCCCCCCCCCCCCCACACACACACTCTCCCACCCCTAGCTCCGCCAGCATGGTTGCGTCGTTAAAAGGAACTCACTCGTATTCATCAATTGAAATTACGAGGTACAATAATCACCGTCAAAGTCGCACCCGGTTTGGTAGCCTTGGCACATGTAGTTATCCTCTTGCATTACTCTGAATTTGCTAATGAAGTCAATGACTTTAATATACCTGATAGAGTTGCAGTCGCATGTAAAAGGGTTGAGGCAGTCGAGCAGCTCCTGCACCGACATCTTCGTCACATTACCTATCGTGATGGCGAGTGTTGCGAAGGCCCAGCAGGAACTGCATCGCCACGATCGCAGCGAAGGCCCAGCATGAACAACATCAGCCCTGCTACTAGAAACCTGTCACAACCCCCTCTCACCGCATGTAGTCAACCTCCGCTGGGAGGTTGCCGACAACAATTGTGTCATGTGTGAAACCGCGACTCGTATCGCCGGCGTACGTCTCACTGACCTCTGCGGAGCAACCCTGGATACCGACAACCTCGGGTTTTTTAATGTGCACCTCAGGGCTAAAGCCATTGAAGCCAAACTTGTAAGGAATTCTGCCTTGGTTAAAGGCGAGTTTGCACAAAACTAACTTTGTTGTTGAAGACTTTTTTTGCGAAATATTATTTTATTCATGAGAAAAACCAGGTGTATAATTTCAAAGAGCACCGCTACACGGATGACCGTTGCAGACGAAACACACACGACATGTCATATCCTACCATTCATGGGCAAAGTCTAAACAACCACATGGGTTTGATTAGCCATCGTGTGCATGTCCTTCGGCAAAATGTCAACCATGAAGGGTTTCTCGACTTCAAATTCAAAATCTTCAACTCGACAACCCTGTCGTTATGAACAACAAGGTACCCGACGACCAAGAGCCTATCGTTGCCACCCGTGAACCTCGACTTGATCCGACGACGGTGCTGGCAGCACTGCCAGACAAGTACGTCGACTATGTCGCCTGCGTCTCGTTGTTCTCCCCTGACATCGAGCCGGAATTGCATGGAGATTGGAGGGCCGACGTAGACACGCATCCTTGGCACCTTTGGGTGATCGAGAGAGGAAGGGCGGGGGTGGGGGACACAGCCCAAATATTTTCACCAGCGCGAAGAGCATCAAGACAACATCCGATGGCGGCCTTCATTAATCTGCAAGGGCTTGTAACGAGAGAAGGCCGTGGCCTCGTGGGTGAAGGGGGAAGCATGCATGCATGCGTGGCCATGATTTCCTTTCAGTTCCGGTTCAAGAGCAGGGGCAAGTTTGGACACCAAAATCGATCAAAGGAGGAAATCTGGTTTGAGGAAAAACCAGGTGGGTTCTCTTACAATACCGGTCGTGGGGTGGGAAGAGGATAACGTGAGGTGGGGGTGGCGGACGAAGATTGAGCGAAACGAAAACATTACGGCTTTTTTTAAGTATAAGTTGTAGATAGATAGATTGCAGATGCAGATTACTAGGAACAGAAAACACGACAACACGCACATTGATCCCGGATGATCATCATGATGTTTAACAATATAAGTACAGTCACATAACTAAACACTAGCTAGACGTGGAAACTAGAAAATATTCAGAGTCAATAATCCGAATGCCTTGCCTGCCTGATTACTACCGATTAGTAAGCAAACACGATCACATCAACAGCCACCGCAGCCACCACCACCACACCCTCCTCCGCCTCCGCAGCCACCGCCACCGCACCCTCCTCCGCCTCCGCACGCGGCGGCCGAGCTGACGACCATGCTCGCCACCATCCCAGCTGTTGCGCCGGCGGCGAGATCCGTTGTGGTGCCGCTGGAGGACACTGTTGTCGTCGCACTCTTCCCAGCGCTGGCCGCGTACACAGGCTTCGCCGGAGCGGGAGGTGACGCCGTGCTGCCTGGGCTGCCGTAGTAGTAGATGTTGCCGCTGACGCTCTTCTGGCGCGGCTTCTTCTTGGCCCCCTTGGCGCACCCGAACGCCGCGATGGCCGCCAACGCCACGACCGCGAAGGCGAAGAGGATGATCATGGCCGGGTCCCCCCGCAGGTCGCGGACCACGTCGTGCTCGGTCTGCTGGTCAAGCCTAACCATTGCTGATCGAGGAGGGAGGGATCTCGCTGAAGGACTTCTCGACGAGTTCCCTGGTCGGTCGATCTGTCTTTCGCGCGTACGCAGCTACGATCGGGACGGAAACTCGCACGGATACTCGAGCTCTAAGTGTGCGTGGGTACTTGTAGGCGCAAGTTTGGAATCCGGGTATGCAACGACAACAGAGTCCAGTTTATTGTCCGGACACGAGCACATCCAGTTTTGTTCTATGGAGGGTGTAGAGGCAACCAAAGAGTTCCGCTCCATGTCAAAAACAGAAGAAAGAGTCCCGGACCCGCTCAATCCAATTCGGCCACGGGAAGAGGACGTCCTAATCCCCCGCAGAGGGCGATGGAGGCCGAGAAAACGCGAAGGCACGCTCGCTGCCGCACAGATTTGGGCCGGCCCAGTGCGGGCGCGGGGTGCCTTTTCTTTTCATTCATTTAACTTTCAATTTTCGCTCTTCTAAATTTTTACGAAATTAAAAATATTTAATATATATATATATATATATATATATATATGTTCAATACAGTGAAAACACTTTTTCGCTTATATTAAATATTTTTGAAATCTGAAAATTGTTCGAATTTTTAAAAATGTCCATGAACTCAAGACAAATTCAAAAAAAATACTCGTGAATAAAACAATGTTCCTGAACTCAAAAATAATCCTGAATTTCAAATAAACTTCAAGAATACATAAAATAATGATTCAAAGTTGTGCATGAATTCAAAAACATGTCTATGAATTCAGAACATGTTATAGAATTACAATAATCCTGAAATTGCATAATTGTTCACGTTATAAAAAAGGAATTGGAAAAAATTGTTCATGATTTTTTTTAAAAGTTCATGGATTTGATTTTCTTACTTCCCATTTTTTTTAAAAAAATCACAAATTTAGTAAATGATTGTGAAGTTGAAAAATATTCATGAATTCATTTTTTTGGAATTTAAATATTATAAGCTTCAAAAATGGATTAAAAAGAATCCAAATTCAAAAAAGATTAGCAAATTTGAAAAAAGAAAATACAAAATAAAAAAATAAAAATGTAAAATAAAAAAAGAAAAAGATAGAAAACCAAAAAACAAGATTTGTTTTGTAAAACCAGAAAAAAATGAAAGATAATTAAAAGAGTTAGTTCTGGGAACTTCTCGAAACCGGTGCAGAACAAGTGTTAAAATGGACCGGCCCACCTACTTTGAGGGAGGGTTGTTTGGTAAGTCTTTCCTTGTTATCAATCGCAGTAGGAGATAAACAGGATTCCCTACGGGAAGGCGTGATTTGAATAAAACATGGTCAACACTAGGACAAGATACCGAGAACAAACATGAGGCAAAATTATTTTAGTACACAAAAAAGCATGTATATGGACTATGAATGCAAAATAAAGCTCCGCGAGGCCGCAAAACATGCAAAATAAACCAGACACAGACAACTCCCCTAGTGAAGCCGTATGCTCAACAACACAATGTGGGTTCTAGCGGAGCGCCACTTTGCACCATTAGATATGGTACAAGAATCAAATTAGAACCACGAAACCACAAACCATGCATTCAAAGTCTCGTTGTAGTCCACATGCGTTGCCTATAAACTAGAGGGTACTGGCATATGTTCATAGGGAAAAAGAAAAGAAGCATATTAGAGTACATTGATGACAATCGTCATGCGACGGTTCACCTCATCTTCGAAGAAGTTCCTGATCACAATGGCACCCATCTGGAGACCAATCTCGGTGAAGAATTACTTCCAACCGGATTTGAGGTAGAGTGGTAGTCCGACCCAAAGTTGTACTTGCGAAAGGCTAGCAGGTCATATGTCATGTCTTTATGGAAGTGTTTGTATGAAAACAAAAGTCAGCATGTAAGAACCGGGAAAATGCTATGTTTTGAATCAAAAGGTTAACATGCACTCCCTCCGTTTCAAAATAGCTGATTCAACTTTATACTAAGAAAGAATTTTTTATCTATTATGTGATGCATCAACTGTCAGCACGTAAGTCATACTCTCCGCAGCTCATTAGAATGGGAGTTGCCAAGGCGAGCATGAATAGGCTCTCGTACAATCCACGACTATGTTCGTCGAACAAAAAATTGGACAGCCAACTTGGCATTGGCTGCTTATAGGTCCTGTTCATATTGCATCCTGGCTGGCGGCGGTGAGATCGTCGTCATCGGAGGCGTTGTGGACTAGTCCTGGCCATGGGAAGCCCGACCCGACGCTGCTCCTGGGCCAGGCTTGAGCCTAGATTTTGAGCCCAATGGCCGGACCGGGCCTGTTGTTTTTGCATTTTTTTGAAGGGGCCCGGCCAGAGGCCCGGCGGCCTTTTACACGGTCAGGCCGGGCTTGGGCCCAAAAAAGCAGGCCCAATGGCTGGGTCGGGCCCGGGCCTAGATTTTTTGCCTCGGACTTGGCTAGGCCCGGCTCGACCCGAGGTTTGGCCAGGTATATTGTGGACTTCCATGTTAGCAAGCTCGAAGACAACCACATCATGTCGCTCCTTCTCGAGAGCGATAGTGACAGCGGACGAAGGACGAAATCTGGCGCGTGGATGCCAGTACCGGACTCAACACACATGCATAAGAGCATCTCCGCCCCCCCGGACGCCCCCAAGGACCATTTTTTTGGTCACCGGCGACTAAATTTTCGCCCACTCGTGACCCCAACAACCCAGATTTCGCCGGATTTGACCAAAATTAGAACCGGCGGTCCCAGGCCACACCCAGCCCATCGGGGGCACTTGGGGGAGGAGAGAGAAGATTTTGTTGTTCATTTGGCCCACAGACAGCCTCCCACTCCTTCTCTCCATCCTTTTTCTTCGGGCCCCATGCAAATACAACCCCTTCTTCCCCGCCTGTGTGATAGCCTCCACTCCAACCACCACCACCGCTTGCAAATGCAGCCCCTCCTCGCCATGTTCATGGCGTCGCCGGCGCTGGCGCTCTGCTGCCACCGCGCGCCAGCGGCCGACTGGTCGAAGCCTCACTCTCCCGTGCCCGTGCCGCCGTTTCTAGTCCGTCGCCGCGCCTCGCGCCGCCGTCTCCAGTTGTCGCCGCGCCCCAACACAGTCGTCTCCAGTGTCCCTCGCCGCGCCCCGCGCCGCCATCTCCAGTTGCTCGCATGCGCTGTCTGCGCGCCTCACTCTCCCGCCCCGACCTGAGGCCGGCCAATTCCATGCCGGATTTTGAGGCGTCGGCGCCGGAGCGTGGTGTCCGGCGTGGTCCAGGGCAGCGGCGAGTACTTCTCCCGCGCGGACGCCAGCTCCAGTCCAGGGGCGCGCCGAGGCCGCCGTCCGGAAGCACGGCTCGGTGCCGTCCTCGCGTCGGCCGTCCCGCGGCGCCTCGACCTGCCCGGCGAGGCAGTCGTCGCGGACGCCGGCTCTAGTCCAGGGGCGCGTCGAGGCCGCCGTTGGGAAGCGCGGTTGGGCACCATCCATGCGGCCGGAGGCGTGATACGTCTCCAACGTATCTACTTTTCTAAACACTTTTGCCTTTGTTTTGGACTCTAACTTGCATGATTTGAATGGAACTAATCCGGACTGACGCTGTTTTCAGCAGATTGCCATGGTGTTATTTTTGTGCAGAAATAAAAGTTCTCGGAATGACCTGAAAATCAACGGAGAATATTTTTGGAATATATAAAAAATACTGGCAAAAGAATCTAGGTCAGGGGGCCCACACCCTGTCCACGAGGGTGGGGGCGCGCCTCCCCCCTGGGCGCACCTCCCTGCCTCATGGCCCCCCTGGTGCTCCACCGACGTCCATCCTGACTCCATATATTCACGTTCGGGGAGAAAAAAAATCAGAGAGAAGGAATCATCGCGTTTTACGATACGGAGCCGCCGCCAAGCCCTAATCTCTCTCGGGAGGGCTGATCTGGAGTCCGTTCGGGGCTCCGAAAAGGGGAATCTGTCGCTGATGACGCTATGTACCTAGGGTAGTGTCATGGACCTGTCCGACATACCTTCCCCAAGGACATCTCTACAAAGAATCAGAAGCAGTCGAAGAGAAACCATCGTCCACTCGACCACGAAGATGTGCTCACTCGACCACCTTGAAGACACTAGACCGCCAGAAGATGAGAAACTCTCCACTCTGGAATGGTCAAGACTTAAGCCATAGCTTTATGGGCATTTATAACACTTTACTGCAGACGTTACCAGTAACGCCCCTCCTTTATGAACATTGAACTCTGTGTAACGGAGGGGAGCTGCGGTCCTGGCGCACTCTATATAAGCCACCCCCCTCCTCTGGGACAAGGGTTCGCACTTTTGTAAACTCACACACACACACACACACACACACACACACACACACACACACACACACACACACACACACACACACACATAATCCAGTCGACCGCCTCAGGGCACCGAGACGTAGGGTTGTTACTTCCTCCGAGAAGGGCCTGAACTCGTAAAACTCGTGTGCACAACTACTCCATAGCTAGGATCTTGCCTCCTCATACTTACCCCCCATTCTACTGTCAGTCTTAGATCCACGACAGTTGGCGCCCATCGTGGGGCAGGTGTCTTAGCGACTTATTGGAGAAGTTGCAATTTTTCCGATCCCCTTCATCATGGTTCCAGGCGGAGGTTTGGTTGAGGGCCGCGAGATCCATCTCGACGCGCTCGTGTTTGTCGCCGACGACTCCGCTTGGCTCCAGGAGGCACCACTCGACGCCGACGCGCTCCCCGCCCACGGGGCGGTGCACTTTCGCGCGTGCGTCTGTGGCGTCCTCCTTCGGCAACCGTCGACCCAGTACCAGTCGACTCCGGCAGCTTTCCCCCTTCCCGCGACCCGTCGGAGCAAGCGCACCGGTCGGTCGAGGCTTCAGCGGTGGGTGAAGCATGCGGTGGCCCGCCAATGGGCCACCCCTCAAGTCGCGGCGATCGAGCCCGACGAATCCGTCTACGGCCTGTTCGATCTGTCGAGTGGCTCCGTAGAGACCGCATCCGAGTACAGCAGCAGTGACTCAGCGGCGGAAGTCCTGATGGTCAATGGACCATGCAGTCCTCCTGGCTTCAATCGTGAAGACGGAGGTGACGGGAACGGCGATCCGTCGCGCGTTCACGAGGAGTACCGCCCCGAACCTCTCTCCTCACAGCAGAGGGAAGAACTTTGTCGCCGGAACATGGATGCCCCGCACACTCCTATAGTTGGAGAAACCCCCGAGGCCCAGGCCTTGGAGCTGGCGCGCTTGGCCAACCTGGCTGAGCGCACTCGGCTGGAGAACCTCCAGCGCGCACTCGATGACCGCGCTCGACAGCGCGCTCCCGAATCCAGTCAACGCCATCTTTTTCCTCCTCCGACTCAGGTATACCGAACCCCGATCCAGAATCTAGCTGCTGCTGCCCGGATAGCGGAGTCGATCCAACCCTCCCAGTCAGAAGCTGGTCGAGGTTTGGTGCAGATCCGAGCCTTGCTCTGGGCGGCGGGAGAGCAGAATACAGTTGTATCTCAGTCGCGGGATAGGATCCACAGCAGATCCGTGATGGCAGACACAGTTCAGTCAGCCCATAGCCCAAGCCCTCCGAGGCGTGAGGGACATGGGGATCGACGAGATCAGTACAGAAACCGAGAGCAGTATGATCTCCAAGTCGATCATGATGATCGCCGTCGAGTGCCCACGCCTCCCCCGAGGAGCGGGTCGTACGTGCCTCGGCAGCATGAAGACAGACGCCCTCACAGTGTTGGGCGAGGTATTCCAATCGACCCCAGGGAGCCAGGCTTTGATGCGAGATCTATTCTCGTGCAGGGCTTGGTCGACAAAAACAGAGCTCACCGGGACGGTCATGATGGAGGTCCACAAACCAGCAACAGAGTGCATGTCTCTGGTCCAGAGTGCTTCAGCAGAGCTATCAGAGCTGTGGTGATTCCCCCAACTTCAGATTGGCGTCTGGAGTTAGTAAGTTCACCGGGGAGTCCAAGCCTGACACTTGGCTTGAAGACTACCGAGTGGCTGTCCAGATTGGTGGCGGCAATGATGAAGTGGCCATGAAACACCTTCCTCTGATGTTAGAGGGCTCGGCTAGAGCATGGCTGAATCAGTTAGCACCTGGCAGCATCTATACTTGGGAAGATCTCGCCCGAGTGTTTGTCAGAACATTCGAGGGCACGTGCAAACGGCCGGCAGGTTTGACAGAGTTGCAGTGTTGTGTTCAGAAACCGAATGAAACTTTGAGGGATTATATCCAGAGATGGATCACCCTGCACCACACAGTAGAAGATGTGTCAGATCATCAGGCAATTTGTGCCTTTAAGGAAGGCGTCAGGTATCGAGAGTTGAATATGAAATTTGGCCGGACAGGAAATATGACTCTGGCTCGGATGATGGAAATTTCCACCAAGTATGCCAATGGTGAAGAAGAAGAGCAGCTCCAGAGTGGCAAGCACAAAGCAGTCGCCCACGAAGCCGGAGGAGGAAACCCCAGTCGGAAACAGAAGCGCAAGGCCGAGCCAGCTACTCCGGGTGAAGCCTTGGCTGTGGTTCAAGGGAAGTTCAAGGGGAAGCCCAAAGGGCCATGGAACCCCAAGAAAGTAAAAGATCAAGATGGAAATGATGTGTTGGATCTGCCGTGCCATATCCACACCAAAAAAGATGAAGAAGGTAACTTCATTTACCCGAAGCACACCACTCGGCAGTGTCGCCTCCTAATCCAGCAGTTCCGAGAGAAACAACCCAAGGAGAAGGAGAAAGAAGAAGACAAGGCTGAGGATGAGGGTGAGGATGATGATGGTTATCCCCACGTGAATTCCACTCTGATGATTTTTGTTGACGTTGAGAGCAAAAGTCGATTGAAAGTTATCAACAGGGAAGTGAACATGGTCGCTCCAGCGACACCCAGTTACTTGAAGTGGTCACAGACTGCCATTACATTCGACCAGTCTGATCATCCAGCGCACATCGCCACCCCTGGGAGGCAAGCACTGGTGGTCGACCCGGTGGTCGAAGGCACTCGACTGACAAAGGTCCTGATGGACGGTGGCAGTGGTCTGAACATACTATATGCAGAAACGTTGAAAGGAATGGGCATTCTGATGTCCAGACTTAGTGAAAGCCATATGAGTTTCCATGGGGTCATTCCAGGCAAGAAGGCTGCATCCCTCGGTCAAATTGCGCTCGACGTGGTTTTCGGTGATTCCAAAAATTACCGCAAAGAAAAGTTGACGTTTGAAGTTGTGGATTTCCAGAGTGCTTATCATGCAATTCTGGGCAGACCGGCTTATGCATGATTTATGGCTCGACCATGTTACGTGTACCTCAAACTGAAGATGTCTGGTCCTAGAGGAGTGATCACTATCTCTGGTAATCGGAAGAAGGCAGAAGAGTGCTTCCAGAGGGGCTCAAAGATCGCCGATGCCCAGATGGCCGTGGTAGAATTGCAAGAATACCAGAAAAATGCAGATCCGAGTGACTTGCCGCGAGCCAAGAAGCCAGCCACAGATTCAGCATTCCAGTTGTCTGGTGAAACGAAGCCGATTCACATTCACCCGACAGATCCCAATGCTGCTCGGACTCACATTTCAACCTCACTCGACTCCAAATAGGAAGAAGCGCTCATCCAGTTCCTTCGTGAGAACTGGGACACCTTTGCATGGAAGCCTTCTGACATGACGGGTGTTCCCATGGGACTGGCTGAGCATCGTTTGAGAGTCAACCCGAAGGTGAAACCAGTTAAAGAGCATCTTCGACGGTCCGCCGTCCAGAAAAGAAAGGCAATCGGTGAAGAGGTGGCTCGGCTTTTGGCAGCTGAGTTTATCCGAGAGATTTATCACTCCGAGTGGTTAGCCAATGTTGTCATGGTCCCAAAGAAGGACGACTCACTTCGTATGTGTATTGATTTCAAGCATATCAATCGGGCCTGCCTGAAAGATCACTTCCCTCTCCCTCGCATCGATCAGATAGTCGACTCGACTGCAGGGTGCGAGCGTTTGTCCTTTTTAGACGCCTATTCCGGGCACCACCAGATCCGTCTGTACGGGCCCGACGAAATAAAGACAGCTTTTATCACCCCGTTTGGGTGCTTCTGTTATATCACAATGCCATTCGGTTTGAAGAACACCGGAGCCACATTCATGAGGATGATTCAGAAGTGCCTGCTCACTCAGATCAGTCGGAATGTGGAAGCATGCATGATGACATTGTGGTCAAGTCACGTAAAGGTTCCGACCTACTGACTGACCTTGCTGAAACCTTTGCCAACCTCAAAAGGTATGATATCAAGCTCAATCCATCAAAGTTCACGTTTGGAGTTCCAGGCGGAAAGTTACTCGGTTTTCTTGTTTCCAAACGAGGAATCGATGCTAACCCAGAGAAAGTAGGCGCTATACTCTGAATGAAGCACCCTGTGCGTGTGCATGATGTCCAGAAGCTTACTGGTTGCTTGGCTGCCCTAAGTCGATTCATTTCTCGCCTTGGTGAAAAGGCGCTGCCTCTTTACTGACTGATGAAGAAATCAGACAAGTTCGAGTGGACCCCAGAAGCTGATGCAGCATTTGCAGAGCTAAAAGCCCTGCTTTCCACCCAGCCGGTGCTTGCTGCTCCAATCAGCAAAGAGCCTCTACTGCTTTATATAGCAGCCACTGGACAAGTCGTCAGTATAGTACTTACGGTCGAGCGAGAAGAAGAAGGAAAAGCTTATAAAGATCAACGCCCAGTTTATTATATTTCTGAAGTCCTAACCCCGTCAAAGCAGAGATATCCTCATTATCAGAAGCTTGTCTATGGGATTTACATGACCACGAAGAAGGTTGCACACTATTTCTCAGATCACTCTATTACAGTCGTCAGCGATGCTCCATCGTCAGAGATTCTGCACAACAGAGATGCAACTGGTCGAGTGGACAAATGGGCGATTGAACTCCTTCCCTTGGATATCAAGTTTGAGGCAAAGAAAGCTATCAAGTCCCAAGCAATAGCAGATTTCCTCGCCGAGTGGATCGAACAGCAACTGCCGACTCAAGTTCACTCTGAGCACTGGACCATGTTCTTTGACGGATCCAAGATGGTGAACGGTTCTGGTGCTGGAGTAGTTCTGGTATCCCCCCGAGGAGACAAGCTCAGATATGTCCTCCAGATTCACTTTGATTCCTCCAATAATGAAGCAGAATATGAAGCACTCCTGTATGGGTTGCGCATGGCCATCTCACTCGGCGTCCGTCGCCTCATGGTCTATGGTGACTCAAATTTGGTAGTTAATCAAGTGATGAAGGAGTGGGACGTTAGAAGCCCAGCCATGACTGGGTACTGCAACGCGGTGAGAAAGCTTGAGAAGAAGTTTGAGGGGTTAGAACTCCACCACATACCCCAACTGAAAAATCAAGCAGCCGACAATTTGGCAAAGATAGGTTCCAAGAGAGAAGCCATTCCCAGCAATGTATTTTTGGAGCATATCCACTCGCCGACAGTTCAGGAAGATCCTTTTACTGAAGAGCCCCCGCAATCTAAGAGCGACATAGATCCGACTGAAGTCGAGGTCCCAGCTGTGTTCGACTTGATCATGGAGGTTCTGGCCATTACTCCTGACTGGACTGTGCCCTACATTGCGTACATCCTCAGGAAAGAACTCCCGGAGGATGAAGAAGAGGCTTGACAGATCGTCCGTCGATCCAAGGCCTTTACTGTGATAAGAGGGCAGCTGTTAAGGGAAAGTGTGACTGGAGTTGGTCAGAAATGCATAACACCATAAGATGGTCGAATGATCCTCAATGACATCCACTCGGGGACCTGTGGTCATCATGCGTCCTCTCGGGCCATCGTGGCTAAAGCATACCGAGCTGGATTCTATTGGCCACGAGCAAATGAAATGGCGAAAGATATAGTCGACAGATGTGAAGGCTGCCAGTTTTACTCCGACATGTCTCACAAGCCGGCATCAGCCCTGAAGACCATCCCCCTCATCTGGCCCTTTGCTGTTTGGGGTCTGGATATGGTTGGACCACCGAGAACTGGCAGGAGCGGCTTCACTCATGTGCTCGTTGCAGTCGACAAGTTTACCAAATGGATCGAAGCTAAACCTATCAAGAACCTTGATGCAAGCACCGCTGTCAGTTTTATCAGAGAATTGACATTCAGATATGGAGTTCCACACAACATCATCACGGACAACGGGTCGAACTTCGATTCTGATGAGTTCAGAGCTTTCCGCGCCTCTTAGGCCACTCGAGTCGACTATGCTTCGGTCGCTCACCCGCAGTCAAACGGACAAGCAGAAAGAGCCAATGGCCTAATTCTCAAAGGACTGAAACCCCGACTGATGCGTGATCTCAAACACGCAGCAGGCGCTTGGGTTGATGAACTTCCATCAGTTCTGTGGGGCTTGAGGACAACCCCTAATCGGTCGACCGGACGAACCCCTTTCTTCTTGGTTTACAGAGCCAAAGCTGTTCTGCCAAGTGACCTGCTCCACAACGCACCCCGAGTCGAGCTCTTCTCCGAAGAGGAAGCAGAACAGGCCTGGCAAGATTCAGTCGTTCTCTTGGAGGAGGAAAGAGAGATGGCCTTGATCCGGTCGACCATCTATCAGCAAGACTTGCGTCGATTCCACGCCATAAATGTGAAGGGTGGAGCCTTTCAAGAGGGAGATATGGTTCTTCGAGTTGACCAACAGAAACCACACAAGCTCGCCCGACTTGGGAAGGCCCCTTCATCGTCACCAAAGTTATTCACAATGGAGCATACCATCTTTACAGTATTGAGCATCAGAAAGACGAGCCACGAGCTTGGAACGCGGAGCTGCTCCGCCCCTTTTATACTTAAGCACTCATTCGAATAAAATGTAATAAGAAACACCTTTTGTAATTTGTTTATCAAAGACAAGATCTTACTGTTCTCTCATTTGATTGTGTTGTTCTTATTTACTTCTGAAATCCCCAATGGGTGGGCTTAGTTGTGAATCCGTTTTGCCTAAGTTCGAAAAAATCCAACCGAGTGGAGAGCAATCCACCCACTGGGGGCTTAGATGCAGTCCAGCACTCGCCTAAGTTCTCTCACTAGGAGGCTTAGCTACACTCCGGTACTCGCCTAAGTTTGAAAAAATCCTACCGAGTGGAGAGCAATCCTCCCACTCGGGGGCTTAGCTGCAGTCCAGTACTCGCCTAAGTTCTCTCACTAGGAGGCTTAGCTGCAGTCCGGTACTCGCCTAAGTTTGAAAAAATCCTACCGAGTGGAGAGCAATCCTCCCACTCGGGGGGCTTAGCTGGAGTCCAGTACTCGCCTAAGTTCTCTCAATAGGAGGCTTAGCTGCAGTCCGGTACTCGCATAAGTTTGAAAAAATCGTACCGAGTGGAGAGCAATCCTCCCACTCGGGGGCTTAGCTGCAGTTCAGTACTCGCCTAAGTTCTCTCACTAGGAGACTTAGCAGCAGTCCAGCACTCGCCTAAGTTTGAAAAAATCCTACCGAGTGGAGAGCAATCCTTCCACTCGGGGGCTTAGCTGCAGTCCAGTACTCGCCTAAGTTCTCTCACTAGGAGGCTTAGTTGTAGTCCGGTACTCGCCTAAGTTTGAAAAAATCCTACCGAGTGGAGAGCAATCTTCCCACTCGGGGGCTTAGCTGCAGTCCAGTACTCACCTAAGTTCTCTCACTAGGAGGCTTAGTTGCAGTTCGATACTCGCCTAAGTTTGAAAAAAATCCTACCGAGTGGAGAGCAATCCTCCCACTCGGGGGCTTAGCTGCAGTCCAGAACTCGCCTAAGTTCTCTCACTAGGAGACTTAGCAGCAGTCCAGCACTCGCCTAAGTTTGAAAAAATCCTACTGAGTGGAGAGCAATCTTCCCACTCGGGGGCTTAGTTGCAGTCCAGTACTCGCCTAAGTTCTCTCACTAGGAGGCTTAGTTGCAGTCCGGTACTCGCCTAAGTTTGAAAAAATCCTACCGAGTGGAGAGCAATCTTCCCACTCGGGGGCTTAGCTGCAGTCCAGCACTCGCCTAAGTTCTGTCACTAGGAGACTTAGCAGCAGTCCAGCACTCGCCTAAGTTTGAAAAAATCCTACCGAGTGGAGAGCAATCCTTCCACTTGGGGGCTGTAGCGACCAGACCTCAAACAGTCTGATCTCTGTGCTCAGGTGTCATCCATGGATCAGTAATGCTGACACCACACAGTACTCGGAGGATTTATAACAGAGTAGCAATCACACACTTATTACATCGAGTGTCTCAATAGAGAACTTATTACAATAAATATGGCTTAAGGCCATCTAATAACTATAACAGCGGAAGGCTTGGAAGATAAGTGAGTCCATCAAATCCAACGGCATCACTGAGTATAGAACCACGACCTAAAACTCCTTAATCGTCGTCTGAAAAGTCTGCAACATTAACGTTGCAGCCCGAAATGGGTCAGCACATGGAATATGCTAGCAAAGTAACACATAGAGTGTAATGGAATGAAACAGCTATACTATATGCATATTTGGCTGATGGAAAGCTCTATGGTTACAATTTTGCGTAAAGCCAATTTTTCCCTACTGCAAAGGAATAAATTTATTTAACTATCATGGTGGTTGCTAAACATTGAGAATGGTTGACAGCATCCTCAATCCCAATTAAGCATCATCATTAAACAAAACCCAACAAAATTAATTTAGAGTAACATGTTGAGATTCACATGATAATCCAAGTACTAGATACTCAAGATGTCCATAACCGGGGACACGGCTAACCATGATTAGTTTATACACTCTGCAGAGGTTTGCGCACTTTTCCCCACAAGACTTGATCGCCTCCGTTTGGTTTCTCGCACTACATGGTGTTTGAGAAGACGGATGACCGAGACATAGTCTTTCAGAAGTGCTAGCACCTTATGATGGATAGACCATTACACCTACTTTCCCCTACATTTGCTAGTCTACCCTGTAAGTGTTCGCACAACTTAATCAACTATGCTAGAGCCCACAATAGCTTGTGGCTGCACACAGAAGTTTCTAGTATGAAAAATCTCATGATCCCTTTGGGCCTGGGTGGCGGTCCATAAAGAAAAACAGGCAATCCTGGAATACCCAGGTACCTCAATCCACCCAGATGTGTGTTTAAGTTGCCACCTTAGATAAACCCTTAATTAACAAACTCACATCTGTCATGGATATCACTCACTGTCGGTGTCAAAACCGGCGGATCTCGGGTAGGGGGTCCCGAACTGTGCGCCTAGGCCGGATGATAACATGAGGCAAGGGACACGAAGTTTTATGCAGGTTTGGGCCCTCTCGATGGAGGTAAAACCCTACGTCCTGCTTGATTAATATTGATGATATGGGTAGTACAAGAGTAGATCTACCACGATATCAGAGAGGCTAAACCCTAGAAGCTAGCCTATGGTATGATTGTTGTGTATGATGTGTTGTCCTACGGACTAAAACCCTCCGGTTTATATAGACACCAGATAGGGTTAGGGTTACATAGAGTCGGTTACAATGGTAGGAGATCTACATATCCGTATCGCCAAGCTTGCCTTCCACGCCAAGGAAAGTCCCTTCCGGACACGGGACGAAGTCTTCAATCTTGTATCTTCATAGTCCAGGAGTCCGGCTGAAGGTATAGTCCGGCCATCCGGACACCCCCTAATCCAGGACTCCCTCAGTAGCCCCTGAACCAGGCTTCAATGACGACGAGTCCGGCGCGCAGATTGTCTTCGGCATTGCAAGGCGGGTTCCTCCTCCAAGTACTTCATAGAAGATTTTGAACACAAAGATAGTGTCCGGCTCTGCAAAATAAGTTTCCACATATTGCCATAGAGAGAATAATATTTACACAAATCTAATCTGCTGACGTATTCCGTAGTGTGACATCACACCATGGCCAAGCCTTTATTCGTATCGTTTTACTATCCCATCTCAGCGTGTTATGCGAGGCGGTTTCCTTGGCACGTCTTGTAAAAGCAGAGATCGTGTCCCCTTATTCCGGGATTCTCATCAATACGGGCGTGGGTAACCCAACCGCGCCATTGATCACGGCGCTTGGGAGATAAGCGAGTTTTACCAGGCTGGTGGGGACGCATAGTCGCGTCCACCCATATAAGGGGATAAGGATCCACCTTTTCACCTATGCCTTCTTCCTCCTTTGCCTATCCATTTTCGCGCACTCGAGCTCCAGCGCCCAAGTCCGCACTCCCCACCTCAACCTTCTCCAGCCATGTCCGGAGCGGAAGGCAAGTGGATGGTCTCCTCCATTACGGAGGGACACATCAAAAGACTAAGGAAGGCCGGATACTTGTCCAACGACATTGCGCACCGGCTTCCCGAAGGGGGGCAGCTCATCACTACCCCTAGGCCCCATGAGAGGGTGGTGTCCCCCCCCCCATTTCCTTCGCGGACTGGGTTTCCCTCTCCACCCATTTGTCCGGGGGCTCATATCTACTATGGCCTGGATTTCCACGATCTGGCCCCAAATTTTGTCCTCAACATCTCGGCGTTTATCGTCGTGTGCGAGGCCTTCCTCCGCATCCGCCCCCATTTCGGCCTATGGCTCAAGACTTTTACTGTCAAGCCGAAGGTGGTGCGCGGCAACCAGGCGGAGTGCGGAGGCGCCATGGTGGGCAAGATGCCCAACATCTTATGGCTTGAGGGCTCCTTTGTGGAGACCCTGAAGGGGTGGCAATCATGGTGGTTTTACATCACAGAGCCGCGCGACCCTAAGTGGGTCGCAGCCCCCGAGTTTCGATCCGGACCCCCAACGTGGCTCACGTCCTGGAAAGAGACGGGACTGTCATGGGGTAAAAAAGGAAAGCTGACCAGACTCCAAACATGCGTCCAAACCCTGGTGGACAAGCAGCTCAAGCTAGTCAACGTAGTCCAGGTTATGCTCATCCACCGGATCCTCCCGTGTCAACAACGGGCTTTCAACCTGTGGGAGTTCGACCCGGCGCGGCACCGAACTCTGAGTAGGCTCTTCGACACAATGTACGAAGATGCCTGGAAGGTGCTTTTCAAAGGCGCCGAGGCCCCCGCATCCGCTACCGAGGATCACGGATTCAGCACGCAGCGTCACGCTCGTGCGGTAAGCTATTTTTACCTTCTACAGGGTATCAGTTTTTCATAGTTTGACTCCATGCGGGATCTAAGCTCCCTTGCCTTTAACAGGATTGGTAGGAGACGTCCGGACAAATCAACTGTCCGGCTCCTTTGCCCGAAGGCCCAGCGGACGCTCGTTTAGCGAAGCTGCTGGTTCCGGCACCTTATGTGGTGCCGGAGAAGAAGGCCAAGAAGAAGGCCACGAGGACTCGAAAGAGTGCCCGGCGCCAGGAGGAGTCAGATCCATCATCCGACAGCTCCAAGACACACTCCTCCCATGAAGACGAGGAGGAGGAAGAAGAGACCTCTCCCCCTCCAGCGGGGGAAGGGAAGAAAAGGAAGGCCGCCCTAACTAGGGAGGCCGAAGGGTCCAAGAAGGGGAAAACCCTTCCTCCGGACTACTCCACCAACGCCGACGACGGCGAAGAGGAGTGGCCGACCAGGGCCAAGCCCCTGGCGAAATCGCAAGTATCCGGATACCAGATTAATTCATAGTATTCCTTTATTGCACAGCTTTCCCTTATGTCGAATATGATTATGCAGCCCACCCAAAGACCGGTTCGACGCGTCATCGAGCGGTTCACTGGACTCGTCGGATGCGAATTCGCTTCTGACGGCTTCCTCCCTCCGCCCTACGGACGACGCCGAAGTGTTGTCCCAACAGGTTACAAGCCAGGAGAAGGTGGTCCTGGAGGCGCCGCAAGGTGACCTCCCGGACTCCAGGGGTGACGGGGAAAGAATCTCCCAGGGCTCCAAGTCCGGTTCTAGGCCGGACACTGCTCCGGAACTTTCAAAGGTTCCAGAGTCCGGTGGGGGACCTCCTTCCAAGAGGAGCAAGCCCACTGTGCCGGTGACCCCGTCCAACCGGAGGTGCCGGACAATCTATTGGAGGCGCTCCAAGGCGCCTCCATCGACGAGGGGCACCGCACCATTATGAGTGCGGTGGTCCAGAAGGTTCAGTCCGCCAAGAGCGAACTGACTGAAGCTTGTACTAGCCTTTTAATAGGCTTTGAGGTAAGTAAAGAATGTGTAAATAATATTACCGCATAGACAGTAGCCCCTGATGCTCTGTTTGGTGTTCAGGAAGAAAAGCCGAATAGAGGATCAAATAAAATTCGTAGGAGTCTAACAAAAAGGAGTCAATATGCGTATGCAGGCTTCTCTGCTTGCGTCTGCCGCACTGACTGCGGAAGTGGACACGCTAAAGCAGAACCTTGAGCGGTCCGAGCAAGAGCTCGGGCGTGCCAAGAAGCAGCTCGAGGACAATGAAGGTAAGAAATACCTTGTTTAAATATTTATAAAAAGGTGCAATTGCAAAAAATGACAGGATTATCATGGCTATTGTAGGGGCCACATCTGAGGTGGCGACCCTTAAGCAAGCGCTAGTCGAGGCCGAGGAGAGGGCGGCCACAGAGCGCACCGAGGGGGAGAAGTACGAGGCCCAGGTTGGCAAGGTGCAGCAAGAGCTCCAGGTTCTTATGAAAAAACATGAGAGTTTGGAGCTGGACTCAAAGACGCGAGCGTCCGAGCTCGCGGCGGCTATTGAAAATGCCAAGTCTGCCAAGGCCGAATCCCAGAAGACCCTCCAGGAGTTGGATGAGGTGAAGAAGATAGCGGCGGGTAAGGCATTATTTATGCAAAGCAAACACATAAACGTGAGTTACTTGTTACTTACCCGAATCCGGAGCTCTCCAGGAGCGTTCGCAGATCTTCCTCGGAGTGTGTCCGATGCCGCCGCATTCTATCGAGCCGAGGATGGCAGCTCGACAGAGAAGGTGTTCTGGTCTCAGTATGCTGAGGCCGGACCCCCCGTGCCCCTGAGCGTCCAGCTGAAGCAACTGGTCGAGCTCCACAAGGCGGCCGAACAGGCCATGAAGGGCCTCATAGTTCGGCTGTGGCCTGGAGAGGCTCTGCCTGGGAGCTATTTCGGGCTGGTGCGGCGGTTGGTGGAGGCCTGTCCAAGGCTCGAAGTCATCAAGCGCTCTGTTTGCATTGAAGGTGCCCGTAGGGCCCTTGCCCGTGCTAAGGTGCACTGGGGCAAGCTGGATGCTGAGAAGCTTGTGAAGGACGGGCCACCGCCGGGGAAAGAGCATCGCAAGCCCGAGAATTATTATAAGGATGTTCTGAAGGGTGCCTGCTTTGTGGCGGATGAATGTTCTAGGGATGTAATTTTTGAGTGAAACTTGCTCGTTTTGTCCTATGCGCTGAAGACTTGTTCATATGCGCTAAGCAATGCTGTTGGAATTTAAAATATTACCTTCTATGTGGCTATTTATCAATTCTGAGAGATGGCGAGTCGTTGGCTTCTGCCCCCGTGCCGCTAGTGCTGGGGTGTTCGGGGATAAACCTGAGCGCTCTTTTTCCCATGTTTGGGTCCTTCGAGGGAGGCACTCAGCCCAACGAACAAGGCAATCAGACTATAATGCGTGAACACTCTCACTTAGCCATAGAATTCTATAATTTTAAATTTCGGCGAAGCCCCTGGTATTCGGAAGACTGAGTTCGGGGCGCTATCCATGCCTTGGCCGGACAGAGCCGACTCCTCGCTCTAAGCGGCATAAGTCTTTAGGGACTCGAAAAACCTCTCGAACAGCGACCAGCTCTCGCTTCATCATGACAGCCAGTTTTAGCTTTCTCCACTGAGGTGCTCGACCCAGCTCAACTGGGGCACAATCGCAGTGGTTTCCTAGTGCTACCTTAGCCGATATAGCGGAGCACAAGGCACCAAAACATAGGAGCCGGGCAAACCCAACTATTGACCCAAGACATGATTCGGAGCCGATGCATATAATGCTATAAGTTCGGGGTGCCGCACTTGTTAAAGTGTTCGGACTTCTCACACCATGTTGAGGGGTACTAAAGCCCCTGGCGTATCTTGGCCGTACCGAAGTGCACGGGTGCAACATGTCGTTAAGGAACATATATTTGTAAAAAAAAGAGTAATGCAAAAATAGACAGAAGCTATGCATTGTTTATTAAAAAGGGCTGCGATCAAAGTAGAACGATACAAATAATGTGATAAGCAAAAGGTTGGACTATTTTAACATGTCCGTTCCAGGGGCAGGCTGCGGAATGGTATGCGAAACTGGTATACTGCTCGTGATAGAGACCACCTGGGAGTTCCGTAATGCGGCATGGCTTGTCTGCTTCCCTGGTTCTTGCATCGTTTGTGCGATAATTGAACTGCCGAACAGGCCTTCCAAAGAGTGGAGTCCAGAAAGTAAGAGAAAATTAAAAAATCGGGAGCCCCTGGTGCGGTTTAAGCCGTGTTTTGGGCGTGCCATGATGGTGCCCCTCCCCATGTACCCATGGTATTTCTAGAGCGTAGTTATGTACGTGAAGTACTGGTGCCGCATTTTTGCGAGGGCTGGGGTTGGGGCCGCATTGCTACGCCTGCTCGGAGCGTGCTAGGCGGTCTTGTTGTAGGTTACTCCGGGCGCGCTTGACCGTGTCCAAACGTTTAATGGCCGGACTGGAGAACTGCCTGGAGAGGCTGCTTTGTACTTCCGCTGCAAGGGCCGCCGTGTGTCCCTCCGTTCGGAGGGAGCGTTCGGTATTTCCATTTACCATAATTACTCCTCGAGGGCCTGGCATCTTGAGCTTAAGGTATGCGTCGTGCGGTACCGCATTGAACTTGGCGAATGCGGTTCGTCCGAGGAGTGCGTGTTAGCCACTGCGGAATGGGACTATGTCGAAGATTAATTCCTCGCTTCGGAAATTATCTGGAGATCCGAAGACCACTTCAAGTGTGACTGAGCCTGTACAGTTGGCCTCTACACCTGGTATTATGCCTTTAAAGGTCGTTTTGGTGGGCCTAATCCTCGAGGGATCTATGCCCATTTTCCGCACTGTATCATGGTAAAGCAGGTTCAGGCTACTGCCACCGTCCATAAGGACTCTAGTGAGATGAAATCCATCAATAATTGGGTCTAGAACCAATGCGGCGAATCCGCCATGACGGGTGCTAGTGGGATGGTCCCTTCGATCAAAGGTGATCGGGCATGAGGACCATGGGTTAAACTTTGGGGTGACTGGCTCTATCGCGTATACATCCCTTAACGCGCGCTTCCGCTCCCTCTTGGGGATGTGGGTTGCGTATATCATGTTCACGGTCCGCACTTGTGGGGGAAAACCCTTCTGTCCACTGTTGTTCGGCGGCCGGGGCTCTTCGTCGTCATCGCTATGTAGCCCCTTGTCTGTATTTTCGGCATTTAACTTGCCTGCCTGCTTGAACACCCAAAAATCCCTGTTGGTGTGATTGGCCGGCTTTTCGGGGGTGCCATGTATCTGGCACAAGCGGTCGAGTATTCGGTCCAAACTAGACAGGCCCCTAGGATTTCTTTTGAATGCCTTTTTCTGCTGACCGGATTTATAACCTCTGAATCCGGCATTAACTGCCGTATCCTCAGCGTTGTCGCCGTTAATGCGTCACTTCTGCTTGTTGCGACACGACCTGCCACTACTGTCCCTGGTATCCGAATTACCAGGGTTCTTGGTCATGTTGTTGCTACGAGCAAGCCAGCTGTCTTCGCCCACGCAAAAGCGGGTCATGAGTGTCGTGAGTGCTGCCATAGATTTCGGCTTTTCCTATCCAAGGTGCCGGGCAAGCCACTCGTCACGGATATTGTGCTTGAAGGCTACTAGGGCCTCAGCGTCCGGACAGTCGACTATTTGTTTTTTCTTTGTTAGGAACCGTGTCCAGAATTGCCTGGCCGATTCCCCTGGCTGCTGAATTACGTGACTTAGGTCATCGGCATCTGGGGGTCGCACATAAGTGCCCTGGAAATTGTCGAGGAATGCGGCTTCCAGGTCCTCCCAACAACTGATTGATCCTGTTGGCAAGCTGTTAGGCCAATGCCAAGCTGGTCCTTTAAGCTTGAGTGGGAGGTATTTGATGGCGTGGAAATCATCGCCGCGTGCCATGTGGATATGAAGGAGATAATCCTCGATCCATACCGCAGGATCTGTTGTGCCATCATATGATTCGATGTTTACGGGTTTGAAACCCTCGGGGATTTGATGATCCATTATTTCGTCTGTGAAGCATAGTGGGTGTGCGGCGCCTCTGTACTGGGCCATATCACGACGTAGCTCCAATGAGCTTTGTCTACTAAGTTCGGCCCTGCCGAATTTGTGGCCGGCGTGACGGTTACCGTCTCGAGTCGTGGGGCGCCCACGCGATCCGTAGATTGATCTTGTTTGCCTTGCCTTGTCCTCCAACATATCTCGCAGGTCCGACGCATTTTCCCGTGCCTTGGTACGGGGTGCGGCTTGAGTGGAGGGCCGAGAGGCCTCTCTGTCGCGGCCACGAGGTGGCCGATCGGCCGTATCGAGTGCAGGTGATGCAGGTTTAAGTGCTTCCTCCTCTAGTCGGGGTAGCAACATGCGCTTTGGGTAGCTCTTGGAGGGGCGTTTGAGTTTATGCTCTTCGGCCGCAAGGACTTCAGTCCATCTGTCGACTAGCAAATCTTGATCAGCTCTAAGCTGTTGCTGTTTTTTCTTGAGGCTTCTTGCCGTGGCCATAAGTCTGCGTTGAAAATGCTCTTGCTCGACGGGATCCTCTGGCACGAAAAATTCGTTGTCATCGAGGCTTCCCTCGTCTTTGGAGGGAGGCATATAATTATCGTCCTCGACCTCTCTGTCTGCCGCTCTCTCATGAGGGCTGGTTTCTCCATCCTCCTGTGCTAAATCTTGCTGGAGGGGGTTTTCTTTGGCACTCTCCGGAGTATTATTATCTCCCGTGCTGGAATCACCGTATTTGTTTTGGCGGGATTTTGATCGGCGCCGCTGACGCCGACTCTTAGGCTATTTCTTGGAGGGGTCATCCTCCGCTGTTCCATCGCCATCTCCTTCTTTTGGGGTGTCCACCATGTATATGTCATATGACGAGGTGGCTTTCCAGGGCCTAATAGGCGCTGGTTCTTCATCGTCTCCTTCATCGGCATCCATACCGTCGATGTCTTCGGAGTCGAAGTCGAGTATGTCGGTTAAATCGTCGACAGTGGCTACAAAGTGGGTGGTGGGTGGGTTTTGAATTTCTTCATCGTCCGTACCCCAACCTTGGTGACCGTAGTCCGGCCAGGGCTCTCTTGATAAAGAGAGAGACTTCAGTGTCTTCAGAATATCGCCAAAAGGCGAGTGCTGAAAGATGTCCGCGGCAGTAAACTCCATGATCGGCGCCCAATCGGATTCGATCGGCATGGGCGTGGAGGGTTCGGAGTCCGGAGAGGAGTCCGGCTTCTTGGAGTCACGAGTCTCGCGGAGTGCGGGGCTGGTGTTCGGCTCGATCACCATTGGGATCGCAGCCCCCGAGGCGGCGTCCAACCGCCCATCCTTGATCGGCGTAGTTGGCTCCGAATTAAAGTTCGAAGCCGATGTGGGTGTGGCCTCCAGGGCACTGTTCGACGGCAGAGCTAGATCATGCTCGTCGTGACAGTGTGGCGCGCTCGGCAGTGGCTCGAATCCGTCGAAGATCAAGTCCCCGCGGATGTCGATCAGCCGTGTAGTTTAAACTTCCAAATCTGACCTGACGGCCAGGGGCGTAGCTTTCGATCTGCTCCTGATGGCCAAGTGAATTGGCCCGCAGTGCGAAGCCGCCGAAGACGAAGATCTGTCCGGGGAGGAAGGTCTCACCCTGGACTGCATCGCTATTGATGATCGTAGGAGCCATCGAGCCTGACGGCGACGACACAGAGGAACTCTCAATGAAAGCACTAATGTCGGTGTCAAAACCGGCGGATCTCGGGTAGGGGGTCCCGAACTGTGCGTCTAGGCCGGATGGTAACAGGAGGCAAGGGACACGAAGTTTTACCCAGGTTCGGGCCCTCTCGATGGAGGTAAAACCCTACGTCCTGCTTGATTAATATTGATGATATGGGTAGTACAAGAGTAGATCTACCATGAGATCAGAGAGGCTAAACCCTAGAAGCTAGCCTATGGTATGATTGTTGTGTATGAATGTGTTGTCCTACGGACTAAAACCCTCCGGTTTACATAGACACCGGATAGGGTTAGGGTTACATAGAGTCGGTTACAATGGTAGGAGATCTACATATGCGTATCGCCAAGCTTGCCTTCCACGCCAAGGAAAGTCCCTTCCGGACACGGGACAAAGTCTTCAATCTTGTATCTTCATAGTCCAGGAGTCCGACTGAAGGTATAGTCCGGCCATCCGGACACCCCCTAATCCAGGACTCCCTCACTCACCCAATCCACGTCTACTAGCATAGCATAGCAATAATAGGCAAACATAGAAGTAACTCCCAAAGGTTTGATAATATAACAGGTAATAGGTACTACCTCAACTACTTCCCATCCCACAATTTAATTAGTTCCTAATCATGCAATGTTTGAGGATTGATCTAATGCAATAAAACTGGGTAGTAGGAGGTATGATTAAAGTGTTACTTGCCTTGCTGATGATCCGCGAAACCTAGAGATTCGAAGTAACAGGCGGTGCACTCCGGGTATTCTATCACAGAAAAACAGACAAGCATACAATAAGTATTCATCTAATGCACGGGTAAAACTCAAATAAGATATCTAACCAGAAGGTTCAACTTAAGAACTCCGGTTTGCAAAAAGAATCAAATCAAACGAAGCAACGAAAGTCAAACGGCAAAAGAAACAAGCTTCGTTTACTATTCTGGATCTAGGGCAATTTTTACAATGGCAAAAACTTGTTTAAGTTGGTTAAAAGGATAGAGGGTTTCGAGACGAAACTCCAGGCGCTTGAATCGCCTGATTCTGATAAACGAGCGAAAAGTTATACTAAAACGAAAATCGGATGAGGAATCGCGATTAGAAAAATCACGGATTTAATCCGAGAAAAAGAAAAACGACGAACGTTCGCTAGAACGAACGAACAAACGAACGCTCGCTAAATAAATAAACCAGGAAAACCGATCAACTTAAAAAAAAGTGAAACTAAAAAAAACAAAACCGCGACCCCTCTTTTTTTACCTTGGGAGGCGGGTCGGCGGCGGCGGCTCCGGCGGCGGCGGGTGCGCGGATCGAGGCGCGGCTAGGGTTAGGGTTGGCGGCGGCTCTGGTGGGCTGGGGCGGCTCGGGCAGCGGCTATTTAAAGGCTGCCCCCGGGCGGAGTCCCGCTCGGGTACGGCCCAAAGTCGGTTCGCGTTTTTTTAAATTATTCCGCGCAGAAAAACAAATAAAATAAATACTAAACGGACTCCAAAAATCTCGAAATAAATTTTAGCGGGCTTCTAAAATCAAGCCGCACAAGGTGAACATTTATTTGGGGCCTAAATGCTATTTTGGAAAAACGCACATTTTTCCTAAATTCAAATAAAATACCGAAAAACTCCGAAATAAAATCTTATTTGATTTTATTATTAAATCCTCAATATTTCTTTATTTTGGGAAAGTCATTTTATTCCCTCTCTCATATTTTTGTAATAGAAATAATTGATGATAAAATAATTAAAATCAAATGATTCTATTCGCAAAATTTGAGAAAATTCAAATATGAAAATAACGAAACCCCCAACTCTCTCCGTGGGTCCTTGAGTTGCGTGGAATTTCTTGGATCAAAACCAAAAGCAAATAAATTATGATATGCAATGATGGTCTAATGTATTACATTCCAACTGAAAATTTGGGATGTTACAAACCTACCCCCCTTAAGATGAATCTCGCCCTCGAGATTCGGGTTGGCTAGAAAATAGGTGAGGGTGGTCCTTGAGCAAATCTTCCTCTTGCTCCCAGGTGGCTTCATCCTCCGTGTGGTGGCTCCACTGAACCTTGCAAAACTTGATAACCTTGTTGCGGGTGACTCGACTGGCATACTCTAGAATCTTAACTGGTTTCTCCTCATAGGTCAAATCGTTATCCAACTGAATTGCTTCCAATGGCACTGTGTCTCTCAAGGGTATGTCAGCCATCTCCGCGTGGCACTTCTTCAACTGAGAAACGTGGAACACATCATGAACTCCTGACAATCCTTCAGGCAATTCCAACTGGTAGGCCACTTCTCCCATATGTTCCAATACTCGGTATGGTCCTACAAACCGTGGCGCTAACTTTCCTTTAACACCAAAGCGCTTTGTTCCCCGAAGTGGGGTACCCGAAGATATGCTCTATCTCCAACTTCGTAAACTGTCTCCTTGCGTTTAGAATCTGCATAACTCTTCTGTCTGGACTGGGCTATCTTGAGCCTATCGTGAATCAATTTCACCTTCTGTTTAGACTCCTTAATCAAGTCAGGTCCAAACAACTGGCGGTCTCCAACTTCATCCCATGTCAACGGTGTCCTGCACCTCCTTCCGTACAAGGCTTCGAAAGGGGCCATCTTTAAACTGCATTGATAGCTGTTGTTGTAAGAGAACTCTGCATACGGCAAATTCTCGTCCCAACTAGATCCATAATCTAGCGCATAAGCTCTCAGCATGTCCTCCAAAATCTGATTGACTCTCTCGGTCTATCCATCTGTCTGTGGATGAAAAGCTGTGCTGAACTCTAGCCTGGTACCCAAAGTTTCGTGCAACTGGTTCCAGAACTTTAAGGTAAACTGGTTTCCTCTGTCTGATACTATACTCGTCGGAACTCCATGTAAGCATACAATCCTGGTCATGTATATCTTTGCCAACTTAGCACTGGTGTAAGTGGTCTTTACCGGGATGAAATGAGCTACTTTCGTCAACCGATCAACTACAACCCAAATCGAGTCATAGCCTGAATGAGTCCTGGGTAATCCCGTGATAAAATCCATGCCTAACTTATCCCACTTCCATTCGGGTATCGGCAATGGCTGTAGCAATCCTGCTGGCTTCTGATGGTCTGCCTTGACTCTCTCTAACATACATCACAAACTGCTACATACTCCGCAATATCTTTCTTTATTCCGGTCCACCAAAAAATCTCCTTCAAATCCAAATACATCTTGGTATTTCCTGGGTGAATCGAATACGGTGAATCGTGTGCCTCTTGCAGAATCAACTTCCTGATCTCCGGGTCATTGGGCACATAAACACGGTCTTCAAACCATAGGGTGTCGTGCTCATCCTCACGAAATCCTTTAGCCTTTCCTTCGCTCATTTTCTCCTTTATAGAGGCAATCTCCTTGTTAGTCTTCTGAGCTTCTCTGATTCTATCAATCAAAGTTGACTGAATCTCCAATGCTGCTACATAGCCTCTCGGAACTATTTCCAAACATAGTTCACAAAGATTTTCTGCTAACTCCCTTGGTATTTATCCCGTCATTAGTGTATTGACATGGCTCTTACGGCTCAATGCATCAGTTACTACATTAGCCTTTCCGGGATGGTAATGCAATCTCATATCATAATCCTTGATGAGCTCCAACCATCTCCTTTGTCTGAGGTTTGACTCCTTCTCCGTGAAAATGTACTTCAAACTCTTATGATCCGTGTACACCTCACAATGATTTCCAATGAGGAAATGTCTCCAAATCATGCGTAGCATAATTCAACTCTTGAGGTTTCAGTTGTCTTGAGGCATATGAAACAACTCTCCCCTCCTGCATAAGCACTGCTCCAAGTCCTCGATGTGAAGCGTCGCAGTACACCTCATAATCCTTGGTCTGGTCTGGCAAAAATCAACACGAGTGAAGTAACCAAGCGTTTCTTCAACTCCTGGAAACTAGCCTCACACTCCTCAGTCCATATGAACTTGGTATCCTTCTTTAATAACTCCGTCATAGGTTTTGCAATCTTGAGAAATTCTCAATGAATCCCGGTAGTATCCTGCGATTCCAAGGAAACTCCGGATCTCTCCAACTGTTGTTGGTGCCTCCCACTTGGTCACGGTATCAACTTTAGTGGGATCTACTGATATACCTTCTCCGGATATAACGTGTCCGAGGAATCCTACTTCCTTCAACCAAAACTCACATTTGCTGAACTTGGCATACAACTGATGTTCTCTGAGCTTCTCAAGTACCAATCTCAAATGTTCCTTATGCTCCTCTTCACTTTTCGAGTAAACCAAAATATCATCAATGAACACCACGACGAACTTATCCAAGAACTCCATAAACACTTTGTTCATCATGTTCATAAAATAGGCAGGTGCGTTAGTCAGACCAAATGACATAACGGTATACTCGTACAACCCATACCTGGTGGTAAAAGCTGTCTTAGGTATATCCTGTTCTCGAATCTTCAATTGGTGGTATCCTAATCTAGGGGTAAAACGTGGCTTCTGCTGGGCTCCAGAATTGTACTTCCCTTGTCCATACTTCCTCTTGCGGTTCTCAATTCGCTGCTTCTTGCCTTCAATCATAAGAGCACGTCTACCAACTCCTGGTAGTTGTTGAAGGTTGCTACCATCAACTGCATGCTCAACTCATCATTCAGTCCTTCCAGAAACTTCTCCTGCTTAGCTGCATCCGTAGCAACATCATCTGGGGCATAACGTGCTAATTTACTAAAGTCCTCCACATACTGGCCAACTGTCCGTCCTCCTTGGCGCAAGTTGCGAAACTCACGCTTCTTCATGGCTATAGCTCCTGCTGAAACATGGGCAGTACGAAAAGCCTGCTGAAACTAGTCCCAAGTGACAGTGTCGACAGGGAAAGTGGCTGTGAAATTCTCCCACCATGATGCTGCGGGTCCTTCAAGCTGATGTGCGGCAAACTTCACCTTCTCCGCATCTGTGCATCCTGCTGTGGTCAACTCTCTAGCTATCTTGCGGAGCCAATCATCTGCTACTATCGGCTCGGTGCTACTGGAAAACACCGGCGGATTCAGCCTAAGAAAACGGGCTAAGTGATCAACAGGTGGTGGTGGTGGGTTGTTGTTGTTGTTCCCCTGATTCTGATTCTGGACTAGCAACTGCATCAATGTGTTCTGCTGCTGGATCAACTGGGTGAGCTCCGGTGGAAAGGTAAATCCGGGGTCACGTCTCGAAGGCATCTGAGGGTTTAGAAAAGATGAGATTTAAGAATAGAGGGGGTCTAAAGAGAAAACACTACCCATATGCACATGAGGCAAAAGAAAACAATTCACTTCATTCATTCAAACAAGGGCATACAATCGATCTAAATATCGCAAAAGTGCTCGGACTACTATATTTACATGGTGGACTACTACTACTAATGAGGTGGTCTACTAGAAATATTCTTCGGTTGCAGACTCCATGATATCTGCTCCGGCTTCATCAACATAGTCATCATCGCTATCATCTGGATCCGAGTCGGTGTCGTCGATGATGATGTAGTCTTCCAGGCGAATCTCCTTGGGTTCTTCATCTTCATCTACTGGTGTAGGGCCTCCCATAAATATCCCGATCTTCTTGATCAGATTGTCATTCTTCTCCACCAATACTTCAATTTCTTCTTCATAATCTTCACGTGTAGCCTTAAGTTCTTCCTCCAGTTCCTTGATTCTTGTCCTAGCCTTCTTCAGATCTATCATGTCGGAGCACATCTGGTTCTCCTGTCGTCGAATATGCTGTTTTAACTCCTGGATAAAAGCTGCAACTGATCTATCCTTCCTGGTGCTGATCATCTCCCAGTGCTCATCTCGGCGCCCACAAATCTGGTAGATAGTATCCTTGAGATCATTGCGGTAGACTTCTCCAATGCGCCCCATGGCGATGTGAGCTGCCATGCTCTTTCCTAGACTCCAAGTTGGTGCATCAAAAGAAAACTCTATGGGCTCAGTGACTGGCATGAACGTCCTTCCTGGAACTTGAACTTGAATCATCCAGCGCTCTTCTTCAGGTAAAGTGGCGTTGTAGGTTCCGGTGAAGCTTGGTACTCCTATGTTCAGGTATCTAGTGACTTCCTTCAAGTGACGTCCAAAGGGTGTATCGTCATCCGGTTGCGTGAACTTGTTCCTTGCATCCGCCATCCTAAAGAGTAGAAAAGATGAGAGGTCAGAAGAGAAGAGAGTGAATAGTGATCTAGGTCTTTAGCTTAGTGGTCGTGTCCTACAGTCAGCGTGTGCTCTGATACCATCTCTATAGCGACCAGACCTCAAACAGTCTGATCTATGTGCTCAGGTGTCATCCTTGGATCAGTAATGCTGACACCACATAGTACTCAGAGGATTTATAACAGAGTAGCAATCACACACTTATTACATCGAGTGTCTCAATAGAGAACTTATTACAATAAATATGGCTTAAGGCCATCTAATAACTATAACAGCAGAAGGCTTGGAAGATAAGTGAGTCCATCAACTCCAACGGCATCACTGAGTATAGAACCACGACCTAAAACTCCTTAATCATCGTCTGAAAAGTCTGCAACATTAATGTTGCAGCCCGAAACGGGTCAGCACATGGGATATGCTGGCAAAGTAACACACAGAGTGTAATGGAATGAAACAGCTATACTATATGCATATTTGGCTGGTGGAAAGCTCTGTGGCTACAGTTTTGCGTAAAGCCAAATTTTCCCTACTGCAAAGGAATAAATTTATTTAACTATCATGGTGGTTGTTAAACATTGAGAATGGTTGACAGCATCCTCAATCCCAATTAAGCATCATCATTAAACAAAACCCAACAAAATTAATTTAGATTAACATGTTGAGATTCACATGATAATCCAAGTACTAGATACTCAAGATGTCCATAACCGGGGACACGGCTAACCATGATTAGTTTATACACTCTGCAGAGGTTTGCGCACTTTTCCCCACAAGACTTGATCACCTCCGTTTGGTTTCTCGCACTACATGGTGTTTGAGAAGACGGGTGACCGAGACATAGTCTTTCAGAAGCGCTAGCACCTTACGATGGATGGACCATTACACCTACTTTCCCCTACATCTGCTAGTCTACCCTGTAAGAGTTCGCACAACTTAATCAACTATGCTAGAGCCCATAATAGCTTGTGGTTGCACATGGAAGTTTCTAGTATGAAAAATCTCATGATCCCTTTGGGCCTGGGTGGCGGTCCATAAAGAAAAACAGGCAATCCTAGAATACCCAGGTACCTCAATCCATCCAGATGTGTGTTTAAGTTGCCACCTTAGATAAACCCTTAATTAACAAACTCACATCTGTCATGGATATCACTCACCCAATCCACGTCTACTAGCATAGCATAGCAATAATAGGCAAACGTAGAAGTAACTCCCAAAGGTTTGATAATATAACAGGTAATAGGTACTACCTCAACTACTTCCCATCCCACAATTTAATTAGATCCTAATCATGCAATGTTTGAGGATTGATCTAATGCAATAAAACTGGGTAGTAGGAGGTATGATCAAAGTGTTACTTGCCTTGCCGATGATCCACGAAACCTAGAGATTCGAAGTAACAAGCGGCGCACTCTGGGTATTCTATCGCAGACAAACGAACAAGCATACAATAAGTATTCATCTAATGCATGGGTAAAACTCAAATAAGAGATCTAACCAGAAGGTTCAACTTAAGAACTCCGGTTTGCAAAAAGAATCAAATCAAACGAAGCAACGAAAGTCAAACGGCAAAAGAAACAAGCTTCGTTTACTATTCTGGATCTAGGGCAATTTTTACAGTGGCAAAAAGTTGTTTAAGTTGGTTAAATGGATAGAGGGTTTTGAGACGAAACTCCAGGCGCTTGAATCGCCTGATTCCGATAAACGAGCGAAACGTTATACTAAAACGAAAATCGGATCAGGAATCGCGATCAGAAAAATCGTGGATTTAATCCAAGAAAAAGTAAAAACGATGAACGTTCGCTAGAACGAACGAACAGACGAACGCTCGCTAAATAAATAAACCGGAAAAACCGATCCATTAAAAAAACCGAAACTAAAAAATATAAAACCGCGACCCCTCTTTTTTTACCTCGGGAGGCGGGTCGGCGGAGGCGGCGGCTCCGGCGGCGGCGGCGGGCGCGAGGATCGAGGCACGACTAGGGTTAGGGTTGGCGGCAGCTCTGGTGGGCTGGGGCGGCTCGGGCGGCGGCTATTTAAAGGCTGCCCCCGGGCAGAGTCCCGCTCGGGTACGGCCCACAGTTGGTTCGCGTTTTTTAATTATTCCGCGCAGAAGAACAAATAAAAGAAATACTAAACAGACTCCAAAAATCCCAAAATAAACTTTCCCGGGCTTCTAAAATCAAGCCGCACAAGGTGAACATTTATTTGGGGCCCAAATGCAATTTTGAAAAACGCGCATTTTTCCTAAATTCAAATAAAATACCGAAAAACTCCGAAATAAAATCTTATTTGATTTTATTATTAAATCCTCAATATTTCTTTATTTTGGGAAAGTCATTTTATTCCCTCTCTTATATTTTTGTAATAGAAATAATTGATGATAAAATAATTAAAATCAAATGATTCTATTCGCAAAATTTGAGAAAACTCAAATATGAAAATAACGAAATCCCCAACTCTCTCCGTGGGTCCTTGAGTTGCGTGGAATTTCTAGGATCAAAACCAAAAGCAAATAAATTATGATATGCAATGATGGCCTAATGTATAACATTCCAAATTGAAAATTTGGGATGTTACAGGGGCTTAGCTGCAGTCCAGTACTCACCTAAGTTCTCTCACTAGGAGGCTTAGTTGCAGTCCGGTACTCGCCTAAGTTTGAAAAAATCCTACCGAGTGGAGAGCAATCCTCCCACTCGGGGGCTTAGCTACAGTCCAGCACTTGCCTAAGTTCTCTCACTAGGAGGCTTAGCTACAGTCCGGTACTAGCCTAAGTTTGAAAAAATCCTACCGAGTGGAGAGCAATCCTCCCACTCGGGGGTTTAGCTGCAGTCCAGCACTCGCCTAAGTTCGAAAAAATCCTACCGAGTGGAGAGAAATTCTCCCACTCGGGAGCTTAGCTGCAGTCCAGTACTCGCCTAAGTTTGAAACATATCCCCATCCGCAAGGACGACGAGGTGCAGGTCGACTGTAACCTTCTCCTTCGGAGCTGCAGCAGAAATACAACGTCAGGTCCATCCCTACCCGCAAGGACGAAGAGGTGCAGGTCAACTGCAACCTTCTCCTTTGGAGCTGCGGCACAAATACAACGTCCGGTCCATCCCTACCCGCAAGGACGACGAAGTGCAGGTTGACTGCAACCTTCTCCTTCGGAGCTGCGGCACAAATACAACGTTCGATCCATCCCTATCGACGAGGTGCAGGTCGACTGCAACCTTCTCCTTCGGTGCTGCGGCACAAATACAACGTCCGGTCCATCCCTACCCACAAGGACGACGAGGTGCAGGTCGACTAGAACCTTCTCCTTCGGAGCTGCGGCACAAATACAACATCCGCTCCATCCCTACCCGCCAGGACGACGAGGTGCAGGTCGACTGCAACCTTCTCCTTCGGAGCTGCGGCATAAATACAACATCCGGTCCATCCCTATCCTCAAGGACGACGAGGTGCAGGTCGACTGCAACCTTCTCCTTCGGAGCTGCGGCACAAATATAACGTCCACTCCATTCCTATCCGCAAGGACGACGAAGCGCATTCAAGGACAAACACAAGCACATCCGGAAATAAACCAAATTCAGATAAATCCTAAAGGTTCCGAGCAGCAAATCAAAAGTACTCGGGCATCAAGCCCGAAGGAGTTCAACAGTTACAGTAATCACTCGGCATTCCGTGGCAAATTTAAAGCGTATTCAGGTTTCATGAGTCTGTTCACTCGGCCGGAGGAGGGCTGGCAGGCTCCACGAATGAGTCCAGGTCGATCCCATCAGCAATCTGAGTGGCGGCAGCGATGAAAGTCTCCATGAAGGACTGGAAGTTGTGCTTTTTGGTGTTAGCAACTTTGATCGCAGCTAGCTTATCTTCACGAGCCTCCTTGCAATGGACTCGCACCAAGGACAGTGCAACGTCAGCATCACATTAGGCAGAGGATTTCTTCCATTCTTGCACTCGGTCAGGGATCTCGTTCAGTCGAGTCATCAAGGATTTCAGGTCATTCTGAAGCGTCGCCCCCGGCCAAAGCGATGAGTCGATTCGAGAGACAACCTCCTTCAGGTGTGCGAGGTAGCTTGTGGCGCTGGCGATACGGGACTCCAGTCGGAGCACGTTCATCGCAGTTTCATCGAGGCTGGGGAAGCGATAGGGTCCAGACCCGTCTCGACCCTTCCAATTTCTTCGTCGAAGTCTTGGCAGAGTTCTGCAGCCAAAAGTTAGTCAATCAGATTAAAGGAAACACAATCGGATTAAAGGAAATACCTTCCAGCGCGAGATAAAGGTTCTTGGCGAGAGTCCTCAGATAAGCTTCTGTGTCATTCCTCTTGCGGATTGCAGACTCCAACTTTTCATTCAGGACGACCTTGTCCTTCTTCAGACTGGTCACTTTGCGGTTAGCTTCATTAAGACAAGATTTCAGTTTGTTCAGCTCTCCTTCAAGCGTTCCGATTGAAGCAAGCTTCTTGTCTGCGAGAGCGGTTTTGTCTTGGGCTACTTTCTGCGCGGCGGCGAGGTCCGAGTCCTCCTTCTCCAGAGCCAACTTCATTTTCTCTACAAAAGAAGCAATCGAATCAAAGAAGAGATCAAAGAGATATATTGAGAGTCAGTCTACAATTAGTTACCTTCCATACCAGCGGCCTCTTCTTGAGCTTTTTTCAGATTTTGCTGAGCCAATTCCAAGTCTAAGTTGAGTTGCCTCTGCTTCTCCTCGAGTTCAGCAAACTTGAAACTAAGAGTACAAGACTTCTGCAGTAGGCAAAAGATAGATCAATTGATAGGATCAAAGGTGGTTCACTTCCGAGTGAATAAAACCTGAAGAAGTCCATTTAGACCCCAGCCGACTGCACACAGTCGACTGCGGTCTCAGGGGCTACACCCAGCGGGTGCACTTGGCGTGCCCCCGCTGACTAAGACTCAACTCGTCCGGTCCGCCCAGACAAGGTTAAAAAGGGGGGGGGGGCAGCAAGCTGTTCAGACCCCAGTCAACTGCCAGTAGTCGACCGTGGTCTCGGGGACTACACCCAGTGGGTGCACTTGGCGTGCCCCCACCAGTTCGGATCTTACTCGAGCGGCCCGCCGAAGTCGAGTGTAAGGAGTAGAAAGAAAAGAAAGAATAACTCAGACCCCAGTCGACTACCAGCAGTCGACCGTGGTCTCGGGGACTACACCCAGTGGGTGCACTTAGCGTGCCCCCACCGGTTCTGATCCCACTCGCCCAGACCGAGTGGAAGAGAGAAACTACCAAAAACAACAAAACACCCAGTGGGTGCTCTAATTCGACGCAAACAACAGGAGATTGTGCAGAAGAAGATTTTTCGAGAACAAAAACAGTCGGAAAGTCTACTCACCTGGACATTGGCCCGAAGGGCGGCACTGGCGTCGTAGGCAGCCTGGCTGTTCTCATGCACCGTCTTCACCCGCTCCATCATCATGTCAGCCTGTCGGATGGCTTCCGCAGCCGCTTCCGACTGGTTGTCCGGGACGGGGTAGCTGGTGAAAAAGTGTGTAGACGATCCAGGTGCGGCGGCTTGGAGCTCCATGGCGTGGAGTTGGACAGTTGAAGGAATCACAGGTGCAGTCAACGGTGCGGGATGCCCACTCGACAAGGGTGCAGCGAACGTCACAGAGGCCCTGCCCGCGTCTTCAGCTTGACGGACGGGAGGTGTTGCAGTTGGTTCTTGCCAAGTCACCCTGCCAGCTGCTACCTTCTTGCTCTTCCTAGGCTTAAGAGCCACATCTTCATCGTCATCTGGAAGATCAATGATGTTGGGTGGAGCTGCAAGGCAGATCATTCGACCCCAAGTGAACCACTCGAACGCAGTCGACCAAAGAATCAAGAACAAAATCACAAGAGTTTTTACCTGGGTTGGAGGTTACCGCATCTTCCATTTCCTCGTCCCGGTACTGGAAAGAAGAGGTTCCTGACGTAGCAGCACTGCAAAGACCCGTATTCAATCGGTTACGTCTAGTTAATCGAGTTGATGAAAAAGACAAGTCAGATGGTTACCCGGAGATAGTAGGAACGGTCACTTTGATCCTGGGCAAAGCTTTTGGTAGTTTGGAAGAGGTGGCTTTCGGCGCTGGAGGCGGCGCAACTTTGGATTGCTTTGGAGCCTTCTCAGTCGGCGTTGGGGAAGACGTCCTGGGGCGTTTTGATGACTGCCCAATCAGCACGGCCACCAAGTCTGGAGCGCTTGCCGGGTCGTGAGCGTGCTTGAATCTCTTCTCCCTATGAGGAGGTGAGTCGACTTCTTCTTCATCAGTCGATTCATCGCTCTCCTTTTCCTCCTCGGCTTCCGAATGCTCCTCGCCGCTCTCGCCACCGCTCCCTTCTTCCTCAGCCTCTTGGTCCTGCACTCCGTTGGGCATTGAGTACATGTCGATGAGGGCCTGAAAGGACAACAATCAATGGAAATTCAATCGACCATAAACAAGATGTCACTCGGTGAATCAAAAAGATACTTGATAAGACAGAATTATACCTGCTCCGGCTGGTGCGAGTTGTCGAATGGATTTACCCTCCTAGACCCCCGAGGGTTGTCTTTGTTGCTGGTGATCCCCATCAACCACTTCTCCAAGGTATCCTCGCTGACGTCCTCCGGGTGGATCTGAGTGGAATCCTCGAGCCCAGAGTACATCCACATCGGATGATCGCGCACCTGAAGAGGTTGGATGCATCGACCGAGAAAGACCTCCAGCAGGTCCATCCCGGTAACCCCGTTGCGGACAAGCTGGATGACCCGCTCGACCAACACCTTGACCTGGGCCTTCTCTTCTGGAACTACCTTCAGGGGGGCAGGCTTCTCCACTCGAGCCAAAGAAAAAGGAGGAAGTCCAGTCGATTGGCCCAGGGTCGGCTGATCCTTGCAGTAGAACCAAGTCGACTGCCAGCCCCAGACCAAGTCGGGAAGAATCATGGCTGGGAAAGTACTCTTGCTCCGCATCTGGATCCCCAGACCCCCGCACATCAGGATCACTTGTGTCTTCTTGTCACTCGACTTGGCCTTTTTGCCAACTGGGATCGGCAGGTGAAGATGTGTTTGAAAAGGCCCCAGTGCGGTCGACAACCCAAGAAGTTTTCGCACATCAATACAAAAGCGGCCAGATAGACTATGGTATTTGGGGTGAAGTGGTGGAGTTGAGCCCCAAAGGAGTTCAAAAAACCCCGGAAGAAAGGATGGGGAGGCAGTGAGAATCTGCGATCTACGTGGGTGGCGAGGAGAACACACTCACCCTCCCTCGGCTGCGGCTCGGTTTCGTTCCCCGAGAGCCGTGCTGACTTGTGGGGGATGAGTCCCCCCTCCACCAGGTCATCAAGGTCGTCCTGGGTGATTGTCGAGCGGATCCAGTCGCCCTGGATCCAGCCCGCCGGTAGGCCAGATCTCGACGAGGATCCGCCCCGGCTGGTCCGCTTGCCCTTCACCTTCGCTGTCGCCTTCTTCACGCGTTCCAGCGCCGCCGTCCTCCTTCCCCTTGGCAGCGGGTCGAGCACGAGTAAAGGTCCGGCGATGGGGGCGGAAGCGAGCGTGGCGGAGATATTGAGAGAAGAAGAAGAGAGAATGGGAGCGCATGGGGCAGAGGCCTGGTCCGAGGCCTTTTATAAGGTCATCATCCGAGTGACTGACTGGTGGACCCAGGCGATCTAAACAAATCCCGCAACAGTCGCGTGCACAATACATGGCGAAAAAGGTGGCGCGGGGATCGAGGAGACATGCCTAATTCATCCCGATAACCTCAGTTCCGTCCATCTGGCGCGCTTCCCAAAATTCGAATCCCGCGAGATCCGCGGAGAGCAGAACAACCTATCAGACTGAAGACAAACATCCTCCGCATCGTCATTTGGAATTCTGCCGTGAAAATTCACTCGACAAAAACCAAGAATGGACCACGGCAACTGAGAAAGGAGTCGACGTCGTCACCTCAACTCATTGTTCCAGAACAGGATATACTCATAACACAAAGAATGGGTCGGAAGTGTTCCCAACTCCTTCCCCACTCAAACCCTCATCCATTCGGGGGCTAATGATGAAGCTATGTACCTACAGTAGTGTCATGGACCTGTCCGACATACCTTCCCCAAGGACATCTCTACAAAGAATCAGAAGCAGTTGAAGAGAAACCATCGTCCACTCGACCACGAAGATGTGCTCACTCGACCACCTTGAAGACACTCGACTGCCAGAAGATGAGAAACTCTCCACTCTGCAATGGTGAAGACTTAAGCCATAGCTTTATGGGCATTTATAACACTTTACTGCAGACGTTACCAATAACGCCCCTCCTTTATGAACATTGAACTCTGTGTAACGGAGGGGAGCTGGGGTCCTGGCGCACTCTATATAAGCCACCCCCTCCTCTAGGACAAGGGTTCGCACTTTTGTAAACTCACACACACATATAATCCAGTCGACCACCTCAGGGCACCGAGACGTAGGGTTGTTACTTCCTCCGAGAAGGGCCTGAACTCGTAAAACTCGTGTGTACAACTACTCCATAGCTAGGATCTCGCCTCCTCATACTTACCCCCATTCTACTGTTAGTCCTAGATCCACGACAATCGCCATCGTCATCATCAACCTTCGTCCATCACCAATTTCATGATGCTCACCGTCGTGCGTGAGTAATTCCATCGTAGGCTTGCTGGACGATGATGGTTTGGATGATATTTATCATGTAATCGAGTTAGTTTTGTTAGGGTTTGATCCCTAGTATCCATTATGTTCTGAGATTGATGTTGCTATGACTTTGCTATGCTTAATGCTTGTCACTAGGGCCCGAGTGCCATGATTTCAGATCTGAACCTATTATGTTTCCATGAATATATGTGAGTTCCTGATCCTATCTTGCAAGTCTATAGTCACCTATTATGTGTTCTGATCCGTTAACCATGAAGTGACAATAATCGGGATACTTACCGGTGATGACCATAGTTTGAGGAGTTCATGTATTCACTAAGTGCTAATGCTTTGGTCCGGTACTCTTTTAAAAGGAGGCCTTAATATCTCTTAATTTCCAATAGGACTCCGCTGCCACGGGAGGGTAGGACAAAAGATGGCATGCAAGTTCTTTTCCATAAGCACGTATGACTATATTCGGAATACATGCCTACATTACATTGATGAACTGGAGCTAGTTCTATGTCACCCTATGTTATAATTGTTGCATGATTGATCACATCCGACATAATTATCCATCACTGATCCATTGCCTACGAGCTTTTCACATATTGATCTCCACTTAGTTACTTTTCCGTTGCCACTGTTACAATCACTACAAAACTGCTACCGTTACTTTTGCTACCATTACCACTATTATCATATTACTTTGCTGCAGATATTAAGTCTTTCAGGTGTGGTTGAATTGACAACTCAACTGCTAATACTTGAGAATATTCTTTGGCTCCCCTTGTGTCGAATCAATAAATTTGGGTTGAATACTCTACCCTCGAAAACTGTTGCGATCCCCTATACTTGTGGGTTATCAAGACTATTTTCTGGCGCCGTTGCCGGGGAGCATAGCTCTATTCTTTGAGTCACTTGGGATTTATATCTTTTTATCACTATGAAGAACTTGAAAGATAAAAGAACCAAGATTTTTCCCTGAACTATGAGGGGAGGTAAGGAACTGCCATCTAGCTCTGCACTTGATTCACCTTCTATTTTGAGTAAACTTGGGACACCTACACATGCTATTGATTCTGATAGGTCGCATGTTATTGATGATGTCACTTATGCTTTGCATGATACTTATGACGAAACTACTTCTATGCTTGATAATACTGTGCCACTAGGTGAATTTCTTGATGAACAACTTGCTAGGGTTAGAGAGAATGAAATTATTGAAACTGATAATATTGATGAAAGTGACGATGAAGATTCTCCCCCTAGATATGAATTGCCTGTTGTGCTGAGGGTTATGTTATGGATGAAGAAACTGCTAGAGACTTTTTAGCTTGCAATGATAGATCTGATCTTAAGAAATTATAAGCTAAGCTAAGAGAAAAGTCTTTGAATGCTAGAATGAAATATGACCCTGCTTTTGCTACTTCACCTAACTTTATTTCCGATAAGGATTATGATTTCTCCGTCGATCCTGAGTTAATTACTTTGGTTGAATCTTATCATTTTTATGGCTATGAATCTAAAACTGTTGTGGCACACCTTACTAAATTAAATGATATAGCCACCCTATTCACTAATGATGAGAAAACTCGCTATTAATTTATCCTTAAGTTATTTCCGTTCTCATTAAAGGGTGATGCTAAACCATGGTTTAGTTCTCTTGATCCTGATTGTGTGCGTAGTCCCCATGATATGATTTATTACTTCTCTGCTAAATATTTCCCCGCTCGTAAGAAACAAGCTGCCTTAAGGGAAATATATAACTTTGTGCAAATTGAAGAAGAGAGTCTCCCACAAGCTTGGGGGAGGCTTCTTCGATTACTTAATGCTTTGTCTGATCATCCTCTCAAGAAAAATGAAATACTTGATATCTTTTATAATGGACTAACCGATGCTTCCAGAGACCACCTGGATAGTTGTGTTGTTTGTGTTTTTAGGGAAAGAACAGTTGATCAAGCTGAATTGCTATTCAATAATATGTTGAGTACTGAAAATGATTGCACACTTCCTAAACCAACTCCTAAGCCAACTCCGAAGAAAAGGGGTATTCTATTTCTCAGTCCTGAAGATACGCAAGAGGCAAAGAAATCTATTAAAGAAAAAGGTATTTGATACGTCCATTTTGCATCATGCTTTTATATCGATATTTATTGCATTATGGGCTGTTATTACACATTATGTCACAATACTTATACCTATTCTCTCTTATTTTACAAGGTTTACATAAAGAGGGAGAATGCCGGCAGCTGGGATTCTGGGATTCTGGGATTCTGGACTGCACAGCTCCAAAAGTTCTGAAACTTCACGGAAGACGCTTTCCAAATATATAAAAAATACTGAGAGCAAGAATTTCACCAGGGGAGCCACACCCTGCCCACGAGGGTGGGGGCGCGCCCCCTACCTCATGGCCCCCCTAGTGGCCCTCCGGTGGCCATCTTCTGCTATATGGAGTCTTTCGATGGGAAAAAAAATCATAAGCCATCTTCTCGGACGAAACTCCGCCGCCACGAGGCGGAACCTTGGCGGAACCAATCTAGGGCTCTGGCGGAGCTGTTCTGCCGGGGAAACTTCCCTCCCGGAGGGGGAATCATCGCCATCGTCATCACCAACGCTCCTCTCATCGGGAGAGGGAAATCTGCATCAACATCTTCATCAGCACCATCTCATCTCAAAACCCTAGTTCATCTCTTGTATCCAATTCTTGTCTCCAAGTCCGGGATTAATTGGCGCTAGTAGGTTGCTAGTAGTGTTAATTACTCTTGTAGTTGTTGCTAGTTAGTTCAATTGGTGAAAGACCATATGTTCAGATCCTATATGCATATTAATACCTCTCTGATTATGAACATGTTTATGCTTTGTGAGTAGTTACTTTTGTTCCTGAGGACATGGGAGAAGTGTTGCTATTAGTAGTCATGTGAATTTGGTATTCGTTCGATATTTTGATGAGATGTATGTTGTCTCTCCTCTAGTGGTGTTATGTGACCGTCGACTACATGACACTTCACCATTATTTGGGACTAGAGGAAGGCATTGGGAAGTAATAAGTAGATGATGGTTTGCTAGAGTGACAGAAGCTTAAACCCTAGTTTATGCGTTGCTTCGTAAGGGGCTGATTTGGATCCATATGTTTCATGCTATGGTTAGGTTTACCTTATTACTTTTGTTGTAGTTGCGGATGCTTGCACTAGAGGTTAATCATATGTGGGATGCTTGTCCAAGTAAGGGCAACACCCAAGCACCGGTCCACCCACATACCAAATTATCAAAGTACCGAATGCGAATCATATGAACGTGATGAAAACTAGCTTCACGATATTCCCATGTGTCCTCGGGAGCGCTTTACATCATATAAGAGTTTGTCCAAGCTTGTCCTTTGCTATAAAAAGGATTGGGCCACCTTGCTGCACCTTATTTGCTTTTGTTACTTGTTGCTCGTTACAAATTATCTTATCACAAAACTATCTGTTACCACTTATTTCAGTACTTGCAGAGAATACCTTAGCTGGAAACCGCTTATCATTTCCTTCTGCTCCTCGTTGGGTTTGACACTCTTACTTATCGAAAGGACTACGATAGATCCCCTGTACTTGTGGGTCATCAAGACTCTTTTCTGGCGCCATTGCCGGGGAGTGAAGCGCCTTTGGTATGTGGAATTTGGTAAGGAAAAATTTATATAGTGTGCTAAAATTTACTGTCACTTGTTACCATGGAAAGTAATCCTCTCAGGGGCTTGTTCGGGGTATCTTCACCCCGACCAGCAGAGCAAAGAGTTGCTCATCAACCTACTAAACCTACTGAAAATGAAAATGAAAATGCTTGCTTTGAAGTTCCTTCGGGTATGATAGAAAAACTGCTAGCTAATCCTTTTTTAGGAGATGGAACAAAACATCCTAATGAACATCTAATATATGTGGATGAAGTTTGTGGATTATTTAAGCTTGCAGGTGTACCCGAAGTCGTTGTTAAGAAGAAGGTCTTCCCTTTATCTTTGAGGGGAGATGCATCGACATGGTACAGGCTATGTGATGATATAGGGTCTTGGAATTACAAACGATTGAAATTGGAATTTCATCAGAAGTTTTATCCTATGCATCTTGTTCATCGTGATCGCAATTACATATATAATTTTTGGCCTCGCAAAGGAGAAAGCATCGCTCAAGCTTGGGGAAGGCTTAAATCAATGTTATATTCATGCCCCAATCATGAGCTCTCAAGAGAAATGATTATTAAAAAAATTTATGCTCGGCTTTTGGTAACAATCGCACCATGCTTGATACTTCTTGTGCTGGCTCTTTTATGATGAAGACTATTGAATTCAAATGGGATTTATTGGAAAGAATTAAACTCAACTATGAAGATTGGGACCTCGACAATGTTAAGGAGTCAGGTATGACACATAGTTTTGATTGTGTTGCGTCTTTTATGGATACCGATGTTTTTCGTAAATTTAGCACTAAATATGGGCTTGACTCTGAGATAGTAGCTTCTTTCTGTGAATCTTTTGCTGCTTATGTTGATCTCCCCAAAGAGAAGTGGTTTAAATATCATCCTCCCATAGAAGTAAAAGTAGCTGCACCTATTAAAGTTGAAGAAAAGACTATCACTTATAATGATCCTATTGTTCCTACTTATGTTGAGAAACCACCTTTCCCTGTTAGGATAAAGGATCATGCTAAAGCTTCAACTGTGGTTCGTAAAAGCAATATTAAAACATATACACCTCCCGAGCAAGTTAAAGTTGAACCTAATATTGCTATTGTTAAAGATCTCATGTCTGATAATATAGATGAGCATGTTATTTATTTCTGTGATGAAACTGCTAGAACTGCTAAACCCCGTGATAAAGATAAACCTAGACCTATGGTAGGCATGCCTGTTATTTCTGTTAAAATAGGAGATCATTGTTTTCATGGCTTATGTGATATGGGTGCCAGTGCTAGTGCAATACCTATTAGCCTTTATAGAGAAATTATGCATGGTATTGCACCTGTTGAGTTAGAAGATATTGATGTTACAATTAAACTTTCCAATAGAGATACTATTTCACCGATGGGAATTGTTAGATATGTTGAAGCCTTGTGTGGGAACTAAATATCCTGCTGATTTTCTTGTTCTTGGTTCCCCACAAGATAGCTTTTGTCCCATTATATTTGGTAGACCCTTCTTAAATACTGTTAATGCTACCATAGATTGCAAAAGGGATGTTGTTACTATCGGTTTAGATGATATGACTCATGAATTTAATTTTTCTAAATTTAGTAGACAACACCGTGAAGAAGAATTACCTAGTAAGGATGAAATTATTGGTCTTGCTTCTATTGCCGTACCTCCTAGTGATCCTTTAGAACAATACTTGCTAGACCATGAAAATGATATGTTTATGAATGAAAGAAGGGAATTAGATGAAGTATTCTTTAAACAGGAACCTATTCTGAAAAACAATTTACCTGTTGAAATCCCAGGGGATCCTCCACCACCCAAGGGAGATCTCGTGTTTGAGCTTAAACTGTTACCTAATACTCTTAAATATGCTTATCTTGATGAGAAAAAGATATATCCTGTTATTATTAGTGCCAACCTTTCAGAACATGAAGAAGAGAGATTATTGAAAACTCTAAAGAAGAATCGTGCTGCTATTGGGTATACTCTTGATGATCTTAAGGGCATTAGTCCCACTCTATGTCAACATAAAATTAATTTGGAAGAAGATGCTAAACCAGTTCGTGATCATCAACGCCGGCTGAATCCTAAAATGAAAGAAGTGGTAAGAAAGGAAATACTAGAGCTCCTTGAGGAAGGTATAATTTATCCCGTTGCCGATAGTCAGTGGGTAAGCCCTGTCCATTGTGTCCCTAAGAAGGGAGGTATTACTGTTGTTTCTAATGATAAAGATGAATTGATTCCTCAAAGAATTATTACAGGTTATAGGATGGTAATTGATTTCCGCAAATTAAATAAGGCTACTAAAAAGGATCATTACCCCTTACCTTTTATCGATCAAATGCTAGAAAGATTATCCAAACATAAACATTTTTTCTTTCTAGATGGTTATTTTGGTTTCTCTCAAATACCTGTGTCAGCCAAAGATCAATCAAAGACTACTTTTACATGCCCTTTTGGTACTTTTGCTTATAGACGTATGCCTTTTGGTTTATGTAATGCACCTTCTACCTTTCAAAGATGCATGATGGCTATATTCTCTGACTTTTGTGAAAAGATTTGTGAGGTTTTCATGGACGGCTTTTCCGTCTATGGATCTTCTTTTGATGATTGCTTGAGCAACCTTGATTGAGTTTTGCAGAGATGTGAAGAAACTAATCTTGTCTTGAATTGGGAAAAGTGCCACTTTATGGTTAATGAAGGTATTGTCTTGGGGCATAAAGTTTCTGAAAGAGGTATTGTAGGTGATAAAGGCAAGGTTGGTGCTATTGAAAAGATGCCATGTCCCAAGGACATCAAAGGTATAATAAGTTTCCTTGGTCATGTCGGTTTTTATAGGAGGTTCGTTAAGGACTTCTCAAAAATTTCTCAGCCTCTGACTAACTTATTACAAAAAGATATACCATTTGTCTTTGATGATGATTGTGTAGAAGCATTTGAAATACTTAAGAAAGCATTGATCTCTGCACCTATTTTTCAACCACCTGATTGGAATTTACCCTTTGAAATTATGTGTGATGCTAGTGATTATGTTGTAGGTGCTGTTCTAGGGCAAAGAGTTGATAAGAAACTAAATGTTATTCAATATTCTAGTAAAACTCTAGACAATGCTCAAAGAAATTATGCTACTACTGAAAAAGAATTCTTAGCAGTTGTATTTGCTTGTGATAAGTTTAGACCTTATATTGTTGATTCTAAAGTAACTATTCACACTGATCATGCTGCTATTAAATATCTTATGGAAAAGAAAGATGCTAAACCTAGACTTATTAGATGGGTTCTCTTGCTACAAGAATTTTATTTGCATATTGTTGATACAAAAGGAGCTGAGAACCCCGTTGCAAACAACTTGTCTAGGTTAGAAAATGTGCTTGATGACCCACTACCTATTGATGATAGCTTTCCTGATGAGCAATTAAATGTCATAAATGCTTCTCATACTGCTCCATGGTATGCTGATTATGCTAATTACATTGTTGCTAAGTTTATACCACCTAGTTTCACATACCAGCAAAAGAAAAAGTTCTTCTATGATTTGAGGCATTACTTTTGGGATGACCCACATCTTTATAAAGGAGTAGATTGTGTTATTAGATGTTGTGTACCTGAGCATGAACAGGAACATATCCTACGCAACTGTCACTCCAAAGCTTATGGAGGACACCATGCCGGAGATAGAACTGCACATAAGGTAATGCAATCTGGTTTTTATTGGCCTACTCTCTTCAAGGATGCCCATAAGTTTGTCTTATCTTGTGATGAATGTCAAAGAATTGGTAATATTAGTAGACGTCAAGAAATGACTATGAATTATTCACTTATTATTGAACCATTTGATGTTTGGGGCTTTGACTATATGGGACCTTTCCCTTCCTCTAATGGTTATACACATATTCTAGTTGCTGTTGATTACATTACTAAGTGGGTAGAAGCTATTCCAACTAGTAGTGCTGATCATAACACTTCTATTAAAATGCTTAAAGAAGTTATTTTTCCAAGATTTGGAGTCCCTAGATATTTAATGAATGATGGTGGTTCACATTTTATGCATGGTGCTCTCCGTAAAATGCTTGCTAAATATGATGTTAATCATAGAATTGCATCTCCTTATCACCCTCAGTCTAGTGGTCAAGTAGAATTGAGTAATAGAGAACTCAAATTAATTTTGCAAAAGATTGTTAATAGGTCTAGAAAGAATTGGTCCAAGAAACTTGATGATGCATTATAGAACTGCATACAAAAATCCTATGGGTATGTCTCCGTATAAAATGGTCTATGGAAAAGCATGTCACTTACCTCTCGAACTAGAACACTAGGCTTATTGGCCTATTAAAGAAATTAATTATGATTTTAAACTTGCCGGTGAGAAGAGGTTATTTGACAGTAGCTCACTTGATGAATGGAGAACCCAAGCCTACGAAAATGCCAAGTTGTTTAAAGAAAAAGTTAAAAGATGGCATGACAAAAGGATACAAAAGCATGAGTTTAATGTAGGTGATTATGTATTGCTATACAACTCTCGTTAAGGTCCTTACGTTATCGAGGAGGTCTACCGTTCCGGTGCCATAAAAATCAACAACTTTGAAGGCACAAATCCGAAGGTGGTGAACTGTCAAAGAATCAAACATTATGTCGGTGTACTAAAGTAGGGGTACCTTAGTATCCTGAACTTGTGCACGGGCAGTCGAAGCGACCCGCAGCAAGGCTTGCCGAGTGACCGCCAAGACCCTCCATGGCTCCCTTGAGGCCATTCAAGAACAAAGTATCCAAGAGCAAAACAAGGCCCCGGCAAGAGGAGCTTGCTGGGAAGGAGGCAAGACCCCGGCAAGAGGAGCTTGCCGGGAAGGAAACGAGGCCCCGGCAAGAGGAGCTTGCCGGGAAGGAGAGGAGACCCCGGCAAGAGGAGCTTGCCGGGAAGACCAATCGGAGCATCTCAAGAAGCTCGCGGCGGCGCACTGCGCGCCCCGACAAGACCCGATGAGCGACAAGCTCCCGGACGCGACAAGACAACATTTGCGGCAAGGCGCTTGCCGCGGAAAGCTACTACCCCGCAGCCCGCGCTCCAGCTCACCCACCAACGTGTCGCCCTGGGACCATTCCTGGCGTACGTGGCGGGAGGCTGTGCAGCCGGGGGCATGCGGTGGCAAGCAAGCGCTGACAAGGAGCCATCATGGCAAACGGTGGCGCCCCTGACGGTCCCTTTCTGCCCCGTCTAAGCGACACAGACAGGCATTTAATGCCTTTGTCCCCTGCCGTCAGGGTTAGGTAGGATGCGACTGTAGCAGGCGGTGGCGCCAACTACCACCCCTTTTACATTTTTACCCTCGCCTCTGTTGCCACGTGTCGGTGACCCCTTAGACATATAAAAGGAGGCCCATGCGCAACAGAGAAGGGGGGGACAGCCATTCTCACGCTCGGTCTCGCCAGCTGCTTGAGTGCACTGTAGCACTCGCCGCTCCCGAGCCAAAACTCAATACAACCACCAAAGCAGGAGTAGGGTTTTACGCATCCGTGTGGCCCGAACCTGGGTAAATCGATCGTCTCGCTCATGTGTTTCACCTCGATCTGCTCTTTGTGCATCCACCGCCCCCTGCCGAACCAAAAGGGGCTCGGTCCGCCGATCCCCATAGGTGTGCGAGGGATCAGCAACCCCCGACATCTTTGGCGCGCCAGGTAGGGGGTGCGTCGAGGTTGTGTGAACCTGATCCGGCGTTCGCGCGAGCCGAATCTTCATCGTCTTCATCAACATGCCGCCGAAGAAGAAGGCTTCGGAGGTAGCCGCTCCGTCTGCGCCGAGCCAGCCATCACTGGAGCGGACGGCTGGTGGAGCAGGCGCCGGCGGAAGAGCGGGCGCCGACGGGGAGACTCGTGGCGCTGCCAGGTCCAAGGACCAGGCTGCGCCGCACGTCGGCGGCGCGGTCGCCTCCCTCAACGACCACGCGCACTCCAAGACCTCGGCGTCCGTACACGCACTGCGCCCGTCCCAGGAGGCGCGGGACCAGCAGCGTCATGGTACCCACGGTACCATACGTCTGCTGGGCCAAGATCAAGCTGGCGGGTCCTGGAGTGCTCAGGACCTGCATGCACGCCAACACGCAGGCACGAGTGTGGCGCGGTCGCTTGGACGAGATGTTGCTCCTTCTAACGCAGTTAGGAGTCCGAGCATATCTCGCTCCTCGCACCGTTCGCTGCCGCCGCCCACCACTCCGGCGGAAGCGTTGGCACGTGCCCAGCTGCTCCTAGACTACCCTCCAGCGCCAGAGAAGATCGACGACTGGAGGGCCACTATTCATAGTCTCATCGGCTTAGCCAATGGCGACAACCCGCGGCAGCCGAGCGCATCGCTGCCGCGGCAAGTCAGCCAGTCGCGAGCCTGTGGCGACAAGACCGGCGAGGGTGCAACCACTGTGCACTCTCCGCCCCAAAGGCCAAGATCGCCGACTCACCGGATCCACCTCGACAGCTACTCCACCGCGTCGTCAGATCCGCGAGCTCGTCGCGATCAACGCCAAGTTCTTCATGAGAGACAGCAAGAAGACGCTCGAACACGCATCGAGCGCCGAAGGGAAGCGCGGCGTCAATCAGACCTGCGCGCTGGGCCCTCTGTCGACGTGCATGCGCCCGGAGAGCCAGGTAACTTGCCGTACGCGGCAGGTTTTCCTGCGTTCACCCGTGAGCTGCGGCAAGTCCAGTGGCCCAACCAGAAGCATTTCAAGCCAGACATGCCGGAGAAGTACGACGGCAAGTCGCACCCGTCGGAGTTCCTCAACATCTACACCATTGCGGTGCAAGCTGCCGGGGGGCGAGACGACAAGGTCCTTGCCAACTACTTCCCGCTCGTGCTCAAGCCCGAAGTCAGATCCTGGCTCATGCACTTGCCGGACAACTCCATATCCTCTTGGGCGGATTTGTGCCATCAGTCTGTCGGTGCCTTTACAGGCGGCCACAAACCACATGGCCAAGAGAGTGACCTCCACCTGCTTGCCCAGAAGGAAGGAGAACCCATGCGCAAGTATATCCAGAGATTCAGCCGCGTGCAGCGCAACATCCCAGACATCCACCCTGTCGCGGTTATCAGCGCGTTCCATCAGAACGCGCGTAATCGCAGGATGCGGGAGGAGATGGCGATGAGCAGGATCAGGGACGTCAGTGAGCTGTATGCCCTGGCCGACAAGTGCGCACGCGCTGAAGAAGGGAGGAAACTCCCCGGAGAGGATGCTGGAGCAGGGGGATCTGACAGCGAGGATGCCGCCCCGGCAAGGAAAAACCGGAGGCGCAACAGGAAGAAGAGCGGCAAAGAGGTACTAGTCATTGAGCAGTCCGGCGATGACGGCCCCGCCAAGCAAGCCAAAGTTGGCGGCTCCGGCAAGGAGGTTGCCGCATGCACCAACTGCCAGGCTGTGGCGGCCGCCGACAAGCAGGGCAGCTCCGACAAGCAGTACTGCAAGATCCACCGCACCAAGGGCCATGATCTCCAGAACTGCAAGAGGGTCGAGCAGCTTGTCCAGCAACAAAAAGCTGAGTACGAGCGACATGACAAGGAGAGAGCCCAAGGAGGCGGTGGAGAAGCCGGCAGGAAGCGCGCTGGCCAGGGAGGAAGCCGCGGCAAGGCCAAGCAGCGGCAAGGAGACAGACCTCCCCGCGGCCGCGACAAGGACGAAGACAAAGACGACGAAGATATGGATGATGTTGAGAACAGTGAGCAGGAGTTTCAGAAGGCTACAGAAGTCTTGTGTGGTGATGGTGGCGCTTCTTTGCATACTTCCCACCGCCAACTCAAACAGTGGCTCCGGGAAGTTAATGCGGTAGAGCCACCTGTCGAATCACGCAAGCTTCTGAAGTGGTCCGGCACGCCTATCGTCTTTGACATTGAGGACCACCCTGATCGCACAACTACGGTCGGGTGCCTGCCGTTGTTGGTTTCGCCAACAATCCGCAACCTCAAAGTCACCAAGATGCTAGTTGACGGCGGGGCTGGCCTAAATCTGATCTCCTCCGCTGTGCTCCAGAGACTCCAGATCCCGGACAGCGAGCTCGAAGAGACCGGTACATTCCAAGGAATTAACCCGGGAAGGAGCAAGCCGAAAGGGAAGGTCACGTTACCGGTGACATTTGGCAGCGAGCTGAATTTCAGGACTGAGAGGGTCACCTTTGACGTTGCTGATTTCCCATTGCCTTACAATGGGATACTTGGCCGTCCAGCGCTCGCCAAGTTCATGGCAGCCTCTCATTATGCCTACAACATGCTCAAGATGCCGGGCCCGATAAGCATCATCTCTGTCCCTGGCGACAAGAAGGATGCCCTTATCTGCGCCGACAAGATCTACCGGGAAGCAGCTGCCGCGACAGACCGCGAGACACTTGCCACTGAAGCTCCCGGGGGGAAGAAGACTAAGTCCGGCAAGAGCTCTGGTGCCCACTCCGGCAAGCACGCCTCTTTGGAGTGCCGTGCTGCCGTCGAGGACGCACCATCGAGCTCCGCCGGCAAGAAGACCAAGTCCAGCAAGAGCTCTGATGCCTACTCCGGCAAGCGCACCTATTCGGAGTGCTGCGCTGCCGTCGAGGACGCACCATCGAGCTCCACCGGCAAGAGTAAGAAGACGATGTCCGCTCCACCACTTACCAAGAAGGTGCCCGCCAAGGAGGACGGCACTGGTGGTACCTTCACCATCAGTGCCACGCTTGATCCTAAATAGGAAAGCGCGCTTGTTACTTTCCCGCGGGCGAATGTCGACGTGTTTGCGTGGCAACCGTCTGACATCCCCGGTGTTCCCAGGAAGGTAATTGAGAACCATCTTGCCGTTTGTCCTCATGCGCGGCCCGTCAAGCAGAAGGTTAGGAAACAGGCGGTGGAGTGCCAAGAATTCATAGCCGAAGAAATCAAGAAATTGGAAGCAGCAGGCCTCGTCAGAGGGGTGCTCCATCCCACGTGGTTGGCCAATCCGGTTGTAGTGCGCAAGGCGAATGGGAAATGGAGGCTTTGTATTGACTTTACTGATGTTAATAAAGCTTGTCCAAAAGATCCATTTCCCTTGCCGCGCATTGACCAGATTGTTGACTCCACAGCCGGATGTGAGTCGCTTTCATTTCTTGACGCGTATTCAGGATACCATCAGATCTTCATGGCAGAAGAGGATGAGGAGAAAACCGCATTCATTACTCCATGTGGCATGTACTACTTCGTACGGATGCCTTTCGGATTAAAGAATGCTGGTTCGACATTTGCCAGAGTAGTCCATATCGCTTTGAAGCCACAGATACACAGAAATGTAGAAGCTTACATGGATGATATAGTGGTCAAAAGCAAAGACAGGGCAACTCTGATTCAAGACTTAGAAGAGACTTTTGCAAATCTGCGCAAGGTCAACCTCAAGCTCAACCCCGAGAAGTGTGTGTTTGGAGTCCCTTCTGGCAAACTTCTCGGGTTCTTTGTGTCTCAGCGGGGAATCAAAGCTAATCCCGACAAGATCAGGGGCATCGAGCAGATCGAAGCACCAAAGCGCGTCAAGGATGTACGGAAGCTTGCCAGCTGCGTAGCTGCTCTCAGCAGGTTTATCTCTCGGTCTGCTGAGCACGCCCTGCCGTTTTTCAAAATTTTGAAAAGGGCAGGTCCAATGAGATGGACTTCGGAAGCGGAGGCTGCGCTGCAAGACTTGAAGAGATACCTGTCCTCCACTCCAACACTTGTCGCACCTAAACCACAAGGGAAGTTGCTGCTGTACATAGCGGCAACCAATCAAGTGGTTAGTGCAGTGCTAGTAGCGGAGAGGGAGGCAGACAACGAGCCAGTGACCGCGGCAAGCACATCCAGCGACAAGCAGGGGGCTTCCCCGACAAGCTCTGGTCCCGACAAGCAAGGATCTGCGTAGATGCAAGAGGAGATACCAAAGAAAATGGTGCAGCGCCCAGTTTACTTTGTCAGCTCCCTTTTACAGGGGGCTAGGTCAAGGTACTCTGGCGTGCAGAAGCTGCTTTTCAGCCTTCTCATGGCCTCGAGAAAGCTGCGCCATTACTTCCTAGCACACAAGATCACAGTTGTCACTCGCTTTCCGCTGAAGAGGATATTGCAAAATCCAGAAGCAACAGGCAGGATTGTCGAGTGGGCACTGGAACTATCAAGCTTTGGCCTCAAGTTTGAGAGTACATCAACAATCCAGAGCAGAGCATTGGCAGAGTTCATAGCAGAGTGGACACCAACTCCAGACGAAGAAATTTCGGAGACGAGCATCCCCGCCAAGGAGGCAAACAAAGAGTGGCTCATGTACTTTGACGGTGCGTTCTCGCTGCAAGGCGCCAGTGCTGGTGTACTGCTTGTCGCACCCACCGGGGAGCACCTCAAGTACATAGTCCAGATGCACTTTCCCAAGGAGCAAGTGACAAACAATACTGCAGAGTATGAAGGCTTGCTTGCCGGTCTCAGGATCGCGACAGAACTTGGGATTAAGAAGCTCATTGTCAGGGGTGACTCGCAGCTTGTCGTCCGCCAAGTGAACAAGGATTACCAGAGTCCGTTGATGGAAGCTTACGTTGATGAAGTGAGGAAGCTGGAAGAGCGCTTTGACGGCCTGCAAATGGAACATGTTCCAAGAGCTGAGAACGACATTGCCGATGGCCTATCAAAGTGCGCAGCACTTAAGTTACCTGTGGAACCAGGGACCTTTGTGCTCAAGCTGACTCAGCCATCCGTAACACCATCAACTGGACAAAGCAAGAAGAGGAAGTTGATCTCTGGTGTCTATCTTCCGGCAGAGCTTCCCAAAGCCGCCGCCAAGAAGGTCCCCAAGACCGACGCCAAGAATGCTGAGGAGCAGTCTACTCCGGCAAGCCCCAGGGTTTGTTCCGTTGAGGCAGATTCTCCCGACAAGCTCTGCTCCGGCAGGCTTGTCGGGGAGCGTCAAGCTCCGGCAGAGTCGCAGGCTCTCGCCGTAGAAGCAGACGTTCCCGCAGCAGCAGATGTGCCTTTAGTCCTTGTCGTCGAGCCACAGGCTCCGACATGGGCGCAGCAGATTGTCCGTTTCCTTCAGACAGGAGAGCTTCCCGAGGAACCAGAAGAAGCGGAAAGAGTACCCCGGCAGTCTAGTATGTACCAGTTTGTCGACAACACACTGTGCAGAAGAAGACTCAACGGTGTGAAATTGAAGTGTATTCCTCGGGAAGATGGACAAAAGCTGTTGGCAGAGATACATGGAGGCATATGTGGTCACCACATTGGCGGGAGAGCTCTTGTCGGAAAAGCGTTCCGGCAAGGCTTCTTCTGGCCGACAGCCCTCCAGGATGCAACTGCACAAGTAACCAAGTGTGAAGCGTGCCAGTTCCATTCCAAGCAGATACACCAGCCAGCTCAAGCTCTCCAGACGATCCCTTTATCCTGTCCATTTTCGGTCTGGGGGCTCGACATCCTCGGCCCCTTCCCCCGAGCAGTCGGGGGCTTTGAGTACTTGTACGTTGCAATCGACAAGTTCACAAAGTGGCCGGAAGTGGAACCAGTGAGGAAGGTGACGGCGCAGTCCGAGGTCAAGTTCTTCAGGTCGATTGTTTGCCGTTTCGGAATCCCTAACAGGATAATTACCGACAACGGTACGCAATTTATGAGCCGCACCTTCATGCAGTACATCCAAGATCTTGGCGCCAAGGTCCGCTTCGCTTCTGTTGCTCACCCAAGGAGCAACGGTCAAGCGGAGAGGGCAAATGCTGAAGTGCTGCGCGGGCTCAAGACCAGAACCTTCGACAGGCTGCACAAGCGCGGACGCAACTGGATCGAGGAGCTGCCGGTGGTTCTTTGGTCGGTCAGGACGACGCCAAATCGAGCCACCGGGCAGACACCCTTCGCTCTAGTCTATGGAGGGGAGGCAGTTATCCCTACGGAACTCGTATACGGGTCACCTCGAGTGCTCGCTTATGATGAGCTTGAGCAAGAGTGGCTGCAACAAGATGACGCGCTGCTCCTTGAGGAAGATCGTCTTCACGCTGCTGTGCGAGCCGCTCGCTACCAGCAAGCTTTGCGCCGCTATCATAGCCGCAAAGTTAAAGCCAGAAGTTTCGAGGAAGGCGACCTTATTCTTCGGCGCGTTCAGTCCGCCAAGAATTCCAACAAGTTGACGCCGAAGTGGGAAGGCCCTTACCGGGTGAAACGAGTCACCAGGCCTGGCGCTGTCCGCCTGGAGACCGAAGATGGCGTACCAGTGAGCAACTCCTGGAATATCGAGCTTCTTCATAAGTTTTACCCGTAAGGCGCGGTTGTCGGACCCTGTCCGACAACCACCCTTTTGTACAAGTCTTGCCGCTGTTGCATGTAATCCTTTGTACAAAGCCAGGCGCAGACCCTGAGCACAAGAAATGAAGCGCTGGCACCCAGAGTTATAGCATGCATGCTAGGTCGAGTCGAGTCCTCGGTTAGGGTTGATAGTGCTTGACAGCGGCTAACCCCTAACTTAGAGGTCGAGTGTGCGTCCCTTTGCCTTTCTTTCGTTTCCTTTGGTTCGCAGGGCTCGCATATCCTTGCCGGACTGCCTAGGGACGAAAAGGAAAAGAAGGACGTGCCAGCATCTGGACCCCGGCAAGCCAGTGTTGCCGGGGGCTGCAAGTACCAAGATTCACCCACGGCAAGCCAGAGTTGCCGGGGGCTGCAATCTCAGATAAGTCTTCCGTCCCTCTTCATGCATTCTCTTATGGACTGGGGAATACGAAACCTCGTTTCTTCCCGAAAGCTACCATGCTCCCTTAGCTTTAGGACCTCGGGCCCCAGGGCCAAGTTTTGGTCGTAGTCGCGGCAGCAAAGGGAGGAAACGAGGGGCCGCACCCGCCTCGTCCCTGCCTCCGCCAAAAGCGTGAGAAAGGTTGAGCGACGCGGGAAGACGGCAGGGCCTGTTGCCGGGGAAGGGGTGTCTATCTAAAAGATACCAAGGATCTGCTCCTTGGCGTGGGTTCTACCCACGAGACAAATGACCCGGCAAACATCCCCTTTTTCATTAAACATTCCACGCAGGTACAGTCCATAGAGGATGAAGAACATGAAAGAGAGGATTACAATTTTTAAATGCAACTAAGGCCTGAAGGCTTACAAATTAAAAATATAAGATGCCCGTAATCCCTTTCTTGTCCCTCTCTTCAGGAGGTAGGTCAAGGAGGCGGGAAGGGAAAAAGGAGCGCCTAGGCGAACTACGGGTGCCAGAAGACACCAAGAGAACACCCCGGGGGCCGTCAAGGCTGGACGGTGATGGCAGCGCCGGAAGCGGGGCTCGAAGACGAGGCCGCAGGACGTCAGCACACTGTCGAGGGCACCACGCCCTCGTACTCCGGCTTACGGCCTTGCCGCCAGCCGTCTTCCTCTTCCGCAGCCTCCCTACGCCAGCCGCCCAAGGAGACGACCCCGGGAAGTTCAAGGAGCCGGTGACACGGATGATGGGGTTGCCGGTGCCGCACGGAGCGGCGCCCGACACCTAGTCGGACCCGCCATCCTGCCACCCGCTCCCCTCGTCGTTGCTGTCGCTCCCCTCCTCGTCGCTCTCGCTCGAGGAGGAGCCTTCGCTGTCGGAGGAGCTTTCCATGCAGCACCGGGCCCGGACGCCGAAGCACCCGAAGACCTTGACGGAGAGGAGATCGCCCTCCACCAACTTAAAGTGGAGGGTGAGCCCCGGCGTCAAGCTGTGGATGCGGGTGAACGTCTTCCACCCTCGACCAAGATACATAACACCGGGGGCTGGGAATTCGGCGCGAACTCGCGTGCCGCTGATCCCACAGCCCCTCATGTGTAGTCTCAGCGTCTCGGGCGGGTCCAACTCCACCACTTCCGCAAACGGATCTGGGAGTCGGAGGCGACGACGAGGCGCCCGGCGTAGCCTGACGAAGAACTCGCAAGGGTCGTCCCGAGCATGGGCCACCGCGGGAAGAAGAGCCGCCGGCGGAGGCGAAGCCGACGTGCCGCTAAAAGTGCGTTATATCGACTAGAGGGGGGGGGGTGAATAGGCGATTTTTATGAAAGTCTTCAAAACGTGGAAGTTATGAAGACAAACAGAGTGGATAAGCCTATCACTATGCAGCGGTAGTTAGATTACACAACGTAAGCCATAGTCAAGTATACAATATAGTGAAAGCACAGTGACAAACAGCTTCAGTGTAATGAGGATCAGGTAGGAAGAAATTATGAAGCCAAACAGATCATACAGTCAAGTTGTGAAGATAGAAGATAAAGCAAGCATGCAATGGCTTCACAATGTGTACTGGTAAGTAAAGGGAGGTGAAGATGAAACCAGTGACACGTTGAAGACAATGATATGTTGGACCAGTTCCAGTTGCTGTGACAACTGTACGTCTGGTTGGAGCGGCTAGGTATTTAAACCAAAGGACACACAGTCCCGGACACCCAGTCCTGAACACGCAGCTCAGCACACCCAGTCCTCACCGTTTTCTCCTTGAGCTAAGGTCACACAGACCTCACCCAATCACTCTGGTAACTCTTCAAGGTAGACTCCCAAACCTTCACAGAATTCGTTCACCGGCAATCCACAATTTCTCTTGGATGCTCAGAACGCGACGCCTAACCGTCTGGAGGATGCACAGTCCTCAAGTGTAATAAGTCTTCAGATCACTCAGACAAGAAGACTTAAGTGATGCCCAATTACTCTGGCTCTGGGTGGTTAGGGCTTTTCTCCTCGCTAGGGATTTTCTCTCAAAGGCTTCGAGGTGGGTTGCTCTCAAACGACAAAAGCCGTGCACTGAAATCTGAGCAGCCAACCGTTTATGGTTGTAGGGGTGGACTATTTATAGCCACTTGGCAACCCGACCTGATTTGTCCGAAATGACCCTGGGTCACTAAGGAACTGACACGTGTATCAACGGTCGAATTTCGAACTCACACGGCAACTTTCCTTGGGCTACAAGTAAAGCTGACTTGTCTGACTCTGGACAAGATTTTCTCTCATTGTCTTCACTGGAAGACATAGGATTTGGATTAGGCATCACTTCAGTCATCCTGACTGGTTCTCTTGGACCCCACTTAACAGTACGGTGGTTCCTATGACACAACATGAATGAAGTAAAAACTACGAAGGATCTAAGTCTTCGAGTTCCATACGCTTCATGGGGAGTCTTCACATGTCATTGTCTTCGACATGAATGTCTTCATAAACCACCATTGTCTTCAATGTCTTCGTACATTTTTAGGGGTCATCTCTGGTAGCTAAACCGAATCAATGAGGGACTTCTACCTGTGTTATCCTGCAATTCTCACAAACACATTAGTCCCTCAACTAGGTTTGTCGTCAATACTCCAAAACCAACTAGGGGTGGCACTACATGCACTTACAATCTCCCCCTTTTTGGTGATTGATGACAAACTAGTTGAAGTTTTCAATGGGGAATATAATTTGTGAAATTGTAAAGGAATTGTCTTCATAAGCTGCAAGGGCTCCCCCTGAAGATGTGCATATAAGTGATTTGCTTCTGGAACGCAAATGCACATAGCGGGTTGTACTTGTGGGAATCCACTTCAACTTATGACGACAATCTACCACGCATGTAAAGGTATATGAAGAGAATGACATGCATAATGAGAAATGGACGTCTGCGAAATGATATAAGTGCGGAAATTATTGTCGTACATGCGGAATTTATCTTCGCAAAAACATAGTGGCAAACAAGTAGCAGACGACCATCAAGTTTAAGTGTTACAACTCGAAGAACCAAATGTAGTAAAACGAGAGTTGTAAGCACGAAGCAAAATGCAAAATATAAAGCATCCGCCCATATTATTGACCCGCTTGAAGACTATAAACATCATATGCTTCTCCCCCTTTTGTCAGTGATGACCAAAAAGGTTTGAAGACATAGAGTTTTCTACGCGTTCCCAGGCGCAGCAGGGTCGGTGGAGGCGATTGGTGGTGCTGATGAGCTTGGTGCAGGGTCGACGCGCGCTGAAGAAGGTGGTGGTGATGTAGCGTCGTCTTCTTCCTCAATGATTTTTCCAGTCATTGTGGCAGCAGAGGAAGAGAACTCTGATTCTTCAAGCGACGGAGTTCCGCGCAGCACAGCTCTTCTGGGGGGTGTGGAGTCAAACTTGAATCTTTCTTTGAAGCCATCCTCTTGAAATTCAGCTTCAGTGCACATCATGGTGAGGCCTTTCCAAGTGCGGCGACAGGTTTCATGTGCTACAAAGGCATTCTTGGTGGCCAGATTTCTGATGCGATTGACGTCTTGCATGATACTGCGCATCTGCCTTTTGAGCCAGTCGTGATGCCTATCTTGCTTTTGGTGCAGAGCCACAAGAAGTTCACGGTCAGTGAGTGTACGAGCGCATTTCTTGGGTCTCTGTGTAGCTGTGCTGTCAGTGGCTTCAGTTGATGCAGGGGCACGTGTGGTGCCAGCCATTGGATACACTCTGGAGATGGCTTCAACACCTTCATCATTCTGCGTGAAGCTCTGGTGTTCTGCATTCTGAAGACATAGTGGTTGCTTGGCAGGCTCAGGATATATTGCTTCAGCAGAGGTGTCCACATCAGGTAAGAAGATTCTATGGTAGCGGGCAGAGGGCTGATAGGAGATAGCAGAGTGGAGCTTGATTAGCCTCATAACCCATGGAGCATAAATCTTCAAACCAAAGAGATCTGAGCCAGACGCTGCAAGTTGGCGTATAAAGAGATCCTGAGCGTTGAAGCATTTGCCATGCAGGATACAGAAGATGAGAGTCTTCATGGCACCTTCAACCTTGGCATATCGAGAGTGCCCCTTAATGGGCCATAGAGTCCGCCTGACGATGTGATATATAGTTCTGGGCAGGTACTCTAAGTCTTCAACGAAGAACTTAGTTGGGTAAGGTGCATCAGGAAGCAATGGCTTCATCATTGAGAGCATCTGACTCATATTTGGCTTAGGTCGCTGAAATATGCTCTCAATTGCTTCAGCATGGAGTTGGCAGCCTTCTTCGAAGAGTTCGCCAGGAGTGGGTAGGCCGGTAAGCTCAATGATATCGAATGCATTGGCTTCATGATGGATATTTCCGGTCATCCACTCCAGGACCCAAGTCTTCGGATCTCTGTTATAGCCTTTGATGTGCAGTGTGGCATAGAACTGGAGCAGAAGCTCTTCATTCCAGTGCTCTTCATCTATGATAAACGGCAGCAGGCCAACTTGCTTGAAGCAGTCCAGTGCTTCTTCCAGACCAGGTAGACTAGCAACAGCTTCAACCTCAAGGCGCTGGTGAGGAAAGATACGGCCTTGGTTGTATAGGACGCAGGAGTAGTAGCTGCGCTGTGGGTAGCTCTAGAACCTATCTAATACAATCCGTTCCCTTGAATAAGGGTTCTTGGAGCGGTTGAAGAAGGTGTTATCTGCCCTGAAGCTATTGACATTAAAGGAGCCAGGAGCTGATGCAGGACCTGGGAACCTTGGCAGTCGTGGGATTGGCTTTTGGACCTGGGGCCTGTGCGCAACATGATAGTTGAACTGTGGACCGGCAGCAGACTCAGGCACAGAAGGTTCAGAGGCAGTAGCTTCAGTGTCTCTTGAAGCTGTTGGTTGGTCGGGCTCCACACTTGCTTCAGTGTTGGTTGTGGCAGCCGCAATGTTTTCAGCCTCAACACGTGTAGCGAGAGGGACGGATTCAGGTACGTTCTCCTTGAGAACTTCTTCTTGTTGGTGCGGGGAGATGGAGCTTGAGGTTCTTCTTCATGCTCTTCTTCATGGTCTTCGGCTGATGCAACCGGAATGTCGTCAGCAGCCTGAGCCCTTGGCCCTTTGCGAAGCCTACGGAATGCAGGCGACGCTGGTGGAGTTGCAGTGGGCTGGGGCTCATTCTCTTCCTCCTGCGGGCGATCTGCCCACGACGCATCTTGGGTGATTGGCGTCAAGGGACGACCAATGCTGATCATTTCGCTTGTTTCAAGATGAGGAAGGACTGCATCACCTTGCACATTGTCTTGGAGACCAATGTCTTTAGCAGCGTTGGGGTCGGCTGCTGGAATGTCTTCAGCATGCGGAGCCTCTATGAAAGCAGGCTCATGCACGGTCAGCTGACGATCTTCGTTAGGAAAGCGGACGGAGAGGGGTTCGACTATCAGGGGCTCTATGGGAGCAGCCCGAGATTTCTTGGTCTTGCGCTTCTTGATGGTGGGGTCAGAAGGAGAGGCTTCAGGGTGTTTCCTCTTCCTTGCTTCAGCTTCGGCTATCCTTGTCTTCTTAAGCTCTGAAGCGGTTGAGCGGTGCTTTGGCTTCGAGCCAGTCTTGGCAGTGGGGAAGACAATCGGAACAGCTTCTTCCCTTGGTGCCGCTTGTTCAGCCACAGTGGGCTTCTTCTTCTTCTTCGCGGCCATCCTGGGGTCGATGCCGGGACGCCCAAGTGCCTTGCGCTTCTCGGCCTCATTGTAGGCCTGCACACAGAGGTCAGCCAAAGTCTTCATGCGCTCACGCGAACCCTGAGCTTCTGCACGTTTCTTCATAAAGTTTTCCTTCAACTCGTGCAGCATGACCTTGAAGTCCTTGACTTCTTGGACGCTGAGCTTGGCCATATTCTGCTTGAACTGAGCCTTTTCAAAATCTATCTTCTGCTTCAGTTCAACTATGCGCTGGGCAATTGCGAGTTCTGAAGCAATAGCGCCTTGGAAGGCTACGCTGAGGCCAATGGGCAACTACAGATCATCGAAGCTGATGTTGGGTGTATCAAACCACTCATCAATGAAGTTGTGGATGATTGCTGCATCAAACAGAGGCAGATTGTTGAAGATTTCAGCCTCCTCCTTGCTCTTGATGAGCTGCTCAAGAGCGTCATCGGCAAGATCTTCGTCACTTGACAGATCAATGGCCTCGCAGCGCAGAATGGCAGCGGCAGTGAGCTCTTTGCCAGTGTGTGGCTGAGGCTTCTTGGCTTCTTGGGGTTTGGAGACTCGTGATAAGTCTTCAGACTGCACACTTGCTTTAGGAGGTGCAGTGGCCAATGGCTTTGCTCTGGAGATTTTGGGAGAAGCGGCTGGCTTTGAAGCTTTTGGCTTCTTCTTCGTCTGCTTCGGCTCCGGTGCAGCAGGAGCGTCATCAGACTCAGTGTCTGCTGGAGGGTCGTTCACGGCAGTCCCTTGGACTAGAATGCGAGTGATGAGGCCTTCGAGATTGGCATACGGCCCGATGACATTGGGATTTGCGTCGCGTGTGCCATCTGCCCTTGGTTTAGAGGGACCAGGGTTGAAGTCCAATCCAAACTCCTTCTTGTTTTGCTTCGCAGAGTTCTGAGCAAATTGGAAGTTGCGCTTGAATAGATTGTCATCGTGACACCAGAGAAGTGATGACGTATGTGCTTCAGCTGGCTGTGGTCCTCTGACCATGCATGGATAGAAGCCTTGAGCAATGGCTTCGTCTCTGGACCGGGGTACAAGATTTTTGTACAATACATCTCCCCATGGTCTCTTGATGGCGCACTTCTCTGCATATTCCTTTGTGACGAAGCGGTATTGGAACCACTACTCTGCCCAATATCTTCGAATCCATTGGATTCGTGTCTTGCGCTGACCATAGCTCTCTTCAGGATCAGTTTGGTACATTTCTGCCAAGTCTTCAGGCAGATCTTTAGACGTTTCACCACGTCTCTGTCTGCCTCCCTTCCTTGCTAGTTTTTCTGCTGCCATGAAGCTTAACTTGGAAGGCTTCAAGAGATTCAAAGTCTTCAAAGGCTTCCTTTTGCTTGACCAACAGGAACTTGCTTCGGGAGAATTGATGTGACGCTGTAAGAACTCTGCAAATGAATGCAGACTATGAGAACCAAAAGATTCTCCCACGGACATGTACCTGTGACTGCATTAAGGTGCGAGGGAAGGGGAAGAGGTCATATGCATTCTTAGAAGATTTTGAAGATAAATCAGTTTAGAAGATATTGACCTCATCATGCGAAGACATTCACTTTATAGAAAAGAAGTTGGTTCCAGATTTGTACGAACCCATAGATCAGTACAAGTGAGGAATCTAACTACTTCATGAAGAACAAGTGAATATACTAGGCAAGTTATGAGATGCAGATGAGAGAGATGAAACTTGTGTGAATAGAAACCTCTTATGGCAGAAAGTGACTGAGCTATAGGATGAAAAGAGGCTGTAAAAAGAGGTTTTATTTACCACACTTGGAACTGCTAGACGAAGTGAGGGTTGAGGCCGAGCAGTTCGATCCTCCGTGCCCTAACTTGGCGACAGAAGACACCTACGGCGACGGCGGAGAGACCGATGTCCGCAGTCGGCGTGAAAATGGCGTCGGAGAGGTTGCGGCAGTGAAGCACTTCGTCGCCGGCGTCGTTGAGAGTTAGCGGTGGTGCTAGGGTTCGTGCGAGGGTGGAAGAAGAGATAATGACCACAGTGAATCGTGTATTTATAGGGATATGGGCGGCACTGCGCTATTACTCAGGTGCCCCTGGCGATTCGCATCTGATCAGTACGTGGCCAGCATGCGGTATTGTGGGGGCAGTTCCACCGCCCACGCACGCCGTGTTTGTCGGGTGCTGTTCCTACTTCTCCGGATTTCTTGTTGATGTAATAACTTTGAAAACGGTTTTAAAGTTTGTCTCCGTGTCTTCAGCTGACAAGGATGCAGTGAAGACATTCGACAGTTTCAATAGAATGCATCTGACTTGGAGAGATAGAGTTTGAGGTAGGAAGCATGGAGAGGTTAGGGTCCGATCACATTCACTTAGTTCAAAAGATTCAAACAAGAAGACATAGCTATAAGTGAATGCTGTAGAGGACAGAACACCAGTACATATATATAATCTACATAGTGAAGATAATCATGAAGACAAATTTAGATTGAAGCCAAACCAAATGTGAAGACATAGCAAGTGTAACGCCATGAGTGAGACACTCCAAGCAGGAATTTTGGTGGTGGCGTTACCCACCGTATAGGAAGTATTAGACCCAGACACGGCGCACAATTATCGTGGCGCTCCGAAGTCAAATTCCATGTTAATGTATTCACACTTAGAATGTATGTCTTCATTGATTGAAGATATACGTTACTTCGTGTGTTGCACATCTAAGTCATCAATATGCATAAGCGTTAGGATGTGTGCCTGATCACAGGACATTTGAGGACTCCAAGATATTTAGCTCACACCGTAACTTGCAAAATCTCTTCTCATCCAAGGGCTTGGTGAAGATATCTGCCAATTGCTCTTCAGTGTTGACGTGTATGATATCAATATCTTCCTTTGCAACATGATCTCTGAGAAAATGATGATGAATTTCAATGTGCTTTGTCTTCGAGTGCTGAACTGGGTTGTTGGCGATCTTGATGGCGCTTTCGTTGTCGCAGTAAAGTGGCACTTGCTTCAGATGAATGCCATAATCCTTGAGGGATTGCTTCATCCATAGAAGCTGAGCGCAGCAAGATCCAGCAGCAAGTATTCAGATTCAGCAATGGAGAGAGATACACAGTTCTGCTTCTTTGAAGACCAACATACAAGTAATCGGCCCAGAAAGTGACATGTGCCTGACGTGGACTTCCGATCAACCTTGTCACCAGCGTAATCAGCATCCGAAAATCCAACCAGATCAAACTCTGAGCCCTTTGGATACCATAACCCTAGAGTTGGGGTGTGAGCCAAATATCGAAGAATTCGCTTCACAGCTAAGTGATGCGACTCCTTTGGTGCCGCTTGGAATCGAGCACACATGCAAACACTAAGCATAATATCTGGCCTAGATGCACATAAATAAAGCAAAGAACCAATCATGGAGCGGTATACCTTTTGATCAAACTCTTTACCATTGTCGTCAGGACCCAGATGATGTTTGGCTGGCATTGGTGTTGTGAAGCCTTTGCAGTCTTGCATACCGAACTTCTTCAGGCAATCTTTGAGATACTTCTCTTGAGATATGAAGATGCCATTGCGTTGTTGCCGTATTTGAAGACCGAGGAAGAATTTCAGCTCCCCCATCATAGACATCTGATATTGCTCTTGCATCATATATCCGAATTCCTCACTGTACTTCTTATTGGTGCAGCCGAAGATAATGTTATCCACATATATTTGGCACACAAACAGTTCACCATCATATGTCTTCGTGAAGAGAGTGGGATCTAGGGAACCAGGTATGAAGCCTTTGCTCTTCAGGAAGTATTTGAGTGTATCATACCAGGCCCGAGGGGCTTGTTTGAGGCCATATAGTGCCTTATTGAGCTTGTAAACCATGTCAGGATTTTTTGGATCTTCAAACCCAGGTGGTTGTGCAACATACACTTCTTCTTCAATTTTGCCATTGAGAAAGGCACTCTTCACATCCATTTGATACAAAATTATGTTGTGATGATTTGCATAGGCCAGCAGTATACAGATGGCTTCAAGTCTGGCAACAGGAGCAAATGTTTCATCGAAGTCAATGCCTTCCACTTGAGTATATCCTTGAGCAACGAGACGAGCCTTGTTTCTGACGGCTTGGCCATGCTCATCTTGCTTGTTGCGGTATATCCATTTGGTACCTATTATGTTATGCTTCCGTGGATCAGGACGCTTAACCAACTCCCATACATTGTTCAGCTCAAACTGTTGAAGCTCTTCTTGCATAGCTTGAATCCATTCAGGTTCCATAAAAGCTTCATCAACTTTCTTGAGTTCTGTGATTGAAACGAATGCGAAGTGTCCGCAGAAATTTGCCAGTTGAGTTGCCCTTGAACGAGTCAGTGGACTAGGTGCATTGATGCTATCAATTATTCTGTCAATCTGCACTTCATTGGCAACACGAGGATGTAGGGGTCGAAGACTTTGCTCTTGCTGATCTACGTTGTCATGGGGAGGAATGTCTTCAGGCTGAGCATTGTCTTCGTGTGGATCAGGTGCTGAGATGATGAGTTCTTCTTCAGGATGAGCTTCAGAAGGTATAATTTCTCCAGTTCCCATTAGCTTGATTGATTCACTGGCTGGAACTTCATCTAGCACATTTGGCAGTTGCTCTATTTGTGACCCATTGGTCTCATCGAACCGCACATCCACTGTTTCAACCACTTTGTAGTGAAAGAGATTGAAGACTCTGTAGGAGTGCGAATCCTTTCCATATCCAAGCATAAAGCCCTCATGTGCTTTTGGAGCAAATTTTGAGGTGTGGTGAGGGTCCTTGATCCAGCATCTTGATCCAAATACTCTGAAGTAACTGACATTTAACTTCTTGCTAGTTAGAAGTTCATAAGATGTCTTGTTCAGTAGCTTGTGAAGATATACACGGTTGATAGTATGGCATGCAGTGTCAATGGCTTCAGTCCAGAATTTTCTTGGTGTCTTGTACTCATCTAACATTGTTCTGGCCATCTCAATGAGTGTTCTGTTCTTGCGTTCGACGATGCCATTCTGCTGTGGCGTGTACGGAGCTGAGAATTCATGAGTGATGCCCAATGTATCAAGATATGTGTCAAGGACAGTGTTCTTGAACTCAGTGCCATTGTCACTTCTGATGTGCTTTATCTTGGCGCCATAATTGTTCATAGCCCGATTTGCGAAGCGTCTGAAAGACATCCTGCACTTCAGTCTTGTAAAGGATTATGTGCACCCAAGTATATCTAGAGTAATCATCAACAATGACGAAGCCATAGAGGCAAGCAGTAGTGGAAAAAGTTGAGTAGTGAGTGGGACCAAAGAGATCCATGTGAAGCAGTTCGAAGGGTTGAGTAGTGGTCATGATTCTCTTCGAAGGATGTTTTGCCCTTGTCATCTTCCCTGCTTCACAGGCACCGCATAAGTGATCTTTCTTGAACTTGACGCCCTCGATGCCTATGACATGCTTCTTCTTTGCAAGGGTGTGGAGGTTCCTCATGCCAGCATGCCCAAGTCTTCGATGCCAAAGCCAGCATTCTGAAGCCTTTGCGAGAAGACATACTGCAAGCTGTGGCCCTGCTGAGAAATCTACCACGTACAAATCATCTTTCCGATACCCTTCAAACACTAGAGACTTGTCAGATTCCATTAGTACCAGGCAACGATATTTTCCAAAGATTACAATCATGTTCAAATCGCAAAGCATTGAGACAGACATTAAGTTGAAGCCAAGGGATTCAACAAACATGACTTTATCCATGTGTTGATCCTTTGAGATTGCAACTCTACCTAGACCCAGTACCTTACTTTTACCAGTGTCAGCGAATGTGATGTGGCTCTTGTCAGATGGACGTAAGGTTGAGTCCATAAAGAGACTTCTTTTGCCAGTCATGTGATTTGTACACCCACTGTCAATAATCCATTCTGAAGACTCTGAAGTCACTGGTGTCGTACCCTACAATGCAGTTAGGGGGATAGGCTTCACGAAGAGTGTTGTGAAGCAAAAACATTTGACGAACCAGTGGATTATGAAAACTTAGATCCAGGTTAGGACAAGTAGGGAGAGTAGCATGCGATTCAGGTATGAAATACATAGTGCTGCCATTCGGGCATTTGATCTTGCGCCCCACAAGATTTTTAAGGTCCCCAGCAATAGCGTCAGAAGATTTTGGTTTTCTGCTGGAGACCTTTCCTTGCAAAAGAGAGTTAAGCTTTCTTAACCACCCACATCTTCAAGGGTGGCTTAGAAGCAATAAGTCTAAGTGCAGCATCTGAGAATTTTGGCTTTGGAGCCCTAGCAAACAGTCTAGCAGGTGGGCAATAGTACTCATAAGAATAGGCAGAATAGTTCTTGGTCATATGAGCATGACGGTTTGAAGAACCGCTCTCATATGCCTGAGCATGGTTTCCCTGCAAAACATTTGCGTTAGTGCGACTCAGGTGAGTCCTCTGCCTGTATGAAGCCTTTGGACCATATGAAGCCTTTGGTCTGAGGTTTGTCTTCTTCATGTGAGGTGTCATGAGGACATTCACAGGAAGATTCTCAAGACATGTTTTTGGAACCCAGATCTTCTTCATAGGCGGTCCATTCCTGCAGTTAGTACCAATGTACCTGGCAAATACTTCACCATTCTGATTCTTAAACAGTTTATAGTTTGCATCAAAGGATTCATCAATGATAATAGGATTAACACAAGTGAAGCCAGATAGATTGGATGGATCTGCTAAGGATTCCTTTGCAGCAACCCATGTGGTTTTGGGGTACTGCTCAGGTTTCCAGTAAGAGCCATCTGCATTAATTTTCCTCACGAACCCAACACCCTCTTTCCTAGGGTTTCGGTTCAGAATCTGCTTCTTGAGGACATCACATAATGTCTGATGTCCTTTGAGACTTTTGTACATCCCTGTTTCAAGCAATGTCTTCAACCTAGCATTCTCATCAGCAATAGTAGTGGTATCCTCAGCGGAGGGGTTAGTTACCACTTCAACAGTTGAAGATATTGCAACAGCAGTAGCAGTGGAACATTCAGCAACAGAAGTAGCATTATCACGCTCAATGCATTTAAGGCATGGTGGTTCAAATCCTTCCTAAGCGGAACTGATCTGTTCGGCTCGAAGTGACTCGTTTTCCTTTTGAAGATCTTCATGATCCGCTCTCAACTTCTCAAGATCTTGCTTCTTTTGAAGATAATCATAGGAAAGCTTTTCATGAGTAGTTGAGAGAGTCTCAAGACGATCTTCGAGTTCCTGATACTTAACATGAAGATTGTTTATGTCTTCAATTAAGGATTCAGAACGAGTCATTTCAGCACCCAACAGATCATCGCTTCTGTCTAACAGTTTTTGAATGTGTTCCATGGCCTTTTGTTGTTCAGTTGCAATTTTAGCAAGTGTTTTGTAGCTGGGTTTTGAATCACAATCAGAGTCATCGTCACTTGATGTTTGATAGTGAGTAGTGTGTGTGTTTACCTTGGCACCACGTGCCATGAAGCAGTAGGTAGGAGTAGAGTCGTCCTTGTCATTTGCATCGGTGTTGGTGATGAAGTCATTGTCTTCAGTGTTGAAGATGGACTTCGCGACGTAGGCTGTAGCCAGACTCGCAATGCCTGAATCAGACTCCTTCTCAGACTCCACCTCTGCCTCCTCAGAAGCGGACTCCTCCTCTGAATCCATTTCCTCGCCAACAAACGCACGAGCCTTGCCAGATGAACTCTTCTTGTGTGTTGAAGACTTTGAGGAAGACTTGGAAGAAGACTTTGAGTATTTCTTCTTCTTCTTATCGTCAGAGTCATATTCCTTGCTCTTCTTCTTCTTTCTGCTCTCATTGTCCCATTGTGGACACTCAGAGATGAAGTGTCTAGTTTTCTTGCACTTGTGACATGTTTTCTTCTTGTAGTCATGAGCAGAAGCTTCATCATTCCTTGAGCTTGATCGTGAAGACTTTCTGAAGCCTTTCTTCTTGGTGAATTTCTGGAACTTCTTCACTAGCATTGCAAGTTCCCTTCCAATGTCTTCAGGATCATCAGAACTGCTGTCAGATTCTTCTTCAGATGAGGACACAGCTTTTGCCTTCAAGGCACGAGTTCGCCCATAGTTTGGACCGTAGATATCTCTTTTCTCAGAAAGCTGAAACTCATGTGTGTTGAGCCTCTCAAGTATGTTAAACGGATCGAGTGTCTTGAAGTCTGGATGTTCTTGAATCATCAGGGCTAGGATGTCAAACGAACTGTCAAGTGATCTCAGCAGCGTCTTGACGATTTCATGTTTGGTGATCTCAGTGGCGCCGAGGGCTTGAAGCTCATTTGTGAAGTCAGTGAGCCGGTCAAATGTGTGCTGGACATTCTCATTGTCATTTCGCTTGAAGCGGTTGAAGAGGTTGTGAAGAACACTGATTCTCTGATCTCTCTGGGTTGAGATGCCTTCATTGACCTTGGAGAGCCAGTCCCAAACCAGCTTGGATGTCTTCAAGGCACTCACACGGCCGTACTGTCCCTTGGTCAGATGACCACAGATAATATTCTTGGCAGTGGAGTCCAGTTGAGTAAACTTCTTGACATCAGCAGCAGTGACACCTTCTCCAGCCTTGGGAACGCCGTTTTCGACGACATACCATAGGTCGACGTCAATGGCTTCAAGATGCATGCGCATCTTATTCTTCCAGTAGGGATATTCAGTTCCATCGAAGACGGGGCACACAGCGGAGACTTTAATTATCCCTGCAGTCGACATAGCTAAAACTCTAGGTGGTTAAACCGAATCACACAGAACAAGGGAGCACCTTGCTCTGATACCAATTGAAAGTGCGTTATATCGACTAGAGGGGGGGGTGAATAGGCGATTTTTATGAAAGTCTTCAAAACGTGGAAGTTATGAAGACAAACAGAGTGGATAAGCCTATCACTATGCAGCGGAAGTTAGATTACACAACATAAGCCATAGTCAAGTATACAATATAGTGAAAGCACAGTGACAAACAACTTCAGTGTAATGAGGATCAGGTAGGAAGAAGTTATGAAGCCAAACAGATCATACAGTCAAGTTGTGAAGACAGAAGATAAAGCAAGCATGCAATGGCTTCACAATGTGTACTGGTAAGTAAAGGGAGGTGAAGATGAAACCAGTGACACGTTGAAGACAATGATATGTTGGACCAGTTCCAGTTGCTGTGACAACTGTACGTCTGGTTGGAGCGGCTAGGTATTTAAACCAAAGGACGCATAGTCCCGGACACCCAGTCCTGAACACGCAGCTCAGGACACCCAGTCCTCACCGTTTTCTCCTTGAGCTAAGGTCACACAGACCTCGCCCAATCACTCTGGTAACTCTTCAAGGTAGACTCCCAAACCTTCACAGAATTCGTTCACCGGCAATCCACAATTTCTCTTGGATGCTCAGAATGCGACGCCTAACCGTCTGGAGGATGCACAGTCCTCAAGTGTAATAAGTCTTCAGATCACTCAGACAAGAAGACTTAAGTGATGCCCAATTACTCTGGCTCTGGGTGGTTAGGGCTTTTCTCCTCGCTAGGGATTTTCTCTCAAAGGCTTCGAGGTGGGTTGCTCTCAAACGACAAAAGCCGTGCACTGAAATCTGAGCAGCCAACCGTTTATGGTTGTAGGGGTGGACTATTTATAGCCACTTGGCAACCCGACCTGATTTGTCCGAAATGACCCTGGGTCACTAAGGAACTGACACGTGTATCAACGGTCGAATTTCGAACTCACACGGCAACTTTCCTTGGGCTACAAGTAAAGCTGACTTGTCTGACTCTGGACAAGATTTTCTCTCATTGTCTTCACTGGAAGACATAGGATTTGGATTAGGCATCACTTCAGTCATCCTGACTGGTTCTCTTGGACCCCACTTAACAGTACGGTGGTTCCTATGACACAACATGAATGAAGTAAAAACTACGAAGGATCTAAGTCTTCGAGTTCCATACGCTTCATGGGGAGTCTTCACATGTCATTGTCTTCGACATGAATGTCTTCATAAACCACCATTGTCTTCAATGTCTTCGTACATTTTTAGGGGTCATCTCTGGTAGCTAAACCGAATCAATGAGGGACTTCTACCTGTGTTATCCTACAATTCTCACAAACACATTAGTCCCTCAACTAGGTTTGTCGTCAATACTCCAAAACCAACTAGGGGTGGCACTACATGCACTTACAATCTCCCCCTTTTTGGTGATTGATGACAAACTAGTTGAAGTTTTCAATGGGGAATATAATTTGTGAAATTGTAAAGGAATTATCTTCATAAGCTGCAAGGGCTCCCCCTGAAGATGTGCATATAAGTGATTTGCTTCTGGAACGCAAATGCACATAGCGGGTTGTACTTGTGGGAATCCACTTCAACTTATGACGACAATCTACCACGCATGTAAAGGTATATGAAGAGAATGACATGCATAATGAGAAATGGACGTCTGCGAAATGATATAAGTGCAGAAATTATTGTCGTACATGCGGAATTTATCTTCGCAAAAACATAGTGGCAAACAAGTAGCAGACGACCATCAAGTTTAAGTGTTACAACTCGAAGAACCAAATGTAGTAAAACGAGAGTTGTAAGCACGAAGCAAAATGCAAAATATAAAGCATCCGCCCATATTATTGACCCGCTTGAAGACTATAAACATCATATGCTTCTCCCCCTTTTGTCAGTGATGACCAAAAAGGTTTGAAGACATAGAGTTTTCTACGCGTTCCCAGGCGCAGCAGGGTCGGTGGAGGCGATTGGTGGTGCTGATGAGCTTGGTGCAGGGTCGACGCGCGCTGAAGAAGGTGGTGGTGATGTAGCGTCGTCTTCTTCCTCAATGATTTTTCCAGTCACTGTGGCAGCAGAGGAAGAGAACTCTGATTCTTCAAGCGACGGAGTTCCGCGCAGCACAGCTCTTCTGGGGGGTGTGGAGTCAAACTTGAATCTTTCTTTGAAGCCATCCTCTTGAAATTCAGCTTCAGTGCACATCATGGTGAGGCCTTTCCAAGTGTGGCGACAGGTTTCATGTGCTACAAAGGCATTCTTGGTGGCCAGATTTCTGATGCGATTGACGTCTTGCATGATACTGCGCATCTGCCTTTTGAGCCAGTCGTGATGCCTATCTTGCTTTTGGTGCAGAGCCACAAGAAGTTCACGGTCAGTGAGTGTACGAGCGCGTTTCTTGGGTCTCTGTGTAGCTGTGCTGTCAGTGGCTTCAGTTGATGCAGGGGCACGTGTGGTGCCAGCCATTGGATACACTCTGGAGATGGCTTCAACACCTTCATCATTCTGCGTGAAGCTCTGGTGTTCTGCATTCTGAAGACATAGTGGTTGCTTGGCAGGCTCAGGATATATTGCTTCAGCAGAGGTGTCCACATCAGGTAAGAAGATTCTATGGTTGCGGGCAGAGGGCTGATAGGAGATAGCAGAGTGGAGCTTGATTAGCCTCATAACCCATGGAGCATAAATCTTCAAACCAAAGAGATCTGAGCCAGACGCTGCAAGTTGGCGTATAAAGAGATCCTGAGCGTTGAAGCATCCTGACATGCGGGAGAGGGAGGGAGGCGCTGTCTGGCGGCAACCCTTGCCGCCACCGATGAGGGACCAGGATTCCCTTTCTCCATGGTGAATGGGAGGAAGGGGAGCAGAAGCTGTGGGAAGGAGAAGATGGGAGAATGCGGGCTTCCGTCCTCCCCTCCCGCTCCTTATAAAGGAGCGAGGTGGGGGCTCGGCCGCCCCGCTCAGCGAATCAAGACGCGGGGAGAGCAGGGAGCTGGGGCCGACCCGCTGCCTCGACCCATGACGGCCCAGTTTTCCGCCTTCGCCGCCCGCAGCCCCAAGTGCATGGGAGCCGCGTGGCAGGCGTGCAGAACCGAGGCGACGAATGAGGCGACCCTCCCCACCCCGTAATCGTGGGGAGTGGACGCCTCGAAAACCGCCCACGATCTCTCCCACGATGCCGCGTTTGACGCGTGCCCTTTGGGGAGGGCGCGGTGGATGCGGAACGAGTTATGGCGTGACCTAGGCCGCGCGTGCCCATGCACTGTTTTGGGCCTGGCCCAACAGCGCTCGGCATCGTGTATGGCCCAGGCCCGGGGGCTCCTGTCGGTGTACTAAAGTAGGGGTACCTTAGTATCCCGAACTTGTGCACGGGCAGTCGCAGCGACCCGCGGCAAGGCTTGCCGGGTGACCGCCAAGACCCTCCATGGCTCCCTTGAGGCCATTCAAGAACAAAGTATCCAAGAGCAAAACAAGGCCCCGGCAAGAGGAGCTTGCCGGGAAGGAGGCAAGACCCCAGCAAGAGGAGCTTGCCGGGAAGGAAACGAGGCCCCGTCAAGAGGAGCTTGCCGGGAAGGAGACGAGACCCCGGCAAGAGGAGCTTGCCGGGAAGACCAACCGGAGCATCTCAAGAAGCTCGCGGCGGCGCACTGCGCGCCCCGACAAGACCCGGTGAGCGACAAGCTCCCGGACGCGACAAGACAACATCCGCGGCAAGGCGCTTGCCGCGGCAAGCTACTACCCCGCAGCCCGCGCTCCAGCTCACCCACCGTGTCGCCCTGGGACCATTCCTGGCGTACGTGGCGGGAGGCTGTGCAGCCGGGGGCATGCAGTGGCAAGCAGGCGCTGACAAGGAGCCATCGTGGCAAACGGTGGCGCCCCTGACGGTCCCTTTCCGCCCCGTCTAAGCGACACAGACATGCATTTAATGCCTTTGTCCCCTGCCGTCAGGGTTGGGTAGGATCCGACTGTAGCAGGCGGTGGCGCCAACTACCACCCCTTTTACATTTTTACCCTTGCCTCTGTTGCCACGTGTCGGTGACCCCTTAGACATATAAAAGGAGGCCCATGCGCAACAGAGAAGGGGGGGACAGCCATTCTCACGCTCGGTCTCACCAGCTGCTTGAGTGCACTGTAGCACTCGCCGCTCCTGAGCCAAAACTCAATACAACCACCAAAGCAGGAGTAGGGTTTTACGCATCTGTGCGGCCCGAACCTGGGTAAATCGATCGTCTCGCTCGTGTGTTTCGCCTCGATCTGCTCTTTGTGCATCCACCGCCCCCCTGCCGAACCAAAAGGGGCTCGGACCGCCGATCCCCATAGGTGTGCGAGGGATGAGCAACCCCCGACACATTATATCTCAGGTAATCCCATAAATGTTGAAACCAATGTTATTGAAACCGTAACCCCGGAGAAATACATAAGGAACACTTTCCGGAACGTTTCAGACTCCAAAAAGGAATAGGTATGTGGTACGGTAAGTAAACCGACTCCAAAACAGTTTTTAAGGCAATATTTCTCCGTTTTGGAATATCTAGAAAAATAGAAAAATAAGCAGCAGTCCGGAAAGGACACGAGGGCTCCACGAGGGTGGAGGGCGTGCCCTACCCTACTGGGCGTGCCCCCCTACCTCGTGGGCATCTCGTGTGCTCTCCGAACTCCGTTTTCGTACACGACACGTATTTTGGTCGGTAAAAATTCATTATATAACCTCCCTGGGTTTTTGACTCCCGTATCACGCAATTATCTCATGTTTGTGTTTCGAGCTGTTGCTGTTGCAGATTAGAGCAGGATGTCTTCGCAAGAGTCAGTCGGGGAGAGCCGGGTGTCTCATCCGGCACCGAGATCAACGACAAACAATCATGTTGACCCCTTTGGGCCAGCAACGGAGGAAGAGATGGAGGCTGATTTGAAGAGGATAGATGCCATGGAAGAGGATCAAGAAGTCACTTCCCGCCTCCAAGCTGGATTCACAATGGGAGAACTGCAGAGCTCAGCTATTCACAATGGGATCACATCATTAGGAGAATGATGTGATGGACAAGACCCAATCCTAAGCATAGCACAAGATCGTGTAGTTCGTCTGCTAAAGCTTTTCTAATGTCAAGTATCATTTCCTTAGACCATGAGATTGTGCAACTCCCAGATACCGTAGGAATGCTTTGGGTGTGCCAAACGTCACAACATAACTGGGTGGCTATAAAGGCACACTACGGGTATCTCCAAAAGTGCATGTTGGGTTGGCACGAATCGAGACTGGGATTTGTCATTCCGTGTGACGGAGAGGTATCTCTGGGCCCACTCGGTAGGACATCATCATAATGAGCTCAGTGTGACCACATAGTTGATCACAGGATGATGTGTTACGGAACGAGTAAAAGTGACTTGCCGGTAACGAGATTGAATGAGGTATTGGGATACCGACGATCGAATCTCGGGCAAGTAACGTACCGATTGACAAAGGGAATTGTATACAGGATTGATTGAATCCCCGACATCATGGTTCATCCGATGAGATCATCGTGGAACATGTGGGAGCCAACATGGGTATCCAGATCCTGCGGTTGGTTATTGGCCAGGGAGCTGTCTCGGTCATGTCTGCATGATTCCCGAACCCGTAGGGTCTACACACTTAAGGTTCGGTGATGCTAGAGTTGTTATGGGAATTAGTGTGCAGTTATCGAATCTTGTTCGGAGTCCCGGATGAGATCCTAGATGTCACGAGGAGTTCCGGAATGGTCCGGAGGTAAAGATTTATATATGGGAAGTCCTATTTTGGCCACCGGAAAATGTTCGGGATTTTTCGGTATTGTACCGAGAAGGTTCTAAAAGGTTCCAGATTGGGCCCCACCTGCATGGGGGGACCCACATGAACGTGAGTAGTGGGGGCAAGGCCCCACACCCCTGGTCAAGGCGCACAAAGATCCCCCCTTAGAAGGAATGAGATCATATCCCGAAGGGATAAGATCAAGATCCCTAAAAAGGGGGGATAACAATCGGTGGGGAAGGGAAATGATGGGATTTCTTTCCCCCACCTTTGCCAACGCCCCAATGGACTTGGAGGGCAAGAAACTGAAGGAAATATGCCCTAGAGGCAATAATAAAGTTATTATTTATTTCCTTATTTCATGATAAATGTTTATTATTCATGCTAGAATTGTATTAACCGGAAACATAATACATGTGTGAATACATAGACAAACAGAATGTCACTAGTATGCCTCTACTTGACTAGCTTGTTAATCAAAGATGGTTATGTTTCCCAACCATGGACAAAGAGTTGTTATTTGATTAACGGGATCACATCATTAGATGAATGATCTCATTGACATGACCCATTCCATTAGCTTAGCACCCGATCGTTTAGTATGTTGCTATTGCTTTCTTCATGACTTATACATGTTCCTATGACTATGAGATTATGCAACTCCCGTTTGCCGGAGGAACACTTTGTGTGCTACCAAACGTCACAACGTAACTGGGTGATTATAAAGGAGCTCTACAGGTGTCTCCAAAGGTACATGTTGGGTTGGCATATTTCGAGATTAGGATTTGTCACTCCGATTGTCGGAGAGGTATCTCTGGGCCCTCTCGGTAATGCACATCACTTAAGCCTTGCAAGCATTGCAACTAATGAGTTAGTTGCGGGATGATGTATTATGGAACGACTAAAGAGACTTGTCGGTAACGAGATTGAACTAGGTATTGGATACCGACGATCGAATCTCGGGCAAGTAACATACCGATGACAAAGGGAACAACGTATGTTGTTATGCGGTCTGACCGACAAAAGATCTTCGTAGAATATGTAGGAGCCAATATGGGCATCGAGGTCCCGCTATTGGTTATTGACCGGAGACGTGTCTCGGTCATGTCTACATTGTTCTCGAACCCGTAGGGTCCGCACGCTTAAGGTTTTGATGACAGTTATATTATGAGTTTATGATTTTTGATGTACCGAAGGAGTTCGGAGTCCCGGATGAGATCGGGGCATGACGAGGAGTCTCGAAATGGTCGAGACATAAAGATCGATATATTGGACGACTATATTCGGACATCGGAAAGGTTCTGAGTGATTCGGGTATTTTTCGGAGTACCGGGTAGTTACGAGAGAAGCAATGGGCCTTGATGGGCTTTAGTGGGAAGAGGAGAAAGGGCCAAGGGGCTGTTGCGCCCCCCTCCCCTCTGGTCCGAATTGGACTAGGGAAAAGGGGGCCGGCCACCTTTCCTTCTCCTCTACTTCCTTCTCCCTTCCTCCCCTCTTGGTGGACTCCTACTAGGACTTGGAGTCCTAGTAGGACTCCACATCCTGGCCGCACCAATGGCCTTGGCCGGCCTCCTCCTCCTCCATCCTTTATATACTGAGGCAAGGGGCATCCTAGACACACAAGTTGATCCATGTGATCTTATTCTTAGCCGTGTGCGGCGCCCCCTTCCACCATAATCCTTGATAATATTGTAGCAGTGCTTAGGCGAAGCCCTGCGACATTAGTACATCAAGATCGTCACCACGCCGTCGTGCTGACGGAACTCTTCCCCGACACTTTGCTGGATCGGAGTCCGGGGATCATCATCGAGCTGAACGTGTGCTAGAACTCGGAGGTGCCGTAGTTTCGGTGCTTGATCGGTCGGGCCGTGAAGACGTACGACTACATCAACCGTGTTGTAATAACGCTTCCGCTATCGGTCTACGAGGGTACGTAGACAACACTCTCCCCTCTCGTTGCTATGCATCACCATGATCTTGCGTGTGCGTAGGATTTTTTTGAAATTACTACGTTCCCCAACAGAAACCAGCCCCCTCCACCCCTATATATAGCGGGGAGGCGCACCCTCTCCCTCCCCAACACCTCCTCCTCCTCCGTAGTGCTTGGTGAAGCCCTGCCGGAGAACTGCAAGCTCCACCACCACGCCGTCGTGTTGCCGGAGTTCTCCCTCAACTTATCCTCTCCCTTGCTGGATCAAGAAGGAGGAGACGTCCCCAGGCTGTACGTGTGTTGAACGCGGAGGCGTCGTTGTTCGGCGCTTAGATCGGAATCAACTGCAATCTGAATCGCTACGTGTACGACTCCTTCATCCGCGTTCTTGTAACGCTTCCGCATCGCGATCTTCAAGGGTATGAAGATGCACTCCCCTCTTTCTCGTTGCTAGTCTCTCCATAGATTGATCTTGGTGATGTGTAGAAATTTTTTAATTTCTGCAATGATCCCCAACATTTCTTAGTTCGATCCTTTTGGTAATATCTTGATCTAGTAGAATAAAAGTTCTTAGTGTGATCTAGTTGTGAGTTTTGCTTTATTATCCTTCTATGTAATCGAGTCAGTGAGCTATATAATAAAGATTAGTGTTGAGTCAAGGGCTTGATTATTTTGTCATGATCCTAAATGAATAAAAGAAAAGAGAAAGAAATAAAAAGAAACAAAGAGATCATGTGAGTCTTATGGAGAGTAATGAGCTCACATAGAAAGAGTATGATGAATAAAAGTTGTTGAGGGTTGACAAACACAGCTTTGGTCATCGTTGCAATTAATAGGAAATAATAAAGAAAGAGAGGTCTTCACATATAAATATACTATCTTGGACATTTTTTATGATTGTGAGCACTCATTAAAATATGACATGCTAAAGATTTAACATTGGACAAGGAAGACAACGTAATGGGTTATGTTTTCTTACATCTGAGATGAATTATATTGTCTTGGATCTTCCAACATGATGAGCTTGCCTTTCCCCCTCGTGCTAGCCAAATTCATTGCACCAAGTAGAGATACTACTTGTGCTTCCAAATACCCTTAAACCAGTCTTGCCATAAGAGTCCACCATATCTACCTATGGATTGAGTAAGATCCATCAAGTAAGTTTTCATCGGTGCAAGCAATAAAAATTGCTCTCTAAATATGTATGATTGACTGGTGTGGAGGAAATAAGCTTTATACGATCGTGTGATATGGAAGTAATAAAAGCGATAGAGTGCATAATAAAGGTCCATATCACAAGTGGCAATATAAAGTGACGTTCTTTCGCATTAAGATTTTGTGCATCCAACCATAAAAGCGCATGAAAACCTCTGCTTCCCTCTGCGAAGGGCCTATCTTTTACTTTTATCTCCTACATTGCATAAGAGTCATGGTGATTTTCACCCTTCCTCTTTACACTTTATCCTTTGGCAAGCACAATATGTTGGAAAGATCCTGGTATATATGGCTAATTGGATGTGAGTTTTCATGAACTATTACTGTTGACATTACCCTTGAGGTAAAACGTTGGGAGGCAAAACTATAATCCCCTGTCTTTCTCTGTGTCCAATTAAAACTCCATACTCATAAGTATTGCGTGAGTGTCAGCAATTGTGAAAGAGTATATGATAGTTGAGTATGTGGACTTGCTGAAAAGCTCTTATACATTGACTCTTTCCTATGTTATGATAAATTGCAATTGCTTCAATGACTGAGATTATAGTTTGTTAGTTTTCAATGAAGTTTATGATTCATACTTGATATTGTGATTGAATTATTACTCTAGCATTAGAGATTATATGACAAGAATTATATAAGTTGCTTTTCTAAGAATGATCATGATGCCCTCATGTCCGTATTTCATTTTTATTGAAACCTCTATCTCTAAACATGTGGACATATTTTTCGATTTCGGCTTTTCGCTTGAGGACAAGCGAGGTCTAAGCTTGGGGGTGTTGATACGTCCATTTTGCATCATGCTTTTATATCAATATTTATTGCATTATGGGCTGTTATTACACATTATGTCACAATACTTAGCCTATTCTCTCTTATTTTACAAGGTTTACATAAAGAGGGAGAATGCCAGCAGCTGGGATTCTGGGCTGGAAAAGGAGCAAATATTAGAGACCTATTCTGCACAGCTCCAAAAGTCCTGAAACTTCACGGAAGACGTTTTCCAAATATATAAAAAATACTGAGAGCAAGAACTTCACCAGGGGGCCACACCCTGCCCACGAGGATGGGGGGCGCGCCCAGGGGTGGGGGGCGCGCCCTACCCCCTTGGGCGCGCCCCCTACCTCGTGGGCCCCCTGGTGGCCCTCCGGTGGCCATCTTCTGCTATATGGAGTCTTTCGATGGGAAAAAAATCATAAGCCATCTTCTCGGACGAAACTCCGCCGCCACGAGGCGGAACCTTGGCGGAACCAATCTAGGGCTCTGGCGGAGCTGTTCTGCCAGGGAAACTTCCCTCCCGGAGGGGGAAATCATCGCCATCGTCATCACCAACGCTCCTCTCATCGGGAGAGGTTAATCTCCATCAACATCTTCATCAACACCATCTCATCTCAAAACCCTAGTCCGTCTCTTGTATCCAATTCTTGTCTCCAAGTCCGGGATTAATTGGTGCTAGTAGGTTGCTAGTAGTGTTAATTACTCCTTGTAGTTGATGCTAGTTGGTTCAATTGGTGGAAAATCATATGTTCAGATCCTATATGCATATTAATACCTCTCTGATTATGAACATGTTTATGCTTTGTGAGTACTTACTTTTGTTCCTAAGAACATGGGAGAAGTCTTGCTATTAGTAGTCATGTGAATTTGGTATTCGTTTGATATTTTGATGATATGTATGTTGTCTCTCCTCTAGTGGTGTTATGTGAACGTCGACTACATGACACTTCACCATTATTTGGGCTTAGAGGAAGGCATTGGGAAGTAATAAGTAGATGATGGGTTGCTAGAGTGACAGAAGCTTAAACCCTAGTTTATGCGTTGCTTCGTAAGGGGCTGATCTAGATCCATATGTTTCATGCTATGGTTAGGTTTACCTTAATACTTTTGTTGTAGTTGCGGATGCTTGCAATAGAGGTTAATCATAAGTGGGATGCTTGTCCAAGTAAGGGCAGAACCCAAGCACCGGTCCACCCACATACCAAATTATCAAAGTACCGAACGCGAATCATATGAACATGATGAAAACTAGCTTGACGATATTGCCATGTGTCCTCGGGAGCGCTTTACATCATATAAGAGTTTGTCCAGGCTTGTCCTTTGCTACAAAAAGGATTGGGCCACCTTGCTGCACCTTATTTACTTTTGTTACTTGTTGCTCGTTACAAATTAGCTTATCACAAAACTATCTGTTACCACTTATTTCAGTACTTGCAGAGAATACCTTGCTGGAAACCGCTTATCATTTCCTTCTGCTCCTCGTTGGGTTCGACACTCTTACTTATCGAAAAGGACAACGATAGATCCCCTATACGTGTGGGTCATTAGTATTAAAGCTGAATATGTTAAGAATTTACCACCTATTGAAGAAATACATGGTCTTGATAACCCGACACAGGTAGTAAAGGTAAATTCTCTCTATACATTTGATGAAGGTGATATTCCTCGTTATAAGTCTGCTAGCCAATGCTTAGATGAGTTTGATAATTTTATTGTTAAACAAGAAAACTTCAATGCTTATGTTGGTAGAGAATTGAAACAAAATGCTTATATGATTGAACACTTGAGTGATTATATGGCTAGTGTTAAAGGTGAACTTAAACTTATTAGTAAACATGCTTCTATGGTTACCACTCAAGTAGAACAAGTACTTAAGGCTCAGAATGATTTTCTCAATGAATTAAATAAGAAGAAGAATGATAATGCTATTAGAGTTGTGACTACAGGGGGTAAAATGATTCAGGAACCTTTGTATCCTGAGGGCCACCTTAAGAGAGTTGAGCAAGATTCTCAGAGAACTAATGTTGATGCACCTAGTTCTTCTAAGAAGAAGAAAAAGAAAAATGATAGAACTTTCCATGCTTCTAGTGAACCTGTTGTTGACACACCTGAGAATCCCAATGATGTTTCTATTTCTGATGCTGAAACACAATCTGGTAATGAACATGAACCTAGTGATAATATTAATGATGATGTTCATGTTGATGCTCAACCTAGTAATAACAATGATGTAGAGATTGAACCTGCTGCTGATCTTGATAACCCACAATCAAAGAATCAATGTTATGATAAGAGAGACTTTGTTGCTAGGAAGCACGGTAAAGAAAGAGAACCATGGGCTCAGAAACCCATGCCTTTTCCTCCTAAACCATCCAAGAAAAAGGATGATGAGGAATTTGAGCGCTTTGCTGAAATGATTAGACCTATCTTTTTGCGTATGCGTTTGACTGATATGCTTAAAATGATTCCTTATGTTAAGTACATGAAAGATACTGTTACTAATAAAAGAAAGATACTGGAAGCTGAAATTTCCACCATGCTTACTAATTACACTTTTAAGGGTGGAATACCAAAGAAACTAGGAGATCCAGGAGTACCAACTATACCATGCTCCATTGAAAGAAACTATGTTAAAACTGCTTTATGTGATCTTGGAGCCGGTGTTAGTGTTATGCCTCTCTCTTTATATCGTAGAATTGATTTGAATAAGTTGACACCTACTAAAATATCTTTGCAAATGGCTGATAAATCAACTGCTATACTTGTCGGTATTTGTGAGGATGTGCCTTTTGTGGTTGCAAATGTTACTATTTTAACGGACTTTGTTATTCTTGATATTCCCGAGGCCGATAGTATGTCTATTATTCTTGGTAGACCCTTTCTGAATACTTCAGGGGCTGTTATTGATTGCAACAAAGGCAATGTCACTTTTCATGTTAATGGTAATGAGCATACGGTACATTTTCCAAGGAAACAACCTCATGTCCACAGTATTAACTCTATTGGAAAGATTTCAACGAGTACTATTGGAGGTTTTGAATTTCCTCTTCCTACTGTCAAGAAGAAATATGATATTCTTATTGTTGGGGACATGCATATCCCCGTTGAGATAACCTAGTGTTATTCGAAAAGTCTCCGGTTTCATATTATTCGGAATGAGTTTGTTAACAAGACTTGATCAACCTTGTTAGTGGATTCGTTTTGATGAGCATGAGATGGATGAAGTTAGAAAGCACAACTCTCTGTACCCTAATTTTTTACTTTATGTTATTTAGAATAAATAAAGTAAAAATAGTATTTTCTGTCTGTTTTCTAAATTATCCATGCAAGAAAAAATACCCCAAAAATAAAAGTTCTCCAAATGCCCGGAAAATTTAATATGATTTTTTCTACAATATTTAAGAATTATTGGCACTGAGAACACACCAGGGGGCCTCACCATGTGCCCACGAGGGTGGAGGGCGCGCCCACCCCCTGGGCGCGCCCACCCCCTGGGCGCGCCCCCCTGCCTCATGGACCCCACATGGTCCCCTCCACTTATTCCTGCACCCACACACTTCGTCTTCCTCCAAAAAAATCATCCACCAGCTCAAACCCGTGTTCTAGCCCATCTTAATGCCATTTTCGATCTCCTTGCTCGAAGCCTTATTCACAAACTGCTTGGGGGGATTGTTCTTCGGTATGTGACTCCTCCAATGGTCCAATTAGTTTTTGTTCTAGTGCTTTATTTATTGCAATTTTTTGCTGCTTAGATGACCATGTTCTTGAGCTTGCATGCCAAATTTATATGGACCAAAGTGGTTTTAATGCATGATATGGCCTCTAGGCACTGCTACCTCTTGAGCACTGCGTTGATTTTCCCTTGAAGAGGAAAGTGTGATGCAGTAAAGTAGCGTAAGTATTTCCCTCAGTTTTTGAGAACCAAGGTATCAATCCAGTAGGAGATCACGCTCGAGTCCCACGCACCTACACAAACAAATAAGAACCTCGCAACCAACGCGAAAAGGGGTTGTCAATCCCTTCACGGTCACTTACGAGAGTGAGATATGATAGATATGATAAGATAATATTTTTGGTATTTTTATGATAAAGAGAAATAAAGATGCAAAGCAAAATAAATGGTAATAAAAATAGCTAAGTGTTGGAAGATTAATATGATGGAAAATAGACCCGGGGGCCATAGGTTTCACTAGTGGCTTCTCTCAAGAGCATAAGTATTATGGTGGGTAAACGAATTACTGTCAAGCAAGTGATAGAACTGAGCATAGTTATGAGAATATCTAGGTATGATCATGAATATAGGCATCACGTGAAGGAAATATGCCCTAGAGGCAATAATAAAGTTATTATTTATTTCCTTATATCATGATAAATGTTTATTATTCATGCTAGAATTGTATTAACCAGAAACATAATACTTGTGTGAATACATAGACAAACAAAGTGTCACTAGTATGCATCTACTTGACTAGCTCGTTAATCGAAGATGGTTATGTTTCCTAATCATAGACATGAGTTGTCATTTGATTAACGGGATCACATCATTAGGAGAATGATGTGATTGACATGACCCATTCCATTAGCTTAGCACCCGATCGTTTAGTATGTTGCTATTGCTTTCTTCATGACTTACATGTTCCTATGACTATGAGATTATGCAACTCCCATTTACCGGAGGAACACTTTGTGTGCTACAAAACATCACAACGTAACTGGGTGATTATAAAGGTGCTCTACAGGTGTCTCCAAAGGTACATGTTGGGTTGGCGTATTTCGAGATTAGGATTTGTCGCTCCGATTGTAGGAGAGGTATCTCTGGGCCCTCTCGGTAATACACATCACTTAAACCTTCCAAGCAATGCAACTAATAAGTTACTTGCAAGATGATGTATTACGGAACGAGTAAAGAGACTTGCCGGTAACGAGATTGAACTAGGTATTGAGATACCGATGATTGAATCTCGGGCAAGTAACATACCGATGACAAAGGGAACAACGTATGTTGTTATGCGGTCTGACCGATAAAGATCTTCATAGAATATGTAGGAGCCAATATGAGCATCCAGGTTTCGCTATTGATTATTGATCGGAGACGTGTCTCGGTCATGTCTACATTGTTCTCGAACCCGTAAGGTCCGCACGCTTAACGTTACGATGACAGTTCCATTACGAGTTTATATACTTTGATGTATCGAAGGTTGTTCGGAGTCCCGGATGTGATCACAGACTTGACGAGGAGTCTCAAAATGGCCGAGACATAAAGATCGATATATTGTACGACTATATTTGGACACCAGAAAGGTTCCGGGTAAGATTGGGACAATACCGGCTCACCGGGAGGTTATTGGAACCCCCCGGGAGGTATATGGGCCTTAGTGGGCCTTAGTGGAAAGGAGGGGAAAGGAGCAAGGGAGGGGGCGCCCCCCCCCCCCCCCAAGCCCAATCCGAATTGGGAGGGGGCCTGGCCCCCCTTTCCTTCCTCCCTCCTTCCTCTTCCTTCCCTCTCCTACTCCTAATAGGAAAAAGGGGAGTCCTACTCCCGGTGGGAGTTGGACTCCTCCCCTTGGGCGCGCCACCCTCCTTGGCCGGCCCCCTCCTCCACTCCTTTATATACGGGGCAGGGGGCACCCCAGAGAGACAACAATTGATCATTGATCTCTTAGCCGTGTGCGGTGCCCCCCTCCACCATAATCGTCGATAATATTGTAGCGATGCTTAGGCGAAGCCCTGCGACAGTAGAACATCAAGATCGTCACCACGCCGTCGTGCTAACGGAACTCACCCCCGACACTTTGCTGGATCGAAGTCCGGGGATCGTCATCGAGCTGAACTTGTGCAAAAACTCGGAGGTGCCGTAGTTTCGGTGCTTGATCGGTCGGGCCGTGAAGACGTATGACTACATCAACCGCATTGTTATAACGCTTCCACTTCCAGTCTACGAGGGTACGTAAACAACACTCTCCCCTCTCGTTGCTGTGCATCACCATGATCTTGCATGTGCGTAGGATAATTTTTGAAATTACTATGTTCCCCAACAGTGGCATCCGAGCCTAGGTTTTATGTGTTGATGTTATATGCACGAGTAGAACACAAGTGAGTTGTGGGTGATATAAGTCATACTTCTTACCAGCATGTCATACTTTGGTTCGGCGGTATTGTTGGATGAAGCGGCCCAGACCGACATTACGCGTACGCTTACGCGAGACTGGTTCTACCGACGTGCTTTGCACACAGGTGGCTGGCAGGTGTCAGTTTCTCCAACTTTAGTTGAACCGAGTGTGGCTACGCCCGGTCCTTGCGAAGGTTAAAACAGCACCAACTTGACAAACTATCGTTGTGGTTTTTGATGCGTAGGTAAGATTGGTTCTTGCTAAGCCCATAGCAGCCACGTAAAACTTGCAACAAACAAAGTAGAGGACGTCTAACTTGTTTTTGTAGGGCATGTTGTGATGTGATATGGTCAAGGCATGATGCTAAATTTTATTGTATGAGATGATCATGTTTTGTAACCAAGTTATCGGCAACTGGCACGAGCCATATGGTTGTCGCTTTATTGTATGCAATGCAATCGCCCTGTAATGCTTTACTTTATCACTAAGCGGTAGCGATAGTCGTAGAAGCATAAGATTGGCGAGACGACAACGATGCTACGATGGAGATCAAGGTGTCACGCCGGTGACGATGGTGATCATGACGATGCTTCGGAGATGGAGATCACAAGCACAAGATGATGATGGCCATATCATATCACTTATATTGATTGCATGTGATGTTTATCTTTTATGCATCTTATCTTGCTTTGATTGACGGTAGCATTATAAGATGATCTCTCACTAAATTTCAAGATAAAAGTGTTCTCCCTGAGTATGCACCGTTGCCAAAGTTCGCCGTGCCCAGACACCACGTGATGATCAGGTGTGATAAGTTCTATGTCCATCTACAATGGGTGCAAGCCAGTTTTGCACACGCAGAACATTCAGGTTAAACTTGACGAGCCTAGCATATGCAGATATCGCCTCGGAACACTGAGACCGAAAGGTCGAGCGTGAATCATATAGTAGATATGATCAACATAGTGATGTTCACCATTGAAAACTACTCCATTTCACGTGATGATCGGTTATGGTTTACTTGATTTGGATCACGTGATCACTTATAAGATTAGAGGTATATTTGTCTAAGTGGGAGTTCTTAAGTAATATGATTAATTGAACTTAAATTTATCATGAACTTAGTACCTGATAGTATCTTGCTTGTTTATGTTTGATTGTAGATAGATGGCCCGTGCTGTTGTTCCGCTGAATTTTAATGTGTTCCTTGAGAAAGCAAAGTTGAAAGATGATGGTAGCAATTATACAGACTGGGTCAGTAACTTGAGGATTATCCTCATTGCTGCATAGAAGAATTACGTCCTGGAAGCACCGCTGGGTGCCAGGCCTGCTGCTGATGCAACTAACGACGTTAAGAATGTCTGGCAGAGCAAAGCTGATGACTACTCGATAGTTCAATGTGCCATGCTTTACGGCTTAGAACCGGGTCTTCAACGACGTTTTGAACGTCATGGAGCATATGAGATGTTCCAGGAGTTGAAGCTAATATTTCAAGAAAATGCCTGGATTGAGAGATATGAAGTCTCTAATAAGTTCTATAGCTGCAAGATGGAGGAGAACAGTTCTGTCCGTGAGCATATACTCAAAATGTCTGGGTATAATAATCACTTGATTCAACTAGGAGTTAATCTTCCGAATGATTGCGTCATTGACAGAATTCTCCAATCACTTCCACCTAGCTACAAGAGCTTCGTGATGAACTATAATATGCAAGGGATGGATAAGACAATTCCCGAGCTCTTCGCAATGCTAAAAGCCGTGGAGGTAGAAATCAAGAAGGAGCATCAATTGTTGATGGTCAACAAGACCACTAGTTTCAAGAAAAGGGCAAGGGGAAGAAGAAGGGGAACTTCAAGAAGAACAGCAAGCAAGTTGCTGCTCAGGAGGAGAAACCCAAGTCTGGACCTAAGCCTGAAACTGAGTGCTTCTACTGCAAGCAGACTGGTCACTGGAAGCGGAACTGCCCCAAGTATTTGGCGGATAAGAAGGATGGCAAGGTGAACAAAGGTTTATATGATATACATGTTATTGATGTGTACCTTACTAGAGCTCGCAGTAGCACCTGGGTATTTGATACTGGTTCTGTTGCTAATATTTGCAACTCGAAATAGGGACTACGGATTAAGCGAACACTAGCGAAGGACGAGGTGACGATGCGTGTGGGAAATGGTTCCAAAGTCGATGTGATCGCGGTCGGCACGCTACCTCTACATCTACCATCGGGATTAGTATTAGACCTAAATAATTGTTATTTGGTGCCAGCGTTGAGCATGAACATTATATCTGGATCTTGTTGCGAGACGGTTATTCATTTAAATCAGAGAATAATGGTTGTTCTATTTATATGAGTAATATCTTTTATGGTCATGCACCCTTGAAGAGTGGTCTATTTTTGATGAATCTCGATAGTAGTGATACACATATTCATAATGTTGAAGCCAAAAGATGCAGAGTTGATAATGATAGTGCAACTTATTTGTGGCACCGCCGTTTAGGTCATATCGGTGTAAAGCACATGAAGAAACTCCATACTGATGGACTTTTAGAACCACTTGATTATGAATCACTTGGTACTTGCGAACTGTGCCTCATGGGCAAGATGACTAAAACACCGTTCTCTGGTACTATGGAGAGAGCAACACATTTGTTGGAAATCATACATAAAGATGTATGTGGTCCAATGAATGTTGAAGCTCGTGGCGGATATCGTTATTTTCTCACCTTCACAGATGATTTAAGCAGATATGGGTATATCTACTTAATGAAACATAAGTCTAAAACATTTGAAAAGTTCAAAGAATTTCAGAGTGAAGTTGAAAATCATCGTAACAAGAAAATAAAGTTTCTACGATCTGATCGTGGAGGAGAATATTTGAGTTACGAGTTTGGTTTACATTTGAAACAATGCGGAATAGTTTCGCAACTCACGCCACCCGGAACACCACAACGTAATGGTGTGTCCGAACATCGTAATCGTACTTTACTTGATATGGTGCAATCTATGATGTCTCTGACAGATTTACCGCTATCGTTTTGGGGTTATGCTTTAGAGACGGCCGCATTCACGTTAAATAGGGTACCATCAAAATCCGTTGAGACGGCGCCTTATGAACTATGGTTTGGCAAGAAACCAAAGTTGTCGTTTATGAAAGTTTGGGGCTGCGATGCTTATGTGAAAAAGCTTCAACCTGATAAGCTCGAACCCAAATCGGAGAAATGTGTCTTCATAGGATACCCGAAGGAGACTGTTGGGTACACCTTCTATCACAGATCCGAAGGCAAGACATTTGTTGCTAAGAATGGATCCTTTCTAGAGAAGGAGTTTCTCTCGAAATAAGTGAGTGGGAAGAAAGTAGAACTTGATGAGGTAACTGTACCTGCTGGAAAGTAGTACATCACAGAAACTGGTTTTTGTGACACCTACACCAATTAGTGAGGAAGCTAATGATGATGATCATGAAACTTCAGAACAAGTTACTACTAAACCTCGTAGATCAACCAGAGTAAGATCCGCACCAGAGTGGTACGGTAATCCTGTTCTGGAAGTCATGCTACTAGATCATGATGAACCTACGAACCATGAAGAAGCAATGGTGAGCCCAGATTCCGCAAAATGGCTTGATGCCATGAAATCTGAGATGGGATCCATGTATGAGAACAAAGTGTGGACTTTGGTTGACTTGCCCAATGATCGGCAAGCAATTGAAAATAAATGGATCTTCAGAAAGAAGACTGACACTGATGGTAATGTTACTGTCTACAAAGCTCGACTTGTCGCAAAAGGTTTTCGACAAGTTCAAGGAATTGACTATGATGAGACCTTCTCACCCGTAGCGATGCTTAAGTCTGTCCGAATCATGTTAGCAATTGCCGCATTTTATGATTATGAAATTTGGCAGATGGATGTCAAAACTGCATTCCTGAATGGGTTTCTGGAAGAAGAGTTGTATATGATGCAGTAGGAAGGTTTTGTCGATCCAAAAGGAGCTAACAAAGTGTGCAAGCTCCAGCGATCCATTTATGGACTGGTGCAAGCATCTCGGAGTTGGAATAAACGCTTTGATAGTATGGTCAAAGCATTTGGTTTTGTACAGACTTTTGGAAAATCCTGTATTTACAAGAAAGTGAGTGGGAGCTCTGTAGCATTTCTGATATTATATGTGGATGACATATTGCTAATCGGAAATGATATAGAATTTCTGGATAGCATAAAGGGATACTTGAATAAGAGTTTTTCAATGAAATACCTCGGTGAAGCTGCTTACATATTGGGCATTAAGATCTATAGAGATAGATCAAGACGCTTAATTGGACTTTCACAAAGCACATACCTTGACAAAGTTTTGAAGAAGTTCAAAATGGATCAAGCAAAGAAAGGATTCTTGCCTGTGTTACAAGGTGTGAAGTTGAGTAAGACTCAATGCCCGACCACTTCAGTTGATAGAGAGAAAATGAAAGATGTTCCCTATGCTTCAGCCATAGGCTCTATCATGTATGCAATGCTGTGTACCAGACCTGATGTGTGCCTTGCTATAAGTCTAGCAGGGAGGTACCAAAGTAATCCAGGAGTGGATCACTAGACAGCAGTCAAGAACATCCTGAAATACTTGAAAAGGACTAAGGATATGTTTCTCGTATATGGAGGTGACAAAGAGCTCATCGTAAATGGTTACGTTGATGCAAGCTTTGACACTGATCCGGACGATTCTAAATCGCAAACCGGATACGTATTTACATTAAATGGTGGAGCTGTCAGTTGGTGCAGTTCTAAACAAAGTGTCGTGGCGGGATCTACATGTGAAGCGGAGTACATAGCTGCTTTGGAAGCAGCAAACGAAGGAGTCTGGATGAAGGAGTTCATATCCGATCTAGATGTCATACCTAGTGCATCGGGTCCAATGAAAATCTTATGTGACAATACTGGTGCAATTGCCTTGGCAAAGGAATCCAGATTTCACAAGAGAACCAAGCACATCAAGAGACGCTTCAATTCCATCCGGGATCTAGTCCAGGTGGGAGACATAGAGATTTGCAAGATACATACGGATTTGAATGTAGCAGACCCGTTGACTAAGCCTCTTCCATGAGCAAAACATGATCAGCACCAAGGCACCATGGGTGTTAGAATCATTACTGTGTAATCTAGATTATTGACTCTAGTGCAAGTGGGAGACTGAAGAAAATATGCCCTAGAGGCAATAATAAAGTTATTATTTATTTCCTTATATCATGATAAATGTTTATTATTCATGCTAGAATTGTATTAACCGGAAACGTAATACTTGTGTGAATACATAGACAAACAAAGTGTCACTAGTATGCCTCTACTTGACTAGCTCATTAATCAAAGATGGTTATGCTTTCTAACCATAGACATGAGTTGTCATTTGATTAATAGGATCACATCATTAGGAGAATGATGTGATTGACATGACCCATTCCATTAGCTTAGCACCCGATCGTTTAGTATGTTGCTATTGCTTTCTTCATGACTTATACATGTTCCTATGACTATGAGATTATGCAACTCCCATTTACCGGAGGAACACTTTGTGTGCTACCAAATGTCACAACGTAATTGGGTGATTATAAAGGTGCTCTATAGGTGCCTCCAAAGGTACATGTTGGGTTGGCATATTTCGAGATTAGGATTTGTCGCTCCGATTATCGGAGAGGTATCTCTGGGCCCTCTCGGTAATACACATCACTTAAGCCTTCCAAGCAATGCAACTAATAAGTTAGTTGCAAGATGATGTATTACAGAACGAGTAAAGAGACTTGCCGGTAACAAGATTCAACTAGGTATTGAGATACCGACGATCGAATCTCGGGCAAGTAACATACCGATGACAAAGGAAACAATGTATGTTGTTATGCGGTGTGACCGATAAAGATCTTCGTAGAATATGTAGGATCCAATATGACATCCAGGTTCCGCTATTGGTTATTGACCGAAGACGTGTCTCGGTCATGTCTACATTGTTCTCGAACCCGTAGGGTCCGCATGCTTAACGTTACGATGACAGTTTCATTATGAGTTTATATATTTTGATGTACCGAAGGTTGTTCGGAGTCCCGGATGTGATCACGGACTTGACGAGGAGTCTCGAAATGGTCGAGACATAAAGATCGATATATTGGACGACTATATTTGGACACCGGAAAGGTTCCGGGTAAGATTGGGACAATACCGGATCACCGGGAGGTTATCGGAACCCCCCAGGAGGTATGTGGGCCTTATTGGGCCTTAGTGGAAAGGAGGGGAAAGGAGCAAGGGAGGGCCCCCGCCCCCCAAGCCCAATCCGAATTGGGAGGGGGGCCGGCCCCCCTTTCCTTCCTCTCTCCTTCCTCTTCCTTCCCTCTCCTACTCCAAATAGGAAAAAGGGGAGTCCTACTCCCGGTGGGAGTTGGACTCCCCCACTTGGGCGCGCCACCCTCCTTGGCCGGCCCCTCCTCCACTCCTTTATATACGGGGGCAGGGGGCACCCGAGAGAGACAACAATTGATCATTGATCTCTTAGCCGTGTGCGGTACCCCCCTCCACCATAATCCTCGATAATATTGTAGTGGTGCTTAGGCGAAGCCCTGCGACGGTAGAACATCAAGATCGTCACCACACCGTCGTGCTGACGGAACTCATCCCCGACACCTTGCTGGATCGGAGTCCGGGGATCGTCATCAAGCTGAACATGTGCAAAAACTCGGAGGTGCCGTAGTTTCGGTGCTTGATCGGTCGGGCCGTGAAGACGTACGACTACATCAACCGCGTTGTTATAACGCTTCCGCTTCCGGTCTACGAGGGTACGTAGACAACACTCTCCCCTCTCGTTGTCGGAGTAAATAGCCATGGGTAGCCTAGCCGGCTTCCCCTGGCCCATCAGAAAAAAATTACGAGCCAGTCCGGCTCTCAAGAAGACTCAAGACCTGGACCGCCTCCCCCCTTGCCGACTATCTTCCTAGACGGCTTCGGGGGCGGCCCGCCCTTTACCCTCACAAAGAAAGCTGTGGAGGGCCGACTACGAGAAGCCGGCTACAGCAAGGCCGACTACGAGAAGCCGGCTCCCATAAAGTAGTCAAAGCCGTACCCGCAATGTACGCGTCCACCCTGCGATGATGAAGCGGGGCGTGGCTACAGTGGAGCCTGCCACCCCCAAAACCCGGAGCACGCCTGGTACAGTGCATCGTACGGGTGGCCACGACCCGTCCGGCGCGGCACTGTTGCCACGGCGGCTCCGACGCCGTCCATGACGGGCCGACGGAGTGGCCCCCGAGGCGGTGGGCCCCTTCGGGCAGAGAGATACCGAAGGCGGCCGCACCTCCTCTCAAGCCGGCAAGATAGAGGGCCGGCTTCCCATAGCCGGCCTGCCACCTTCCTCGAAGGAGACGCCCATTAAGGAGGCAAGATACGGCGGGGCTATAGTAATCGCCCGCCAGGGCGGCGGTATTGTAGCCACGCTTACCCCGACCAAGCCTGTGTCAACCGCACGGGGAAACAGTAACCAGCCACCGACCAGGCCCTGGCCTGTGGGGCCTGCCTGTCGACCAAGGAGCCGGCAGCCGGCGGGGCCCACCAGTCGGCGGGCCCTAGTAGCCGGCACAGAAGCCGGCAAGCACCGTCGCAGACAGCTGGGCCCCGCGCCCAGCCGGATTACCATTGTACCCCCGGGGGGTAGGCCTATATAAACCCCCCGGTGCACCCATGCAAAGGGTTGGACTCTCAAGTTAGACCTAGACACCATACAAGGAGAGGAAGCAAGCTAGCTGAGCCCTTCTTCCTCCTTCCACCCAAAACAGCTCAAGGAGCATTGTGTAGCTACCTGTTCATTTAGTAACCATGCGGAGACCCCGCAGAGCAGCAGTAGGGGTGTTATCTCCCCGGAGAGCCCTGAAGCTGGGTAAGATTCGCCGGCGTGCATGTCTTCGCCTTATCCCGTTTCCAGGCACCGGCAATGTTTTATTGGCTCCCACAATGATAAGCCACCCGTTGGCATATGTCGCACCTACCACCCGACATTTGGCGCCCACCGTGGGGCCAGGTGCACCGTCGTCCGGAGACCTGTTCTGGACGGGAACCCTTTTCCTCCCTCGCGAGCGTAGCCAGCCCGGCTCGCCCGATGGCGCTTGCCACGACGCGCTGCATGGCGTCGCCAACATCTGCGCGGTGAGCAGCCTCGCCGACCTCTTCGACAAGGCCCGCATCTCCGACGAGCTTGCCTCCGATGCGGGCACCGACCACCTCGCCAACCTCCTCGGCCAGCTCCATGTCTCCAGCGATCCCGCTGCGGATTTGGAGTCGGTTGGCTCCACCGACCCGATGCCTGTCGACTCTGACATGGCATCCTACGACACCTTCCCCACCAACGTCACGATCTACAACGACCCACTCCCTCCGGCCGGCGATCGCGATTCTAACACTACCGAGGTGATGGTTATCGGCCACGACGGCCCGACTGACGAGGGCGCCCGCGACGCCCCACGCGCGGCGGCCCACGACTTGTCCGCCCCCCTTCCGGCTGACGCCAACGACGAAGTACGGGAGGCGCGCCGCCTCGCCCTCCTCGCGGAGGGCCGGCAGCTGGCCTCCGTAAGACGCCTCACCGAGGCCTACCAGCTAGAAGCTGACCGCGCCGCCTTCGGCACGCCGACTCCGGCTGGCCCAAGCCGGGCTGATGCTGTCAGGCAACGCGGCGCCGTCATCGCCGACACGCTTGGAGTCGATCGCCCGGTCTACGCCACCCCGCTCAAGAACCTGCGCGCCGCCCAGGCGGCCGTAGACGAGCTGGACGGCTTGGAAGCCGAAGACCTCCCCCACATGACGCGGCGCATACAGCAACTAATCGACGCGGCCGCTCGGCGGCACGAAGCCGACGCGTGCGCGGGGAGCCCTCCCCCGCGGCGCGACCACGGTGCGACTTCCCGATCGCCGACTACAAGCAACACCCGCGCGCGGCGCGAGAAAGAGCCGGCTTCCAGCCGAAGCCGGACCCAAATCTCCATCGAGCGAGATGCGGACGGCCGCCCCCGAGCCATGGAATGGCGGGGCACCCCGCCTCCGCCTCGAGCTCGTGGAGAGAGATACCCTACCACGCCTCCAGTGGCGCACCCGACTCTCAGCGGCCGGCTTGGTCGCCGCGAAGGAGTCGGCGAAAACGATGCCCGCCACCGGATCGACCGCCTGGCCAGATCCCTGGCGCTGGATGAAGAAGACGATGTCGGCCCGCCTTGCTTTGGCCCCCGCATCCGCGACGAGCCCTTCCCCAAAGGGTTCTCGCTCCCAAGAGACACGCCCAAGTACAACGGCTCGGTGAAGCCAGAAGACTGGCTGACCGACTACTCCACAGCCGTCAGCATCGCCAATGGCAACCGGCGTGTTGCCGTGAAGTACGTGCCCCTCATGCTGCAAGGCATGGCACGGACTTGGCTTAACAGCCTCAAGCCTCTCAGCATCAACAGCTGGGTAGATTTCACTGAAGCCTTCGTTCGCAACTTCACCAGCACCTACAAGCGGGCTCCCAAGCCAAGACAGCTCTCCCTGTGCGTACAGGGCCCAGCCAAGTCCACTCGCGACTACCTCACGCGTTGGGCCGAGCTTCGCAACTCCTGCGAAGGGGTGCATGAGGTGCAAGCCATCGAATACTTCACTGCCGGGTGCCGAGAGGGCACCCTCCTCAAGCACAAGCTTCTTTGCGACTAGCCGACTACCCTCGACGAGCTCCTGAACATCACCGACAAGTACGCCACCGCCGACTCCTCGATGAAGACCGAGCTCCGGGTGGACGTGACCGGGAAAGTGCTCGATCCGGCGCCCAAAGCACCGGCTGGAGATTCCGGCCGACGCCAACACCAGAATGATCAGAAGCGCAAAGGCCCTGCGCCGCCTCCCGCTAGCCGGCAGGTGGCCACGGTCGAAGATGCGCCGCCTGAGGGGCGGCCCGCGCCCAAGAAGCCCAAGGGCGGCCGGCCGGCTTGGCAGCCGGCCTTCTCCTACGAGCAAACCCTTGACGCCCCGTGCAAGTTCCATAGCGGCGTGAAGCCGTCCAACCATACGACCAGAAAGTGCAACTGGCCCGCCCGAATCTCCAAGGGCGAGGGGCTCACGCCGACTCCTCCTGCCGGCCCGCCGCCTCCGGCTCCGCCGCCCAAGGCCGCTCGGCCCGCGGTTGACGCCGTGCAGGACGAGTTCCCCGACGAGCAAGCATCTTACGTTGTCTTTACGAGCCAGCCCGAAGATCGGCGCAGCAAGCGCCAAGAGCAACAAGAAGTCAATGTGGCCGCCGCCAACCCAGCCGGCCACATGCATTGGTCCGAGAAATCTATCAGCTGGAGCCGGGCCGATCACCCAGAGGTGATGCCGTCCCCCGGCTCCTACGCTTTGGTCCTGGAGGCCACCCTTGCGACGGACACGCGTGCCCCGCGCTTCTCCCGCGTGCTGATCGATGGCGGAAGCAGCATCAACATCCTGTACCGCGACACCATGGAGAAGTTGGGTGTCAAGGCAAAGCAGCTTGTGCCGACTCGAACGGTGTTTCACGGCATCGTACCCGGTTGTCCTGCGCCCCCATCGGCAAGATCAAGATCGATGTACTCTTTGGGAGCAAGGATCATTTCTGCCGGGAAGCAATCTGGTTCGAGGTGGTGGATCTGGAGAGCCCTTACCACGCCTTGCTTGGCCGACCCGCCTTGGCCAAGTTCATGGCGGTCCCCCACTACGCGTACCTCAAGATGAAGATACCAAGCTCCAAGGGCGTCATCACCATCACCGGCGACTACAAGAAGTCCGCCGACTGCGCCGCGGCCAGCAGCCGGCTGGCCGAATCCCTCGTGATTGCCGAAGAGAAGAAGATGCTGGACAGGGTCGTGGCCCTGGCCAGCAAGCAGCTGAACCAGCCCGCCGACTCCAAGGAATATGATGCCCAAGGATCTTTCCAGCCGGCCAAGGAGACCAAGAAGATACAGCTCGACCCCGAGCACCCCGAGAGGTTCGCCGTCGTTGGGGCGAGCCTAGACAAAAAATAGGAAGGCGAGCTCGTCGATTTCCTCCGTGAGAATCGGGATATCTTTGCATGGTCCCCCAAGGACATGCCGGGTGTTCCGAAGGATTTCGCCGAGCACAAATTACATGTGCGGGAGGACGCCAAACCAGTCAAGCAGCCTCTCCGCCGACTGTTAGAGGAGAAGAGAAGGATCGTAGGGGAGGAGATAGCCCGGCTTCTTGCAGTCGGCTTCATCATGGAAGTTTTCTTCCCCGAGTGGCTCGCGAACCCGGTTCTCGTGCTGAAAAAGAATAACAAGTGGCGCATGTGTATAGATTACACGAGCCTCGACAAAGACTGCCCAAAAGATCCCTTCGCCCTGCCCAGAAGTGACCAAGTGATAGACTCCACAGCCGGATGCGAGCTGTTGAGCTTTTTGGATGCTTATTCGGGATACCACTAGATAAAGCTGAACCCGGATGACCGATTGAAGACCGCCTTCATCACGCCGTTTGGAGCCTTCTGCTACCTGACTATGACGTTCGGCTTGAGGAATACCGACGCCACTTTCCAACGTTGCATGCAGAAGTGCCTCCTCACACAGCTCGGCAAGAACGCCCACGTTTACGTGGATGATATCGTGGTGAAGACGGAGAAGCGCGGCACTCTGCTGGAAGACCTGAAGGAGACATTCGAGAACCTACGCCGGTTCCGAATCAAGCTCAACCCCGAGAAATGCGTGTTCGGAGTGCCAGCCGGCCAGCTCCTAGGCTTTCTGGTCTCCGAACGCGGCATCGAGTGCAACCCTGTGAAGATCAAGGCCATCGAGAGGATGGCAGTCCCAACCAAGCTTCGAGAGATCCAGAAGTTCACCGGGTGCCTGGCCTCTCTGAACCGCTTCATCAGCCGGCTTGGAGAGAAAGCTCTCCCTCTCTACCGCCTCATGAAGAAGAGCACTCACTTCGAGTGGAATGACCAGGCCTACCAAGCTTTCCATGAGCTGAAGAAAATGCTGGCCACGCCGCCTGTCTTGGCGGCGCCGACTAAGAAATAGCCCATGCTCCTTTATATTGCCGCCACTAGCCTGGTGGTCAGCACCGTTATTGTGGTCCAACGCCCCGAAGAAGGCCGAGCCCAGCCGGTCCAGAGGCCGGTTTATTACCTGAGCGAGGTGCTGTCTACCTCGAAACAGAACTACCCGCACTACCAGAAGATGTGCTACGGCGTGTACTTCACCGCCAAGAAGCTGAAGCCGTACTTTCAAGAACATCCTATCACGGTCGTATGCACTGCCCCGCTGGCCGAGATCATAGGCAGCCGGGATGCATCCGGCTGGGTAGCTAAGTGGGCCATCGAGCTGGCCCCTTACACGATCTTCTACCAACCCCGCACCGCCATCAAGTCGCAAGCACTGGCCGACTTCCTCGTCGACTGGGCCGAGACCCAGTACTTACCGCCAGCTCCCGACTCCACCCATTGGCGCATGCACTTTGACGGATCCAAGATGCGCACCGGCTTGGGAGCCGGCGTCGTCCTTACCTCTCCTAAGGGCGACAAGCTCAGATACACGCTGCAGATCCACTTCGCCGCCTCCAACAACGTAGCCGAGTATGAAGCGCTCATACACGGGCTCCGGCTTGCCAAGGAACTCGGCATCCACCGGATCCTGTGCTATGGCGACTCGGACTTGGTGGTTCAGCAATCATCTGGCGACTGGGACGCCAAGGACGCAAACATGGCAAGCTACCGTTTCCTAGTGCAGCAAATCAGTGGATACTTCGATGGATGTGAATTCCTCCATGTACCGCGAGCCGACAACGAGCCAGCAGATGCTCTGGCCCGAATAGGCTCCACGCGGCAAGCAATACCAACCGGCGTCGCCCTACAGCGCCTCCTCAAGCCATCCATCAAGCCGTCTCCGGAATTCGACTCCATCTTTGTGTCGCCTAACCCCGATGGGGCCGGGTCCGGCTCGAAGAATCAAGCAGTCGGCCCGGGGACTTCAATACTCGGCTCAGGGACTACAGTAGCCGGCTCGGGGACTACCGTACCCGGCTCGGGGACTGCAGTACCCGGCTCGGGGACTGCGGTAGCCGGCCCGGGAACTTCTTCAGCACAGCAAGCGGCGGCCGATTCCAGCACTTCATTACCCAGCCCGCCCACCCTGGTGGCTGTAGCCACATTGGCGGCAGGAGAAGTCGCAGCTCCATCATGGGCCCAAACCATCCGCAACTTTCTGGTGAACCAAGATCTGCCGGCTGACAAAACCGAAGCGAGACAAGTCCAACGTCGAGCCGGAGCATACACAATCGTCAACAGAGAGCTTGTCAAGCGCAGCGTCACCGGAGTCTTACAGTGATGCGTCGAGCAGGAGAAAGGCATTGCAATCCTCAGAGATATACACCAAGGAGAGTGCGGCCACCACGCCGCATCAAGATCACTTGTCGCCAAAGCTTTCCGCCACGGTTTCTTCTGGCCGACTGCTTTGGACGACGCCAAAGAGCTAGTCAAACACTGCAAAGGCTGCCAGCTTTTCAGCTCCAAGCAACACATGCCGGCTTCGGCACTCAAGACCATTCCCATCACCTGGCCCTTTGCCGTCTGGGGACTGGATATGGTGGGCCCATTCAAGACGGCGCGCGGCGGCATGACGCATTTGCTCGTCGCCATGGACAAATTCACCAAGTGGATTGAGGCGAAGCCGATCAAGAAGCTGAATGGGCCGACTGCGGTGACTTTCATTGTAGATATAACAACCCGGTACGGCATACCGCACAGCATCATCACCGACAACGGCACGAATTTTGCCAAAGGTGCTTTGGCACGGTTCTGCGCTGCACAAGGTATCCGGCTGGACCTTGCGTCCGTCGCACACCCGCAGTCAAATGGCCAAGTGGAGCGAGCAAATGGCCTCATCCTGTCCGGCATCAAGCCCCGACTGGTCGTACCTCTGGAGCGTTCAGCCGACTGTTGGCTCGATGAGCTGCCGGCTGTCCTATGGAGTCTATGTACTACCCCAAACAGGTCAACCGGCTTCACTCCTTTCTTCCTTGTATATGGTGCCGAGGCAGTCATCCCAACAGACATCAAGTTCGACGCGCCTCGGGTAACCATGTACACGGAAGCAGAAGCCAAAGAAGCAAGAGAAGACGGCGTCGACCTGCTAGAAGAAGGCCGGCTATTGGCCCTCAGCCGGTCTGCCATCTACCAGCAGGGTTTGCCCCGCTACCACAGCCGGAGGGTCCGACCAAGATCCTTCCAGGAGGGCGACCTTGTGCTCCGGCTGATCCAGCAAACAGCCGGCCAGCACAAGCTCGCAGCCCCCTGGGAAGGTCCCTTCGTCGTCAGCAGAGCTCTAGGCAACGATGCCTACTACCTCATCGACGCGCAGAAGCCAAAGGCACGCAAGAGAGACGACTCCGGCAAGGAGTCGGAACGACCATGGAATGCCAATCTTCTTCGGAAATTTTACAGTTAAAATGCAGTATGTAACATGTCCACTTTTGTATTAAGTATGAAACAATAGGCTCCCTGAGGAGGACTCGGGGACTGCCATCTTTTATTTTGTCCGGCAACGGGTTCGACGAGTCGGCCGGGGACTAGCCGACTGGAGTTATATTAGGAGCCCTACCCGCGGTCAGACAAGTAATGTGCTGACACCCAGGCTTCGCTCTTGCCAAAATCGCAGTTCGAAGAACCGACTGCCCGGCTGGCAAGAGTCATAAGCCGGAAAGGGTGCACACACGAAAAACGGCTAGGGACTAACGGGCTTATATAACAAAAGCCGGCTTGCCGCCTCCTGCCGACCGACTACCAGAGTAGCCGGCCGGCCGGCTTACATTCAGTCTGCTTCAAATCCAAGAAAGCTCGAGTACTTGCCTTCCCAAAGAGGGAAGGCGGCAAAGGAAAAAGCCTAAGGATAAAAAAGTGCACTTGAATGGAAGCCAACACATGCATACAATAATATTCACACAAAGGACCTCCAGAGAGGTCAGCATCCAACATTGTTCGATACACCCCCAGTGGGTGGAATTGCGGAAACTTAAAAATTGTTCGAAAAAGCAAAAGCAGGAATAACAGGAACGGCTGATCAAGCCGGCGGGGCCGCTGACGAGCCGGGCTGGGCGGTGGAGGCGGTCGTGCCGGCTGAAGGAGCGGCTGGCTGGCCAACTTCGGCCTGATCATCACCTCCGGCAGAGGGCGCGCTCCCGCACGGATCGTTGCTGGAGGCACGGTCGGCTTGAGGGCGGTCGGTCGTCTCACCAGTCGGCTCGGCGTCTCCGCCGTCTTCTTCCTCGTCGTCCTCTCCCTCGTCGCTGGAGGCAATCTCCTCGGCCGAGTCCTCGCCGTCCGCCGGGTTCAGCCCGAATCACTCCTCCTGCTGGGTGATGCCGTCATCACTGAGTTCTGGCGCGAAGACGCTGGTGTCGGTGCACTCAGTGATCGTCGAGGCGCGCTGCGCGATCGCCGGCCGCACCTCCTCCAGCTCTGCGTCGGCCTCCAATCACCAAGTTCGCAGCTGGTCCAGGCTTAACCCTGGGTACCATGCGCGGACGAACTCCAACGCACGCCCGGCTCCGAGACGGGCTGCTGATGCCTTCCAAGCCTCGAAGCGGCCGACTGCGACTTCTAGCCAGCCGGTAGTCCGACTTGGGGTGCGGGGAATCACCTAGCCGGGCCAGAACGCGGCCAGCACCTGCGCCCCGGCACGTTGGAGCCGGCGGAGCATCCGATGGGCCGGCTGCAGTCGCGCTTGGATGGCGATGAGCTGCTCCGACAGCGTTCGATTTGCATCCGGCGGAATGACAACTCCAGCCTGACGGCGCGCCTCGCGATGGGCCTCAATGGCTTGGGTGGCAAGGACGGAATGGCTGGGAAAGTAATCTACGCAAAAGTAACAAGCACAAGTCAGAATAAAAACCTCAGGCGGCCGGCAGATGGAGGAAGGGTAAGAAAGGCGGCTCACCATCGATCAGATCTTCGATTCGGCCGAAACCCTCCTCCAGCGCCTGGCGCGTCTCGGCCCAGCTCGCCGCCTTGGTCTCGAGCTCCGCCTTCAGGGCAGCCCCGCCGTCCTGCGCCTTCTGCAGGGACGCCTTATGGCTTTCCTCCTGGTCGGCCAGTCTCTTGACCAGGCGCTCGCGTTCCTGAACCAAGTCGGCATACTCGGCGTCCCTGGCACGAAGAGCGGTCTGCACTTCGCCGAGCTCCCTCCGCAAGTCGGCATTGGCCCCTGCACGAGCAAGAAACAAAGAGAAAAAGTCAGCAAGGGAAAGGTCGTCAAGGAAGATCCGACCCGACTGCTCAGCAGTCGGCCCGAATCTCGGGGACTACACCCAGTGGGTGCGCTGTCGCGCCCCCACGAGAGACAGATAAAAGCAATATACTTACGTCGGCTGCTGGCCAGGTCTTCGGTCCTCCGGCTCAGCTCCCGAGCCTAGGAGTTGAAGGCGGCGGCACGAGAGTTGTGATAATCCTAAAGATCAGACAGAAAACAGAGTTAAGATAGTCATCGGGAAAGATCCGACCCGACTGCGCTGCAGTGGGCCCGGATCTCAGGGACTACACCCAGTGGGTGCGCTAGCGCGCCCCCATGGAAAAAATCAGAGGACCAGAGCGGTCGACAAGTAAAAAACCTACCCGGATTGCGGACCGCGTCGACAGAAACTCCTGAGTAAATTGCTGCAGGAGGGCGGCCTGGGCCTGCAGCCGGTTTCGAACCCCTTGGGCCGCCACGTTCAGCTCGCCACTTCCTCCGCTGGGAGTCCACCCGGAGGTGGCGGAACTGGCCGCCTCCAAGGCTTCTGCCGTCTGGTTCGCCCCCGCGGCTTGGCGCGTGTCCGGCGGGGCCGTGCTCCCTCCGGCGCGCTGGCTCGCCGCCAGCTGAATTTCAAGACCGGCTCCGGCCTCGAGTGCGGCCCGGGCCGGCTCCTCCGGCACCACCGACGATTGGCCGCCTTCGAACGCTCCGGCTGAGGCTGCCGGCGGCATCCTCTCCGCGAGGACCTCGAAGAACTCGTCCGTCTGCACCGGCGGCTGATCGGGGGTGATCTCCTCCGCCGTGGGCAGCGGGATGTCCGGGTCCAAGGTGTGGAGGGGGATGGCGAGCAGCGGAGGCCGGCTATGCGTGCCCTCCGCCTCCGTCTCCGCGGTCGCCCGCTCCGATGGAGTCTCGGCTGCCGCATCCGCTCGCTCCGTCGCCGCCCGGGCGGCCTCCCGCTCCGCCACCTCCCTCTCTTGTCGCGCCTCGCGGGCGTTCCGCTCCGTGGCTTCTGCAAGATCGGCGCGGGGGTCCACGTGGCGGGGCCCTGAAGATCCAGCACCCGGCCCGACCACAGAGCCGCCTGGGCCTCGCTCGAGGGAAAGCGGCGCCCTGCTTAGAAATCGAAGAAGGGTTAGAACAAAGAAGACAACAAAAAACAAGCACGCAAGCGGCCCAAGGGCTTACGAGGAAACCGCTGGAGGTTGCTTCACCGCCTTCCGAAAACGGGCCGCCTTCGCCGCCACTTCGTCCCGCTTCGTTGCCGCGGCAGAGGCCCTCGTCTTTTTCGGCCGGCTGCCGAAGAGAGGAAGCGCGGCCCGGCGTTTCGACTTTCCACCACCGGCAGCCGGCGCGGCGGACGAGCCCGCGCTGTGACGATCGGCCGCCGGCTGGTGGCGCGGGATTTCTTCGGCATCGGCGTCATCCGGCCAGTCGTCAAAACTGGCCGAGAGCCCCGTGCCTCCGGGCTCGGCGACGTCCCCCGTGGCGGCGTCCTCCATGGCGACCGCATCCAAATCCGGGTCGTCGATGTCGTCTACCGTACGGTCTGGGGCATACTGGCGTTCGACTCCTGCCGCCCCGGCTGGCGGTGGAAGAAGAGGGTTCCGATAAAAAAAGAGAGAAAGGAGAAGAGCCGCCCGGTCAGAACCCGGCCGGCACAAGCCGGCTGATGACAGAAAGAAGGGCTTACCACGGGCGGAGGATGGGCGCGGGAGTACGGCGCCTTGCCGTATTGCCAGTCGTCGGCGAGCTTGAGGTTGGCGATGTAGTTCACCATGAGCGCTACCTCGGCATGGGGCATCTCCCATGTGCTCAGCCGGCAAGGGTCGAAGCGGCCGCTCATCTGGCATAACATGTGGGGCGGCTCTGAAGGGGAGGGATCCGGCGCTCAACGAAGGCGGCCACCAAGTCGGCTCCGCGCAGGCCTTCCGACTGGATCATTACCCGAAGCCGGGTGATGGCGGCGTTCCCGGCCGGAGATAAGGACTTGGACCGGAAGCCCCAAGACGGCCGCCTCCCAGCCGGCATATTAACGTAGTCTCCTTGCGGGGCGACGTTCTTGACGTAGAAATAAGATTTTTGCCAGAGTTTGACCGATTGGATCAAAGGGATATGCGGGAAGGGGTTGTTGTCGCTTGACCTCTTCATCGCGATGAAGGCCCCGCAGGGGGCAGGCACGCCGGCGGAGACGGTGCCGAGCTTGTTTTGGAAGAGCTCCGCCCAAAGCTCCAGCATGGGCAGCACTCCCGAGAAGCCTTCGCAGAGAGAGACGAAGGCCGACAGCTGCATCACCGCGTTGGGCGTGAGGTGATGCGGCTGGAGATGGTAGAAGTCGAGGAAGGAGCGCATGAACCCACTCGCCGGGAAGCCGAAGCCACGCAAGAAATGCATGCGGAAGACGACGCGCTCGCCTTCCTCCGGCGCCGGCGAGATTTCCGCCTCCGGCGCCAGACGAGCCTGCACGAGGTTGGCTGCGGGCACGCGCCGGGTCTGGCAGAGAAACTCTATGTGGTCTTCGTGGACGTTGGACCCGTCCCACGAGCTCGACAGCGCCATGGACATGGCGGCATGGGCTGGCTGCGACGAGAGGCTGCGTCGGGCGCGGAGGAAGAAGAAAGGAAAGAAGAGCAAGGAGGGACGGGGAGCGGGGGAGCGAGCAAGCCTTTGTCTCTCCCCCTCCCCCTCCTACCTGTAGGCTCGTGCGCCGGAGCCGAGGAGGCGCGGCGTGGGGGATCGTGGGGATCGATCATGCCCATCTCCCCCACGCCCCGCGTTAATTGCGCGCCTTGAAGACACGAAGAAACGGCCGCGGGGAGGCGAGCAGTCCCCTCGGGCCACAGAAGATCTGCGCCCGGGCCGAGGCCAAGGAGTGGCGGGCCCGGGCCTGCGGCGGCGTCCCGTCGCACGCGTGCGACAGCAGGACTTCTCTGCCACGTGGCCCGTCGTGGGGACCGCGGCCAGCCCGCGGGTCAAGCACGGTCATACTAATAAACAAGAAAGTTCTGCGAAGTCGGCCTACGACTGCAAGGTCGGCTCTTCAGGGTATGAAGCTGACCAAGCTTCTCGTCCCTCTGTCCGCCGTGAAGCTCGCCCAGCTTCGGGGACTATTGTCGGAGTAAATAGCCATGGGTAGCCTAGCCGGCTTCCCCTGGACCATCAGAAAAAATTACGAGCCCGTCCGGCTCTCAAGAAGACTCAAGACCTGGACCGCCTCCCCCATTGCCGACTATCTTCCTGGCCGGCTTCGGGGGCGGCCCGCCCTTTACCCTCACGAAGAAAGCTGTGGAGGGCCGACTATGAGAAGCTGGCTACAGCAAGGCCGACTACGAGAAGCCGGCTCCCATAAATCAGTCAAAGTCGTACCCGCAATATACGCGTCCACCCTGCGATGATGAAGCGGGGCGTGGCTACAGTGGAGCCTGTCACCCCCAAAACCCGGAGCACGCCTGGTACAGTGCGCCGTACGGGTGGCCACGACCCGTCCGGCGCGGCACTGTTGCCACGGCGGCTCCGACGCCGTCCATGACGGGCCGACGGCGTGGCCCCGAGGCAGTGGGCCCCTTCGGGCAGAGAGATACCGAAGGCGGCCGCACCTCCTCTCAAGCCGGCAAGATAGAGGGCCGGCTTCCCATAGCCGGCCTGCCACCTTCCTCGAAGGAGACGCCCATTAAGGAGGCAAGATACGACGGGGCTACAGTAATCGCCCGCCAGGGCGGCGGTACTGTAGCCACGCTTACCCCGACCAAGCATGTGTCAACCGCACGGGGAAACAGTAACCAGCCACCGACCAGGCGCTGGCCTGTGGGGCCTGCCTGTCGACCAAGGAGCCGGCAGCCGGCGGGGCCCACCAGTCAGCGGGCCCCAGTAGCCGGCGCAGAAGCCGGCGAGCACCGTCGCAGACAGCTGGGCCCCGCGCCCAGCCGGATTACCATTGTACCCCGGGGGGTAGGCCTATATAAACCCCCCGGTGCACCCATGCAAAGGGTTGGACTCTCAAGTTAGACCTAGACACCATACAAGGAGAGGAAGCAAGCTAGCTGAGCCCTTCTTCCTCCTTCCACCCAAAATAGCTCAAGGAGCATTGTGTAGCTACCTGTTCATTTAGTAACCATGCGGAGACCCCGCAGAGCAGAAGTAGGGGTGTTATCTCCCCGGAGAGCCCTGAAGCTGGGTAAGATCCGTCGGCGTGCATGTCTTCGCCTTATCCCGTTTCCAGGCACCGGCGATGTTTTATTGGCTCCCACAATGATAAGCCACCCGTTGGCATATGTCGCACCTACCACCCGACACTCGTTGCTCTGCATCACCATGATCTTGCGTGTGCGTAGGATAATTTTTGAAATTACTACGTTCCCCAACATCACGTCTGTGACAAGTAGACCGAAACGATTCTGCATCTACTACTATTACTCCACACACCGACCGCTATCCAACATGCATCTAGAGTATTAAGTTCATAAGAACAGAGTAATGCTTTAAGTAAGATGACATGATGTAGAGGGATAAACTCATGCAATATGATATAAACCCAGATTTTTATCCTCGATGGCAACAATACAATACGTGCCTTGCTGCCCCTGCTGTCACTCAGAAAGGACACCCCAAGATTGAACCCAAAGCTAAGCACTTCTCCCATTGCAAGAAAGATCAATCTAGTAGGCCAAACCAAACTGATAATTTGAAGAGACTTTCAAAGATAACCAATCATACATAAAAGAATTCAAAGGAGATTCAAATATTGTTCATAGATAAACTTTATCATAAACCCACAATTCATCGGATCTCGACAAACACACCGCAAAAGAAGATTACATCGAATAGATCTCCAAGAAGATCAAGGAGAACTTTGTATTGATATCCAAAGAGAGAGAAGAACCCATCTAGCTAATAACTATGGACCCGAAGGTCTAAGGTAAACTACTCACACATCATCGGAGAGGCTATGGTGTTGATGTAGAAGCCCTTCGTGATCAATGCCCCCTCCGGAGGAGCGCCGGAAAAGGCCCCAAGATGGGATCTCACGGGTACAGAAGGTTGCGGCGGTGGAAATAGGGTTTTTGCTCCGTATCTGATGTTTCTAGGGTATATGGGTATATATAGGAGGAAGAAGTACGTCGGTGGAGCAACGAGGGGCCCATGAGGGTGGAGGGCGCGCCTGGGGGAGGTGGGTGCGCCCCCCTGCCTCATGCCTTCCTCATTGATTGCTTTACGTAGACTCCAAGTCGTCTCGATCACATTTGTTCCGAAAATCACGTTCCCGAAGGTTTCATTCCGTTTGGACTCCGTTTGATATCCTTTTCCTTCGAAACACTGAAATAGGCAAAAAAAACAACAATGTGGGTTGGGCCTCCGGTTAATAGGTTAGTCCCAAAAATAATATAAAAGTGTATAATAAAGCCCATTAAACATCCAAAATAGAATCTAATATAGCATGAAACAATCAAAAATTATAGATACGTTGGAGACGTATCAGGCACTTGTAGGAGTAGTTGCTATCAATCTTGTTGAGTTTGGTTCACTTTTATTTTGAGTCACTAAAAATTTCAGAAATTTTTCAGAGGAACAAATATGTTTAGGGAAATGTACCAAGGTGGTTCCTCAAAGAAGCAAGGCCCAAGGCTCGCGATACGTGAGCCGGACAATGAACTACCAAGAGAAGCTCAAGTGCGGCCTTGTGAATGGCCGTTCGAGGATTTCATGGTCCAGGCAGGCATCAAGGAAGAATTTGACACATATGTGTGTAATGCTGATCTTGAGGGCTTCGTGTCAGATAAGTGCCCCTAATGTTATCACCTAACTGATTCCTTTGTGAGAAGGTTTAAATTTACATCCTCCCGCAATTCTCACACTGTCCTATTTGATCTTTATGATAAATCATATACCATGGACTTAGAAGATTTTAATATTTCTTGTAAACTCCCACAGTGGGGTAATGTTAGTGAACCTCGCAAATCTGAATATAAAGACTTTCTTGCTAGTATCACTATGGGGGAATCTAGAGAAATAACACAAGCTACCATAGGGAGCATTCATTTTCTTGCCATACATTATTTTGCTCTCTTTATAGGTAGATGGATTAATGGTAAGGATGAAGCATGTCACATGTGTGTTCCCGGCCTTAGTGTTCTCAAGAGTGTTGTATTAGGAGATAAACAATATAACATGGGGGCTATTGTTGCACGTAGGTTGCACCTTAATAATTTAACTGGAGATTTGTTTGGTGGAATTTATGCATGTCGGCGTTCTGGGAACGGGGGTCCCCAGACTTGCCAGCCTGCGGCCTGCGGCGTGGCTCAAAGGAGGCCCAGCACGGCCCATCTTCATCAACACAAGACTCAAGACCCTCGCGAGGGGCCAAGCCTCGCGAGGCGGACGACACGGAGCTTCCTCAGGCACGGCCTCATCAGGCTGGCTCGCGAGGAGGCGGAGAGATCAAGGCGGGGTACCTCGCGAGGTGCCCGTGACGCAAGCCATGGCGACTCAAGGTGCCAGGCGGGTGCCAGCGCGCGCAGCGTCCTTCTTTCCTCTTTGGTGCAAAGGGGGCAAGCGCAGCCACGGAGTACCGAGGCATCAGGCAAAGGTTGCCATTTCGGTGCAACAAGACCAAGACCAGGAGGACTACGAGATGGAGGTCACCGTGGAGCCCAGGACGGCGTCATCACTAGAGAATTGCGCAGGCGAAGATTGCTTTTGTCAGGATAGTTGATACTTCCTGTCCCCCTTCAAATTAGCCCGCCATTGTTGGCTCCCTTCCCGCTCAATATTTGGGAAGAGGACCAGAGCCTCTATAAATAGGACCAGCCGCCCACATAGCAAGGGGTTATGTTCAGAGAGTTTTGATCAGTTAGAAGCAGAGAGAGAGAGTGTGTGTGTGTGTGTGTGTGTGTGTGTGTGAAAGGGAGGCTGAACTCCTCCCAGCAGTTCATCGCCCAGCCAAGAACCGACCCTCGCGAGGCTGTTCTTCCTTGTATTGTTCATCATCATTAGCCCCAAGAGGCAATCCACCAACCACACACTGGAGTAGGGTATTACACCACAACGGTGGCCCGAACCAGTATAAATCTTGTGTCTCTTGTGCAGTTCTTTCAGTAGCCTAGATCTTTGCGAGACGGGGAGGTAGAAGGCATAATCTCCACGCACACCCCAGTGTTCAAACCTTAAGGGTCTGCCGGAACCCAAAATCCGACATTTGGCGCGCCAGGTAGGGGTGCGCCGGAATCCGTCGTCCACCGCCCCGTTCTCCTCCAACCGTCGCATCCATGTCCGATGCTCGTCGGGCCCGCGTCGAGCGCCGGGCCGCCTTCGCTTCCTGCGTCGCCCAGACGGCGCCCGTCGGCGGATGCCCTCGCCGTTCCCCGTCACCTACCATCGACGCCGCCACCGGCCCGGCGGGGGGCGGGCAGCGAGCGTCGTCTCAGCATCCACCCATGCGGCAAGACGGCCGCACCGCTACTCCATCGCTCGCACCAGCTGGTTCCTCGTCTCGTGCACTCCGCGCCCCCTTGGAGGCTCGAGCTGTGCTCCTCGCGGCGAACGAGCTCCTGCGCTGCCGCCCCGCTGACGACGTCTACGGGGAATGGCTCGACCGCGTCGCCGAGCTCGTCCGCGCCGCAGGGGGCTCTCCTGCGCCGTCCCATCGCGTTACACCGACACCCCCGCTCATCGCGGCCCTCCTGGGCGGCTCGCAGGCGCCGCCCACAAGTCACCACATCAAGCCGTTCATCCGCCGGGTCAGCGCCGCTTCCATGCGGCAGGGGGCTCCCCCGGATCGGACGGCGTCCGAGACCGGCCTGACCTTCAGTTCAGAGGACCACCCCTCCAACTCGGCCTGCTCGGGCGCGCTCCCCATGTTGTGCACCCCCACCATCTGCCAGGTGGACGTCACCAAAACCCTCGTTGATGGCGGCGCGGGCCTCAGCATGCTCTCGGTCGAGGCCTTCAACCTCCTTCGCATACCCCTGGAATGGCTGCAACCCAGCCGGCCCTTCTCAGGCGTCGGGGGCAAGCCGTCCAGTCCCTTGGGGTAGATCCGGCTCCCAGTGACCTTCGGCACATATGACAACTTCCGCACGGAGCTGGTCGACTTTGACATCGCCCCCATCGGCCTCCCCTACAACGCCATCCTCGGCTACCCAGCGCTGGGCCAATTTATGGCCGTGACGCACCCGGTGTACAACCTCATGAAGATGCCCGGGAGCAACGGTGTCCTCACTGTGCACGGGGACACCGGGGACGCGCTACAGGCGCTCAGGCTCGCCTTCAAGACGACGGCATCGGCACAGCCCGTCGACTTGGAGCCCCCCGAGGCCAAGGGGGCTGCACCCACCAAGAAGAAGCAGTTGTTCACCCAAGACAAGGCAGAAACCAAGCAGATACCCGTCGATGAGGACGGGTCCACCAACGCCACTTTCACCATAGGCGCCCACCTCAAACCCGAGCAGGAGGAGGCCCTGGTCAGGTTCCTGCGCGCGAACAAGAAGGTATTCACTTGGGAGCCAGACCAGTTGGTAGGGATCCCCAGGAGTGTAATCGAGTATCACCTCAACGTGTGCCCCAACGTGCGGCCTGTGAAGCAGAAGGCCAGGCGGCAGTCCACAGAGAAGCAGGCCTTCATCGTCCAGGAGACCCGCAAATTAGAGGCCGCTGGGGTCATCCGCGAGGTCCGATACCTAGATTGGTTGGCCAACCCTGTCGTTGTGCCAAAGAAGGGAGGGAAGGAGCGTATGTGTGTCGACTTCACCAACCTCAACAAAGCATGCCCGCAAGATCCGTTCCCGCTCCCCCGCATCGATCAGATCGTCGATTCTACTGTGGAATGTGACCTGTTATGCTTCCTGGATGCCTTCTCTGGGTATCACCAAATCAAGATGGCGCTAGAAGACGTCAAGAAGACAGCCTTCCTAACCTCGTGTGAGGTATACTGCTACACGTGCATGCCATTCGGGCTGCGTAACGCAGGGGCGACCTTTCAGCGGCTGATGCAGATCACCTTGGGCCCGCAGCTCGGGAAGAATGTTGAAGCTTACGTCGATGACATTGTGGTAAAATCTCGGGAGGCCGGGACCTTGATACAGGATCTGGAGGAAACCTTCGCGACCTCAACGCAGTGAACCTACGGCTCAACCCAGAGAAGTGTGTGTTCGGAGTCCCCTTGGGCAAGCTCTTGGGTTTCCTCATGTCCCACCGGGGCATCGAGGCTAACCCAGAGAAGGTCAAGACAGTGGAAAACATGAGCCCGCCAAAGACCCTCAGAGAAATGCAGAAGCTCACGGGGCGCGTGACCGTGCTAGGGCGCTTCATCTCCAAGTTAGGAGAACGAGCCCTGCCCTTCTTCCAACTAATAAAGAAAAAGGGGCCCTTCGAGTGGACTGAAGAGGCCGACAAGGCATTCCAGGATCTCAAGAGATACCTGACCAGCCCACCGGTCATGGTGGCACCGCGCCCTCAGGAGCCCCTGGTGCTTTACCTCGCCGCCACTCCTTACTCCGCCAGCGCAGCCTTGGTGGCAGTCAGAGAGGAGCGCCGAATCAAAACCACGGCAGCAGCCCGGGACAAGGCAGAGCAGGGACAAGGAAGGCCTACAGAAACCACCACTGCGGCTGAGGAGGATCAGCCACCGCAGAGGGGCGCACCAGAGGTAGAAGAGGCCCCTCTTCCAGATGGCCAGTCTCAGGAGGCCTCATTGCCTCAAGAGGCGCCACGGTCTCCGGAAGGAGCCACCAGCACTGGCGCACTCTGCCTCATTGAGCACCCAGTGTACTTTGTCAGCACAGTGCTGCGGGATGCAAGAGCATGGTACCCCATGCCTTAGAAACTCCTCCTCGCGCTACTGGTGGCCTCGCGCAAGCTGCGGCACTATTTTCAGGGTCACCCCATCAAGGTCGTCTTGTCGTACCCCCTGGAGAGAGTGCTCAGGAGCCCTAATTCAGCTGGAAGGGTCGCTGAGTGGAACATAGAACTGCAAGAGTTTCAGCTCGAATTCAGCACGACCAGGGTCATCAAGGGAGCAGCGTTGGCAGATTTTGTGGCAGAGTGGACGGAGGCGCCAGGACTCAAGGCCAATGAGGATCAGTCCCTATCCCCGGGAAGTGAGGCTCCAGAAGGCTGGGTCATGTACTTCGATGGGGCGTTCTCCAGGCATGGCGCTGGAGCTGGGGCGATGCTTATATCACCCACACAGGACAAGCTCTACTACGCCGTGCAACTCTGTTTCCACCAAGGCGAAAAGGTCTCCAACAACATAGCGGAGTATGAAGGTTTAATAGCAGGCTTGAAGGCCGCGGCCGCCCTGGGAGTGAAACGCCTCACCATCAAGGGAAATTCGCAGCTCCTTGTCAACTTCTCCAACAAGGTGTACGAGCCGAACGATGAGCACATGGAAGCCTACCTTGCGGAAGTCCGCAGGATGGAGAAGCAATTCTGGGGGTTGGAGTTGCAGCATGTGCCCCGTGGCACCAATCAGGAGGCCGACGATATCGCCAAACGCGCGTCCAGACGGTTACCCCAGGAGCCTGGCGTTTTCGAGGAGCGGCTCTTCAAGCCCTCAGCTCTGCCGTCATCGTCAAACACGGCTCCGCCCTTGGAGGAGCTCCCCCAGCCGATGGAACCTCAGGTGGGATGTTGGATCACGGAGCTACTTGACGCAAGGGACCTTGCCGGAGAAGGAGGAGGAGGCGGAGCGAGTGGCACGCCAGGCCACGGCATACTGCATCAAAGACGGAGAGCTCTACCGGAAGCGACCAAATGATGTATCCCTGCGCTGCATCTCCAGGGAGCAAGGGAAGGAGCTACTGGAAGATATACACGGCGGAGACTGCGAACATCATTCGTCATCGCGGACCCTCGTCGGCAAGGTGTTCCGCAGTGGGTTTTATTGGCCCACCGCGCTCAATGACGCCGTGGAACTAGTGAAAGCTTGTGAAGCCTGCCAGTTCCACGCCAAGCAGATCCATCAGCCAGCAGGAGGCTTGCAGACTATTCCCCTTTCGTGGCCATTCGCAGTCTGGGGGCTGGACATCCTGGGCCCGTTTACTCGGGCGCCAGGGGGCTATCACTACCTCTACGTTGCCGTGGACAAATTCACCAAGTGGGTTGAAGTAGAGGCTGTCCGCGCCATCCCTGCGGGCTCCGCGGTCAAGTTCATCAAGGGCATCGTAAGCCGGTTCGGGGTGCCGAATCGCATCATCACAGACAACGGTTCGCAGTTCACCAGTAACCTCTTCAAAACATACTGTGCTAACCTTGGAACGCAGATATGCTACGCCTCAGTGGTGCACCCCTGAAGCAACGGCCAGGCCGAGCGAGCCAACACGGAGGTCCTGAGGGGCCTCAAGACCAGGACATTCAAGAAGAAGCTGGAGGCATGTGGCATAGGTTGGTACGACGAGCTTTAGTCCGTGCTGTGGTCCATCCGCACCACCGCGACCAAACCGACTAGAGAGACCCCATTCTTCCTGGTCTACGGAGCGGAAGCAGTCCTCCCTCACAAGGTCAGACGTCGCTCCGCGCGGGTCCTGGCGTTCGACGAGGCGCAGCAGGACGCCACGCGAGGGATGGACCTCGTGTTGGGGGAGGAATGTTGCCGGGAAGCCGCGCTGCGAGCGGCGAGGTATCAGCAAGCGCTGCGGCGATATCACTGCCGCAACATCCGCCCTAGGACTCTTGAGGCAGGAGACCTCGTGCTCAGGCGGGTCTTCTCCAGGGAGGGACTGCACAAGCTCTCTCCCATGTGGGAGGGCCCGTTCAAGGTTGTTCATGTTTCCAGGCCCGGCTCCGCGCGCTTGAAGACTCGGGAGGGAGTGCCAGTCCAGAATGCATGGAACATCCAGCACCTCCGGAGGTTCTACCCCTGAAAAGGCCCAGAGCCTGTGAAGCAAGGCGAGTGCCTGTGAAGCTATCGCGTTTTGGGAAAGGCCCAGAGCCTGTGAAGCAAGGCGAGTGCCTGTGAAGCTATTGCGTTTTGGGAAAGGCCCAGAGCCTGTGAAGCAAGGCGAGTGCCTGTGAAGCTATCGCGTTTTGGGAAAGGCCCAGAGCCTGTGAAGCAAGGCGAGTGCCTAAAGCTATCGCGTTTTGGGAAAGGCCCAGAGCCTGTCAAGCAAGGCGAGTGCCTGTGAAGCTATCGCGTTTTGAGAAACGCCCAGAGCCTGTGAAGCAAGGCGAGTGCCTGTGAAGCTATCGCGTTTTGGGAAAGGCCCAGAGCCTGTGAAGCAAGGCGAGCGCCTGTGAAGTTATCACGTTTTGGAAAAGGCCCGGAGCCTGTGAAGAAGGCCAATGCCTGTGAAGCTCGCTGCCCGTGACACTCTCACGTAATAATGATTTGGGGCTGTACACGCCCCGGAGTCTCAGGAGCGCCGGCCTCAGGCCCTGGGGCTCCCTCCCATGCCCAGTGGCAGCACTTAGCTCCGCGCTGGTGAGAAGACGTCGAAGACTAGATTAGGTGCCGGACGCGGCTTTTCATTTGCTTTCCGCAGTTGGCTTGTTCCTTCTCATTTGAAGTTTTATTGAAGTTGTTGCCGTCTTTGGCTTGCGGTTCTTCGGATTTTCGCTCTCCTGTCTCGTTTTCTCTTGCGCAAGGCCTCGCGAGGGGGGCAGCTGAGCGCCCTCGTGAGCGTTCCTATCCTAGTCATTCAAAGAGTTCGCGACCTGGGCCCCTTACAGGAGCACCCCTCAAGTCCGTGCTCCACGGGCATCGCAACACAAACAAAGGGCCTGGGTCGGTCGCCCCCCCCCCCCCCACGGCCGGGGTCGGGAACTATGCATGCTCGGGCACATAGCCGGAACGAATGGTAACAAAAGCGAAACGATGATTAACAGTAATAACCCAAACACGCCCCCGCGGGGCTCCGCACTATTGTCTTTGTCGCGCAGGAAAAAGGGAAAAAGGAAGAACAAATCCGGCGCGGCTCGCCTCACACCGGCCCCCAGGGAAGGCCTGAGCTGCCTCCGGAGCTCAGGCGGACTCCCTCTCGCGCCTCACCAGGGCGCGGCGGCGTGGAGGCTGATCGCGGCCGCCGCTGGAGGAGTCGCCGCCTGAAGAAGAACCAGAGAAGCTCGAGGAACTCCGAGTGCCGAGCGCTGCTCCCTCCATCATCACTGGAGCTGGGTTCCCAGCCGCGGTCGTCACCCTCGGGGCAGCACCCCGCGCGGCGACCATCTTCCCCAAACACCCTCACGTAGAGGGTGGCACCGCCATCGAACTTGAAGTGTAGGGTGCACCGGCGGCCCAGGCCACGTGCACGGGCAAACGTCTGCCAACCGCAGGCCAGGGACAGGCTCCTGGCCGCACAGCCCTCCAGGGAGACCCATGAGGCCCGACTGCAGCAGCCGTCGGCCTGGAGCCAGAGGCCGCCCGGGGCGCCGGCCGGGAGCTCGCCTAGGAGGAAGCAAAGAAGCGGAAGCCGGGTGCTAGCCGGCTCCGCCGACCACACGACGAACTCCGGTAGCACTTCAGCAGCACGAACGCGCGGCCTGGGGGGACGCACAGACGGAGCGCGCCCCCCGGCTACAGCAACCCGCCCATCGCCGTGCTGAAGATCACCTCCACGGCCGCGGGTAGCCGCCGTGGTGGCCACAGGATGCTTGCGAGGGCGCCCTCTGCCGCGCTTGGGTGGGGGAGAGGCGGGCTCAACCCGGCAAGCCTTCCCCTTCTCGGCGGCCGAGAATCTCTTCGACGGGGCCATGAAGAAGAAGGAGAAGCAAGGAGGAATGGACCGGAAGGGCACGCGCAGCCCCGTACTTATAGCCGGCGAAGGCCAACCGCCGGCCTCCACGATCATAGGTAATCATGACACAGTCTGCATGCAGGGACTTGTCCAACTCGCGCGATCACCGAGGCGTCGTGGGAAGTGGAGATGCCCACGTCCCATCAACCGCCACGCGGCGCCCAAGGCCGCAGGATGTTAGGGCCTGCGGTGCTTCGCCCTTGCCCTTTCACCTCTCGGCACGGCCAAGTCCGGGCGCGCCTTGGGCCCGGGGGCTACTGTCGGTGTTTTGGGAACGGGGGTCCCCAGACTTGCCTGCCTGCGGCCTGCGGCATGGCTGAAAGGAGGCCCAGCATGTCCCATCTTCATCAACACAAGACTCAAGACCCTCGCGAGGGGCCACGCCTCGCGAGGCGGACGACATGGAGCTTCCTCAGGCACGGCCTCGTCAGGCTGGCTCGCGAGGAGGCGGAGAGATCAAGGCAGGGTACCTCGCGAGGTGCCCGTGACGCAAGCCATGACGACTCAGGGCGCCAGGGGGGTGCCAGCGCGTGCAGCGTCCTTCTTTCCTCTATGGTGCAAAGGGGGCAAGCGCAGCCGCAGAGTACCGAGGCATCAGGCAAAGGTTGCCATTTCGGTGCAACGAGACCAAGACCAGGAGGACTACGAGACGGAGGTCACCGTGGAGCCCAGGACGGTGTCATCACCAGAGCTTTGTGCAGGCGAATACTGCTTTTGTCAGGATAGTTGATACTTGCTGTCCCCCCTTCAAATTAGCCCGCCATTGTTGGCTCCCTTCTCGCTCAATATTTGGGAAGAGGACCAGAGCCTCTATAAATAGGACCAACCTCCCACATAGCAAGGGGTTCGGTTCAGAGAGTTTTGATCAGTTAGAAGAAGAGAGAGAGAGAGAGTGAAAGGGAGGCTGAACTCCTCCCAGCAGTTCATCGCCCAGCCAAGAACCGACCCTCGTGAGGCTGTTCTTCCTTGTACTGTTCATCATCATCAGCCCCAAGAGGCAATCCACCAACCACACACTGGAGTAGGGTATTACACCACAATGGTGGCCCAAACCAGTATAAATCTTGTGTCTCTTGTGCAGTTCTTTCAGTAGCCTAGATCTTTGCGAGACGGGGAGGTAGAAGGCGTAATCTCCGCGCGCACCCCAGTGTTCGAACCTTAAGGGTCTGCCGGAACCCGAAATCCGACAATGCAACTCGTGTAGCTAACTATCTTGATATACCCATACGTGGAAATGAAATTGAGTTACCTCCTGCTTATTTCGATTATAATGTTATGGTTCGCCATCAGTTTATTGAGAGAAATGAACAACCTCTCCAGTATCGAATAATCTTTGACATGCGTCGCACTGTCCATGTTGCTCTCCCTGCTCCTGCTTTCTTTGACTTTCAGACAAAAGGAAGATATGTTATCACCAGGGAGGAGGCAAACGAGTACGAGAGGAGGACGGAGGCAGCTCGCCTCCAAGCTGCAGCTCGTCAGGCAGTAGCTGTTGCATCTTAGTGCGACCCCAGCTACAACTTTGGATTTCCACCAGGCCAGCCGTGGCCATAGACCAACTTAGGCCAAAAGCCTAAGCTTTTGGGAGTACGTATTCCTCATCGACATTACATTCATGTTCACACACTCATGCCAGTTGTCGATGCTCATACTTTTTCATTGTATCATCCATGCTAGTTTATTTTCTTTCTTTTTTGCATTCTTCTTGTATGTTTGAAAAACCTTAAGAAAAAACCAAAAAAATTACTTGTAGCTTTTAGCTATTTACTTTCCATGCCTATAGTAGTAGTAATTAAAAAAACCAAAAGATTTCTCGTTCTTCTTTTGCTTGTTGGGAGCTTTCCCGTGTAAATAGTTTTATTTCTTTTTGTTCTTTGGGGGTCGAGAGGAGAAGACCATGATGAAAATGTTGAGTGGCTCTTATATGCATTATTGTTGATCTAACAGAGAGCCCATATTACCTTGTCTTCTCCCTTGAATTGAATGCTTGCAGATTCCAGCTTAGTCCAATGCACGTGCACTATTATTATTATCCATGCTATTCGGTTGTGCAAGTGAAAGGCAATAATGACGATATATGATGGACTGATTGAGATGAGAGAAGCTGGTATGAACTCGGCCTCTCTTGTTTTTGTAAATATGATTAGTCCATCGTTCCTGATTCAGCCTATTATGAATGAAACATGTTTGCAATGACAATTAGAGACTATAGTTGCTTATGCCATGCTTAATCTACTAGGAGTTTATAATGGTTTACCTTGTGTGCCAACATGCTATTAAGATGGTTGTGATGTGGTATGATAGGGTGGTATCCTCCTTTGAACGATCAAGTGGCTTGACTTGGCACATGTTCACGCATGTAGTTGAAACAAAATCAACATAGCCTCCACGATATTTATGTTCATGGTGAATTATATCCTACTCATGCTTGCATTCAGTGTTGATTAATTTTAATGCATGTTCATGACTGTTGTCGCTCTCTAGCTGGTCGCTTCCCATTCTCTTTCTAGTCTTCACTTGTACTAAGCGGGAATACTGCTTGTGCATCCAACTCCATAAACCCCAAAGTTATTCCATATGAGTCCACCATACCTTCCTATATGCGGTATCTACCTGCCATTCCAAGTAAATTTGTATGTGCCAAACTCCAAACCTTCAAATAAAAATTCGGTTTTGTATGCTCGAATAGCTCATGTATTAACTAGGACTGTTTGTATCTTCCATGCTAGGCGGGTTATTCTCAAGATGAGTGGACTCCGCTCCTCACTCATGAGAAAATGGCTGGCCACCGGGATGCCCAGTCCCATGCTCAAATCAAATCAAAATAATTGCAAACAAAACTCCCCCAGGATTGTTGTTAGTTGGAGGCACCCGTTGTTTTGGGCAAGCCTTGAATTGATGCTTGTTGGTGGAGGGGGAGTATAAATTTTACCATTCTGTTTGGGAACCGCCTATAATGTGTGTAGCATGGAAGATATCGAGATCTCTCTGTTGTTATGTTGACAATGAAAGTATACCACTCAAAATATTATTCATCTCTATTTCAAAACCGAGCTCTGGCACCTCTACAAATCCCTGCTTCCCTCTACGAAGGGCCTATCTATTAACTTTTATGTTGAGTCATCATCCTCTTATTAAAAAGCACCAGTTGGAGAGCACCGCTGTTATTTGCATATATTATTATTAGTTTACATTGAGTATGACTGTGACTAGATTTCTTTTACCATGAATTACAATTTCCAGTCAGCCCTTAATCTTTAGAGGTGCTCTGCATTTATGTTTTGCGGTCTCAAAAAGGGCTAGCGAGATACCATCTTGTTATATCATATTATGATTGTTTTGAGAAAGTGTTGTCATCCGAGATTTACTATTATTGTTCACTAGTTGATTATGTTAGTGATATGAGTAAACATGAGACCTAAGTGTTATTGTGAATATGGTTAGTTCATAATCTTTGCTAAAAACTTGAATGCCGCCTTTACATATTAGCTACAACAAGAGCAAATAGAGTTTGTAAAAGTTTCTCTTTATCACTTTCAGTTTATCAACTGAATTGCTTGAGGACAAGCAAATGTTTAAGTTTGGGGGAGTTGATATGTCTCCAACGTATCTACTTTTCCAAACACTTTTGCCCTTGTTTTGGACTCTAACTTGCATGATTTGAATGTAACTAATCCGGACTGACGCTGCTTTCAGCAGAATTACCATGGTGTTATTTTTGTGCAGAAATAAAAGTTTTCGGAATGACCTAAAAATCAACGGAGAATATTTTTTGAATATATAAAAAATATTGGCGAAAGAATCAAGGCGAGAGGGCCCACACCCTGTCCATGAGGGTGGGGGTGCGCCCCCGCTACCTCATGGGTCCCCTGGTGCTCCATCGACGTCCATCCTGACTCCGTATATTCATGTTCGGGGAGAAAAAAATCAAAGAGAAGGATTCATCGCGTTTTACGATACAGAACCACAGCCAAGCCCTAGTCTCTCTCGGGAGGGCTGATCTGGAGTCCGTTCGGGCCTCCGGAGAGGGGAATCCGTCGCCATCGTCATCATCAACCTTCCTCCATCAACAATTTCATAATGTTCACCGCTATGCGTGAGTAATTCCATCGTAGGCTTGCTGGAGGGTGATGGGTTGGATGATATTTATCATGTAATCGAGTTAGTTTTGTTAGGGTTTGATCCCTAGTATCCATTATGTTCTGAGATTGATGTTGCTATGACTTTGTTATGCTTAATGCTTGTCACTAGGACCCGAGTGCCATGATTTCAGATCTGAACCTATTATGTTTTCATGAATATATGTGAGTTCTTGATCTTATCTTGCAAGTCTATAGTCACCTATTATGTGTTATGATCCGTTAACCCCGAAGTGACAATAATCGGGATACTTACCAGTGATGACCATAGTTTGAGGAGTTCATGTATTCACTAAGTGCTAATGCTTTGGTCCGGTACTCTATTAAAAGGAGGCCTTAATATCCCTTAGTTTTCAATAGGACCCCACTGCCACGGGAGGGTAGGACAAAAGATGTCATGCAAGTTCTTTTCCATAAGCGCGTATGACTATATTCGGAATACATGCCTACATTACATTGATGAACTGGAGCTAGTTCTGTGTCACCCTATGTTATAACTGTTGCATGATTGATCACATGCGACATAATTATCCATCACTAATCCATTGCCTACGAGCTTTTCACATATTGATCTCCGCTTAGTTACTTTTCCGTTACCACTGTTACAATCACTACAAAACTGCTACTGTTACTTTTGCTACCATTACTGCTACTATCATATTACTTTACTATTAAATACTTTGCTGTAGATATTAAGTCTTTCAGGTGTGGTTGAATTAACAACTCAACTGCTAATACTTGAGAATATTCGTTGGCTCCCCTTGTGTCGAATTAATAAATTTGGATTGAATACTCTACCCTCGAAAACTGTTGCGATCCCCTATACTTGTGGGTTATCAAAGCGAGGCAGCCAGCAGGCGCCCCTGCCGTGCGCGGGCGTCATCTTCTCCATGGTCAACCCACTAGTCACGCCCGCGTCCACGCTCGTCGGGGTCCTCACTCGGCATGCGGGGCACGAGGACGGAGCGACGGCGGTCGAGCTCGGTGGGCGCCTGCGTAGTGCATTCGTCAGTTGGGTGGGGGGAGGGGGCGGCTAGAAAATTTATCGTTCCTAATGCAAAAAATCCGCCGGTGCCTCCCAGGAGGCCGAAAAAACGCCTCCTAAGGGACACAGCGGCTGGAGATGCTCTAAAGAGTGAAGTGTGTGGTGTCGTCGATGCTTGCCCCACCAGCGGGAGCAGCGCTCCATACTAGCCAGTTGGCATCGGGTGCGGTTACATAGGGGGGTCGATGACACAGTCACACATACATGAGGGAGAGGGCTAGCTGAGTCGGACTAATGCTGGTAGAAACGGATGTGAGGTTTGTCGATCGGTGATGCATGCAAATTTATTGGTCGGTGTGTCATAGTACACACATTGCACACGTTCATTTCTTACTAAATGTGTGCACGCCATCGAACACGATACATCGGCAGGAATATACAACGACCCCCCTCACTACACATGGTTGCTCTCTGTGAACCGCGTGCACAACATTGCATACGATAGTTCGGCACAAATCATTTTGATGACACAATCATTGCCCTGCTGGACTCGTCATTTAACCACTCCACCTAATAACTGTTGCTGACATATGAGAAGCGCAAAACAATTTAACCATACTAGATAGCATCGAGATCCGAAAACATTTTGGAATTTTTTAGGAAAAAGTCTAAAACAAACCCTGAATTTATAGACGAAAGCTAAATCGAACCCTAAACTTCAAATCCCTGAAATCAGGACACCCAACTATGTAATCCCGGTCTATATTAAACCTTGAGCGTGTTTTTGAAGGTATTGTCGACGTGGCAGCAGGTCGAACCGGGATCGTTGGCGATTGGGCCGGCCCACCAAATGCGAAATGTGTTATTTTTTACTTCAAAAAATTACCAAATAGGATCAAACTCATGATCTAGCCCTGCTTGTACTCGTCGTTTAACCACTCCACCTAAGGCTGCTCATAGTGGGGAGTAACTTAGACTAGTGTCATGCATATGACACTAGTCATTGTTACTACCTTTATAGTGCAAAGTAACATACAAGTAGTATCATAGATGATTGCATTTATTACATTATAGACTCATTTTGCTTTGGTGTGCGTTATGTTACAGTAACATATTATGTTACTCCAAACACATCTCTCCTCATTAACTAGATGCCACATAAGCAAACTTGTCTTGGAATGCGCTATGTTACTTGCTAAGTTACTCCCACTATGACCAGCCTAATAACTGTTGCTGACATATGAGAAGCGCAAAACTCGCTTCGCGCTGCCTGACGGGCCGGCCCAGTCTGGCCGCAACCAACCCTCCCGGGTTCTACCTGCCATGTCCCCAATCCCTGCTTAGGAAAGCACTCAAGGTTTGAAATAGACCGGGATTAGATAATTTAGTGTGCCGACTTCAGGGATTTGAAGTTTAAGGTTTGATTTAGCTTTAGACTACAAATTCAAGGTTTGTTTTGGACTTTTTCCTTTCCTTTTCAACTGTACGATGAGTTCTCCACAGGACACGGTTAGAGTTGGGACTGGTCAACTTTTGTACCTCTGTGCGATATGGTCGTCCAATACAATTTCTGGCTAGAATGTGTAATAAGGGGAGGAGCCTAATGTTGGAAATATGCCCTAGAGGCAATAATAAAAGCATTATTATTATATTTCCTTGTTCATGATAATTGTCTTTTATTCATGCTATAATTGTGTTATCCGGAAATCGTAATACATGTGTGAATAATAGGCACCAACATGTCCCTAGTAAGCCTCTAGTTGACTAGCTCGTTGATCAACAGATAGTCATGGTTTCCTGACTATGGACATTGGATGTCATTGATAACGAGATCACATCATTAGGAGAATGATGTGATGGACAAGACCCAATCCTAAACATAGCACAAGATCGTATAGTTCGTTTGCTAGAGTTTTCCAATGTCAAGTATCTTTTCCATAGACCATGAGATCGTGTAACTCCCGGATACCGTAGAAGTACTTTGGGTATACCAAACGTCACAACGTAACTGGGTGACTATAAAGGTATACTACGGGTATCTCCGAAAGTGTCTGTTGGGTTGACATGGATCAAGACTGGGATTTGTCACTCCGTATGACGGAGAGGTATCACTGGGCCCACTCGGTAATGCATCATCATTATGAGCTCAAAGTGACCAAGTGTCTGGTCACAGGATCATGCATTATGGTACGAGTAAAGTGACTTGCCAGTAACGAGATTGAACGAGGTATTGGGATACCGACGATCGAATCTCGGGCAAGTAACATACCGATTGATAAAGGGAATTGTATATAGGGTTGTTTGAATCCTCGACATCGTGGTTCATCCGATGAGATCATCGAGGAGCATGTGGGAGCCAACATGGGTATCCAGATCCTGCTGTTGGTTATTGACCGGAGAGCAATCTCGGTCATGTCTACATGTCTCCCGAACCCGTAGGGTCTACACACTTAAGGTTCGGTGACGCTAGGGTTGTAGGGATATGTATATGAAGTAACCCGAATGTTGTTCGGAGTCCCGGGTGAGATCCCAGACGTCACGAGGAGTTTCGGAATGGTCCGGAGGTAAAGAATTATATATAGGAAGTGCTATTTCGGCCATCGGGACAAGTTTCGAGGTCACCGGTATTGTACCGGGACCACCGGAAGGGTCCCGGGGGTCCACCGGGTGGGGCCACCTATCCCGGAGGGCCCCATGGGCTGAAGTGGGAAGGTATCCAGCCCAAAGTGGGCTGGGGCACCACTTCCCCTAGGGCCCATGCGCCTAGGGTGGGTAAACCCTAAAGGGGGGCGCCCCCTTGCTTGGGGGGCAAGCCCCCCACCCCTTGGCCGCCCCCCCCCCCTAGGAGATTGCATCTCCTAGGGCCGGCGCCCCCCCCCCCCCCCCCTAGGCCCCCTATATATAGTGGGGGCAGGAAGGGCCTCACAGCCATGCCCTGGGGCCTCCCTCTCCCTCTCCAACACCTCCTCCTCCTCCTCCTCCATAGAGCTTGGCGAAGCCCTGCCGGAGTACTGCAGCTCCATCACCACCACGCCGTCGTGCGGCTGCTGGAGCCATCCTCCTCAACCTCTCCTTCCCCCTTGCTGGATCAAGAAGGAGGAGACATTACGCTGACCGTACGTGTGTTGAACGGGGAGGTGCCGTCCGTTCGGCGCTAGGATCTCCGGTGATTCGGATCATGTCGAGTACGACTCCCTCATCCCCGTTCTTTGAACGCTTCCGCTCGCGATCTACAAGGTACGTAGATGCATCCAATCACTTGTTGCTAGATGAACTCATAGATGGATCTTGGTGAAACCGTAGGAAAATTTTGTTTTCTGCAACGTTCCCCAACAGTGGCATCATGAGCTAGGTCTATCACTACTGGAATCAGCTACTTTGCCATCTGCCAGCTCTTTGCCGTCTGCTAGCAGACGGCAAAGAAGCTCTTTGCCATCAGCTGCCAGAAAGCAGACGGCAAAGAACTGGCTGATGGCAAAGAAAGCCTTTGCCATCAGCCAGTTCTTTGCCGTCCGCTAGCTAGCTGACGGCAAAGAGGGAGGGGCCCCACTGACGAGCTACTTAAAAAATAACTTAACGGGCCCCCCTCTTTGCCGTCTGCTAGCAGACGGCAAAGAGCAAATAAGCGGACGGCAAAGGGGGGCGGACGGCAAAGATTTAACATATCTAACGGCGCGCCCCCCACCCCGCGCCCTCTCTCTCTGTTTCTCTCCCCTGCTCCCATACGCGCGCCACCGCCAGCACCACTCGCCGCCGCCGCGCCCCGCCCGCCACCCCCCCCCCCCCCCCCCGCGCCCCAGTGCCCCGGGCCCGGTGCCGCCGCCCCGCCCCCCCCCCCCCCCCTCCACCGGCCCCCCGCCTCGTCGCCACTGTCGCCGCCCCGCCCCCCCTCCTCCACGGGCCCCCCGTCTCAGCGCCGCCGCGCCCCGGCCCCCCGCCCCCCGCGGGCCCCACCGCCCCGGGCCCGGCGCCGCCGCCCCAGGCCGCCCCGCCCCCCTCCTCCACCGGCCCCCCGCCTCGTCGCCACTGCCGCCGCCCCGCCCCCCCCCCCTCCTCCACCGGCCCCCCGTCTCAGCGCCGCCGCGCCCCGGCCCCCCGCCCCCCCCCCCCCCCGCGCCCCACCGCCCTGGGCCCGGCGCCGCCGCCCCAGGCCGCCCCGCCCCCCTCCTCCACCGGCCACCTCCTCCACCGGCCCAGGTGAGCTCTACCTCTCCTTTGTTTTTTTTCTTCTGTTTTTTAGTTTTAGGTTTATGTTTAGTTTAGATTTAGTTTCAGTTTTAGGTTTAGTTTTAGGTTTAGGTTTAGTCTTAGTTTAGTTTTAGGTTTTTAGATTTAGTTTTTTCCTTTTTTCTGTTTTTTTAGTTTTAGGTTTATGTTTAGATTAGATTTAGGTTTAGTTCAGTTTTAGGAAAGAAAAAGAAGAAGAAGAAAAAACAGGAGAGGAGGAGAAGAACAAGAGGAAAAAGGAAAGGAGGAAGAAGAAGAGGAGGAGGAGAAGAAAAAAGAAGAAGAGGAAGAAGAAGAAAAAACAGGAGAGGAGGAGAAGAAGAAGAGGAGGAGGAGAAGAAAAAAGAAGAAGAGGAAAAAGAAGAAGAAAAAAGAGGAGAGGAGGAGAAGAAGAAGAGGAAAAAGGAAAGGAGGAGGAAGAAGAAGAAGAAGAAGAAGAAGAAGGAAAAAAAGGAAGAAAAGGAAGAAAAGGAAGAAGAAGAAGAAAAGGAAAAAAAGAGGAAAAACCCCCGACCCGACACGGCACCCCGACCCGACACGGCACCCCGACCCGACACCGCACCCCGACCCCGACCCGGCACCCCGACCCCTAGACCCCGACCCCGACACCCCGACCCTGACCCCGACCCCGAGACCCCGACCCCGACCCCGACCCCGACACCCCGACCCCGAGCCTGACCCGACACCCCGACCCCGACACGGACACGGCACCCCGACCCCAACCCGACACCCCGACCCCGAGACCCCGACCTCGACACCGACACGACACCCCGACACCGACACCCTGACACCACACCCACCTTTACCCCGACACCGACACGGCACCCCGACCCCGACCCGGCACCCCGACCAGACACCCCGACCCCGAGACCCCGACCCCGAGCCTGACCCGACACCCCGACCCCGAGACCCCGACCCCGAGACCCCGGGCCTGACCCGACACCCCGACCCCGACACTGACACGGCACCCCGACCCCGACCCGGCACCCCGACCCGACACCCCGACCCCGAGACCCTGACCCCGACCGCGAGTCGGACCCGACACCCCGACCCCGACACCGACACGGCACCCCGACCCCGACCCGGCACCCCGACCCGACACCCCGACCCCGAGACCCCGACCCCGACACGGCACCCCGACACCGACAGGGCACCCCGACCACCGACACCTCCCGAAAATTAAGGTGTTCTTTGGCCTTCCAGAGGCCGACGGGGTCATATATTTGTGAATTATTAGTTAGGTCATATATTTTTCGATTTAGTTATGAAAAACATCATATATAATTGTGTTGATCGTGTAGTTTTAAATGTGCAGTTGTTTCATCGCTGCGAGGTTTGGTGTTCGACGACCTCGCTATGCGTTTGACGAGCTCTGCCCCTTCGTTCGTGGGTGAGCACAAACGACAAGTCCTCCTCCCCCATTAATTATTTGATCTATTCCGATGAAACTTGATAGCTAGCTATATATGTGTCTTGAATCATCAGTATGCGTAACCAATATGTGTCTCCCGTTCGAAAGCGTCATAGTTATAAATATGCATGCATTTGCATATTTATAACCTTGATTCTTTCGAATTGTCCAACGCTATCCATGGACAGCCCGAGTATGTGTAGATTGGGTTCGTTTTCCCATATGCTTTGCTCCGGATCCGACGCATATATTTCGTCAGTGCCTCCCCTGTTGTTCTTCGGGTACACATCCTCTCTGTTTATTGCAGAGACGTGTATCAGGAGAATAGCGGGGAGGTGCTGCCAAAATTTTGCGTCGGATCCGGAGCATAGCATGGGAAAATGAACCCAATCTACACATACACGGGTGGGATTAGGACCTATCATTACCTATTAGAGTGTAGGTTGCATGGACGTAATAAAATTGACAAAGTAGATCAACTGATGAATATATACATGGTGAATTACATATATGATTGTTGTGTGTCCAGTAGCTCTGAAAGTCAAGATGAGTGACCGTGCTTGGATGTATACCGGTCACACTGGTCAGAACAAATGGAGCGTTGAATGGTTCACAAAAACTAAGGGGTTTGTGCAAGCCGCATTTGCAAATGGCCAAAAGAAAACCTGGTGCCCCTGTTTCCGGTGCGGCAATTGGGAAAAGAAGACAGAGGCTGAAATGGGCAAACACCTGCAGAAGAGTGGTTTTACGCCCGATTATACGGTGTGGACATTTCATGGTGAGTCTGCCCAACGTGACCGAGCTGAGGTGGATCGTCGTCGCACCGGCGAGCATGGTACCGGGATGGAAAACATGGTGCAAGACTATGATGATGCTCGGGATTCGGACGAGGAGATGGAGGAATCTGCAAAGGCCTTCAATGAAATGTTGGAGTCTTCGAAACGTCCGCTCCACGAGCACACTGAGCTTTGTCAGTTGGATGCCATCTCACAAGTAATGGCTCTGAAGGCTCAGTTCAACTTGGGCAGAGAATGCTATGACGCAATTATGACAGTATTTGGACGCTTTCTACCCAAAGGCCATGTAATGCCTGCAAACCTGTACCAGTCGGACAAAATCCTCCGTGCACTGAAGATGCCCTATGAGAAGATACATGCCTGTGAGAAAGGATGTGCCTTATTTAGGCTTGACTATGCGGACTTGAACTATTGTCCCATTTGCAAGTCTTCCAGGTATATTGTGGTAGACAACGGTATGGGTGAGAAGACACAGACCAAAATCCCCGTTAGTGTTCTTCGGTATATGCCAATCGTACCAAGACTTCAACGTCTTTTCATGGTCGAAGAGACGGCCAGACAGATGACATGGCACAAAACAGGCAAAAGAACCGAACTAGATGCAGATGGGAATCTGATGATGGTACACACATCGGATGGTGTTGCGTGGAAAAAGTTTGATGAATTACATGCTGACAAAGCGGCAGATTCGAGGCATCCTCGAGTCGGCATCAGCACGGATGGGTTCAGTGTGTTTGGTATGACGGCAGCCCAATATAGTTGTTGGCCCGTATTTGTCTTTCCACTCAATCTCCCCCCCCCCCCCCCGGACAGATTATGCAAAGAAAGAACATTTTCCTGACGTTGATAATTCCAGGACCCAACTATCCGGGCAAAAATATGAATGTGTACATGCAGCCGCTTAAGGACGAATTGCAAGAAGCCTGGGATAATGGGTTCAAGACATACGACGCCTTTAGCAAACGGAACTTCATAATGCGTGTCTGGTACATGTACTCGACGCATGACTTGCCGGCGTATGCGCTATTCGTTGGCTGGTGTGTGCATGGAAGGTTCCCGTGCCCCACATGCAAGGGAGCTCTTGAGTTTCGTTGGCTTCAGGCCGGTCGCAAGTTTTCTTGCTTCGACATGCATAGACAGTTCCTGGATCCTCGCCATAAGTTCAGGAAAGACAAGAAGAACTTCATCAGGGGTAGAGTTGTCAAAAACTCTGCACCACCTGCATTGACAGGCCAACAGACCCTGGATCAGTTAAACGCTCTCGAGCCAGATCCACAACGTCCAGGGTACTTCAAGGGGTATAATACTAAGCACGCGTGGACTCACAAAACATGCTTATGGGATCTGCCTTACTTCAAAGACCTCCTTTGCCCACACAACATCGACGTGATGCACACTGAGAAGAATATCGCCGAGGCACTTTTTGGTACATTGTTCGGCATGGATGGGAAGTCAAAGGATAATACTAAGGCTAGAGTCGATCTGGAGGCGCTATGTGATAGGCCGTTACAAAACATGAAAGAACCGAAAGGAAAGCAGAACTGGACGAAGCCAAAGGCATGGTTCAATCTTGGAAGGCCAGCTATGAGGGAAATTCTCTTGTGGGTGCAACAGCAGTTGATGTTTCCCGATGGGTATGCAGCGAATCTAAAGAGGGGAGCGAATCTTGATAAACTGAAGATATTTGGTCTCAAGAGTCATGATTGGCACATATGGATTGAGCGGGTAATGCCGGTGATGTTGCGTGGCTTCATCCCTGAGGATGAATGGCTAGTACTGGCAGAACTCAGCTATTTCCTCCGTGTTCTTTGTGCGAAAGAACTATCGCCTGGCGTGCTAGAAGAAATGGAAGAGTTGGCGCCGGAGTTGATCTGCAAGTTAGAGAAGATCTTTCCACCGGGCTTCTTTAATCCAATGCAGCATTTGATTTTGCATCTCCCGACCGAGGCAAGATTGGGGGGGCCCGTGAAAAATCGTTGGTGCTACCCAACTGAGAGGATGCAGAAGACGCTTCGAGAAAAATGTAAAAATAAACGTAGAATTGAAGCATCGATGGCTGAGGCATTCATTACAGAGGAGGCGGCAAACTTCGTAACAGCGCACTACGAAGCCAAAAATCGTCATTTGCATAATCCGAAGCCTCGGTACAATGCTGACGAGCCTAAAAAGGGTGGATCCAACCTCAGCCTATTCAAAGGGAATCTCGCACCAGCTAGTGTTTCACATCCAGTATCTTTGGATAACGAAGAATGGCGGACCATTTCGTTGTATATCTTCAACAACCTGATAGAAGTGCAGCCGTACATCGAGTAAGTTCTCGGTACATTGTTTCGCAACTTCTATTTCCTTTGAACTACTCTTATTCCTGGATATGTCATACAGTCGATACGTTACCATATTCTCGTATGGAGCGGAGATCCAAAAGGATTCCGTCGAAGAGTATGAGCTTCTCGCAAAGCAAGGAGGTGGCTATCCCGGTTTCATCTCTTGGTTCAAACAAACGGTAATTTCTATTAGACAATTTCATTTCATTCGCTAATTTGTGCATAATGCAACAATCCTTTCATATTAAACCTGTAGGCTAATTTAGAGTCTATGGACGCCGAATTGAGACAAGTCGCTAATGGTTTTGACTATAAGGTCCGTTCATTTGACAAGTACGACATCAACGGGTATCGCTTTCATACCTATGGCAAAGAGCTATCGATGGCGGACCGAAAGTCAACAAATTGTTGTGTATCTGCTATCGGTGAAGGAGGTACCGAGTATTATGGGAGAGTTGAAGCAATTTATGAACTTCTGTTCTATGGTGAAAACCCACCGAATGTCGTAGTCTTCAAATGTTATTGGTTTCAGCCGAAGGAAACTAGAAGGACTCATGAACATGTAGGGCTAGTTGAAATCAACCAAAGCACTCATTTAGATGTTCCTGATGTCTATATTATGGCTCAACAGGCGGCCCAAGTATTCTATCTACCGTGGGCCTGCCAAACTAATCCAAATCTGAAAGGTTGGGATGTCGTTTATGAAGTGCCGCCACGTGCTAGACTTTCTCCCCCAAAGGAAGAGGATTATGAACCTCACATTAACCCAGACACATATGAAGGAGAATTCTTCCAAGAGACATGTCTTTCCAAAAAGCGTTTCAAGAACCGCTATACTTCACCCCAAAACATTGAAGTAGACAGCGACAATGAATCCGACATCACCCCAGAGGAGGAACAAGAAGAGCCGGAACAAGAAGAGGTTACTGCTGCGGATGACCTGTCAATGCTTGACCGATTACGTCAAGGTGGCCTTGCACATGTTGATGCCAATGAACCCTATGAGCCCGTCATTGATTATAGTGATGATGATGATTATGCATTTATTGATGATACTGATCGAGATTATTAGTAGTGTCAGGTATTACATTTTTTTATGTTGTACTTGATGATGATACACTTAAGTGATACACATATTATTATTCATGTCGGTCTTTTTTTATGTTGTACTAATTTCGTTTACTATTTGTCATGGCAGGTGTTGAAAGATGGTGGGCGCTGGTCGGGAGCATGGTCTGAGGTCTTCCATTCCAGACGCACCTCTCCGCCGAGCGTTGCTGGACAGTATGGCCACACCGCCGGGCCCTTCTTCGTTGACCGTGGTGCCCAGCAGGGGACGAGGTAGGAAGAGAGGAGGTGGGGCACGTGGTCGTGGGAGGGGAGGTAGGGTGACTGCTACGGTGCCTTCCTCGCCGCCACCCCCAGCCGTTTCACCCGAGCACGTGACTGCTAGGGTGGACTCGTCCGAGGAGGAGGCTACACGGACTCCGGTCCACGAGCCTCCGGTCCACGGGTCTTCGGCCCACGAGAGTTCGGCCCACGTGACCCCGGAGGAGCACACGTCCGGATGGGGTACCTGGCCGGATCAGCCCGAGGAGCCGAGTGGCCATGCTGATGATGGCGGGGAGCCAACTGATCTTGAGGAGGAGGGGGGCACCGTCTACCAGCGTGGTGCTACACGGCTCCCGTCCGTGCCGGTGACCCACGAGCAGAGGTGGTTGATTTTCCCTGATGGGGAGAGGTACGTAAGTGCATTTAATATTTTTGTACCTTGTGCATTCACGTTTTTTCAAATAACTAATGCGTTGGCCTTGTCATGCTGCAGGGGTTGGGACCACCATCATAGTGTCCGCCGGCCCAACTCCGTCCTTGGAGTTCTTTGCCGGCAAAACTTCCCGGGGTTTGTCACGTTGCCTGGTGAGGGTCGGCTTCCAGAGCTTGGATTGAGCTGGGAGCACTACGTGGCTGCCCCGGCCCCGCCAAATGAGATTATCGACGGTGTCATGTGTGACACGAGGGCAGACATGGTGATCAGAAAGTTCTGGGTAATTTCTCCTTTACACATTTAAAAATCTTCAACTAGCTAGTTATTAATTGTACTAATCAACATTGTCTCATTTGATTGCAGACATTCTACAGGTGTGAGGAGGGATACGAGGAGGACGCGGCACATGTTATCGAGAACGTCTGCAAGCGCCTACTCCAGAACTTACGGCACGAGGCTCGGGTGCAGGCTGTTCGAGACTACTACGCCTTGCGTGGTATCAAGAAGACCAAGCCGGCGTGCCGCGATAAGTTCCTGAGTAAGGAGCAGTACATGAAGGTAATTCTTAATGCCTTCTCTACTTAAGTTCCTTCATTTAGTAATTCTTAGCCGTAGCGCTCAAGTTTCTATTTGCTAACTTAGGCGCCTCCGAGATGGTGTGCGGATCGGATGGATTGTTGGGAGGTGTTGGTCGATGAGTGGTGCTCACAACGATGGCTAGCCCTCCACAAGGAGGCCAAGGACAAACGTGCCCAAATGGAAGGTGTGCCACACCATCAAGGCAGCTCCAACTTATATCAGTTCGGGCGCAACTGGGTATGTGGTTTGCTTCATGATTCATGCAATTCATTCATCATGCTAGCTTGAGCCCTTTAATTACTAATTTTCATTGTTTCTCTCTCTCAGGCACGCTACAATAAGGCGGATAAGGTGCCAGAGGTGTACGACCTGTATGCCATGGCCCACACTGCCTCTTTCAAGAAAGTCAAGGCTTTCTCTCAGTCTGACCTCGATGATGCAAACAACTTCACCAACATCTCCTCCCACAACAAGCTCGTGAGATATAGAGATGAGGGGAAGGCGAGGAAAGGGGAGGACTTTAACCCGAGCCAGGGTCCCATTGATCCAGAGCTGTTGATGATATCTGGTGGCGGGAGGTCCCATGGCTCCATAGCCATTGGAGATGGACTTATCCGTTGTCCTAGCACTCTCCCGGAGATCAAGGCGCGCCAGTCGAGCTCCGCTCCTGAGATAAGGCCTCGTGAACGGCCAGTGCAACTCGCCATCAAGGTTAGTGATACGTACTCAGTTATCTTTCTCCATTACATTGTGTGCGCTTCCATCAATGATTACAAATGGTCATGTGAGTGGTGTTGCAGGATGCTATACAGAGTGAGAGAGATAGAACGGAGAAACTTCTGGCGGAGGCGGCGGAGAGGCAGCGGGAGTTGGAGGAGAGGACGACAAAGATGGTGGAGGAGGAGAGGGCACGGAATGACATGCAGGCAAGGGCCATGTACGAGCTCCTTGTGGTAAGTTTCTTCTGCAGATTAGCCAAAACATTCATGTAGTGTTTGTCTCATTACTAACTAGTATGACTGAGTCGTCAAAACCAAATGTGCAGTCTGTGTGCGAGAAGACAGGTCAGACCGCTCCGCCGATGCCAGTGATTGCTCCTGGGACCACGGTGAGTTTTATTTGAATGGACATTACTTGCTAGTCTTAACATTTGAGTGTCATCATGCTAACAAGACATTGGAAACGATCTTTGGTGCAGCGTAACTCCAGACAAGCATCGCACGATCCTTCTCCAGCTACCGACACGAGCCACCCCGCTCCTACACCTCCTGGATCTTGGTAAGTTTATCTAGTGTTTTGCTTAACACATGCATAAAGACCTAGACTTAGCTTTATTTCCTCCAATGCTTACCATAATGACGTAGACTTAGCTTCTTCTCCTCCAAAATGACTTAATAAGCTTACTGACCTCCAAAACCATCCATTTTACCTAAGTTAGCTCTAAAACGATCTATACTTAGCTTACTTATGTCAAAAATTGCATAATTAGCTTAGTTAGCTCATAGACGATCCATTTTACCTAAGTTAGCTCCAAAATGACCCATCTTACCTAGGTTAGCTTATAAATGATCCAGTTTATCCAAGTTAGCTCTAAAATGACCCAATTTACCTAGAGTAGCTCCTAAACGATCCATTTCACCTAAGTTAGCTAAAAACGATCCATTTCACGTAAATTAGCTCTTAAATGATCCATTTCACCTAAGTTTGCTCAAAAACGATCCATTTCACCTAAATTAGCTCTTAAATGATCCATTTCACCTAAGTTTGCTCAAAAACGATCCATTTCACCTTAGTTAGCTCAAAAACGATCCATTTCACCTAAATTAGCTCTTAAATGATCCATTTCACCTAAGTTTGCTCAAAAACGATCCATTTCACCTTAGTTAGCTCAAAAACGATCCATTTCACCTTAGTTAGCTCAAAAATGATCCATTTCACCTAAATTAGCTCTTAAATGATCCATTTCACCTAAGTTTGCTCAAAAACGATCCATTTCACCTAAGTTAGCTCAAAAACGATCCATTTTACCTTAGTTAGCTCAAAAACGATTCATTTCACCTAGTTAGCTCAAAAACGATCCATTTCACCTTAGTTAGCTCAAAAATGATGCCCTTCACCTTAGTTAGCTCAAAAACGATTCATTTCACCTTAGTTAGCTCAAAAACGATCCATTTTACCTAAGTTAGCTCATAAACGATCTATTTTACCTAAGTTAGTTTTAAAATGATCCATTTAACCTTACTTAGCTCATAAATGATCCATTCTACCGAAGTTAGCTCTAAAATGACCCATTTTACCTAGGTTAGCTCCAAAATGATCCATCTTACCTAGGTTACCTCTAAAATGATGCATTTTACCTAAGTTTGCTCATAAGCGATCCATTGCACCTAGGTTAGCTCATAAACGATCCATTTCACCTAAGTTAGCTCACAAATGATCAATTTCACCTAAATTAGCTCATAAATGTCATATATATTCTTCTTCTTCTTCATTTTCTTCTTCTTCTTCTTCTAATCTTCTTCTTCTAACTTTCTTATTTCCCATTTTGCAGAATTCATTCACTTCACGAAAGCTTGCATAGATGGAGTGCTTGTTTGGATGAACTATGTTTCCTTTGTATCTATGAACTATGCATGTATGGTAGGATGACACTATTGTAATATGTATGGTTGGATGCATGTATGTCGAACTTGCTATGTATGGTTGATGGAACTATGCATGTATGATGAAATTATATGTGTTGGATATCTCATATGTTTGCTGTGAACTTGCCATGTGAAAAATATATATGTATCATCTATTTGCTGTGAAAATGGTTGGGTATATGAAAAAACAGAAAAAAGAGCCAATATGCAGGCTCTTTGCCGTCTGCCACCGACGGCAACGGGCTCTTTGCCGTCTGCCGCGGACGGCAAAGAAGCCACGTGGCATCCACCTGTGCTTCCTGGGAGCTGACCCGTTTGGTCAGTTTGCCTACAGTGGCAGACGGCAAAGACTTTGCCGTCAGTGGCAGACGGCAAAGAACCTGCCACGTAGTGACGTGTAGATGACATCATACGGCGGACGGCAAAGACCCTAGAAATTTTGCCGTCAGTGGCGGACGGCAAAGGCCTTCCGTTAGCCACTTAACGGACTGACAGCGCAACTATTGCCGTCCGCCGTCTTTGCCGTCTGCCGCTCTCTCTTTGCCGTCCGCCGCAGACGGCAAAGACTTTGCCGTCAGTAGCAGACGGCAAAGAACCTGTTTACCGAAGCCTACTTTGCCGGAGCCTTTTGCCGTCCGCCGCTGATGGCAAAGGCCTTTGCCGTCCGCCGTTCGTGCCTTTGCCGTCCGCCATGGCGGACGGCAAAGTAGCTGATTCCTGTAGTGTATGCGTAGTTCTCTTTGCACGAGTAGAACACAATTTGTTGTGGGCGTAGATGTTGTCAACTTTCTTGCCGCTACTAGTCTTATTTTGCTTCAGCGGTATTGTGGGATGAAGCGACCCGGACCAACCTTACACGTACGCTTACGTGAGACCGGTTCCACCGACTAACATGCACTAGTTGCATAAGGTGGCTGGCGGGTGTCTGTCTCTCCCACTTTAGTTAGAGCGGATTCGATGAAAAGGGTCCTTATGAAGGGTAAATAGAAGTTGACAAATCACATTGTGGCTTTCACGTAGGTAAGAAAACGTTCTTGCTAGAACCCTATTGCAGCCACGTAAAACTTGCAACAACAATTAGAGGACGTCTAACTTGTTTTTGCAGCAAGTGTTTTGTGATGTGATATGGCCAAAGTTGTGATGAATGATGAATGATATATATGTGATGTATGAGATGTTCATGCTATTGTAATAGGAATCACAACTTGCATGTCGATGAGTATGACAACCGACAGGAGCCATAGGAGTTGTCTTTATTTTTTGTATGACATGTGTGTCATTGAGAAACGCCATGTAAATTACTTTACTTTATTGCTAAACACGTTAGCCATAGTAGTAGAAGTAATAGTTGGCGAGCAACTTCATGGAGACACGATGATGGAGATCATGATGATGGAGATCATGGTGTCATGCCGGTGACAAGATGATCATGGAGCCCCAAGATGGAGATCAAAGGAGCTATGTGATATTGGCCATATCATGTCACTATTATTATTTGATTGCATGTGATGTTTAAAATGTTTTTGCATCTTGTTTACTTAGAACGACGGTAGTAAATAAGATGATCCCTCATAATAATTTCAAGAAAGTGTTCCCCCTAACTGTGAACCGTTGCGACAGTTCGTTGTTTCGAAGCACCACGTGATGATCGGGTGTGATAGATTCCAACGTTCACATACAACGGGTGTAAGACAGATTTACACATGCAAACGCTTAGGTTGACTTGACGAGCCTAGCATGTACAGACATGGCCTCGGAACACAGAAGACCGAAAGGTCGAACATGAGTCGTATAGAAGATACGATCAACATGAAGATGTTCACCGACGTTGACTAGTCCGTCTCACGTGATGATCGGACACGGCCTAGTTAACTCGGATCATGTTATACTTAGATGACTCGAGGGATGTCTATCTGAGTGGGAGTTCATTGAATAATTTGATTAGATGAACTTAATTATCATGAACTTAGTCTAAAATATTTGCAATATGTCTTGTAGATCAAATGGCCAACGTAGTCCTCAACTTCAACGCGTTCCTAGAGAAAACCAAGCTGAAAGACGATGGCAGCAACTACACGGACTTGGTCCGGAACCTGAGGATCATCCTCATAGCTGCCAAGAAAGATTATGTCCTACAAGCACCGCTAGGTGACGCACCTATTCTCCCTGCAGAACAAGACGTTATGAATGCTTGGCAGGCACGTACCGATGACTACTCCCTCGTTCAGTGCAGCATGCTTTACAGCTTAGAGCCGGGGCTCCAAAAACGTTTTGAGAGACACGGAGAATATGAGATGTTCGAAGAGCTGAAAATGGTTTTCCAAGCTCATGCCCGGGTCGAGAGATATCAAGTCTCCGACAAATTCTTCAGCTGTAAGATGGAGGAAAACAGTTCTGACAGTGAGCACATACTCACTATGTCTGGGTTGCATAACCGCTTGACTCAGCTGGGAGTTAATCTCCCAGATGACGCGGTCACTGACAGAATCCTTCAGTCACTTCCACCGAGCTACAAGAGCTTTGTGATGAACTTCAATATGCAGGGGACGGAAAAGACCATTTCTGAAGTATTTGCAATGCTGAAATCAGCAGAGGTAGAAGTCAAAAAGGAACATCAAGTGTTGATGGTGAATAAAACCACTAAGTTCAAGAAAGGCAAGGGTAAGAAAACCTTCAAGAAGGACGGCAAGGGAGTTGCCGCGCCTGGCAAGCAAGCTACCGGGAAGAAGCCAAAGAATGGACCCAAGCCCGAGACTGAGTGTTTTTATTGCAAGGGAAGTGGTCACTGGAAGCGGAACTGCCCCAAATACTTAGCGGACAAGAAGGCCGGCATCACGAAAGGTATATGTGATATACATGTAATTGATGTGTACCTTACCAGTACTCGTAGTAGCTCTTGGGTATTTGATACCGGTGCAGTTGCTCACATTTGTAACTCAAAGCAGGAGCTGTGGAATAAACGGAGACTGGCGAAGGACAAGGTGACGATGCGCGTCGGGAATGGTTCCAAGGTCGATGTGATCGCCGTCGGCACGCTACCTCTACATTTACCTACGGGATTAGTTTTGAACCTCAATAATTGTTATTTAGTACCAAGTTTGAGCATGAACATTGTATCAGGATCTCGTTTAATACGAGATGGCTACTCATTTAAATCCGAGAATAATGGTTGTTCTATTTATATGAGAGATATGTTTTAGGGTCATGCTCCAATGGTGAATGGTTTATTCTTAATGAATCTCGAGCGTAATGCTACACATATTCATAATGTGAGTACCAAAAGATGTAAGATTGATAATGATAGTCCCACATACTTGTGGCACTGCCGCCTTGGTCACATAGGTGTCAAACGCATGAAGAAGCTCCATGCAGATGGACTTTTAGAGTCTCTTGATTACGAATCATTTGACACATGCGAACCATGCCTCATGGGTAAAATGACCAAGACTCCGTTCTCAAGAACAATGGAGCGAGCGACCAACTTATTGGAAATCATACATACTAATGTGTGCGGTCCAATGAGTGTTGAGGCTCGCGGTGGCTATTGTTATGTTCTCACCCTCACTGATGACTTGAGTAGATATGGGTATATCTATTTAATGAAACACAAGTCTGAGACCTTTGAAAAGTTCAAGGAATTTCAGAGTGAGGTTGAGAATCAACGTGGCAGAAAAATCAAGTTCCTACGATCAGATCGTGGAGGAGAATACTTGAGTCACGAATTTGGCACACACTTAAGAAAATGTGGAATAGTTTCACAACTCATGCCGCCTGGAACACCTCAGCGTCATGGTGTGTCCGAACGTCGTAATCGCACTCTATTAGATATGGTGCGATCTATGATGTCTCTTGCCGATTTACCGCTATCTTTTTGGGGCTATGCTTTAGAGACTGCGGCATTCACTTTAAATAGGGCTTCGTCGAAATTCGTTGAGACGACACCGTATGAATTATGGTTTGGGAAGAAACCTAAGCTGTCGTTTCTAAAAGTTTGGGGATGCGATGCTTATGTTAAGAAACTTCAACCTGAAAAGCTCGAACCCAAGTCGGAAAAATGCATCTTCATAGGATACCCTAAAGAAACTATTGGGTATACCTTCTACCTCAGATCCAAAGGCAAGATCTTTGTTGCCAAGAATGGATCCTTTCTAGAGAAAGAGTTTCTCTCGAAAGAAGTAAGTGGGAGGAAAGTAGAACTTGATGAAGTATTACCTCTTGAACCGGAAAATGGCGCAACTCAAGAAAATGTTCCTGAGGTGCCTGCACCAACTAGAGAGGAAGTTAATGATGATGATCATGAAACTTCAGATCAAGTTGCTACTGAACTTCGTAGGTCCACAAGGACACGTTCCGCACCAGAGTGGTACGGCAACCCTGTCTTGGAAATCATGTTGTTAGACAACGGTGAACCTTCGAACTATGAAGAAGCGATGGCGGGCCCGAATTCCGACAAATGGCTAGAAGCCATGAAATCCGAGATAGGATCCATGTATGAAAATGAAGTATGGACTTTGACTAACTTGCCCGTTGAGCGGCGAGCCATAGAAAATAAATGCATCTTTAAGAAGAAGACAGATGCAGATGGTAATGTGACCATCTATAAAGCTCGGCTTGTTGCTAAGGGTTATCGACAAGTTCAAGGGGTTGACTACAATGAGACTTTCTCACCGGTAGCGAAGCTAAAGTCCGTCCGAATCATGTTAGCAATTGCCGCATTCTATGATTATGAGATATGGCAAATGGACGTCAAAACGGCATTCCTTAATGGTTTCCTTAAGGAAGAATTGTATATGATGCAGCCGGAAGGTTTTGTCGATCCTAAGAATGCTAACAAGGTGTGCAAGCTCCAACGCTCGATTTATGGGCTGGTGCAAGCATCTCGGAGTTGGAACATTTGCTTTGATGAGATGATCAAAGCATTTGGGTTTACGCAGACTTATGGAGAAGCCTGCGTTTACAAGAAAGTGAGTGGGAGCTCTGTAGCATTTCTCATATTATATGTAGATGACATACTTTTGATGGGAAATGATATAGAACTCTTGGACAGCATTAAGGCCTACTTGAATAAGAGTTTTTCAATGAAGGACCTTGGAGAAGCTGCATATATATTAGGCATCAAGATCTATAGAGATAGATCAAGACGCCTCATAGGTCTTTCACAAAGCACATACCTTGATAAGATATTGAAGAAGTTCAATATGGATCAATCTAAGAAGGGGTTCTTGCCTGTGTTGCAAGGTGTGAAATTGAGCTCAGCTCAATGTCCGACCACGGTAGAAGATATAGAAGAGATGAGCATCATCCCCTATGCCTCAGCCATAGGTTCTATTATGTATGCCATGCTGTGTACCAGACCCGATGTAAACCTTGCCGTAAGTTTGGTAGGTAGGTACCAAAGTAATCCCGGCAAGGAACACTGGACAACGGTCAAGAATATCCTGAAGTACCTGAAAAGGACTAAGGAAATGTTTCTCGTTTATGGAGGTGACGAAGAGCTCATCGTAAAGGGTTACGCCGACGCTAGCTTCGACACAGATCTGGATGACTCAAAGTCACAAACCGGATACGTGTATATTTTGAATGGTGGGGCAGTAAGCTGGCGCAGTTGCAAGCAGAGCGTCGTAGCGGGATCTACATGTGAAGCGGAGTACATGGCAGCCTCGGAGGCAGCACATGAAGCAATTTGGGTGAAGGAGTTCATCACCGACCTAGGAGTCATACCCAATGCGTCGGGGCCAATCAAACTCTTCTGTGACAACACTGGAGTTATTGCACTTGCCAAGGAGCCCAGGTTTCACAAGAAGACCAGGCACATCAAGCGTCGCTTCAACTCCATTCATGAAAATGTTCAAGATGGAGACATAGATATTTGTAAAGTACATACGAACCTGAATGTAGAAGATCCGTTGACTAAACCTCTCCCTAGAGCAAAACATGATCAACACCAGAATTCCATGGGTGTCCGATTCATCACAATGTAACTATATTATTGACTCTAGTGCAAGTGGGAGACTGTTGGAAATATGCCCTAGATGCAATAATAAAAGCATTATTATTATATTTCCTAGTTCATGATAATTGTCTTTTATTCATTCTATAATTGTGTTATCCGGAAATCGTAATACATGTGTGAATAATAGACACCAACATGTCCCTAGTAAGCCTCTAGTTGACTAGCTCGTTGATCAACAGATAGTCATGGTTTCCTGACTATGGACATTGGATGTCATTGATAACGAGATCACATCATTAGGAGAATGATGTGATGGATAAGACCCAATCCTAAACATAGCACAAGATCGTATAGTTCGTTTGCTAGAGTTTTCCAATGTCAAGTATCTTTTCCTTAGATCATGAGATTGTGTAACTCCCGGACACCGTAGGAGTACTTTGGTTATACCAAACGTCACAACGTAACTGGGTGACTATAAAGGTATACTATGGGTATCTCCGAAAGTGTCTGTTGGGTTGGCACGGATCAAGACTGGGATTTGTCACTCCGTATGACGGAGAGGTATCACTGGGCCCACTCGGTAATGCATCATCATTATGAGCTCAAAGTGACCAAGTGTCTGGTCACGGGATCATGCATTACCGTACGAGTAAAATGACTTGCCAGTAACGAGATTGAATGAGGTATTGGGATACCGACGATTGAATCTCGGGCAAGTAACATACCGATTGACAAAGGGAATTGTATACGGGGTTGTTTGAATCCTCGACATCGTGGTTCATCCGATGAGATCATCGAGGAACATGTGGGAGCCAACATGGGTATCCAGATCCCGCTGTTGGTTATTGACCGGAGAGCAATCTCGGTCATGTCTACATGTCTCCCGAACCCGTAGGGTCTACACACTTAAGGTTCGGTGACGCTAGGGTTGTAGGGATATGTATATGAAGTAACCCGAATGTTGTTCAGAGTCCCGGATGAGATCCCGGACGTCATGAGGAGTTTCTGAATGGTCCGGAGGTAAAGAATTATATATAGAAAGTGCTATTTCAGCCATCGGGACAAGTTTCGGGGTCACCGGTATTGTATCGGGACCACCGGAAAGGTCCCGGGGGTCCACCGGATGGGGCCACCTATCCCGGAGGGCCCCATGGGCTGAAGTGGGAAGGGATCCAGCCCAAAATTGGCTGGGGCGCCACTTCCCCTAGGGCCCATGCGCCTAGGGTGGGGAAACCCTAAAGGGGGGCGCCCCCTTGCTTGGGGGGCAAGCCCCCCACCCCTTGGCCGCCACCCCCCCTAGGAGATTGCATCTCCTAGGGCCGCCGCCCCCCTAGGCCCCCTATATATAGTGGGGGGAGGAAGGGCCTCACTCCCATGCCCTGGGGCCTCCCTCTCCCTCTCCAACACCTCCTCCTCCTCCATAGAGCTTGGCGAAGCCCTGCCGGAGTACTGCAGCTCCATCACCACCACGCCGTCGTGCTGCTGCTGGAGCCATCCTCCTCAACCTCTCCTTCCCCCTTGCTGGATCAAGAAGGAGGAGACATTACGCTGACCGTACGTGTGTTGAACGCGGAGGTGCCGTCCGTTCGGCGCTAGGATCTCCGGTGATTCGGATCACGTCGAGTACGACTCCCTCATCCCCGTTCTTTGAACGTTTCCACCCGCGATCTACAAGGTACGTAGATGCATCCAATCACTCGTTGCTAGATGAACTCATAGATGGATCTTGGTGAAACCGTAGGAAAATTTTGTTTTCTGCAACGTTTTCCAACACTTAATGGTGTTAGAATAATCCGAGGCATATCGTTGATCATTTGAGGACCAAGCAATCACACGAGGCACGACACCGAGATTTGTTAACGAGGTTCACCGATATGGCTACATCCCCGGGGCCTGACTACGGGCGCTCCTCCCCGTGACACCGTCACAATACCGCACACCGGCCACCCGGGCGCCGGCACACGCCGCCGGCTCCCCCTTGCGTGCCTGTGCTATTATGTTGGCATAGGTTACATCGTGTGTCTACCCCTGATATATATGAGAGGCCTAGGATACAAGTGTCCTATTAGAACACAACTCCTACCCTGTCTACACACAGTCCAAACCAAGTCCAACTGGAACCTATCTTGTACAATAATATTCGACATAATTCTAACAAACTCCACCTTGGCGAATATTCTCCACCACCTTGAATTCGTCCGTGCGTCGAACCTCCATGTACATTGGACTTGAGATACACCATGAGCACCGCTGCTACTCCAAGACTCCATGTGACTCCACTTGTAACTGTAGTCCCTTCTCGTCTTCATCACAGTCAACACTCGAGCAAAATTAAGCTTCTCATTACTCTACTTTGTGCTCCCAACTTTCAGAGTTTCTGTTCAACGCCATCACACACCAATAATATATCTATGTGTAAATGAACAACTCACATATTGGACGCCACATATAAGAGTTACCTGAACTCAACCTTACCGCTCTTTCTTGACCGACTGTCTGAACTTGAAGGAATTTCACCGTCGCCCTGTGTCACTTTGAGTCAAATTCATAGTTGTCTCACCCTTTTCCCCGGATAGTCTCTGACATGTCCCATAGCTATAGCACTCAACCTCCTTCTGTACTTGTCACCCGCACTTTTCCATGTGCACCGAACACCAATATACGGCCATGTACTCTCTCCGCTTTTGACAATTTCAGATTTTCCATCACTTTCGCAGATTCTCCATGGTCAACTCCTGTCCATCTTCCGGCACCGATAGACCCAGTCACCAACTTGAATCCGGTACTCGTCAACACTGCTTCAGCACCCTTGCACACTTTCTCTGACCACATGTCTGACCACCAGTGCCTTGGTCTTTTGCTGTGTCCCGTGCTTACCACACGCCTCGCCGCTATTACCGCGTCGAGCCTCTGCTGTCCTGGTCGAGTCTCCCGGGTAGCTAGCCCACACTGCCTCAACCCCCACTGCAGAGAACCACCGATCATCACCGACCGATGCGAGTATCACGTCTTCATCAGACCATTGGGCCCCAGTCCGATCCACGTGTCTCTCGCTATCCCGCTAAAATAGGCTTCGATTCTCCGATATCTTACACCGTAGCCCCTCCATCAGCACAGGGCATAGTCATCCATCAGACTCCAGCTCCACCTTCAACATGACTCCATGTAGCTGGCCGTGCTACCTCGCGCCCCGTCGACTTCAAGCTCTCATGTGTACACTTCCTTGAATCAACCCCGCGCCATAGTCTTGTCGAAACCGCACAAGCCCTCAGGCTTGCACCACGTGTTTTCACGCCCCAGAAGTCGGCCATCATCAGCATCACGCTCTTATGTCATCGTCGCTGAAATTACCGTCATCTTCTACTTTGACCAACATCCACGTCAGTCCATTAGACAATCCAGTCCGACCCAGACAAAATTAACCGACTGCAAACATGCTCCACCCTGCATCATATCCACCCCGCACATCTCCGTGCATTGCTTTGACGCCTTGTGTTTGCATGATCCTTCACGATGCATTCCAGACTCACTCAAGCCTTATGCGCTCGTCCTTGCTGTATGCACACGAAGCCCATCTGCAAGAAAAAACTGGACCCAAAGAAAAAATATTCGTGCAAACCTTGACCACGCAGGATCCCTTTTACACAATTTCTTCTTCTTGTCTTGTCATGCTATTAGCTTCTCCACGCATATGCAAGCCTTTTTTTTCAGCAACAAATCTCACGTACTTGCCAGGTAGCTCTTACAGCCCACGGCTCATCCATCGCCTAGCCACGTGCCTGCTACAAGCCATGCCCGGGACTTGCCTAGCAAGAAGACCGTACCACCCTCACAGCGCCTTGCAGCAGCCTGCCTCCTGGACCTGTGTCGCTCCCGCGCATGGGCCGCGCCAGCACAACAGCCCACCAGTCGGCCTCTGCCACACGTGGCCCGGCTCAGCCAGCCCCGCTTGGGCCAATCTGCCCTACTGCTCTACGCACGACATGCACAATCGACTCGCCTCGATCGCTCGTTCTCCTACCGCCGCATGTTCCGAGGGCGCCGGTGCCACCGCTACACGCGTCAATCGGATATGCTGCTGTCACTGATCGCTGAAATAATCCGTCGTCGACTTGAATCCCGTGACATCACCGCTTCCAATCTCCCGACTCCCCAGCCGCTTTGTACAATTCACGATTGTCTTCAATGAACTCGCCACCAGCTCCATGGTCGGGTGCGAAGCCTATAATCACGATCCAACACGACGCTTAGATTTATCCTCCGAATCAATGAGTCCGCCTCATAACCTAGCTCATGATACCACTTGTTAGAATAATTCGAGGCATATCGTTGATCATCTAAGGACCAAGCAATCACACGAGACACAACACCGAGATTTGTTATCGAGATTTACCGATATGGCTACATCCCCGGGGCCTGACTACGGGCGCTCCTCCCCGTGACACCTTCACAATACCGCACACCGGCCACCCGGGCGCCGGCACACGCCGCCGGCTCCCTCTTGCGTGCCTATGATATTATGTTGGCATAGGTTACATCGTGTGTCTATCCCTGATATATATGAGAGGCCTATGATACAAGTGTCCTATTAGGACATAACTCCTACCCTGTCTACACACAGTCTAAACCAAGTCCAACTGTAACCTACCTTGTACAATAATATTCGACATAATTCTAACAAATGATACTCACTCCGTCCCATAATATAATAGGGTGTTTTACACTATACTAATGTCAAAAGCGTTCTTATATTTTAAGACGGAGGAGCAGGTATCCGTGCTTTGTACTATTGTGGGCAAAATACCATTGTTTCTCACACTTAGGCTGGGTAGTCAATTGACTGCACAGTTTTTGACAAAAGCTACATACAACAAGTAGAAATTATGCTAGAACATATTATAAATGCATACACCTGACTACACAACATTCAGTTGACCACACATGATTGGATTCCTGGCACCGCCACTGGTTTCTCTGGCATCGCTAGCTACGCTGAAACAATATTAGAACCGTTGAACACACAAAAACGTGCTCTCGCTGGTCCTCCCCGCCTCTGATGGCCTTTGGGTCATGCAGATATAAGGGATTTTGGCTCCCCGTCAGGCGGGAGAGACTCGGCTCTCGTTTTTCTTGTGTTCAGCATTTTGGTTGAGGTTGTGTTTTCCTTAAAAAGAGGGATACCCTTGGGCTGGTTGGGGATGTGTGATAACAACAATGTCCCTCGGTAGGAATAATGCCTCTCACATCTGATCCCCGCACTCTTGGTGCGTCTAGCGTCCTCATAGGGCGTGTGGAGGTGTGTCTTTGTCGAATCATTGGATTCGGCCGGTGCTGGCCTTCCATGGATCTGTTTGGGTCCAGTTTTCATTCATCTTCGTCCTTGTGTTTGCAGATTTGATCCCATCGATTTATGACTCTCTTCATCGGTATAATTGTTGCCCTGACGCGCTGGTCCCGTGGGGCCTTATTGTGATGGTTTGCCCGGTTTCAAGGAGAGAGGGGCGATGATGGCTGCTAGCGTTGATGGGTGGATTGTAATTTTATTATCTCTGGCATTCTTTGTACTGTCATGATTGATTATAAATGGATAGAAAATTTCTAAAAAGCACATAAAAACGTAAAATGGATATTCCTTTAAGGCTGTGCCAGATATTTCTGTCTGGGCGGCGACTAAATACAAAGAAGTTTGTTCAACTACCAACTGGACCGCTCGTTGGCAATCGAGGACGCTGTCTGGTCATAGCCTGGTAGACGAAGGAGTTAGTGTGACGGCCATCTATTCACCGTCCAACGGCCAGCCCCCCACAAGAATATTTCCTATCGTTGTGCTGGGACCGGGGGCCGCCATGCTCATAGCCGCCGTCTACGTCGCAGGGTACATACGCACTGTAACGACCACAAGAATCACCTTATCACCTTATCTATATGACTATAGATCGTGTGCTGTGCCGTCCTTCCCTCAGAGCGCAGAACAAAAAGCTCAGCCATCGGCCGGAGAGCACGCGAGAAATCAGCTCGTCCGACGACATGGCGGCCGGAGCAGCGGGAGGAGGGAGTGACGAGCTCAAGCTGCTGGGGGCCTGGGTGAGCCCGTTCGTGCACCGGGTGCAGGTCGCGCTGCACCTCAAGGGGCTCACCGGCTACGAGTACGCCGAGGAGGACCTCACCAACAAGAGCGACCTCCTCCTCGCCTCCAACCCCGTCCACACCAAGGTCCCCGTGCTCCTCCACGCCGGCAAGCCCGTCTGCGAGTCCATGCTCATTGTGCAGTACCTCGACGAGGCCTTCCCCGGCTCCGGCCCCGCCCTCCTCCCCGCCGACCCCCACGACCGCGCCGTCGCTCGCTTCTGGGCCGCCTACGCCGACGACCAGGTACGAATGCAGCAGAATTGCAGATGAACACCGACACCTTTCAGGTACTTAATCGTAGATCCTTGCGTGCGTGCGTTTGGGCGTGCAGTTCTTTGCGTCGTGGATCAAGGCGTTCGTGGGGACGACGGACGAGGAGAGGGCGGCGGCGACGGAAGCCGCGGCGGCAGCGCTGCAGAAGATGGAAGGCGCGTTCGGCGAGTGCTCCAAGGGCAAGCCCTTCTTCGGCGGCGACGGCCCGGGGTATGTGGACATCGCGCTCGGCGGGTTCGTCGCGTGGATGCGCGCGTTCCACGCGGTGGCCGGCGTGAACCTCCTGGACGCCGCCCGGACCCCGTTGCTGGCGGCCTGGGCGGACCGCTTTGCCGCGCTCGACGCCGCCAAGGAGGTCATCCCGGACGTCGACCGCATCGCCGAGTTCGCCAAGCACGATCTGCTGCCGCTTCTCCAGAAACTGCATAGTGCGAAAAACTGACCAGTGATATACAGTAGTGATCGAGCCAACCATTTAAGGCGGATTCTACTGCTAGCAGTAGGCCTCGAATCGGTGGCGGTGCTGCTGCTCGAAAGAAGGATGCACAGTGGATCAGAAAAAAAAAATGCGGTGCTCAGCAATCGTGGATTGTTGCACATGCACTTGGTACTAATCCTTCTGCATGTATCTTCTTCGTGTGTGACATTACAAAGATAATAAAAATGTCTTTTCAAATACTTATTCGGGGCATGCATGTATGATAAGCAGAAACAGCGGAGTGAGTGACCCGAGCATTTGTTGGTTGTCACGTACAGTATAAATTTGACATCAAACCAATTACGCTCTAAATAGTGCATTCTTTTGGCAAATCCTTGCACGCACGTTTCCTTTTTAATTTTTCTCAATTTAACACTTATTGTCATTATTATTTCCAGTAAAACTGAACCTCCTTAGTGACGAAAAAAACCATGATTACTTACGCTCATCTTCATTCTAGTCACGATTCTTGACTTGTCAAACACACTCTTTTTTTTGAACAAGCAAAGGCACCAAAAGGTGCCACATATTTCATACAGCTCAAAGAGATTGAACAAAGTGTGTTACATAGATCTGCCAAAGATGGAAAGAAAAGATGCAGAAACTATGAGGGGGAGCTGAAGAAAGGATTCTAGTAGGGCAAAGTGGCCAGATGCAACATGATGATTAGAGGAGAAAACATATGAGAAAAAGAAAACAAAGAAGACTCTGATCTCCTCCAAACAAGCAGCCCAAAGAATGAATCATTGGGCAAGAAAACTGCCAACAACATTATGTGCCAGAGATGCTTGACCTGCCTTAGAAGCAATGCACCGTGTGCAGTTGAATACCTGCAAGTTGAAAGTTTGAAAGAAGGGCCACCACTGGACATGGAGAATTTGAGTGAGCATGAGCAAAACAAGCAACTTGCGTCTCTCCGACATATCGGAAAACCTGCTGAGCCAGATTATGAGCGACACCATTGATTTCCCTGGAAACATGAAACACTTGAGCAACTAAATTAGACGTAACTTTGAGAAAAATAGCCAACTTTTTCTAATGTTCCAATGAGCAGCAGAATCTGAAATATTTCTTGAGGCAGCAGCAGAAGCAAGAGAAAGACAGTCCGTCAGAAACGTGGGATTGGTAATATCAAGCTGAGCGGCAAGGTGAGCTGCACAAGAAAGGGCAACTGCCTCGGCTTGGGAAGTTGAAGTTGAAGAGGCCGAAGCTTGAACCTGAATACTAATCTCACCTTGATCTGAAGGCATGAAAATATAAACAACTATACCTGTGCCCACATGTCCTCGAGCGAGTGCTGGGATTTTGGATGATCTAAATGCTGCATCAGAGAAAATTTTAGTCCCAAAAATTAACAAATCTGATTTAAGTGTTTTGCCCTGCTTAGGTAAAATATCAGTAGAATGATGATTAGTAGAAAGAGGCTGCTCAGAAGAAGGATTGTGAAGATTACGCAAATGCCCAAAGTCTAAAGTTGTAGCAGCAATATTAACCTGATGAGGACGATGATTTTTCCTATCAAAAAGAAAATCATTTCGAGCTTTCCATAGGCACCATAAAAAATTAAGAACATTCTGAATAGAACCATGATGGTGACTCATATTAATAAGAAAGATGAGAATGGAATGCATAGAAGAGTGCCCTTGAGTAAGAACATCCGCTCGAATAAACCAAGGAGAAGAAAACCAAGCTGCTCTCGCGAAGTCGCAGAGAAAAAACAGGTGAAATTCATCCTCCTACTGTCCGCATCTACAACAAGACGGAGAGATGTGAACAGAGAAGCGGCCAGCTCTCATGCTGTTGGGGAACGTAGTAATTTCAAAAAAATTCCTACGCACACGCAAGATCATGGTGATGCATAGCAACGAGAGGGGAGAGTGTGATCTACGTACCCTTGTAGATCGACAACGGAAGCGTTTGGTTGATGTAGTCGTACGTCTCCACGGCCCGACCGATCAAGCACCGAAACTACGACACCTCCGAGTTCTAGCAAACGTTCAGCTCGATGACGATCCCCGGACTCCGATCCAGCAAAGTGTCGGGGAAGAGTTCCGTCAGCACTACAGCGTGGTGACGATCTTGATGTACTACTGTCGCAGGGCTTCGCCTAAGCACCGCTACAATATTATCGAGGACTATGGTGGCAGGGGGCGCCGCACATGGCTAAGAATATGATCACGTGGATCAATTTGTGTGTCTCTGGGGTGCCCCTGCCTCCGTATATAAAGGTTCAAGAGGGGGAGGCCGGCCGGCCATCATAGGGCACGCCAGGAGGAGTCCTACTCCCTCCGGGAGTAGGACTTCTCCCCCAATCCTAGTTGGAATAGGATTCGTGAGGTGGAAAAGAGAGAGAGAGAAGGAGGGGGGTGCCGGGCCCCTCTCTCCTTGTCCTATTCAGACTAGGGGGGAGGGGCGCGCGGCCCAGCCCTGGCCGCCTCTCCTCTTCTTCCACTAAGGCCCATATAGCTCCCGGGGGGTTCCGGTAACCTCCCGGTACTCCGGTAAAATCCCGATTTCACCCGGAACACTTCCGATATCCAAACATAGGCTTCCAATATAACAATCTTTATGTCTCGACCATTTCGAGACTCCTCGTCATATCCGTGATCTCATCCGGGACTCCGAACAACCTTCGGTACATCAAAACGTATAAACTCATAATATAGCTGTCATCGAAACCTTAAGCGTGTGGACCCTACGGGTTCGAGAACAATGTAGACATGACCGAGACACGTCTCCGATCAATAACCAATAGCGGGACCTGGATGCCCATATTGGCTCCTACATATTCTACGAAGATCTTTATCGGTCAGACCGCATAACAACATACGTTGTTCCCTTTGTCATCGGTATGTTACTTGCCCGAGATTCGATCATCAGTATCCAATACCTAGTTCAATCTCTTTACCGGCAAGTCTCTTTACTCATTCCATAATACATCATCCCGCAACTAACTCATTAGTTGCAATGCTTGCAAGGCTTAAGTGATGTGCATTACCGAGAGGGCCAGAGATACCTCTCCGACGACCGGAGTGACAAATCCTAATATCGAAATACGTCAACCCAACATGTACCTTTGGAGACACCTGTAGAGCACCTTTATAATCACCCAGTTACGTTGTGACGTTTGGTAGCACACAAAGTGTTCCTCCGGCACACGGGAGTTACATAATCTCATAGTCATAGGAACATGTATAAGTCATGAAGAAAGCAATAGCAACATACTAAACGATCGGGTGCTAAGCTAATGGAATGGGTCATGTCAATCAGATCATTCAACTAATGATGTGATCTCGTTTAATCAAATGACAACTCTTTGTCCATGGTTGGGAAACATAACCATCTTTGATTAACGAGCTAGTCAAGTAGAGGCATACTAGTGACACTTTGTTTGTCTATGTATTCACACATGTATTATGTTTCCGGTTAATTCAATTCTAGCATGAATAATAAACTTTTATCATGATATAAGGAAATAAATAATAACTTTATTATTGCCTCTAGGCCATATTTCCTTCAGTCTCTCACTTGCACTAGAGTCAATAATCTAGATTACACAGTAATGATTCTAACACCCATGGAGCTTTGGTGCTGATCATGTTTTGCTCGTGGAAGAGGCTTAGTCAACGGATCTGCTATATTCAGCTCCGTATGTATCTTGCAAATCTCTATGTCTCCCACCTGGACTAGATCCCGGATGAAATTGAAGCATCTCTTGATGTGTTTGGTCCTCTTGTGAAATCTGGATTCCTTTGCCAAGGCAATTGCACCAGTATTGTCACAAAAGATTTTCATTGGACCCGATGCACTAGGTATGACACCTAGATCAGATATGAACTCCTTCATCCAGACTCCTTCGTTTGCTGCTTCCGAAGCAGCTATGTACTCCGCTTCACATGTAAATCCCGCCACGGCGCTTTGTTTAGAACTGCACCAACTGACAGCTCCACCATTTAATGTAAACACGTATCCGGTTTGCGATTTAGAATCGTCCGGATCAGTGTCAAAGCTTGCATCAACGTAACCGTTTACGATGAGCTCTTTGTCACCTCCATATACGAGAAACATATCCTTAGTCCTTTTCAGGTATTTCAGGATGTTCTTGACCGCTGTCCCGTGATCCACTCCTGGATTACTTTGGTACCTCCCTGCTAGACTTATAGCAAGGCACACATCAGGTCTGGTACACAGCATTGCATACATGATAGAGCCTATGGCTGAAGCATAGGGAACATCTTTCATTTTCTCTCTATCTTCTGCAGTGGTCGGGCATTGAGTCTGACTCAACTTCACACCTTGTAATACAGGCAAGAACCCTTTCTTTGCTTGATCTATTTTGAACTTCTTCAAAATCTTGTCAAGGTATGTGCTTTGTGAAAGTCCAATTAAGCATATTGATCTATCTCTATAGATCTTTATGCCTAATATGTAAGCTGCTTCACCGAGGTCTTTCATTGAAAAACTCTTATTCAAGTATCCCTTTATGCTATCCAGAAATTCTATATCATTTCCAATCAGTAATATATCATCCACATATAATATCAGAAATGCTACAGAGCTCCCACTCACTTTCTTGTAAATACAGGCTTCTCCGAAAGTCTGTATAAAACCAAATGCTTTGATCACACTATCAAAGCGTTTATTCCAACTCCGAGAGGCTTGCACCAGTCCATAAATGGATCGCTGGAGCTTGCACACTTTGTTAGCTCCCTTTGGATCGACAAAACCTTCCGGTTGCATCATATACAACTCTTCTTCCAGAAATCCATTCAGGAATGCAGTTTTAACATCCATCTGCCAAATTTCATAATCATAAAATGCGGCAATTGCTAACATGATTCGGACAGACTTAAGCATCGCTATGGGTGAGAAGGTCTCATCGTAGTCAACCCCTTAAACTTGTCGAAAACCTTTTGCGACAAGTCGAGCTTTGTAGACAGTAATATTACCGTCAGCGTCAGTCTTCTTCTTAAAGATCCATTTATTCTCAATTGCTTGCCGATCATCGGGCAAGTCAACCAAAGTCCATACTTTATTCTCATACATGGATCCCATCTCAGATTTCATGGCTTCAAGCCATTTTGCGGAATCTGGGCTCACCATCGCTTCTTCATAGTTCGTAGGTTCATCATGATCTAGTAGCATGATTTCCAGAACAGGATTACCGTACCACTCTGGCGCGGATCTTACTCTGGTTGATCTACGAGGTTCAGTAGTATCTTGTTCTGAAGTTTCATTATCATTATCATTAGCTTTCTCACTAATTGGTGTAGGTGCCGCAGAAACAGATTTCTGTGATGTACTACTTTCCAATAAGGGAGCAGGTACAGTTACCTCGTCAAGTTCTACTTTCCTCCCACTCACTTCTTTTGAGAGAAACTCCTTCTCTAGAAAGGATCCATTCTTAGCAAGGAATGTCTTGCCTTCGGATTTGTGATAGAAGGTGTACCCAACAGTCTCCTTTGGGTATCCTATGAAGACACATTTCTCCGATTTGGGTTCGAGCTTAACAGGTTGAAGCTTTTTCACAAAAGCATCGCAGCCCCAAACTTTAAGAAACGACAACTTTGGTTTCTTGCCAAACCAGAGTTCATAAGGTGTCGTCTCAACGGATTTTGATGGTGCTCTATTTAACGTGAATGCGGCCGTCTCTAAAGCATAACCCCAAAACGATAGCGGTAAATCAGTAAGAGACATCATAGATCGCACCATATCTAGTAAAGTACGATTACAACGTTCGGACACACCATTACGTTGTGGTGTTCCGGGTGGCGTGAGTTGTGAAACTATTCCGCATTGCACCAAACTCATAACTCAAATATTCTCCTCCACGATCAGATCGTAGAAACTTTATTTTGTTGTTACGATGATTTTTAACTTCACTCTAAAATTCTTTGAACTTTTCAAATGTTTCAGACTTAAGTTTTATTAAGTAGATATACCCATATCTGCTTAAGTCATCTGTGAAGGTGAGAAAATAACGATATCCGCCACGAGCCTCAATATTCATTGGACCACATACATCTGTATGTATGATTTCTAACAAATCTGTTGCTCTCTCCATAGTACCGGAGAACGGTGTTTTAGTCATCTTGCCCATGAGGCATGGTTCGCAAGTACCAAGTGATTCATAATCAAGTGGTTCCAAAAGTCCATCAGTATGGAGTTTCTTCATGCGCTTTACACCGATATGACCTAAACGGTAGTGCCACAAATAAGTTGCACTATCATTATCAACTCTGCATCTTTTGGCTTCAACATTATGAATATGTGTGTTACTACTATCGAGATTCATCAAAAATAGACCACTCTTCAAAGGTGCATGACCATAAAAGATACTAGATGACACCCCGCGCGTTGCTGCGGGAAATTAGGTGATTCAATTTGTGGACGTGTTGATTCAAATTCATGAGCTCGACGTGAAAAAAAGAAGCAAAGATAGTTATCGGCACACCCCAATGGAAAATGGAAAAAAGGTAACAAAAATGACGTTCAAAAATACTATAAAGGGCAGAGCAGCCAACTCAAACCATATTAAAATCTACACTGCAAGATTCCATTGTCTTATATAAACATGTTGAAAGTAATTGAAAGTAAAAATCAGAAGTGGTGTGTTAGAGAACTATCAATTCACAATACGATCTGATATGCATTCAAATAAATTGTAGGTGAAGTGCGCATAACTTGCCCGACTGGATCACCAAACATGAATTTCCATATTCTCAAGGAAGGGTAAAAGAATAACTTCATAGCATTGCATCGGCTAACTAAAAGAGAATATACATTAACTCCAAGATGTACAACAGAGCCAGCAAAATTTGCTTGTAGTTTCTATATAAGGGTCTGAAAGGAAGCGACAGTGCTACTTGAACTATTAAGAGAGGACTATAAGTGGACATACAAGGGGACATGTGTATAGTTAGGAAATTAAAATAGTGACTGTCGAATAAATGAAGAAAAAGCAATGGTTGACAATCCGAGCAGTCAGCTAAACTTACTTGAACAACATACCCCAATTTCTGCAAAACAAAACGAACAAAATGAATCAATAAGTTGAGTAAGAAGTACTGTACATAATCATGATTTATGAGAGATTATAACACATAAAATTCTAAAAATACAAAACCAACAGAATGACTCGGGAAGATGAGTAAGAGTACATGATAATGATTTATGAGAGAGAGAGTGGGAGATTAACACATAAAATTCTGTTCCATCCGATACAATACCCAAACAACATCAGTACATCGACCAAGGGTATCAGCATTGTCAAAAAATTAGATGTGGCACTGAATCCCATTTAACCGAGTTTGAACAGACGATTCAACATAGCAAGATCACCTTAGGTTTGCTAATTGAAATCAAAGCTACAATCTGGGAAGTCTATCTAAATTCAGATAAGACAGAACGGACGGATCTACAAAAACAAACAACAACAAAGTCTGATAATGGTATAAAGCATGTGCATAAATCAACTAATCATATGTAGGTATGATGCTACAGGCGTGCATGCTTGAGATGTACCATACTTACTTATATTGAGAATATCCGGAAACAAAGTAGACTTGGAGTCATTGGTGAAGATTCCACGAGGAGTAAAACCTCGTTGCTCTTGGCGTTGTTGGCTGGGAATCAAGCACCAAGATATGAAGCAAAACATCGAGGGCATAAGTTCAAAGGGCTCTGATCCGGAGGGTCAATCAGACAAATTCAAAGGGCATAGGTTCAAGAATAGATCTGTGAAGATTGAGGAGGGAGAGCACCCACCTTTGGTGCAAGTGATGTTGAGGGAGTAAGCCAACCACAAATCCACCACCGCATGCTGGAACTTCCTCTCCATATTTTCCATCTGCGGGAAGCGACCGAAGAAGCAGGGCCCGACGGAGGCCAAAGGACTACTGCGGGGCGGAGAAGGAGGGGAGACCGTCGATGGAACCGGCAGAGGCGGCCGCGGCGCCGGGAGGGTGGCCTCACCTCAGTCCGATCAGCCGCCCTGGGTTAGGTAAGGGAGATACATGTGAGTGGAGAAGATGAATAGAAAGTTATGGAAATCAATGGACCGTGGAGTTAATTGGGGAACTGAGTGGGACCTTCAATTGTGGCCACTGCCTAATGGAAATCAATTGTACTTATGGTACGCATCAGCGTGTTATGGTGGGTGCTCTCATGTGACTTCATAACCGAAGGCTGATGTGGCCATTGTGTGCGAGCGTAGGGCCCGGGGAACAATCGGGATAGTTTTTTTCTCTTCGAGGGAAAATGACCTTAGGAGGTGTGACATGGCTTGTGTGGGTGTGACGTGGCTTGGTGTGATTGGATGCTGAGGTGTCTATGCTGCATGTTGAGATAAATCATGTAATGGGGGTGAACTTCTTAAGTATATAGGATTACTCATATAAATAGAACAACCATTATTCTCTGATTTAAATGAATAACCGTCTCGCATTAAACAAGATCCAGATATAATGTTCATGCTCAACGCTGGCACCAAATAACAATTATTTAGGTCTAATATTAATCCCGAAGGTAGATGTAGAGGTAGCGTGCCGACCGCGATCACATCGACTTTGGAACCGTTTCCCACGCGCATCGTCACCTCGTCCTTTGCCAGTGTTCGCTTAATCCGTAGTCCCTGTTTTGAGTTGCAAATATTAGCAACAGAACCAGTATCAAATACCCAGGTGCTACTGCGAGCTCTAGTAAGGTACACATTAATAACATGTATATCGCATATACCTTTGTTCACCTTGCCATCCTTCTTATCCGCCAAATACTTGGGGCAGTTCCGCTTCCAGTGACCAGTCTGCTTGCAGTAGAAGCACTCAGTTTCAGGCTTAGGTCCAGACTTGGGTTTCTTCTCTTGAGCAGCAACTTGCTTGCTGTTCTTCTTGAAGTTCCCCTTCTTCTTCCCTTTGCCCTTTTTCTTGAAACTAGTGGTCTTGTTGACCATCAACACTTGATGCTCCTTTTTGATTTCTACCTCCGCAGCTTTTAGCATTGCGAAGAGCTCGGGAATAGTCTTGTTCATCCCTTGCATATTATAGTTCATCACGAAGCTCTTGTAGCTTGGTGGCAGTGATTGGAGAATTCTGTCAATGACGCAATCATCTGGAAGATTAACTCCCATCTGAATCAAGTGATTATTATACCCAGACATTTTGAGTATATGCTCACTGACAGAACTGTTCTCCTCCATTTTGCAGCTATAGAACTTATTGGAGACTTCATATCTCTCAATCCGGGCATTTGCTTGAAATATTAACTTCAACTCCTGGAACATCTCATATGCTCCATGACGTTCAAAACGTCATTGAAATCCCGATTCTAAGCCGTAAAGCATGGCACACTGAACTATCGAGTAGTCATCAGCTTTGCTCTGCCAGACGTTCATAGCATCTGGTGTTGCTCCAGCAACAGGCCTGGCACCCAGGGGTGCTTCCAGGACGTAATTCTTCTGTGCAGCAATGAGGATAATCCTCAAGTTACGGACCCAGTCCGTATAATTGCTACCATCATCTTTCAACTTTGCTTTCTCAAGGAACGCATTAAAATTCAACGGAACAACAACACGGGCCATCTATCTACATTCAAACATACATAAGCAAGATACTATCAGGTACTAAGTTCATGATAAATTTAAGTTCAATTAATCATATTACTTAAGAACTCCCACTTAGATAGACATCCCTCTAATCTTCTAAGTGATCACGTGATCCAAATCAACTAAACCATAACCGATCATCACGTGAAATGGAGTAGTTTTCAATGGTGAACATCACTATGTTGATCATATCTACTATATGACTCACGCTCGATCTTTCGATCTCAGTGTTCCGAGGCCATATCTGCATATGCTAGGCTCGTCAAGTTTAACCTAAGTATTCTGCGTGTGCAAAACTGGCTTGCACCCGTTGTAGATGGACGTAGAGCTTATCACACCCGATCATCACGTGGTGTCTGGGCACGACGAACTTTGGCAACGGTGCATACTCAGGGAGAACACTTTTATCTTGATAATTTAGTGAGAGATCATCTTATAATGCTACCGTCAATCAAAGCAAGATAAGATGCATAAAAGATAAACATCACATGCAATCAATATAAGTGATATGATATGGCCATCATCATCTTGTGCTTGTGATCTCCATCTCCGAAGCACCGTCATGATCACCATCGTCACCGGCGCGACACCTTGATCTCCATCATAGCATCGTTGTCGTCTCGCCAATCTTATGCTTTCACGACTATCGCTACCGCTTAGTGATAAAGTAAAGCATTACAGCGCGATTGCATTGCATACAATAAAGCAACAACCATATGGCTCCTGCCAGTTGCCGATAACTCGGTTACAAAACATGATCATCTCATACAACAAAATTCAGCATCATGTCTTGACCATATCACATCACAACATGCCCTGCAAAAACAAGTTAGACATCTTCTACTTTGTTGTTGCAAGTTTTACGTGGCTGCTACGGGCTTAAGCAAGAACCAATCTTACCTACGCATCAAAACCACAACGATAGTTTGTCAAGTTGGTGCTGTTTTAACCTTCGCAAGGACCGGGCGTAGCCACACTCAGTTCAACTAAAGTTGGAGAAACTGTCACCCGCAAGCCACCTATGTGCAAAGCACGTCGGGAGAACCGGTCTCGCGTAAGCGTACACGTAATGTCGGTCCGGGCCGCTTCGTCCAACAATACCGCCGAACCAAACTATGACATGCTGGTAAGCAGTATGAGTTATATCGCCCACAACTCACTTGTGTTCTACTCGTGCATATAACATCAACACATAAAACCTAGGCTCGGATGCCACTGTTGGGGAACGTAGTAATTTTAAAAAAATTCCTACGCACACGCAAGATCATGGTGATGCATAGCAACGAGAGGGGAGAGTGTGATCTACGTACCCTTGTAGATCGACAATGGAAGCGTTTGGTTGATGTAGTCGTACATCTCCACGGCCCGACCGATCAAGCACCGAAACTACGGCACCTCCGAGTTCTAGCACACGTTCAGCTCGATGACGATCCCCGGACTCCGATCCAGCAAAGTGTCGGGGAAGAGTTCCGTCAGCACGACGGCGTGGTGACGATCTTGATGTACTACTGTCGCAGGGCTTCGCCTAAGCACCGCTACAATATTATCGAGGACTATGGTGGCAGGGGGCGCCGCACACGGCTAAGAATATGATCACGTGGATCAACTTGTGTGTCTCTAGGGTGCCCCTGCCTCCGTATATAAAGGTTCAAGAGGGGGAGGCCGGCCGGCCATCATAGGGCGCGCCAGGAGGAGTCCTACTCCCTCCGGGAGTAGGACTTCTCCCCCAATCCTAGTTGGAATAGGATTCGTGAGGTGGAAGAGAGAGAGAGAGAGAGAGAGAGAGAGAGAGAGAGAGAGAAGGAGGGGGGCGCCGGCCCCCTCTCTCCTTGTCTTATTCGGACTAGGGGGGAGGGGCGCGCGGCCCAGCCCTGGCCGCCTCTCCTCTTCTTCCACTAAGGCCCACTAAGGCCCATATAGCTCCCGGGGGGTTCCGGTAACCTCCCGGTACTCCGGTAAAATCCCGATTTCACCCGGAACACTTCCGATATCCAAACATAGGCTTCCAATATATCAATCTTTATGTCTCGACCATTTCGAGACTCCTCGTCATGTCCGTGATCTCATCCGGGACTCCGAACAACCTTCGGTACATCAAAACGTATAAACTCATAATATAACTGTCATCGAAACCTTAAGCGTGCGGACCCTACGGGTTCGAGAACAATGTAGACATGACCGAGACACGTCTCCGGTCAATAACCAATAGCGGGACCTGGATGCCCATATTGGCTCCTACATATTCTACGAAGATCTTTATCGGTCAGACTACATAACAACATACGTTGTCCCCTTTGTCATCGGTATGTTACTTGCCCGAGATTCGATCGTCGGTATCCAATACTTAGTTCAATCTCGTTACCGGCAAGTCTCTTTACTCGTTCCGTAATACATCATCCCGCAACTAACTCATTAGTTGCAATGCTTGTAAGGCTTAAGTGATGTGCATTACCGAGAGGGCCCAGAGATACCTCTCCGACGATCGGAGTGACAAATCCTAATCTCGAAATACGTCAACCCAACATGTACCTTTGGAGACACCTGTAGAGCACCTTTATAATCACCCAGTTACGTTGTGACGTTTGGTAGCACACAAAGTGTTCCTCCGGCACACGGGAGTTACATAATCTCATAGTCATAGGAACATGTATAAGTCATGAAGAAAGCAATAGCAACATACTAAACGATCGGGTGCTAAGCTAATGGAATGGGTCATGTCAATCAGATCATTCAACTAATGATGTGATCCCATTTAATCAAATGACAACTCTTTGTCCATGGTTAGGAAACATAACCATCTTTGATTAACGAGCTAGTCAAGTAGAGGCATACTAGTGACACTTTGTTTGTCTATGTATTCACACATGTATTATGTTTCCGGTTAATACAATTCTAGCATGAATAATAAACTTTTATCATGATATAAGGAAATAAATAATAACTTTATTATTTCCTCTAGGGCATATTTCCTTCACATGCCCGTAGGCAAAGCCCTGCGAAGAAGTCTCCAAGCAAAAGTTTGAACATGAGGGAGCAAACTTTTTTGCTTCCAAATGAGCTTGAGAAAGTCTTTCAAATCCAAAGGAATATCCATAGGGGCATTTCTAGGATTATTATGAATCTCCTGGAGGCAAAGCTTGTAAGCAGATTTAGAAGAGCAAATACCATTTGGGGTGAGATCCCAACATAGCAAATCCGGACCATCATCATCAATAATTTCAGTGTTTGTCAAACACACTCTAGTTGATACATCTAACAAATGCTTTCTATTTTGCATTGCTAGAAACTCCCAAAGTATGTCGATACATTTGAGGCGTGTTGCATACACTTCTTTATAATTACATGTTGTCCTAAAAACAGTTTTTCTGCAATAATTATGTTCTTACAAGACTTTGTTTACTGTATAAAATTGTCTCTCTACAATTGCCAAACAAAATTATAGTTGCTGCTGTTAGCTTTTTTATTTTCAAATTCTGTACCATTTGCCATGCATAAATAGTATGGCATTTTGAGGTGGGATGGCAATTTTCTACTCATGTTGAATGGCAATTTTAGTTTCACACAGATGGCAAATTTTTCTGCTTGTGTGTGAATGTTCAATTTAGGTTTACACATACAACAAATTAGGAGAATTCATATCATTTTTTGTTTTCTAAACATGGTAAATTTTAATTATTTCACAATGCCCACATGGCAAAACAATGAATTTTTAAACTTGTCACATGGTGTCGGTACCGTGACCACTGGGTTCATGGACCCAACTGCGCAGGGATCATGGTCGCCTCCTGGTCAAAACCAAGTGGACAAAGGAGCTCTCCACCAACAAAAAGCTACCTCCACCACTCTGTGGTGGTATGCAGATCTTGGTCAAAATCATCATCAACAAACATCTTCAAGAGGGAGCCTAAGCTCCGTAGAGGCATGCCTCAAGATCTGTTGCATCCTTCTCCAAGCCAAACAAGTGCCAAAAGGAACAAGGCCGAGCCGCCCGACAACGAGCCAGACGGACATCATACGGGAACGCCAATGCCTAGCAAACGACCCCTCCAGGTAGCCCGTGCTTAGCAAGCATCGATAGCAAGCTACCGCCTCCCTCCCACGCGTGGCGCATCTGCTCTGCCCACACAAAGCTTTCATGCCACATGGTGGGGGTGCAGGCGTGCCAGTGGAGAGACAAGGCGTGCAGTATGAATCACCCCATTATTTCACCACATGGTGCACACCTGTACAGAGATATGTCATGCCTAGCTCAAGTGGCACCATGGGCAGTGCTGGCAAGATGGCAGTTCGTTCCCATGAGCCAGAAGACGATGACACCGTCACTCATTCATTGCACCTACCTATCTAGTTTGACTAGGTATTTTCCTTAGTAGCGAAGCCATTGTGGTACCAAGCTACTGAGGAATAGGGGAATTTTTAAGAGACTTTTCGGGCAGGTCAGCTGGATCTGCTCTAGGTTGGAGACTTGGTAGAATAACAATAGAAGCCACACTACTACCCCCGTTCCCGGAAAGGATATATAGCTCTCTGTTCACCAAATAATCCACACTCAAAGTAGGAGCAGGGTATTACGCAACCATGTGGCTCGAACTTGGGTAAATCATTATGTCTTTTCATGCATTTCTTCTTGGGATAGATCCCCACCTTGCACCCTGTCTACGAACCGGCAAGGGATGTTCTCAGTCCCTGGTGTCTCGCGTGTAGTCTGCACACGTGCGATGACACATGACAAGTAAAACATTTTTTAACGTTGGCATGTCAACATATTTCTCCAAGAGTAAAAACAAGGAGAAATATATTTCTCCTAGTCACATGACAAATTCATAACATCTTTTGTCTTCCAAACATGGCAAATTTAGCTCTTTTTTTAATGCCCCCATGGCAAGCTTTAGTAATTTTTCTCCCTTATTCATGACAATTTTGGGAATGTTTTCTTATTTGGCACATGTCAATTTTACATATTTTTGTATTTTTCTAAGAAAAACATATTTACACATTCTCAATTTGGAAAATTTCCTGCAGGTCACATGTCAAATTAGTAACATATTAGTTTTTTCAAACATGGAAAATTCATATAATTTGCATATAATGTTAAGATGGCATTTTTATGATTTTTTTCAAGTTGGCACATGGCAAATTTACATATTTTTGAAATGTTCACATGCCAATTTTTTAGAATTTTGGTATTCTAAAGCATGGTAGCTTCACCCTACTTGAAGGCTTTTTCAGAGAAAACATCATGGCAAATTTGTTGTATAGATCATGGAAAATTTCCAACTTCTCACAATTAAAATCTTTTTGTGCATTTGGAATTTGAGATGTGACCACCAAAGAAATTTTATAAATTTTAGAGAAACCAACATTTTTCCTACAGGACGTCCTTGGACCTCCTATATGCCGCTCGATGCGGCAAAGTGCGGACGCTTCGCAAAGGGCACAGCTAAGCTGGGCCAGCCCATTTCTGGTGGCACAATCGCGAGACGAAAAAACGCAAAAAAAAAGAGCAAGCATCAGCTGTCTATCGACCGTGGGACTTCGTGGTTGTTGGCACGCTGTGCTAGCCACTGCGAAAGTTAACTTCCCATGTGAAGATTGAAGCGCCAAACTGAATGAAACATACAACAACGGCAGGGATCGAACAGATAACCTATTACAAGTGAGCAACGCTAATAGCCACCATAATTCCTGGGATTTCGTACATAAAATGGCAGTCTGCCTTATCTGAAAAATGATGAATAAGTATTTAAAAATGTTAAAATAGTTATTAAAAATGTTGAAAAAGTATTTAAAAATGTTGAATAAGTATTAAAACTTTGAACAAGTACTTTGAAAATGTTGAATAATTATTATAAAATGTTGAACGAGTATATGAAATATGTTGAGCAATTATTTGAAAGTGTTGATAAAAAAAATGTTGAACGAGTATTTGTAAAATATTGAAACAAGTATTAAAAAATGTTGAATATGTATCAAAATGGTGAACAAGTATTTTAGAAATGTTGAATAATTATTAAAAATATTGAACAAGTATATGAAAAATGTTGAACAAGTATTTCAAAATGTTGAATAAGTATTAAAAATGTTGAACCAAAGTATTTGAAAAATGCTGAAAAGCGTTCGGACAACGTTGAATGTGTGTACAAACAATGTTGAGCACTTATTAAAAAATGTTCTTGACCTATATCAAAATGTAGAGCAAAAATGAAAACAAACATAAGTAAAAACATACAACAGCGGCAGGGATCGAATAGATAACTTACTGCAAGTGAGCAACGCTAATAGCCACCATAATTCCTGGGATTTCGTACACAAAATGGCAGTCCGCCTTATAGAACATAAGCCGAAACATATTTAAAACTATTTTTGAAATTTTAAACAACTTTTTCTTTTTGAATAAACATAATATGTTTTGAAACGCAAACATTTTCATATTTCATAGCAAAAAAACTAAAAGTTAAAATAATTTTGGGAATCTCAATTTTTTTTAAAGAAACAACATGAAACGGCATTTTTTTCAAAATCAAAAAGAACTTATTGAAAATGCAAAACTTTTTCTGAAAAACAGCAACAAAAAACTGAAAGCGTGAGCATTTTTCAAAATTACGAACAAAATTTTCAAGAACTGAACATTTTATGAATTCCCCAGAACATTTTTGGAATTCGGGGTCAAATTTTGAAAAACATGACCATTTTGATGATGTGGAAAGATTTGGAAAGGTGGAACATTTTTTGGAAATTCCCATTTTTCTGAATTGGTGAACAAAAGTTAATAAATGTGACCATTTAAAAAAATTCTTGAACAATTTTGGAATTTTAGAAAAAAATTAATTACAGGAGCATTTCTTGAATTTATGAACAAATTTTGAAATCTAGAACAATTTTTGAAAATGTGATATTTTTTAATTGGTGAACAAAAATTGAAAATAGGAAAATTTCTTAAAAATCAGGATTTTTTTTTGAAATGGAGAACAATTTGAATAGCCCGAACAATTTTGTAAATGCTATTTTTTCAGTATACATGAACAAAAACATTGAAAATGAAGGCATTTTTCTATAGCTTCCAACATTTTTGTAAAATGCAAACAATTTTTGTAAGACGCGAACAATTTTTGAAGAGTTTTTTTTATTTTTTGATAAATTTTGAAAACGAGATCATTTATTGAAATTCCACAAATTGGTTAAAATTTTCGAACAAAAAGAAACATGAATAAGAAAATGAAAAAATAAAAGGAGAAAATAAAAATGAAAAAGAACAAGAAACAGAAACAGAAAAAAAACTTGTCCAAGGACCTTCTAGAAGGTTTCCAAAACCTATAAAAACAGTTGGGAACACTCGAGAAGATTCCTCAAAGCGAATGTGATACCTACTAAAGATGGGCCAGCCCAATAGCTCGCTCGCTCACGTTCGTGTGTGCGATTGATCGACTGTTCGACGCAAAACGCGTCAAATAGGGTTTTCCGGACGTCCCCGCATCCTTTTCTGACCATTGGTGCGTGGCCTCTTCCAAAGTTGTTCTTCAGCACGAAAGAGAAAAAGGAAGCCCAGCTCAGTAGCCCACGCAGTTGGCAGTCCTCCGTCTTGCAATCCGCCGCCGCCGTCTCGAAGAACATGGTCGGGGAACTGAAAAACCAATCCGCCGCCGCCGCCCCCTCATCCCCGTCTCTCCCAATCTTTTCCCTCTCTCACATCCCGACGCTTCCACCGTCGGCCAATTGATGAGTGCTTCCCATTTCTTCCTCGCTCGCGTGGTTCGTGTACGATTCAGATCGGAGTAGGGGATCAATGGATGTAAGGTTCGGCTTCCAATCCATCCAGGCCGCCGGCCAGTCCACCAAGGAGAGAGTCCGCGTGAAACCCTAGACGCCGCTCGCGTAACATCTCCGCCGGCTCGCCCACTTCTTGTTCGCCTTAGCTCGCGGGGATGGAACTGGACGGCACCGCCCGTCCCCTCGCACCAGGCCCATGACGACGGTGCGGTGGATGGCTGGGCGCACAACGGCACGGAGCCCACCTCCCTTACGCCCCCCGGCAGAGTGCCCCGAGGCCACAGATCCTCCTCCCCTCCACGGCCACGTCTCCGCAGCCGCTCGAGCGCGACCCTCAACCACGACGGTGCGTGCCCTTCAACCCTCTGCCAGGAATCCATGGATTGTATTGTCATTTGTTTCTGATCTGAGTATCCCTGGATGCTGGCAGCGGTGGGAGGAGCCCTACGACGACATGCTCCCGCGACCACAACCACTGCGTCCGCAAGAAAGGTACGAAACCAGCCACACATCCTCTCTCAGGAATCAGAAACGGCAACCATACATGCTGCCATGAACAACCCATGCATTACATTGCGTTGTTAGGACCAGCGAATTCATATGGTAGGAATGGTTAACAAGATTAGCAGCCGTGGATGCAGTGAAGTAGCTAGAGAATTTCAGAATCCACACTGTTTGCTGCTAGCTCTACTCTGCTCCACCATTTGGTAACTGATGGCAATGCAACAGCTGTGTGGTTCCTGGTTTATGCAGCAGCTGTTCTTCTACCGATCTGTTGCCCAATTGTGTGTGGTTGGTTAATTTACTGGGTAAACTGCATAGCTCAGTAGCATGCAATGCGCTGGGATGACCGGACAAGTAAAATGTTCAGTCAGCCATTCCCTGCCTGCCTATGGCTATGCGGTCCAGCGATTTCATTCTAAATTCCACTTGTTATGTGCAGCCGCATGTAATGGGGATATGTACTTCGGTTTGGGTTCATCAAAAGGGGCAATCTTTGAGCATTTATATCAACTGCCGAGGATCTCAAGTTCACATGGAGTGCACTATGATCAAGTGCATTCTGGTGCAATGATGATTGTGACAGAAGATATTAGCTGCAAAAGCAATTGCTATGTAAGTGTGACGTCTCTTTTGATCCTGCTTTGTTTATTTTTCAAATCATTAATATTTCCATTCCTTTTCTTCTTGCATAATTGCTCTAATCTCCAGAAATTTTGTGTTGATAAAAATTGCTAGTATATGCAACTGTGGTCATGAAATTGTATTGAGCAGAATAGGAAAAAAGGCCATTTGATTAATGGAATAGATTATGCCTTAACTCTGTTCAAGACAGGCCTCAGCTGTGATAATGAAATTGTACTGACCAAAACAAGAAATATGTTATTTTTTTAATGGAATAGATTATGTCTTAACTCTGCTCATGACAGGTCTCAACTCCAATATTAAAAATAAGTGCACCTGAATTACGACACAATTTTTCTCATCTGGAACTGCACTTATAAGGTGTTTGGTATGAAAGCTACACTCCTACAATGTGGTATAAAAGGTTCATGAAATCATCAGGTATGGAAATGCTTGACCGCTTCTGTCAATTACATAGTACAATATTATCAGGTTGTTTTTTGCATTATTTCCTAGTTCTTTTGCAGTACTATTCACCAACCTATCTTCCTGCCTACCAGATAAAAGAGGGTTTTTGTTTACTTAACATGGTTGCGTGATTAACAAATTCATGGTTTCTGTCAGTTATTTTTTCCACTACCGAAGCAACAACTCATCTTCCTACCTACCAGATATACTACTACTTGATTGCTTAGCTCTCCGCTTAAGAAGCTCCACCGTTCTTCTATATAATCCTAACAAAATTGAGTTATAATTTTGTGGAAAGAAATGCTTGGTGTTGATGTTCCAATGTTCATTTCTAGAGGCAAATAATCTCAGATTTCTAAGTGAACTATAATCCCATCTAGATAACCCCCCTCGATATAGCTCCCGTCATTTGCACAACACAATCTAGCATAAGACGGTTCTGGTTTGGATTATGTGTGTTTCTCCAAAAACTAGGATTATATGCCTGAGAAGTGAGAACAAACAAATAACATTATAAACTTACCTCAAAGCCTATGGGATGACTGAAGCTTGATAAATACTCCGTCTATCCCATAATATAAGATGTTATTACATCCAATATGTGAGCACTATGGTCTCGTAACAGTAGAAATAACCTTCGAGTGAAAGAGAACCATAAGTATAGGTGACGGCATAGTAGAAGGCATGTAATCATGTTGTTCATATGCACTATAGTCTCTTTATAGAAGCCGGCAAAAATAGAGACATCCTAAATTTGGTTTTCTGTTCTCTCGTCATTTAAGAAAAGAAACATTAACTCTTGAATTATCATTAAGGGAATATGCCTTATAAGCATACTCTTATGGTGGTTATTATTGCTCAGCATTGCGAGGAAAAAGAAGAATATCACGTTTTTGTCTTAGAAAAGGGTTGTGGCAAACTATTATAAGAAATGGAAGTATAGATAATTAGATCAACTGCATATTTCCTTTGTTATATATGTAATCCAGAAGTGCAGGTTCATGAAATGAAAAAATGGTGGCTCCATGCAGGATTTTGACCTCCATAGGAAATCTGCAAGGGGAACAACAACAAAGGAAACTGGTCTAAGATTGAGTACTAAGACTTGAAGATGGGCTACCATCAAGATTATGTCTTGACAATCAAGTATAATGTGAGCACTTATTTTTCTTTTATACATCAATTAAAATTATCAAATAACTACAAAGTGATCAACATATTTGTCTTAGATATTAAGAAAACTTAGTAATGTCATGTGCCGTATAGACTTAACTTTGTCTCATCTCGCTAATCATAGCACAAAGAGTGAATATCAAATTGGCTAACTTGAATTATCCGGAACTTTCACCATAACATATGTACAGTATCCATTAAAATCTGAAATTGGCTCAATAGTGGCCTTCCCTACTGATTTTCACTTAAAAAACTCAATTTAAGACTGCAATGCAATATGGGTGCATGTCATTTTTATGATGCCCGAGTAACTGAGAAAAAATAAGTTCATATATAGTTCTGTTGTGAGTAAACTAAGAAGGGTAAAGTTGCAAAGAAAAAACACAACAATCAACAGTAGTTATATCTTTATTTTTGAATTAAACTAAAGTTGGCATGGTAGCAATAATTTAGAAAAATCTGATTTTGTTGTGGGGCGTTAAGTTTGACATAACTTGCAAAAAGTTAAATCAGATTATAGCACGAACATAGAGGTAAATATTCTGATGGCAAGCAGATATGAATGTTTCCAGAATAAGTATATTTGATAAACTTACACACTTTACTGGCTTGATTGATCTAAAAAATTATTGTTATGCACCCACATTATATTTCTAAAGTTGTGAAAGTGCATCTATCCCTAGGTGGTTTTGGTAATTCATAACAACATATAACTCATTGAGCTAATGCTATTCCAAGATTATTATTTCAGAAAAGCTCAATGATTGGCATGGCATGGATGTGAAAGTGGAACCCTCAAAATGCTAAGGACAAAGAATTGGCTCAAGCTCAAAAGTTCAAGACTCTTCATTTTATATTTTAGTGATCCAAGATCACATTGAGTCTTTAGGAAAAGCCAATACTATCAAGGAGGGATGAGGTGTTGCTTAATGAGCCTCTTGCTTTATGTGCTTAGTGATATGCTCCAAAATCCTCAACCACCTTTCCATATCCACAAATGACCTAAACCTTAAGCCAAACTCGGTCATACCGATTCTGTCAATCCGGCGCCACCGAGTTTCACTTATCATTTGCCACTGCCAAACCCTAGCCATTCGGTCCTACCGATAAGGATCTCGGTCTCACCGAGATGGGCTTGCAAACTCTCTGTTTCCCTTTTGTAACTTTTTCGGTCTCACCGAAAGAGCGAATCGGTCCCACCGAGAATGCAAGGTAAACTCTATGTTTTCTTCTTGTAACTTTTCGGTCTCACCGAAAGAGCAAGTCGGTCCCATCGAGTTTGCCTGACCAACTCTCTGGTTAGCTAATTGCCGAACTCGGTCTCACCGAGTTTGTGCGATCGGTCTCACCGAGATTACGTTATGCCCAAACCCTAACCGAATCGGTCCTACCGAGTTGCATCTCGGTCCCACCGAAATTCCTAACGGTCACTAGGTTTACTATTTCGGTCAGACCGAGTTTTCTGATTCGGTCCCACCGAGATTGGTAGATTGTGTGTAACGGTTGGATTTTGTGTGGAGGCTATATATACCCCTCCACCACCTCTTCATTCGAAGAGAGAGCCATCAGAACACATACACCATTCCTACTCATATGTTCCGAGAAAGAACTACCTACTCATGTGTTGAGACCAAGATATTCCATTCCTACCATATTAATCTTGATCTCTAGCCTTCCCCAAGTTGCTTTCCACTCAAATCTTCTTTCCATCAGATCCAAATCCTATGAGAGAGAGTTGAGTGTTGGGGAGACTATCATTTGAAGCACAAGAGCAAGGAGTTCATCATCAACACACCATTTGTTACTTCTTGGAGAGTGGTGTCTCCTAGATTGGCTAGGTGTCACTTGGGAGCCTCCGACAAGATTGTGGAGTTGAACCAAGGAGTTTGTAAGGGCAAGGAGATCGCCTACTTCGTGAAGATCTACCGCTAGTGAGGCAAGTCCTTCGTGGGCGATGGCCATGGTGGAATAGACAAGGTTGCTTCTTCGTGGACCCTTCGTGGGTGGAGCCCTCCGTGGACTCGCGCAACCGTTACCCTCCGTGGGTTGAAGTCTCCATCAACGTGGATGTAGGATAGCACCACCTATCCGAACCACGGGAAAACATCCGTGTCTCCAATTGCGTTTGAATCCTCCAAACCCTTCCCTTTACATTCTTGCAAGTTGCATGCTTTACTTTCCGCTGCCAATAAACTCTTTGCATGCTTGCTTGAATTGTGTGATGATTGGTTGACTTGCTCTAAGATAGCTAAAATCTGCCAAGAACTAAAATTGGGAAAAGGCTAAGTTTTTAGTTGGTCAAGTATTCTAATCACCCCCCTCTAGACATACTTTCGATCCTACAAGTGGTATCAGAGCTTTGGTCTCCATTTGCCTTGATCTCCATAGCTTTTGGTGGTCATAGCCTTGGTTTCACAACCTGGGAGAGTATGACGTCTAGCGAGGGAAATTATCACCGTAGAGGTTCTTACTTTGATGGCACTAATTTTGCTAGTTGGAAGCATAAAATGAAAATGCATATTCTTGGACATAACCCTGCCGTATGGACTATTGTTTGTGTTGGCTTGCAAGGTGAGTTCTTCGATGGGAGGGAACCAAACCGTGAAGCTACCGCGGATGAGTTGAAGATGTTGCAATACAATGCTCAAGCTTGTGATATTCTCTTCAACGGATTGTGCCCCGAAGAATTCAACAAAATCAGCCGCCTTGAGAATGCAAAGGAAATTTGGGATACTTTGATTGATATGCACGAAGGTACCGACTCCGTCAAGGAATCCAAGTTGGATGTGCTCCAAAGTCAACTTGACAAGTTCAAGATGAAGGATGGTGAAGGTGTCGCTGAAATGTACTCTAGGCTTGCTCTCATCACAAATGACATTGCCGGCTTAGGAAGTGAAGAGATGACCAATAGATTCATCATCAAGAAGATCCTAAGAGCCTTGGATGGGAAGTATGATACCGCATGCACATTAATCCAAATGATGCCCAACTACAAAGATCTCAACCCAACGGAAGTAATTGGAAGGATTGTTGCTCATGAGATGTCACTCAAGGATAAAGAGGAACTTCACAATAAATCAAGTAGTGCCTACAAAGCGTCATGTGAAGTCCCCACATCATCAAGTGAGAAACAAAACTTCAATGAAGAATTGAGCTTAATGGTGAAGAACTTCAACAAGTTCTACAAGAGTAGAAACAAAGATAGAAGCTTCAAGTCAAGGTCCTATAATGACAAAAGATCTTCTAGTCGAGAGCGAAACTGCTATAATTGTGGAAGACCCGGACACTATTCCAATGAGTGTACGGCTCCCTACAAGAGAAGAGAAGATTCTCCAAAAAGAAGAAGCAAAGAATCTTCACCAAGAGAGAGAAGGAGTAGAGATGATTGTTATGAACGAAGATACTCACGGAGAAGCAAGGATTCGGAAAGGAAGGAAAAATCATCAAGGAGCTATACAAAACGAAGACATCAAGCTCATGTTGGTGAATGGGTATCCGGCTCCGACTCCGACAGCCACTCCGGGAGAAGTTATCACTCCGACTCCGAAGATACTCAAGATGAAGGTGTTGCCGGTCTAGCACTTGTGTCAACCAACTCCTACGACATATTTGACTCATCAAATGAAGGAATTGGAAGATGCTTCATGGCCAAAGGTCCTAAGGTAACACACCCCGAGTATGTTGACTTTAATAGTGATGAAGATGACTTGTTAGGTGATGATGATTTGCTTGTTGACAACTCTAGTGAAGAATATTATGGTGAAATATCAATTAATCATGCTAAAACGAATGACAATGATAAGGAGAAGATTGAGGCTCTAACTAAAGAACTAAACGCTCTTAAGTTAGCCCATGAAACTATCTTCGAAGATCATCGAGAACTTTTAAGAGCTCATGAGAAACTACGCTTTGAAAAGCTTAATCTTGAGCAAGAGCATGAGTTCATAAAAGCAATCAATGATGATCTCCGCAAGAAAAGTTCTTCTTACATTGCCAAGCATTTACTTTTATCCACCTACATGCCTCAAGTCAAGACTAGTAACAAGAATAAGAAAGATTCTTCCTCTAGTAGTAACAATGATCATGCTAAATTCAATATTGTTGCTTCTAGTAGTTCTCTTAATTCCACTAATGATTCTCTTAGCCAAGTTACACTTGAGCAAGAAAATAGCTTATTGAAGGGAATTATAGAGAAAGGTGTTTACAAGAGCCTTGCCGGAAGTAAGTAATTCGAGGAAATTGTGCGCAAGCAAGGAATGCACCGGAAGAATCAAGGTGTTGGTTTTGAACGAAAGTTCAATGCCAATGGAGTTGAATGGGAAGAAGATCAATACCCCAAGACAAAGTTTGTTCCTCAACAAGAGAAGTATGACACTTCTTTCAAGGGGACACAAGCTCAAGATGATCTTCCACCACAAGACTACAAGCAAAAAGGCAAGGACAAGTTTCAAGAGGAGATTGATGCATTTGAAGAAGCTCCTAAGACCTTAGTCAAGTGGATTCCCAAGACTACTTCAAGTTCCACTACATCAAGTATGACTACAAATCCAAGGATTCCCATCAAGATGGTGTGGATCCAAAAGAAGAAGAACTAGAGAGTTCTTGAGCGTGACTCCGCCAACATACTTCACTCTTATCATTTTGGTAAGAACAAGTGCAATCAACTTCCACATCTTGCACTAGTTCAAGGAGTCACAAACCCTCTTGTTGGTAAGACAAGGGACAAGGTAACCTAAAGTTTTCATGGACATCATCTTGTGTGTGCATCACTCTATGTCTATGGATATCCTTGTTTGTTCCTTGTGGGACTAACCCATGTAGGTATTGAAAGTGCAATTCACTCAAATGGATAGCTCCAAGTGATCTACATCAACATTGAGCATCCACATCTTCAACATCTACATGAAGTCATCATCGACAAAACCCAAGGTTAGTTCATCCCTCTTAGGGGGGATATCACATCTAGGGGGGGCTTTACTCTAAAACTTGAGCTAAAGCAACTCTAAAGATGTGAATACAACAATGCTTTATGTAAAAGTGGTAACCCCACTTGAGCTTAAACGATGAGTATGACCTATGATCAAGTGTTCTCACTTGACTCCTAAGTCAATATACTCATATATAGATGACCTAGTCATCGCAAATTGCTTGATAGATGCTAGAATTGGTTGTGCATGCTTTGCCACATATTTCATTTGCCATCTTATTGTGTGAGCATGTTGGTTGCATATTTTACTCATTCGAGGACATCCACTTGTTGTTTTGATTGTTTGGCTTTCTTCTTTTGCCAAGTGGATGGACAAGAATGCCTAAGAACCTTCTCTAGCTATCTATGATTTTGTCGTCTCAAACTCTATTCATGCTGCATCACAAAACTTGATCAAGTCAGATTCGAACCACTCTGTGTGAGGAGCGCTCGGAGTCCCCGATTTGTCATTCCAAAACCTCTTTATGAATCTCGGTCTGACCGATACTCCATTTTCGGTCCTACCGAGTTCATTAAGTTGATCTAGGTTTTCGATCTCGGTGCAACCGATTTGAACTTTTCGGTCACACCGAGTTGCAATAACTGCACACAGTTTTGCATCTCGGTGCCACCGAGTTGTTCCACTCGGTCACACCGACAGGGTCGGGCTATATATAGTGACATGCAAAATTTTGGAAATTTCTCCGAAACCTCTTCGCCCGCGCGATAGCCTGCTCTGCCTTCGTGGTCTCTGGATCGTCTTCTCGCTGCCAGCAGCCTCCAGTCACTGGTCTCCGCCGCCGTCAACGGAATTCTGCCCCGCCGTTGCTGCCGTAGCGAGTCTCCGCCGAACTAGGGTATGGACTCGATCTTTGTGCTATTCTCCACTCCGATTCCTAGCACATTGTGATCATCATGATTCTTGCCATGATTGAAACACTCCTATCCAGTCAATGAACTCGTAGATTAGGTTTAATTCGAAAATTTTAGGGTTAGGTTTCCGCCGAAACCATCTCGGACCCACCGAGTTGAAAAACTCGGTCCCACCGATCTGGCTTTTGCCATTGCACAAGTGAAACTCGGTCTGACCGAGAATAACTTATCGGTGCGACCGATTTTGGAATTCTGTGAAACCCTAGCAGTCTCGGTGCCACCGAACTGTGACTCGGTCTGACCGAGTTCACCAGTTCTGGTGCCAAAACTGCTTCGGTGTCACCGAGTTTGAAAATCGGTAGATCCGAGATGCTTTCTGTGGAAAACTAAAACTAAGTTTTTGAATTAATCTCTTGCAAAAATCTCTGCTTTTTGTGATGCTCATCCACTCTATCTTATCCATAATCTATTCACAGGGTCAGCAGTCAGTTTGCAACATGTCTGATCAAAGTGACAGCCAGAATGTGTCTGAGCAGCAAGTTGTGATGAGTGAGGGCACTAGCCCCTCAAGTTCTTCTGATGATGGCAGCAGGAGCACCCCCAGCAATCTGCCTAAGGCTGCCACACGTCAAAGGAAGAAGAGAACGTCTGATTCTGAGGATGAAGACTATGTGGCAGAGGAAGAGGCCACATCAAAGAGAGCTGAACCAGCTCAAGGCACAAAGCCAGGGCTGAAAATCAAAAGGCCAGCATGCAGGCAGCCCATGTCAAAGGCTAGAGCTTCAGCTGTGAAGCCTGCTCCCGTTGAGCCCGTTGCTGCTGAGGGCAAACAGAGGAAAGAGAGGGTGAAGAAGATTGTAGCCAGAGTGCTTGGGAAGGCTTCCATCATGGTAGATGAGGAGGAGGAAGAAGAAGAAGAGGTTGCTGCACCAGCACCCAAGGCAGCCAAACTCATGGGAGATGCTATAAGGTCAGGAACAGCTGCATCCAAGCCCAAGGAAGCACCTAAGGCTACATCTAAGCCTAAGAATGCACCAAAGAAAAACACACGAAGCATCCCAGCTGCAGAAAAGAACAAGGCCCCAGTGCCTGAAGCTATCGAAGAAGAGGAAGAGGGTGTCCTTAGGAAGTTCAAGCCCAAGATCCCAGACCACAACGATGCTCATCCTGTGGCTGAGGATATGAAGCTCAGGAGAGATTCAGGGCTGAGGAAATGGAGAGAAGCAGATCCGTATGCTTCTAGGAGAAGGACTGCCGTGGATTACAGGTTTCATACCAAGGAGCAGCAAGATTTCTATGAGACTGTTTTGCTTGACAAGAAGCCACGCGTTTGTGACATGAGATGGGTCGACTGGACCTACATCAAGGACAATGAAGAGTACTACCCCGGTGTATTTGACAGCTTTTGTGCGTGTGGAGTTGCATACTTTGTTGGGCAGAAGCTCACAAAGTGGAACGAGGAGCTGATCATGCAATTCTACTCCACAGCACACTTTTATCCAGATGGCAGGATCACATGGATGTCAGTGGGTACAAGGTACCAATCCACTGTTGAAGAATGGGCGAAATTGATCAATGCCCCAGAGGAGCAAGCGGATGACTTGGACATTTATGCCAAGAAAAAGATGGATCACAACTTCATGTCCAACATGTACAAGGAGATCCCGAATGAAGCACTCGACATGTTCAAGTTTGGCTCAGTGCACTATCTGCTCTCAGGATTGCCTACGATCAACTGGATCCTTAGGCACACCCTTCTGCCCAAATCTGGAGATCACAAGATGATCAGAGGTCACGCGATCAACTTGCTTCATGTCTTTGACGTGCCTCAGAAATTCAAGGTCATGAGTCTCATTGTGGAAACAATCAAGAGGACAGCTGCAGACCAGAAGAGGAGTTGTGGGTATGCCCCACAGATTCAGGAACTCATCAACCCCAAGATGGGCACGGGCGTGTATTTATTGGATAAGGAACACCTGCCCATCCGTCTAGATTTTGAGGATAACCAAGAGGTTATGACTGAGAATGAACCCTCATCTGCCCATGCACAAGCTCAGAAGGAGAAGGCGAAGAAGGAGAAAGCTGCCAGGATGCCTACTCAAGCGGAGGCATCTGATTACTCCTTGAAGACCAAACAAGAGCAGCTCGGTTACCTGATAGTGTCCACCCTACGGATTGAGCAGAGTATAGCTACCCTGACTCAGAACCAGGCGATCCTAGAGAGGATCGTGGAATAGAGGTTCTATGACATGGACATCAAGGTGACAGAGATACAGACCGCCGTGGAGCAGCTTCAGGAGGACATGAATGAGAGGAGAGGCAGAACCACAACTGATGCTTTTGCAAGGGTGCCACGAGGTCCGAGGTCGTCTGCACTGCCAGTTGCTGACACTAGAGCTACAACGTCTGCACCAGCTACAGCCTCCGTTCCACCAGCTCCAGCATTCACTTCAGCCTCGACTCCGACCACTTTTACCGAAGGCTTCGTCCTTGGCGTGCTCCGGACTCCACCACCACCTGTCGGTGTACTAAAGTAGGGGTACCTTAGTATCCCGAACTTGTGCACGGGCAGTCGCAGCGACCCACGGCAAGGCTTGCCGGGCGACCGCCAAGACCCTCCGTGGTTCCTTTGGAGCCATTCAAGAACAAAGTATCCAAGAGAAAAAACAAGGGCCCGGCAAGAGGAGCTTGCCGGGAAGAAAACAAGGCCCCGGCAAGAGGAGCTTGCCGGGAAGAGAACAAGGCCCCGGCAAGAGGAGCTTGCCGGGAAGACCAACCCAAGCATCACAAGAAGATCGCTGCGGCGCACCGTGCGCCCCGACAAGACCCGGTGAGCGACAAGCTCCCGGACGCGACAAGGCAACACCCGCGGCAAGGCGCTTGCCGCGGCAAGCTACTACCCCGCAGCCCGCGCTCCAGCTCACCCACCAACGTGTCGCCCTGGGACCATTCCTGGCGCACGTGGCGGGAGGCTGTGCAGCCAGGGGCATGCGGTGGCAAGCAGGCGCTGACAAGGAGCCGTCGTGGCAAACAGTGGCGTTCCTAGCGGTCCCTCTCTGGGCCGTCAAGGTGACACAGACGGGCATTTAATGCCCTTGTCCCCTGCCGTCAGAGTTAGGTAGGATGCGACATGTTGGCGGTGGAGCCAACTACCACCCCTTTTACATTTTTACCCTCACCTCTGTTGCCACATGTTGGTAACCCCTTAGACATATAAAACGAGGCCCATGCGCAACAGTGGGGGGGGGGGGAAGGACAGCCATTCTCACGCTCGGACTCGCCAGCTACTTGAGTGTACTGTAGCACTCGCCGCTCCCGAGCAAGAACTCAATACAGCCACCAAAGCAGGAGTAGGGTTTTACGCATCCGTGCGGCCCGAACCTGGGTAAATCGATCGTCTCGCTCGCGTGTTTCGCCTCGATCTGCTCTTTGTGCATCCACCGCCCCCTGCCGAACCACAAGGGGCTCGGTCCGTCGATCCTCATAGGTGTGCGAGGGATCAGACACCCCCGACATCTTTGGCGCGCCAGGTAGGGTGCGTGTCGAGGTTGTGCGAACCTGATCCGGCGTTCGCGCGAGCCGAATCCTCATCATCTTCATCAACATGCCGCCGAAGAAGAAGGCTTCGGAAGCAGCTGCTCCGTCTGCGCCGAACCCACCATCGCCGGGGCGCGCGGCTGGTGGGATAGACGCCGGCGGAAGAGCGGGCGCCGACGGGGAGACCCATGGCGCTGCCAGGTCCAAGGACCAGGTCGCGCCACACGTCGGCGGCGCGGTCACCTCCCACGACGACCGCGCGCACTCCAAGACTTCGGCGTCCGTACACGCACCGCGCCCGTCCCAGGAGGCGCGGGACCAGCAGCGTCATGGTACCCACGGTACCATACGTCTGCTGGGCCAAGATCAAGCTGGCGGGTTCCAGAGCGCTCGAGGCCGGCATGCACGCCAACATGCTGACACGAGCGTGGCACGGTTGCTTGGATGAGGTACTGCTCCTTCTAACGCAGTTAGAAGTCCGAGCATACCTCGCTCCTTGCACTGTTCGCCGCCGCCGCCCGCACACCCTTCACTCCAATTCATGCAGCGGAGGCAGTTATCCCCACGGAACTCGTACACGGGTCACCTCGAGTGCTCGCTTATGATGAGCTTGAGCAAGAGCGGCTGCGGCAAGATGACGCGCTGCTCCTTGAGGAAGACCGTCTTCGGGCTGCTGTGCGAGCCGCTCGCTACCAGCAGGCTTTGCGCCGCTACCATAGCCGCAAAGTTAACGCCCGAAGTGTCGAGGAAGGCGACCTTGTTTCCTTGGCGCGATCAGTCTGCCAAGATCCCCGACAAGTTGATGCCGAAGTGGGAAGGCCCTTACCGGGTGAAGCGAGTCACTAGGCTTGGCGCTGTCCGCCTTGGGACCGAAGATGGCATACCAGTGAGCAACTCCTGGAATGTTGCGCATCTTCGCAAGCTTTGCCCATGAGGCGCGGTTGTCGGAGCCCGTCCGGCAACCACCCATTTGTACAAGTCTTGCCGCTGTTGCATGTAATCCTTTGTACAAAGCCGGGCGCAGACCCCGTGCATGAAGATTATGTGCTCAGCATATACCCCCGGGAAGGCAAACAACAGAGAAAGATAAGTGCCGAAGTTTGAGCAATCAGACTTCCTTTAAGTTTTTAGGTTATTTTCCTCGAACGCCCGTGCTTTGTATGGAAAACCTGGGCGCAGAGGAGCCGACTCGTAGCTAGTTGCGCCCTTACTGTTGTTTCGAGCCCCGCTCAACAACTTAAGTGAGCTGCAACTAGCTCCGCGACAAGGTTTCTTGTCGGCCGCAACACCGCCCGCAGATCGCTGACGTTCCGCACTCAGCACTCGCGGCAAGCGTGCCCGCGCCGGCAAGTTCCCTATATGCGCATGGTAAAAACATACAAAGGAAGGAGTCAAGTAAAGGAAATAACGCAACAATTAACTTTATAGAGTTATCTTCCTTCTTGCGATCATCCCTTGTATGGAAAACCTGTGCGCGGAGGAACCAACTCGTATCTAGTCGCCCCCTTACTGTTGTTTCGAGTCCGCTCAACAACTTAAGGGAGCTGCGACTAGCTCTGCGACAAGGTTTCTTGTCGATTGCGGCACCGCCAGCAGGGAACCAACTCATAGCTAGTTGCCTTACTGTCATTTCGAGTCCGCTCAACGACTAAAGTAAGCTGCGACTAACTCCGCGACGAGGTTTCCTGTCGGTTACAGCATCGTCGGCAGGCTGCTGGAGTTCCGTTGCTGACGTTCCGCACTCAGCGCTCACGGCAAAGGTGCCCGCACCGGCAAGTTCCCTAAAAGCGTAGGGTAAAAGCATACAAGGGGAGGGAGCAAGTAAAGGAAATAACATAGCAATTATTATCCAAGATAGAGTATATTACAGAATAACTTGTCGCAACTCTAACAGACTGTTTTTCATAACATGATTTACAGCGACAAGGGAAGAAAAAGATAAACAGCCTAGTCTACACGGTCGCCTTCGACCCTCCTGATTCCGCTCACCTTGTCCACGATAGGTGCGACAAGGGCCTTGAGCTCCTCCTGATCAGCATCTGGCGGCAGGCTTCGGAGGACGTTGTTGAGGCGGAGGCCTGGGTTGCGGAAGGCCACCTTCATCAGCACCTTCTGGAGAACTCCCGCGCAGATCTTGCGCGACTCGTCGGCAAGCTCCTTTGGGAACTGCTCCCGGATTCGCTGGAGCGTCGTCGCCAAGCCTTTGAAGAACAGAGTGAGCTTGTCGCTGGGTTGGAGGTTCTCGTCGGAGGAGTACGCGAGATCCACCATCCCCAACTGCGCCAGCTCCTTGTCGACATCCGCGGCGACGTCCACCAGGCCCTCCGTCCAGCGCTCCATATCCTCCGCCAAAGTCTTCCGGGCGGCGGCAGCCTTCGCCAGCAGCACCTTGCCGGCCTTGACCTCCTCCTTCAGGGCCGTCTCCTGCTGCCTGGCGCCGTCCAGAGATCTGGTCAGGGCCGCCAGCTTCCCTTCGAGGTCGGCATTGGAGTTCTTGGCGGCGTCCAGCTCCTTGCCCCTCTCGGCGAAAAGAGCCTGCAGCTCCAAGTAGCCGCTGGCGTCCTTCTCCCGCTCGAGCTTGAGCACGGCAAGCTCGTCGCCGCTCGCCTTGAGGCCCGCCTCCAGCTGCGTCACCTTCAGCTCCAGCTCAGCCTTGGCGGCCTCGGCAGCTGCGGCGGCGTCTTCGGCCCGCTTGACGGCTCCGCCAACTGCCTGCTCGCGCTCGTCAAGTCCTCCTCGTGGCTGTCGAGGTTGACCGACCGCTGCACCAAGTCACCCTCCTGCGAAGACAGCTTCTCCGCGACAAGCCGTTGGCGCTCTTCGACGTTGGCCCTCTCGAGGAGGAAGGCCTGCTGCGCCTCGGCGAGTTGCTCCCGCTCCTTTGCCAGGGAGCGGAGAGCATCCTGATGGGCGCCTCGGAGCTCTTCTGCGCGCTTCTCGATGTCGGCGCCAGCCTTCGCCACGAGTGCTTCGCGGGACTCCAGCTTGGCCTGCCGGGTGCGGTAGAGCGCCACTAGCTTCCGCAGCAGGCGCTCCTCTTCGGGATCGCCGCTGCTGCTGCTTGGCGCGTCAACCAGCTTCAGCCTGGCAGAGGCAAGCACCTCTCCGTCCAGCGCCTCCCCCTCGATCGGCGCCCTGGAGCTTGACGCCCAGGGGAGGCTGATGAAGATGTTCTCGCCGGCCTTCAGGTAGATGCCAGGCTGGGGCTCTTCTGGGCCTGCCGCGGCGGCAGCGGCGGAAGAGCCAGCGGTCGGAGCAGCGCCTAACGCTCCTGTGGCCTCCGGGCTGACAGTATGGCCGCCAGACTCCCCGCCCGCCTCCGCGACGGTAGCCCTGGCGGCCTCCTCGCCGGCGCCGGCTGCTTCCTCGGCGGCGACCTCCGTCTCCATCGGCTCTCCAGCAGATGAATCTGGTGGCCGGAAAAGGGGAGAAGATTCAAGCAAGGTTTGGGCAAAATCCAAGAGGAAGATCAAGAAGCCGAAGTAGCCAAGGGGAGTTTGGCAGCAAGGAAGTTACCTGTGCCAGGGCCTGCCGTTGGGGTCTCAGTCGCCGTGGGATCGCTGGCGCGGTCCCTTGCCGGAGATCCTTGCCGTGCCGGGGGCTCCTCCCTTGCCGGAGTCCCTTCCCTCGCTGGGGGCCCCTCCCTTGTCGGAGCCTCCTCCCTCGCCGGAGAGCTCTCCCTTGCCGGAGACCTCTCCCTCGTCGGAGGACTCTGCCTTGGCGCTTCAGGGGCGGTCTCCGGGCTCCCCTGGTGAGGCTGCTCTGCTCCTGCGCGAGTCAACAAACAAGCATCAGCACAGCAAGGATCTTCATGCGCGCCCAATAGCGGGAAGTGAACAAGACGCTTACGCTGGGGGCTGCTCTGAAGATCAGCCGCCGGGTCCGCCGGGTTCGTCTCAGGCACGTCCCCTATTGATGCAGTGGGTTCGTCCTCGATGACGATCACCGGCACCTTGGCCCTCTTTGCCGCCCTCTGCGCCAGAGTCCTGAAAAGGAAGAGATGCAGAGGAAGACAAGTGAGATACAAGACAAAGCAGCAAGCATTGAAGAATTACAAGTACAATGAGAGAATTTACTCCTCCTCTTCTTCCTCGTCGGAGCTAAATGCGGAGAAGTCGATGTCCGGCCCGCGGCTGGCGCGGGAAGGAGGAGGGGTAGGCTCCCTTGGTCGCTTGGCGGGAGCAGAGGCGGCAGCCCGGGAAGACCCCGCTCTAGTCGAAGCGGTGGCATGGGGCGCTCCCGCGGCAACAGTGCTTGCCGCGCTAGAGCGCGTCGTGCGGCGCGGCGACTGCTGGGCCTCCTGCTGCCTCGCTACATCCGCGGCCTTGCGGAGACGCCTTCTCGGTGGAGACGGAGGCGCAGCCGGCGGCGGGCTGTCGGAAGACGAAGTGGAGGAAGAGTCGATCTCCAGCGAGTCGCTCGCATCCCCGGAAGGCTCGCTCGTCTCAGCGCTGCCCCCGGCAAGATCCTCCTTGCCGGCAAATTCATCTTGCCGGACGAGCTCCTTCTTGCCGAGGAACTCGTCTCGCTCGACAGAGGTCTTCTCCTCTTCTGCCGCCGCTTCCTCCAGAGTAAACCCAAATTCGCCTGCCGCTGCGGCTGCCGCTGCCTCTTCCAACCTGGAGGCTATGCGCGCCAGCTCCGCCTCGGTGGTGTCGCGGATGAGGCCGTCCCTCTCGTCGGCGCGGATTTGCACTTCCACCAGGTCGTTGAAGAACTGCTGCACGACCTCGTCTGCGGGCTCTTGCCAAGTTGGCTCGATTCCGTGCGAGTCGCACAACGGCATCATCGCCCGGATGCGGTCGAGCGCAGAGTTGTTGCACAAGGGGACGACGCCCTGCGGCAGCCTGAAGACTTCAGGGTGATTCGGATCATATTTGAAGAGCTCCTACAGCATGCTAGTGTGCTCGAGGACAGTGAAATTATAGTTGAGGCCTGGGCGCAGCCTCATAATGTCCGCCGCATTCTTGAACTCCCAGGCAGGCCTTCCCCGTTCCTGCAGAGGGGCAATACAGCAGCGAAGAAAGTCTGCGCCAACAGCGCCTACGGTGAGTCCGGCAAGCCTAAGGCGCCGGATCCTGGTGACGGCAATTGTCAGCTTGCTGTCTTCCGGGGCCAGGTCGCTCCAGTCATTGCCGCGCACTGCTGCTGCTTGGCGCCGGACGGTGAATGACTGCGGGCTATCCTCGATAATCCAGCACCAGTCCGCTCTCCACTCCTCCCACTTGCCGCAGAACTCCCCCTCTAGATAAGATTCCTTCTAGCCGGCTCTGGAGATCCAGGCGATTCCGCCGGACAGGGTCTCCCCTCTCTCTACCCGAGGGATGAAGAAATGGCGGAAGAGAGCTACACTGGGGTGGACTCCGACAAAGTTTTCGCAAAGATGTGCGAAAACTGCCATGGTGAGGACGGTGTTGGGGGTGAAGTCAAGGAGGTAGAAGCCATATGTGTTCATAATATCGCAGAAGAACTCGGAAAAGGGCGGACAGAGCCCGCAGTGGAAGAACACAGCAAAGAAAGGGTACCCGTTAGGAGCCTTCGTGTGGGCTTCAGCCGGGAGTACCCTGGTCCGCGGGTGAGCTCGCGTCTCTGTCGACCAGAACAGGTAATACCGCTCCCGCAACGCCTTCGCGCCGAGCTTGGGGGGGGGGGGGGGAAGATGGCCCGCTCCTTCCGCATCGTCGCGAGCCGCTGCGCCTCGGTCGACTTCACCGCTTTTCCCTTGTCGCCCTTCGGAGCCATGGCGAGGGTGGTGGAGGAGGCCGACGGTGGTGGTGGCGCTGGTGACAATGGGGGGAGTAGGGCGCTGCTCTCTTGTTGCTCGGAGAAGATGGGGAGCGGCGGAGGATTTGAGATTGGAAGCAGCAACGAGCAGATGGCGCCGCACCCCTGTTTCCTCTGCTTATAAGGAGGGGAAGGGGGGAGGCGGACGTTTCACCGTCACGAATAAACAACTACCCACGATTCCGCCCACCACGCCTCCACGCCTCCCTCCGTTTACGGGGAGGGGCGCGCCAACCGTCCCCTTTTACCGCGACGTGACGCACGCGCGTGGGGGCGCAGCCCCGCGCACGCCGCCCACGTCACGCACGATGCCGCGTTTGACGCGTGCCGTTCGGGGAGGGCGCGGTGGGTGCGGAATCAGTTATGGCGTGCCCTAGGCCGCGCGTGCCCGTGCACTGTTTTGGGCCTGGCCCAACTGCGCTCGGCACCGTGTATGGCCCAGGCCCGGGGGCTCCTGTTGGTGTACTAAAGTAGGGGTACCTTAGTATCCCGAACTTGTGCACGGGCAGTCGCAGCGACCCACGGCAAGGCTTGCCGGGCGACCGCCAAGACCCCCCGTGGTTCCTTTGGAGCCATTCAAGAACAAAGTATCCAAGAGCAAAAACAAGGCCCCGGCAAGAGGAGCTTGCCGGGAAGAAAACAAGGCCCCGGCAAGAGGAGCTTGCCGGGAAGAGAACAAGGCCCCGGCAAGAGGAGCTTGCCGGGAAGACCAACCCAAGCATCACAAGAAGATCGCTGCGGCGCACTGCGCGCCCCGACAAGACCCGGTGAGCGACAAGCTTCCGGACGCGACAAGGCAACACCCGCGGCAAGGCGCTTGCCGCGGCAAGCTACTACCCTGCAGCCCGCGCTCCAGCTCACCCACCAACGTGTCGCCCTGGGACCATTCCTGGCGCACGTGGCGGGAGGCTGTGCAGCCAGGGGCATGCGGTGGCAAGCAGGCGCTGACAAGGAGCCGTCGTGGCAAACGGTGGCGTTCCTAGCGGTCCCTCTCTGGGCCGTCAAGGTGACACAGACAGGCATTTAATACCCTTGTCCCCTGCCGTCAGAGTTAGGTAGGATGCGACATGTAGGCGGTGGAGCCAACTACCACCCCTTTTACATTTTTACCCTCACCTCTGTTGCCACATGTTGGTAACCCCTTAGACATATAAAAGGAGGCCCATGCGCAACAGTGGGGGGAAGGACAGCCATTCTCACGCTTGGACTCGCCAGCTGCTTGAGTGTACTATAGCACTCGCCGCTCCCGAGCAAGAACTCAATACAGCCACCAAAGCAGGAGTATGGTTTTACGCATCCGTGCGGCCCGAACCTGGGTAAATCGATCATCTCGCTCGCGTGTTTTGCCTCGATCTGCTCTTTGTGCATCCACCGCCCCCTGCCGAACCACAAGGGGCTTGGTCCGCCGATCCCCATAGGTGTGCGAGGGATCAGACACCCCCGACACCACCTGAAGATCAAGCCTGAGCGTCGACTTAGCACTATGCATTTTCTAGGAACTTTTTGGTAACTTGTTGCCAAAGGGGAGAAAATGTATAGATCATAGGCTTCGAGAGAGAGTGTTGCTTTTATTCTCTCTTGTTTTATTTGGTGGTTTTTCGAACTTTGTTTGCTTGCGTGTGCGATACTATGTCATTATTCGTGAGACATCGATGATCAAGTGTTTGATCATAAGCTACACTTAATGGTTGCTTAATGCTTGATAAATATTATCATTCTATCTATTGTCTGTGATCATTCACTTTTCTTGGTGATGAGTGCATGTATTTCAATCTTATCATTTTTTTGAGTGCTCCACCAAGATGTATGTGACATGGAAGAGTAACCCATGATTCTAACTCCTTGTGCATTTGCAGTCCAAAGCAAATTTTAAATATGCACAAATTTAGGGGGAGCTCTTATTTGTCACATACTTCTCAAAGCGACGATGTATTTTATGATTATTATTATTTGTCGAAGCTTTGATCTATATGTTGTCACCAATTACCAAAAAGGGGGATATTGAAAGTGCATCTATCCCTAGGTGGTTTTGGTAATTCATAACAACATATAGCTCATTGAGCTAATGCTATTCCAAGATGATTATTTCAGGAAAGCCCAATGATTGGCATGGCATGGATGTGAAAGTGGAACCCTCAAAATGCTAAGGACAAAGAATTGGCTCAAGCTCAAAAGTTCAAGACTCTTCATTTTATATTTTAGTGATCCAAGATCACATTGAGTCTTTAGGAAAAGCCAATACTATCAAGGAGGGATGAGGTGTTGCTTAATGAGCCTCTTGATTTATGTGCTTAGTGATATGCTCCAAAATCCTCAACCACCTTTCCATATCCACAAATGACCTAAACCCTAAGCCAAACTCGGTCATACCGATTCTGTCAATCCGGCGCCACCGAGTTTCACTTGTCATTTGCCACTGCCAAACCCTAGCAATTCGGTCCTACCGATAAGGATCTCGGTCTCACCGAGATGGGCTTGCAAACTCTCTGTTTCTCTTTCGTAACTTTTCGGTCTCACCGAAAGAGCGAATCGGTCCCACCGAGAATGCAAGGTAAACTCTATGTTTCCTTCTTGTAACTTTTCGGTCTCACCGAAAGAGCAAGTCGGTCCCATCGAGTTTGCCTGACCAACTCTCTGGTTAGCTAATTGCCGAACTCGGTCTCACCGAGTTTGTGCGATCAGTCTCACCGAGATTACGTTATGCCCAAACCCTAACCGAATCGGTCCTACCGAGTTGCATCTCAGTCCCACCGAAATTCCTAACGGTCACTAGGTTTACTATTTCGGTCAGACCGAGTTTTTTGATTCGGTCCCACCGAGATTGGTAGATTGTGTGTAACAGTTGGATTTTGTGTGGAGGCTATATATACCCCTCCACCACCTCTTCATTCGAAGAGAGAGCCATCAGAACACATACACCATTCCTACTCATATGTTCTGAGAAAGAACTACCTACTCATGTGTTGAGACCAAGATATTCCATTCCTACCATATGAATCTTGATCTCTAGCCTTCCCCAAGTTGCTTTCCACTCAAATCTTCTTTCCATCAGATCCAAATCCTATGAGAGAGAGTTGAGTGTTGGGGAGACTATCATTTGAAGCACAAGAGCAAGGAGTTCATCATCAACACACCATTTGTTACTTCTTGGAGAGTGGTGTCTCCTAGATTGGCTAGGTGTCACTTGGGAGCCTCCGACAAGATTGTGGAGTTGAACCAAGGAGTTTGTAAGGGCAAGGAGATCGCCTACTTCGTGAAGATCTACCGCTAGTGAGGCAAGTCCTTCATGGGCGATGGCCATGGTGGAATAGACAAGGTTGCTTCTTCGTGGACCCTTCGTGGGTGGAGCCCTCCGTGGACTCGCGCAACCATTACCCTCCGTGGGTTGAAGTCTCCATCAACGTGGATGTAGGATAGCACCACCTATCCGAACCACGGGAAAACATCCGTGTCTCCAATTGCGTTTGAATCCTCCAAACCCTTCCCTTTACATTCTTGCAAGTTGCATGCTTTACTTTCCGCTGCCAATAAACTCTTTGCATGCTTGCTTGAATTGTGTGATGATTGCTTGACTTGCTCTAAGATAGCAAAAATCTGCCAAGAACTAAAATTGGGAAAAGGCTAAGTTTTTAGTTGGTCAAGTAGTCTAATCACCCCCCTCTAGACATACTTTCGATCCTACAAGTTGGTACTATATATAAGTTTGAGAAGAGATATAAACAAAGTAGTACATAAACATGCAAAAAATGTCAGAAGAGAATAAGGTATCATATTAGTTTCATAATCACAGATAATGCAAGAGAATACATAAATAAAGTGGACTATTGCTTGAATCTCGAAATAACGAATGATCCATATTAATTTAATTACCAATACAGTGTCACTTACATAGTACTTCAGATAATATTCCACCAAACCCGGTGAAAGTTATTTTACGGTTGAGATCTTTGTTAAAAGGAAATACAAATTCAGTATTTTTGCAATATAACTAGTGTTGGCTGTCATGCAGGATTTTTTTACCGAACTCACATAAGTAGATTGTGTATCCCATACATCGTTCAACCTAATGGACATCGAGGGAACCACTTTGAGTAGGCAATTGTTTGTGTGGAGGAAAATGCATGGTACTACAGCTAACCTTCATCTGGTCCAGATGAAATCAAGGCAACTGGGTCTTTTATCTTCAAACATCAATTTGTTAGTTTTTCCTGGCTTCAGTGCATCCCCTCATATTACTGTGTTTAAACTACATCGCAGTGTGCTAATTTTTGTAAAAAAGTTAGTGTATTAATTAAGTAAAACTTATTTGAAGTAGATGTAGCACAACCTTTAGGATTTTGCACACGGACCACAACAATTTCGAGTAGTCTACTTCTACATATCTGCTCACCAAATAGCTGCATGATTATTATGAACGTGGTAAACTTTGAAGCTATTTTCTTTATTAGCCCTAAAAGAAACTAAAATATTTGTGTGGGGCCAGAGAAGCATACTTTCAATACAAACTGCAACTGCTTGGGCAAGAGAAATCAACTCAATACTGCAATTTTCCATATGAAGTAGTAAGAGGAGGCATACTATTGTAAACCGATGTAGGCTGAAGGCTAGCTGCATCTTTGGCGTGTGGTCAAACCCGGCAAGCTACAACTATGTGGAGCATCCACACTACTGCCACCACATGCTTGCTAAAACGCTTAATCTGACCGTCCCTGTACATTGGCCACATCTCCGGCTAGCATGTTTGATGGCAAGCTCGGGCAACTGTTGTTGTATTGAGTATCCAGATGATAACCGTCATGAAAATCGTTACATGGATCGATGTGCCCATCATGTCTAGTAGTAGATGATGCATTATTTGAGCTTGATAGAGTATGATTATATCCCACGCGGTCTTGTTTGCATCAAAAGTGTGGCCCACTTTGGAGAAGAATACACCCAACCATTTTGGTAGTGGGCATCTCAACATTTATGTTTGGGCCTCATTCCCCTAATACGCTAGTAATTGTCTCCTTTCCGGTATTTCTCTTAGTCTCACTTCCATACTCTTCATGATCTGAGAGAGGGAATGCTAGCAGCCATGGTGGAAATGTCCCCTCCCTCCGGCTGTTGATGCAACTTGAGAGGATGAAGCCTCTAGCGATGTCGCGCGGAAGGCATCGGCACCAGTGAGTTTGCCACCATCCTAGCAGCGACAACAATGCGACAGAGCATATAATGGAGGGCAAAGCAACACGGTCGAGGGAGATGGCTCATCAGAAAAATCCACAACACGCGGATGACTAGTGTAGTAGAGAAGAGGATGAGTGGGAATCACTGGGGAAGCCTTAGGGGATGAGCCAGGTGAGGTAGTCTCAGGTAATGAACGAGGTGGGAAAGCCGCGGGTGATGATGAGCTTGATAAAGAAGCCATTAGAGGTAGAAGAAACCTCAATCCCTAGGAAGTAGCAAAGAGGACCAAGATCAGACATAAGAAACCCACTATGATGAGCCTTCACAAAGGCAATGTACTTAGTCATCACAGTGATAATCGACATAAAGAAGAGTTTGACCACGAGTTGAAAGGTGGACAAGAAGTGTAGGATCATGAGCACTCACCGAAAACTAGTCGCAATCACCACACATGTGACTGAGACGATGATGCCACAAAGGGTCGGTAGACAAGGTAAGAGAGTCGAAGAAACTGGTGAATGTGGTAGCGGAGGGAAGGCGAAGCCTGGCAAGCTTCAAAGGCTGTACGAGTCACAGTGTCGAGGGCCAACACAAAGTAGAGAACTTGTGTGCCGATCCTAAATTAGAAAAAGAGTCAAAGTCAAGAAGATTGGAGTAATAGAACTATTGTTTGTGTTAGGTTCAATGATATATCTGCTTGGATTCTAGGTTGGAGTTAAACTTGAGAATCGACACTTGGATTTGTGATATTTTGACATGAGCTTGAAACTGGAGAACTTTAGCGTGTAGCATTATCAACCTGAGATGTATTGGATATATATAGTTATAGTATGATTAACATGAATGCGGTATTGGTGGACTATTGGATGGTCTTGGCTATTACTAGTTGGACTCTAGGTTTGAGATAACTTAGAGCACTTGGATTTGTGATATTTTCACCTAAGCTTAGTAGCTTGTATGTTCCCCATATGAATATGAGCATGGTGATGATTTTGCTAGCCCTCCCTAAGAATGTTACGAGTACAAGATCATGGGAGGATGATTTGGATTAATTAGAATAGATGACAATTTCAGTGGTATGAGCCTTGTTGGAGCAACTGATCTTGCTTTTATTATGTGTATGTGCTCCTTTAGGTGCAGTAGTAGGAGAAGGGTAGTACTTATGAAGTGATACTATATTGATGGATGAATAAATCTTTAATAACCTTGGAAAAGTTTGGATTTATTTAGATGATTATGATCTTGAAAAAAAACCTGGTGAATAAGTAACATCTAATTTTTGGATCTATAGCAATCCAGTGAAAGCTTGCGTTATACTGGACTTAGATAACCATGATAGTGAGCTTGGTTGTATCATAGTTATGATTTATACTAGGTGCACACCTTTAGAGATTGAAACTTGAGAACTTTAGGGTCTAGTATGATCAATCGGAACAACAACAACAACAACAAAGCATATAGTCCCAAACGAGTTGGCGTATGCTAGAGGTGAAACCCATAAGATCTCACGACCAGCTCATGGTTCTGGCACATGGATAGCAAGCTTCCTCGCACCCCTGTCCATAGTCAATCAGAGATATATTGGATTTAAATGTGTAATATGTTCAACATGATTGTCAAAATTGATGAACTATTACATCATCTTGGACTGAATTAGTAGGAAGAAAACAAAGATATTGGTGTAATAGAAAAGTTGCTTGTGTTAGGTTCAATGATACATCAGCTTGGATTCTAGGTTGGAGTTAAACTTGAGATTGGGCACTTGGATTTCTGATATTTTCACAAGAGCTTGAAACTAGAGACTTTAGCATGATCAACTTGAGATATATTGAATTTATATAGGTACAGTATGATTAGCATGAATGCGGTATTGGTAGACTATTGGATCATCTTGGATATTACTAGTTGGATTCTAGGTTAAAGATAACTTGCGGATTTGTGATATTTTGACCTAAGCTTAGTAGCTTGTATGTGCCCCATATGGACATGAGCATGAAGATGATACAAACAAATCGTAGTTGGTAGACTTTGATGATTTTGATATCCCTCCCCAAGAATGTTACGAGTACAAGATCATCATGGGAGGATGATTTGGATTAATTAAAATAGATGACAATTTCAGTGGTACGAGCCTTGTTGGAGCAGCTGATGTTGCTTTTATTATGTGTTTGTGCTCCTTTAGATGCAGTAGTAGGAGGAGGGTAGGACTTATGAACTGATATTATATTGGTGGATAAAATAGATCTTTAATAACCTTGGAACAGTTTGGATTTACTTAGATGATTGTGATCTTGAAAAAAATATCTTGTGGATAAATAACTTCTAATTTTTGGATCTATAGTCATCCAGTGGAAACTTGCTTTACACTGGACTTAGATAACCATGATAGTGGGCTTTGTTGGATCATAGTTATGATTTGTACTATATGGACACCTTTATAGATTGAAACTATAAAACTTCAGGGTGTAGTATGATCAATCCGAGATATATTGGATTATATGAATATCATATGATCAGCATGATTGTGCAAATTGATGGAAGAAAACAAAGATATTGGAGTAATAGAAATGTTGTTTGTGTTAGGTTCAATGATATATCTGCTTGGATTCTAGGTCAGAGTTAAACTTGAGATTGGACACTTGGATTTTTGATATTTTGACATGAGGTTGAAAGTGGAGAACTTTAGGGTGTAGCATGACCAACCTGAGATGTATTGGATTTATATAGGTATAGTATGATTAGCATGAATGTGGTATTGGTGGATTCGATATCTTGGATGTTACTAGTTGGATTCTAGGTTGGAGATAACTTGAGCACCTGGATTTGTGATATTTTAACCTAAGCTTAGTTGCTTGTATGTGCCCCATGTGGATATGAGCATGGAGATGATACAAACGGATTGTAGTTGGTATACTTTGATGATTTTTCCAGCACTCCTCAAGAATGTTACAAGTACAAGATCATATGGGGGGATGGTTTAGATTAATTAGAATAGATGATAATTTTAGTGGTACGAGCCTTATTGGAGCAGTTGGTCTTGCTTTTATTATGTGTTTGTGCTCCTTTAGATGTAGTAGTAGGAGGATAGTGGTTATGATGTGATATTATATTGGTGGATAAATATTTCTTTAATAACCTTGGAACTATTTGGATTTACTTAGATGATTGTGATCTTGAAAACAAATCTGGTGGATAAATAACTTCTAAGTTTTGGATCTATAGTAATCCAGTGGAGGCTGAGGTAGTTGCAGAGGAGTGATGAGAAAGCACATGAGAAGCTTTACTCGATCACTTGAAGATCAACATCGCCACAACGGCTTGGTGCAAAGCCGGATGTGGCCGATAGGGTTTTCACCCTCTCCCACATCTCTCGTGCATTGTTCATTTCCCGCCAATTTGGCTTGGTGTCCTTCGGTTGTTTGCGGTTTCTGGGCCACTGACTTGATCCGGCATCACACGTTCTCCAACCATGCATCCTTGGCCTTGGTGGTAGGTAACATCGTGCTCTCGGACTGTGTCTTGTGGGTTAGCCATTGCGGCGCCGACTACCTGTGTGGCTATGGCGGCGCCAGCTGGGAAAAATGAGGTGTCAGATTGAGGCATTGCACATAGCAACCCGAAGCTAGGCAAAGGATGCCGATCGAATTGGCAGTGAGCGGATTGCACATGAGGTATGGCGGAAGGGATGAAAACGGTTGTTGGCAGTGGACTGTCATTGCCGTCATTCATTGTACTTGGAGCCAAGCGTCGAGGGGATGGCGATTGGGGAAGGTGGGCAGATGGTTGGATCATAGTTATGATTACTACTAGATTCACACCTTTAGAGATTGAAATTGGAGAACTTTAGGGTGTAGTATGATAAATCAGAGATATATTCGATTTATATGAGTGTAATATGATTAGGATGACTGTGAAAATTGATCGACCATTAGATCATCTTGGTACGAAATAGTAGGAAGAAAACAAAGATATTGGAGTTATAGAAATGTTGTTTGTGTTTGGTTCAATGATATATCTGCTTGGATTCTAGGTTGGAGTTAAAGTCGAGATTGGGCACTTGGATTTGTGTTATTTTGACATGAGCTTTAAACTGGAGAACTTTATGGTGTAGCATGATCAACCTAAGATATATTGAATTTATATAGGTATAGTATGATTAGCATGATTCGGTATTGGTGGACTATTAGATCATCTTGGATATTACTACTTGGATTCTAGGTTAGAGATAACTCGAGCACTTGGATTTTTGGTATTTTGACCTAAGCATAGTAGCTTGTATGTGTTCCATATGGATATGAGCATGGAGATGATACAAATGGATCGGAGTTGGTAGACTTAGCCCTCCCCAAGGATGTTACGAGTACAAGATCATGGGAGGATGATTTGGATTAATTAGAACATATGACAATTTTAGTGGTATGAGACTTGTTGGAGGAGCTGATGTTGCTTTTATTATGTGGTTGTGCTCCTTTATATGAAGTAGGAGGAGGATGGTAGTACTTATGAAGTGATATTATATCGGTGGATAAATAGATCTTAAATAACCTTGGAATTGCTGAGATTTACTTAGGTGATTGTGATGTTGAAAAAAATCTAATGGATAAATAACTTCTAATTTTTGGATCTATAGTCATTCGGTGGAAGCTTGCTTTATACTAGACTTAGATAACCATGATTGTGGGCTTGGTTGGATCATAGTTATGATTACTACTAGATGCACACCTTTAGAGATTGAAACTGGAGAACTTTAGGGTGTAGCATGATCAATCGGATATATATTGGATTTATACGAGTATAATATGAGATGAGAAAGATTGTGAAAATTGATGGACTATTACATCATCTTGGATTGAAATAGTAGAAAGAAAACAAAGATATTGGAGTAATAGAAATGTTGTTTGTGTTAGGTTCAATGATATATTTGCTTGGATTCTAGGTTGGAGTTAAACTTGAGATTGGGCACTTGGATTTGTGATATTTTGACATGAGCATGGAACTGGAGAGCATTAGAGTGTAGCATGATCAACCTAAGATGTATTGGATTTATATAGGTATAATATGATTAGCATGAATGTGGTATTGGTGGACTATTGGATCATCTTGGATATTACTAGTTGGATTGTAGGTTTGAGATAACTTGAGCACTTGGATTTGTGATATTTTGACCTAAGCTTAGTAGCTTGTATGTGCCTCATATAGACATGAGCATGAAGATGATACAAACAGACTGTAGTTGGTAGACTTTGATGATTTTGCTAGCCCTCCCCAAGAATGTTACGAGTACAAGATCATCGTGAGAGGATGATTTAGATTAATTAGTATATATGAAAATTTGAATGTTATGAGCCTTGTTTGAGCAGCTGATCTTGCCTTTATCATGTGTTTGTGCTCCTTTAGATGCAATAGTAGGAGGACGGTATCACTTTGAAGTGATATTATATTGGTGAATAAATAGATTTTTGGATCTACTTATGTGATTGTGATCTTGAAAAATAATCTAGTGGATAAATAACTTCTAATTTTTGATCTATAGTAATCCAGTGGAGGCCGGGGTAGTTTCAGAGGAGTGATGAGATAGCACATGAGAAGCTTTACTCGATTGCCTGAAGATCGACATTGCCGCAACGGCTTGGCGCAAAGCCCGATGCGGCTGATAGAGTTCTCACCCTCTCCCACACCTTTCGTGCATTGTTCATTTCCTGCCAATTCGTCTTGGTGTCCTTCCCTTGTTTGCGGGTTCCATGCCACTGACTTGATCCAGCATCACACGTTCTCCCGCCGTGCGTCCTTGGCCTTGGTAGTAGGTAACGTCGCGCTCTCGGGCTGTGTCTCATGGGTTAGCCATTGCGGTGCCGACTGCTTGTGTGGCTATGGCGGCACCCAGCAGGGAAACATGAGATGTGGGATTGAGGCATCGCACATAGCAACCCAAAGCTAGGTAAGGGATGACGGTCGGACTGGCAAGGAGCGGATTGCACATGAGTTATGGCGGAAGTGATGAAAACGTTGTTGGGAGCGGAGTGTCATTGGCGTCATTCATTGTACTTGGAGCCAAGCGTTGAGCGGATGGCGATTGGGGATGGCGGGAAGACGGTTGGCTCATAATTATGATTAGTACTATATTCACACCCTTAGAATTGAAACCGGAGAACTTTAAGGTTTGGACTTGCTAATTTGAATCATTACAGTTCATTAGTTTTTTTCTCAAATCTTATTGGATGATGTTTTGTTGTTGAACTAAAGTTTTTTGGTCCCCCTGAATCTTCGGATGATCGCAAATTCTCAACCCCTCTTGATTTAACTTCTTCGCTTGCTCAGTACAGTAATTTAGTCTCCAAAGATTCTGATTTGGATTATAATTATTATTGGTCGTTTCTCTACAATATGGGATTATATGGTTAGGGCAGGGGTGACTTATCTTCTTGATGGTTTGTGTTTGGATGATCATTATTTTCTCTATTTTAATTTCTTCCCCTCCACAACTCATCTTTAATCTCACAATTCTAATTTGCATTTAGTGGTGGTTTTCTAGAAATTGGGGGTTATATATATGGCTTATCGGGGGCACCTATCGTCTCGGTGATCTATGTTTGGAGATCATTACTCTTTGCATTTAATTTCCTCCTCTCCTCGACAATTCTGATTCGGATTTGTTGGTGGTTCTCCAGAAGTTGGAATTATACGGCCTAGTAGGTAGTCCTATTTTGCCTGTGTGGTTCTCTTTCAGCCGCTTGATCTTTTTGACCTTTCTTATTCAATAATAAACTCCCCAGACATTAGTTTTTCTCTATCCTTGGTCAGTAATTCTCAACTGTTGCCGAAGGTTTTCCCTATCCTTGATCAGTAATTCTCAACTGTTGCAGAAGATTTTCCCTATCCTTGGTCGGTAATTGTCAACTATTGCAGATACCAGCTTGGATAATTGCATGGTTTTCCCTATCCTTGGTTGGTAATTCTCAACTATTGCAGATACCGGCTTGGATAATTGCATTTTGGAACCAGTGTTGTAACTCGTCATCCCTACCCCAACCGAGACATGCTTATTTACCCTTTACCTCCTCTTTGTTTGACACATGCTTTAGCTGAGCTTCACTGACTTACTGAAAGATATCTTGCTCGTTGCAGGTCGTAGTTGATGAATTCAAGTACAACCTGTTGCCGAGTTGCAGCTTTTCTAAACCTACTATTTTCCAATTCATCGTAACTTTGTCATCCTTTAAAATTATCTTACTGGGCAATATTTTGAATCCAGATTTATCTGCAAAGGTGCAACAATGGAGATTCAAACTAATGTCGCATCCTACAACCAAAAAAGACTACACTCCAGTTTTAACTCTTACCACTTATTTTTTATTTCATGTAGCTACTTATTCATGTCTTTGATTTAGGTTATTTGCTTCTGCCCTCCCTGTGATTGCAGATTTAATTTAAGCCCAGACCATGCTGGCAGTGAGTCGGAATCGGTTAAAATCGTTATGTTCTCGTTGTCTCTTGCTCTGTTTCTCTTTCCCACAGATACATCTATTCATTTTCACCGACCTGCTATGTTCTATTGTAATTCGAGTTCGAATGTTTTTTTGTAGCCTTGCTTTGTGTTGTCCTAATTCAAGTTGCGCCGCCACAAAATGCTGCTAGTTTAACTGATGTAAGCGCAGCAACAGGAGTAGCGCAGGCGGCCACTGCAGCTAAGCTCACATGAAACGTATGCCCTGTTGCAGCCTCGCGGGTACCCACAGCCGTCTCTCTCTCTTTTGAATTGATCCCCACAAATTCCCAGCTTTATTTCTTTGGATTCTGTTTTAACTATGCTTGCTATGTGTTTGACAAAAATCCAAGGAGGCCGAGGCGAAGATTTTGTGCTTAGGTTTTTACTCAAGTATTTCATCTTTTTCTGAAATTTAGCTCCAATGAACTGAATATTTTTGGGCATCCCTTTTCCCCCTGTAGGTCATTATCATCTCATCTCACCACACTCATGCCACATAACCTGGCAAACTCATTCCTTACTCATCTATGTACCAGTTTTGTAGCTTTATTCACTGAACTGAGAGATGATGTTTGCGCAGTTAGATGTTGCTTGCTCGATTTTGACTATGCTAGCTGCAATAATCAATCTATTTGATATGGGCCCTATAAGCTCTTTCGTTGATCTTTGGTTACAAATCCTAGAGCTGTTCTTGATGTATCGAGAGACATTTGTTAGAACCCATTATCACCTTTTTTGGTTGTGGTTCATCTTTGCCATACGGTGTGTTAGTAAACTGACAGAGAATGTTAGATAATCTTATATGGATTTTGATCTTGCAGCTGCAGCCGCGCGCTGTATGTGGTAGGGGGTCACTTCTGTGCAGTAATACCATTTTGGAGTGTCCCATGTTTGCAAAGATCTATCTATGGAGAGACCAGCAATGAGGGGAAGGAGAGTGGATCTACATACCCTTGTAGATCGCTAAGCGGAAGCGTTCAAGTGAACGGGGTTGATGGAGTCGTACTCGTCGTGATCCAAATCACCGATGACCAAGTGCCGAACGGACGGCACCTCCGCGTTCAACACACGTACAGCCCGGTGACGTCTCCCACGCCTTGATCCAGCAAGGAGAGAGGGAGAGGTTGAGGAAGACTCCATCCAGCAGCAGCACAACGGCGTGGTGGTGATGGAGGAGCGTGGCAATCCTGCAGGGCTTCGCCAAGCACCACGGGATAGGAGGAGAAAGAGAGGGAGGGCTGCACCAACAGGCAGATATCAGATCACGTGTTATGGACAGCCCTAGGCCTCACTATATATAGGGGAGAGGGAGGAGGGTGCGCCCCCTCTAGGGTTCCCACCCCTAGGAGGGGCGGCAGCCCTAGATGGAAAAAGGGGGGGCGGCCAAGAGGGGAAGAGGGGAGGCGCCCCCTAGGGTGGGCCTTAAGGCCCATCTGGACCTAGGGTTTGCCCCCTCCCACTCTCCCATGTGCCTTGGGCCCTTGTGGGGGGGGCGCACCAGCCCACCTGTGGCTGGTCCCCTCCCACACTTAGCCCACACAAGCCTCCGGGGTTGGTGGCCCCACTTGGTGGACCCCCGGGACCCTCCCGGTGGTCCCGGTACGTTACCGATAAACCCCGAAACTTTTCCGGTGACCAAAACAGGACTTCCCATATATAAATCTTTACCTCCGGACTATTCCGGAACTCCTCGTGACGTCCGGGATCTCATCCGGGACTCCGAACAACATTCGGTAACCACATACAAACTTCCTTTATAACCCTAGCGTCATCGAACCTTAAGTGTGTAGACCCTACGGGTTCGGGAGACATGCAGACATGACCGAGACGTTCTCCGGTCAATAACCAACAGCGGGATCTGGATACCCATGTTGGCTCCCACATTTTCCACGATGATCTCATCGGATGAACCACGATGTCAAGGACTTAATCAATCCCGTATACAATTCCCTTTGTCTAGCGGTACGATACTTGCCCGAGATTCGATCGTCGGTATCCCGGTGCCTTGTTCAATCTCGTTACCGGCAAGTCTCTTTACTCGTTCCGTAACACATCATCCCGTGATCAACTCCTTGATCACATTGTGCACATTATGATGATGTCCTACCGAGTGGGCCCAGAGATACCTCTCCGTTACACGGAGTGACAAATCCCAGTCTTGATTCGTGCCAACCCAACAAACACTTTCGGAAATACCCGTAGTGTACCTTTATAGCCACCCAGTTACGTTGTGACGTTTGGCACACCCAAAGCATTCCTATGGTATCCGGGAGTTGTACAATCTCATGGTCTAAGGAAATTGTACTTGACATTAGAAAAGCTTTAGCATACGAACTACACGATCTTGTGCTAGGCTTAGGATTGGGTCTTGTCCATCACATCATTCTCCTAATGATGTGATCCCGTTATCAATGACATCCAATGTCCATGGTCAGGAAACCGTAACCATCTATTGATCAACGAGCTAGTCAACTAGAGGCTTACTAGGGACATGGTGTTGTCTATGTATCCACACATGTATCTGAGTTTCCTATCAATACAATTCTAGCATGGATAATAAACGATTATCATGAACAAGGAAATATAATAATAACCAATTTATTATTGCCTCTAGGGCATATTTCCAACAGTCTCCCACTTGCACTAGAGTCAATAATCTAGTTCACACCGCCATGTGATTAACACTCACAGGTCACATCGCCATGTGACTAACACCCAAGAGTTTACTAGAGTCAGTAGTCTAGTTCACATCACTATGTGATTAACACTCAATGAGTTCTAGGTTTGATCATGTTGCTTGTGAGAGAGGTTTTAGTCAACGGGTCTGCAACATTCAGATCCGTATGTACTTCACAAATTTCTATGTCATCTTGTAGATGCAACTACTACGCTACATTTGGAGCCATTTCAAATAACTGTTCTACTTGGAGCTATTCCAAATTGTTGCTCCATTATACGTATCCGGTATCTCTACTCAGAGCTATCCAGATAGGTGTTAAGCTTGCATCGACGTAACTCTTTACGATGAACTCTTTTACCACCTCCATAATCGAGAAGATTCCTTAGTCCACTAGTTACTAAGGATAACTTTGACCGATGTCCTGTGATCCATTCTTGGATCACTCATGTACCCCTTGACTGACTTATGGCAAGGCACACTTCAGGTGCGGTACACAGCATAGCATACTGTAGAGCCTATGTCTTAAGCATAGGGGACGACCTTCGTCCTTTCTCTCTATTCTGCCGCAGTCAGGTTTCGAGTCTTACTCAATGTTCACACCTTATAACACAGCCAAGAACTCCTTCTTTGCCGACCCATTTTGAACTCCTTCAAAATCTTGTCAAGGTATGTGCTCATTTGAAAGTTCCATTAAGCGTTTTGATCTATCCTTATAGATCTTGATGCTCAATGTTCAAGTAGCTTAATCCAGGCCTTCCATTGAAAACACTTTCCAAATAACCCTATATGCTTTCTAGAAATTCTACGTCATTTCTGATCACCAATATGTCAACAACATATATTCATCAGAAATTCTATAGTGCTCCCACTCACTTCTTTGGAAATACAAGTTTCTCATAAACTTTGTATACACCAAAAGCTTTGATCATCTCATCAAAGCATACATTCCAACTCCGAGATGCTTACTCCAGTCCTTAGAAGGATTGCTGGAGCTTTGCATACTTATTAGCATCTTTCAGGATTGACAAAACCTTCTGGTTGTATCACATACATCCTTTCCTCAAGAAAATCGTTGAGGAAACAATGTTTTGACATCCTATCTGCAAGATTTCATAAATAATGCAGTAATCGCTAATATAATTCCAACAGACTCTTAGCATCGCTACGAGTGAGAAAGTCTCATCGTAGTCAACTCCTTGAACTTGTCGGAAAACATCTTAACGACAAGTCGAGCTTTCTTAATGGTGATACTTACCATCATTGTCCGTCTTCCTTTTAAAATCCATCTGTACTCAACAGCCTTACGACCATCGAGCTGTTCTGCCAAAGTCTACACTTTGTTTTCATATATGGATCCTCTCTCGGATTATATGGCCTCGAGCCATTTATCGGAATCCAGGCCCACCACCACTTCTCCATAGCTCGTAGGTTCATTGTTGTCTAGCAACATGACTTCCAAGACAGGATTACGTACCACTCTGAAGTAGTACGCATCCTTGTCATCCCACGAGGTTTAGTAGTGACTTGATCTGAAGTTTCATGATCACTATCATAAGCTTCCACTTCAATTGGTGTAGGTGCCACAGGAACAACTTCCTGTGCCCTGCCATACACTAATTGAAGAGATGGTTCAATAACCTCATCAAGTCTCCACCATCCTCCCACTCAATTCTTTCGAGAGAAACTTTTCCTCGAGAAAGGACCCGATTCTAGAAACAATCCCTTATTGCTTTCGAATCTGAGACAGGAGGTATACCCAACTGTTTTGGGTGTCCTATGAAGATGCATTTATCCGCTTTGGGTTCGAGCTTATCAGCCTGAAACTTTTTCATATAAGTTTCGCAGCCCCAAAATTTTAAGAAATGACAGCTTAGGTTTCTCTAAACCGTAGTTCATACGGTGTCATCTCATCGAAATTACGTGGTGCCCTATTTAAAGTGAATGTGGTTGTCTCTAATGCCTAACCCATAAACTATCGTGGTAATTCGATAAGAGACATCATGGTATGCATCATATCCAATAGGGTGCATCTATGATGTTCGGACACACCATCACACTATGGTGTTCCAGGCTGTATTAGTTGTGAAACAATTTCCACAATGTCTTAATTCTGTACCAAACTCGTAATTCAGATATTCATCTCTATGATCATATCATAGATATTTTATCCTCTTGTCACGACGACCTTTCTACTTCACCCTGAAATTACTTGAACCTTTCAATAATTCAGACTCATGATTTATCAAGTAAACATTCTCAACATCTACTCAAATCATCTGTGAAGTAAGAACGTAACGATATCCACTACATGCCTCAGCACTCATTGGACTGCACACATCAAAATGTATTTCTTCCAACAAGTTGCTTTCTAGTTCCATTTTACTGAAACCGAGGCTTTCAGTCATCTTGCCCATGTGGTATGATTTGCATGTCTCAAGTGATTCAAAACCAAGTGAGTCCAAACGATCCATTTGCATGGAGTTTCTTCATGCATATACACCAATAGACATGGTTCAAACTTTTCAAAAATGAGTGAGTCCAAAGATCCATCAACATGGAGCTTCTTCATGCATTTTATACCGATATGACTTACGTGGCAGTGCCACAAGTAGGTGGTACTATCATTACTTTTGGCATGAACATGTGTATCACTACGATCGAGATTCAATAAACCATTCATTTTAGGTGCAAGACCATTGAAGGTATTATTCAAATAAACAGAGTAACCATTATTCTCCTTAAATGAATAACCGCATTGCGATAGACATAATCCAATCACGTCTATGCTCAATGCAAACACCAAATAACAATTATTTAGGTTTAACACCAATCTCGATGGAGCGTGCGATGCTTGATCATATCAACATTGGAAACACTTCCAACACATATCGTCAGCTCACCTTTAGCTAGTCTCCGTTTATTCCGTAGCTTTTATTTCGAGTTACTAACACTTAGCAACCAAACCGGTATCTAATACCTTGGTGCTACTAGGAGTACTAGTAAAGTACACATCAACATGATGTATATCCAATATACTTCTATCGACCTTACCAGCCTTCTCATCTACCAAGTATCTAGGGTAATTCTACTCCAGTGGCTGTTCCCCTTATTACAGAAGCACTTAGTCTCGGGTTTGGGTTCAACCTTGGGTTTCTTCACTAGAGCAGCAGCTGAATTGCCGTTTCATGAAGTATCCCTTCTTGCCCTTGCCCTTCTTGAAACTAGTGGTTTCACTAACCATCAACAATTGATGCTCCTTCTTGACTTCTACTTTCGTGGTGTCAAACATCGTGAATATCTCAAGGATCATCATATATGTCCCTGATATATCATAGTTCCTCACGAAGCTCTAGCATCTTGGTGGTAATGACTTCGGAGAAACATCACTATCTCATCTGGAAGATCAACTCCCACTTGATTCAAATGATTGTTGTACTCAGACAATCTGGGCACAAGCTCAACAATTGAGCTTTTCTCCCTTAGTTTGTAGGTTAAGAAAACCGTCGGAGGTCTTATACCTCTTGACGTGGGCACGAGCCTGAAACTCCAATTTCAGCCCTCGAAACATCTCATATGTTTCGTGACGTTTCAAAACGTCTTCGGTGCCTCAACTCTAAACCGTTTAACTGAACTATCACGTAGTTATCAAAACGTGTATGTCAGATGTTCGCAACATCCACAGACGACGTTCGAGGTTCAGCACACTGAGCGGTGCATTAAGGACATAAGCCTTTTACTGTCTGCATAATTGCTACTATCAACTTTCAACTAATTTTTCTCTAGGAAGATATCTAAACAGTAGAACAAAAGCGCGAGCTACGACATAATTTGCAAAATCCTTTTGACTATGTTCAGGATAAACAAGTTCATCTTATGAACTCCCACTCAGATAGACATCCCTCCAGTCATCTAAGTGATTACATGATCCGAGTCAACTAGGCCGTGTCCGGTCATCACGTGAGACGGACTAGTCATCATCGGTGAACATCTTCATGTTGATCGTATCTACCACACGATTCATGCTCGACCTTTCGGTCTCTTGTGTTCCGAGGCCATGTCTGTACATGCTAGGCTCGTCAAGTTAACCCTAAGTGTTTTGCATGTGCAAAACTGTCTTACACCCGTTGTATGTGAATGTAAGGATCTATCACACCCGATCATCACGTGGTGCTTCGAAACGACGAACTTTAGCAACGGTGCACAGTTAGGGGAGAACACATTCTTGAAATTGTTTATGAGGGATCATCTTATTTACTACCGTCGTTCTAAGTAAACAAGATGCAAAAACATGATAAACATCACATGCAATCAAAAGGTGACATGATATGGCCATCATCACTTTGCTCCTTTTGATCTCCATCTTCGGGGCTCCATGATCATCATCGTCACCGGCATGACACCATGATCTCCATCATCGTGTCTTCTTGAAGTTGTCACGTCATCTATTACTTCTATTACTACAGCTAACGGTTAGCAATAAATTAAAGTAATTACATGACGTTTATGTTGACACGCAGGTCATAAATAAATTAAGACAACTCCTATGGCTCCTGCCGGTTGTCATACTCATCGACATGCAAGTTGTGATTCCTATTACAAGAACATGATCAATCTCATACATCACATATATCATTCATCACATCCTTTTGGCCATATCACATCACATAGCATACCCTGCAAAAACAAGTTAGACGTCCTCTAATTGTTGTTTGCATGTTTTACATGGCTGCTATGGGTTTCTAGCAAGAACGTTTCTTACCTACGCAAAGACCACAACGTGATATGCCAATTGCTATTTACCCTTCATAAGGACCCTTTTCATCGAATCCGATCCGACTAAAGTGGGAGAGACAGACACCCGCCAGCCACCTTATGCAACTAGTGCATGTTTGTCGGTGGAACTGGTCTCATGTAAGCATACGTGTAAGGTTGGTCCGGCCGCTTCATCCCACGATTCCGCCGAATCAAGATAAGACTAGTAACGGCAAGCATATTGAACAAAATCAACGCCCACAACTACTTTGTGTTCTACTCATGCATAGAATCTACGCAATAGACCTAGCTCATGATGCCACTGTTGGGGAACGTAGCAGAAATTCAAAATTTTCTTACGTGTCACCAAGATCTATCTATGGAGAGACCAGCAACGAGGGGAAGGAGAGTGCATCTACATACCCTTGTAGATCGCTAAGCGGAAGCGTTCAAGTGAACGGGGTTGATGGAGTCATACTCGTCGTGATCCAAATCACCGATGACCAAGTGCCGAACGGACGGCACCTCCGCGTTCAACACACGTACAGCCCGGTGACGTCTCCCACACCTTGATCCAGCAAGGAGAGAGGGAGAGGTTGAGGAAGACTCCATCCAGCAGCAGCACAACGGCGTGGTGGTGATGGAGGAGCGTGGCAATCCTGCAGGGCTTCGCCAAGCACCACGGTATATGAGGAGAAAGAGAGGGAGGGCTGCACCAACAGGCAGAGATCAGATCACGTGTTATGGGCAGCCCTAGGCCTCACTATATATAGGGGAGAGGGAGGAGGGTGCGCCCCCTCTAGGGTTCCCACCCCTAGGAGGGGCGGCAGCCCTAGATGGAAAAAGGGGGGGCGGCCAAGAGGGGAAGAGGGGAGGCGCCCCCTAGGGTGGGCCTTAAGGCCCATCTGGACCTAGGGTTTGCCCCCTCCCACTCTCCCATGTGCCTTGGGCCCCTGTGGGGGGGGGCGCACCAGCCCACCTGTGGCTGGTCCCGTCCCACACTTAGCCCACGCAAGCCTCCGGGGTTGGTGGCCCCACTTGGTGGACCCCCGGGACCCTCCCAGTGGTCCCGGTACGTTACCGATAAACCCTGAAACTTTTCCGATGACCAAAACAGGACTTCCCATATATAAATCTTTACCTCCGGACTATTCCGGAACTCCTCGTGATGTCCGGGATCTCACCCGGGACTCCGAACAACATTCGGTAACCACATACAAACTTCCTTTATAACCCTAGCGTCATTGAACCTTAAGTGTGTAGACCCTACGGGTTCGGGAGACATGCAGACATGACCGAGACGTTCTCCGGTCAATAACCAACAGCGGGATCTGGATACCCATGTTGGCTCCCACATGTTCCACGATGATCTCATCGGATGAACCACGATGTCAAGGACTTAATCAATCCCGTATACAATTCCCTTTGTCTAGCGGTACGATACTTGCCCGAGATTCGATCGTCGGTATCCCGGTACCTTGTTCAATCTCGTTACCGGCAAGTCTCTTTACTCGTTCCGTAACACATCATCCCGTGATCAACTCCTTGATCACATTGTGCACATTATGATGATGTCCTACCGAGTGGGCCCAGAGATACCTCTCCGTTACACGGAGTGACAAATCCCAGTCTTGATTCGTGCCAACCCAACAAACACTTTCGGAAATACCCGTAGTGTACCTTTATAGCCACCCAGTTACGTTGTGACGTTTGGCACACCCAAAGCATTCCTATGGTATCCGGGAGTTGTACAATCTCATGGTCTAAGGAAATTGTACTTGACATTAGAAAAGCTTTAGCATACGAACTACACGATCTTGTGCTAGGCTTAGGATTGGGTCTTGTCCATCACATCATTCTCCTAATGATGTGATCCCGTTATCAATGACATCCAATGTCCATGGTCAGGAAACCGTAACCATCTATTGATCAACGAGCTAGTCAACTAGAGGCTTACTAGGGACATGGTGTTGTCTATGTATCCACACATGTATCTGAGTTTCCTATCAATACAATTCTAGCATGGATAATAAACGATTATCATGAACAAGGAAATATAATAATAACCAATTTATTATTGCCTCTAGGGCATATTTCCAACAGTCTCCCACTTGCACTAGAGTCAATAATCTAGTTCACACCGCCATGTGATTAACACTCACAGGTCACATCGCCATGTGACTAACACCCAAGAGTTTACTAGAGTCAGTAGTCTAGTTCACATCACTATGTGATTAACACTCAATGAGTTCTAGGTTTGATCATGTTGCTTGTGAGAGAGGTTTTAGTCAACGGGTCTGCAACATTCAGATCCGTATGTACTTCACAAATTTCTATGTCATCTTGTAGATGCAACTACTACGCTACATTTGGAGCCATTTCAAATAACTGTTCTACTTGGAGCTATTCCAAATTGTTGCTCCATTATACGTATCCGGTATCTCTACTCAGAGCTATCCAGATAGGTGTTAAGCTTGCATCGACGTAACTCTTTACGATGAACTCTTTTACCACCTCCATAATCGAGAAGATTCCTTAGTCCACTAGTTACTAAGGATAACTTTGACCGATGTCCTGTGATCCATTCTTGGATCACTCATGTACCCCTTGACTGACTTATGGCAAGGCACACTTCAGGTGCGGTACACAGCATAGCATACTGTAGAGCCTATGTCTTAAGCATAGGGGACGACCTTCGTCCTTTCTCTCTATTCTGCCGCAGTCAGGTTTCGAGTCTTACTCAATGTTCACACCTTATAACACAGCCAAGAACTCCTTCTTTGCCGACCCATTTTGAACTCCTTCAAAATCTTGTCAAGGTATGTGCTCATTTGAAAGTTCCATTAAGCGTTTTGATCTATCCTTATAGATCTTGATGCTCAATGTTCAAGTAGCTTAATCCAGGCCTTCCATTGAAAACACTTTCCAAATAACCCTATATGCTTTCCAGAAATTCTACGTCATTTCTGATCACCAATATGTCAACAACATATATTCATCAGAAATTCTATAGTGCTCCCACTCACTTCTTTGGAAATACAAGTTTCTCATAAACTTTGTATACACCAAAAGCTTTGATCATCTCATCAAAGCATACATTCCAACTCCGAGATGCTTACTCCAGTCCTTAGAAGGATTGCTGGAGCTTTGCATACTTATTAGCATCTTTCAGGATTGACAAAACCTTCTGGTTGTATCACATACATCCTTTCCTCAAGAAAATCGTCGAGGAAACAATGTTTTGACATCCTATCTGCAAGATTTCATAAATAATGCAGTAATCGCTAATATAATTCCAACAGACTCTTAGCATCGCTACGAGTGAGAAAGTCTCATCATAGTCAACTCCTTGAACTTGTCAGAAAACATCTTAACGACAAGTCGAGCTTTCTTAATGGTGATACTTACCATCATTGTCCGTCTTCCTTTTAAAATCCATCTGTACTCAACAGCCTTACGACCATCGAGCTGTTCTGCCAAAGTCTACACTTTGTTTTCATATATGGATCCTCTCTCGGATTATATGGCCTCGAGCCATTTATCGGAATCCAGGCCCACCACCACTTCTCCATAGCTCGTAGGTTCATTGTTGTCTAGCAACATGACTTCCAAGATAGGATTAAGTACCACTCTGAAGTAGTACGCATCCTTGTCATCCCACGAGGTTTAGTAGTGACTTGATCTGAAGTTTCATGATCACTATCATAAGCTTCCACTTCAATTGGTGTAGGTGCCACAGGAACAACTTCCTGTGCCCTGCCATACACTAGTTGAAGAGACAGTTCAATAACCTCATCAAGTCTCCACCATCCTCCCACTCAATTCTTTCGAGAGAAACTTTTCCTCAAGAAAGGACCCGATTCTAGAAACAATCCCTTATTGCTTTCAAATCTGAGATAGGAGGTATACCCAACTGTTTTGGGTGTCCTATGAAGATGCATTTATCCGCTTTGGGTTCGAGCTTATCAGCCTGAAACTTTTTCATATAAGTGTCGCAGCCCCAAACTTTTAAGAAATGACAGCTTAGGTTTCTCTAAACCATAGTTCATACAGTGTCATCTCATCGAAATTACGTGGTGCCCCATTTAAAGTGAATGTGGTTGTCTCTAATGCCTAACCCATAAACTATCGTGGTAATTCGATAAGAGACATCATGGTATGCATCATATCCAATAGGGTGCAGCTATGATGTTCGGACACACCATCACACTATGGTGTTCCAGGCTGTATTAGTTGTGAAACAATTTCCACAATGTCTTAATTCTGTGCCAAACTCGTAATTCAGATATTCATCTCTATGATCATATCATAGATATTTTATCCTCTTGTCACGACGACCTTTCTACTTCACCCTGAAATTACTTGAACCTTTCAATAATTCAGACTCATGATTTATCAAGTAAACATTCTCAACATCTACTCAAATCATCTGTGAAGTAAGAACGTAACGATATCCACTACATGCCTCAGCACTCATTGGACTGCACACATCAAAATGTATTTCTTCCAACAAGTTGCTTTCTAGTTCCATTTTACTGAAACCGAGGCTTTCAGTCATCTTGCCCATGTGGTATGATTTGCATGTCTCAAGTGATTCAAAACCAAGTGAGTCCAAACGATCCATTTGCATGGAGTTTCTTCATGCATATACACCAATAGACATGGTTCAAACTTTTCAAAAATGAGTGAGTCCAAAGATCCATCAACATGGAGCTTCTTCATGCGTTTTATACCGATATGACTTACGTGGCAGTGCCACAAGTAGGTGGTACTATCATTACTTTTGGCATGAACATGTGTATCACTACGATCGAGATTCAATAAACCATTCATTTTAGGTGCAAGACCATTGAAGGTATTATTCAAATAAACAGAGTAACCATTATTCTCCTTAAATAAATAACCGCATTGCGATAGACATAATCCAATCATGTCTATGCTCAACGCAAACACCAAATAACAATTATTTAGGTTTAACACCAATCTCGATGGAGCGTGCGATGCTTGATCATATCAACATTGGAAACACTTCCAACACATATCGTCAGCTCACCTTTAGCTAGTCTCCGTTTATTCCGTAGCTTTTATTTCGAGTTACTAACACTTAGCAACCGAACCGGTATCTAATACCTTGGTGCTACTAGGAGTACTAGTAAAGTACACATCAACATGATGTATATCCAATATACTTCTATCGACCTTACCAGCCTTCTCATCTACCAAGTATCTAGGGTAATTCTACTCCAGTGGTTGTTCCCCTTATTACAGAAGCACTTAGTCTCGGGTTTGGGTTCAACCTTGGGTTTCTTCACTAGAGCAGCAGCTGAATTGCCATTTCATGAAGTATCCCTTCTTGCCCTTGCCCTTCTTGAAACTAGTGGTTTCACTAACCATCAACAATTGATGCTCCTTCTTGACTTCTACTTTCGTGGTGTCAAACATCATGAATATCTCAAGGATCATCATATATGTCCCTGATATATCATAGTTCCTCACGAAGCTCTAGCATCTTGGTGGTAATGACTTCGGAGAAACATCACTATCTCATCGGGAAGATCAACTCCCACTTGATTCAAATGATTGTTGTACTCAGACAATCTGAGCACAAGCTCAACAATTGAGCTTTTCTCCCTTAGTTTGTAGGTTAAGAAAACCGTCGAAGGTCTTATACCTCTTGACGTGGGCACGAGCCTGAAACTCCAATTTCAGCCCTCGAAACATCTCATATGTTTCGTGACGTTTCAAAACGTCTTCGGTGCCTCAACTCTAAACCGTTTAACTGAACTATCACGTAGTTATCAAAATGTGTATGTCAGATGTTCGCAACATCCACAGACGACGTTCGAGGTTCAGCACACTGAGCGGTGCATTAAGGACATAAGCCTTTTACTGTCTGCATAATTGCTACTATCAACTTTCAACTAATTTTTCTCTAGGATGATATCTAAACAGTAGAACAAAAGCGCGAGCTACGACATAATTTGCAAAATCCTTTTGACTATGTTCAGGATAAACAAGTTCATCTTATGAACTCCCACTCAGATAGACATCCCTCCAGTCATCTAAGTGATTACATGATCCGAGTCAACTAGGCCGTGTCCGATCATCACGTGAGACGGACTAGTCATCATCGGTGAACATCTTCATGTTGATCGTATCTACCATACGATTCATGCTCGACCTTTCGGTCTCTTGTGTTCCGAGGCTATGTCTGTACATGCTAGGCTCGTCAAGTTAACCCTAAGTGTTTTGCATGTGTAAAACTGCCTTACACCCGTTGTATGTGAATGTAAGGATCTATCACACCCGATCATCACGTGGTGCTTCGAAACGACGAACTTTAGCAACGGTGCACAGTTAGGGGAGAACACATTCTTGAAATTGTTTATGAGGGATCATCTTATTTACTACCGTCGTTCTAAGTAAACAAGATGCAAAAACATGATAAACATCACATGCAATCAAAAGGTGACATGATATGGCCATCATCACTTTGCTCCTTTTGATCTCCATCTTCGGGGCTCCATGATCATCATCGTCACCGGCATGACACCATGATCTCCATCATCATGATCTCCATCATCGTGTCTTCTTGAAGTTGTCACGTCATCTATTACTTCTACTACTACAGCTAACGGTTAGCAATAAAGTAAAGTAATTACATGACGTTTATGTTGACACGCAGGTCATAAATAAATTAAGACAACTCCTATATGGCTCCTGCCGGTTGTCATACTCATCGACATGCAAGTTGTGATTCCTATTACAAGAACATGATCAATCTCATACATCACATATATCATTCATCACATCCTTTTGGCCATATCACATCACATAGCATACCCTGCAAAAACAAGTTAGACGTCCTCTAATTGTTGTTTGCATGTTTTACGTGGCTGCTATGGGTTTCTAGCAAGAACGTTTCTTACCTACGCAAAGACCACAACATGATATGCCAATTGCTATTTACCCTTCATAAGGACCCTTTTCATCGAATCTGACCCGACTAAAGTGGGAGAGACAGACACCCGCCAGCCACCTTATGCAACTAGTGCATGTTTGTCGGTGGAACCGGTCTCACGTAAGCATACGTGTAAGGTTGGTCCGGGCTGCTTCATCCCACGATTCCGCCGAATCAAGATAAGACTAGTAACGGCAAGCATATTGAACAAAATCAACGCCCACAACTACTTTGTGTTCTACTCATGCATAGAATCTACGCAATAGACCTAGCTCATGATGCCACTGTTGTGGAACGTAGCAGAAATTCAAAATTTTCTTACGTGTCACCAAGATCTATCTATGGAGAGACCAGCAACGAGGGGGAGGAGAGTGCATCTACATACCCTTGTAGATCGCTAAGCGGAAGCGTTCAAGTGAACGGGGTTGATGGAGTCGTACTCGTCGTGATCCAAATCACCGATGACCAAGTGCCGAACGGACGGCACCTCCGCGTTCAACACACGTACAGCCCGGCGACGTCTCCCACACCTTGATCCAGCAAGGAGAGAGGGAGAGGTTGAGGAAGACTCCATCCAGCAGCAGCACAACGGCGTGGTGGTGATGGAGGAGCGTGGCAATCCTGCAGGGCTTCGCCAAGCACCACGGGATATGAGGAGAAAGAGAGGGAGGGCTGCACCAACAGGCAGAGATCAGATCACGTGTTATGGGCAGCCCTAGGCCTCACTATATATAGGGGAGAGGGAGGAGGGTGCGCCCCCTCTAGGGTTCCCACCCCTAGGAGGGGCGGCAGCCCTAGATGGAAAAAGGGGGGGCGGCCAAGAGGGGAAGAGGGGAGGCGCCCCCTAGGGTGGGCCTTAAGGCCCATCTGGACCTAGGGTTTGCCCCCTCCCACTCTCCCATGTGCCTTGGGCCCTTGTGGGGGGGCGCACCAGCCCACCTGTGGCTGGTCCCCTCCCACACTTAGCCCACGCAAGCCTCCGGGGTTGGTGGCCCCACTTGGTGGACCCCCGGGACCCTCCCGATGGTCCCGGTACGTTACCGATAAACCCCGAAACTTTTCCGGTGACCAAAATGTTGGAAATATGCCCTAGAGGCAATAATAAAAGCATTATTATTATATTTCCTTGTTCATGGTAATTGTCTTTATTCATGCTATAATTGTGTTATCCGGAAATCGTAATACATGTGTGAATAACAGACACCAACATGTCCCTAGTAAGCCTCTAGTTGACTAGCTCGTTGATCAACAGGTAGTCATGGTTTCCTGGCTATGGACATAAGATGTCATTGATAACGAGATCACATCATTAGGAGAATGATGTGATGGACAAGACCCAATCCTAAACATAGCATAAAGATCGTGTAGTTCGTTTTGCTAGAGTTTTGCAATGTCAAGTATCTTTTCCTTAGACCATGAGATCGTGTAACTCCCGGATACCGTAGGAGTGCTTTGGGTATACCAAACGTCACAACGTAACTGGGTGACTATAAAGGTAGACTACGGGTATCTCTGAAAGTATCTGTTGGGTTGACACGGATCAAGACTGGGATTTGTCACTCTGTATGACGGAGAGGTATCACTGGGCCCACTCGGTAATGCATCATCATAATGAGCTCAAAGTGACCAAGTGTCTGGTCACGGGATCATGCATTATGGTACGAGTAAAGTGACTTGCCGGTAACGAGATTGAACGAGGTATTGGGATACCGACGATCGAATCTCGGGCAAGTAATATATCGATTGACAAAGGGAATTGCATACGGGGTTGATTGAATCCTCGACATCGTGGTTCATCCGATGAGATCATCGTGGAGCATGTGGGAGCCAACATGGGTATCCAGATCCCGCTGTTGGTTATTGACCGGAGAGTCGTCTCGGTCATGTCTGCTTGTCTCCCGAACCCGTAGGGTCTACACACTTAAGGTTCGGTGACGCTAGGGTTGTGAAGATATGTATATGCAGTAACCCGAATGTTGTTCGGGGTCCCGGATGAGATCCCGGACGTTACGAGAAGTTCCGGAATGGTCCGGAGGTAAAGAATTATATATAGGATGTGCAGTTTCGGCCATCGGGACAAGTTTCGGGGTACCCGGTATTGTACCGGGACCACCGGAAGGGTCCCGGGGGTCCACCGGGTGGGGCCACCTATCCCGGAGGGCCCCTTGGGCTGAAATAGGAGGGAACCCAGCCCATAGTGGGCTGGGGCGCCAGCCCCCCCAAGGCCCATGCGCCTAGGGTTGGGGGGAACCCTAAGGGGGGGCGCCCCCTTGCTTGGGGGGCAAGCCCCACCCCTTGGCCGCCGCCCCCCCTAGTAGATGCCATCTACTAGGGCCGGCGCCCCCCTGGCACCCCTATATATAGTGGGGGAGAGGAGGGACTTGATCCCCACGCTTTTTGTGCTTCCCTCTCCCCTGTTACTTCTCCCTTTCTCGTAGTACACGGCGAAGCCCTGCTGTCGTGACGCCCTGCATCCACCACCACGCCGTCGTGCTGCTGGATCATCATCAACCTCTCCTTCCCCCTTGCTGGATCAAGAAGGAGGAGACGTCTCCCGTCCCGTACGTGTGTTGAACGCGGAGGTGCCGTCTGTTCGGCGCTGGTCATCGGTGATTTGGATCACGTCGTGTACGACTACTTCAACCTCGTTCTAACGAACGCTTCCGCTCACGATCTACAAAGGTATGTAGATGCATCTCGTGACTCATTGCTAGATGAACTCCTAGATGATCTTGGTGAAACGAGTAGGAAATTTTTTGTTTTTCTGCAACGTTACCCAACAGTGGCATCATGAGCTAGGTCTATGCGTAGTTCTTTTGCGCGAGTAGAACACAATTCGTTGTGGGCGTGGATTTGTCAACTTTCTTGCCGCTACTAGTCTTTTCTTGCTTCAGCGGTATTGTGGGATGAAGCGGCCCGGACCAACCTTACACGTACGCTTACGTGAGACCGGCTCCACCGACTAACATGCACTAGTTGCATAAGGTGGCTGGCGGGTGTCTGTCTCTCCCACTTTAGTTGGAGCGGATTCGATGAACAGGGTCCTTATGAAGGGTAAATAGAAGTTGAAAAATCACGTTGTGGCTTTCACGTAGGTAAGAAAACGTTCTTGCTAGAACCCTAATTCAGCCACGTAAAACTTGCAACAACAATTAGAGGACGTCTAACTTGTTTTTGCAGCAAGTGCTTTGTGATATGATATGGCCAAAGTTGTGATGAATGATGAATGATCTATATGTGATGTATGAGATGTCCATGCTATTGTAATAGGAATCATGACTTGCATGTCGATGAGTATGACAACCGGCAGGAGCCATAGGAGTTGTCTTTATTCTTTTATATGACCTGCGTGTCATTGAGAAACGCCATGTAAATTACTTTACTTTATTGCTAAACGCGTTAGCCTTAGTAGTAGAAGTAATAGTTGGCGAGCAACTTCATGGAGACACGATGATGGAGATCATGATGATGGAGATCATGGTGTCAAGCCGGTGACAAGATGATCATGGAGCCCCAAGATGGAGATCGAAGGAGCTATGTGATATTGGCCATATCATGTCACGTTTATTATTTGATTGCATGTGATGTTTATCATGTTTTGCATCTTGTTTACTTAGAACGACGGTAGTAAATAAGATGATCCCTCATAATAATTTCAAGAAGTGTTCCCCCTAACTGTGCACCGTTGCGACAGTTCGTTGTTTCGAAACACCACGTGATGATCGGGTGTGATAGATTCTAACGTTCACATACAACGGGTGTAAGACAGATTTACACATGCAAACACTTAGGTTGACTTGACGAGCCTAGCATGTACAGACATGGCCTCGGAACACAGAAGACTGAAAGGTCGAGCATGAGTCGTATAGAAGATACGATCAACATGAAGATGTTCACCGACGTTGACTAGTCCGTCTCACGTGATGATCGGACACGGCCTAGTTAACTTGGATCATGTTATACTTAGATGACTAGAAGAGGGATGTCTATCTAAGTGGGAGTTCATAAATAATTTGATTTGATGAACTTAATTATCATGAACTTAGTCTAAAATATTTACAATATGTCTTGTAGATCAAATGGCCAACGTAGTCCTCAGCTTCAACGCGTTCCTAGAGAAAACTAAGCTGAAAGACGATGGCAGCAACTACACGGACTGGGTCCGGAACCTGAGGATCATCCTCATAGCTGCCAAGAAAGATTATGTCCTACAAGCACCGCTGGGTGACGCACCTGTCCTCCCTGCTGAACAAGACGTTATGAACGCTTGGCAGGCACGTACCGATGACTACTCCCTCGTTCAGTGCGGCATGCTTTACAGTTTAGAACCGGGGCTCCAAAAGCGTTTTGAGAGACATGGAGCATATGAGATGTTCGAAGAGCTGAGAATGGTTTTCCAAGCTCATGCTCGGGTCGAGAGATATGAGGTCTCCGACAAGTTCTTCAGCTGTAAGATGGAGGAAAATAGTTCTGTCAGTGAGCACATACTCACAATGTCTGGATTACATAACCGCTTGACTCAGCTGGGAGTTAATCTCCCGGATGATGCGGTCATTGACAGAATCCTCCAGTCGCTTCCACCAAGCTACAAGAGCTTTGTGATGAACTTCAATATGCAGGGGATGGAAAAGACCATTCCTGAAGTATTTGCTATGCTGAAATCAGCAGAGGTAGAAGTCAAGAAGGAACATCAGGTGTTGATGGTCAATAAAACCACTAAGTTCAAGAAGGGCAAGGGTAAGAAAGCCTTCAAGAAGGACGGCAAGGAAGTTGCCGCGCCCGGCAAGCAAGCTGCCGGGAAGAAGCCAAAGAATGGACCCAAGCCCGAGACTGAGTGTTTTTATTGCAAGGGAAGTGGTCACTGGAAGCGGAATTGCCCCAAATACTTAGCGGACAAGAAGGCCGGCAAAACAAAAGGTATATGTGATATACATGTAATTGATGTGTACCTAACCAGTGCTCGTAGTAGCTCTTGGGTATTTGATACCGGTGCAGTTGCTCACATTTGTAACTCAAAGCAGGAGCTGCGGAATAAACGGAGACTGGCGAAGGACGAGGTGACGATGCGCGTCGGGAATGGTTCCAAGGTCGATGTGATCGCCGTCGGCACGCTGCCTCTTCATTTACCTACGGGATTAGTTTTAAACCTCAATAATTGTTATTTAGTACCAGCTTTGAGCATGAACATTGTATCGGGATCTCGTTTAATTCGAGATGGCTACTCATTTAAATCCGAGAATAATGGTTGTTCCATTTATATGAGAGATATGTTTTATGGTCATGCTCCTGTGGTGAATGGTTTATTCTTAATGAATCTCGAGCGTAATGCTACACATGTTCATAGTGTGAATACCAAAAGATGTAAGGTTAATAACGATAGTCCCACATACTTGTGGCACTGCCGCCTTGGTCACATAGGTGTCAAACGCATGAAGAAGCTCCATGCAGATGGACTTTTAGAGTCTCTTGATTATGAATCATTTGACACGTGTGAACCATGCCTCATGGGTAAAATGACCAAGGCTCCGTTCTCAGGAACAATGGAGCGAGCAACCAACTTATTGGAAATCATACATACTGATGTGTGCGGTCCAATGAGTGTTGAGGCTCGCGGTGGCTATCGTTATGTTCTCACTCTCACTGATGACTTGAGTAGATATGGGTATATCTACTTAATGAAACACAAGTCTGAAACCTTTGAAAAGTTTAAGGAATTTCAGAGTGAGGTTGAGAATCAACGTGACAGGAAGATCAAGTTTCTACGATCAGATCGTGGAGGAGAATACTTGAGTCATGAATTTGGCACACACTTAAGAAAATGTGGAATAGTTTCACAACTAACGCCGCCTGGAACACCTCAGCGTAACGGTGTGTCCGAACGTCGTAATCGCACTCTATTAGATATGGTGCGGTCTATGATGTCTCTTACCGATTTACCGCTATCTTTTTGGGGCTATGCTTTAGAGACTGCCGCATTCACTTTAAATAGGGCTCCGTCAAAATCCGTTGAGATGACACCGTATGAATTATGGTTTGGGAAGAAACCTAAGCTGTCATTTCTAAAAGTTTGGGGATGCGATGCTTATGTCAAGAAACTTCAACCTGAAAAGCTCGAACCCAAGTCGGAAAAATGCGTCTTCATAGGATACCCTAAAGAAACTATTGGGTATACCTTCTACCTCAGATCCGAAGGCAAGGTCTTTGTTGCCAAGAATGGATCCTTTCTAGAGAAGGAGTTTCTCTCGAAAGAAGTAAGTGGGAGGAAAGTAGAACTAGTTGAAGTATTGCCTCTTGAACCGGAAAATGGCGCAACTCAAGAAAATGTTCCTGAGGTGCCAGCACCGACTAGAGAGGATGTTAATGATAATGATCAAGATACTTCTGATCTAGCTTCTACTGAAATTCGAAGGTCCACAAGGACACGTTCCGCACCAGAGTGGTACGGCAACCCTGTCTTGGAAATCATGTTGTTAGACAACGGTGAACCTTCGAACTATGAAGAAGCGATGGTGGGCCCGGATTCCGACAAATGGCTAGAAGCCATGAAATCCGAGATAGGATCCATGTATGAAAACGAAGTATGGACTTTGACTGACTTGCCCGTACAACGGCGAGCCATAGAAAATAAATGGATCTTTAAAAGGAAGACAGACGCGGATGGTAATGTGACCATCTATAAAGCTCGGCTTGTCGCTAAGGGTTATCGACAAGTTCAAGGGGTTGACTACGATGAGACTTTCTCACCGGTAGCAAAGCTGAAGTCCGTCCGAATCATGTTAGCAATTGCCGCATTCTACGATTATGAAATATGGCAAATGGACGTCAAAACGGCATTCCTTAATGGTTTCCTTAAGGAAGAATTGTATATGATGCAGCCGGAGGGTTTTGTCGATCCTAAGAATGCTGACAAGGTGTGCAAGCTCCAACGCTCGATTTATGGGCTGGTGCAAGCATCTCGGAGTTGTAACATTCGCTTTGATGAGATGATCAAAGCATTTGGGTTTACGCAGACTTATGGAGAAGCCTGTGTTTACAAGAAAGTGAGTGGGAGCTCTGTAGCATTTCTCATATTATATGTAGATGGCATACTTTTGATGGGAAATGATACAGAACTCTTGGACAGCATCAAGGCCTACTTGAATAAGAGTTTTTCAATGAAGGACCTTGGAGAAGCTGCTTATATATTAGGCATCAAGATCTATAGAGATAGATCAAGACGCCTCATAGGTCTTTCACAAAGCACATACCTTGATAAGATATTGAAGAAGTTCAATATGGATCAGTCTAAGAAGGGATTCTTGCCTGTACTGCAAGGTATGAAATTGAGCTCGGCTCAAAGTCCGACCACGGCAGAAGAAATAGAAGAGATGAGTGTCATCCCCTATGCCTCAGCCATAGGTTCTATTATGTATGCCATGCTGTGTACCAGACCCGATGTAAATCTTGCCGTAAGTTTGGTAGGAAGGTACCAAAGTAATCCCGGCAAGGAACACTGGACAGCGGTCAAGAATATCCTGAAGTACCTGAAAAGGACTAAGGAGATGTTTCTCGTTTATGGAGGTGACGAAGAGCTCGTCGTAAAGGGTTACGTCGACGCTAGCTTCGACACAGATCTGGATGACTCAAAGTCACAAACCGGATACGTGTATATTTTGAATGGTGGGGCAGTAAGCTGGTGCAGTTGCAAGCAGAGCGTCGTGGCGGGATCTACATGTGAAGCGGAGTACATGGCAGCCTCGGAGGCAGCACATGAAGCAATCTGGGTGAAGGAGTTCATCACCGACCTCGGAGTCATACCCAATGCGTCGGGGCCGATCAAGCTCTTCTGTGATAACACTGGAGCTATTGCACTTGCCAAGGAGCCCAGGTTTCACAAGAAGACAAGGCACATCAAGCGTCGCTTCAACTCCATTCGTGAAAATGTTCAAGATGGAGACATAGAAATTTGTAAAGTACATACGGACCTGAATGTAGCAGATCCGTTGACTAAACCTCTCCCTAGGGCAAAACATGATCAACACCAGAATTCCATGGGTGTTCGATTCATCACAATGTAACTAGATTATTGACTCTAGTGCAAGTGGGAGACTGTTGGAAATATGCCCTAGAGGCAATAATAAAAGCATTATTATTATATTTCCTTGTTCATGGTAATTGTCTTTATTCATGCTATAATTGTGTTATCCGGAAATCGTAATACATGTGTGAATAACAGACACCAACATGTCCCTAGTAAGCCTCTAGTTGACTAGCTCGTTGATCAACAGATAGTCATGGTTTCCTGGCTATGGACATAAGATGTCATTGATAACGAGATCACATCATTAGGAGAATGATGTGATGGACAAGACCCAATCCTAAACATAGCATAAAGATCGTGTAGTTCGTTTTGCTAGAGTTTTGCAATGTCAAGTATCTTTTCCTTAGACCATGAGATCGTGTAACTCCCGGATACCGTAGGAGTGCTTTGGGTATACCAAACGTCACAACGTAACTGGGTGACTATAAAGGTAGACTACGGGTATCTCTGAAAGTATCTGTTGGGTTGACACGGATCAAGACTGGGATTTGTCACTCTGTATGACGGAGAGGTATCACTGGGCCCACTCGGTAATGCATCATCATAATGAGCTCAAAGTGACCAAGTGTCTGGTCACGGGATCATGCATTACGGTACGAGTAAAGTGACTTGCCGGTAACGAGATTGAACGAGGTATTGGGATACCGACGATCGAATCTCGGGCAAGTAATATATCGATTGACAAAGGGAATTGCATACGGGGTTGATTGAATCCTCGACATCGTGGTTCATCCGATGAGATCATCATGGAGCATGTGGGAGTCAACATGGGTATCCAGATCCCGCTGTTGGTTATTGACCGGAGAGTCGTCTCGGTCATGTCTGCTTGTCTCCCGAACCCGTAGGGTCTACACACTTAAGGTTCGGTGACGCTAGGGTTGTGAAGATATGTATATGCAGTAACCCGAATGTTGTTCGGGGTCCCGGATGAGATCCCGGACGTTACGAGAAGTTCCGGAATGGTCCGGAGGTAAAGAATTATATATAGGATGTGCAGTTTCGGCCATCGGGACAAGTTTCGGGGTACCCGGTATTGTACCGGGACCACCGGAAGGGTCCCGGGGGTCCACCGGGTGGAGCCACCTATCCCGGAGGGCCCCTTGGGCTGAAATAGGAGGGAACCCAGCCCATAGTGGGCTGGGGCGCCAGCCCCCCCAAGGCCCATGCGCCTAGGGTTGGGGGGGAACCCTAAGGGGGGGCGCCCCCTTGCTTGGGGGGCAAGCCCCACCCCTTGGCCGCCGCCCCCCCTAGTAGATGCCATCTACTAGGGCCGGCGCCCCCCCTGGCACCCCTATATATAGTGGGGGAGAGGAGGGACTTGATCCCCACGCTTTTTGTGCTTCCCTCTCCCCTGTTACTTCTCCCTTTCTCGTAGTACACGGCGAAGCCCTGCTGTCGTGACGCCCTGCATCCACCACCACGCCGTCGTGCTGCTGGATCATCATCAACCTCTCCTTCCCCCTTGCTGGATCAAGAAGGAGGAGACGTCTCCCGTCCCGTACGTGTGTTGAACGCGGAGGTGCCGTCCGTTCGGCGCTGGTCATCGGTGATTTGGATCACGTCGTGTACGACTACTTCAACCTCGTTCTAACGAACGCTTCCGCTCGCGATCTACAAAGGTATGTAGATGCATCTCGTGACTCGTTGCTAGATGAACTCCTAGATGATCTTGGTGAAACGAGTAGGAAAATTTTTGTTTTTCTGCAACGTTATCCAACACAAAACAGGACTTCCCATATATAAATCTTTACCTCCGAACTATTCCGGAACTCCTCGTGACGTCCGGGATCTCATCCGGGACTCCGAACAACATTCGGTAACCACATACAAACTTCCTTTATAACCCTAGCGTCATCGAACCTTAAGTGTGTAGACCCTACGGGTTTGGGAGACATGCAGACATGACCGAGACGTTCTCCGGTCAATAACCAACAGCGGGATCTGGATACCCATGTTGGCTCCCACATGTTCCACGATGATCTCATCGGATGAACCACGATGTCAAGGACTTAATCAATCCCGTATACAATTCCCTTTGTCTAGCGGTACGATACTTGCCCGAGATTCGATCGTCGGTATCCCGGTACCTTGTTCAATCTCGTTACCGGCAAGTCTCTTTACTTGTTCCGTAACACATCATCCCGTGATCAACTCCTTGATCACATTGTGCACATTATGATGATGTCCTACCGAGTGGGCCCAGAGATACCTCTCCGTTACACGGAGTGACAAATCCCAGTCTCGATTCGTGCCAACCCAACAGACAACAGACACTTTCGGAAATACCCGTAGTGTACCTTTATAGCCACCCAGTTACGTTGTGACGTTTGGCACACCCAAAGCATTCCTACGGTATCCGGGAGTTGTACAATCTCATGGTCTAAGGAAATGATACTTGACATTAGAAAAGCTTTAGCATACGAACTACACGATCTTGTGCTAGACTTAGGATTGGGTCTTGTCCATCACATCATTCTCATAATGATGTGATCCCGTTATCAATGACATCCAATGTCCATGGTCAGGAAACCGTAACCATCTATTGATCAACGAGCTAGTCAACTAGAGGCTTACTAGGGGCATGGTGTTGTCTATGTATCCACACATGTATCTGAGTTTCCTATCAATACAATTCTAGCATGGATAATAAACGATTATCATGAACAAGGAAATATAATAATAACCAATTTATTATTGCCTCTAGGGCATATTTCCAACACTATCCTTATGTGTAGCCCCTGCAACAAGGCATCAGAGAAAATTAAAGGGACAAACAAAGTAAGCTGAAAATAAAAGTATCCACTTGGATATGGTTTTTTGTACTGCTCTAATTTGTCCTGGCTAAATTAACTATTTTCTGTATGCCCAGTTTTGCGTCCGATGTGTTGTTCAGACGTCCAGGAGAGGTGGATAAGAGGGTTACTAGAGGCTCCGTCCATGAATGGTGTGGGTCCAATGCCTTAGGTAAATTTCTGCTCTTCATTCATTTCTTCATCTTCAGTTGAAGAATCACCCATCTACTGTCTATTCGAAGGGTGGCATGCCGCAATGTTGGGGACCAGCGAGGAAGATGGCTGGTGTACATTCTTTGAAATAAAGCTGAAGTAACCCACTACTGAGCCTACTTCGCAGACTATCTTGGTGTTTCAGCAACAACAGCTGAACATGTTTGTTTTCTTTCTTTCAACTTCTTTCCAACAGTCAGTGGCACACAGAGATGATTTATATGTCATCCTGCATTCTTTAACAATTCCGGACATAGGAACAATGAGCTGTCTCCATGGCTTCTCTTCCAAATCAATATCGCAATGGATCTATCTTCATCGCTTTTATTCAATTCCCGAGGCACTCCCCTCTGTTCAGGGTGAGGAACTTAGGAAGCAGGCCAGCGCTGTAGCATACATCAAATGCAGCTTGGAGACACATTAGGTGCAATCAAGACCAGGAATTAGGATTGGTTCTCATTTGTTTGACCAAAAGTTTGCTGGTAGATTAGTTAAGGTACTGTTAATGAACCAAAAGTTAATGTTGTTGGCCTTGCCAGAATGCCATGGTTGTCTTCGACACTGCCTTCAACGGGGTCCTTCAGCCTCCAAGAGAAGGGAACGGATGGCTGCCAGGGAAAGAAACTAGGCCAAACTCTGGATGCTCGATCAAGTAAGCACCCACTTATTATCACTCTACTTCGTCGGTTGTTCACTGAAATGGTGTGAGCAGACTATTCCTCAAATTTGGTCCATGACATCTTGCTTGCCATGTGGTCCCCTTACCTCAAAATTGACATATTATAATCGATGAAGTACTGTTTAGGCAAGGCTTTATACTGCAAGTAAACTATATAACCGAATGGTTGTTCCAAAAATTCAAATTTGCACCATGCGTTCCACCTGATCTGCCAGCTTAACTATCTTCTTAATTGTACCGCAGACACTTGATGTGTGGTAGTACGTGTGTGATCAAGCATCGTATATAGCAACCTAGCAACTGAATTTTTGTACATACCATGGATTTCTTTCTGCCTCTATTTGATGCTCGGCGGTGCTGGTCAGAAGGTCTGTACGGACCCTGCTCTGGACATATGTCTCCTTAATTTCTGTGTGCAATAGTGCAATCCATGCTTTACACTTTAAAATGGGATAATAAAAATAAAATTTAGCTCATGTTGTGTTTTACCTTTCTTCTTTTTATTTTGGTTGGGCATGTTTTTTCAGGACAGATCGGTGATAGTTAATTTTTTATGGTGGCCACGGCTACTCCCAGTGCCTGCTAAAGAGCAGGGCCGGCAATAGGCCTTTAGGATACATGCAAGCAAATTTATCTCTATATGACTTATTAGGATGCATTAGCTGCATCTTGATGAGAGGATCGATGATTTATTATGGTAGACATGGAACTAAGATTTGGTAAAAAGAAATTATGATATGTTTATTCCATAGATGACATTTGGTTGTTCTACATTTTTTATTTTGCAAATATAGATGTTATAAGAGATAAACATCATGGACAGGTTAACTTTTCGTGTGTCTATTAGCATGCCTTGCTGCCAAGTGGAAGTAGTCTACATGATGCTCATATATAGAGCTTCCCGGTGGGAAGGATGGGGCACACTCATTGATACTTTGGTTTTATATCCATTTGTGATACGGTTTTTCTCTTCTAAGCATATGAAATTTAGCAAATTAGACTGTGCAATCAAGTCTCCTAAGTGAACAGTTTTACCATATTATCAAGTTTGAGAGCATATAAGATAAGACCATGTCATGCTACATGAAAAATCTGTTTGAAGATCTAATTTCGTATTTTTCTATTTTGTCGGTTAGAAAACTAGTTTCCTGAGTATTCAAATTGATCCGCAAAGTTCAGGGCCTCTAGATGGAAGAGTTTCCTACAACCTCAAAATCTTAGTACTATCTACCTAGACTTCATAATTATGCTTCACTTCTTTTGAAGAATTTTTGAAGTATGCCTTTTATTTGGGTTGTTCGTGCATTTGCAGTGTTGGAGGTGTTAGTACAAGATTGTAGAGTTGGAAAGTATAGCAAAACGTCAGTTGGTGTAGGGACTTGGTGAAGCCATCAGCCTCGACTGTGTGCTTCCCCGGTGGTTTTGACTTCTGATTAGTGATTTTGGTGCATATTACTTGATGATTTGGTATTTGTGGCAGCTTTTAGTTTGAACTGGCATTCAGTGGCTTCATCCTCTTTGGTGCAACTTGGAGTTAGTGTGTACATCTGAATCTTTTGACTTTCTTGAAGCATATTACTTGGTTTATGGTGTCTGCTAACTTGCATGCAATTTTGATGGAATCTGATCTCAGTTTTGCTCCAAGTGAATATACAAAAGGCTAGAAGTAAATGATGGAAGATCCTTTGGTCTCAAACGAGGATCCTACTTTCGTACTCAAAGTTTGTACAGTAGATAATCAAATTTTGGCCTTTAGCTTGCAAATTTATCACCTTATAGGAGAAGTAAAGGTTGCATGTACATGAGCTCTAATTATCTCCATATATACTTGAATTCCTTTGGGGTCACGCTTGATTGCACTTGGTTTGGTAATTTTCCTGGTGAGTTCTTCAGGCTCATCTTATGCCACAAAAATTAGTCTTTGGCATACGCAGACTTTGAAATTTGGTGATAAAGAAAGATCACGCCTAATTTGCTGGCTCTCTTATTTATTACCGTGTTGACACTTAACAGTAGTGGGCTCCTGACTTTGTAGTTGGATAGTGTTGACGACTCGATATGCCGAGAGAGGTAGGAATTGTTGCTATGAACTAAAATAATGCAGAATTGAAGGTTCTGAATTTGAAACTTGAACAAACAGTTTGCCTTGCTACCTTTCTCATGTCTTCAATTTAGTGCCATCTTCACTAAGAGCCTGTTTGGGACTGCTCTGCTCCTTAAAATTCAGCTCTGCTCTAGAAAACACAAGTCAAACGGGGTAGCTTTACGATATGCCGCTTCGTAAAAAAACTAGAATCTAGGGTACAACTTCTAGTTTTTTAAGAAGCTCTTGAGGGGGTGCTCCAAAAAACTTTAAAAGCTGGAGTTGGGGGGAAATTACTCACCAATGCCACCAGTAAGTGGATACCCCTTCGTCCCCCTCCCCCCCCCCCCCCTCATCCAATCAAATAGATCCTTTCCACCATATTTCCCATTCTCGAAGCTGGAGCCACATGGAAGCCAAACATTCTCTTTGGTAGTGCTACGACTTCTGTATGAAACTGCTCCAAAGTGGATTTGATGGAGTGAAACTGATTTTGGTGAATCGGAGTAGTCCCAAACAAGCCAAATATGATTCTGGCTTGTTGGTTGTGGACTTGATTTCTCAGAAGTGAACGTTCGGCAGAGAATCTTCAATCGCATCTGCTTGGTTGCTGGGGAACTTACTAGTTTTAATTTGATTGACAACTAGCAAAACAATTGGGCTAATTTGATGATTAATTCATGTTGATTGTACACTTTCAACTCAAGTTACATTGCAATATATGTCTGTTTGTTCGTGCTTCACCCATCCTGAATTTTAAGATGCTTTGTTCATGCATCTTATGGACTTGTGGCTGTTCATTAGCTAATTTGATCAGTGTTAAATGTGAAATCTGGATTACGGCGTCTTCAGCTACATAGTTTGATGGGGGAACTTCATAGTTTTAGTTTAATTGAAAGCCAAAACTACTCTCCTTTGATAAAATCATCCGAAATGACATGCCCTACTAGTAGCGGTACTAACACGAGGAACCAATAGAAGGATCAGACCCGGAAGTCCTGACATCAAGACGCTGACTACTCCCAAGAAACTACAGAACATCTAGTTCTTTTCCATACGTACTCTACCTCCAGATTTTACAGCAAAGCATCGAAAAGATAACCAAAGCATGCATGTTTTCTGACACCTGAGCCAACGAGGAGCTAGCACAGCCAGATAATCCTTTGCTACAGATCACCAAAGGCTGAGCTTCAAAAGCCAAACGCTAGCCAGACAATAAGAAATCTACATCATTCAGCTGCGCTTGAGGACGAATGGAGGAAAACCATAGAATGGTTTAAAGTTCATGGCCATCAGGAAACGTCTCTTACAAGAGACACTTACATCAACAGGGAAACCACAGCCTCTACTCTCTCAACGCAAACTCTCTTACAACAGACACTTACATCGTCAACATCCCTATACTCTATATACTCAGTGTTAGTGTTGTTCATGTTGGAAATGTGAGGTCTGGCCATCAGGGAAATGTCTCTTGGAGCTAGCAAAACTCTCAAGTATAGCTGCGGCAAAATAACAGGGCGAATGTTGAGGGGACAGGTGATCGTCGGCTCCCTTATCCTTGTCCGCAGACGAATTCAGACCTGTCCGAGCAAATATTGTGTCCATTCAAAGAGTCTGGCGTCCGAGATGCCCTAAATTACCTACTGTTAGTGTCCGTCCGGCGGTGATTACGCAGAAAAAATCAGATTACGGACTGTGGATATTTTAGAGTACATATTTTCTCGTGTGATCAAGTAAGCACTCTAAAATATCCACAGCCACTCTAAAATATCCACAGCCCGTAATCTCGATGTGAAAATAATCATCGATAAAATGACAACATCATCAGCACAATCATAAGTAAGGACTGGCACAACTGCTATAATTTTCAACAACAGACTTGCACTTGATGTTCTCATTGCGTTCCTCCTCGGTTGAAACCAGGATCATATTTCTCCACAGCTTTTGCAACGGTGTTGCAGAGAGACCGATGCATCTGAAATTGACGTCAAAATAGTAAGGGGGTATACTGCATTGGCAATATAATCCCACACCAGACCATCATGACCCATTATCCTATCTCGAAGAAACAACTAAACCAACTCGACTTCATAATCTGCTTTTTCCTCCTCCTCCGACGAATCGTCAAAGATCATCCCCCGCAACCTTTTCATCTAGACATAGGAGAGTTTTAATGATACTACATTTTAAGACATTTCTTTGATGAAAAACAGGAGAAAAACCTCCATCCACAATATGGATGCTTTTACTATGGGCTTGGCCTTCTTTGCTAGTAGCTCCTTTGACCCGTTCTTCTCATCTTTCACTTTTCTTACTTGTGTTGGCCGTCTTAGGGATTCAGTTGACTCACTTGGATATTGTTGACTATCTTGGACTTTTGTTGACCTACCACATAGGCCTTGGTGGGACCCTCTAGTAGGACTCTTTTACTATTATAAACTAAGAATACTTTGTAGTATTGTGGAAGGAAACCTTTGTTGTGCCCCGAAAAGGCCACAAAACAAGTAATAGATTCATTTTCTTACACTTGATGGAAATATACAAGAACACATGGGAGTCTAACATTGACATGTCTTCTTCTGGGATCTTTCTGTAATTGAAAATTTGGTTCTATTACCTCAAAGCACCTATGTTTGAATTATGAAAAGGAAAAGGGTTTAGTTTGGTTAACTTTGACATGAATATATATTGAGAATATATCGCATCGACTTCTTTCCCTTCCCCGACTAGGGGGAACTCGTCCCCTCGAGGCTCCACCAATGAGCTAGTAGATTTGCCTCCCATCTGCATGTCGCTCCGACAACAGATGATGGGGCAGAAGAATCCCGATGCCTTTGGTTCCAACTAGCAGTTTAGGTTATATATTTTTTTTATCCTTGCAGGGGGGCGACATTCCGGCAGATGGTGTCGCTTCTTCTCCGAGGTGGTCTTCTGAGCTGCAATCCTCTTCAACTTTGTCTGCCAAGACGGAGTCAAAGGAGTTATGTCGTAGATTCCCAACGTCTCCTTGGGGTAGTGAGATTAGAGTTTCGATCTGTTGGAGAATGCTTTGGCTCTATTCAATGATTCAATGACGATGATTACGGCTCCAGGACGCGGTCCTTGGGGCACGTGCATAAAGTCTTCCCGGTAGCCATCGACAAGGTCAGACCGACTCTGGCTGTAGAGGTCGTTCGTTGTTTATGGACCTCGATGTAATTTTTATTATCCTTGAGAATGTTTTATTTTGCCAGTGAGCTTTTTATAATAGACGTGGGTTCTTTGGTAAAAAAGAAGCCGTCTAGCTATAGTTGGATGCATGCATTTCCTTATATTGAAATACCTAACTGGTTATGTTTGTAAAACTTCTAAAAATTCTTCAACAAGACATACATACACAATTTGTCCACACTGGGCTCAGATCACTAGTAGAAAACGGATCATTAGTACCGGTTTGTAAGGGCCTTTAGTGCCGGTTATGAAACCGGCACTAAAGGCCCCCCCCCCCCTTTAGTACCAGTTCGGCACGAACCGGCGCTAAAGTGCCACCACGTGGCATGAGCTCGCGCCCTGGTACGGGGGACCTTTAGTACCGGTTGGTGTTACTAAAGGTTTTTTTTGAATTTTTTTTAAAAATTTTGGAAAATAATTTGATTTTTTTATTTTTAATTTTTCTGAATTATTTGATGATTTAGTCTCTAATCACCTCTCTTAACTGCTCAAGTGTGGATCACTCTTTCCAAATCATCTAACTTCCCAACCGATCACCCATCCCTCTCACTACTCCAGCCCGAGCACGCTTAACTTTCAAGTTCTATTCTCCTTCGTTTCCGAGTCTGCACTTGTTGTTTTCCTGACAATAGTAAGATGTCAATCCTATTAACCCTCAGGAGTTTAGCTTGAGCATGAAGTCACACATTTCACCGTTTGAGTTTGAAACTATTTTTCTAAAAAAACAGTAATTATTTAGTAACGCTAATATTTCTTGAATAAGTTTGACCATAGTTTGACGACAGTTTGATCAGATTTGACCAAAATTCAAAAAATTGAAATAATTATTTAGTAACACTAATATTCTTGAATAATTATTTAGTAACACTAATATTTCTTGAATAATTAGTTTGACCATTGTTTGACCTTAGTTTGACCACAGTTTGACCAGATTTGACCAAAATTGAAATAACTAAAATAATTATTTAGTAACATTAATACTCTAGAATAACTAGTTTGACCATTGTTTGACCACAGTTTGCCCACAGTTTGAATATTTTTCAATTTTTTCCACTCTAGATCTTAAAAGCCCCGTAACTTTTTTCTATTAGGTTTTTGAGGATTTTGCAAATGTTTAACGGGGTTCCCCCGGTTAAATTTGGATGTAACTTTTCGAGTAGATGATTTTTCATATAAAAAACTTTTTCATCCGAGTTAGTATGCAAAAGTTATGCCCATTTTTACAAATTTCAGAGAGATTTTGCAAATAAAGTCAAAATTCACATTTGCAAATTTTCCCAACAACTAGACCACATATCACATGGGAAACTTATTTTCTTTTATTTTTTTGACATTTCCATCATTTTCGTTTATTTTTTTTAAAACTGAAAAGGCGATCCACGGGGAGGGGGGGTAGAGTTTGAAAATTGCCCTATAGTGCCGGGTTGTGTCTCCAACCGGTACTATAGGTCAGACCCCGTTAGTACCGGTTCATGGCACGAACCGGTATTAAAGGTTAGACCTTTAGTACCGGTTCGTGCCACGAACCGGTACTAAAGGTGATCGTGGGGCCCCGGCCTGACGCCAGCCTGCCACCACCCCTTTAGTACCGGTTCGTGCCACGAACCGGTACTAAAGGTTCAACACGAACCGGCGTTAATGCAAATCCGTTCGAACTGGCACTAATAGTACCATTAGTACCGGCTCAAATACAAACCGGCACTAATGTGCTTCACGTTTGATCCTTTTTCTACTAATGGATGGTCATATATCCATAATGTTTCTTGTGCCATCGTCAACTTCCTAGAAGTCCAGAACCCCCGGCTCAAAAAAAAAAGGTCCAGAACTGTATGGTCATGTAATCGCTATTGTTCTTTTGTTTTTTTCACTGCACAAGGTCTCATTGCCCTCGCCTTTAATCTCCCCGTTGGTCCATTGCCTATCCCAGAACGTCACCTTTTGTTTTTCCAATGTATAGGACGTCGCTGTCTCGTAGAGCCGAAATGGAGCCCGGGCTATACATAGCGCTGGGCTACTTTCGGTTCCTGGAACTGGCCCCAGCAGTTTTGGGTTTTAGTTCCTACTCGTGCCACGCCACGAACAAGCTTTCTTAGTTGCAAAGCAAAGACAGATCGAATAGGCATACTTTTCTTGTGTAGCCCTATGATGATTTTACAAATTTAAAAAGAATGCACGAGCGGGTGAAGTATATCCTACTCAAAGATATCTTCTCCTGCAACCAAACCAGCATTTTCATTTGCATGTACTGTATGTGTTGATCATCGGTTGTTACATGGAAAATGACGGCATCCATGCACGCACCAAATCATATGCTGCTTTCACAATATACTCATCACGTAGTAATTGAACAAGCGGGCGTAGAGATATGCCGATCGTCACACGCGATACTGTATAGTGTAGTAAGTAGTATATCTACAATTATCAAAGCCCCAACTGTCTAACCACTACGTACGCACACCAACGCAAGCCATGAAACACGTACGACCAGGTCAACCGCCGCAGCCACCACCGCATCCGCCACCGCAGCCACCACCGCACCCGCCGCCTCCTCCGCACCCGGAGCTGAGCGCCGAGCCGACGATGACGCCGGTGGCCAGGCCAGCGCCAGCACCGAGGGCGAGCCCCGCGCCACCGCCCATGCGCCCCTGCTTCCTCCCAGCGTCGGCGGGCGGCGGTGGGTACGCGTAGCCCGGGGCCGGCTGCTGCGCCGGGTAACCGTACGCGCCCGCGGGTGGCGGCGGCGGATACCCCTGGCCGTAGTAGTAGACGTTGTTCTTGTCTTGCCGGCGCGGCTTCTTGGCCCCCTTGGCGCAGCCGAAGGCCGCCACGGCCGCCACCGCCACCGTCGCGACGACCGCGAAGGCCACGAGCGCCGCCGGGCTCCCCAGCCCCAGGTCGCGGGCGAACGATTCCGCGTGCTGCGCGGCCAGAGGCCCCAGCCTCACCATGATTGCTTTCGTCTGGAGGAAGAAGAGGACGACGGAGGGCGTGAGAGCGATTGATTAGGCGGGTGGTACTATGTATTTATAGCAGAACTACGGGTGCAACCGACCAAGGACCAAGGAATTTTCCTCTCTCTCTCTCTCTCGCAGTCAATTCACAAGGAAGAACCAGAGGGGAACTCGCACGGACCGTGCCCTGCATCTGTGCACATTTATACACGTCCAGTTGCTTCGGGGGCAAGGGAATCCGGAACTTCGCCTTAGCCATATGTTGAGTACATACAAGAGGCCCCTATCCAATCATCTGCGGGGACAGGAGAGGTAATTTTCTACTACGATGCGACCGTCATGGACGTAACACTGTAAACACACTACACGATGCCATAAGCTGCCACGTCTACCCTTTTTCCTCCCTTGAACCTTAGCAGTGCCGTACGATGCCGACTCGGGCTCTACCACGCACCCTGTAGAATTTTTTAGGTACCGTGTTTTCTCCCTAGCTAGAGATTGGATCGGTTGGAGAGTTGTGGTGTTCTTCGCCTCAGTGAACATACGCGGCTTCCATGATGACTTGCCAAAAGCGACGCACACGGCAAGGTGCATATTTTTGGCGTTTGGCACGAGGTGCCCACAGGCCACAATTATATCGATCAGTCCCTAAATTCGTGTTACATTGAACCGAAACGCCTACTTGCTTGCATAGGGTGCCAACAACTTTGCGCAGAGGACAACTGAACAGTTTAGCCGAGATGGGCAAAGAGATAACACTATTAGAAAAAAGCTTATTAGTGGCGCATCTGTTTTGGCACGTACCAGTGGTGCGCCATTAGTATATCATACTATAGTGACGCACCAGGCAATGCGCCATTAGTAAGTCACACGGTGCGCCATAAGTATGCCTCCCAGGAGACTATATTTACCTTGTGCTCTGGGTTACTAATGATGCACTAACAGATAATGCGCCACTAGTATTTTTTATAGCAGTGCGCCACTAATGTGATGTTTGGTGCGTCACTAGTATGAATATTAGAATTTTTTTTTATTTTCTGATATTTGCACAGGTTACAACATATATTACTGCATAGAATATAGACAACACAACATATAAACAGCAGATTTATCAAATATAATAAAAGATTAGTCTCCAAATACAATTCATCATATTAGTCTCCAAATTCAAAAGACCGAACAAAGTTAGAACATTACAAGTCTCGAGACCGCGAGTAGCGAGTTTGTCGAAAGTAATACTGCATTCGAAGATAATTGAGAGATGTGTCCTCTCTTATCTCCGTGCTACTGCTACTGCTATGCCTAAACATGACTTAGATTGAACTGAGGCAACATGTGGTGCATGTCGAAAGTAATACTAATCCTAACTTGATCAAGTTTAGATTGTACTACTTTTGACATGCACCACATGCATGTTGCCTTCACTTCAATCCGATCCATGTTCATTTCACCCACAGATATATAATAACTCTTCATGTTCGCATCATGCATCATCATAATAACAAGTCCTACTAATTATCATCATACAACTTCTACTTGTTATTAATAACAAGTCATATGATCATCATCCTCATAGTCATCGAACCAACCCTACTTAATTGTTCTTAGCACATGATCATCGGTATTAGGTAGGATCTAAATACCCTCTTTAAGGTAAAATAGCATAAAACAAAATAGACCCTGACTCTCCATTATGGATAATGGAGATCATCCTGTCTCCAATTCTTGCGCTTCGCTTCCTTTTGCTTCCAAGAACCTTCTTACGACTGTCCATACATTTTTTCCATCCTTTGATTTGTATGTCTCCACTTCTTTTAGAAATCTGGTATGGACAGTTGAGATTCGTAGGATGACCTGGCTGTATGTTCAAAACATTAAGGCTACCTTTCTGATACATCAAATGAGGCACACAATTCTCTGGGATTATCTGTTGAAAAACATAGTAATAACTTCATAGTTAGCAGCGATGTACTAGTTTTAGAAGTATGCAAAAGATGCACGGATGTCGTAATAGTAAAAAAATCTTATCAGGGTATCTCCATGGTAGTTACCGTAGTTTAACACATGCACTAGTGGCACGTATTGACCATAATGTTGAGGAGTTTGATTGTAGATATTGTAATTCTCAATTTCAGTATAAAATCTGACCAGATGATTTTTCTCCTTGTAAGTTAATTCGGAGCCATCGGTGTGGTGGGTTTTGTCTACCATCTCCCGCACATTCTTTGAAGAATTAAAATAAGTTGTCAATGGAAATAAGCTGTCAACTATTTTGAACTGAACAATATAAATTAGTTAATAATTAACTATGTTTGAGAAACTCACATAGCGGTAGAACTAGAGGCGTATCAACAAGGACCCAAATGTCCATATTGTCTTGGTCGATGTCAGGATCACCAAGATCCATGGTGATAAGCATACCCTCATCAAAACCATACATCTTGCAAAATGCTTCCCAATTTTTGCAACCAAAATGGGTTACGCTCCCAGAATCATACAGATTTACTTCAAAATCCACATCATGATGAGTCCTTAGGTGAATTTTCTTTGTTTCATAATAACTTTCATGGTCTTCAAAATCCATCCTTCCAAGACATACCGTCTTGCATGGCATGGGATAAGTTATACTCGAATTGTAAAAGATGAAAATTACACGTTGAAATAGTTGAAGTCATGCTTAATTATGAAAAAAAACACTTGTCGTCGTTGTGTACCATTTCAACTTCGAAGGTCTCCTCGAGCTTAATGCTGAAGCGTCGATCATCGTCCAGGTGAGGCCTGTCGCACAAACCTCGATCGTCGTGGCACCAGCCGCACTCCCCCGGGAGACTTTCGTTGTCTGATGACGACATTTCCTACGTTCATAATTCAAAACTACATCATCTCTTGACATTAATAATAACTATGAGTTGATATCACACTTCTATATGTATAACACAAGAGGCAGTTGATCCTACTTAATTAAGTACTAAGATACCCAGGCCCATGCATTAGTCGCAAGTACCCCATATGTCCTATTTTTAGCAAAGTCATGCTAAAATTCACGGAAAATTTCAGCATGACCTTTGCTGAAAATAGGACATGTGGAGTACCCAAATTTGCCGGAACGGAAGTTAATTGACATTCTGGTAAACTCAAGGGTCTCTCGGGGTACCTGCAAAATCATTATCCCACCCCCGCCCCGCTGCAACCCCACAACACCCCAGAATATCATCATGACATGATGGTCGGAGACAAAACCCCCCAATATCATCACGACACGATGGTCGGAGACAAAATCCAGAAATATATCTTCTAGCCATGAAACCCTACCCTAATTCTCCTTTCTTCCTCTTTTTTCACTTAAACCTGCAAACATGTAGGGAAAGCAATTAATACAAGGCACAAAAATGGCATGCTATGTAGCCTTAATGCTACTGAACATATGAAATACATGCCAGCAATATATATGATATAAACTCCAATATTTTTTTAATAAAAACAGTAGCTAAAAAAAGTAGCAAGCAAGCAATTCATTTGACTAACTATCTAAGTGTTCTGGACTCCAACAACCACTTTGCAGACAAGCAGGAAAGTGGTTCTTCATGGATAGCTGAAAGTGGTTCTTCCTTGAGGGATGTGTGATCTATGATGGTGATGTCTTTTTGCTTAATTGGCTTTGCTTAATCCTATGAGGAGGTGGTAGAATCCACTTGTTGTCTGGCTAAGAGGTTGAAGTTGGCACTGATTAGTGCTGAAGTTGGCACTCTTTAAATTCAAAAAAGAAAAGGTACCACATAATATTGATGGACAGGGGAAAGCTTTGCAATTGCACCCACAAGTGTCAAGCACCAACATAATAGCCACTCCTAATAAATCCTTCCCATGACAGTACGACGCTCACTCTCGATTAGACACATAATATTATTCTCCCGCATTAGCTAAAATGGCTAAAACCGAATGCGATAATCCTAGTGTTCTCTTGTGGTGGTGGTGGTGAGATGCCCATATCATGCATTGGTGGGCAACGATGATTCGATTAAACAAAGGAGTGGACCTGAACGGTGCAAACAAAAAGAAACTGATAAAAAAAGATGAGTGTTGTGTTCCCAGGGGTGGAAGAACATGACAGGGCCATCCGACAATTACTAACTCGATCAAAAAGTGATTATTACCCATGGAAATGGCACCAAATCCCTCCAGATCGTTAACAAGGGAGGATGCAGACAGGGGACTTCAATCAATCGAGCATCAGCAGCACAGCGGCGTAACCAAATGGAATGGAATCGGGTTGGAAGGGCAACTAGCAAGCAGCAGGCAGAGCAGTAGTGTGGCGGCAGCAGAGAGCAACATCAGCAGCGGGAAAGAGCAACGCCAAGGCAGCAACGCAGCGGCCAAGCAGCGAACATCAACAGCAGCAGTAGTGCAGTCAGCAGAGCAACAGCAGCAGCGGGGGCGGCGCGACAACAGTCAGCACGCGCTCGCGCGAGCGGCAACGGGCGGACGAGCACGGGCGAGGGATGGCCACGGGCGCGCAGGCGGATGCGTGCCCAAGGGCAGGAGCAGCGGGGAGGGCGTGCGCCGGGGCATGGCATAGGAGCCCAGGGGCACACGGGCCGGCTGTGGGGTGAGCGCGGGGTAGACGGCGGTGGCTTACGACGGCCTATGGAGGCGGATCGAAGGGGGGGGGCTGAGGGACTCACCGCGGAGATCGTGGCAGGCTCGGTGAAGGCCGGGGTGGACCGGAGAGACAGTGGCGACCGCGAGATGGCGACGGCTGGAGGAAGAAGAAGGACTCCTCCTCTTAGTGCTCCGGCGGCGACTCCGGCGACGGAGCGGGCGCGGGGGTCGTCGGGTGCGGGGGGTCGTCGGCGGCGGTGGAGAGCGGGCGCGGGGGGTTTGCTCGGCGGTGGTGGAGAGCGAGAGCACGCGAGGGGGATCTGGCGAGGGTGGGTTAACGAGGGGGGAAGGTTAGCAATGGCGCACCTCCTAGGGGTGCGCCATAAGTACTTTGATAGCAATGGCGCACCTTCCCCTGGTGCGTCATTACTAATCTTTTTTTTGGATTTTTAGTTGTATCTAATTTTTTTTAGAAAATGATGATAAAATTTGAAAACATTTATGAATGTGAAAAAATATCATCAAATTTGTTATTTGAAAATATTTATGAATATGAAAAAATATCACCAAAATTGTTATTTGAAAATATCATCAAATTTATTATTTGAAAATATCATCAATTCTTTTTGGATTTTTAGTTGCATTCATTTGTGAATTGGTAAGAAATTTATGAATATGAAAAAATATCATCAAATTTGAAAAAATATTCATGAATTCAAAAAATGCCCATAAAATTTAAAAATATTCATGAGTTCAAAAAATATTAATAAATTCAATACTTTTTGTGAGTTAGAAATTCAATACCAGAATAAACACATAAATAAATATTCATGAGGACTAGAACGGAAGAAATATCATTACTAGTTTCGCAAAACAAAAAAATATATAATTGTTAGTAGTGGCACACCTTGGTTGTGGTGCGCCATTACTAGTTTGAACTAGTAATGACGCACTGTATCCTGATGCGCCATTACTAGTTTTGGAAAAAAAATTGTTAGTAATGGCGCACCTTGTGTGTGGTGCGCCATTACTAGTTAAAACTATTAATGGCGCATTATGCGCTGGTGCGCTATTAATAGTTTTGGAAAAATAAAAAAATAAAATATGCTAGTAATGACGCACCGTGTGTCTGGTGCGCCATTAGTAATGAGGACACTAATGGCGCACATGTATCTGGTGCGCCGCTGCTATGCGCCATTAATGTCCATATTAGCTATAGCCTTTTTCTTAGTAGTGTAAAGAGAAGTCAGAGATTTGCACATGTAGTTTCTGTTGAGATATGGGTCCCTTGAGGTTTAAATTTGGGCACTGTAACAAAAAATATTTCAGGCATCACCAAAATATCCAAAATTATGAAAAAAATGAAGGTTAGTTCAGTTCTTTTTTGGATCTTTTAGCGGCTCATAGGCGCGAGGCGGCCTTTTTTCTTGAGATTAAAAGAAGCCAGCCGCCTACGAGCCGTCGCCTGCAGGTCTGCCTTCTCTCCGGTGGCCCTAGGGCCATGGGGCATGGTGGATCTCGGTAAGGGCCAGCGGGAGGGTTTCGTTTTTAGTCGTTTTTTTTTTCAATATTGCTATGGTTTGTGTCCTGTTTAGGAAGACGAGACGGCGGCGACTTCCTGAAGATGAAATAAATTCTCCCCGTCTAGCACCCATTTCGGTGGTGCATCTAGCACCGTTGGTGGGCGTGTGGAGGTGTGTCTCTGGCGAATCTATCTTTGGTGGATTTGCTCGGATCTCGTCGTTGTTCGTCTACGTTCGTGTGTCTTCAGATTGGATCTTTCTGATCTATGTTATTCTTCATCTGCGGCAGTTGCTATTCTGGTGCACTGGTCCTACGTGGCCTTAACACAACGACTTCCCGACTGTTTAGTACAACAAATTGAGCCCGACTCCGGCGATGGATGGGCGATGACAACGGCGTGCCTTCAGCTCACTTTAGTGTTGGGAGTCATCGCTAGGTGGTCTACAGATTTGAATATAATATCTATTATTTCTGGTATTCGTTGTACTGCTATGATTGAAAATAAATAGATCGGAAATTTTCTCGCAAAAGAAGAAGAAGCCAGCCCACCCTCATTTTTCATGGATTCACAGAAAACCCAGGTGGACCGTTCTCGGTTTTCATGAAAAAAGTCTTCCTTGAAAACCAACCTTTCTATGCCTTTAAGAATCACAATTGCACAATCGAAATCGGACAACGGGTGAGTCGTTCATATATGTCCCTAGTTGGTGACTGTTCACCGGTTATATTTAGTGTAATTTTCTTTGTACATTTAGGGTAACTGATATGCTTGTTTGGACGTTGGGTTTCTTCGTGTATATAAGAGCCCATGCCAATTTTTGACATAAAAGGTTTTACAAGCAACTAAACATACAAATCTAGTTAACATGGAATTCGGTACAACTTCTGAGACGTACTCCCTCCGTTCAAAGTAAATGTCTCAATTTTATACTAACTTTAGTACAAAGTTGTATTAAATTTAAGACACTTATATATATATATGACCCATTAGTAGATTGGTTTGTGGTGTGGGCTTGCTCTGCAAACTTAAGATTTTTCTACTTACATACAATAATCTATTAGACTTGAGATATAAGTATAGTGGTTAGTATTATAGTTTAACTTGGGCCGTACACCTCTTAGGGCCCGGGGCGGTCGCCCTCTTTGCCCGGCCTATGGGTCACTCCTCTGATCAGTCCATCTTATAAACTGCTACCTTCATTCGAAATAAAATACATTGTTTTGAACTAAAACCACACCAATTATTTTCGAAGGGAGGGAGTGACTAATTCAGACACGTCTATATCTCACTTATAGTGACTTGCATGTCCTTTTGCGTGGGCCACCCCACCAAATTGGTCGTTCTCGTTCTCTCGCTCAACTCGACTATTTTATTCCTCTTTTCATCAATCGTTCACTCCACCATGGGTATCCCAGTTTTTCCGAAAACATCATTTTTTTTCTTTTTCACTTTCAGTTTTGTACACCATACATGAACACTTTTATGAATCTTTATACATGATGGAAATTATTTTAAATACATAAAAAACACTTTTAAAATACATGATGACCATGTTTTAAAAACACATTGACAGTTTTTCAAAAACACAAAATGAGCATTTTCTGATATGCACATTGTTTTCTAGAAACATAACGAAATAGTTGAAAAACACTATGATGAAAAAAGACCAGAAATAGAAAATAAATACGAAGCAAAAAATGATACAAGAAAAGGTATGCTGTATACAAGAAAAATGATACAAGAAAAGATATAAGAAAAGGCATGGTGTATATAAAACAAAAATAAAAAGTATTAAAATGAAAATATTTATGTAAATAACTAAAAAATGAAAATATTCAGAAGTGTTCCCTTTTTTATAAAATTTGATGTAATTAAAATGAAAATATATACGTGAAAAAATAGGGAAAACAAAAAAAGTAGATAGAAACTGAAAAATATTTTTTAAAGGAATATGAAAATAAAACAAAACTTAAAAATCGAGAAATAACACCAGATGGAAACCAACTACCCAACAAAAGCAAACAAAAAGAACCGGCTTGAACAAGAAAATAGTGTACTTTTGTTAGGCTGGCTCAGCGGAGTTGCGGTTGAGGATGAAAGGAGGAAAACCATAGCATGCTTTTTAAAGTTCATGGCCATCAGGAAATGTCTCTTAACACAAACTCTCTTACAAGAGACACTTACATCATCAGGGAAACCACAACCTCTACTCTCTCAACACTAACTCTCTTACAAGAGACACTTACATCATCAACATCCCTATACTCTAATCTCTCAATACTAGTGTTGTTCATGTTCAAAATGAGGTCTTGGTCATCAGGGAAATATCTCTTCGAACCAGCATAACTCTCAAGTATAGCGGCGGCAAAAAAAAATAGGTGCAAACGTTTAGGGGACAGGGTGATGGTCGGTTCCCATATCAGTATCCGCCGACGAATTCGGACCAGTTCGAAAAAATAGTGTGTCCATTCAGAGGGTTGGCATTGGAGATGCCCTAAATTACCTACTGTTGGTGTCCGACAAAATCGGATTACGGACTTTGGATATTTTAGAGTACATATTTTCTGGTGTGGTCAGCATGCTAATTTGTACATCTACTTGTTTTATCAAGGTGAGTACACATATTGTTTCCACGTAAAAAAAGAGAGTACACCCCCCCCCCCCCCCCTTCTCTCTCTCTCTCTCTCTTTGTGTGGGTTTGTGTGTTTCCTTGGTGAATTAGCCCTAGGGTACTTTCGGTGTATATCTCCTGAAATTGCGACAACAGCCCTCTTTTCAGAACATCGGCATTCATTGATTAAGTAATAAGGTCATACAAAGTCTGCCAGATACACTACGGAGCAAAATGTGAAATACAAAGCGCACTAGAGTTTTACAAGATTTGGCTAAAACATGAGCCACAACATTACGTTGCCGACCAACATGTTTGAATGTGAAAGACGCAAACACAAGGGCCGCTTGTTTGATGACATCAGACCTGATCCTTTGCATCAGGGAAAGACAATCAGAGGCAAAAATCACACACGTCAACCCTTGGTCTTGTGCAAAAGAGACTGCAGTGCGTAGGATAAAAGCCTCCGCTATCTCAGGATCGAAAGAACTGTACAAGAGTACAAATGTGCAGTGCATGTAGCAACACACTGCCTTGTCAATGTCGGCAAAAATGGCTGCGTCTGTTGAAATTGAAATAGTGCTACCTGGTGGTGGCGGACAATTAACGTTAGGCTTTTGCCTCCTACTCGTGCCCGCCACTAACTAGGCCTTTTGGTGCAAATCAAAGACCGTCGAATGGTCCTACTTTTCTTGTGTACGAGTAGGAGGCACCAGAAGGTGTAGTTTTTCAACTCAATATCTTGTCCCGCAATCAAACCAGCATTTTCATTTCCATGTCTATATTGAATTCTTGATCATCATTTGTTACTACTCCCTCCGTTCCTAAATATTTGTCTTTCTAGGCATTTCAAATAACTACTACATACGGATGTATGTAGACATATTTTAGAGTGTAGATTCACTCATTTTGCTCTGTATATAGTTACTTGTTGAAATGACTAGAAAGACAAGTATTTAGGAATGGAGGAAGTACATGGAAAAGAACGGCATGCATGCACGCCCCAAATCACATGCTGCTTTCACAATATACTCATCACGTAGTAATAATTAAACAAGTGGACATAGAGGGATGCCGATCATCACACGCGACGGTATTGTAGTAGCAGTATCTATACAATTATCAAAGCCCCAACTGCCTAACCACTACGCACACCAACGCAAGCCGATAAGCACGTCGTGGTACGATCAAGTCAACCGCCGCAGCCGCCACCGCATCCGCCGCCGCAGCCGCCTCCGCAGCCGGAGCTGAGCGCCGAGCCGACGATGACGCCGGTGGCCAGGCCGGCGCCGGCGCCGAGGGCGAGCCCCGCGCCGGCTCCCATGCGCCCTCCCTGCTTCCTCCCGGCGTCGACGGGCGGCGGGTACGCGTAGCCCGGGGGCGGCTGCTGCGCCGGGTAGCCGTACGCGCCGGCGGGAGGCGGCGGCGGGTACCCCTGGCCGTAGTAGTACACGTTGTTGTTGTCCTGCCGGCGCGGCTTCTTGGCCCCCTTGGCGCAGCCGAAAGCCGCCACGGCCGCCACCGCCACCGTCGCCACGACCGCGAAGGCCACGAGCGCCGCGGGGCTCCCCAGCCCCAGGTCGCGGGCGAACGCTCCCGCGTGCTGCGCGGCGAGAGGCCCCAGCCTCACCATTGCTGCTTTCGGCTGGAGGAGGAGGAAGGAGAGGGCGGAGCTGGCTAGGAGGAAAGCTGTGGGAAGAGCTTGCGCCTTGCGGGGCGGGGAGATAGAGATAATAAACCTGGTGAGGCAGTTGGATCGCCGATCGCGGGGTCAAAGTCTTCGGTGTTCGGTTCGACTAAACTATTGGCGTGAGAGCGATCGATTAGGGAGGCGGGTGGGATATATATCCAGCAAAACTACGCGTGCAACCTCCCAAGACCGGAGACTTTGGGGGGCACCAAGCCACCAACGAATTTCCTCCGGGATCTCTCGCTTTCTCAGGCAATTGACAAGGGCGAAAATTCAGAGGGGAATTGGCAGGAACCCTCCCCTGCATTTGTGGGTAATTTGTGCACGTCCGGTTGCTTCGGAGGCAAGCGAAACCCTACAATTTATTTTGTTTGTTTGCCACGGAAGAAATCCCATGATTTGATCGATTTGTTATCTAGCGGTTTATATATTTTATTTATCTTGGGATAGAGCCAGTTAGAAACGCCAACTCCGTCTCAGCCGTATGTCGGTTACAAGAAAGCATATCCAATTATCCGTGCGGGAGACGAGGGGCAGTTTGGATTAATTTACACTTGCCACGGCATATGCTGCCACGTCGACCTTTTTTTCTCCGCCAACGCCGTAGGATTACATTGGCCCATTCATGCATGCTGGGAACCGGTGGGTTTCGCCTTTTCCCACCATCATTTCTGCGGATTGGAGAGGGTTGTGGTGTTTGTTGATCAAAAGAAAGTTGGGATGGATGGCGATGGCAGATATATTTGGCGTGCGGAGCAATATCTGATTGGCGCTTAAGCTCATGAAAGGTGACGTGAAAAACTTAATTAACTTACGTCTTCCATGATGATTTGCCAAAAGCGAGACACGGCAAGTTGCATATTTTTGGCGTTTGGCACGAGTGCCCACATGCCACACTTCGGCCACCAGTGCCTAAATTCATGTAAACATTGAACCGCAACACCTACTTGCTTGCTCGGATGCCAACAGCTTTGCTAAAAAAAACAGAGAAATGGCTCATTCCTACCCAATCGAGGAGGGCAAAGAGTAATGTAATAAAGAGGGAGAAGCCAGAGATTCTCACGCGTACTTGCAGTTGAGGAGGTCCCCACTCAGTAGCAAGGTTTTTTAATTTCTGTAACAAATATATTTTAGATATCACTAAAATATCTGAATTTTACTAAATTAGAAAACAGTTTTCCAATTATTTCAAAGAAATTTCATTGAATTTAAATAACATTTTGCCTTGGATTTAACTTCGATGTAATGTGATATATGAGGTGAAGATTATTTTTTGGTACCATCAAATTTAATCGAATTTCATCAAAATTTTAAAGTGAATAGAAAATTAGAAAAAATTGGTTACATCTTATAAAGTGTGAAACTGCATTATATATATCCTCGAGAGAGTTAAGACGTCCTAATTTAGGACACACACAGTCACAATGCCACTTGGTAGGAAGATCATGCACAATTGAAGATTACATTTTAATGTTAATCATGTACTTAGTCAACCCGTTATAGGTTGACGGTAACTTAAAATGACTCCACGTTGCGCCGCATTTGGCAACAAAACTCTTGCAAAATGAAGGTGGAAGAAAACCCATGTCTGGTCACTGATTCGATTATAAGTAATCGATTCCTTACACCAATCATGTAATCGTTGTTTTTTTCCTCCTGGACCTCTCTCCTTTTGACGCTATTCACAACAACGAAAATGCACAGGCGAGTTCACACGAACCCTCCCTGCATTTGTGCATATCTATTTGTACACCTTTGTTGCTTGCTTCGGAGGCAAGCGAAGTCCCATGATTTTGATCGGGTTGTTATCTTACTATATCGAGGGATAGAGACAACCCGGGATGTCTTTGCCATAAGTCTACGAGAGAATATCCAAATATCTGTGTGAGAGATAATTCACTTTGCAACCTTTTCCATTTTGCAAAAAGGTCTCCACTTTATATTGAAATTTCACTTGCTATACAAACCACCTCAAAAGTGATAGAAACTACAAACAGGTCCTCTGACATGCGACGACCATGAACGGACGGACGCGATTGCACATGTCGGCACTTCCACCTTAAAGCAAAAGTAGCGCCATACGATGTCAACACAAGGCTCTACCAGACCAGACACTGATAGAAGGGGGTGGTGAGCAGGGAAGTGCATGGATGAACTCAGATACATATGAACCCATTTTCGAGAACACAATTTGAAATGCCAAAAAATTCTCGAAAAAAGTGCACTCGGACATCTTCATATTTTATGTGTGTCAGAAAGTTTCATGGAAAAATATTTTTTTCTGGCCTGTGCAAAAAAGACAAAACATTGTATCGTGAAACGCTATTTAGAAGCATTAAAATTTGTCTTTTTTCGAAGACAAAATAAAAAGATCTTTTTACACAAAACTTTGTGCCACGAACATATTTTTGCAAACATGTATGCACGGAATTTTGTTTTGAATATTTTGACATTTCAGAACGCGTCTAAAATACAATTTTATAAAACGGGTTCATATATACCTGGGTTCAGGACGTGCCGACGCGTGGTGAGCAGCACCACGGATGCTGTCTACCGGTGGTTCCCCCCCGCAGATTGGACGGTTGCTCCAAAAAGTTTTTTTTTATTTCTTGACGTGACACAAAGCAACGAACGGCAAGTTGCATATTTTTAGCGTTTGGCACAAGATGTCTACAGGCTACAATTACGTCAATTTTAGCGTCCTAGATTCTTTACTCAAAAAAAAAAGATTCTTGTTACATTGAACCTGAACGCCTTGCTTTTTTTTGCCGGGCCTTGCTTGCATAGGATGCCAACAACCTTGCGCAGAGGACAAATGAATGATTTTGCCGAGATTGGCAAAGAGATAGAGAGAAGTCAGAGATTTTCACATGAGGTTTCATTTGAGGTGGGTCCCTACCCGCGAGCAAGGTTCAAATTTAGATAACAAAAAAAATAGCTCGCAGAAATATCCAAAATTTTAGAAAATTTGAAGATTGCATCGGCACTATATCAAAGAAGTCTAAGTTAATTTACTTATTTTACCAAAAAAATCATTTTGCTATGAATTTCATTTAGAATCGGTCTAAAGTTCGAGGCACAATTTTTGATACCCACCAAAATTGCTGAATTTTGGAAATCTCATTGCAATTTTGAAACTTGTTCGAGTGAATAAAGGAATCGGTTACACCCTATAAAGTTCGAAAACTACATCGTGTATATCCTCTATAGAGTTAACAACATCCTAGTTCAGAATATGCACAAACACGATGCCGCTTGCTGGACGTATATCCTCTATAAAGTTAAGAACATCCAAGTTGAGAATATGCACAAACACGATGCCGCTTGCTGGAATAATCATCCGCAATTAAACTTTTTTTTGACCGCATAAACTTAAAATTCTAACAGTGATCATGCATAGTGATAGGTTGATGGGAATTACAAATGTCTCTGCATTGCACTACATTTCGCAACAAACCACTGCAAAATAAACAAGTCAGAGGGTATCACGTGCACGTATCCGGTCCCTAAGTCGACTATACAATCTTGTGAATGCAGTGAATCATGTTAGATCTGGTTTCACTGTACATTTGTTGGGTTTAGTATATAGAGTGAAAGGCAAAATGAGATAATTTATCGACATTAGACCGAGTTTATGAAACCTTTGCTTTTTCAGGTAGGATTAAAATAGTCTTGTTCCATATAAAATTACAATCACATCATGACTTGGGTATTTACATATGTATTTTATTCTATTCCTTTTATCATCTGGAAATGTTATTTCGCACGCCCATGGCCACGTTGCTTTTGAGGTATACCTTTGAACTGTCTACTTTTTTTTAGTATGTGTTTGGTATTGTAGTGGTTTTATGATAACCATGTTTTCCCAACCAACGTTTCATTATTTTACCGCTTTGTGAACCAACTTTTGATTCAAATCCGGTTAGGTCACTCCTAGTGGCTGGCAGGGAGGGATAAGAAATGCAATCTAGTTTCCTGTCTATTCCTTGGCGCCACCGACAGTTCCCTTCCCTCCAACAACCGCTTCGATCGCTGGAGGGTAAGGGAATCTCAATCCATGCGTCCAATGCACACATAGGGCTTTGTTCCTCGGTGGGACGGTTGAGATGGGGAAGACAGAGCTCCATCAAAACAACCGTGCTCGAGTTTGGTCGCCTTCCTGGCGAGGCCTCCAGTGGCAATGTCGGGGAGCTTGAGGTTTGGTTTCCTCTTGGATCCGTCGATCCTGTGAGGCGAGTGTCTCCCGGTGTGGTCCTTTTACTAGAGGCCACGACCATACCGTGATTCTCTTGTCCCCCGTCTCTATCTCTGACGCGGTGTTGAGTGCTCCGGCCAAGTCGTGGAGGCTATCGGGAGCACGGATGGGAGCAGCGGGAGGGAGCAGGCAAGCCCCATTCGGGAACCAGTGGTTCTCTCCCTTTCCACCATCATTACGCAGCTTTTGGAGCGGGTTGTGGTGTTATTTGTTGATCCAAAAGAAAGTTTGGATGGGTGGTGATGGCATATACATTTGGCATGCAAAGCAAAATCTGATTGGCGCTTAAGCTCATGAAAGGTGACACAAAAACTTGATTAACGTACGACTTCCATTTCCATGATGACTTGCCAAAAGTGAGGCCCGACAAGTTGCATATTTTTGGCGTTTTGGCACGAGTGCCCACATGCCACCCTTCCATCCATAAGTGCCTAAATTCGTGTAACATTGAAAAAAGAAAACACCTGCTTGCTTGCTTGGATGCCAACAACTTTGCCCCCCCTCCACAAAAGAGAGAGAGAGAGAGAGAGAGAGAGAGAGAGAAATGGCTCATTGCTAGCCAATCGAGGTGGGCAAAGAGTGAGAGGCCAGAGATTCTAACGCGTACTTGGAGTTGAGACGGTCCCCGCTTGGGAGAAAGGTTTTTAATTTCTATAACAAATATATTCTCGAAAAAACTAAGTATGTGATGTCAGATTTTTTGGACTTTAGAGGCGAAGGTCTTCTTACCGTTGGATTTAAGGCACGAATTTTAGGGCAAGGGACATCAGCCACATCAGTGAACAAATTCGCTGAGAAAAAGGCAAGCATCACAAACGCTCCCCACTCTGTCTTGCTAGGTTTCCTTACCTCTTTTCTCCATTCGTATCACATCATAGTGTGATGCGAGTGGTACTTCGGCGCGAGGGGGGGGGGAGGAGAGGTTGAGCTTGGTGGCATGACGAGATCCCATGGAGGTCCCTCTCTCGCAGTGGAGTTGGACACTATACAAGGGAGGCATTGGGGAGGTGAATGACGGAAAGATACGTGACGGAGAAGGATGACGTCTTTGTGATGAAAGACGAGGCAGGCCGTGCCGACGAATGTACGACGATGATGAGCAGGACGAAGAACGCGCAGCACACGCCACAACAGGTATGTCAAATCCCGGCTGGCTGCGCGGCGAGATTTGTTGTACTGCACATGCGGTCTAGGAGGCGGGATCTGGTCCAAGGAGCTTTGTTGTACTTGTGTTGTAGACGACCTCTGTGTCTTGCATTATCCCCCAAGTCTTCGGGAATGTTCTTTCTACGCTCCATGGGCCCTCTCAAGATGGCCTGTTGGTAAACCGCCATGGGGGGTTCTCGACCCGGCCCAGCTGACCAGGAGATGGTGTGGTGAGTGCCTCCTAGTCTAGGACACCATAAATGTTTTCCCAAACAAATTTTCGTTTTTTATTTCTTTATGAAATAATTTTATTCAAATCCAGTTAGATCACCCCTGGTGACTGAGAGGGAAGGATAAGAAATGCGAGCAAGTTTCCCATCCATTCCCCAGCACTGCTGCCCCCCCCCCCTCAGATGGCCGCTTTAGTGGCGGGACGGTGGGGGAATCTCGATCTATGTGCCTAATGCACATATAGGGCTAGGTTCCTCGGTGGAGCAGTTGAGATGGGGAAGACAGAGGCCTGTCCGAATATTTTTACTCGAGCTTGGTCCTAATCTAGCGATGCCTCCAATGGTGGTGTCGACGAGCTAGAGGTTTGGTTACCTCTTGGACCCATCGATTCAATGAGGTGTGCATCTCATGGTGTGGTCTTTTTAATTAGTGGAGGCCACGACCATGTGTGTGGAACTCTTGTCCCCCGTCTCTATCTCCGACACAGTGTTGAGTGCTCCGGCCATGTCGTGGAGGCTATGCGGTTTCTTCAGCGGTGGCTTTGCTGGCGATGGATGTGTTCGACGTGCTCTAATGGCTTCCGCATCATCCGTTCATTGTCTTCGGATTCTTCCTGGGTTGCTAGTCCTCTCAGGATGAATATATCGAATTCCTGCCCTAAACAAGGTTTGGCCGGCTTTTCAGAAAAGAAGTGTAGGGGCACAATGTGCAAACCGTCTTTTCAATGGATAGCTCTAATCGGGAATGTTTTTGGTGCACCGGACGCCATAGCGCATTTTAATGTGTTTTTAAGAATCTGATAAAAATTAGCACATTGACGCAACATCAATGTATGTTGTTACAAAAATTCAAATCAAAATTCCAAACATTGCATGAGATATAAAAAAATTGACATCAATGTGACAACGGGAAAAATGTGAAGCCCAACCTATGGTATGTACTCCCTCTATAAATAAATATAAAACATCTTATGTTTGTTTACAAAGGTTATACTATTTAGTGTCAAATTTGTTATTTTTTTACCTCGAGGAATGTTTTGAATTTTTATGACAACGATTTTGTGTGAATGTGCTAATGTTTTTTAAATCAAATATTTCTAAAATGTGGTACGGGCATCCGGTGCACCGGTAGCACCACAAGCACCGGAAAAAATTGCATGCTTGTTGCGTCAATATTCGGGCAAACGCACAGAAGAATCACCAACGCGTGAATTTGGACCAGCCCATTATACCAGAGCGAGTAAGCCGGTTTTCAAACCTTTTTTGTTTCTCTTACAAGTTTTCCAGTTTTTTTTGGTTTTTTCTCTTTCTCTTTTTTATTTTCTTCTTGTTTTTTTCATTTATTTTCGTTTTTATTTTATTTTTAATTTCTTTTATTTTTCCCAAAAATGTTCAAATTTGAACCAAATTTTTTTGCTTAAAAAATCAAAATTAAAAAAAATGCTTGTCTTTTACAATTTTGTTCATAAATTTAGAAATTTCGGAATTTCATAAAGTCTTTATATTTTTTTAGATTTCAATTTTTTTGTGTTTTTATTTATTTTCCAAAACTTCAAAAATAGGCGTGTTTTCAAATTTTGTTCATAAACTCAGTAAATGTTCAAGAATTTTAGAAAATGTTTGTGTTTTCAAAAAATGTTTTGAAGTTAAAAAATGTTCTTGTTTTCAATTTCTGTTCACAAATTAAAAATGTTTGGTATTTAAGAAAATATGCCTGCTTAAAAAAATTGTTACAGATCCAAAAAATGTCTACTTTTTTCATTTTTGTAAGGAGTTTCAAATGATGCCAATGTGAAAAAAGTTTTAAAAAGTGTTGGTGTTTCCAAGGTTTTTTGTTTTTTTGAAAAATATGTCATATTTTTCCAAAAAATGGATTTTCCAAATGTTTTTTGCAATTTTACAAACTATTCAGGATTTAAAATGTATTCGCATTTTTAAAAAATGTTTGAAATTCCAAAAAATCGTACTTTTGGAAAAAAAATTGGAATGTCGAAAATTTTCAGAATTTTGTTTTTTTGGAATTTCATAAAATATTTGCATTTTTTTGAAAGATATCCGGCATTTCAAAATTGTTCGCCTTTTTTTAAAGGAATGTTTTTTATATATGTATGGTGATGTGTGTTCTTATACACTTTCGCTATATATCACCAGTAGCAATCCTCAGGTAGAGTGGCTAGCTGAACTTGCCTCAAGTTAATGAGTACGAGTTCCAATCGTCAGAATCTCTCGATGTTTCTAGTATTTGTATGTCGTTTTTTTTTTTACAGAAAACAAGTGTCTTCGCACCCGGTGGGCTAGCCCAGTTGTGCGCAGAGCCTTTGCGTCGCCCTCCTTTTTTTTGACAACACAAACCCACAAAGAGAGTTTTAGATTTTAATTATTTGCAGCCCAAAACAGTGTATAGAAATCAACTTTCCAAACGATAAAGAGATTGAGTCTAAAGCCTGCTTAACCTTACTCTTAGAAGATTTGTTGTATAAGATCGAAAGACTAAATGAAGATCTTTGCATAAAAACTCTAGAAAAAGAGTGGGCAATGACATGCCCCATCCTTGGGACAGACTTAATTTCACATGTTCTAAGATGAGAAGAGTGGTTAAGAAATTCAGCAAGCATCAGTCTGATCCTTCAATGTCCTGGACTCTCCAATGGATTTCTTGCTCCTGCCGCTTCAACAAAATTCCTGCAATCAGAAAAGAGGATAGCAGAATTTCATCCTAGAACTTTAACCACCACAGCTGCTAGAGTTAATCCAGCTTGAACTACTATTCTCCGCAGAAGCTTGAACGATGACTGTTAGCATCATTTTTGAGATACACCAAGTCCAACTTCCTCTTTTGCAATCTCCAGATTATAAGCAGCATCACTGTACGCCGAAAGACCTGCAATTTGAGACTGAATATTTGGAACCTGAAAAGGAGAAACATTGTTGTTGATGGAACTGGTCTTAGCCTCCTCTTTCTCCTCACTTAAATCAGCATTTAGCATTGCTTTTGTAGCATAGATGACCTACATAATGTCGCCTTCCTATTTGACGCAAAATGCTTCATATAGGAGGTATCGGTGCACCAGATACATCCCCAGTTCTAATCAGCTGCTTAATGGGCCATAATCTACCAATACAAAGCACGGCCCAAAACCCAACGCACACTGCTAGTCTGCTCGCTAAGGGCATGTACAATGATTGATAAGACCGTCTTATCTTAAATCTTGCATGTAATTTAAAGACAACAAAAAAATATGTCTACAATGGGTTATATCTTAGCCTTATCTTCAATAACTTGTCATTCCTTAAAATATGATGAGACAAATTATACTAAGAAATCATCATTTATGAATTATCTCTCCTTCACCTCATCATTTATCCTATGTGGCACTTCTAAGATAAAATAGCACCATTGTATATTCGCTAAGAAACAAAAATCTGCTCGCTCAGAACCAAACTGCTAGAAAGTCCACAAGATTCCGCCACTCCTCGCTTCCTCAGTCCTCGTCACTCTCACTCTCACTCTCACGCCGTTGACCGCATCGTCGTCGGCAGTCGCCAATGGAGGCCGATCCACATCCGGCGGTGGTGCTGCACGCCTGCTTGGGCGTGGGCCACCTCACCCCCATGGTGGAGCTCGCCAAGCTCTTCCTCGGCCGCGGCATCCCCGTCGTCATCGCCGTTCCGACCCCTCCGGCCTCCACCGCCGATATCTTCGCCTCCTCAGCCCCCGCCGTCGCCAGCCTGGCCGCCGCCAACCCCACCATCTCCTTCCACCACCTCCCGCCCCCGGACTACCCCAACCCGGACCCGGACCCCTACCTGCAGATGGTCGACACGCTCCGCCTCACCGTGCCGTCCCTCCTCGCCTTCCTCCGCTCCCTCCCCTCCGTCGCCGCCCTCGTTCTCGACACCTTCTGCGTCGACGCCCTCGACGCCGCTGACGAACTCGGTGTCCCGGCGTATGCCTACTTCACCTCCTCCGCCGCCTACCTCGCGGCGTTCCTCCACCTCCCCCACTACCTCGCCACGACGGACGGCGGCGACTTCAAAGACATGGGCAAGAGTCTCCTCCGCTTCCCCGGCGTCCCGCCGATTCCTGCCTCCGACATGCCCCAGATCGTGCAGGAGCGCTCGAGCCGGACCTGCGCCGTGCGGATGGGGCAATACGGGCGCAAACCGGAGGCCCGGGGCTTGCTGATCAACACCTACGAGCGGCTGGAGGCGAGGGCCGTGACGGCGCTCCGGGAGGGCGCCTGTGTCCCTGGCCGCCCGACCCCGGCGGTGTACTGCATCGGCCCATTGATCGTGAAAGGCGAGGCGGCGGCGCCGCATGCGCAGAACGCGTGCTTGTCGTGGCTGGACGGGCAGCCGGAGCGGAGCGTGGTGTTCCTCTGCTTCGGCAGCTTGGGAGCGATGTCGGCGGCGCAGCTCAAGGAGATAGCGCGCGGGCTCGAGAACTCCGGCCACCGCTTCCTGTGGGTCGTGCGGAGCCCGCCTGAGGACCCGGCCAAATACTTCCTGCCGCGCCCAGAGCCAGACCTGGACGCGCTCCTCCCCGATGGGTTCTTGAAGAGGACGCAGGGGAGGGGGCTGGTCGTGAAGATGTGGGCGCCGCAGGTGGAGGTGCTGGGGCACGCCGCGACCGGCGCGTTCGTGACGCACTGCGGGTGGAACTCCGTCCTGGAGGCGGCGTCGGCCGGGGTGCCGATGCTGTGCTGGCCGCAGTACGCCGAGCAGAGGGCGAACAAGGTGTTCGTGGTGGACGAGATGAAGCTCGGAGTGGTGATGGAAGGGTACGACGAGGAGCTTGTCAAGGCAGAGGAGGTGGAGAAGAAGGTGAGGCTGATGATGGAGTCCGACGAAGGGGGAAAGCTCCGGGGAAGGCTGGCATTGGCCAAGGAGAAGGCGGCGGAGGCGCTGGCGGACGGCGGGCCGTCGCGGATGGCGTTCACCGAATTCTTGAAGGATCTGAAGCTCCACAAGTGATCAAACAACCTGACTGTAGGCTGTAGCTCTAGAGCTTATTGGAAATTTGCAACCGGTGACTCTCAAGGTTTGCATCCATTCCCTCTTGTGATCAAACAATCCCTTGTGATAGTAGTTATGCTATGCAGATTTGTTTTTTTTTTGAACCGAAAACCGTAGAACAATCGTTCTACGATAATTTTCATTCAAAGCAACTGAAAGTTAATTACATACAAGTAGAGGAAAAAACAACAGGGTCCATCTAACCAATACCAGCTCTAGGAATATCCATGATCAATTAATAGAGATTTTCTGTAATCCATGCACTAAAAGCTTCCCTGTATTTTTCTTTGGTTCTCAAAATCAGCAACTTAAGATCATCTTTGAGTAGCTTTCTCCATTCTTGAACCGATGGGTTTTGCGCTTTGAAAATTTTGGAGTTTCTCTCCATCCAAATGTGCCAACAACCCATGGTGATGATGCTCATTGCAAACTGTTTGGGCAGATGGATTGACAGCAAGTTGATCTCATCGAAAGCATTTATACCCCTAACTTTGGAAGGAACAATTGAATCCCAGCATTGCAGAGCAAAAGGGCAATCCCAAATGAGATGGAGGCTGGTTTCTTCATAGGAACAGTTACAAAGCTCACAGTTGTAATTTGGCAAATGAAAGTGCTTTCTGGCAAGAAGATTTCTGACATTCACTCTATCATGCAGCAGTAGCCATAGGAAGATTTTATATCTTAACATGGCAACACTTTTCCAGATCCTTTTAAAGAGTGGAGAGTGTACTTATTTTCCTTGCATGTGGCAGTACATTTTGATAGCTGAAAATTCATTGTTATGCTTGTTCCATGGTAGGCTCCAGATGTCCAGAGTATTATTCAATTGGCTAGCCTGCATGAGGGCAGATAGCTTTTGGAATTGTTGATGAGACTGTGTTGATAGTGGGGTAAAGAAATGTTCAGATGCATCCTCCAACTCTTTGATTTTCTAGACAGAAATCTGCTCCTTCCTACTGAAAGAGAACAACTGAGGGTATCTGTCTTTCAAGATGCCCCGATTCCAGTTGTCAAGCCAAAATCTTATAGTGTTGCCAGAGCCAATCTTGGGGACATCAGCTTGTCTGAACTCAGGCACTAATTTGAGAATACTTTTCCACCAAAAAGATCCTTGTGGATTAGCGTGAAGCATTCTGTCAGGACAATAAGTCTCCCAAATCAAATTGACCCAAGGAATATTCTGCTGATTTAAGAACTTGTGGACATGCTTCATAAGTAAACATTTGTTGTGACTGGCAATATCCAATACCCCAAGTCCTCCTTTCTCTTTCGGCTTGCAAATTTTGTCCCAAGCAATCAATGCAGTGCCCCTGTCTTCCATTCCATATTTTCTCCAAAAGAAATGTTTGAGATATTTCTTAATTTGCTCCATGACACCAGCTGGCAGTGCAAGTGTACACATGAAGAAAATGGGCAGGCTGTAGAACACAGACTTTACCAGAACCAATTTATCTCCATAAGATAGCAGGGATGAACAACCAGCCAGTCTTCTTTCAATTCTTTGCATGATGGGCATAAAATCCTCAATCTTTGGCTTGGACAGACAAAGAGGTAAACCCAAATATGTGAAGGGGAGAGATCCAACTTTGCAACCCATAATATTAGCCAATTCCAGCATCTTATCATTAGCAGTGTTAATAGGAACAATCACTGATTTTTCATAATTGACTCTCAAGCCAGTGAAGGTACTGAAATACATGAGCAAATTTTTGAGCTGGTGCAGCTGTGCAGCATTGGCTTGCATGACAAGGACTGTATCATCTGCATACTGGATTACAGGAAAATCCTGGCCAGAATTAGTGTTTATAGGGGCAGAGATCAGACCATTCCTCATAGCTTCATTTAAGATTTTTTGAAGCAGACCAGCAGCTATGACAAACAGCAGAGGTGAAAGAGGATCCCCCTGTGTAACTCCTCTTTTATAGAGAAACTGCTTTCCAGGCACCCCATTTAGCAGCACAGAAGAAAATCCAGAAGAGAAAATCATATCCATCCACATAATCCATTTAGGTCCAAAGCCTCTAGCAATGAGAATTTTCCTGATAGCTTCATGCTCAATCATATCAAAAGCTTTCTCAAAGTCTAAATTTAAGATAATTAATTCTTGCCCAGATTGATGACATTGGTGAATGAACTCATATGACCAGGCCAGACAATCTTGTATTGATCTTTTCTTAAGGAACCCATATTGATTTTGATGAACTAGCTTTAGGATGATAGCCTGCAGTCTGTTGGCAAGAAGTTTTGTGATGATTTTAATGGAGCAGTTGAGTAAAGAGATTGGTCTGAAATCATTAGCATTGACAGGAGCATCTTTTTTTGGCACTAGAGTAATGAAGGAAGAGTTGATACTTTGCAAGTTTAATTTTCCATTGTAAAAGTCTTCAATCAACTCATAGAAATCTGAAGCAATGATGTCCCAACAATGCTTGATAAAATCAGTATTGAAGCCATTTGGCCCTGGTGCCTTATTAGATGGGAGATCTTTAACCACTGCATCAATTTCCTCCTTAGTGAAAGGCTGGTCCAGCTCAATTAGTTCAGGCATCTTTGGGACAAGGGACTCAAGGTTCAGAAGATCAAAAGTGGGCACAGAAGCATTGAGTCTCTGCTTGAAGGCTTTCCACAGAATTGCAGCTTTAGTCTGATGATCATCTTGCATGTTACCAGCTTCATCCTGCAAACTAGCAATGTAGTTTCTTCTGAAGTTAATGGTTGCCTTTATTTTCAGATATTTAGTATTAGCCTCCCATTGCAAGATCCATCTAATTATTGCTCTTTGCTTCCAGTATGCCCTTTGCATTTCCAACAAGTAAAGAAGATGCTTTTTAACAATTTCTCTACCATTCCATTCAACATTGGATAAAGATCTAAAATCTTCAAAAGTGTCATAGAGCATAATGAGATCATTACAAGCTTGAATAAGTTTAGACAACTGTGAGAGCTCTTTGGCCCAAATCTTCAGGCCCTTTCTTAATCTCTTAAACTTAGCAGTGATTCTCTTTGCACTATCAGTTTCATTGACATCTTGTTGCCAAATATTTTTCACAGTGTCCTTGAAACTATCAATCTGCATCCAGTAATTTTCAAACCTGAAAATCTTAGACTTTGGAATCCTGGTGCCAATATTGATGATGCATGGGACATGATCAGAAATAGGCTTTGAGAGAGGCAACACCATGGTGTTAGGGAAGTTGGAAGTCCAGGCTTCAGATGAAAAAACCCAATCAAGCTTCTCAAGTAAAGGGGCTGTCTGCATGTTGCTCCATGTAAATGCTCTCCCTTTCAATGGAATTTCTAGAAGGCCCAAATTGCTAATTGCTTCATTGAATAGGAGCATATCATTGAGGTTACCCCCTTCTCTATTTCTGTTTGAAGGATATCTAATATAATTGAAATCCCCCAGCATCAACCAATTACAATCATCTGGGATGTGAATATTAGAAAACCAGTCCATAAAAATAGCCCTATCAGAAGAATGACAAGGGCCATAGATATTTGATAATGTCCAGGTATCAGGAGAGAGCTTGGAGGTGAATCGAATGGAGATGGAGGAGTTTTTAGAGATAGTCTCTCCCGTGAAATTGAATCATTCCAGACCACTAGTAAACCTCCTGATGCACCTACAGATGGTTGATAATCAAACTTGTTCAGACATTTCGGGCAGAACTACTTAAGATACCTGCTGTCAAATGTTTCCCTCTTTGTTTCTTGGATACAAATCATGTCACAATCTGACTCATCAATTTTGTTTCGAATAGCTAACCACTTATCTTTATCATTGATACCTCTAATATTCCAGTTCAAGATTTTCCACTGCTTATTCATGATAGAGATGTAGAAATAACTGGATATGACAAGTCTGCATAGCTTTGCATAACTTAAAGGTCTCAGTCTGCAACAGAACTAACAGTGCCAGCTCAACCACACCCCAAAACATAGGTTTACACAATATCATCTGATATGACATAACCATTACATCCATGGCTCAAAATGAAACTAGACAGATCTCCTAAAAAATCCTTATGCTGGGCTGGGCAGTCCTCCCTTCTGTGGGCTCTTCTTGTTCTTCTCTTTCACCTCTTTGTCTTTGCTCCCTTTCTTCTTCTTGGCTTGGTGCAGGGCCTCATCTGAGCAATCTTTCTCAGGAATCTTGCAAAAAGTAATAGAGAGATTTTTAACCACTTTGCTGGGTAATGAAGGAGGATTAATATTGCAAGGCAAGCAGTTTCTATCCATGCATGTTTTCTTTCTGTAACCATGATTCAACTGCTGAATTCTACAACTTCTCACATGGGTTTCAACTAGTGGAGCTTTTTCCTTCCTCTTTTTGTAGACTTGAATGGCAGAGGTGCTGGAGGACATTCCAACTGATGAGGGCTTTGAGGGTGGGGTGGAAACCGCATCAGTGGGGAGCACCTCTTCATCAGTCTGATTTTTGCAAATGTTCTGCAGAACAGATTCACATTTCTTAGGTATGACAAAAGGTTTCAAGTTGGAGCTATCTGAATCTTCTGAAATAATTTTCCATAATTGAGAAGAAAGCAACTTTTTAACCCACTCAAACTTATCTGGAGTAAGCAGTGCAAGAGCAATAAAATTGGCCCACTCATTAGGTACCTGAATCACATCCTTGGGCTGCCCATCAGGAGCAAAATACTTCTTCCAAAGCTCTGCTTCTTCCTGACTAGAGCATTCCTTGTGCAACTCTTCCTGTGCTTGGGACAGGAACATCTTTTGCATGACAGGGTCTGCTGCATCGGGCAAAAGTTGACAAGCACCCACATGAATTTGATCTTTAAAAATGGGCAAAGGGAAGCCGAGAGGAGGATTAGAACTACCTGAATCTGGGCTGGTAGTTCTGAAGCTGCAGTGTTTACAGCTTGGTTGACCGTGGCAGAAAACACAGGCTCCTGAAATTTGTCCGGAGCAGCTTCCACAGGCTCCGCAGCAGTACCAACTATGTGTTGCTGAAAGTTGTCCTCTTGAGCTGCAAAAGGGGCTGGCAACAAATGGTGAGGAGGTAGCGGATCTGTCTGGTTGTGCAGTTCTGACATCACTGGAGGTGGCTGATCCTGCGACATCTGCAAGGCAAAGGCATCATTAACCTGCACATCCGGTGGCCCAAACATTGCAACATCAACATGGGCTTCTGGCATCTGCTCCATCTCCTCCTGCAGGTCAGCATGCAACAATGCAACAGGGATCTCTGGTTGCTGCAATTCCACCTCAAGTGGCATATCGAGATCTGGAAGTTGAATCTCTGGCATCAATACTGGCGGCTCATGTGGAACTAGGAGATTTCCAAACAACATAAGATTGTCAGCACCTTGAACTGAATTTGCAGTTTCAACACTGTTGGAGTCAATGCCCAGAGAGAGGGTGAGGCCACTGTGATCCATCTCATGATCTTGCACAGCAGCTTGATTCTGCACCGGAGCATTATCGAGGAGAGGAGGCATCGCCCAGTGGCCCCAACCAAGATCATCTGCATTCTGCGCATCTCCATTCCGAACATCTTGATCATTCTCAGGCTGTTCGTTGTTGCCATGTTGCGGTACAGGTCCAAAGAATAGGTTGTGCTGATTGGGATGGTGATGCTGCTCAGGAGGCCTTGGGTGTGGGTTGCCATCATCCGGAATGGGCTCCTCATCTGGGGGACCACCGCCCAACAACTCATCGTGAAAAATAACGACAGGGCAAGTCCAAGATTCACCTTCGAAATGTCTGTCCCCGGTGACCGCCAAACTGACAGGAACATCTGACAGAGCATCGATTCTGACTTTAACTACCACTGCAGCATCAACGGTTTTAACTCTATCCCAAGATAGTAATTTCCCAAAACTAGAGACTGCATTATTGAGCTCATTCATACAGCGCAGATCCGCAGGGAAACCAACTAACAGCAGCTAGCAGTCTCTGGCCAGGTTAAACTTCCTCCAGTTCATACCTTGGTCATGCTTTTCGAAGATGATGTGGATATCATCGAAAGGATGCGGGCTCCTATTGACCAAGGAATCCCTATCTGCTTTACTGTTGCATCTAACAAACGCCTGACCAAAAGGACATTTGGAGATAGAAGAGAAAACGACCCTTTGCGAAGCCAAGAAATCACTGAGAACCTCTCTGACATTGACAAAAGCAACTTCACCTTGGGGCATTGGCACTAGAGTGGCGATGGCAAGATTCTCGTTGGACAGCTGCATGTCTTCATGGATGACCCGAGCACGAGCTGGCCTCCCTTCCACCTCGATCGCTTGAGTGCCAGGGAGCAGGAAAGGCATCGGATCGAATGGAAAATTCGCCATTGCCGAAGACCTCGGCGGAGCAGAACTGGTGGGGCGGAGCAATGTGGAAACCCTGGTTGGACGGAGTGATGGATGAGACTGAGGAGGGCGGAGGGAAAGAATTGGAAATGAGCGGCAGCAGAGTCCCGAGCAGAGGGCAGTACATTTTCTGCAGGGCCGGCATTACGGGAAGACGGAACGATAGAGTCGCTGACGACTGGGTCCTGCCTACCACTGTTACCGGCTACCAGATTATTCACCAACACAGGTGGATTCGTCGTGTCAGAAGAGGAAGGCGGAGCAACAATTTCGGGCCGGAATCTACAGTTGACTGCAATATGCCCCAATCTCTTGCAGGCCTTACATCGGATTCTATTCTAGCATTTGGGCCTGGAGTGACCCGTCATGAGGCAACGAACACAGAAAAGGCCCGCTTCATTATTGTCCAAAAGGCCCAAAGATTCAAAACGCGTCGATCCCGCCCTACCTAGCGCAGTGTTATTGGGCGAAGTTAAAACTGAATTTAATGGGCCCCTTGATTGCTGCATGGCTTGATCATGCGAATTAGGCGTGATTTGCGAAGAAAAGAATTGAGGCTGTTGAACAGCTTGAACATATGATCGACGAGATTTAGAATTGGTCACCACGGTCCACTCCTTAGAGGCTGCATCAAGATAACGTCGGTAAAGATGTTTGAGATCATCATCCCCCTCTCCCCAGAGAAGAAAATTCATAGAGAAAATATTGGTGGACAAGTTGCCGCCTCGAATAATTTCGAAACCCACTTTCGGAGAAGAGACACAGAACTTATATGACCAATTGCGCAGATGAGATACCTTAAAAAGATTGGCAGAACCACCGAAGCAGGCTTGAATGATGAGGCCCACTGACTCTGGAGTAAGCTTGATCAGCGATCGCTTGAATTCCACCACGAGGAAGAACTTTGATGATCCTGGCAAAACTTGTGCATTGACGCCAGCATTGCATTGCTTCTTGATGTATTCCTCGAAAGCTTTCCCTAGGGAGAAGTTTAGATCTGAGAGAGCCATTTGAAGATGTGGCCGACAGGATCAGAGCAATCACCAGCGAGAGATGGCCGCCGCGGTCGTAGCGACCCCCGGCGCAGAAGATGTGGTGGCCGCCGGGGCCGGAGTGGCCACCGGCGGGGAGCGGAGCGGGGGTCTGGCTGGAGTGGAGACTGTGGACTGTGGAGTGAGCAGCCGTGCTATGCAGATTTGATTAGCTGCTTCAGCAATTATACTCTTCATTGTAATCATGTGGCATGGCTTAGCTGTGCTTCTAAATTCCAAAATGAAGTTGTCAAGACTGCGCTATGATCTACCACAAAAACAGAGGAAACAATACGTTGCTTTCATTCAGAACTGACATACACTGAATTTGGTTGCCCATTGGCACACCGCACAACATGCTCAACACGTGATGTAACCGAGTCGTAGCAGTAGGATAGATGTACAATTTGCTTTACTTCTTATTCTTTGATTTTTGGTTTTTGTGTTCTTTTCTGATTTTGTTTGTTGGCTGCAACAAGTCTAGCGTAATTTGGATGTTCTCTTCTAATGCAGAATTGTGCATGCGTATTCTGAGATTTTCTGTTATTAAACTTTCTAGAGTAGAAATTTAGGATTCTTATGGAAACATTTTTATTTGAAGGTGAGCGAATTTGTACAAGATTTGTCGACTTAAAGAGGCATATCCCCCTCAATAATAAAATAAAATAAAGATGTATATGTCTAACCTTGTGAACTAATTTAAAGATATGATCATGTACCTCGTGTGCGTGTGAAGGATTAGCCTACTAGATGAAGGACAAGGTGATGGTGTGCTTTTGTGTTTTTAAGTCGACAAAATATGAAAACAAGGTGAAGAGTAGCTTAAGAGAGGGTGTGGAATATTTTTTTCTTCAATTGAATATAATAAATCGCACGAGGCCATGTTCCGTAAATCATTGAATCAAATCACATAGTATGGCCTTATGGAAGCCTACCATTTTTTTAGATAAGGTGGATTACCGCCGGCCTCTGCATCAGTGTGATGCATGTGCCCCTCTATAAAACAAGGTATTGGACGGAAGCCTACTTGATCAAGGACTACTGCTGATTGCAGAAATGAGGTAATACAGTAGGTTGCTACTGATTCACTAACCACGGATAAAAAGAGGCGCTCTTGGGTTTGCCGCTGATAAGGATAACATTCTTGAAGCTACTTCCGTCAAGTAAGAGGCCGAGCAGACGTTTTTAATGAATTCAAACCTCTTCTTTAACCTGGAAGCTCACAATCTGGTTGTAAGATCATCGCTGTTCGTTGTCCAGAAAATCCTGACACCTCCCATTCCTACGTGTAATTAGACCCAAACATGTATGTGACCATGCATTGTGCTCAGGTGGGAAGGAGAGTCGATTGATGATGGATCACTAGTAGAAGGAAGAAGTAGGGTATATATGGGTGGCAATGTTCTGTACATCTTCCACTATAGGACTACGGTATATGGTATGGAAAGGTAGGTGAGCGGGAATACCGAACGTGGCTCTCTAGCCGAAATAAAGTAACCAAACTACCAAATACTCCCTCCGTCCGAAAAATCTTGTCCCAAACTTATTCCTCAAATGATGCATCTAGCACTAACTTGATGCTAAATACATTCATTTGGAGGACAAGCTTTTTCGGACGAAGGAAGTACGATTTTTGGTACGACACAGAATCATACCCATTCACATAATCATCCATCATACAAATATCAGACTGAATAGATCGTGCGTGAAGTAGTTTCGTTTAGAAACTTGCCACCTAAAGTACATGAAACAATTAGAGCAGGAGACCTAGATGTTCATTTTGATTATTATTTTTACACACGATTGGCCATACTAGTTGAGTAGTGTGTTTATGAGAAATGGTCATTTAAGTAGCCAGTGTAAAAAGAAATAAGTTTACTTGGGAAAGAATCCTGGACAGGTGATCGTTTAGCCTAAAGAAATAAGTTAGTGCTCTAGACTAGAATTGCCTTTTGGGGTACTAGATTCTTTTCCAAGATGCAAAAATTTCAAGGGAAGTGTATAAGCGATACCCATGTCTCAAACATTTACACATTTTCTTCTTTTTTAAAAAATCTAATCAGATTTTTAGTAATTGTTAATTGGGTTTTCTAAGTGGGGGAAACCCCTCACATTGTCTTCCGGTGCGGCGCCTCCCAAATAAGAATTCACCCCTACTGAGAGACCACATGCATGCATACTCTTTTCATTTGTTAATTTATTGTCTATATTAAGTACTCTTTTTTTGTGGATGCCATATTAAGTACTGTTTCTTGAGCTAAAACAATATTACAATGATTTATCTCCATTGTTTTTTCACCTGTGTATTGCCCCTGACTACAATACTATGCAAATCAAAAGGACGGTCCCAATAGAGTAATCCAAATTTTCTTTCTTACGTTTTTTACATGTCCTTGTTGTTGGTCTCTCTCTCTCTCTCTCTCTCTCTCTCTCTCTCTCTCATATTATTTGCTCCATGCCTCTGCCTCACCAATGTGTTTCATATCTTCAGCATGTGCAGATCTTAATTTCGGTTTGGAAAGGACACCCTTGAATTTCTTTGCCAACACAAAGTAAGTGCATTACTACACGCAGCTGTTACACACCGAAGCCTTTTCTATTGGAGGTTGGAGCTTCCAATATATTTTGGTTCAACTTCTATTGCAACTCCCAATGGGTATTGAAATGGGTTGGTATGGGCATGGGTGTCAGTTTATATCTATGAGTATTGAAGTGGGTGGGTATAAAAAGTTTCTATGGGTATGTGTTTGGGTAGAAGGAGGTTGTACCCGCCCATACCCTACCCATTGCCATCCCTAACAATCTAGTAGTAGCAAACTTTATTCTTTCTAGCAGTAGTTGTAGCTAATTTTACAAAAGAAAAAAAGACAGATTATCGGTCTGTATGACACTTGATTGTTGATTTGGACATGCGGACATACAACTCAAGCAAGAACCCAAAACTCAATATCCATTGAATTGGGTTTGATTCCTTGAAGATGTAAATTAAGTAAAAATAAAGTTTGGCAGAACCATAGTACCCAATCCCCACCCCTCTCTGCCATGAGGTTTCTATTCCAGAACCACGCCAGGAATCATTACTGGACCATTTCTTCCTAATCCTATGCATTGTTAATTTTAATGGGAGGAAAGTTGCCACAATAGGTGAACAGTGTCAGATGTCCATGATCCCCAAGGAGTACAACCGATCATAACATTAGTTAGGACTACACTCTACTTGGTTCATGAATTATAAGATCATACCCCTATGCTACAGTAACACAACAACCTCCTCTTAATCTCACAGATTTGCACATATCCCAGGTCTACCCATTTTGAAATGGGAAGCATCCTAGACTTGAACACAACCTCCACAGGTCAAAAGAATCTGCTCTCAATAAGAAGAATCTGGGTTCAACACTGATGTAACCAAGTAGTACCAGAAGGATATCACTAGTATGGGTCATGGATGTACAATTTGTTTGACTTCTTGTTCTGTCATTTTTATTTTGGTTTCCATTTCTTCTTTCATTTGTTGGATGTAAGTCTAGCATCATGTTGGTGTTTTTGATTAAGAATGATGCACCATATTTTTATAAAACATTCCAAACTAGCATTTTAAAAACATTATAACAAGGGAAATCATTTTTGAAAGGTTAAGTGTAACCAACTCTTATTCCAAATGAATATATGGATTGCTGAATAACATAATTTATCAACTTGAATAGGCATATGTTTAATGTTGTAAATTAACTTTAAGATATGACCCTCCATGTCGCGTGCGTGTGAAGGGTTAGCCTACCCCATGATGTTACACACATATGTGTGTATTTTTGTTCAAGGTTACATGTGTGTATTAGTGTGCTTTTGTATTTTTAAATAAACAAAATAATGAAGAGTATCTTAAGATAGGGTGTGGAGTATATCTTTATAGCAATTGAATTTAATAAACCAGACAAGGCATGTTTGTCACATCGTTGAATCGAGTATGTTATTTATAATGACGTGGTCTTATTGGAGCCTATTAGATCAAGAAGGAGAACCATTGATTGAAACAGGGCAATACAATAATTGCTACTGGTTCATTAACCGTGGATAAAAGTGTCAAAGTTGTGGATATACTGCTGGTAACAATGGCATCCCAGCAGCTCTTCTCCCTCCAGCAAGTGGACGGCATCCGATTTTTATTAGATTACAACTCGTCAAAATCAAAACTCATAATCTAATTGTACCAGTATCCAATTTGGTAGTTGAAAAAATCCTGACACCTTTCATTCCAATGTGTGATAAAAATCCAAACATGTGAGGAAAATATTGAGCATTGTGTTTGGTTGAGAAGGAGAGTCGGATGAGGGGATCACTAGAAGAAGGAAGAAGTATGGTACATATGGGTGTGAAAGACATTTTTCATTACAAGAGTAACTTATAACTTATAGAACCCAAAGGTAGGTGAGTGCGAAGGTAACATGCTATTCAATGATGTGTGTCTCGCAAGAGTAACTTATAACTTATAGAACCCTAATTAGTTGTGCAATATAATTTTCTTCCCGCAAAAAAATATGTTTCAACGAATATGGGTATATCTACTTAATGAAACATAAGTCTGAAACATTTGAAAAGTTTGAAGAATTTCAGAGTGAAGTGGAAAATTATCGTAACAAGAAAATAAAGTTTCAACGATCTGACCGCGAAGGCGAATATTTGAGTTAAGAGTTTGGTCTTCATTTGAAACAATGTAGAATAGTTTCGCAACTCACGCCACCTGGAACACCACAACATAATGGTGTGTCCGAACGTCGTAATCGTACTTTATTGGATATGGTGCGATCTATGATGTCTCTTACCGATTTACCACTAGCTGCATTCACGTTAAATAGGGCACCATCTAAATCCGTTGAGATGACACCGTATGAACTATGGTTTGGTAAGAAACCAAACTTGTCGTTTCTTAAAGTTTGGGGTTGCGATGCTTATGTGAAAAGGTTTCGGCCTGATAAGCTCAAAGCCAAACCGGAGAAGTGCGTCTTCATAGGATACCCAAAAGAAACTGTTGGGTACACCTTCTATCACAGATCCGAAGGCAAGATCTTTGTTTCTACGAGTGGATCCTTTCTAGACAAGGAGTTTCTCTTGAAAGAAGTGAGTGAGAGGAAAGTAGAACTTGATGAGGTAATTGTACCTTCTCTCGAATTGGAAAGTAGCTCATCACTGAAATCAGTTCTAGTGATGCACCAATTAGTGAGGAAGTTAATGATGATGATCATGAAACTTCAGATCAAGTTACTACCGAACCTCGTAGGTCAACCAGAGTACGATCCGCACCAGAGTGGTACGATAATCCTGTTCTGGAAATCATGTTACTAGACCATGATGAACCTACGAACTATGAGGAAGCGATGATGAGCCCGGATTCTGACAGATGGCTTGAGGCCATGAAATCTGAGATAGAATCTATGTATGAGAACAAAGTGTGAACTTTGGTGGACTTGCCCAATGATCGGCAGGCCATTTAGAATAAATGGATCTTCAGGAGGAAGACGGACGCTGATAGTAGTGTTACTATCTATAAAGCTCGACTTGTCGAAAAGGGTTTTTGACAAGTTCAAGATGTTGACTACGATGCGATTTTCTCACTCGTATCGATGCTTAAAGTCTATCCGAATCATGTTAGCAATTGCCACATTTTATGAAATCTGACAAATGGATATCAAAACTGCATTCCTTAATGGATTTATTAAAGAAGAGTTGTATATGATACAACCAGAAGGTTTTTTGAATCCTAAAGGTGCTAACAAAATTTGCAAGCTTCAGCGATCCATCTATGGACTGGTGCAAGCATCTCGGAGTTGGAATATATGCTTTGATAAGTTGATCAAAGCATATAGTTTTACACAGACTTGCTGTGAAGCCTGTATTTACAAGAAAGTGAGTGGGGGGCACTACAGCCTTACTGATAAGTATATGTGAATGGCATATTGTTGATCGGAAATGATGTAGAATTTTCTAGAAAGCATAAAGGAGTGTTTTAAAGGAGTTTTTCAAAGAAAGACTTCGGTGAAGCTGCTTACATATTGGGCATCAAGATCTATAGAGATAGATCAAGACGCTTGATAAGATTTTCCAATGAGTACATACCTTGACAAGATTTTTGAAGTAGTTCAAAATGGAACAGACAAAGAAGGAGTTCTTGCATGTATTGCAAGGTCTAAAGTTGAGTAAGACTCAGAACACGACCACGACAGAAAATAGAAAGAGAATGAAAGTCATTCCCTATGCCTAAGCCATAGGTTCTATAAAGTGTGCTATGCTGTGTACCAAATCTATTGTGTACCTTTCCATGAGTTTGGCAAGGGGGTACGATATTGATCCAGGAGTGGATCCGTTGACAGCAGTCAAAATTATCCTTAGAATACTGATGTCTACTACACAACCTTCTTCTTGTAGACGTTGTTGGGCCTCCAAGTGCAGAGGTTTGTAGGACAGTAGCAAATTTCCCTCAAGTGGATGACCTAAGGTTTATCAATCTGTAGGAGGCGTAGGATGAAGATGGTCTCTCTCAAACAACCCTACAACCAAATAACAAAGAGTCTCTTGTGTCCCCAACACACCCAATACAATGGTAAATTGTATAGGTGCACTAGTTCGGCTAAGAGATGGTGATACAAGTGGTATATGGATGGTAGATAAAGGTTTTTGTAATCTGAAAATACAAAAACAGCAAAGTAACTAATGATAAAAGTGAGCACAAACGGTATTGCAATGCTAGGAAACAAGGCCTAGGGTTCATACTTTCACTAGTGCAAGTCCTCTCAACAATAATAACATAATTGGATCACATAACTATCCCTCAACATGCAACAAAGAGTCACTCCAAAGTCACTAATAGCGGAGAACAAACGAAGAGATTATGGTAGGGTACGAAACCACCTCAAAGTTATTCTTTCCAATCAATCCGTTGGGCTATTCCTATAAGTGTCACAAATAGCCCTAGAGTTCGTACTAGAATAGCACCTTAAGACACAAATCAACCAAAACCCTAATGTCACCTAGATACTCCATTGTCACCTCAAGTATCCGTGGGTATGATTATACGATATGCATCACACAATCTCAGACTCATCTATTCAACCAACACATAGAACCTCAAAGAGTGCCCCAAAGTTTCTACCAGAGAATCACGATGAAAACGTGTGCCAACCCCTATGCATAGGTTCATGGGCGACACCCGCAAGTTGATGACCAAAACATACATCAAGTGAATCACGTGGTATCCCATTGTCACCACAGATACGCACGGCAAGACATACATCAAGTGTTCTCAAATCTTTAAAGACTCAATCCGATAAGGTAACTTCAAAGGGAAACTCAATCCATTATAAGAGAGTAGAGGGGGGAGAAAACATCATAGGATCCAAATATAATAGCAAAGCTCACGATACATCAAGATCGTATCACCTCAAGAACACGAGAGAGAGAGAGAGATCAAACAAATAGCTACTGGTACATACCCTCAGCCCCAAGGGAGAACTACTCCCTCCTTGTCATGGAGAGCACCGGGATGATGAAGGTGGCCACCTAAGAGGGATTACCCCCTCCGGCAGGGTGCCGGAACGGGTCTAGATTGGCTTTCGGTGGCTATAGAGGCTTCTGGCGGCGGAACTCTCGATCTATCATGTTCCCCGATCTTTTTAGGGTATATGGAGATATATAGGCAGAAGAAGTACGTCAGGGGGGCCACGAGGGGCCCACGAGGGTGGAGGGCGCGCCCATGGGGGGTGGGCACGCCTCCCTGCCTCATGGCTTCCTCGTAGATCCCCTGACGTGCACTCCAAGTCTTCTAGGCTTCTTCTGATCCAAGAATAAGTTCCGTGAAGTTTCAGGTCAATTGGACTTCGTTTGGTTTTCCTTTTCTGTGATACTCTAAAACAAGGAAAAAACAAAAAGTGGCACTAGGCTCTGGGTTAATAGGTTAGTCCCAAAAATGATATAAAAGTGTATAATAAAGGCCATAAGCATCCAAAACAGTAGATAATATAGCATGGAGCAATAAAAAATTATAGATACGTTGGAGACGTATCAAAGACTAAGGAGATATTTCTCGGTTATGGAGGTGATAAAGAGTTTGCCGTAAAGAGTTACGCTGATGCAAGCTTTTACACTGATCCGAATGACTCTGAGTCTCAATCTGGATACATATTGAAAGTGGGCACAATTAGCTAGAGTAGCTCCATGCAGAGCACTTTAGACATAGAAAATTTGCAAAGTTCATACGGCTCTGAATGTGACAGACCCATTGACTAAGCTTCTCTCACAAGCAAAACATGATCACACCTTAGTACTCTTTGGGTGTTAATCACATAGCGATGTGAACTAGATTATTGACTCTAGTAAAACCCTTTGGGTATTAGTCACATGGCGAAGTGAACTAATCACATGGTGATGTGAACTATTGGTGTTAAATCACATGGCAATGTGAACTAGATTATTGACTCTAGTGCAAGTGGGAGACTGGAGGAAATATGCCCTAGAGGCAATACTAAAGTTGTTATTTATACTTCATTATATCATGATAAATGTTTATTATTCATGCTAGAATTGTATTAACCGGAAACTTGATACATGTGTGAATACATAGATAAAACAAAGTGTCCCTAGTATGCCTCTACTAGACTAGCTCGTTAGTCAAAGATGGTTGAGTTTCCTGACCATAGACATGTGTTGTCATTTGATGAACGTGATCACATCATTAGGAGAATGATCTGATGTACATGACCCATCCGTTAGCTTAGCATAGTTATCATTTAGTTTTATTGTTATTGCTTTCATCATGACTTATACATGTTCCTCTGACTATGAGATTATGCAACTCCCGAATACCGGAGGAACACCTTGTGTGCTATCAAACATCACAACGTAACTGAGTGATTATAAAGATGCTCTATAGGTGTCTCCTAAGGTGTTTGTTGGGTTGGTCTAGCTCGAGATTAGGATTTGTCACTCCGAGTATCGGAGAGGTATCTCTGGGCCCTCTCGGTAATGCACATCACTATAAGCCTTGCAAGCAATGTGACTAATGAGTTAGTTACAGGATGATGCATTACAGAACGAGTAAAGAGACTTGTCGGTAGCGAGATTGAACTAGGTATGATGATACCGATGATCGAATCTCGGGCAAGTAACACACCGATGACAAAGGGAACAACGTATGTTGTTATGCGGTTTGACCGATAAAGATCTTCGTAGAATATGTAGGAGCCAATATGAGCATCCAGGTTCCTCTATTGGTTATTGACCGTAGATGTGTCTCGGTCATGTCTACATAGTTCTCGAACCCGTAGGGCCCGCACGCTTAACGTTCGCTGACGATTTGTATTATGACTTATGTGATTTGATGATCGAAGTTTGTTCGGAGTCCCGGATGAGATCACGGACATGACGAGGAGTGTCAGAATGGTCGAGAGTTAAAGATTGATATATTGGAAGGTAGTATTTGGACACCGGAAGGGTTTGGAGTGTATTGGGTACACACCGGAGTACCGGAGGGGTTACCGGAACCCCCCGGGGAAACATATGGGCCTTATGGGCCATAAGAGGGAGGCTAACCAGCCCACAAGGGGCTGGGGCAGCCCCTACAAGGGAGGATGCCGAATTGGACTTGGGAAGGGGGCGCCACCCCCTTTCCTTCTCCTACTCCCTCTCCTTCCCCTTTTCCCCCTCCGGTAGAAGGAAAAAAGGGTGGGGCCGAATCCTACTAGGAATGGAGTCCTAGTAGGACTCCCCTCTCCCTGGCGCACCCCTTGTTGGCCGACCTCCTCCTCCCCTCCTTTATATACGGGGGAAGGGGGCACCCCAAAGAGACAACAGACAATTGTCTTAGTCGTGTGTGGTGCTCCCCTCCATAGTTACACACCTTAGTCATATCGTCGTAGTGCTTAGGCGAAGCCCTGCGCCGGTAACTTCATCATCACCATCGCCATGCCGTTGTGCTGATGGAACTCTCCCTCATCCTCAACTGGATCAAGAGATCTCAGACAAGTTGGTATCAGAGCCAACTACCTATAGGAATCCCCCTTCCACACTCCTTGGCCGAAGTCAAGTCTAGACATTACAAAACTTTTTACTAACATGGTTGTGTGTCTTATGCGCCCACGTCGCCATCTGGGTGGTATTAGGATCTTTTACTCCTCGATCCATACTCTGGGACTCTGACATCTCTTCTATTTGGGTTAAACGATTTTACTAACTCTGACTCTAGGTTCTCGGTAATACTTTCTCCCGGAGAGCCCCTTATTATAGATGATCGTCTACTGCAAGCTGCACCAGAAGAATCCGAAGATACTCTCCGATTTTCTCTTGAGACTTTATGTCATCACTTTTGCAATTCCCTTCCATCGATAAACCCCTGTGGATAACCACGTATACTCGCTATTCATACGATGCTTCCCAGTTGATCTTGTTATTACAAGATACCCCGAAATTCTCTCTATTGCTTCGAGAATCCTTTGAGCTTACTACCTTGATGTTCTTTGCCACCTGAATAACCCTATCGATAATCCCTCACACTTATCGATGATTCGTTCATCCCTAGTTGATCATGTGTTTCACCAAAGTCTTCAAAATACTATTTGATCTCTCGAAAATCCTCAACATCTTATTTCTCTTGAAATTCTTGCTTACTTGCATTATGATTTACCTCGTAAGTCCGGTAATCTTATTGGCATCCTTAGTCATTATCAGTTTGAGTCTGTTGAATCAATATGTTGTGAATGCTCGCAATCCTTAATCAGATCCTTCATTTCGTCCTTCCGACTCATATGTCATTTTAATATGAGATGGGTCTCAACCAATCAAATTTTACCATCGATTGTGCCCCTAAGTCTATTCAACTTATCCATCCCTAATTAGAGCATTGCTTCTGATCCCTTGTCTTGGAATTGATAATTCCTTTGCATTTGAACTTTGAGTTAGTCAGTTGTTTCCATAAACTTATCTCCTTGCATTCTTTCTTCCTCTGGTTGAGTACCGATGCTCACATCAGACCCCTTGTGGACCACCAGATCCTTTGTTGGATTTTATCCGACAGCGTCCTTCATATTCTATAAGCTTGTGAGCCTTTCCTCGGATACATAATGCCTTTGGTAAATTGTATCCTCTGCTTCTCCATCATGCTCTACTATCGAGCTTGTGTTATTTATTCCTGAAATTGTGGTATATGCTCCTAAGATGCCTCGATGGGTTGAACCTATGCCTTCCAAATTATGTGTGAACTCGAAAGTTTTCACGAGTCATACTCGTCTGGTATTTTGCCACCTAATTCAACACTACAACTTCTTCGAAGAAGAGAAGTGAATGAAAGGCTATGCATTGGAGAAGTGGGAGTCGACCTTGAACCCTGTGTTCATGCCCATGGACACGATGTATACCTTATCATGGAAGCTTATTTTAAAATAATTATCCTTGTTATAAGTTCATCTTGTATCTGTGGACGTGGTTTTGACCATGTTCTCCTTTAAATACCATTACTCATGCAAGTTTAAGCATTTGTCTTCTGCAGAGCAATACCACAGTCCAACCTCCACTTTGGCCTGTCGTCGAGTATTACCCCATGGTATCTCGAGATATCATGGGACATCATAACTTCTTATGGGTTCTTCATCAACTATTATTACTCACTGGACCCAATTGTTCCTAGGTTCTGGGTTGTCATCAACCGAGAACACTGAATAGTGAATCGAGTCCGCAATCCGATTCAATAACCCTAAATAAATTTCATTGCTTATGAGTTTAAATAATCCTTCAAGTCATTCCTAGCTTGATCGGTTATATCCTTATCATGCTGCTCTTAACCGTGCTACCTGGTCCTTCTTCCCGGAGCACAATTTTCGATGATGAGCTAAGCTTACGTCGATTTTCCTCATCATATCATTTCTCCTTAAACCACAAGCTTGGTTTCGAGTTTGTGCCGTACCCGTGGTTTCAATAACCTTTCGCTTCATCATTCTTTTGACTTGATGTCATCGCCGATGGATTACATTTTCATGAAATCTCTCAACAATTGTGTCATGATCATCATCAATCTTATGAGCTCTTCTAGGATATCAATCGAAGTCATGATGAGAAATACCATCCTTGCCCCTCGATGAATTGTGTTATCATTAACAACTTTATTGCCTTCCCTCCAACACAAACTTGTTCATGTTCTGTTTTATACCTTGAGTTCCTTGCTATCCAACATTTGTTCTTCTTTACCTTAGAGTATTACCATCTTTTATATCAAGGATGTCATGCTTAGCACACCCGGCCGGAGGCCCTATGGTTATAGATTCCTTTTCAGCAAGGTTATCCATTCTTCCATGAGGAAAATGTAAGACTTATTCTACAAGTTATTCCTGATGGATCCTTTGTGTTTCCAAAGCCTGACCTTTGCCTGAAGACCATGTCATGCTATCTCGAAGCATATATAAGGTACTCCAATTTTCAACAAGAACATTTAAAGCCAAATGTTAAATGTTTCCTGCTCAATTATCCAAACACCGATGTATGGATAATGTCCTGAACTTTCTCCCCCCTTACCTAAAGAGTTTTCTACATTATATCCTGTCATGGATATCGTGCTCTGCTTGTCCTTGGGAAGGATATACCCTTGAAATATGTGTTTAAACACATTTTCCTTTCCATTGTTCTATTTAATCTGATAATCATATTTTTCTCTCCATTGTTTGGTTTAACCTTTCTTGTGATCTATATGATCTAAGCAGTAATATTCTCCTGCTTAGGTAAACACCTCGTTGTACAATTATGTTAGCAAGACCCTATTACTATTGTTGATGACATTTCGGTTGCCACCGATGGACGAGAACTTTGCCTATAGGTCCGCCTCGTTCAACGAGCAGGAAAATGGTTCTCTTCGTCCCTCGCCCTTGGTACCAACAATGCTGCCAACATAACTGACCGGTTATTCTCTGACATGCCTTGCTTACATGATCGTGCAAGACGTCACCCCTCTTCCTACTATTAACCCACATGGTGGGCCCATAACCCACAGTTTCACAGGATCGAAACCTGACTCTCCTGTACACCCCCTGTTCGCAAGGTTGTGCCTCGTGCGTGGCCTCGTATATAGTTCATGTACCACCTTCCTAGTGCTCTATTCTGGTATTAGACGCATTACTTACTCTCGCTACTCTGAACCCCTTTCTCACTCTGGTTCAGACTTCGAGCAACTATCTATCCGCTTGGAACCTCTTATTGTACCTTCATACCTTACTCTCGATGTATTTCATATGTTCAACTCGAGAGATAATCTTATACTCATTCATGGGTTAGCCCCAGATTGTTTCCCTCAAAAGCATTCTGTCGTAGCTGAGCTGCCCCTTATCCTTTCGTAAGTACGATGGAGTTCCCGAAGAAGTGATGACAAATTTATCATGATGCATTGGAATAAAGAATTGAAGACATCAACGAAAGGGATTAACTTCTTCGAGAAGATCCATTAGAATATCGTAACCAGAACTTTCCCCCTTACCCCCCTCTTAAATCTCGTGACGAGATTTCTTGTAGTGGAGGAGAATTGTGACGCCCGGATAATTAGGCTACAGTAAAACTCTGCTAATGATGCCACATCACCTCCGTTACTGTTGCTAATCCCTCCTTAGTTCAAAACCGATTCAAAATTCAAATTCCAAATATGGCATACAATAAAAGTTTTCAAACATTGAAACAAAAATGTTCGGGGTGAACCAAATATTGCATAGATAATTGTGGTGGAGAAACCAAACCTTGATAAAATGTTTAAGGGCTCTAAAATAATTAAAACAGTTGTGAAAACAATTAAACAAATGCCTATTGAATTTTATAAAAAAAATGAAACTATTTTATTATGGGTTAAGATTTAATCTAACCGTAGTTTGTTTATAAATACAAATTTAGGTACTAGTGGTAATTTTTATAAAACTAAAAATAAAAGAAACTAGAAATAAAACAGTACAAGTAAATAAATAAAGGAAAAGAGAAGAACAGAAAACAAAATAGGAAAAAAGAGAACTACCCCCCCACTGGGCTCCGGCCCAGCAGGCCACAGCCCCACTAGGCCAACCCACCAGGCCCAGCCGGCCGCCCCCCACTCTCTCCATAACCCCCCGAAACCCTAATCCACACCCCGTCGCCCCACTCCCCCAATTCCCCCCCACGTCACCACCTTTCCCCCTCCCGATCTAGATTGGATCGGGATCGACCCCGCGTGCCCGACGCCGCCCCACCGCCCGTCGCCGGTGCTCCCTCATCGGAATGCCTCCTCCACCTCACCGGACCTCCCCACCGGCCTGCTACCCCTACGCACGTCGTCTCCGTCTCCTCCTCGCCCCCTCCCTATTTCCACATTCCCTACAACCGCGGTGAGGACCGCGACCGCCCCTCTCCCTCACCCCGCGGTCTTCGCGCTCCGCCCCTGGCCTCGGGCCGCCGTCATTCACCACCGCGTGCGCGCCGGGGGCCACCCACGCGCTCACCCCGCTCCCCCTTTACGCACGCTCGTGCTCGCCGTGCGGCAACCGCGCCCGCCCGCGCGCGCTCGGTGCGTGCCTTGCCCCTGGCTCGCTTGCCGGCCCGTCCGCGCTCACCCGCGACCTGTTGCTCCTGTACGGCTCCAACGCGCCCGCGCGAGCCCCTTGCTCGGTGGCCAGCGCGCGTCCGCCGCTGTGGCCACACTCACTGCCCGCCTGCGCACGCACGTCCCTGCCGCCACGTGCCCGCTCGCGTGCCCCCTGGGGCGTCAGGGGGACCCGGCGACACCAACATACACTACTAGGAAAAGGCCTACTAATGGCGCACCTAATTTGGCCATTAATGGCGCATTAGTGGTGCGCCATTAGTAGCACGCCATTAGTATATTTTACTAATGGCGCACCACTAGTGCGCCATTAGTATCTAGTATACTAATGGTGCCCCACGCGGTGCGCCATTAGTATAGTCCACGGTGCGCCATTAGTATGCCTCCCAGGGGCCATGTATATCCAGGTGCTTTGGCATACTAATGGCGCACGACAACAGGATGCGCCATTAGTAACTTTGGCATACTAATGGCGCACTATGATGTGATGCGCCATTAGTATGAATATTAGGTTTTTTTTATTTTTTGTTTTTTTGCACAGGTTACAAAATGTATAATTGAACAAAATATAGACAGCACACATCAACAACAGATTCATCGAATACAATAAAAGATTAGTCTCTGAATACAATTCATCATATTAGTCTCCGAATTGAAAAGACCGAACAAAGATAAAACATTACAAGTCTCAAGACCGCGAGTATCGAGTTTGTCGGAAGTAATACTAATCCTAACAAGTCCTACTAATCATCATCATACAACTTCTACTCGTTATTCATAACAAGTCATACGATCATCATCTTGATAGTCTTCGAACCAACCCTACTTAATTATTCATCAGCACATGATCATCAGTATTAGGCAGGACCTAAATACCCTATTTAAGCTAAAATAGCATAAAACAATATAGACCCTGACTCTCCATTATGGAGAATGGAGAACATCCTGTCTCCAATTCTTGCGCTTCGCTTCCTTTTGCTTCCAAGAAGCTCCTTACGACTGTCCATACATTTTTTCCATCCTTTGATTTTCATGTCTCCACTTCTTTTAGAAATCTGGTATGGACAGTTGAGATTCGTAGGATGACCTGGCTGTATGTTCAAAACATTAACACTACCTTTCAGATACATCATATGAGGCACACAATTCTCCGGGATTATCTGTTGAAAAACATAGTAATAACTTCATAGTTAGCAATGATGTACTAGTTTTAGAAGTATGCAAAAGATGCACGGATGTCGTAATAGTAAAAATCTTACCAGGGTATCTCCATGGTAGTTACCGTAGTTGAACACATGCACTAGTGGCACGTATTTACCATAATGTTGAGGAATTTGTTTGTGGATAATGTAATTTTCAATGTCAGTACAAAATCCGACCAGATGATTTTTCTCCTTGTAAGTTGTTAATTCGGAGCCATCGGTGTAGTGGGTTTTGTCTACCATCTCCCGCACATTCTTTGAACAATAAATATAAGCTGTCAATGGAAATAAGCTGTCAACTATTTTGAAATAAACAATATAAATTAGCTAATAACTATGTTTGAGAAACTCACATAGCGGTAGAACTGGAGGCGTATCAACAAGGACCCAAATGTCCATATTGTCTTGGTTGATGTCAGGATTACCAAGATCCATGGTGATAAGCATACCCTCATCAAAACCATACATCTTGCAAAATGCTTCCCAATTTTTGCAACCAAAATGGGTTACGCTCTCAGAATTATATAGATTTACTTCAAAGTCCACATCGTGATGAGTCCTTAGGTGAATTTTCTTTGTTTCAGAAATTTCATGGTCTTCAAAATCCATCCTCTCCAAGACATAGCGTCTTGCATGGCATGGGATAAGCTATACTCGAATTGTAAAAGATGAAAATTACACATTGAAATAGTTGAAGTCATGCTTAATTATGAAAATAACACTTGTCGTCATTGTGTACCGTTTCAACTTCGAAGGTCTCCTCGAGCTTAATGCTGAAGCGCCGATCATCGTCCAGGTGAGGCATGTCGCACAGACCTCGATCGTCGTGGCACCAGTCGCACTCCGCCGGGAGACTTTTGTCGTCCGATGACGACATATCCTACGTTCATAATTCAAAACTACATCATTTAGGGTTTGACGACACTGAGGCATCCTAAAAGCTAAGCTTTTATCATTTAGGGTTTGTCGACGCCGAGGCACCGTAAAAGCCTAAGCTTTCATCATTTAGGTTCTTATCGACACCAAGGCACCCTAAAAGCCAAGGTTTTATCATTTAGGGTTTGTCGACGCCGAGGCACCCTAAAAGCCTAAGCTTTCATCATTTAGGTTCTTATCGACACCGAGGCACCCTAAAACCTATGGTAATGCAGCAAGAATAAAGGGGTAGTTGATCCTACTTAATTAAGTACTAAGATACCCCGGCCCATGCATTAGTCGCAAGTACCCCATATGTCCTATTTTTAGCAAAGTCATGCTAAAATTCATGGAAAATTTCAGCATGAGCTTTGCTGAAAATAGGACACATGGAGTACCCGAATTTGCCGGAACGGAAGTTAATCGACATTCCGGCAAACTCAAGGGCCTCTCGGGGTACCTGCAAATTCATCACGACACAATGGTCGGAGACAAAACCCAGCAAACTAGCAAGATGATCATCATCTTTGCAAGTCATTACTTGTCAAACGCAGAAGTGCATAACACAAGCTCACCGACATAGACCAAGATGATCATCAATTTTGAATCAATAGACATACTTCTCAAAAGAGGCATTATCAAATTCTGGTGCCCTTGACTTACTAGTATTTATCTCTTATGACTGATGAATGTGCATTGAGTCCAGAAGCAAAGACTCTACAGTGAAATGAAAAAAACCTTGGAAATATATTTATGATAACTCTAAATGGATCAGAAGGTGCAGATGCACTTGTAAAAAAAGGTATGCATTTGCAGCAGCTTTGTTCTGATTATGACACCATTCTGTTAAGAAGGCAAAATAACATTATCATCCCAATTCATGGTTGAAGTTGAAGACCCTAAGCTTTAAAATGCCAAGTCTCACTTACGCATGTTAACTTATTTACCAGTTCAGAACTATCACCAAAAAATAGTAAATCCACATTGACCACATAATATTATTTTGCAACCACTCAGTTTGTCCTTGACTGGGACACTTGAAGCACAAAACAACTAATGCAGAGCCTAAGCACCTCTACAGTTTGTCCTTGACTGGGATTTTTTACTTAGAAAATACAAAACTTCTGTTATTGTTTTTATTTTTAACCAGAGCCTAACCACCTCTACAGTTTACAAACTAATTAAGATAATCACTAATCAGGCATGGAAAATTATTTTAGCCATGATCCCTGAGGATTAGAGCCTCCACAAGTCAGAGAAAATTAGTGTCTCCACTTATATTGTCAATGCTTGTTGTATGTTTGGCTTAAGGGTTTTCCTTTTCAAATTCTGACTCTGTTTCTAAACAAAGTAGGCTTCTATCCTGTCTAGAATGTAATGAAGATGTCTTGGATAAGCTGAGTGTTGTAATGAAGATGTCTTGGTGAGACTTGATATATGTCCAAAATTAGAAAAATCACAAGGTACTTTCTCTACCTAATAAACTCCATATGACCACACAAAGCCCTGTTTAACACACCTGTAAAGAGGAACAACCCCCCTAAGGAGCTAGAAAGCTATATGAAACAAAATTATCAAGCATAGGCATACAAATTCAGTACTGCATGAAACAAAATAGGTACAACAAGTAGCTGCTAGAGTCATATGCTGAGAGTAGATGTCAGCTTAAGACATTCTGAAATAGTAAATAACTAAAGGGCACTTGATTATGCACTTAGTAACAAGGTATATTGCATGATTCATAATTTTATAGGAGACCAATAGTAGAAATTTGATTGGGAGTGCTCCATTTCACTAGCGGCCCATTTCACTCACTTTTGCAAAGCATTAGGGCACCAAAGTGACCATAGGCAGCACCAAGTAAACCAAATCCCCAAAACATGTTTGCCCTCGATCAAGGCATGATCCATCCTTCCTAACCATCACCGTCAATCTAGCTACTAGCTCTAGGTGGCCCTAGGGTTTGCAGGGGAGGGGGTAGAGGAGAAGGGAGGAATCACCTGGGGGAGGGAAGACGTCGGGGGTGCGGGCACGGGCGGAGGGGCTTGGGCGGGAGGACGTCGAGTGTGCGGGCGCGGGCGGAGGGGGGGCGGCGAGGGAGGCGTCGCTCGGCTCGGCGTCGCGTGGCCTGGCTGAGCTGAGGTAGAGGCGGAGGGGGGACGGTGAGGGAGGTGGACGGGTGCGGCGGGGGAAGCGAGCACGGCCGGGGTGAGACGAGGCAGGGGAGGGATTACTAATGGCGCACCATCTGGTGGTGCGCCATTAGTAGTTTTGCAAAAAAAAATACTAATGGCGCACTGTCCCACAGTGCGCCATTACTAGCTTAAACTAGTAATGGCGCACTGCGGGACAGTGCGCCATTAGTAGTTTTGCAAAAAAAAAGGAATAAAAAATATAATAAAAAAATAACATTAGTGGCGCACTTCACGACAGGTGCGCCATTACTAGTTACAACTAGTAATGGCGCACTATGTCTGGATGCGCCATTAGTATGTTTGGACAGGCGCACTAGTTCAAAAAAAAATTTGATACTAATGGCGCACCCTGGGCCAGATGCGCCATTAGTAGTTTCAACGCTAATGGCGTATCCGAATGTGGTGCGCCATTAGTATATACTAATGGCGCACCGCTTGTCTGGTGCGCCATTAGTGTCAATCCCATCTATAGCCCTTTTTCTAATAGTGATAGGCCTTGGTGCAGGCCGTCCTGCCTCGACTGCACTACCCCCAGGAGGGACAAGTGCTGGCAGCCCGTTGTGAGGACACGCTGGAATGCTACCCAACGGCCGCCAGGGCCAAATGCCATGGCTGGCAGCTCAAGGTGCGGGGCACCTCGGCGACGGTTATGGCGAGGTGATCGAAGACGCCTGCGTGCCCTGCATGGTGAACCTGGAGTACCAGCTGGGGGAAGACCTCGGCCCGTTCCTCGAGCCAGGATGGGCAGGTGGAACGCCCAAGGCGCAGGCCTTTCATGGGCCACCCAGAGGCTTCGCCGACCCCTTCAGCGATGACGACGGCGGGGTACAGACAATATCTCAGGAGCAAGCTTACGCTAACCATGAGCTGCAGGAGAACCAGGATGCGGTAGCAGTTGGAGACCCCAGGGTGGTGGCTCCATCTCCAGCGGGAGTGGTGCTCTAGGGGCTGCGCAGGGGTGGCCCTGAGCCAGGCCCTTCCCCGGGTTGAGCAGATCAAGGCACTACATGGAGGTAGTTCCTCTGCCGGGGAAGCGCCGACGAGCTCCCCCCCCCGCGGCAGAGGGCCCGTGGTCGCCGAGGGCGCCACTAGCGTCCTCCTTTCCCCTTGGCCTCGTCCTGGTTTCTGGACGCCCCAACGGTGGTCAGGAGTGGCGCAGGGCGGGGCCCTCGTCTGGCGATATGAAGTAAGGCTCGCGCCTATGAAGGTCTCCGCTCGTGACACTCTGATGTAATAATGAGTGGGGTTGTACACGCCTCGGAGTCTTCGAAGTGCCTCCTTCGGGCCTCGGGGGCTCCTGCCTATGTCCTAGTGGAAGCACCATGCTTCGCGCTAGCCGTCGACACTGTCCCCCAATGACTATGCTCACAACCAGTGAAAGCACTTAGCTCCACGCTGGCGGGAAGACAACAAGACTAGCTAGGTGCCGGACGCGGCCATTTGCCTTCATCCGCTTTTTTGTAACTCGATTCGCCGCCCTTTTGGATTGTACTTGAAGTCTTTTTATTGTCAAGAGTGGGGGGGGGGGGTCTTCTCTTTTTCGTGTTGATTTCTTGGATTTTGGTTGCGCGCTCTATTTCTAGGCCGTGCCTAGTACCCCTCCCCTTGCGAGCGCCTCGCGAGCTGGGGGCTGGGCGTGGTATGCACGCGTCGATCGTGTTCAGGCGAGCCTGGGCAGGCGGCAAACCCCCCTGGACCAAGAGTGCGGTGGCCATAGTGTCACCATGCGCACACTTTGCCATGGTCTGGCATCCACCCCTCGTGAGGCCCTCTCGGGCGGACCAGCAGGATCCTTAGGAAATCTAAAACCTCGCGAGCCCACGAAGGGCCCCCTTAGGGAGAAGGACACGTCAGCAACCCCAAAGCCCGGGCAAGACCTATAGGAACCAAGGTAAGTCACAACAACAACCCTGCTGAGGGACTCGCAAGCTTGTGGAAGCACGTTTCAGGATCGTCCCAAAAATATATAATATCAATTTACATACATGAGGGGCTTGTAACGCCCTCGACGCGGCTATATCTCCCACGTGTCGAAGCACGACTTAGAGGCATAACCGCATTGAAAGCAATGTCGCAAGTGAGGTAATCTTCACACAACCCATGTAATATATAAGGGAAAGAGATACATAGTTGGCTTACAATCGCCACTTCACACAATACAGAATAAAGCATTACAACATCCAATTACAATCAAGGTCCGACTACGGAACCACAATAAAAGAAGAACCCCAAATGCGACAAAGGTCCCCGATCGACCCCAACTGGGCTCCACTACTGATCAACTAGAACGAAACAACACAAAGGACAAGATCTTCACCGAGCTCCTCCTGAGCTTGGTTGCGTCATCTGCACGGACTCATTGGCACCTGCAAGCTGGTTTTGGAAGTATCTGTGAGTCACGGGGACTCAGCAATCTCGCACCCTCGCGATCAAGACTATTTAAGCTTATGGGTAAGGTAAAGGTAAGAGGTGGAGCTGCAGCAAGCGACTAGCTATATGGTGGCTAACATACGCAAATGAGAGCAAGAAGAGAAGGCAAAGCACGGCCGATACAAGTATGATCAAGAAGTGATCCTAAAACAACCTACGTCAAGCATAACTCCAACACCGTGTTCACTTCCCGGACTCCGCCGGAAAGAGACCATCACGGTTACACACGCTGTTGATGCATTTTAATTAAGGTCAACTTCAGGTTTTTTACAACCGGACGTTAACAAATTCACATCTGCCCATAACCGCGGGCACGGCTTTCGAAAGTTCAAAACCCTATAGGGGAGTCCCAACTTAGCCCATCACAAGCTCTCACGGTCAACGAAGGAATAGACCTCCTCCTGAGACATTCCGATCAGACTCGGTATCCCGGTTCTACAAGACATCCTCGACAATGGTAAAACAAGTCCAGCAACACCGCCCGAATGTGCCGACAAATCCCGATAGGAGCTGCACATATCTCGTTCTTAGGGCACACTCAGATGAGACATCCTACGAGTAAAACCAAACCTCAAGTTGCCCCGAGGTGGCCCCGCAGTCTGCTCGGTCGGACCAACACTAAGAGGAGCACTGGCCCCGGGGGGGGGGGGGGGGGGGTTAGAATAAAGATGACCCTTGAGTCTGCAGAACCCAAGGGAAGGTGGTAGGTTGTTAGTGCAAATGGTAAAACCAAGGTTGGGCATTGCTGGAGGAGTTTTATTCAAGGCGAACTGTCAAGGGTTTACCATTATTACCCAACCGCATAAGGAATGCAAAATCCGGGAACATAACACCGATATGAGGGAAACTAGGGCGGCAAGAGTGGAACAAAACACTAGGCATAAGGCCGAGCCTTCCACCCTTTACCAAGTACATAGATGCATTAATTAAATAAGATATATTGTGATATCCCAACAAGTAAACATGTTCCAACAAAGAACAACATCTCCAAGTTCCAACAAGGAACAAACTTCAATCTTCAGCTGCAACTAACAACGCTATAATAAGAGGGGCCGAGCAAAGCGGTGACATAGCCAAACAACGGTTTGCTAGGACAAGGTGGGTTAGAGGCTTGGTTCAACAATATAGGAGGCATGATAAGCAAGTGGTAGGTATCGCGGCATAGGCATAGCAAAAGAGCGAGCATCTAGCAAGCAAAGATAGAAGTGATTTCGAGGGTATGGTCATCTTGCCTGAAATCCCGCAAGGAAGAAGATCGAGTCCGTGAAGAAGACAAACGGACATAGACGAACGGGTCCTCACAAACGCGACGTTATCGGAACCAAGAAGAAGCAACACCGGAAAGAAGCAAACAATCATGGTAAACAACCACCACATAATCATGGCATGATGCACAATCAAGTATGATGCATGTCCGGTTTAATGAGGCATGGCATGACAAAATGCACAAACAATCCTACAAATTAAGTGGAGCTCAATATGCAACGAGTTGCATATTGATGGAACACCACATCAATTATTTAGTTCGATCTCGTTTATGTACCCAACAATATTAAATGTTGTTAAACATGGCAAGAGGGTGAAGCAAATGAAAACTACCCATCTAGTCAAGTTTAAATGAGGCCGGAAACAACGACCAACAATTCCGGAAACTCCTCATATGCATGGTTTTGGTTATGGTACTGTTCTGCCCTAAACACAATTTTAAAGTTGTTAAACATGAAAAGTAAGGTCACCATGATAAACTAGGCAAAATTCTACCCCATTTACATATAATGTTTATTAAATTTGGAGCTACGGTTAATTAGTTATGAATTAAAACATTTTAACATGGCATAGGGGCAAATTTAAACAAACAACATTTTAAGTACTTCAAACATGGATGAAAGTTGCATATTATTAAACTACACAAAATTCTAAGCAAGTTTCATATATAATTCATTTTAATCCGATGCACCAATTGTGAGTTATTATATGCATGATCCACAAGGGCTTTCCTGCAAACTAGCAGTTTTCTGGATAAATAGGAAATTCATCCAACGAAAAAAAAACGTGCACTGGGCTGAAACTGGCTGGCCCAACATGCACAGGAGAGGGGCTGGGCGCTGCTCACCATGGGCTTTGGCCCAGTTGATGGAGAGGCTTGGGGCAGGCAGAACTAGCTGGGCCTTGGAGAGGCGCTGGCCTCGTGCGTGCGAACAGAGGAGGCCACGCGAGGAGGAAATCGACGACGAGGCTGGGACGGCACAAGGACGACGCCGACAAGCTCCACGGCCATGGCGAACGGCGGAACTTGGCGGATCTGGACGGACTCGAGGGAAGGGGGCGGCTTGGCGTTGCAGGAAGCAGTAGAGGCTGGCGGCGAGGCTGGAGGTCGACGGTGAGGGGAAATGGCGGCAGTGCAGCGGTTCCAGGCGGAAGGCGAGGATCTCTGGCGAGGAAGGGCTTGGCGCGGGGTCGAAGAGGGGGATCCGGCGCAGACGGAGCTCAGGGGCGGCGTTGGGGACGAAATCGAGGCCGGCCATGGCGTCGGGCGCCGTGCTCCTCGGGCTTCCTGGGACTTCGGTGGCTAACTGCTCAAGGCTGGAGATGGCTGGCTGCTAGGGATCGAGCTCATCTCGATCTGGAGCTCGGGGATGGGGCTCCTGGCTGACGAGGGGAGCCAGGAGGCAGCGCGCGAGGCCGGGCTCCAGGAGGTGCTCGGAAACCACGGGAGGAGAGAAAGGGAGTGGAGCGATGGGGTCCTGGAGCTGCTGATACGGCTTGATGCGGTGGTGGATCGGGCAGGCGTGCCGCTCGAGGAAGGTGGGTGGCGGCACTGAGTTGGCTCGGGAAGGAATGAGGGGATCCCAAGGCAGGTCGGTGGCGGCGGGCAGGAGGATGGATGGGACAAGGGTCCTTAATTTTAGGGTTTGTCCAGATTTAGACTAGGAGTCTCTTATATAAGAAAAGAGGAGGGGTTTAGGGCAGACTCGGACCCTCTGATCGAAATCGGGCGGTCGAGAAAAATATGTTAGGAAGTCCAATTAACAAAACGGAGACGTTTTGTAGATGTTTGGGGATGATCCGGACACAACGGTGGCGACAGTCCGGGTCGGATTCGGGACAACTTTCGAATGCGCGCGAGGGAGGCTGGGTCTAGGTGGGCTGTGTAGAAGGCCATGGGCTGAGAGGAGAGAAGAGAGGGAGGCCCGGCGACTGTTTCCGGAAACCGAAAACGTCCGACATTAGACCGACTATAATGTCGCTATAGTTATCCGTTGGGCTATCAAACGAACTCCGAATGCGATGAAACTTGGCAGGCGGTCTACCTACACCATAACCAGACCGCACGCCAACTCTCATCCCAATCCGAGAACATTTTCCGGCCACTTATAGAATACTATCTCGGACATGTCGCGGGCGCGTGCAAGTGTGTCTGGGCTCAGAACAGACAACGGAAGGAACGAGGAGACCGGGACGGATGCAAGTTTTGAAAACATGATGATGAAATGCACATGATGACATGATAAAATGCAACACGCAAACAAATGACAAGGCAACAACAGCGAATAACTAGACGACACCTGGCGCAACGGTCTCGGGGCGTTACAACACTCCACCACTACGAGAGGATCTCGTCCCGAGATCTAGAATGGCACCGGAGGGCAAACGTAAGAGAAAGAGAAGAGGTAAAACTAAGTTGCTTCTTTGACAAACGAGTGAAACCAAAGAACCTTGAAAAGGTTAAGCCAATTTGAGAAAAGAATACAATGGAGATGAATGAAGTTAACAGTCTCCGTCAGAAAAGAGAAACAAGGAAGAGCAACTTTGGGCAGCACTCCGATTGAAAAGAAATTGAATAAGAACTTGGCCAGATGAGAACATACTTGATGAAATCACAACATGCTGCCTCCGAAACTATTGAATGAATGTAATAAGGGGTAAGAACGATTTCAGACGACACTCCGGTTGAGAAGGGAGCCAAAACTTGACAGAATGGGAAGAACTTGAAAAGAGGGCATGACACTCCGGTTAAATGGATAAACCAAGAAAAGAACATGATCCTGACAAAACAAGAAGATGGGTTGAAGAGAGCAACATCACAATGCCTCTAGAAGAAAAAAAATGGAATGGAATGAACGAAGGGAAACAAGATCTTGAGGGAGCACGCTTACAACAAATGCTAGAACGGAGTTGTAGGAAAACCAACAACGAAAAGAATAAACTTGATATGGTCGTATGGAATATATCTCAAGTTATGAGGTGACAACCCGCCACTCACGGGAAAGAATTAGATTGGAATAAACAAGGAGACGAGAAACTTATTTCACCGGAAGGATAAAAGTAGACATTGGATCATTTATAAGCACCATAGATAGCAACAATCCTTAGGGAAAGCTTTAGGTGGAATATAACCCAAGATAATTCCAACGAATAGGTTGATGGATTTTAAATACCTCATTCATAACAACATGTGAGTTATGAAACATGAACTCAAATTATTAAGAATGACATAATACCATCTCCAATGATACGGAAGAAAGATTGAACTCCGGATTGCAAGATGAAGAAAACTTGAGCTCCTCTGAAAAGAAAGTTGATGAACGTTTCGAGAAGGAATATAAATCCTTGATGAACCATCATGTAGAACCTTCAAGAAGAACTCCGGTAAACAAAAGATAACAAAAAGAAAGAGAAGTTGAAAGCACAAAGTGAAACCTTGTAATGGTTTAGATGGATCTCCGTGATAATTAGAGCTTGGAACTCCGGGAAGAAAAAAAATAAGAACAATTGAGATCAAGAATTTTGATGAACCTCCGGAATAAGGAATTAAATCACTTGGATGAAACAAGAATAAGAATTACATTATGCTTATCCTTCACCAATTAAATTGATGACAATCAACGGATTTGACATATTACTTATTCTCGTAGAAAAGATTAAGAGAGATATAACATAAACTTGGGAAGGTCTTCAACGAACCACCGGAATGATTGGAACAACGAATGAATTGATATGATAACATCGGAAGAGAAATCTTGAACGAACCACCGGTAAAATTTGGAGTATGAGAGCTGCAAGCTGAGAATGAATAAATCTTAGATGATGGGATCCAGATGAGCAAACTGAAAAGGCTCCTGAATTGCTCCGTATAGATAAAAAATTTCTCTCAATCAAACAATTATGAGAGGATGGCCTCGAATTAGAACCATGAATCTCTGAGAGAACGGATAAGATATGGAGGCGGAATCTTCTTCGGTCTTCAAAATCCGAGAATGATGATGGGAAATACCATCAAATTGTTGAGACACTCCGGAATGATTAAAAAAAGGAGAGGTTGAGCCAAAGATGAAAAGAATTTAAAAGAACTTGGAGAAATACATTTTACCGATGATAACTCATTCTTACGTCAAACCTTGAGATGAATTTGAAAAGCTCCGGAAGAAATAAGAAGAGTCAGGTAAGATCCTGGGAAAAGACCTGTGGGTTAGGGCCCACTCAAGAGAAACACCGTTGAATGATTCAAAAGAGAGGTTGCACCAGTTGAGTTACATGGCTTGAATGAGCTAACAATCTCGAAATAGGTTGAGCGGATCTTGGATGACAAGACGAGCCTTCTGAGATATCTTCAGCACTCCAGAACAACTGAATAGCGAGAGCTGAATGATTAAGAATTTCACCGGCCTGAGAACGCATTGAAATGAGGAAAAGGGTATGATCAATACCAAAATCTTGAATAGAATCCACCGGAGAAGAAAAGAATTAAGGAAGATGACCTCGAGGCTCCGTTAGAATCTTCATGAGAATCACCGAATAAAAACATTGACGGAAAAAGGAATGGAGAGACTTCACAACATTAAAATGATCCTTGAATAAGAAATCTGGTTCCTTGAAGAAAAGGGTGGGAGGGAGGGAAAACAAAGGCAACTTGGAGACGGATGAAACAAACACCGTTGAGAAGAACTGATACTTGATCTTGCGGATGTTGAAAATGGACAGATCCGCTTGAAGAGAAGCACACCGGTTGAAAAGGTTTGACATGACAATGTCGATTATCAAGAAGGATTAGTATCCACATCGGAGTATGAGAACACCACTTAGAGAAGGGATGGAATCAACATTTGACTTCGAAGCAACTCGAATACCACAACTCGAAACAAAACAAAGGATTGGCTTGCAGAATAAGCCGGAACAAACATATGATAGAGATTTCGTCCGAAGTTTTCGTGGTGGGGCCTACACGGGCTCGATCGTACAGCACCATCATGTACAAGGCGGTGCACATGACATACGAAGCGTCCCCGAGTCGGCATAGCCAAGGACTCTTTAAGACACAACAAGACCACTGTAAAACCAACCGTGGATAGGCGGACCACTAGACGTCGAACCCCAATTTCATATCGTACATCTGTCGGAAAGATATCCTAAGAGCTACTTGAATTCCCACCTATGAAACTCCCGAAATTTTCCGGTTATGCAATCAGGTGTTGGGGATACATGGGAAGCATAATATCTCACCCAAGTCTAACAAATCCTACATCCAGCTATATCCATCCTTCAACACATAACCAAGAAACCTTCGGAAATTGTCTACCTCAACCTTCGAAAAGCATCCGATATACAAGTTATGGCAATACTCCCGAACTCCCGCCCCAGTACTGGGTGGCGTCGAGGTTATCTCACCAATGAACTGCATAAAAGAGATTTTCGATGTCGGCGTACTAAACTCAGGTATTCCAGAACTGCAACGATAAAATTATGACGACAACACCTCAGAGCTCAACTCCCCGGGACACTTCCACAAAACCCCTGACAAGAGGCACCAAGACAATGTTCTCGTCATAAAACCATCGGAACGATTCCAAGATACCCGCGTGATCCTAAATTTGTTTTAGTGAAATTTGAGAAGAGAAGAGTCAAAACTCTATGTCAGGATGCCTTACCAGAGCGATGAGGAGACTGGGAAGTAAAAATAATTCCTAAACTCTCCGATATATAATTCCTAAATGACTCAAAAAACATTTTTTTCTAGACTCAACAACGCCAGCTATTCGATCAAGCAATGGGGCTCCTAAGGTCAGGGAAGGCTCTGATACCAACTTGTAACGCCCTCGATGCGGCTATATCTCCCACGTGTCGAAGCACGACTTAGAGGCATAACCGCATTGAAAGCAATGTCGCAAGTGAGGTAATCTTCACACAACCCATGTAGTAATATATAAGGGAAAGAGATACATAGTTGGCTTACAATCGCCACTTCACACAATACATGAATAAAGCATTACAACATCCAATTACAATCAAGGTCCGACTACGGAACCACAATAAAAGAAGAACCCCAAATGCGACAAAGGTCCCCGATCGACCCCAACTGGGCTCCACTACTGATCAACTAGAACGAAACAACACAAAGGACAAGATCTTCACCGAGCTCCTCCTGAGCTTGGTTGCGTCATCTGCACGGACTCATCGGCACCTGCAAGCTGGTTTTGGAAGTATCTGTGAGTCACGGGGACTCAGCAATCTCGCACCCTCGCGATCAAGACTATTTAAGCTTATGGGTAAGGTAAAGGTAAGAGGTGGAGCTGCAGCAAGCGACTAGCATATATGGTGGCTAACATACGCAAATGAGAGCGAGAAGAGAAGGCAAAGCACGGTCGATACAAGTATGATCAAGAAGTGATCCTAAAACAACCTACGTCAAGCATAACTCCAACACCATGTTCACTTCCCGGACTCCGCCGGAAAGAGACCATCACGGTTACACACGCTGTTGATGCATTTTAATTAAGGTCAACTTCAGGTTTTTTACAACCGGACGTTAACAAATTCCCATCTGCCCATAACCATGGGCACGGCTTTCGAAAGTTCAAAACCCTGCAGGGGAGTCCCAACTTAGCCCATCACAAGCTCTCACGGTCAACGAAGGAATAGACCTCCTCCCAAGACATTCCGATCAGACTCGGTATCCTGGTTCTACAAGACATCCTCGACAATGGTAAAACAAGTCCAGCAACACCGCCCGAATGTGCCGACAAATCCCGATAGGAGCTGCACATATCTTGTTCTCAGGGCACATTCAGATGATACATCCTACGAGTAAAACCAAACCTCAAGTTGCCCTGAGGTGGCCCCGCAGTCTGCTCGGTCGGACCAACACTCAGAGGAGCACTGGCCTGGGGGGGGGGGGTTAGAATAAAGATGACCCTTGAGTCTGCAGAACCCAAGGGAAGGTGGTAGGTTGTTAGTGCAAATGGTAAAACCAAGGTTGAGCATTGCTGGAGGAGTTTTATTCAAGTCAAACTATCAAGGGGTTCCCATTATTACCCAACCGCGTAAGGAACGCAAAATCTGGGAACATAACACCGATATGACGGAAACTAGGGCGGCAAGAGTGGAACAAACACCAGGCATAAGGCCGAGCCTTCCACCCTTTACCAAGTATATAGATGCATTAATTAAATAAGATATATTGTGATATCCCAACAAGTAAACACGTTCCAACATGGAACAACATCTCCATGTTCCAACAAGGAACAAACTTCAATCTTCACCTGCAACTAACAACGCTATAATAAGAGGGGCCGAGCAAAGCGGTGACATAGCCAAACAACGGTTTGCTAGGACAAGGTGGGTTAGAGGCTTGGTTCAACAATATAGGAGGCATGATAAGCAAGTGGTAGGTATCGCGGCATAGGCATAGCAAAAGAGCGAGCATCTAGCAAGCAAAGATAGAAGTGATTTCGAGGGTATGGTCATCTTGCCTGAAATCCCGCAAGGAAGAAGATCGAGTCCGTGAAGAAGACAAACGGACATAGACGAACGGGTCCTCACAAACGCGACGTTATCGGAACCAAGAAGAAGCAACACCGGAAAGAAGCAAACAATCATGGTAAACAACCACCACATAATCATGGCATGATGCACAATCAAGTATGATGCATGTCCGGTTTAATGAGGCATGGCATGACAAAATGCACAAACAATCCTACAAATTAAGTGGAGCTCAATATGCAACGAGTTGCATATTGATGGAACACCACATCAATTATTTAGTTCGATCTCGTTTATGTACCCAACAATATTAAATGTTGTTAAACATGGCAAGAGGGTGAAGCAAATGAAAACTACCCATCTAGTCAAGTTTAAATGAGGCCGGAAACAACGACCAACAATTCCGGAAACTCCTCATATGCATGGTTTTGGTTATGGTACTGTTCTGCCCTAAACACAATTTTAAAGTTGTTAAACATGAAAAGTAAGGTCACCATGATAAACTAGGCAAAATTCTACCCCATTTACATATAATGTTTATTAAATTTGGAGCTACGGTTAATTAGTTATGAATTAAAACATTTTAACATGGCATAGGGGCAAATTTAAACAAACAACATTTTAAGTACTTCAAACATGGATGAAAGTTGCATATTATTAAACTACACAAAATTCTAAGCAAGTTTCATATATAATTCATTTTAATCCGATGTACCAATTGTGAGTTATTATATGCATGATCCACAAGGGCTTTCCTGCAAACTAGCAGTTTTCTGGATAAATAGGAAATTCATCCAACGAAAAAAAAACGTGCACTGGGCTGAAACTGGCTGGCCCAACATGCACAGGAGAGGGGCTGGGCGCTGCTCACCATGGGCTTTGGCCCAGTTGATGGAGAGGCTTGGGGCAGGCAGAACTAGCTGGGCCTTGGAGAGGCGCTGGCCTCGTGCGTGTGAACAGAGGAGGCCACGCGAGGAGGCAATCGACGACGAGGCTGGGACGGCACGAGGACGACGCCGACAAGCTCCATGGCCACGGCGAACGGCGGAACTTGGCGGATCTGGATGGACTCGAGGGAAGGGGGCGGCTTGGCGTTGCAGGAAGCAGTAGAGGCCGGTGGCGAGGCTGGAGGTCGACGGCGAGGGGAAACGGCGGCGGTGCAGCGGTTCCAGGCGGAAGGCGAGGATCTCCAGCGAGGCAGGGCTTGGCGCGGGGTCGAAGAGGGGGATCCGGCGTGGATGGAGCTCAGGGGCGGCGTTGGGGACGAAATCGAGGCCGGCCATGGCGTCGGGCGCCGTGCTCCTCGGGCTTCCTGGGACTTCGGTGGCCAACTGTTCGAGGCTGGAGATGGCTGGCTGCTCAGGATCAAGCTCATCTCGATCTGGAGCTCAGGGATGGGGCTCCTGGCTGACGAGGGGAGCAAGGAGGCAGCGCGTGAGGCCGGGCTCCAGGAGGTGCTCGGAAACCGCGGGAGGAGAGAAAGGGAGTGGAGCAATGGGTTCCTGGAGCTCCTGATACGGCTTGATGCAGTGGTGGATCGGGCAGGCGTGCCGCTCAAGGAAGGTGGGTGGCGGCGCTGAGTTGGCTCGGGAAGGAATGAGGGGATCCCAAGGCAGGTCGGTGGCGGCGGGCAGGAGGATGGATGGGACAAGGGTCCTTAATTTTAGGGTTTGTCCAGATTTAGACTAGGAGTCTCTTATATAAGAAAAGAGGAGGGGTTTAGGGTAGACTCGGACCCTCTGATCGAAATCGGGCGGTCGAGAAAAATATGTTAGGAAGTCCAATTAACAAAACAGAGACATTTTGTAGATGTTTGGGGATGATCCGGACACAACGGTGGCGATAGTCCGGGTCGGATTCGGGACAACTTTCGGACGCGCGCGAGGGAGGCTGGGTCTAGGTGGGCTGTGTAGAAGGCCATGGGCTGAGAGGAAAGAAGAGAGGGAGGCCCGGCGACTGTTTCCGGAAACCAAAAACGTCCGACGTTAGACCGACTATAATGTCGCTATAGTTATCCGTTGGGCTATCAAACGACCTCCGAACGCGATGAAACTTGGCAAGCGGTCTACCTACACCATAACCAGACCGCACGCCAACTCTCATCCCAATCCGAGAACATTTTCCGGCCACTTATAAAATACTATCTCGGACATGTCGCGGGCGCGTGCAAGTGTGTCTGGGCTCAGAACGGACAACGGAAGGAACGAGGAGACCGGGACGGATGCAAGTTTTGAAAACATGATGATGCAATGCACATGATGACATGATAAAATGCAACACGCAAACAAATGACAAGGCAACAACAGCGAATAATTGGACGACACCTGGCGCAACGGTCTCGGGGCATTACAGGGCTCCCCCTCCCAAATGCTCTCACGCCCTACAGGGCCATGTCCAAGTCTCTGCATGCAGGTTCAAGCGGAGGAACGTGGCTTAATCGGACATGCTGCTCGCGACGTCATCCTGGTTGCTCTCGTACGCGCTGCTGGCACTATCGCTAGCGTCGTCTTCGTCGTCACCGACTGCACCGTCCTCATCCGCCATGACCACCACCGCGTCGTTCTCGGTGGCAAACGCCCTGACCATGGCGTCCACATCATTGTCCACCTAGTGCGACAGGTTGTCCCGGATGGCCCCGAGCACTGGAGCAATGGCGGCATCAAAGTCGAAGTGGGGGTCAAGGTTCTGGAGATGGATGAAGACGCGCGAGAACTTGCGCTCAAGGAGACCCCGGCTCCTTTCCTCAACAAGCTTGTGAGCCCTCGCAGCCCGGTCCTCCAGGCGCGTCACGCTGTTGGTGAAAAGCGGAGGTGCCTCGCGTAGTATTCCACGCGGGGATGAGGGATGTCCTCCTTGCAGATGATGCCTAGTGCTTGATTGGCCCTCACTCTAAGGGCTGGAGCATGGGGGCATGCTCACGCTGCAACGTCTGCCGACGACACGCCTCCTCCCTGTTCTGCTGCCCGAGGGTCGCAGTGTCATCAATCAGCTGCTGAAGGGAAAGTAAATCAGTGCGAGCCTCGGCCAGGTCAGCCTGGGCGGAAGTCTGGGCCGCCGCAGCGGTACTCTCACGTTGCTCTGCTTCTTCCAGCCTAGACCTGAGGGTGGAGGTCCTGCCCTCAGCTTTGGCCTCCAAGAACTTTAGCTTCAGGCCGTACTCATTGGCGAGATCCGCATGAGCCTTCGCCGCCCTCCGGGCAACCTCCTCCTGGATCTTGGCTTCACGTGTAGTGACGACATCTTCGGTCATGGCCACATGGCGCTCCCTTGTCTCCAGCCGCTCAAGCTCAAGGCTGCACTCTGAGGCCTCCAACATCAGCGCCTCCTCGTGCCTCAAGATCTCCTTCTCTTCGGAGGGTGCTCTCCTCATTGACGCCAGGGCAGCCTCGCACGCTTAAACCTGCTGCTCATGGGTGGCGTACAGGGCCCGGAGCTCCCGTTCACGTTCCTCAACGGCCTCGTGGCGGCGATCAGCTTCTCTAGCCTCCTCCAAGGCCTGGGCGCTGGCCTCGTGTGAGGCCACGAGGGATGACTCAGCCTTCGCACTGGCATGCTCGTGCTGAAGACGCCCAAGGTTGATGGCCACCTTTAGTTGATGCCATTCGTCCACCAGCCGAAGGTCCTCTGTCTCAAGGCGGGCGTCAACATCCGCAAGCTCTTACCCAAGCCGGCTCAGCGTGCCTATTGGCTCCCAAAAGAGCTCGTGATGGACAACGCCGCGATCACGCGCAAGATCAAACGAGTGGCCGGGTCTGTCCTCCGCACCAGGGATCGTTGAAGAAGCACGAGTTGCATCGCCAACCCCTAGCAGGGGGTCGGAGGCTGACGACTTCCCCGTAGCCTTCCGGGCCTCGGCGGAGGCCTTGCGGGGTGGGGCCTCACTGCTCGAGGACGAGGCCAAGGCCGAGGCCGCCCAGCTATGGGCGATGACCAGTGGAGGGGCCCTCGGGACGCCTTCGGCGCCCCAGGCAGGACTGTGAAGAAAGGACAACAAGAACGCCGGGTGAGGTCACATGGTCGGCACGTCCACCTCCTCACCAGGCCTCGTGCTACACACATCAGTTCGATAGGGGGTACTCAGGGCTAGCAGAGAGTTCGGAGCGAGTGAAGGTCGCTCCTCAGGAGATTTCACTGTTGGGGAACATAGTAATTTCAAAAAAAATCCTATGCACACGCAAGATCATGGTGATGCATAGCAACGAGAGGGAAGAGTGTTGTCTACGTACCCTCGTAGACCGCAAGCAGAAGCATTATGACAACGCGGTTGATGTAGTCATATGTCTTCACGATCGACCGATCCAAGAACCGAAGGTATGGCACCTCTGCGATCTGCACACATTCGGCTCGGTGACGTCCCACGAACTCACGATCCAGTAGAGTGTCGAGGGAGAGCTTCGTCAGCACGACGGCGTGATGACGGTGATGATGATGCTACCGGAACAGGGCTTCGCCTAAGCACCGCTACGATATGACCGAGGTGGATTATGGTGGAGGGGGGCACCGCACACGGCTACGAGATCAATGATCACCTTGTGTCTATGGGGTGCCCCCTCCCCCGTATATAAAGGAGTGGAGGAGGGGGAGGGATGACCCTCTACTATGGCGCGCCCTAGGGAGTCCTACTCCCACCGGGAGTAGGATTCCCCCTTTTCCAAGTAGGAGTAGGAGATAAGGAAGGGAAGGAGAGAAAAGAACGAAGGAGGGGGCGCGCGGCCTGCCCTAGGCAGCCCCTCTCTCTTTCCCCTAAAGCCCAATAAGGCCCATATACTCCCCGGGGGTTTCCGGTAACCTCCCGGTACTCTGAAAATGCCCGAATTTATCCGGAACCATTCCAATGTCCAAACATAGGCTTCCAATATATTGATCTTTACGTCTCGACCATTTCGAGACTCCTTCTCATGTCCGTGATCAAATCTGGGACTCCGAACTACCTTCGGTTCATCAAAATACATAAACTCATAATACCGATCGTCACCGAACATTAAGCATGCGGACCCTACGGGTTCGAGAACTATGTATACATGACCGAGACACGTCTATGGACAATAACCAATAGCAGAACCTAGATGTTCATATTGGCTCCCACATATTCTACGAAGATCTTTATCGGTCAAACCACATAACGATATACGTTGTTCCCTTCGTCATCGATATGTTACTTGCCCGAGATTCGATCATCGGTATCTCAATACCTAGTTCAATCTCATTACAAGCAAGACTCTTTACTCGTTCCATAATGCTACATCCTGTAACTAACTCATTAGCTACATTGCTTGCAAGGCTTATAGTGATGTACATTACCGAGAGAGCCCAGAGATACCTCTCCGACAATCGGAGTGACAAATCCTAATCTCGATCTATGCAAACTCAACAAACACCATCGGAGACACCTGTAGAGCACCTTTATAATCACCCAGTTACGTTCTGACGTTTGGTAGCACACAAAGTGTAACTCCGGTATTCGGAGTTGCATGATCTCATAGTCATAGGAATATGTATAAGTTAAGGATAAAGCAATAGCAACAAACTAAATGATCATTGTGCTAAGCTAACGGATGGGTCAAGTCAATCTAATGATGTGATCCCGTTAATCAAATTACAACTCATGTCTATGGTTAGGAAGCATAACCATCATTGATTCAACGAGCTAGTCAAGTAGAGGTAAACTAGGGACACTCTGTTTGTCTATGTTTTCACACGTGTACTAAGTTTCTGGTTAATACAATTCTAGCATGAATAATAAACATTTATCATGATTTAAGGAAATATAAATAACAATTTTATTATTGCCTCTAGGGCATATTTCCTTTAGTCTCCTACTTGCACTAGAGTCAATAATCTAGATTACATTGTTATGATTCTAACACCCATGGAGTCTTGGTGCTGATCATGTTTTTCTCGTGAGAGAGGCTTAGTCAACGGGTCAGCAACATTCAGATCCATATGTATCTTGCAAATCTCTATGTCTCCCTCCTTGACTTGATCGCGGATGGAATTGAAGCGTCTCTTGATGTTCTTGGTTCTCTTGTTAAATTTGGATTCCTTTGCCAAGGCAATTGCACCAGTACTGTAACAGAAGATTTTCATTGGACCCGATGCACTAGGTATGACACCTAGATCGGATATGAACTCCTTCATCCAGACTCCGTCATTTGCTGCTTCCGAAGCAGCTATGTATTCCGCTTCACACGTAGATCCCGCCACGACGCTCAGCTTGGAACTGCACCAACTGACAGGTCCACCATTTAATAAAAACGCGTATCCGGCTTCTGACTTAGAGTCATCCGGATCAGTGTCAAAGCTTGCATCGATGTAACCGTTTACGACAAGCTCTTTGTCACCTCCATATTTTTGAAACATATCCTTAGTCCTTTTCAGGTATTTCAGGAAATTCTTGACCGCTGTCCAGTGATCCACTCCTGGATTACTTTGCTACCTCCCTGCTAAACTGATAGCAAGGTACACATCAGGTCTGGTAGACAGCATTGCATACAAGATAGAGCCTATGGCTGAAGCATAGGGAACACCTTTCATTTTCTCTCTATCTTCTGAAGTGGTCGGTCATCGAGTCTGACTCAACTTCACACCTTGTAACACAGGCAAGAACCCTTTCATTGCTTGATCCATTTTGAACTTCTTCAAAACTTTATCAAGGTATATGCTTTGTGAAAGTCCAATTAAGCGTCTTGATCTATCTCTATAGATCTTGATGCCTAATATATAAGCAGCTTCACCTAATATCCTTTTATGCTATTCCGAAATTCAGTATCATTTCCGATCAACAATATGTCATCTACATATAATATCAGAAATGCTATGGAGCTCCCACTCACTTTCTTGTAAATACAAGCTTCTCCAAAAGTCTGTATAAAACCATATGCTTTGATCACACTATCAAAGCGTATATTCCAACTCCAAGAGGCTTGCACCAGTCCATAAATGGATCGCTGGAGCTTGCACACTTTGTTAGCACCTTTTGGATCGACAAAACCTTCTGGTTGCATCATATACAACTCTTCTTTAAGATATCCATTAAGGAATGCAGTTTTGACATCCATTTGCCAAATTTCATAATCATAAAATGCGGCAATTGCTAACATGATTCGACGGACTTAAGCATCGCTACGGGTGAGAAGGTCTCATCGTAGTCAACTCCTTGAACTTGTGGAAAACCTTTTGCAACAAGTCGAGCTTTGTAGACAGTAATATTACCGTCAGCGTCAGTCTTCTTCTTGAAGATCCATTTATTCTCTATGGCCTGCCGATCATCGGGCAAGTCAACCAAAGTCCATACTTTGTTCTCATACATGGATCCCATCTCAGATTTCATGGCCTCAAGCCATTTTGCGGAATCTGGGTTCATCATCGCTTTCTCATAGTTCGTAGGTTCGTCATGGTCAAGTAACATGACTTCCACAATAGGATTACCGTACCACTCTGGTGCGGATCTTACTCTGGTTGACCTACGAGGTTCGGTAGTAACTTGATCAAAAGTCTCATGATCATCATCATTAGCTTCCTCACTTACTGCTGTAGGAATCACTGGAACTGATTTCAGTGATGAACTCCTTTCCAATAAGGGAGAAGGTACAATTACCTCGTCAAGTTCTACTTTCCTCCCACTCACTTCTTTCGAGAGAAACTACTTCTCTAGAAAGGATCCATTCTTAGCAATGAATATCTTGCCTTCAGATCTATGATAGAAGGTTTACCCAACAGTCTCCTTTGGGTATCCTATGAAGACAAATTTCTCCGATTTGGGTTTGAGCTTATCAGGTTGAAGCATCGCAGCCCCAAACTTTAAGAAACGACTGTCGTTGTCAAAACCGGCAGATCTCGGGTAGGGGGTCCAGAACTGTGCATCTAATGTCGACGGTAACAAGAGACAAGGGACACAATGTTTACCCAGGTTCGGGCCCTCTCTATGGAGCTAATACCCTACATCCTGCTTGATTGATATTGATGAATATGAGTATCACAAGAGTTGATCTACCTCGAGATCGTAATGGCTAAACCCTAGAGGTCTAGCTTGTATGGCTATGATAATGAATCTCCTCTATCCGGACTAAGTCCTCTGGTTTATATAGACACCAGGAGGATCTAGGGTTACAAAAGGTCGGTTACAAAGAAAGGAATCTACACATCCGGTCGCCAAGCTTGCGTTCCACGGCAAGGAGAGTCCTATTCGGACATGGGTGCAGTCTTCGGTCTTCGTATCTTCACAGCCCATCAGTCCGGCCCATGGCCAACAGGCCGGACGCCCGAGGACCCCTTAGTCCAGGACTCACTCAGTAGCCCTTGAACCTCGCTTCAATGACAAGGTATCCGGCGTGTAGTGCTATCTTCGGCATTGCAAGGCGGGTTCCTCCTTCCGAAATCCATAATAGTCTTTGGATGAATTGATCGTGTCTGGACCTATAACACACACCACACGCAACCGTAGAGGGAATATAATAATATACGAGTCCAATCCACTGACAACTTTTACAACATGACATCATGTCCATCCTGTCATAATTTTGAACTGTTTTTCGTCTGCCGCTCCACGTTTCGAGATGCGGTTGTCATTGGCATGTCCTGTCGAAGCAGAGATCGTGCCCCCTTATTATGAGATTCTCATCAATACGGGCGTGGGTAACCCAACCGTGCCGTTTACACATCCCTTGGGAATAGGCGAGTTTTAAGGCGAGCAAGGAGGCTGCTACCTCTTGAGCACTGCGTTGGTTTTCCCCGAAGAGGAAGGGATGATGCAGCAAAGTAGCGTAAGTATTTCCCTCAGCTTTTGAGAACCAAGGTATCAATCTGGTAGGAGGCTACGATTGAGTCGCTCGTACCAGCACAAAACAAATAAATCCTCGCAACCAACGCGAATAGGGGTTGTCAATCCCTACACGGCCACTTACGAGAGTGAGATCTGATAGATATGATAAGATAATATTTTTGGTATTTTTGTGATAAAGATGCAAAGTAAAATAAAGGCAAATTAAAAAAGCAAAGGAAATAACTAAGTAGTAGGAGATTAATATGATAAAGATAGACCCGGGGGCCATAGGTTTCACTAGTGGCTTCTCTCGAGAGCATAAGTATTCTACGGTGGGTGAACAAATTACTGTTGAGCAATTGGCAGAATTGAGCATATATAGTTATGAGAATATCTAGTTATGATCATGTATATAGACATCACATCTGAGACAAGTAGACCAATTCCTGCCTGCATCTACTACTATTACTGCACTCATCGACCGCTATCCAGCATGCATCTAGAGTATTAAGTGAAAACAGAGTAACACCTTAAGCAAGATGACATGATGTAGAGGGATAAAATCATGCAATATGATGAAAACCCCATCTTGTTATCTATGGTTTATAAACTATTTTACTAGCCATAGATTCATCAAAATAAGCAAATAACACACGAAAAACAGAATCTGTCAAAAACAGAACAGTCTGCAGTAATCTGTAGCTAGCAAGATCTGGAACCCCAAAAATTCTAAAATAAATATCTGGACGGGAGCAATTTATCTATTAATCAGCTTCAAAAAGAATTAACTAAATAGCACTTTCCAAATAAAAACGGCAGTAGTTCTCGTGAGCGCTAAAGTTTCTATTTTTTACAGCAAGTGTAACAAGACTTTCCCCAAGTCTTCCTGACGGTTCTACTTGGCACAAACACTAATTAAACACACACAAAACACAACCAAAACAGAGGCTAGATAAATTATTTATTACTAAACAGGAGCAAAAAGCAGGGAATAAAAATAAAATTGGGTTGCCTCCCAATGAGCGTTATCGTTTAACGCCTCTAGCTAGGCATAACAAGCAAGGATAGATCTAGGTATTGCCTTCTTTTGTAGGCAATTCTTCAATGAGGCATCTACCATCCTTAGGAATTTCTTTATTTTTATTGATTATCAAATTTTTAGGCACAAGATCGGAAAAATCAGTTGTAACAAATGGTTCCTTAATGATAGCAAAAAGATTGGGATGAACACTTATAGATTTGAGATCAGCAGTTTCCTTACTAGGGGATTCACCTTTATTCTTAGGAACATACATAAGCTTGGCAATTTTAGCAGGAGGACTTGGAGTGTTCTTTACGGAAGAAAAAGCGGTTCCCCAAGTTGGTAATAATATCCTCAAGCTTATCAATTCTAGTGGAATTGTGATTTATTTTCTCATTAACTATGTGTTCCTTCTCTTTAATATTTTTCAAAGTGACTCCTACTTTAGATCCATATTGAGAGATTCGGTTGTGAATGTTTTTATCAAAATTTTCAATTAACTCTAAGGTAGCAACCTTATTTTCAATAATTTCAAGCCTTTGCATTACATGCTCCAAAGTTAATACAGTTCCATTAACCAAAAGAGGGGGTGAGCCAAACAAATCTATCATAGCATTATAAGAATCAAAAGTATGGCTACCCAAGAAGTTCCCTCCGGTAATAGTATCAAGGATATATCTGTGCCAGGGAGTTATGCCTACATAAAAATTGCGAAGAAGAACGGAACCATATTGCTTCCTGGTAGATCTATTTTGAGCATTGCAAATTTTATACCAAGCATATTTTAGATTTTCTCCCTCCCTTTGCTTAAAATTTAGAATTTCACTCTCAGGAGATAACGGAGAAGATAAGGGACTAGCCATAACGATAAGCAAACGAACTAATGCACAAGCAAACAAAAGACAAGCGGGCAAAAAGAGGCAAATAGAGAAAGAGATGGAGGATAGAGAGAGAGAGGGCGAATAAAACGGCAAGGGTGAAGTGGGGGAGAGGAAAACCAGAGGCAAATGGAAAATAATGTAATGCGAGAGATAAGGGTATGCGATGGGTACTTGGTATGTTGACTTTTGCGTAGACCTCCCCGGCAACGGCGCCAGAAACCCTTCTTGCTACCTCTTGAGCACTGCGTTGGTTTTCCCCGAAGAGGAAGGGATGATGCAGCAAATAGCGTAAGTATTTCCCTTAGTTTTTGAGAACCAAGGTATCAATCTAGTAGGAGGCTACGCGCGAGTCGCTCGTACCTGCACAAAACAAATAAATACTCGCAACTAACGCGAATAGGGGTTGTCAATCCCTACACGGCCACTTACGAGAGTGAGATCTGATAGATATGATAAGATAATATTTTTGGTATTTTTGTGATAAAGATGCAAAGTAAAATAAAGGCAAAGTAAAAAAGCAAAGGAAATAACTAAGTAGTAGGAGATTAATATGATAAAGATAGACCCGGGGGCCATAGGTTTCACTAGTGGCTTCTCTCGAGAGCATAAGTATTCTACGGTGGGTGAACAAATTACTGTTGAGCAATTGATAGAATTGAGCATATATAGTTATGAGAATATCTAGGTATGATCATGTATATAGGCATCACGTCCGAGACAAGTAGACCGACTCCTGCCTGCATCTACTACTATTACTGCACTCATCGACCGCTATCCAGCATGCATCTAGAGTATTAAGTGAAAAACAGAGTAACGCCTTAAGCAAGATGACATGATGTAGAGGGATAAACTCATGCAATGTGATGAAAACCCCATCTTGTTATCCTCGATGGCAACAATACAATACGTGCCTTGCTGCCCCTACTGTCACTGGGAAAGAACACCGCAAGATTGAACCCAAAGCTAAGCACTTCTCCCATTGAAAGAAATATCAATCTAGTAGGCCAAACCAAACTGAAAGTTCGAAGAGACTTGCAAAGATAACCAATCATACATAAAAGAATTCAGAGAAGATTCAAATATTGTTCATAGATAGACTTGATCATAAACCCACAATTCATCGGTCTCAACAAACACACCACAAAAAGAAGATTACATCGAATAGTTCTCCACAAGAGAGGGGGAGAACATTGTATTGAGATCCAAAAAGAGAGAAGAAGCCATCTAGCTAATAACTATGGACCCGTAGGTCTGAGGTAAACTACTCACACTTCATCGGAGGGGCTATGGTGTTGATGTAGAAGACCTCCGTGATCGATGCCCCCTCCGACGGAAGCAACAGGGGGCCCACGAGGGTGGAGGGCACGCCTGGGGGGGGGGTAGGCACGCCCCTACCTCATGGCCTCCTCTTTTGTGTCTTGACGTAGGGTCCAAGTCTCCTGGATCTTGTTCGTTGAGAAAATCACGTTCCCGAAGGTTTCATTCCGTTTGGACTCCGTTTGATATTCCTTTTCTTCGAAACCCTAAAATAGGCAAAAAACAACAATTCTGGGTTGGGCCTCTGGTTAATAGGTTAGTCCCAAAAATAATATAAAAGTGGAAAATAAAGCCCAATAATGTCCAAAACAGTAGATAATATATCATGGAGCAATCAAAAATTATAGATACGTTGGAGACGTATCAGAGGCGTTTGAAATTCGTGGCCTTTATAAGGGGATAAGGATTCTTCTTTACTCAACCCTGCCTTCTCCATCCTCCGCTCATCCATTCTAGAGCTCTAGCGCCCAAGCCCTAGCTTCCCCTGCCGGAGAAAGCAATGTGGATGGCAAGTGGATCCGGAAGTGATGGCAAGTGGATGGCTTCTTTTGTTAAGAAAAAAAAAATCAAGGAGCTTCGAGAGTCCGGATACCTGGCCAAGGAGATCGTTCACCGTCTCTCGCCCGAAGGACAGATTGTCCCTACCCTAGAGCCCCATGAGAGGGTTGTATTTCTCGCACATTTCGTCCGTGGGCTGGGATTCCCTATGCACCCGTTTGTCCGCGGACTGATGTTTTACTACGGGTCGGACTTCCATGATCTAGCCCCCATCTTTATCCTCAACATCTCGGCATTTATAGTCATTTGCGAGGCCTTCCTCCATATCCTGCCTCACTTCGGCCTATGGCTAAAGACTTTCAATGTAAAGCCGAAGGTGGTGAAAGGCCAACAAGTAGAGTGCGGAGGCGCCATGGTGGGCAAGATGCCCAACGTTATATGGCCCGAAGGTTCCTTCGTAGAGATGGTGAAGGGGTGGCAGTCAGGGTGGCTCTACATCATCGAGCCGCGCGACACCAACTGGGCGGCGGCCCCTGAATTTCGATTCGGAGCTCCGCTGCGTCTTACCTCCTGGCAAGAGAAGGGCCTCGCCTGGGGCTCTTCGAGCAAGCTGGCTGGGCTCTAGACGTGCGTTCAGAACATGCTAACCAAGAGGATCAAACTCGTCTACGTGATCCAGGTTATGCTCATTCGCCGGATCCTTCCGTGCCAACACCGGACTTGCTATTTGTGGGAGTTCGATCCGGCCAAGCACCAGACGCTACGAGAGCTCTTCGACACAACGCACGAAGATATCTGGAAAGTGCTCTTCAAGGCCGGCGAAACACCACCGCCCACGACCTAAGATCGTGGGCTCAACTTAAAGCGCCAGGCCAATTCGGTAAGTTCCTTCAAGTATTCAAGGGATATCCTTTACTGGCATATTTTGGGAAGGAGTCTAAGCCTTCCTATCAATTTTCAGGCCTGGATCGACATAGCGGAGCAGATTAATTGTCCCGCTCCACTTCCCGAAGACGAGGAAACCCCACATCCTAACGAAGATGCTACTTCCGGCGCCTTATGATGTGCCGGAAAAGAAGGCCAAGAAGATGGCCAAAGGGAGCAGGAGTGGCCTTTGCCGAAAGGGCGCTTCGGACATGTCGTCCGAGGACGATGGCGTGGAGGAAGAAGAAAGCGGCTTCCCCCCGTAGGGGGGAAAGAAGAAAAGAGAGGCCTCCACGAATCCGGAGGCGAAGGTGCCCAAGAGGGGGAAGGGCTCCCTTGCGGATAACTCCGCATGGGATGTCGAAAGCAGTCTGGAGCGAATGCCCCGAACCAAGCCTCGGGCTGCCTCGTAAGTACCAAAACCCTATGCAGCTCCCAATACCTGGCCTTTCTAGTTTATAATATTAATATGTTTAAACTATGCCATTACAGTCCGGCCCGCGACGGCTCCCCGCGATCCTGGACAGAGGATTCGCTAGACTCAAAGGAGATGCCTAGCATGTCTCCGCCGCCCGCTCATTCTGCCTCACACAAGGGTGATGACGAGGTGGCGTCTCAAAGGATATTCCTAGACCGGGGGAAGGTTCTAGAAATCGTTAAGGTTGTGCCCCAGGATGACTCCTCGGTTGCCGGACACATGGGGAAAAAAAGCCCCCACGGGGACTGGCAGTGGGGGCGAAGTTCTCTTCGGCCCTCAGCCGGATACCATTCCGGAGACCTACACGGCTCCGGAGTCCAGAAACGGCCTTCCCCGAAAGGAGGAGGTGTGCCTGTTCCAACGGTGACCTCTGTCCAACCAGAGGCACCGGATAGTCTGCTGGAAGCGCTGCGAGGCGCCTCCATTGTGGATGAGCACCGTGCCCTCATGGGTACGGTGATCGAAAAGGTTCAGTCCGCCAATAGTGGACTGACCGAGGCCTGCACTAGCCTTTTAATAGGCTTTGAGGTAACAATTGTAGAAAAAAAATATCACAATGTGGACAGTAGCCCCTGATGCTCTGTTCGATGTCCGGAAAGGAAAAACTGACCAGGGGATCAAAATAATTTTCGCAGGAGTCTAACATAATATGTCTATGTGAATAAGCAGGCGTCGCTGCTGGCTGCTGCCGCTCACACTGCGGAGGTCTCCGGTCTGAAGCAGAACCTGGAGCGGGCCGAGAAAGAGCTCGGCCTTGTGAAGAAGCAGCTGGAGGACAACAAAGGTATGGAGTAACCAGCGTGTATGTTTAGGAAGGATGAATGTGTCATGTTGACTAAAGTGCCATGAACTTTATTAGGGTCCACGACCGAGGTGGAGGCCCTCAAGAAGGCATTAGAGAAGGCCGAGGACAAAGCGGCCAAGGAATGCGCCGCACGCGAGAAGCACGAGGCCCGGGTCGACGAGGTTCAGCAAGAGCTCCAGGACACCGTCAAGAAGTGCGAGTCCTTGGAGCGTGATTCTAAGACGCAAGCGTCCGAACTTGCGAAGGCCCTCCAGAGCGCGCAAGAGGCTCGAGCCAAAGCCCAGAGCGCCCTTCAGGAAATCCAGGCGGCCCGGAAGATCGCGACGGGTAAGGCTTTCATTATGCAAAGCAAGTCTGTGAAGGAAGCATTCCTTTTACTTACCCGAATTTGGAGCTCTCCAGGGGCATTTACAGATTTGCCGTGCAGCGTATTAGACGCTGCCGAGTTCTATCGAGCCGAGGAAGGGAGGTCTATGGAGAAGCTGTTCTGGTCTCAATATCTTGGACCCGAACATCTGGTGTCCTTCAGCGACCAGCTGAAACAGCTGGTCGAGTTGCACAAGGCGGTCGAGCTAGCCATGAAGGAGCTGATAGTCCGACTATGGCCTGCCGCGCCGATACCTAGCAGCTACTTCGGACTTGTGAAGCGGCTTGTTGATGCCTGCCCCCCGGCTTGAGGTTATAAAGCGGTCGGTCTGCATCGAAGGTGCATGGATGTCCTTTGCCCGCATGAAAACGCACTAGGTGAAGATGGATGCCAAGAAGCTAATGATCGAGGGGACACCTGAGGGAAAGGAGCACCGCCGACCCGAGTTGTATTTTGATGGTGTCTTGGAGGGATCCCGCATTGTTGCGGATCATTGTGCGAAAGACACTATCTTTGAATGAATGTATGCGAGCTCCCTCTACCTTGTATGATAAAACAAAGTGTTTATGCAATATAATGCTTATTATGTTTTTAAATTTTTACTTCCTGTGTGGCCGTGTTGTATGAAATCTGAGGGTTAACCAGTCGTCGGCTTCTGCCCCCACGTAGGTAGTACGGGGGTGTTCGGGATGGAATCTAAATAATCTTGATCCAATTAGATGGTCCTTGAAGGAGTTGTTTAGCGCAACGAACCAGGCAACCAGACTATGCGGTTGTAATGCCCTCGCTTAGCCATAGGAGTGCGACAATAAAAACATGGGCGCAGCCCCTACTATCCGAACTAGAGTGCTATAAGCGTCTGATCGGGAAGTACCAATCCTTCGCGTAATGCGGAAGAAATCTCCAACGATTTGCAACCTCCAAACACCTGACCGGCTCTCGCCGCATCATGACAGTCAGTTTTCGGCTTTCTCTACTAAGGTGCTCCTTTGGATAAACCAAGGCACAATCGCAGTAGTTCTCCCTTTACTACCAAGCCGATGTAGCGGAACGTAAGGTACCAAGCACAGGAGTCGGGCAAACCAAATATTGACGAAAGTTCTGCTTGAGAAGGCCGCTCTGTACTTCTGCTGGGAGCGTTCCGTATTTCCATTGACCGTTATGACGGCGCGCGGACCGGGCATCTTGAGCTTGAGATAAGCATAGTGTGGTACTGCGTTGAATCGAGCAAATGCGGTTCGTCCGAGCAGTCCATGATAGCCGCTGTGGAATGGGACGATATCGAATATTAACTCCTCACTTAGGAAGTTGTTCGGAGATCCGTAGACAACCTCTAATCTGATTGAGCCCGTACAGCGGGCCTCTACGCCTGGTACGACTCCTTTAAAAGTAGTCCTTGTAGGCTTGATCCTTGATGGGTTAATGCCCATTCTTCGCGCTGTATCCTGATAGAGCGGATTAAGGTTGCTACCTCCGTCCATAAGGTCGCGAGTCAGGTGGAACCCATCAATTATTGGGTCTAAGATCAGTGCGGGTGAGCCACCGTGATGGATACTAGTCGGATGATCCCGGTGATCAAAAGTGATGGGGCATGACGACCATGGATTAAATTTTGGGGCGACTGGCTCTATCGCGTAGACGTCCCTGAGTGCACGCTTGCGCTCCCTCTTGGGGATGTGGGTAACGTATATCATGTTCATCGTTTTGACCTGAGGGGGAAACTTCTTTTGTCCCCCTGTGTTCGGTTACTGGGGCTCTTCGTCATCGTCCTTGATTTGTGATCCCTTTTCCCTATTCTCGGCATTTAATTTGCCGGCCTGTTTAAAAACTCAGCAATCTCTATTTGTATGATTGGGTGGCTTGTCTGGGGTGCCATGAATCTGGCACGGACAATCGAGTATGCGGTCCAAGATGGATGGGCCTGAAATGTTCTTTTGGAACGGCTTCTTCCACTGACCGGACTTAGGGCCCCTGAATCTGGCATTGACTACCGTGTCCTCGGTGTTATCACTGTTGTTTCGATGCTTGTATCTGTTGCGTCGAGACTTGTCTTTGCTTGTTTTAGCTTCAGGGGTGCCGGCGTCGCTTGCATTGTTTTTGCTACGGGCCAACCAACTGTCCTCGCCCGCACAAAAGCGGGTCATGACAGCCGTGAGGGCTGCCATGGATTGTGGCTTTTCTTGGCTGAGGTGGCGAGCGAGCTATTCGTCGTGGATGCTGTGTTTGAAGGCTGCTAGGGCTTCGGCATCCGGACAATCGATGATTTGGTTCTTTTTAGTTAAGAACCTAGTCTAGAATTTCCTGGCGGACTCTCCGGGTTGTTGAACTATATGGCTTAAGTCATCAGCGTCCGGAGGTCGAACGTATGTGCCTTGGAAGTTATCGAGGAAGGCCTCTGCCAAGTCCTCCCAGCTGCCAATAGAACTTGCAGGCAGACTGTTGAGCCAGTGCCGAGCTGTCCCCTTGAGTTTTAAAGGGAGGTATTTGATGGCGTGGAGCTCATCGCGGCGGGCCATATGAATATGGAGAATGAAGTCTTCGATCCACACCGCAGGGTCCGTGGTTCCATCGTATGATTCTATATTCACGGGTTTGAACCCTTCTGGGAATTCATGATCCAGGACCTCAACGGTGAAGCAATGAGGGTGTGCGGCACCTTTATATCAGGCTGTATCGTGACGTAGCTCTGATGGAGTCTGTCTGCGGTTTTCAGCCCATGCATGACTAAGTTTGTCACGTCCGAATAGGTGGCCATCGTCGTGTGTCGAGGCACGTCCTCGCGATCCGTAGATTGATGGAGTATGTCCTGCTTTATTGTTCAGGTTTTGTCGGAGGTTATATGTCTGACCGTGGGCTAATTTACCTCTACCTGTGCGCTGAGGCAGGGCTAGCTGGTGTTTGGCATGAGTTGCCATTTTGTCTCGACCACGTGGTGGTCGGTCAGCCGTATGGTACGATGGAGGTATGTATTCTGGTGCCTCCTCGTCAAACTGAGGTAGCAATTTGCGCTTTGGGTAGCTTTTGGTTGGGCGCTTGAGGCCGTATTCTTCGGCTGCTAGGACATCGGTCCATTTATCATTGAGCAGATCTTGGTCAGCTTGAAGCTGCCGCTACTTCTTTTTCAGGCTCCTTGCAGTGGCGATTAGCTGGCGCTTGAAGCGCTCCTGCTCAAGAGGTTCCTCGGGCACGATGAAATCCTCGGTGCCGAGGCTCACCTCATCCTTGCAGAGCGAAAGGTAATGATCATCCTCCGAATCTTCGTGTGTGGCCTGTTTGTCGGGGCTAACTTGCCCGCCTTCCCATTCATCTTGTTCGTTAGCTGTATCGACGGGGTCTTCGTTGTCTTCGGCACCTTCTGGAGTGTTATCTTCTCCTGTGCTGATATTGCTGTCTTTACTGTGGCGTGACTTAGAGCGGCACCGCCGACGCTGGTGTTTGGATTGTATTTCAGAAGGTTTATCCTTGGCTGGATCTTCCTTGTCATCGCCGCTGTTTTCTTTTGGTGCATCCACCATGTATACATCATACGAGGAAGTGGCCATCCAGCATCCGATGAACGGCGGGTTCTGGACCTCTTCTTCTCTGGCATCGCCGTCCACACCGTCGATGTCCTCGGAGTCTTCATAAAGTTCGTCGGTCAAATCCTCGACCGTGGCTATGAAGTGGGTGGTGGGTGGGAAGCAAAATCCTCCATAGTCAGCCCCTAGCTCGAGCCGGATATAGTTCGGCTGTGAGTCCTCTTTCAAGGACAGGTTCTTTAACGAGTTTAGCACATCGCCTAAAGTCGAGTGCTGGAAGATGTCTGTGGCGCTGAATTCGAAGATTGATAAACGATCAAGCTCGGCGTCCGCGGGCACACGCGGTTCGGAACTTACGGCAGGAGACGAGTCCGGAGTTCCACTGACAGAGATGTCGTGAGAGGTTAAGTCTATGTGCGGCTCCAACGCCGTGGAATCTGTAGCCTCCGTGGTGGGGTTGATCCTCCCGTTCTTGGGTGGCACAACTTGCTCCGAATCTAGGGCCAGATGTCCACAATGTAGTTCAAGCTCCCAAATCTGACCTGATGGCCAGGGGCGTAGCTTTCGATCTGCTCCAGATGGCCAAACGAGTTGGCCCGTAGTGCGAAACCGTCGAACACGAAGGTCTGTCCGGGGAGGAAAGTTCCTCCTTGGACAGCATCATTATTGACGATTGAAGGGGCCATCAAACCTTTTGGCAACAACATAGTGGAACTCTCAACGAAAGCACCAATGTCGGTGTAAAAACCGGCGGATCTCGGGTAGGGGGTCCCGAACTGTGCGTCTAAGGTCGAAGGTAACAGGAGACAAGGGACACGATGTTTACCCAGGTTCGGGCCCTCTCTATGGAGGTAATACCCTACGTCCTGCTTGATTGATATTGTTGAATATGAGTATTACAAGAGTTGATCTACCTCCAGATCGTAATGGCTAAACCCTAGAGGTCTAGCTTGTATGGCTATGATAATGAATCTCCCCTATCCGGACTAAGTCCTCCAGTTTATATAGACACCGGGAGGATCTAGGGTTACACAAGGTCGGTTACAAAGAAAGAAATCAACATATCCAGTCTCCAAGATTGCCTTCCACACCAAGGAGAGTCCTATCCGGACACGGGTGCAGTCTTCGGTCTTCGTATCTTCACAGCCATCGGTCCGGCCCATGGCCAACAGGCCGGACGCCCGAGGACCCCTTAGTCCAGGACTCCCTCAACGACAACTTGGGTTTCTTGCCAAACCATAGTTCATAAGGTGTCGTCTCAACGGATTTAGATGTTGCCCAATTTAACGTGAATGCAGCCGTCTCTAAAGCATAACCCCAAAACGATAGCGGTAAATCAGTGAGAGACATCATAGATCGCACCATATCTAATAAAGTGCGGTTACGATTTTCAGACACACCATTACGTTGTGGTGTTCCAGGTGGCATGAGTTGCGAAACTATTCCGCGTTGTTTCAAATGAAGTCCAAACTCATAACTCAAATATTCACCTCCACGATCAGATCATAGAAACTTGATTTTCTTGTTACGGTGATTTTCCACTTCACTCTGAAATTCTTTGAACTTTTCAAATGTTTCAGACTTATGTTTCATTAAGTAGATATACCCATATATGCTCAAATCATCTGGGAAGGTGAGAAAATAACGATATCCGCCGCGAGCTTCAATGTTCATTGGACGACATACATCAGTATGTATGATTTCCAATAAATCTGTTGCTCGCTCCATTGTTCCGGAGAACGGAGTTAGTCATCTTGCCCATGAGGCATGGTTCGCAAGTACCAAGTGATTCCAGAAGTCCATCAGAATGGAGTTTCTTCACGCGCTTTACACCAATATGACTTAAACGGTAGTGCCACAAATAAGTTGCACTATCATTATCAACTCTGCATCTTTTGGTTTCAATACTATGAACATGTGTATCACTACTATCAAGATTTAGTAAAAATAGACCACTCATCAAGGGTGCATGACCATAAAAGATAATACTCATATAAATAGAACAACCATTATTCTCTGATTTAAATGAATAACCGTCTCGCATCAAACAAGATCCAGATATAATGTTCATGCTCAATGTTGGTGTCGTGGGTTTGTCACGGCAGATGTCCTCGTGAAAGGACTTAGTCGTGGAACCATCGCAACGGGTTAGCTTAAAGGGGTTAAACCGGACAAGGGGACACATGGAGTTTATACTAGTTTGGCCCCTTCGATGAAGGTAAAAGCCTACGTCTAGTTGTGATTGGTATTGCTAGGGTTTTGATGGCCAGGGAGCGAATCCGCTTTGACTGGCTCTCTAGTTGTTGTCTCTTGTTCTCAAACCGTGGCCGGGTCGTCCCTTTATATACACAGGTTGATGCCCGCCGGTTTACAGAGTCCCGAAGCCGGATCATAAACGTGTCCGATTCGGTTTCTATACTCCCTAACTTACAATGCAAGTTACATAATAAGGTCGGTTTTACATCTACCGGCCTTAACTCTCCTTTGGGCCTTGGGCCTTCATAAAGCGCCATCATTCTTATGTCTTCATGGGTTTCTAATCTTCATAAAGCTAATCTAGCTACTCCTGGCCGGTTTACGTCCAGTAGTAATATCCCCAACATTTGGCCCCAGATTGGTTTGAACTTGTTCATGTCAATCTTCAATACTTAGAAAAATTCCTCCCTTGTATCTTCACCTTGATCTTGTAAACCGCCGTGATGTCATACTCCAGGATCATGATAAACCGCCCTGACGTCATCTACCCGTTGAAGCTGAGGATTACCTTCATTAATGCATATCCAGTCATCGAAGCGACACCATTATTAACTATCCATTTTGAGCTCCTCGATTCCCGCACTTGTCGCTTTATCGCTTCACGTTATAAATAGGTCCACGGGTCCTTATCATTTTTCCCTTCGTCTCCTTCGCTTCTTCTTCCTCCTCGTGACACCTCTGCCCCTGAGCACCGCCACCGTCACCGAGCTTCTCCTCTGCTTCGATAAAGGCTGCTGCATCAACCTGAACGTTACTAGAGAGCTATGGTGTTCCTTCGTTGCTTCAACGGTCGCTGTAAGTCCTTTTCTTTCTCCCCTTGTAGATCTGTCTAGGGTTTCCTTATTCTTCGCAGTTCAATGAAGTTCGTCGGGGTTCCGGTGCTGCTCTTCCCTGTTCCTCCTTAGTCTATGGATAGAAAATCTCAATCTTGATATATTCCGCGTAATGGTTTATCTTCCGCTATCACCACAATCCTTTTGCACGCGAAAAACTGATCTGAACCTTTACAACCTGCTTTGGGTCCTACCCTTTTTAGGTTAAAATATTTTTGCTTTTCCGTCTTTGGTAGATCCAAAATTCCCATGTGATCCTGTGAAACTTGTTTTTCTTTACTTAGCCCTTTTCGCATTAGATCTGTATCCTCTATAACATGTAGGCGGTTTACCCTTGTAAAAAACAATCTATCTCATACCATTAGTCCCCTAGTAAACTGGCAAACCTCCTTTAGCTTGATTGTAATAGTCCGGTTTAACAACACATGTATGCCCTTGATATGACCTTGTCATTCATTATTGTATTAGTCTCCGGTTTACGCAATTTCACATATCTGTATATCTTTATTCCTATTGCATCTTGCGTGTCATCATGAATGATTTGTAAACCGGCATTTCTTTTCCAACTTTTGGTTTCACAATGGCCAAACGGTTTGCCGCTTGCAACTGGGCTCATTCCCGGGTCACCGAGGAACAGCTGAACGGAATGGTCAGTATCGGCACCTTGCCGAAGAAAAGTGAAATTAAATGGCGAGCTCCAGGAACGGAGAATCCTCCAACCCTGATGCAGGGTGAGGTAGTGGTTTTTGTCGACCACATAGGCCGTGGTTTCAAACCGCCAGGGTCAAAATTTTACCGAGATGTGCTTGCCAGCGTCCAACTCCATCCTCAAGATATCGGACCCAACTCTATGTCCAATATATGCAACTTCCAACTCTTCTGTGAAGTGTACTTACAAGAAGAACCAACTGCTGAGCTGTTCTGGGACTTTTTTCATCTGAACTGGCGTACAGAATTTGTAAATGGTCCTAACACTGAGCTTGGTGATGTCTTTATTCAAAAGAGGAAGGAAGTTGAATTCCCTCATGCCAAATTGCATAGCCACCCTAAGGAATGGAACCTGGCTTGGTTCTACTGCATAGATACCTCTCCTAAAGATGAGAACACTCTTCCAGGCTACCGTGATCACCGGCTTTCCAACACTCATCCAATGCTGCAACGTTTGAGTTCTGTGGAACGGGCCAAATATGCCCCTCAACTCGCCAAGCTCCGGGCCTTTATGGCCAATGGTTTAACATGCGTTGATTTCGTGCGTTGCTGGATATCTTGGAGCGTCTTGCCACTAAGCCGCCGCCCCGGTTTAATGTGTGAGTATACTAGTGATTTAGAAGACCCCCAATGCCACATCAACATTCAGGTAACCGATGAAGAAGTTACTGAAAGCGTCAAGAAAATTTTGAATGAACCGGAATCAGTGTGTCGCCAAACCGGCTTGAGCCCCTTCTACACTTAGAATAAACCGCCTGCTGTAAGCACTATGCTTCCCTTTTATCTTGATATCTTTAAATTGTTCAACTTGTAAACTTTCTTCTGTTTGTGTACCAACAGGGTGATGATCCCTTCTGGGAGCGGAAATCGGCAGATAAAGCGGCCAAGCCATCCCATCCCAAAACCAAAGCCGTCAAGCATACCTCAAAGTGGAAAACGGCTGACCAGATTAGCATGGAACTTGATGAAGATGCAGATGATCCAGAAGTTGAGGTAGAACTTGACTCACTTGGCTCCCTTTTCATGCACCTCATTAACAATGATCTTTATCAGGAGGACGTAGAAGGGAGTCAGGCTAATGATGTAGAGGTAAGTCCTCTTTCCTCCGGTTCAGACTCTATGCCAACACGAAAAAGCCGTCGAGCAATCCAGAAAGTAAGCTTTTCTCATCCTCTTGCTTACTTGGATCCAACATTTATTTTGAAGACGCAGCAGCATGAAGCTCGCTGGACAACCCGGCACAGTGGCCAACATGTCACTTCGGCCAGTTTACCTGATACCCCGGTTCGGAAGCGCCGGTCTGAGGTCTCTCCCACTTCTGACAATTCTTATCCCAAGGCAGGTTATTTCAGACAACCTCTTAATCAGTCCGATTCAAATTATCAGGTGACACCTCATTCATCTTCTGGCGAGTCAACAGCAACCGAACTCCCCCCTCTTAAGACTATAGCTGGGTAGGCATTCAAACCCTTCCTTCAAATGCGTTGCAAATCTTGAATAAGATGCTAAACCTCTTATAATTTTGTTTCCAGATCCAAAGCCAGACCCAACAAGAAAGCTCGGGTCAACAATCCGTCAGAAGACCAGGCAGTTTTTGAAGAAGAGCAAATAGGTGAACCGGACCAAACTCGTGAACCGGAGGGTCCTCATCCTGAAGCTACCTTTGATGAACTGCCCCTTCAAGACCAAAATATTGGTGAACAACCAGAAGCTGATCCTGCTATGCCTGATATTGAACCGGAAGCTCCAAACCGAGCTAGTCCGGTGAGAGGTACTGACAGTTCGTCATCACCCGTAAAAACCACTGAAGGCCAAGGAGATGATGTTATCATTACTGGCATGGGCCACAGCTCTCCTGGCCATCCCGTAATCTTGGCCCAATATAGTGCCAAAGAAGAGCATGCTGCTAGGGAAAAGGGTAAATGGAGTACTGACTTATCAAGCTATGACCATCTCAGTGCTGAAGAACTTCACTCCGGTTTCTTAAACCGTCTGCACTCAAACCGTGACTATGAAGCCGGTTTGGTGAACTTGATGAAGGAACGCTATGAGGTATTTTCATTTCCCTTTACTTCTTGATTCCAAAGTTGAAATGCTAGTCCAAGTAGCCCCCAAGGGCCGTTTTATGATGTTAATCTTAAACCGGGTCTTTATAACACTTTAATCCTCTCCTACTGACCCCCAAAATGTCAGTTCCTTAGTGAAAACCAAAACCGATACTTTACCAATATAATTATATAGCCTTCCTCAGTGTAGCCCCCAAAGGCCGGTTTAGCTTTGTGAGGTAATCTGGGTCTTTAATCCATGTGTCCGTTTTGAACAGATGTACATTAGCCCCCAAGTGTCAAGGATAATGCTTGCATTGTTCTGGAGACTTATAGAAGATGTAGTGAATCAGAGCAAATAGGCATTAGCCCCCAAGTACAAAGTGCATAACTTGTTATACGCTTTGTACTTGGAAAATATGTATCCTGTTGTTGACATATCTTCACAGTTATAGGCCGAGCTAAGCAATAGAGATGCTCGAACCGCTGATTTGCAAGAGAACGTGAAGTCCCAACAAGCAGAAGCTGTGAAAACCAAAGAGGAGCTGACCAAAGCCCTGGTAGCGATGGAAAAGTTGAAGGAGTCTTTAACAAGGAGCGTGCTGACTGGGAAACTGAGAAGGCCGGTTTAACCAAAAAAGCTAAGGATGCCGAAGCAGCCTTGAAGCCAGTTGTAGATGAATTAACTGGTTTGAAGCGACAAATCAACGCTATGACATCCGCAGTATTTGGTAAGTATCTCCTTATGCTTCTTGTCCAATTCATGAGACTTTGGTGTTTATCAGTTTGGCTAATATTAAACCATAACAGGCACTCACATTGCTCATCTGGGTGCTGATATGCGGATGAAGCTTAAAGCAGATTATACCTTGATTGAACAGCTATAGTCTAGATCCCAGCATGCTATTTGCACTGCGGCTTACAATAAACTGGCGCCATCACTGATAAAAGAAACTCTTGAGAAGCTGGCCATGCTACCAGCCCGGATTATCGAACTGAAGAAAGTAGCTGCAAGAGCGGGAGCATTAACTGCACTAATCCGGGCCAAGGCATGGATTCCGGACCTTGAAGCGGATGACATTATAAAAGGATATCCAGGTGTGAAGGAGGATGGTTCAAACTTCGACAATGATGATCTCCGAAGGCTGACAAAGGAAATGCGGCCAATAGCCAGCAAACTGGCATAAGACACAGATTTATCTCATTTCCAGCCGGCTTACGACACTGAAGGGAAGAGGCAGCCTGCAAAAATCCATGAAGTCAAAGAACTTGTGCCTCCAATCCGTAAGCATACTTATGGTCCTGACATTAACCCTTCCAGCCTTATCCATGAAGAAGCCGTGTTTCAAGCTTTAACCAGAATTGATTGGTCAACGGTTGATTTCCAGCGTCTAGGGAGGGATGAAGAAGAAGTGATTGCACCAAATGACCCTCAACTGTCAAACCGGACGGACGAAGCAGCGTAAACCGGTAGCCGGTTTACCAGCTATTGTGTGCCAATGCCTAAAAACAATTACTCAATTGGAGCCGTTTTGAAGCTTCTTGTAATAGGATAGCAAAAACTCCCTTATCGGTCATGCCATCGAGCATGTGTTGTGGTGCTTTGATATTGTGAAAACTTGCTCCACTTTTTGGGATCTATTTATGCATAGCCCATGATGATTTGTGTTTCTGTATACAAGAACTTGAAAGTGTCCTAGTGGTTTTCCACTGGACAGGTCATGATGCCCAAACATAAACAATACTTGGATGTATAATCAAAGTATAATAATATCTGCAACATACCTCGTTGGCTGCCCAACGGCTTGTATGATAAAGGTGTAAACACCAATCCGGAGCATTGATAACTCCGTCCTTAATTTGCCAGATTATGATAATAAAACGTACCGAGATGTAATAAACACCGGCTTTTCCTTATAACACTACCGACATGGTAGTCAATACCAGACCGGGTTAATGAACGCCGGATTATACCTGATCATATACTGGCAATCTTGTAGTTGAAAGACAAGCTGGGTCAAGGACGTCGGTTTATCAGAAGATACTATGAACCTCAACAAAGGCGAAAAACTTAGCAAATAGAACTCAAAAAGAACATGCGAGGCTTTTATGAGCTGCCAGGCTCCAAATCGAGGCTTTTTCATGGGTTGCCAGGCCGCTGAGTTAAACCATTTAACAAAGCCTTTTAAGATGGGCCTCTGTCGGTGTCAAAACCGGCGGATCTCGGGTAGGGGGTCCCGAACTGTGCGTCTAAGGCGGATGGTAACAGGAGGCAGGGGACATGATGTTTTACCCAGGTTCGGGCCCTCTTGATGGAGGTAAAACCCTACGTCCTGCTTGATTTATTCTTGACAATATGAGTATTACAAGAGTTGATCTACCACGAGATCGGATAGGCTAAACCCTAGAAGCTAGCCTACGGACTAAAACCCTCCGGTTTATATAGACACCGGAGGGGGCTAGGGTTACACAAGGTCGGTTATAAAGGAGGAGATATCCATATCCGTACTACCTAGCTTGCCTTCCACGCCAAGTAGAGTCCTATCCGGACACGGGACAAAGTCTTCAATCTTGTATTGTCATAGTCCAACAGTCCGACCAAAGGATATAGTCCGTGTAAGTGCATCTAGTGCCACCCCTAGTTGGTTTTGGAGTATTGACGACAAACCTAGTTGAGGGACTAATCTGTTTGTGAGAATTGCAGGATAACACAGGTAGAAGTCCCTCCTTGATTCGGTTTTCCTACCAGAGATGACCCCTAAAAATGTATGAAGAAATTGAAGTCAAAGGTGGTGTATGAAGATATTCACATTGAAGACTATGACAAGAGAAGACATCGCATGAAGCCTATGGAGCTCAAAGACTTAGAATTAGATCTTTCGTAGTTCTTTTTCTTCTTCTTTGTTGAGTCATAGGAACCACCGTACTGTTACGTGGGGTCCAAGAGAACCAGTCAGAATGACTGAAGTGATGCTTAACCAAAACCTATGTCTTCGAGTGAAGACTATGAGAGCGAATCTTGTCCAGAGTCGGACAAGTCAGCTTTGCTTGTAGCCCAAGTAAAGTTGCCGTGTGAGTTTGAAATCTGACCGTTGGAACACGTGTTAGTTCCTTAGTGACCCAGGGTCATTTTGGACAAATCAGGTCGGGTTGCCTAGTGGCTATAAATAGCCCACCCCCTACAACCAAAAACGGTTGGCTGCTCAGAGTGAGTATACGGCTTTTGTCGTTTGAGAGCAACCCACCTCGAAGCTTTTGAGAGAGAATTCCTTGCGAGGATAAAGCCCTAACCACCCAGAGCCAAAGAGAATTAGGCATCACTTAAGTCTTCTTATCTGTGTGATCTGAAGACTTATTACACTTGAGGACTGTGAATCCTCCAGCCGGTTAGGCGTCGCGTTCTGAGCATCCAAGAGACATTGTGGATTGCCGGTGAACGAAGTCTGTGAAGGTTTGGGAGTCTACCTTGAAGACTTACCAGAGTGATTGGGCGCGGTCTGTGTGACCTTAGCTCAAGGGGAATACGGTGAGGAATGGGTGTCCTGAGCTGCGTGTTCAGGACTGGGTGTCTGGGACTGTGTGTCCTCAGGTTTAAATACCTAGCTGCCCTAACCAGACATACAGTTGTCACAGCAACTGGAACTGGTCCAACACATCATTGTCTTCAACGAGTCACTGGTTTCATCCTTCCCTTCTCTTTACGTACTGTTACTCCTTGTGAAGTCATTGTATGATTGCACTATCTTTTATCTTCACTGAGTGACTGCGTGTTCTGTTTGGCTTCATAATATCTTCCTACCTGATCCTTACTACATTGCTGCTATTAGTCATTGTGCTTTCACTCTATTGAATACTTGACTATGGCTTGCCTAGTGTAGTCTACCTTCCGCTGCAGGGTAATAGGTTTATTTCTATCGTTTGTCTTCATAACTTCCACGTTTTGAAGACTTTCATAAAAATCGCCTATTCACCCCTCCTCTAGTTGATATAACGCACTTTCAATTGGTATTAGAGCAAGGTACTCCCTTGTTCTGTGTGATTTGGTTTAACCACCTGGAGTTTTAGCTATGTCGACTGGAGGGATAATCAAAGTCTCCGCTGCGTGCCCTGTCTTCGATGGAACTGAATATCCGTACTGGAAGAATAAGATGCGCATGCATCTTGAAGCCATTAACGTCGACCTACGGTATGTCATCAAGAACGGCGTTCCCAAGGCTGGAGAAGGTGTCACTGCTGCTGACGTCAAGAAGTTCATTCAACTAGACTCGACTGCCAAGAATATCATCTGTGGTCATCTGACCAAAGGACAGTATGGCCTCGTGAGTGCTTTGGAAACATCTAAGCTAGTCTGGGACTGGCTCTCCAAGGTCAACGAAGGCGTCTCAACCCAGAGAGATCAGAGAATCAGTGTCCTTCACAACCTCTTCAACCGCTTCAAGAGAAATGACAATGAGAATGTCCAGCTGACATTTGATCGACTCACTGACATCACGAATGAGCTTCAAGCCCTTGGCGCTACTGAGATCACCAAGCATGAAGTCGTCAAGACACTACGGAGATCACTTGACAGTTCGTTTGACACCCTAGCCCTGATGATTCAAGAACGTCATAATTTCAAGACACTTGATCCGTCTAACATACTTGAGAGGCTCAACACACATGAGTTTTAGCTTTTTGAGAAAAGAGATATCTACGGTCCAAACTATGGGCGAACTCGTGCCTTGAAGGCAAAAGCTGTCTCCTCATCCGAAGAAGAATCTGACAGCAGTTCTGATGATCCTGAAGACATTGGAAGGGAACTTGCTATGCTTGTGAAGAAGTTCCAAAAATTCACCAAGAAGAAAGGCTTCAGAAAGTCTTCCCGACCAAGCTCAAGGAATGATGAAGCTTCTGCTCATGACTACAAGAAGAAAACATGTCACAAGTACAAGAAACCTGGCCACTTCATCTCTGAGTGTTCGAAGTGGGACAATGAGAACAAAAAGAAGAAGAAGAGCAAGGAATATGACTCTGACAACAACAAGAAGAAGAAGAAATACTCAAAGTCTTCTTCCAAGTCTTCTTCAAAGTCTTCATCACACAAGAAGAGCTCATCTAGCAAGGCACGTGCGTTTGTTGGCAAGGAAATGGATTCAGAGGAGGAGTCCGCTTCTGAGGAGGTAGAGGTGGAGTCTGAGGAGGAGTCCGATTCTGGCGTCGCAAGTCTGGCTATAGCATACGTTGCCAAGTCCATCTTCAACACTGAATACAATGACTTCATCACCGACACCGATGCAAATAACAAGGACTACTCCGCTCCTACCTACTGCTTCATGGCACGCGGTGCCAAGGGTACGACACCAGCGTCTTCAGAATGGATTATTGATAGTGGGTGTACCAACCACATGACTGGCAAAAGAAGCCTTCTTATGGAATCAACCTTACGTCCATCCAACAAGAGTCACATCACATTTGCTGACACTGGTAAAAGTAAGGTATTGGGTCTAGGTAGAGTTGCAATCTCAAAGGATCAACACATGGATAAAGTCATGCTTGTTGAATCCCTTGGCTTCAACTTAATGTCTGTCTCAATGCTTTGCGATTTGAACATGATCGTAATATTTGGAAAATATCGCTGCCTTGTACTAATGGAATCTGACAAGTCTCTAGTGTTTGAAGGGTATCGGAAAGATGATTTGTACGTGGTAGATTTTTCGACAGGACCACAGCTTACCGTATGTCTTCTAGCAAAGGCTTCAGAATGCTGGCTCTGGCATCGGAGGCTAGGGCATGCTGGCATGCGGAACCTCCACACCCTTGCAAAGAAGAAGCATGTCATAGGCATCGAGGGCGTCAAGTTCAAGAAAGATCACTTATGCGGTGCCTATGAAGCAGGGAAGATGACGAGGGCCAAACATCCCTCGAAGACAATCATGACAACCACTCGACCCTTCGAACTGCTCCACATGGATCTTTTCGGTCCCACTCATTACTAAACTCTTACTACTACTGCTTGCCTCTATGGCTTTGTTATTGTTGATGATTATTCTAGATATACTTGGGTGCACATAATCCTCTACAAGACTGAAGTGTAGGATGTCTTCAGACGCTTCGCCAATCGAGCAATGAACAACTATGGCGCCAAGATAAAGCACATCAGAAGTGACAATGGTACTGAATTCAAGAATACTGGCCTTGATACATATCTTGATACCTTGGGCATCACACATGAATTCTCAGCCCCATACACGCCACAGCAGAATGGCATCGTCGAACGCAAGAACAGAACACTCATTGAGATGGCCCGAACGATGCTTGATGAATACAAGACTCCAAGAAAATTCTGGCCTGAAGCCATTGATACTGCATGCCATACAATCAATCGTGTTTATCTTCACAAGCTTCTGAACAAGACATCTTATGAGCTCCTTACTGGCAAGAAGCCAAATGTCAGTTACTTCAGAGTATTTGGTGCCAGGTGCTGGATCAAGGATCCACATCACACTTCAAAATTTGCACCAAAAGCACATGAGGGTTTTATGCTTGGATATGGAAAGGATTCGCACTCCTACAGAGTCTTCAATCTCTTTCATTATAAAGTGGTTGAAACAGTGGATGTGCGGTTTGATGAGACTAACGGTTCACAAAGAGAGCACCTCCCAAATATGCTAGATGAAGTTCCATCCAGCGAATCAATCAAGTTTATGGGAACCGGAGAAATCATACCCTTTGAAGATCAACCTGAAGAGGAACTTATCATCTCCGCACATGATCAACCTGAAGACAATGCTCAGCCTGAAGACAATCCCACTAACAATGACAATGATCAGCAAGAGCAAAACCTTCGCCCTGTACATCCTCGTGTTTCCAATGAAGTGCAGATTGAGAGAATAATTGACAGCATCAATGCACCCGGTCCGCTCACTCGATCAAGGGCAACTCAGCTGGCAAATTTCTGTGGACACTTCGCATTCGTCTCAATAACAGAACCCAAGAAAGTTGAAGAAGCCTTCATGGAACCTGAATGGATTCAAGCTATGCAAGAAGAGCTTCAACAGTTTGAGCTGAATAATGTATGGGAACTGGTTAAGCGTCCTGATCCTCGGAAGCACAACATAATAGGCACCAAATGGATGTACTGCAACAAGCAAGATGAGCATGGTCAAGTTATCAGAAACAAAGCTCGTCTCATTGCTCAAGGATATACTCAAGTGGAAGGCATCGACTTCGATGAAACATTTGCTCCTGTGGCTAGCCTTGAAGCCATACGCATACTGCTGGCCTATGCCAATCATCACAACATACTTCTATATCAAATGGATGTCAAGAGCGTCTTTCTCAATGGCAAGATTGAAGAAGAAGTGTATGTTGCACAACCGCCTGGCTTTGAAGATCCAAAACATCCTGACATGGTATACAAGCTCAACAAGGCACTGTATGGCCTCAAACAAGCCCCTCGGGCCTGGTATGACACACTCAAATACTTCCTGAAGAGCAGACTAAGGCATAGCCTAGTGGTGGGAAGGGGCTGATGCCTTCCCACCTACCCAGGTTCAAGGCATGGTACTTGCAATTTGGGTTTGTTGCATCAATTATACTGTAGGGGGTTCCCTTACAGTCTTTCTGTCAAAAAAAGGCTTAATACCTGGTTCCCTAGAACCCACTCTCTTCACGAAGACATATGATGGTGAACTGTTTGTGTGCCAAATATATGTGGATGACATTATCTTCGGCTGCACCAATCAGAAGTACAGTGAAGAGTTTGGATATATGATGCAAGAGCAATATCAGATGTCCATGATGGGAGAGCTGAAGTTCTTCCTCGGTCTCCAAATATGACAGCAACGCAACGGCATCTTCATATCTCAAGAGAAGTATCTCAAAGATTGTCTGAAGAAGTTCGGTATGCAAGACTGGAAAGGCTTCACGACGCCAATGCCAGCCAAGCATCATCTGGGTCCTGACGAAAATGGTAAAGGTTTCGACCAAAAGGTATACCGCTCCATGATTGGTTATTTGCTTTATCTATGTGCATCTAGGCCAGATATTATGCTTAGTGTTTGCATGTGTGCTCGATTCCAGGCGGGACCAAAGGAGTTGCATCACTTAGCTGTGAAGCGAATTCTTCGATATTTGGCTCACACCCCAACTCTAGGATTATGGTATCCAAAGGGCTCAGAGTTTGATCTGGTTGGATTCTCGGATGCTGATTATGCTGCTGACAAAGTAGATCGCAAATCTACATCAGGCACATGTCACTTTCTGGGACGATCACTTGTATGTTGGTCTTCAAAGAAGCAGAACTGTGTATCTCTCTCCACCGCTGAATCTGAATACATTGCTGCTGGATCTTGCTGCGCTCAGCTTCTATGGATGAAGCAAACACTCAAGGACTATGGCATTCATTTGAAGCAAGTTCCACTCTACTGCGACAATGAAAGCGCCATCAAGATTGCCAACAACCCAATTCAGCACTCGAAGACAAAGCACATTGAGATTCGTCATCACTTTCTCAGAGATCATGTTGTGAAGGAAGATATTGATATCATACACGTCAACACTGAAGAGCAATTGGCAGATATCTTCACCAAGCCCTTGGACGAGAAGAGATTTTGCAAGTTACGGTGTGAGCTAAATATCCTGGAATCCTCAAATGTCCCGTGATCAGGCACACATCCTAACACTTATGCATATTGATGACTTAGATGTGCAACACATGAAGTAAAGTATATCTTCAATCAATGAAGACATACATTCTAAGTGTGAATACATTAATGTGGAATTTGACTTCGGAGCGCCACGATAATTGTGCGCCGTGTCTGGGTCTAATACTTCCTATACGGTGGGTAACACCACCACCAAATGTTCTGTTTGAAGTGTTTCACTCATGGCGTTACATTTGCTATGTCTTCACATTTGGTTTGGCTTCAATCTCAACATATCTTCATGATTAACTTCACTATGTTGATTATATATATATATATATATATATATATATATATACTAGTGTTCTGTCCTCTACAACATTCACTTATAGCTATGTCATCTTGTTGAATCTTTTGAACTAAGTGAATGTGATCGGACCCTAACCTCTCTATGCTTTCTATCTCAAACTCTATCTCTCCAAATCATATGCATTCTATTGAAACTGTCGAATGTCTTCTCTGCGTCCTTGTCAGCAGAAGATACATAGACAACCATTAAGTCTGTTTTCAATGCTCATTCCTCCACCTGAAACCCGGAGAAGTGGGAACGACCACCCGACAATCCAGGCGTGCGTGGGACGTGGAACAAACCCCAATATGCTGCATGATGGCCACGTGTTCCTCAGATGCGAATCGCCAGGGGCACCTATGTAATAACGCAGTGCCGCCCTTGTACCTATAAATACACACCTCACAACAGGCATTATCTGTCACACCCTAGCTAGGTTATGCATTAGAGTGTGCATCATGTCTACTTTCATCAGAAATGGAAATGGGGAAAGCAGAACCCCCAGCACCCCCCCTGAAATCAACTAGGGTTTACTAAAAATAAACTCAATGAACCTGAAATGCCCTTCAGATATGTTCACCCTCTTTGCCTTGGGTTAGAACCCTTGGGAAAAATGGTGCATATATTTTTAGGTCAACAAAAGGGGCATTGACTTAATTCATAAATATTTGAATTTGGGCATTTAAATACTATTAAATAATTCAAATGCTCAAATAATGTTGGAATTATTTTCAGGCCACTGAAATATTTCAGAAAGTGTCCATAAATATTTTCAGGATTTTATAAAATGATTTAGTATTTAAACTAAATCAAAACAGAATAGCAAAAAATAGAAAACAGAATAAAATTTGAGAGAGAGAGAGTAGGCCAGTGGGCCACTTACCTGGCGCCACCAACCGGCCCAGCACGGCCCAGCCCACCAGGCCGTGCCAGTCGTCTCCTTCCTTTGCCAGGAGGACGACGGCGTGGCGCGCGCGCAGGAGGCGAAGCCACCTCCTGCTTCCACCTCCTGCTCCCCCCCGGCTCTCCTAGCGACGCCACGATGATGTCCCGTGTCCCCTCGCTCCTCTCCCTCACTCGCTCCACTCTCTCTCGCTCCCCTGGCTCTCTTCCCCGAGCTCATCCGAGAGACGCCGTCACCGCCGTTCGCTGCCACCGCGGCCACCGGCCACCCCTCGCCGTGCCGCTACGCCCAAAAGCTCCGCCTCGACCCACCCTTCCTCCTCACCGCTCCAAGCGACGCCGGGAGCCCTGCAGTGACGCAATTGCCGTCGTCTTCACCGACGGGCACCGAAGATCGCCGGCCCCGATTCTCCGTCTCCAGGTCGTCCCCGAGCCCACCGAGCTGCTCTACGTGCCCCCAGTGATCTCCTGCTCCGAATCCCCCTCTTCCCCGCTCCAATTGATCGCCGTAGCCGTCACCCCCATGATGACCGAAGTGCGCCGCCGCCCGAGCTCACCGTCGACGATGCTCCGGTGACCAAATGGTCACCCTGGAGTGTCGAACCTACTCCCCGCGATGCATAGCACCCTCCTAGCCCCCTTGCCCCGCTCTTCTACGCACCGAAACGCGACCCCGCGCGCAACCGAACTCCGGCGGCCGCCAAAGAGCTCGCCGCCGTCAACTCCGGCCATCCTAGCTGCTGCTGCTGCCACCACTAGATCCGCGAGAGCGCCAGCAAGCCGTAGCAACAAATCACGCTCAAAATGGAGCCCTATAGAGCATTCCCGAGCCGCTCCGTCGTCTCTGTCGTCGCCGGCGACGAGCCGTGGACCAAGTCCGGCAGGTTTGACCCCGCTGACTGCTGACTGGGTGGGCCCAGTTGACCCCCTGGGTCACTGACGCGTGGGCCCCAGGCCACTAATGAACCAGGATTAGGATTAACTTAAATTAGTTAAACTAATGACCCTGACAGGCGGGACCCACTAGTCAGCCTCTCTCCCTGCCCTGTTACACTGACCAGTGGACCCCACTGGTCAGGTTTGACCTGGAGGCAACCCTGTTGACCAGCTGACGTCACCCTGACGTCAAGCTGACGCAGTAAATCATTTTCTAGTTTAAAAATAATTCAGGAAATTCCAGAAAATACCCAAAACTTCAAAAATTCATAGAAATTCAACCATAACTCCAAATGAGACAAATTATATATGTAAAATTATCAGAAAAATTCAAGGAATCCATCTGTACCATTTTCATGCATGTTTGAACAATGCTTGTCCCCTGTTTTGAACAAAACAAATAAAGGGCATTTAAATAATCATATATGGGGTTGGAATTTGAATCTTGTACTCAAACCAACTCCATTTAAATCATAGCTAGTTGCATTAGCTCAAGACACATCCATATTGCCATGTCATAGCATGCATCATATTGTTGCATATCGTCATGTGTTGATTGTGCTCGGTTGTGTTCTTCGTGGTAGGTTCTGCCTCCGAGGATATTCACGAGTATCCGACTGAAGGGCAGTATCCCGTCACCACTCCATCAGGCAAGCAACCATTGATCATTCCGATACAACCCATGTTCTCGCTCCTGCTCTTGTTTAATGCATTAAGACAACACGATTCAAACTGCTGTGTGCTACGGTAGTTGAACCCTTATCCTCTGCATGACCTGTCATTGCCACAGTAACTAGATGAAACCCACTAGCATGTGTAGGAGTTGATTGAGCCATGTTTTGTGATTCCTACCTTGCTATGCCTGCTATGCTTAGAGTTGTGTCAGGTCTGGTTCATCTGGGTGATGGGCTAGAGTGAAATGCTTGTGCCAGTATTATGTGGGATGTGTTGAACATGTTTTGGTAAAGGTATCGATGAGAGGCCATGTAGGAGTACATGGTGGGTTGTTTCATTGAAGCCGTCCCTAAGAACTGAGTTCTGTATGCGTGAATTAAGATTCAGCTACTACCACACATTGGGCCCTAAAATATGACCCCGCTCGACTTACTGACCCCTCTCGCCTCAGTCCAGGAGTTGCAACTAGTTTCTGGTGTTTGTAGGACATGTGTTGGCGGCCGTGCGTAGCGCTGACCCTAGGGGTGGGCTATGTTGCGGTAGATACACCGTGGCACGGTGTACCGAGTCACCCGTTTGGTGTCTCGGGAACCCTGTTCACATCGTTCGGGGCCATTGAGGACACCCCGGCCGGATTTCCTTGCGGATGGAACCTGAATAGGCGATGACCCTGGACTAGAGACTTGTGAGGTTAGTCAGGTCGTGGTCTACACCCACGTCGGTTTTCGCTTGAAGTCTGCCGAGCACATTTCGTGTGCAGACGCTAAGTGGTGGAAACATGTGTGACGAAGTACACCCCTGCAGGGTATAAAACTATTCGAATAGCCGCGTCCGCGGTAAAGGACTACTTGATTGCATATACAGTTCATAGACAAGATAATGGATACTACTAAAAGACTCAAGATAAGTGTGAGTACCGGGGATGGGCCCCCTCACAGGATACGAGGGAGGATCCTCGGTGGAGTATTGTGATGGTGAGTAGTGGACTCGTGTGCGAAAACTATTTTGCTAAAAGATTCCGTAGGATAGCTTAGCCAAGAGTCAAAGCTGGCTTGCTACATAAACCCCACCACCTTCTTGAGAATGAGCATGTACAGTAGGTTCTGATGTAAGACTTGCTGAGTACCTTGTACTCATGTTTGCTTATTTATTGTTTTCAGACGACAACACTGCCCCCTCCGATGGGTTTTACGTAGATCTTGACGTCGACGAGTGACTAGACACCCAGGTGGTGATCCAGGCCATGGAGGGCCTATGTAGATAGACAGGCTTCGAGAAGCCTTCTTTCTTTTTTAGAGTCTGTACTCAGACTAGTTGCTTCCGCATGTGCTTGTATGACTGTATGACTTGAGTGTCGGGTCATGTGACCCCTACCTGTATGGATATGGTATGTATGGCTCCCTGGAGCCTTTAAATAAAGTACTTGAGTTGTAGAGTTTTGTTGTGATGCCATGTTGTATGTACTCATATCGAGCATATTGTATGTATGTTTGAAATGCTTGGTATGAGTGGGATCCGACAATCTAGTAGTTTGCCCTTCGCAGCCTTTCTTATGGGGAAATGTAGTCTAGTGCTCCTCGAGCCATAGTAGTCCGCTACAGCCCGGTTCACCGGAGTCCTGCTAGCCCAGCACTACTGTTCAGGACACTTGACTGGCCGGCATGTGTTTCACTTCGTCCCTATGTCTGTCCCTTCGGGGAAATGTCACGCGGTGATCTCCGGAGTCCTGTCTAGCCTGCTACAGCCCGGGATCCCCCGGAGTCCTGCTAGCCCAGTGCTACAGCCCGGAATCACTCGTTGATGACCGACATGTTCGTTGTGATTCATGTATGCCTGTCTCCATAGGTCTGTGCCGCTTTGGGTTCACGACTAGCCATGTCGGCCCGGGTTCTCGGTCATATGGATGCTAGCGACATTGTCATATACGCGAGCCAAAAGGCGCAAACGGTCCCGGGCCATGGTAAGGCGACACCCGTGGGATACCGTGCGTGAGGCCGCAAAGTGATATGAGGTGTTACCGGCTAGATCGATGTGGCTTAGAATCGGGGTCCTGACAGCGTTGGCATCAGAGCCGGACTGCCTGTAGGTTCGTTCAGCCAAACTGGTCGATGTCGAGTCTAGAAATGCTTTAGCTATATGTAAGGGAATTGATTGTGGGAGGGAACGTAAGGTTCTTTTACTACTTTACCCTATGCTTCTGATCTGAGTCATTCTCTTCTCATTCAACGTGGGTTAAGGACTAGGCTCTCTTCTTCTATCAGGTTCACGTGTTACTAATCCGTAGTAGCTCATAGGATTTTTGCTACGAGTTCAGTCCAGTTTCTACTATTTTAGTACGTGGCTATTTGAATCAGAACCTTGATATGATGCTGTTGAGCGGTATTGTGAACTGTTGTGGATGTCTCAAATCTTTTTCTGAGCATTTACAGCCGTTATGCTGCCCAATTTTCCCTAGGAATTCTGATGTCTTGTCTTGTGGCTGTGCTTTCAGATGGCCAACCAGTCTCAAAACCAAGTGGTTCGCCTGACCAGGTGCCTCGACGTGCCCGGTCATACTGCTATGTTGGTCCGGGTCATGATCGAGACAGGATACCGTTGGTATCCCGAATACACTGTTGAAGAGCAGTTCCGCGACTTTAATCGAAGCCAGTATTTATGCACCGTCAGGATATTTCCTTCCTATCCTGGATCTACCGAGCCCCTTCACTGTTCCTATGGACTCGGAGTTACCATTGAGATGGCTGTGCAGGATGCTGCCTATTCCATGATGACCATCTTGCGAGTCCGGACTGGCCTGCTTCGGAACACTGACTTTCGTTACATGCCAGCTTCACTTCCGGGAGCGCAGGGGTATCTTCAGGCTATCTATGCTGACTCCACTCAGGAGGACTCATTAACTCGTACCACCGCTGAGATGCTCGAAGATAAGGACCGAGAGAATCGGGCCTTGAGGCTGGAGCTCTTCAATACCCGTGCTGATCATTGGGCCACATTGACTCGGTTTGCACCCGCGGTGCAAGCTGGATGTATGGATACCAGGGATCTGTATCCTGTGAGAGCAGCTCTTCCAGACATGGTGGATTGGCGTGATGTGGGAGGCATCACCCCACCCCTTGGTCCCCGCAGGCCACCGTTTGTTGGTCCAAGACCTTATCCTAGCCCCTATGGTCCACAGGCTCCTCAGGACCGTCTGTTTCCGGATGATCACGTTGAACTTCCAGGCTATGGAGGTGACTTCTATGAGGACTACTACGGAGCTATCTGAGTTAGTAGTAGTACCACTAGTATTGTAGTAGTTGTATCTCCACTGTCCTGTGTGACTTGTGGAATACGACTTGGTGTGTAATCGATTCCGGAGGTGTAGACAAATAATGTATAGGGACTCGGAATGCCTCCGATGAGATGTAACGTCTACCTTCATAGTTGTACTGTAGCATGGGCTTGTACTAAACTATGTATGACGAGTATGACCGTTGGTGTATATATGGCAGTTTTATATTACCATGGCATACGAATGAGCATCTCTGCATTCCGCGTTATCCTTTACATTCTGCACTTCCCTGTTAAGTTTGAGCCATCCTTGTCTAAACCGTTGTCTTGTTTTCCCTCCTAGGATGGTCAACACCCGCGGAAACCCTGCTGCCCCGGAGCAGGGGGAAGCCAATGCAGCTAGAGGTGAAAATTTGCCTCACCCGCCTTCCCTGGCCGAAGTGATGCTGGAGGCGGAAAGGAACAAGCGTGAGACCAACCGCCTGCTGGAGCGGATTGAGCAGAACACTGCACGTCACCCACGAAATGCCTTGGTGTCAATCAACGACTTCATCAAGCTGTACCCACCAAAGTTTAACCATTCCGTCGAGCCCCTCGACGCGGATGATTGGCTTCGCAGCATCACCCACAAGCTACGTTCTGCCAACGTAGCTGAAGCCGACAAGGTTACCTATGCTGCTTATCATCTTGAGGGCCCCGCTAGCCATTGGTGGGAAAACTACGAAGCTATGCGCCCGGTCGGCCAAATCACTACCTGGGCTGAGTTCAGCGAGGCTTTCCGTGAGCATCACATTCCGGAAGGTCTCATGGATCGCAAGAGGGAGGAGTTCTGCAACTTCACCCAAGGAAGGCTGACTGTGGATGCATATAGCCGAGAATTTGGGAACCTGGCACGCTATGCTCCTGAAGAGGTTTCTACTGACGCCAAGAAGCAGGCAAGGTTCCGTAAGGGACTTAGCCCTGAGCTTCGCCGCGATCTCCGTCTGCACGAGTGCACATCCTTCCAGAAGTTGGTCAATAAAGCTATCAGTGCTGAGACAGGCCAGACTGATTATGACGCTTCACGCAAGCATTCTCGTGATTTTGGGTCTTCATCCGGCTTTGGAGCTCAGAAGCGCCGGGTGTGGATTCCAAGCACCGCACTGCCACCCAGATTCACCCCGAGGCCATCCTTTGAGGCGCCTCGTCCCAACCAGCAAATTGCACCGTCCAAGTCCTATGGTGGCCCCGCTGCTAATGTTGCTCCACGCCCCACTATGGTAACATGCTTCAAGTGTGGAGAACCGGGTCACTATAGTCGAGAGTGTCCCCAGAACAACCCCAATCAAGCTGGAAAGTCCGTTGGCCGTGGTAAGCCCGCGGGAAAGACTTTCTACGCCAAGCCGGCCACTACTGCACGTGGCCATGTCAACTACGTCTCAGCCGAAGAGGCTCATGAGGATCCCAACGTCGTCCTTGGTACGCTCCTTGTTAACTGCCATCCGGCATCTGTTCTTTTCGATACTGGAGCATCTCATTCATTCATATCCGAGAATTATGCTCGGTTGCATAACACGACATTCTGTGACATGCCCACTTCCATGGTAATTCAAACTCCGGGTTCCAAATGGCAAACTTCTAGGGTAAGCCATGGGAACGAAATTCTTGTCGATAGGCTTGTCTTCCTTGCATCTTTAATAGCTCTCAAGTCCTCCGACATAAACATCATCTTGGGTATGGACTGGATGTCGGCTCATTGCGCCAAGATCGATTGTGCCACTAGAACCGTTCAACTTACTCATCCCTCAGGCAAGACAGTTAATGTCTTAACTCGAGTGGCCAAGCGCCAACTTTACTCTCTCAATGCCAACCCTCTTCCAGACCTTGACGATGTTCCGGTAGTCTGAGACTTCCCGGATGTGTTTCCGGAAGAACTGCCAGGTGTTCCACCTGACCGGGATGTCGAGTTTGTGATAGACCTTGTTCCAGGAACCGTTCCAATTGCTAGAAGACCCTACAAGATGGCACCCTTAGAACTAGCCGAGCTTAAGAACCAACTCGATGAGTCCTTGAACAAAGGGTTCATCCGTCCTAGCTCCTCTCCTTGGGCTTGCCCCGTCCTCTTCGTCAAGAAGAAGGATGGAACGGATCGAATGGTTGTGGATTACCGACCTGTCAATCTGGTCACCATCAAGAACAAATACCCGCTTCCTAGGATCAACGACCTGTACGATCAGCTCGCTGGATCCTCAGTCTTCTCCAAGATGGATTTGAGGTTGGGCTACCATCAAATCAAAATCAGAAACGGGGACATTCCCAAAACGGCTTTTGTCACTCGTTATGGCCAATACGAGTACACCGTCATGTCCTTCGGTTTAACCAATGCCCCGGCCACTTTCTCCCGGTTAATGAACTCGGTTTTCATGGAGTACTTGGACAAATTCGTCGTAGTATACCTCGATGACATACTCATCTACTCCAAAAATGAAGAGGAACATGCCGAACATCTAAGACTGGTATTGATGAAACTTCGAGAGCATCGCCTTTATGCCAAATTCTCCAAGTGTGAATTTTGGTTGTCAGAAGTGACCTATCTAGGCCATGTAATCTCTGGTATGGGTATTGCTGTCAATCCCGAGCGAGTTCAAGCCGTCCTTGATTGGACTCCACCTGTTTCGGTCAAGCAAGTTCGGAGTTTCCTTGGCCTAGCGAGCTATTGCCGCCGCTTCGTCGAGAATTTCTCCAAGGTTGCTAAACCTCTAACTGAACTCCTCAAGAAAGATAAAAAGTTCGAGTGGACTCCACAGTGCGAGTTCAGTTTTCAGGAACTGAAAAGACGCCTGACATCTGCTCCCGTACTGGTACCACCAGATTTCTCCAAGGACTTTATTATCTATTGCGACGCCTCGCGACAAGGACTAGGTTGCATACTCATGCAGGATCGTCAGGTAATTGCCTATGCCTCACGGCAATTACACCCACATGAAGAAAATTATCCCACACATGATCTAGAGCTTGCAGCTGTAGTCCATGCACTCAAAACCTGGCGACATTACCTTCTCGGTAATCGTTGCGAGATCTTCACCGATCACCAAAGCTTGAAATATATCTTCACCCAACCAGATTTGAATCTCAGGCAAAGACGTTGGGTCGAGTTGATCTCGGATTACGACTTAGGAATAACTTACACCCCTGGCAAAGCCAATGTCATGGCTGATGCACTAAGTCGTAAGTCCTACTGTAACAACCTGATGTTACAACAAAGTCAACCACTTCTCCATGAGGAATTTCGTAAGCTTAATCTTCACATTGTTCCTCGTGGATTCCTGTCTACCCTGGTGGCGAAACCTACCCTTATGGATCAAATCATAGCTGCCCAAAAGCGTGATAATGGCATATCCCAGATTAAGGAAAACATTGCTAGCGGAGTAGCTAAATGTTTTTCCATGGATGAGCAAGGTGCTGTCCTCTTTGAGAACCGCCTGGTGGTTCCCAAGAACCAACATCTACGCCAGATGATCGTTAAGGAAGCTCATGAATCCCCTCTCACCATTCATCCCGGTACTACTAAAATGTATCAAGACCTACGCCAGAGGTTTTGGTGGACTAGGATGAAGAGGGAAATTGCTCAATACATTGCTAATTGCAACGTTTGTCGTCGTGTTAAAGCAGAGCATCAACGGCCTGCTGGCACCCTTCAACCTTTGGCTATTCCTGAATGGAAATGGGACAAAATCAGTATGGATTTCATCACTGGGTTTCCCAGGACCAAGAGGGGGAATAATGCCATCTTCGTCGTGATCGACCGTCTTTCCAAAGTAGCCCATTTCCTACCTGTTCGTGAGAGTATCACCGCTAGCCAGCTAGCTGACTTATACATCTCCCGAATAGTGTCTCTTCATGGTGTCCCATTGGAAATTAACTCAGACCGTGGAAGTCTCTTCACCTCTCGATTTTGGGAAAGTTTCCAAAATGCTATGGGAACTCATCTCTCCTTTAGCACCGCCTTCCATCCTCAATCAAGTGGTCAAGTAGAGCGAGTAAATCAAATTCTGGAGGATATGCTCCGAGCTTCTGTTATCTCGTTCGGAATGAGTTGGGAGAAATGCCTTCCATTCGCGGAGTTTGCCTATAACAATAGCTATCAAGCCAGTTTGGGCAAGGCTCCCTTCGAAGTTCTCTATGGACGAAAATGTCGAACGCCTCTTAACTGGTCAGAAACCGGGGAAAGACAACTCTTTGGCCCGGATATGATTCAGGAAGCAGAAGAGCAGGTTCGCGTTATTCGTGAGAAATTGAAAACGGCCCAATCTCGCCAAAAGAGTCAATATGATCGTAAGCATAAGCCTATGACATTTGAAATTGACGAGAAAGCTTACCTTCGGGTTACCCCGTTAAAGGGAACCCATCGCTTCGGTATCAAAGGCAAATTGGCTCCTCGTTACATTGGACCCTTTCGCATTATTGCCAAACGAGGAGAAGTTGCCTACCAATTGGAACTACCTCCGCATCTTTCCAGAGTTCACAACGTCTTCCACGTTTCGCAACTCAGGCGTTGCTTCGCGGATCCTATCCGTGGAGTGGACCACGAAACGCTTGATTTACAAGATAACCTTTCTTATCGGGAATACCCCGTTCGTATCCTTGATCAAGCCGAGCGTACCACTCGACGTCATAATATCAAGTTTCTCAAGGTTCAATGGTCACACCATTCTGAGGAAGAAGCCACTTGGGAAAGGGAGGATCGTCTTCGACTCGAGTACCCCGCCTTCTACCCAGATGATCCTAAATCTCGGGACGAGATTCTATTGAGTGGGGGTGAGTTGTCACACCCTAGCTAGGTTATGCATTAGAGTGTGCATCATGTCTACTTTCATCAGAAATAGAAATGGGGAAAGCAGAACCCCCAGCACCCCCCCCCTGAAATCAACTAGGGTTTACTAAAAATAAACTCAATGAACCTGAAATGCCCTTCAGATATGTTCACCCTCTTTGCCTTGGGTTAGAACCCTTGGGAAAAATGGTGCATATATTTTTAGGTCAACAAAAGGGGCATTGACTTAATTCATAAATATTTGAATTTGGGCATTTAAATACTATTAAATAATTCAAATGCTCAAATAATGTTGGAATTATTTTCGGGCCACTGAAATATTTCAGAAAGTGTCCATAAATATTTTCAGGATTTTATAAAATGATTTAGTATTTAAACTAAATCAAAACAGAATAGCAAAAAATAGAAAACAGAATAAAATTTGAGAGAGAGAGAGAGTAGGCCAGTGGGCCACTTACCTGGCGCCACCAACCGGCCCAGCACGGCCCAGCCCACCAGGCCGTGCCAGTCGTCTCCTTCCTTTGCCAGGAGGACGACGGCGTGGCGCGCGCGCAGGAGGCGAAGCCACCTCCTGCTTCCACCTCCTGCTCCCCCCCGGCTCTCCTAGCGACGCCATGATGATGTCCCGTGTCCCCTCGCTCCACTCTCTCTCGCTCCCCTGGCTCTCTTCCCCGAGCTCATCCGAGAGACGCCGTCACCGCCGTTCGCTGCCACCGCGGCCACTGGCCACCCCTCGCCGTGCCGCTGCGCCCAAAAGCTCCGCCTCGACCCACCCTTCCTCCTCACCGCTCCAAGCGACGCCGGGAGCCCTGCAGTGACGCAATTGCCGTCGTCTTCACCGACGGGCACCGAAGATCGCCGGCCCCGATTCTCCGTCTCCAGGTCGTCCCCGAGCCCACCGAGCTGCTCTACATGCCCCCAGTGATCTCCTGCTCCGAATCCCCCTCTTCCCCGCTCCAATTGATCGCCGTAGCCGTCACCCCCATGATGACCGAAGTGCGCCGCCGCCCGAGCTCGCCGTCGACGATGCTCCGGTGACCAAATGGTCACCCTGGAGTGTCGAACCTACTCCCCGCGATGCGTAGCACCCTCCTAGCCCCCTTGCCCCGCTCTTCTACGCACCGAAACGCGACCCCGCGCGCAACCGAACTCCGGCGGCCGCCAAAGAGCTCGCCGCCGTCAACTCCGGCCATCCTAGCTGCTGCTGCTGCCACCACTAGATCCGCGAGAGCGCCAGCAAGCCGTAGCAACAAATCACGCTCAAAATGGAGCCCTATAGAGCATTCCCGAGCCGCTCCGTCGTCTCTGTCGTCGCCGGCGACGAGTCGTGGACCAAGTCCGGCAGGTTTGACCCCGCTGACTGCTGACTGGGTGGGCCCAGTTGACCCCCTGGGTCACTGACGCGTGGGCCCCAGGCCACTAATGAACCAGGATTAGGATTAACTTAAATTAGTTAAACTAATGACCCTGACAGGCGGGACCCACTAGTCAGCCTCTCTCCCTGCCCTGTTACACTGACCAGTGGACCCCACTGGTCAGGTTTGACCTGGAGGCAACCCTGTTGACCAGCTGACGTCACCCTGACGTCAAGCTGACGCAGTAAATCATTTTCTAGTTTAAAAATAATTCAGGAAATTCCAGAAAATACCCAAAACTTCAAAAATTCATAGAAATTCAACCATAACTCCAAATGAGACAAATTATATATGTAAAATTATCAGAAAAATTCAAGGAATCCATCTGTACCATTTTCATGCATGTTTGAACAATGTTTGTCCCCTGTTTTGAACAAAACAAATAAAGGGCATTTAAATAATCATATATGGGGTTGGAATTTGAATCTTGTACTCAAACCAACTCCATTTAAATCATAGCTAGTTGCATTAGCTCAAGACACATCCATATTGCCATGTCATAGCATGCATCATATTGTTGCATATCGTCATGTGTTGATTGTGCTCGGTTGTGTTCTTCGTGGTAGGTTCTGCCTCCGAGGATATTCACGAGTATCCGACTGAAGGGCAGTATCCCGTCACCACTCCATCAGGCAAGCAACCATTGATCATTCCGATACAACCCATGTTCTCGCTCCTGCTCTTGTTTAATGCATTAAGACAACACGATTCAAACTGCTGTGTGCTACGGTAGTTGAACCCTTATCCTCTGCATGACCTGTCATTGCCACAGTAACTAGATGAAACCCACTAGCATGTGTAGGAGTTGATTGAGCCATGTTTTGTGATTCCTACCTTGCTATGCCTGCTATGCTTAGAGTTGTGTCAGGTCTGGTTCATCTGGGTGATGGGCTAGAGTGAAATGCTTGTGCCAGTATTATGTGGGATGTGTTGAACATGTTTTGGTAAAGGTGTCGATGAGAGGCCATGTAGGAGTACATGGTGGGTTGTTTCATTGAAGCCGTCCCTAAGAACTGAGTTCTGTATGCGTGAATTAAGATTCAGCTACTACCACACATTGGGCCCTGAAATATGACCCCGCTCGACTTACTGACCCCTCTCGCCTCAGTCCAGGAGTTGCAACTAGTTTCTGGTGTTTGTAGGACATGTGTTGGCGGCCGTGCGTAGCGCTGACCCTAGGGGTGGGCTATGTTGCGGTAGATACACCGTGGCATGGTGTACCGAGTCACCCGTTTGGTGTCTCGGGAACCCTGTTCACATCGTTCGGGGCCGTTGAGGACACCCCGGCCGGATTTCCTTGCGGATGGAACCTGAATAGGCGATGACCCTGGACTAGAGACTTGTGAGGTTAGTCAGGTCGTGGTCTACACCCACGTCGGTTTTCGCTTGAAGTCTGCCGAGCACATTTCGTGTGCAGACGCTAAGTGGTGGAAACATGTGTGACGAAGTACACCCCTGCAGGGTATAAAACTATTCGAATAGCCACGTCCGCGGTAAAGGACTACTTGATTGCATATACAGTTCATAGACAAGATAATGGATACTACTAAAAGACTCAAGATAAGTGTGAGTACCGGGGATGGGCCCCCTCACAGGATACGAGGGAGGATCCTCGGTGGAGTATTGTGATGGTGAGTAGTGGACTCGTGTGCGAAAACTATTTTGCTAAAAGATTCCGTAGGATAGCTTAGCCAAGAGTCAAAGCTGGCTTGCTGCATAAACCCCACCACCTTCTTGAGAATGAGCATGTACAGTAGGTTCTGATGTAAGACTTGCTGAGTACCTTGTACTCATGTTTGCTTATTTATTGTTTTCAGACGACAACACTGCCCCCTCCGATGGGTTTTACGTAGATCTTGACATCGACGAGTGACTAGACACCCAGGTGGTGATCCAGGCCATGGAGGGCCTATGTAGATAGACAGGCTTCGAGAAGCCTTCTTTCTTTTTTAGAGTCTGTACTCAGACTAGTTGCTTCCGCATGTGCTTGTATGACTGTATGACTTGAGTGTCGGGTCATGTGACCCCTACCTGTATGGATATGGTATGTATGGCTCCCTGGAGCCTTTAAATAAAGTACTTGAGTTGTAGAGTTTTGTTGTGATGCCATGTTGTATGTACTCATATCGAGCATATTGTATGTATGTTTGAAATGCTTGGTATGAGTGGGATCCGACAATCTAGTAGTTTGCCCTTCGCAGCCTTTCTTATGGGGAAATGTAGTCTAGTGCTCCTCGAGCCATAGTAGTCCGCTACAGCCCGGTTCACCGGAGTCCTGCTAGCCCAGCACTACTGTTCAGGACACTTGACTGGCCGGCATGTGTTTCACTTCGTCCCTATGTCTGTCCCTTCGGGGAAATGTCACGCGGTGATCTCCGGAGTCCTGTCTAGCCTGCTATAGCCCGGGATCCCCCGGAGTCCTGCTAGCCCAGTGCTACAGCCCGGAATCACTCGTTGATGACCGACATGTTCGTTGTGATTCATGTATGCCTGTCTCCATAGGTCTGTGCCGCTTTGGGTTCACGACTAGCCATGTCGGCCCGGGTTCTCGGTCATATGGATGCTAGCGACATTGTCATATACGCGAGCCAAAAGGCGCAAATGGTCCCGGGCCATGGTAAGGCGACACCCGTGGGATACCGTGCGTGAGGCCGCAAAGTGATATGAGGTGTTACCGGCTAGATCGATGTGGCTTAGAATCGGGGTCCTGACATTATCTCCTCTTCCACTCTCGCACGAACTCTAGCGCCACCGCTAGCCCTCGACGACGCCGGCGACGAAGCGCTTCGCTGCCACAACCTCTCCGACGCCGTCTTCATGCCGACCGCGGACATCGCCTTCTCCGCCGTCGCCATAGGTGTCCTCCGTCGCCAAGTTAGGCCACGGACGATTGAACTGCTCGGCCTCCTCTTCCACTCCGTCTAGCAGTTCTTCGTGTGGTAAATAAAACCTCCGTTTTACGGCCTCTTTGATCCTATAGCTTTATCACTTTCTACCACAAGCAGTTTCTATTCACACAAGTTGGATCTCTTTCATACTCCATCTCATAACATGCCTAGTATATTCACTTATGCTTCACAAAGTAGTTAGATTCCTCACTTGTACTGATCCGTGGATTCGTACAAATCTGGAACCAACTCCTTATCTATGAGTGAATGTCTTCGCACGATGAGGTGAATGTCTTCTAAACTGATTTATCTTCAAAATCTTCTGAGAATGCATATGACCTCTTCCCCTTCCCTCGCACCTTAATGCTGTCACAGGTACATGTCCGTGGGAGAATCCCTTGGTTCTCATAGTCTGCATTCATTTGCAGAATTCTTACAGCATCACATAAATTCTCCCGAAGCCAGTTCCTGTTTGTCCAGCAAGCGAAAACCTTTGAAGCCTTTGAACGTATTGAAGCCTTTCAGATTAAGGTTCATGGCTTCAGAAAAATCAGCAAGGAAGGGTGGCAGAAAGCGTCGAGGAGAAACATCAAGAGATCTGCCCGATGACCTCTCAGAGCTGTACAAGATAGATCCTGAAGAGGATTACAATCAACGCAAGACGCGAATCCATTGGATTCGACGCTATTGGGCAGAACAGTGGTTCAAGTACAGATTTGTGACCAAGGAATATGCTGAAAAGAATGCCATCAAGCGACCATGGGGAGACATCCTCTACAAAAATCTTCAACCCAGGACCAGAGATGAAGCCATTGAACAAGGCTTCTATCCCTGCATGGTTCGTGGACCATAGCCTGCGGATGCTGACCCATCGTCCCTGCTATGGTGTCGTGACGACAATCTATTTAAGCGCAACTTCCAGTTTGCCCAGAACTTAGCGAAGCAGAACAAGAAGACTTTGGGTTTAGATTTCAACCCTGGTCCCTTTGCTCCCCATGCCGATGGAACTCGCGAAGCTGAACCCAATCTTCTTGGGCCCTTCTACAATCTTGAAGGCCTCATCACTCACATCATGGTTCAAGGGACATCCGTGAATGATCCTGCAGATGACGCTGAATCTGATGAAGCGCCTGCAGCGCCAAAGCCAAAGAAGCTGAAGCAGCCAAAAGCTTCAAAGCCGGCCTCTGCACCAAAAATCTCACGGGCGAAGCCACTGGCAACTGCACCTCCTGAAGACAGTGTGCAGTCTGAAGATTTGTCACGCATCTCCAATCCCCAGAAGGTCAAGATGCTTCTACCACACACCAGCCAAGAGCTAGCAGCTGCTACCATTCTACGCAATGATGCCATTGATCTATCAAGTGATGAAGATCTTGCAGATGACGCTCTTGAGCAACTCATCAAGAGCAAAGAAGAAGCTGAAATATTCAATGATCTGCCTCTCTTTGATGTAACAATCATCCACAACTTCATTGATGAGTGGTTTGACACGCCAAACATCAGCTTCGAAGATCTGCAACTACCCATTGGCCTGAGTGTCGCCTTCCATGGCGCCATTGCTTCAGAGCTAGCCCTCGCTCAGCGCATTGTCGAACTGAAGCAAAAGATTGACTATGAAAAGGCTCAGTTCAAGAAGCATATGGCCAAGCTCAGCGTACAAGAGGTGAAAAACTTCAAGATTATGCTGCACGAGCTCAAAGAAGCCTTTCTCAAGAAACGCGTAGAAGCTCAGGGTTCTCAGGAGCGTATGAAGAGCCTGGCTGACAAGTGTGTGCAAGGCTACAACGAAGCTGAGAAGCGCAAGGCCCTTGGGCGTCCGGGCATTGATCCCAGGATGGCTGCTAAGCAGAAGAAGAAGCCCATTGTGGCCAAACCTCTCGCACCAAGGCAGGAAGCAGATCCCATTGTCTTCCCAACTAGAATGACTGGCTCGAAGCCAAAAGCCCGGTCAACCTGTCGGGGTAAATAGCTATGGGTAGCCCAGCCGGCTTCCCCTAGCCCCTCAGAAAAAATTATGAGTCCATCCGGCTCATAAGAAGACTCAAGACTTGGGCCGCCTCCCCCCAGCCGGCTACCTTCCTGGCCGGCTGCGGGGGCGGCCCGCCTTTTCACCCTCCTGAAGAAGGCTGCGGGGGGCCGGCTACGGCAAGGCCGGCTACGGCGGGGCCGGCTACGGCAGGGCCGGCTACAGCGAGGCCGGCTACTGCCAAGCCGGCTCCCCTAATTCAGTCAACGCCGTACCCGCGATGTACGCGTCCACTCTGCAATGATGAAGCGGGGCGTGGCTACAGTCGAGCCTGCCACCCCCAAAACCCGGAGCACGCCTGGTACGGCGCATCGGGCGGGCAGCCGCGGCCCGCCCGGCGCGGCACTGTAGCCACGGCGGCTCTGACGCCGTCCACGACGGGTCACCAGCATGGCCCCCGAGGCGGTGGGCCCCTTCGGGCAGAGAGATGCCGAAGGCGGCCGCACCTCCTCTCAAGCCGGCAAGACAGAGGGCCGGCTTCACGCAGCCGGCCTGCCGCCCTCCTCGAAGGAGACGCCCATTAAGGAGAAAAGATGTGGCGGGGCTACAGTGATCGCCCGCCAGGGCGGCGTTACTGTAGCCACGCTTACCCCGACCAAGCCTGCGTCAAGGACACGAAGTAACAGTAAACAGCTGCCGACCCGGCCCTGGCCAGTGGGGCCGGCCTGTCGACCCAGGAGCCGGCAGTCGGCGGGACCCACCAGCCGGCGGGCCCCAGAAGCCGGCGGAGAAGCCGGCGAGCATAGTCACAGACAGCTGGGCCACGCGCCCAGTCGGATTACCATTGTACCCCCGGGGGGTAGGCCTATATAAACCCCCCGGTGCACCCATGCAAAGGGTTGAAATCTCATTCTAGACTTAGACACATACAAGGAGAGGGAGCAGGCTGAGCTGAGCCCTTCTTCCTCCTTCCACCCAAAACAGCTCAAGGAGCATTGTAGCTACTTGTCCACATAGTAACCATGCGGAGACCCCGCAGAGCAGCAGTAGGGGTATTATCTCCCCGGAGAGCCCTGAAGCTGGGTAAGATTCGCCGGCGTGCATGTCTTCGCCTCATCCCGTTTCCAGGCACCGGCGACGTTCTATTGGCCCCCGCAATGATAAGCCACCCGTTGGCATATGTCGCTTCTACCACCCGACATTTGGCGCCCACCGTGGGGCCAGGTGCACCGTCGTCCGGAGACCTGTTCTGGACGGGAACCCTTTTCCTTCCTCGCGAGCGTAGCCAGCCTGGCTCGCCCGATGGCGCTTGCTGCGACGCGCTGCATGGCGTCGCCAACGTCTGCGCGGCTAGCGGCCTCGCCAACCTCTTCGACAAGGCCCGCATCTCCGACGAGCTTGCCTCCGATGTGGGCACAGATCACCTCGCCAACCTCCTTGGCCAGCTCCACGTCTCCAGCGAGCCCGCTGCGGATTTGGAGTCGGTTGGCTCCACCGACCCGATGCCTGTCAACTCCGACGCGGCATCCTACGATACCTTCCCCACCAATGTCACGGTCTACGACGACCCGCTCCCTCCGGCTGGCGATCGCGATTTTGACGCCCCCGAGGTGATGGTTATCGGCCTCGACGGCCCAACTGACGAGGGCGCCCGCGACGCCCCACGCGCGGCTGCCCAAGACTTGTCCGCCCGCCTTCCGGCCGACGCCAGCGACGAAGTTCTGGAGGCACGCCGCCTCGCCCTCCTCGCGGAGGGCCGGCGGCTGGCCTCCATAAGACGCATCACCGAGGCCTACCAGCGCGAGGTTGACCGCGCCGCCTTCGGCACGCCGGCTCCAGCTGGCCCTAGCCGGGCTGGCGTTGTCAGGCAACGCGGCGCCGTCATTGCCGACACATTTGGAGTGGATCGCCCGGTCTACGCCACCCCGCTCGAGAACCTGCGCACCGCCCAGGCGGCCGTAGACGAGCTGGACAGCTTGGAAGCCGAAGACCTCCCCCACATGACGCGGCGCATCCAGCAACTAATCGATGCGGCCGCACGACAGCACGAAGCCGACGCCTGCGCGGGGAGCCCTCCCCCGCACCACGAACATGGTGCGACTTCCCGGTCGCCGACTACCAGCAACACCCGCGCGCGGCGCGAGAAAGAGCCGGCTTCCAGCCGAAGCCGGACCCAAATCTCCATCGACCGAGACGCGGACGGCCGCCCCCGAGCCATGGAATGGCGGGGCACCCCGCCTCCGCCTCGAGCTCGCGGAGAGAGATATCCTACCCCGCCTCCAGTGGCTCACCCGACTCTCAGCGGCCGGCTTGGTCGCCGCGAGGGAATCGGTGAAAACGACGCCCGCCACCGGATCGACCGCCTGGCCCGATCCCTGGCGCTAGAAGAAGAAGACGATGTCGGCCCGCCTTGCTTTGGCCCCCGCATCCGCGACGAGCCCTTCCCCAAAGGGTTCTCGCTCCCAAGAGACACAGCCAAGTACAACGGCTCGGTGAAGCCGGAAGATTGGCTGACCGACTACTCCACAGCCGTCAGCATCGCCAATGGCAACCGGCGCATTGCCGTAAAGTACGTGCCCCTCATGCTGCAAGGCACGGCGCGGACTTGGCTTAACAGCCTCAAGCCCCTCAGCATCAACAGCTGGGTGGATTTCACTGAGGCCTTCGTTCGCAACTTCACCAGCACCTACAAGCGGGCTCCCAAGCCCAGACAGCTCTCCCTGTGCGTATAGGGCCCAGCCGAGTCCACTCGCGACTACCTCACGCGTTGGGCCGAGCTCCGCAATTCCTGCGAGGGGGTGCCCGAGGTGCAAGCCATCGAATACTTCACTGCCGGGTGCCGAGAGCGCACCCTCCTCAAGCACAAGCTTCTCTGCGATGAGCCGACTACCCTTGACGAGCTCCTGATTATCGCCGACAAGTACGCCACCGCCGACTCCTCAATGAAGACCGAGCTCCGGGTGGTCGCATCCGGAAAGGTGCTCAATCCGGCGCCCCAAGCGCCGGCTGGAGACGACGGCCGACGCCAACACCAGAATGATCAAAAACGCAAGGGCCTTGCGCCGCCTCCCGCCAGCCGGCAGGTGGCCACGGTCGAAGACGCGCCGCCTGAAGGGCGGCCCGCACCCAAGAAGCCCAAGGGTGGCCGGCCGGCTTGGCAGCCGGCCTTCTCCTACGAGCAAACCCTTGATGCCCCGTGCAAGTTCCACAGCGGCGTGAAGCCATCCAACCACACGACCCGCAAATGCAACTGGCTCGCCCGAATCTCGAAGGGCGAAGGGTTCATGCCGACTCCGCCTGCCGGCCCGCCACCGCCGGCTCCGCCGCCCAAAGCCGCCCGGCCCGCGGTCGACGCCGTGCAGGACGAGTTCCCCGATGAGCAAGCATCTTATGTCGTCTTCACGAGCCAGCCCGAAGACCGGCGCAGCAAGCGCCGAGAGCAACAAGAAGTCAATGTGGCCGCCACCAGCCCAGCCAGCCACATGCACTGGTCGGAGAAACCCATCAGTTGGAGCCGGGCTGACCACCTAGAGGTGATGCCATCCCCCGGCTCCTACGCGTTGGTCCTGGAGGCCACCCTTGCGACGGATACGCGCGCCGCACGCTTCTCCCGCGTGCTGATCGACGGCGGAAGCAGCATAAACATCCTGTACCACGACACCATGGAGAAGCTGGGCGTCAAGGCAAAGCAACTTGCGCCGACTCGAACGGTGTTCCACGGCATCGTACCCGGTTTTTCTTGTGCCCCCATCGGCAAGATCAAGATCGATGTACTCTTTGGGGGCAAGGATCATTTCCGCCGGGAAGCAATCTGGTTCGAGGTGGTGGACCTGGAGAGCCCTTACCATGCCTTGCTTGGCCGACCCGCCTTGGCCAAGTTCATGGCGGTCCCCCACTATGCTTACCTCAAGATGAAGATACCGAGCTCCAAGGGTGTCATCACCATCGCCGGTGACTACAAGAAGTCCGCCGACTGCGCCACGGCCAGCAGCCGGCTGGCCGAATCCCTCGTGATCGCTGCAGAGAAGAAGACGCTGGACCGGGTCGTGGCCTTGGCCAGCAAGCAGCTAAACCAACCAGCCGACTCCAAGGTGTATGATGCCCAAGGATCTTTCCAGGCGGCCAAGGAGACCAAGAAGATACAGCTCGACCCCGAGCACCCCGAGAGGTTTGCCGTCATTGGGGCGAGCCTGGATAGCAAATAGGAAGGCGAGCTCGTCGATTTCCTCCGTGAGAATCGGGATATCTTTGCATGGTCCCCCAAGGACATGCCGGGTGTTCCGAAGGATTTCGCCGAGCATAAATTGCACGTGCGGGAGGATGCTAAACCAGTCAAGAAGCCCCTCCGCCGACTGTCAGAAGAGAAGAGAAGGATCATAGGGGAGGAGATAGCCCGGCTTCTTGCAGGCGGCTTCATCATGGAAGTTTTCTTCCCCGAGTGGCTCGCGAACCCGGTTCTCATGCTGAAAAAGAATAACAAGTGGCGCATGTGTATAGATTACACAAGCCTCAACAAAGCCTACCCAAAAGATCCCTTCGCTCTGCCCAGGATTGATCAAGTGACAGACTCCACAGCCGGATGCGAGCTGTTGAGCTTTTTGGATGCCTACTCGGGATACCACCAGATCAAGCTGAACCCGGATGACCAACTGAAGACCGCCTTCATCACGCCGTTTGGAGCCTTCTGCTACCTGACTATGACGTTTGGCTTGAGGAATGCCGGCGCCACTTTTCAGCGTTGCATGCAGAAGTGCCTCCTCATGCAGCTCGGCAAGAACACCCACGTTTACGTGGATGATGTAGTGGTGAAGACGGAGAAGCGTGGCACTCTGCTGGAAGACTTGAAGGAGACATTCGAGAACCTGCGTCGGTTCCGGATCAAGCTCAACCCGGAGAAATGCGTGTTCGGAGTGCCAGCCGGCCAGCTCCTAGGGTTTTTGGTCTCCGAACGCGGCATAGAGTGAAACCCTGTGAAGATCAAGGCCATCGAGAGGATGGCGGTCCCAACCAAGCTCAAAGAGATTCAGAAGTTCACCGGGTGCCTGGCCTCTCTGAACCGCTTCAAAAGCCGGCTTGGAGAAAAAGCTCTCCCCCTCTACCGCCTCATGAAGAAGAGCACTCACTTTGAGTGGAATGACCAGGCCGACCAAGCTTTCCACGAGCTGAAGAAAATGCTGTCCATGCCGCCTGTCTTGGCGGCACCAACTGAGAAGGAGCCCATGCTCCTATATATTGCCGCCACTAGCCGGGTGGTCAGCACCGTCATTGTGGTCGAACGCCCCGAAGAAGGCCGGGCCCAGCCGGTCCAGAGGCCGGTTTATTACCTGAGCAAGGTGCTGTCTGCCTCAAAGCAAAATTACCCGCACTATCAGAAGATGTGCTATGGCGTGTACTTCGCCGCCAAGAAGCTGAAGCCATAGTTTCAAGAGCATCCCATCACGGTCGTATGCACTGCCCCGCTAGCCGAGATCATAGGCAGCCGGGATGCATCCGGCCGGGTGGCTAAATGGGCCATCGAGCTGGCCCCCTACACGATCTTCTACCAACCCCGCACCGCCATCAAGATGCAAGCGCTGGCCGACTTCCTCGTCGACTGGGCTGAGACCGAGTACTTACCACCAGCGCCCGACTCCACCCATTGGCGCATGCACTTTGACGGATCAAAGATGCGCACCGGCCTGGGAGCCGGCGTCGTCCTTACCTCTCCAAAGGGCGACAAGCTCAGATACACGCTGCAGATCCACTTCGCCGCCTCCAACAACGTAGCCGAGTACGAAGCGCTCATACACGGGCTCCGGCTTGCCAAGGAACTTGGCATTCGCCGGATCCTGTGCTATGGCGACTCGGATTTGGTGGTGCAGCAGTCTTCTGGCGACTGGGACGCCAAGGACGCGAACATGGCGGGCTACCGCTTCCTAGTGCAGCAAATCAGCGGATACTTTGACGGGTGTGAATTCCTTCATGTACCGCGAGCCGACAACGAGCCAGCAGATGCTCTGGCCCGAATAGGCTCCACGCGGCAAGCAATACCAGCCGGCGTCGCCCTACATCGCCTCCTCAAGCCATCAATCAAGCCGTCTCCGGAATCCGACTCCATCTTCGTGCCGCCTAACCCCGAGGAGGCCGGGTCCGGCTCGAAGAATCAAGCAGCCGGCCCGGGGACTTCAATATTTGGCTCGGGGACTGCAGTACCCGGCTCGGGGACTGCCGCACCCGGCCCGGGGACTGCGGTAGCCGGCCCGGGGACTGCGGTAGCCGGCCCGGGGACTTCTTCAGCACAGCAAGCGGCGGCCGACACCAGCACTGCATTACCCAGCCCGCCCACCCTGGTGGCTGTGGCCACATTGGTGGCAGAGGAAGTCGCCGCCCCATCATGGGCCCAAACCATCCGCAACTTTTTGGTGAACCATGACCTGCCGGCTGACAAAAACGAAGCAAGACAAGTTCAGCGCCGGGCTGGAGCATACACAATCGTCAACAGAGAGCTTGTCAAGCGCAGCGCCACTGGAGTCTTGCAGCGATGCGTCGAGCAGGAGAAAGGCATCGCGATCCTCAGGGATATACACCAAGGAGAGTGCAGCCACCACGCCACATCAAGATCACTTGTTGCCAAAGCCTTCCGCCACGGTTTCTTCTGGCCGACTGCTTTGGACGACGCCAAAGAGCTAGTCAAACACTGCAAAGGCTGCCAGCTTTTTAGCTCGCAGCAACACATGCCGGCTTCAGCACTCAAGACAATTCCCATCACCTGGCCCTTCGCCGTCTGGGGATTGGATATGGTGGGCCCATTCAAGACGGCGCGCGGCGGCATGACACATTTGCTCGTCGCCGTCGACAAATTCACCAAGTGGATTGAGGCGAAGCCGATCAAGAAGCTGAATGGGCCGACTGCAGTGACTTTCATTGCAGATATAACAACCCGGTACGGCGTACCGCATAGCATCATCACCGACAACGACACGAACTTTGCCAAAGGTGCCTTGGCACGGTTCTGCGCTGCGCAAGGTATCTGGCTGGACCTTGCGTCAGTCGCCCACCCGTAGTCAAACGGCCAAGTGGAGCGAGAAAATGGCCTCATTTTGTCTGGCATCAAGCCTCGACTGGTCGTACCTCTGGAGCGTTCAGCCGGCTGCTGGCTCGATGAGCTGCCGGCTGTCCTATGGAGTCTGCGCACCACTCCCAACAGATCAACCGGCTTCACTCCCTTCTTCCTTGTATATGGTGCCGAGGCGGTCATCCCAACAGATATCGAGTTCGACTCGCCTCGGGTAACCATGTACACGGAAGCGGAAGCCAAAGAAGCACGAGAAGACGGCATCGACCTGCTAGAAGAGGCCCGGATGTTAGCCCTCAGCCGGTCTGCCATCTACCAGCAGGGTTTGCGCCGCTACCATAGCCGGAGGGTCCGACCAAATCCTTCCAGGAGGGCGACCTTGTGCTTCGGCTGATCCAGCGAACAGCCGGCCAGCACAAGCTCGCAGCCCCCTGGGAAGGCCCCTTCATCATCAGCAGAGCCTTGGGCAACGACGCCTACTACCTCATCGACGCGCAGAAGCCGAAGGCACGCAAGAGAGACGACTCCGGCAAGGAGTCGGAGCGACCATGGAACGCAAATCTCCTTCGGAAGTTTTATAGTTAAAACGCAGTATGTGTTATGCCCACTTTTGTATTAAGTACGAAACAGTAGGCTCCCCGAGAAAGACTCGGGGACTGCCACCCTTTATTTTATGAATGAAAGTTATCATGCGTATGATATTACCTATTCATGTACTTTGTCCGGTACCGGGTCCGACGAGTCGGCCCGGGGACTGGCCGACTAGAGTTATATTAGGAGCCCTACCCGCAGCCAGACAAGTAATGTGCCGACACCCAGGCTTGGCTCTTGCCGAAATCGCAGCTCGAAGAACCGACTGCCCGGCTGGCAAGAGCCACAAGCCGGAAAGGGTGCGCACATGAAAAACGGCTAGGGACCAAACAGGCTCGCATATATAACAAAAGCCGGCTGACTGCCTCCCGCCGATTGACTACCAGAGTAGCCGGCCGGCCGGCTTACATTCAGTCTGCTTCAAATCCAAGAAAGCTCAAGTACTTGCCTTCCCAAAGAGGGAAGGCGGCAAAGGAAAGAGCCTAAGGACAAAAAAGTACACTTGAATGAACGCCAACACATGCATATATTAATATTTACACAAAAGGCCTCCAGAGAGGTCGACATCCAACATTGTTCGATACACCCCCAGTGGGTGGAATTGCAGAAACTTAAAATTGTCCGAAAAAGTAAAACAGGGACAAAAGGAACGGCAGATCAAGCCGGCGGGGCTGCAGACGAGCCGGGCTAGGCGGTGGGAGCAGTCGCGCCGGCTGGCCAACCTCGGCTTGATCGTCGTCTCTGGCAGAGGGCGCGCTCCCGCGTGGCTCGTTGCTGGAGGCATGGTCGGCTGGGGGACGGTCGGCCGTCTCACCAGTCGGCTCAGCGTCTTCGCCCTCCTCCTCCTCGTCGTCCTCGCCCTCATCGCTGGAGGCGATCTCTTCGGCCAAGTCCTCGCTGTCCGCCGGGTTCAGCCCGAACCATTCCTCCGGCTGGGCGGCGCCATCGTCGTTGAGCTCCGGTGCGAAGACGCTGGTGTCGGTGCACTCGGCGATCGTCAAGGCGCGTTGCGCGATCGCCGGCCGCACCTCCTCCAGCTCCGCGTCGGCTTCCGACCGCCACGTCCGCAGCTGGTCCAGGCTTAGCCCTGGGTACCACGCGCGGACGAACTCCAGCGCGCGCCCGGCTCCAAGACGGGCCGCGGACGCCTTCCAGGCCTCGAAGCGGCCGACTGCGACTTCGAGCCAGTCAGCCGTCTGGCTTGGGGTGCGGGGAATTGTCTGGCCGGGCCAGAGCGCGGCCAGCATCGTCGCCCCGGCACGTTGGAGCCGGCGGAGCAGCCGTTGGGCCGGCTGCAGCCGCGCCTGGACGGCGATGAGCTGCTCCGACAACGTCCGATTCGCGTCCGGCGGAATCACAACCCCGGCCTGACGGCGCTCCTCGCGGTAGGCTTCAATGGCTTGGGCGGCGAGGACGGATTGACCGGGAAAATACTCTGCGCAAGACAGCAAACACAAGTCAAAACAAAACCGTAGGCGGCCGGCAGATGGAAGAAGAGCAAGAAAGACAGCCTACCATCGATGAGATCCTCGATCCGGCCGAAGCCTTCTTCCAGCGCCTGGCGCGTCTCACCCCAGCTCGCCTCCCTGGCCTCGAACTCCGCCTTCAGGGCAGCCTCGCCGTCCTGCGCCTTTTGTAGGGCCGCCTTGTGGCTCTCCTCTTGGTCGGCCAGTTTCTTCGCCAGGCGGTCGCGCTCTTGAACCAAGTCAGCATACTCGGCGTCCTTGGCGCGAAGAGCGGCCTGCACCTCGCCGAGTTCCCTCCGCAGGTCGGCGTTGGCCTCTGCACGAGCAAAAGATAGAGAGAAAAAGTCAGCAAAGGAAAAGTCGTCAAGGAAGATCCGACCCGACTGCGCTGCAGTCAGCCCGGATCTCGGGGACTACACCCAGTGGGTGCGCTGTCGCGCCCCCACGAGAAACAAATAAGGACAAAACATTTACGCCGGCTGCTGGCGAGGTCTTCGGTCCTCTGGCTCAGCTCCCGAGCCTGGGAGTTGAAGGCGGCAGCACGAGAATTATGATAATCCTAAGAGATCAAAAAGAACAGTCAAAGATAGTCGTCGAGTAAGATCCGACCCGACTGCGTTGCAGTCGGCCCGGATCTCGGGGACTACACCCAGTGGGTGCGCTAGCGCGCCCCCACGGAAAAAATTCAAAGGACTAGAACGGTCAATGAGTGAAGACTTACCCGGATTGCAGACCGCGTCGACAGAAACTCCTGAGTAAATTGCCTCAGGAGGACGGCCTGTGCCTGCAGCCGGCTCCGAACCTCTTGAGCCGCGATGTTCAGCTCGCCGCGCCCTCCGCTAGGTGTCCATCCGGACGTAGCGGAGCTGGCCGCCTCCAAGGCGTCTTCCATCTGCTCAGCCCCCGCGGCTCGGCGCGTGCCCGGCGGGGCCGTGCCCCCTCCGGCATGCCGGCCTGCCGCTAGCTTGATCTCAAGGCCGGCTTCGGCCTCGGGCGCGGCCCGGGCCGGCTCCTCCGGCACCGCCGACGATTGGCCGCCTTCGCCTGCTCCGGCTGGCGCTGCTGGCGACGTCCTCTCGACGGAAATCTCGAAGACTTCGTCCCTCTGCACCGGCGGCTGCTCGGGGATAATCTCCTCCGCCGTGGGCAGAGGGATGTCCGGATCCAAAGTTTGGAGGGGGATGCGAGTAGCGGAGGCTGGCTACGCGCGCCTTCCGCCTCCGTCTCCACGGCCGCCCGCTCCGACGGAGTCTCGGTCGCCGCGCTCGCTCGCCCCGGCGCCGTCTGGGCGGCCTCCCGCTCCGCCTCCTCCCGCTCGGCCGCCTCCCTCTCTCGACGCGCCTCGCGAGCGTTGCGCTCCGTGGCTGCGTCAAGTTCGGCGCGGGGGTCCACTCGGCGGGACCCTGAGGATCCGGCACTCGGCCCGACCACGGAGCCGGCTAGGCCTCGCTCAAGGGAGAGCGGCGCCCTGCTCAGAAAATCAGAAAAGCATTCAAGAAAAGGAAGACTTCAGAATAACAAGCACGTAGGCGGCTTCTAGGCTTACGCGGAAACTGAGGGGGGCTTCTTCACCGCCTTCCGGAAGCGGGCCGCCTTCGTCGCCGCCTCCTCGCGCTTCGTAGCCGCGGCGGAGGCCTTCGGCTTCTTCGGCCGGCTTCCGAAGAGCGGGAACGTGGCCCGGCATTTCCCCTTTCCACCACCGGCAGTCGGCGCGGCAGACGAGCCCGCGCCGCGGCGGTCGGTTGCCGGCCGGTGGCGCGGGATTTCTTCGGCTTCGAAATCATCCGGCCAGTCGTCGAAACTGGCCGAAAGCCCCGTGCCGCCGGGCTCGGCGGCGTCCCCCGTGGCGGCATCCTCCATGGCGACTGCGGTAAGGTCCGGGTCGTCGAGGTCGTCCACCGTGCGGTCCGGGGCATACTCGCGATCGACTCCAGCCGCCCCGGCTGGCGGCGGGAGGAGAGGATTCTGATGAAGAGAAAAAAAAAGAGAAAAGCCGCCTGGTCAGAAGCCGGCTGACTCAAGCCGGCAGACGACGAGAAGAAAGACTTACCACAGGCGGAGGATGGGCCCGGGAGTACGGCGCCTTGCCGAATTGCCACTCATCGGTGAGCTTCAGGTTGGCGATGTAGTTCACCATCAGAGCCACCTCAGCATGGGGCATCTCCCATGTGCTCAGCCAGCAAGGGTCGAACCGGCCACTCATCTGGCACATCCTGTGCGGCCGGCTTTGGAGGGGCAGAATCCGGCGCTCGACGAAGGAGGCTGCCAGGTCGGATGCGCGGAGGCCTTCCGACTGGATCATCACCCGAAGCCGGGCGATGGAGGCATTCCCAGCCGGAGACAAGGACTTCGACCTGTAGCCCCAAGACCGCCGCCTCCCAGCCGGCGGGCCGGCTACGTTAGCCCGCAGATTGACGTAATCGCCGTGCGGGGCGACGTTCTTGACGTAGAAGTAGGATTTCTGCCAAAGCTTGACAGACTGGATCAGAGGAATGTGTTGGAAGGGGTTGTCGTTGCTTGCCGTCTTCATCGCGATGAAGGCGCCGCAGGGAGCCGGCACGCCGGCGGAGACGGTGCCGAGCTTGTTCTAGAACAGCTCCGCCCAGAGCTCCAGCGTCGGTAGCACCCCCAAGAATCCATCGCAGAGCGAGACGAAGGCCGAGAGCTGCAGCACTGAGTTGGGCGTGACGTGGTGTGGTTGGAGGTTGTAGAATTCGAGGAAAGAGCGCATGAAGCTGCTCGCCGGGAAGCCGAAGCCATGGAGGAAGTGTGTGCGGAAGACGACGCGCTCGCCTTCCTCCGGCGCCGGCGAGACCTCCTTCATGGGCGCCAGACGCACCTGCAGGAGGTTGGCGGCGGGCAGGCGCCGGGTCTGGCGGAGGAATTCAATATGGTCCTCGTGGACATTGGACCCGTCCCACGAGCTCGGCAGAGCCAGAGACATGGCGGCGAGGGTGGGCTGCGGCGCGAAACTGCGTCGGGCGCGAAGAAGAAGAAGAAGAAGAAGAAGAGGAGCAGGAGGGACGGGGAGCGGGGGAGCGAACGGGCCTGTGCCTCTCCCCCTCCCCCCCTACTTGTAGGCGCGTGCGCCAGAGCCGAGGAGGCGCGGCGTGGGGGATCGTGGGGATCGATCGTGCCCATCTCCCCCACGCCCGCGTTAATTGCGCGCCTTGATGACGCGAAGCAACGGCCACGGGGAGGCGAGCAGTCCCCTCGGGCCACAGAAGATCTGCGCCCGGGCCGAGGCCAGGGAGTGGCGGGCCCGGGCCTGCGGCGGCGTCCCGTTGCGCGCGTGCGACGGCAGGACTTCCCCGCCACGTGGCACGTCGTGGGGCCCGCGGCCGGCCTGCGGGTCAACCACTGCCACCCTGATAAACAAAAAGTGCTCCGGAGTCGGCTGCAACGACGAGGTCGGCCCCTCAGGGTATGAAGTCGGCCAAGCTTCCCGTCCTTCCGTCTGCCGTGAAGCTCGCCCGCCTTCAGGGACTACTGTCAGGGTAAATAGCTATGGGTAGCCCAGCCGGCTTCCCCTAGCCCCTCAGAAAAAATTATGAGCCCATCCGGCTCATAAGAAGACTCAAGACTTGGGCCGCCTCCCCCCAGCCGGCTACCTTCCTGGCCGGCTGCGGGGGCGGCCCGCCTTTTCACCCTCCCGAAGAAGGCTGCGGGGGGCCGGCTACGGCAAGGCCGGCTACGGCGGGGCCGGCTACGGCAGGGCCGGCTACAGCGAGGCCGGCTACTGCCAAGCCGACTCCCCTAATTCAGTCAACGCCGTACCCGCGATGTACGCGTCCACTCTGTAATGATGAAGCGGGGCGTGGCTACAGTCGAGCCTGCCACCCCCAAAACCCGGAGCACGCCTGGTACGGCGCATCGGGCGGGCAGCCGCGGCCCGCCCGGCGCGGCACTGTAGCCACGGCGGCTCTGACGCCGTCCACGACGGGTCACCAGCATGGCCCCCGAGGCGGTGGGCCCCTTCGGGCAGAGAGATGCCGAAGGCGGCCGCACCTCCTCTCAAGCCGGCAAGACAGAGGGCCGGCTTCACGCAGCCGGCCTGCCGCCCTCCTCGAAGGAGACGCCCATTAAGGAGACAAGATGCGGCGGGGCTACAGTGATCGCCCGCCAGGGCGGCGTTACTATAGCCACGCTTACCCCGACCAAGCCTGCGTCAAGGATACGAAGTAACAGTAACCAGCTGCCGACCCGGCCCTGGCCAGTGGGGCCGGCCTGTCGACCCAGGAGCCGGCAGTCGGCGGGACCCACCAGCTGGCGGGCCCCAGAAGCCGGCGGAGAAGCCGGCGAGCGTAGTCACAGACAACTGGGCCCCACGCCTAGTCGGATTACCATTGTACCCCCGGGGGGTAGGCCTATATAAACCCCCCGGTGCACCCATGCAAAGGGTTGAACTCTCATTCTAGACTTAGACACATACAAGGAGAGGGAACAGGCTGAGCTGAGCCCTTCTTCCTCCTTCCACCCAAAACAGCTCAAGGAGCATTGTAGCTACTTGTCCACATAGTAACCATGCGGAGACCCCGCAGAGCAGCAGTAGGGGTATTATCTCCCCGGAGAGCCCTGAAGCTGGGTAAGATTCGCCGGCGTGCATGTCTTCGCCTCATCCCGTTTCCAGCCACCGGCGACATTCTATTGGCCCCCGCAATGATAAGCCACCCGTTGGCATATGTCGCTTCTACCACCCGACACAACCGCTTCAGAGCTGAAGAAGACAAGGACTGTTGAGGCTGAAGCCAGGAAGAGGAAACATCCTGAAGCCTCTCCTACTGCCTCCTCCAAGAAGAAGAGGAAGACCAAGAAAGAACGGGCTGCTCCCACAGAGCCTTTGATTGTTGAACCCATTTCCATGGTTCGTCCTGACGCTGAACGCCAACTAACAATCCATGAGCGTCCTTTCACAGAGGCTCATGAAGCTGAAGACTTTCCAGCAGCTGATCCCATCGCTGCTGACGACATTGGTCACCATGACCATGTAGAAGATGGTGCAGTCCTTCCTCAGCCCGAGCACAGCGAACTCATCAGCATTGGTCGTCCTCGGAAGCCAATTGCTCAGGATGCTTCATGGGCCAATCGCCCACAAGAGGAAGAAGACTTTGAGGCCCAGCCAACTCCAACTACACAAGCGTCGCCTGCGTTGCGCAGGCTTCGCAAAGGACCAAGGCCTCCAGTCTCTGCGTCTGAAGCTGAAGCTGCTGAAGACATTCCGGCTGCATCAACTGATGAAGAAGAAGTCCCACAAGCTGCTACTCCCCTGTCCCACCAAGAAGCGGTTCTCGAGGAGAACGTGGTTGTGACCGACCCTCCAGCTCGTCAAGTGGAGGTTGAAAATCTTGAGGCTGCCACCACCAACACCAATGAAGCCACTGACGCTGTCATGGCTGAAGCTAATATGGAGCCCTCCCCAACAAAAGCACCAGAAGTCAGCGAAGCCACTGATCCCACTACTTCTTTTCCCGCGCCTGCTGCCGGTCCTCAGTTCGAATATCATGTTGAGCACAGGCCTCAGGTACAGAAGCCAATCCCAAGATTTCCCAGGTTCCCAGGTCCTGCATCAGCACCTGGATCCTTCAATATCAATGGCTTCAGAGCAGACAACACATTCTTCAATAGCTCCAGGAACCCCTACTCAAGGGAAAGAATATCATCTGATCGGTTCTGGAGCTATCCGCAGCGAAGCTATTACTCCTGCATTCTTTACAATCAAGGTCGCATCTTCCCACATAAGCGTCTTGAAATTGAAGCAATAGCTGGTCTGCCCTGTCTGAAAGAAGCTCTGGATTGCTTCAAAGAGGTTGGGTTGCTGCTGTTCGTCACTGACCAAGAGCATTGGAATGAAGAGTTGCTGCTCCAATTCTATGCCACACTTCACATCCGCGGGTATAACAGAGATCCGAAGACTTGGGTCCTGGAGTGGATGACAGGAAACATTCATCATGAAGCCAAAGCCTTTGACATCATTGAGCTCACTGGTCTACCCACTCCCGGCGATCCTTACGAATCTGGCTGTCAACTTCACAGTGAAGCTGTGGAGAGCATCTTTCAGAAGCCTGAACATAACATGAGTCAGATGCTCAGTATGATGAAGCCATTACCCCAAGATGCTGCATATCCCAAAGAGTTCTTTGTTGAAGACCTAGAGTATCTGCCAAGGACTATTTATCACATCATAAGGCTAACTCTCTGGCCCATCAAAGGGCACTCTCCACATGCCAAGCTGGAAGGTGCAATGAAGACTTTGGTCTTCTATATTCTTCATGGAAAATGCTTCAATGCATAGGACTTCTTCATTCGCCAACTTGCTGCATCAGGCTCTGATCTGTTTGGCTTGAAGTTCTACACCCCATGAGTAATGCGGCTGATCAAACTTCACTCCGCTATCTCATATCAGCCATCTGCTCACAATCATCGGATTTTTCTGCCTGATGTGGATATGTCTATTGAAGCCATCTATCCTGAGCCTGCCAAGGAACCTCTAAGTCTTCAGAATGCAGACCATCAAAGTTTTTCTCAGAACATTGAAGGAGTTGAAGCAGTCACTCGTGTGTATCCTTTGGCTGGCACTACACGTGCACCGCATCCTGCTCTCACTGAAGCCACTGACAGTACAACTGCCCCACGACCAAAGAAGCGCACTCGTGTTCTCAATGACCGAGAGCTCCTTGTGGCTCTTCATCAGAAACAGGATAGGCATCTTGACTGGCTGAAGCGTCAAATGCAAAGTCTCTTGGTGGATGTTAATCGCATTTGCAATTTTGCCACCAAGAATGCCTTTGTTGCTCATGAAACCTCTCGACGCACATGGAAAGGGTTGACGCTGATGTGTTCTGAAGATGATCTTCAAGAGGATGGATTCTCTGAGCGCTTCAAGTTTGACTCCACACCTCCTCGAAGGGCAGTCCTGCAACGAACTCCATCTCTTGAAGACTCTGAGTTCTCTTCCTCTGCTGCAACTGTAAATGCTAGAGTGATCGAGGATGACGATGATGCTACTTCACCGCCGCCTCCTTCAGCATGCTTCGACACTGCTCCAAGCTCTTCTACACCGCCGAACACCACCAACGACCCTGCTGCTTCACCTACTCTTCATGGGAACGAGTAGAGGCTCTATGTCTTCAAACCTTTTTGGTCCTTACTGACAAAAGGGGGAGAAGCATATGAGTTTAATAGTCTTCAAGTGGGTCCATATGGGCGGGTGCTTCATATTTTGCTTCGTGTTTACAACTCTCGTTTTGATACATTTGGTTCTTTGAGTTGTAACACTTAAACTCGATGGTCGTCTGCTACCTATTTGCCATTTGGTGATGCGATGATAAATTCCGCATGTGCGACGATAACTTCCGCACTTAGATCATTTTGCAGACGTCCATTTTCCATTATGCATGTCATTATCTTCACATACCTTCATATGCATAGTGGCTTGTCATCATAAGTTGAAGAGGATCTCCATAAGCACAACCTGCCATGTGCATTTGCATTCCAAAAGCAAACTACTTATATGCACATCTTCAGGGGGAGCCCTTGCAACTTATGAAGAAAATTCCTTATCCTTTACAATTTCACATATTATATTCCCTGTTGAAAACTTCAACTAGTTTGTCATCAATCACCAAAAAGGGGGAGATTGTAAGTGCATCTAGTGCCACCCCTAGTTGGTTTTGGAGTATTGACGACAAACCTAGTTGAGGGACTAATGTGTTTGTGAGAATTGCAGGATAACACAGGTAGAAGTCCCTCATTGATTCGGTTTTCCTACCAGAGATGACCCCTAAAAATGTATGAAGACATTGAAGTCACAGGTGGTGTATGAAGATATTCACATTGAAGACTATGACAAGAGAAGACATCGCATGAAGCCCATGGAGCTTGAAGACTTACATCTTTTGTAGTTCTTTTTCTTCTTCTTTGTTGAGTCATAGGAACCACCGTACTGTTAAGTGGGGTCCAAGAGAACCAGTTAGAATGACTGAAGTGATGCTTAACCAAAACCTATGTCTTTGAGTGAAGACTATGATAGCGAATCTTGTCCAGAGTCGGACAAGTCAGCTTTGCTTGTAGCCCAAGTAAAGTTGCCGTGTGAGTTTGAAATCTGACCGTTGGAACATGTGTCAGTTCCTTAGTGACCTAGGGTCATTTCGGACAAATCAGGCCGGGTTGCCTAGTGGCTATAAATAGCCCACCCCCTACAACCAAAAACGGTTGGCTGCTCAGAGTGAGTATACGGCTTTTGTCGTTTGAGAGCAACCCACCTCGAAGCTTTTGACAGAGAATTCCTTGCGAGGATAAAGCCCTAACCACCCAGAGCCAAAGAGAATTACGCATCACTTAAGTCTTCTTGTCTGTGTAATCTGAAGACTTATTACACTTGAGGACTGTGAATCCTCCCGCCGGTTAGGCGTCGCATTCTGAGCATCCAAGAGACATTGTGGATTGCCGGTGAATGAAGTCTGTGAAGGTTTGGGAGTCTACCTTGAAGACTTACCAGAGTGATTGGGCGAGGTCTGTGTGACCTTAGCTCAAGGTGAATACGGTGAGGACTGGGTGTCCTGAGCTGCGTGTTCAGGACTGGGTGTCCGGGACTGTGTGTCCTCAGGTTTAAATACCTAGCCACCCTAACCAGACGTACAGTTGTCACAGCAACTGGAACTAGTCCAACACATCATTGTCTTCAACGAGTCACCGGTTTCATCCTTCCCTTCTCTTTACGTACTGTTACTCCTTGTGAAGTCATTGTATGATTGCACTATCTTTTATCTTCACTGAGTGACTGCGTGTTCTGTTTGGCTTCATAATATCTTCCTACCTGATCCTTACTACATTGCTGCTATTAGTCATTGTGCTTTCACTCTATTGAATACTTGACTATGGCTTGCCTAGTGTAGTCTACCTTTCGCTGCAGGGTAATAGGTTTATTTCTATCGTTTGTCTTCATAACTTCCACGTTTTGAAGGCTTTCATAAAAATCGCCTATTCACCCCCCTCTAGTCGATATAACGCACTTTCAGTCCGGCTGTCCGGAGACCCCCTAATCCAGGACTCCCTCAGTAGCCCCTGAACCAGGCTTCAATGATGATGAGTCCGGCGCGAAGTGTTGTCTTCGGCATTGCAAGGCGGGTTCCTGCTCCGGATACACCACAGAAGAGTTTGAATAGAAGGATAGTGTCCGACCCTGCAAAATAAGTTCCACATACCGCCGTAGAGAGAATAATATTTCCACAAATCTAATCTGCTGACACGTTTTGGCAACATGACATCATGCCATGGCTCGGTGATTACTCGAACTGTTTTTCTTTAACTAGCCCCGCACATAACGTGAGGCAGTTTCTTGACAGGTCTTGTCAAAGCAGAGATCGTGTTCCCCTTATTACGGGATTCTCATGAATACGGGCGTGGGTAACCCAACCGGGCCTAGGACTCCTAGATTTCAGGCAAGTCCCAAATGGCCACGAGGAGGAAGCTTGATATTCACCCTCTTTATAAAGGGACAAGGCTTTTACTTTTTTCCTCCCGTGCTCAATCGAATCCTTCCCCCGCCTCAAGTTCTAACACCCAAAGCCTAGGTCAGGTGCTTCGGACCTTCAATCATGTTCAGATCCAGCCTCCAGGGCCGATGGATGCCTTCCTCCGTCACGGAAGAGGATATCAAAAAGTTGAGGGAGGCAAGATACCTGACCGCCAAAGTTCCGCATCGGCTGCCTGCCCAAGGGCAGGTCGTCCCTACTCCTGAACCCAATGAAGACGACGTGTTCATCTCCCACTTCCTCCGAGGACTAGGCCTCACTCTGGATCCCTTCGTTAGGGGTTTGATGTTCTGTTACGGGCTTGATTTCCATGATCTAGCCCCGGATTCCTTTCTCCACATCTCGGCATTTATTGTCGTATGTGAGGCCTTCCTCCGCATTACCCCTCACTTCGGCCTGTGGCTCAACACCTTTGATGTGAAGCCGAAGACGGTCGAGGGGCAGCATGCAGCGTGCGGAGGTGCATTAATAAGCAAGATCGCTGGAGCTCCGTGGTCAAAGGGTTTCTTTCCAGAGGTGTCCGAATTAGGGCAACTGGAGTGGTTCTACGTCACCGCTCCTAGAAGTGCCAAGTGGGTAGCTTCCCTCGCCTTTCGCTCGGGCCCTCCACCACAACTGATGTCATGGATCAGTAGGGGGATGATCTGGGGTCCAGCCAAGGATGTGCCCATACTGCAGAGCCGCATCCGAGATCTCTTCGAGGGAGATTTTTGTTTGGTTAAGGTAGTGCAAGTCATGCTGGTTCGTCTAGTCCAGCCTTGCAAACGCCGGCCCCTCCGCTTGTGGGAATTCAACCCAGAAGGACCGCGTGCTATTGAGAATTTCCTCGGCCTGACGCACGAGGAGATGTACAAGTCATTCTTCCGACCCCAAATAGAGTGTCCAGACACCTCCGAGGACGTGGGCCTGAGCAGCAACCGCACCGCGGCCCAAGTAAGTAATCCTCTAGTCGAACACACTGTCTTTCATTTATCACAACGTCATTCTGAAGAATCGCTCTTTGACCAGGACTGGATAACAAAGGCGAAGATGATCCGGTGTTCGCCCCCCCTTCCCGAAGGCTTGGACAATCCGGTGCTGGAAAAGATGCTCGAGCCAGCACCTTGCCCGGTGCCCTCAAAGGAAGATGAAGGGGGGAATAAAGAGGGCGAAAGCGGGCCGGAACGAGCGCCTCCGTGAGGGAGGATAACCAAGGGAAGGAATCTGACATTCCCTCGCCCCAGGGGAGGAAGAGGACTACCTCTGATGATCCGTAAACCAAGGTTTCCAAACGGGAGAAGAAAACTCCACCAGAGGGTCCTGCCTCGGAGGGTGCTCTTGCCACACAAAGTCCGTGTGGGGATCAGCCCTCTAACGAGCTGTAAGTAAAAAAGTACTTAATAGTGAAGATATACTACCTCACTTCTGAGGAAGATAACCGAAGCATTTATCTCGCAGTTCAGACCTGAGCCCTTCTCAACAGAGCTCGTCTTCGGGGGATCTTCTTCCGGAGATGATGGAGAGCGAAACGCCTCCCCAGGACTCCCCAGCTCAAGAAGCGGGTGACCTTGAAGTGTCATCACGGAGAGTTTCTCCGGATCCAGCAAGGCCAGAAGGTAATCCCATGGTCACCCAAAACCCTCAGTATCCGGCTCTTGAAGAGAGCAATCAAAAGAGTCCGGCACCATCTGGTATGCGGTTGGACGTACTGAAGGGTCTGCTAGAGCGACCGACTATCTCAGAAGAGCACCGTACATTAACGTGTACAGTGATTGAAAGGATTTCGTCCGCTGAAAACGGGTTGCATGAAGCCTTTATGAGTCTACTAACGGGCTTTGAGGTATGTGAAATGATATACATTTGTGATGGTACCACACATTTTTAGGTGTGCCCTGTGTAGATAGTAGCCTCTGAGACTCTGGTTGTCGTCGAGAACGGCGACGAACAGAGGATCATAGTCCCAGGTAATAACCAGACCGCCTTTATGTGCAGGTGTCTGAAGCTCCGGTGGATAGCCGGACTGATGGGGTTGCCGAACTAAAGCGGCGACTGGATGCGGCGGATGCCGACATCGAGCTTGTTAACAAGCGGCTTGACGAGGCATAGGGTAGGTGATATTTATAGTGGATGTCACATAGTAAGAGCAGCATGATGCCAGTATCTTTAATATGTTGTGACTGCAGATGGAGCTGCCACCGTGGAGGCCCTACGGGCGGAGCTTGCCCGAGCCAAGGAGCAAGCAAGGAGTAGTAATGCGGCCGCTTTGAAGGCGGCCGAAGAGTTTAGAGCCAAGAAGGTCGCGCATAGCGAGAGCAAAGAGAAAATGGCCAAAATGTCTGTGAAGTTAAAAGACACTGCCGAGCACTGCCAGTTTCTTGAAGAAGAAAACCGGGCGAAGGCTACGGACCTCGAAAAGGCCACAATGGCGACCAAAGACACCCGCTCTGCAATGAGAGCGAATAAGGAGGAACTGCGTGAAGTCGGGGACACTATGGCTGGGAAGCCCTTTATGCTGCGGAGGAAGTTCGGCGATCCGCGGTGTGCCCCTCCGGATCGGCTGTGGAGTTCGGCTGACGCATATCTGGACTTAGCGGCGAGCGTTATCGATGCGGCCGAATACTTCCAAGATCAAACAGATCGTGAAGTGGACAAGCTATTCTGGTCGCAATTTAACGTTCCAGAGCGTCCGCTTCCGTTGACTGATCAGCTTGCCGAATGGGCCGAACTCAATAGATTGTCCAGACTCGCCATGAGGTCTGTCGTGGATCATCTGTGGCCGGAAAGGCCAAAGCCGAACAGCTATTTTAGCTTGGTGCAGCAGTTCCTTGGTGCGGTGCCACACATTAATGCGATGAAGAGGTCGGCGTGCATAGTAGGCTCGCGGATGGCACTTGTCCGTGTCAAAACATACTGGGCGGAGATGGATGCCACCACTGTCGCGGCGCAGGGTTCGGCCATAGGCTGACTGGCTGCCGAGCACTATTTTGAAGAAGTTCTTGAGGGCGCTCGTTCGATAGAGGCCCAGTGCTCGAAGAATGTTATGTTTGAGTGACATGTATTCCCATTGTAAAAACAACGTTTTATTGAATTTATCAAGGCTGTATTTATACTTTTGCCCGAAAGTATTGTGATGCCTCCTGTGCGGCCGTTTATGTATACATGTATATAACCTGAAAGATTGCAGTCGTCGGCTTCAGCCCCCACGCATATAATGCGGGGGTGTACGCAGAAGATGCGTGTTCACACTTAATCCAACGTCTTGCTCCTATTAAGGAGGTGATAGCGCAGCGAACTAGGCAACCGGAATATAATGCTTTAACACTTTCACTTAGCCAGAGGAGTTTGACAGTGGGGCTACTATATAGCCCCTGGTGGCTCCACACTCATCCAAATTCGGGGTGTGCACATGCCTGGCCGAGAAACGACCCTTCATTAATGCGGAGGAATCCTGAAGATTCCAATAGGTCATCGAGTGGTTGACCAGTCTAACGCAATATCATGACAGTCAGTTTTCGGCTTTCTCTACTGAGGTGCTCGTGCGGATGAACCAGGGCACGATCGCAGTAGTTCTCCTGGTGCCGCCTTAGCCGATAGAGCGGAACGTAAGGCAGCAAAACACAGGAGCCGGGCAAACCCAACATTTGACCAAAGACATGATTCGGACCTGATGCATATAAGGCCAAACTCGCGACGCCGAACACTCCCTAAGGTATTCGGTCTTTATGGTGTAAACCGGGTCTAAACAGTACCCTATGTAATAAGCCCCTGATGTTTAGGTACGTGCATTATTCTGGCGTGGCCACATGCCAAGACGTCAGCATCCTTCTCGATTGTACTGAGAATCCGAGGGATGTAAATCAACAAGAGACAGTAAAAAAGGTTTACGCAGGGTCTTAATCTACAAAGAATCCTTGGAACGGGTCCCTGCTGCATGTGTGCGCCTGTGTCTCCGTTGTGTCATATCCTGGACGGGTGTAGCACGATGGTCATCTTAAAAAGAGAGGAACTTAATTGAAAAGTTGTCGTGCAAAAGTTAAGTTATACTAAATAAACAATATATAGTTCAAAATGAGTAAAGGTGAGCCTTATTGCCACTTTTGCGCGCGCGTTGAGTCCCTTGTATTGTAATAGGGGTATAGCCATCAAACCTGTATTAATTACGTATATCTGCGCCGGACTCGTCTAACCGCGTCCGTGGTCTTAACGACCTGTCAAATGCTTGAGTTGGTGAGGCCGTTTAGTGTGCGGCGGCCAAGGCGGCCGCACCGTCTTCGGCGTGCAAGGAGCGCTCAATATTTCCATTCACTGTAATGATGCCACGTGGACCGGGCATCTTGAGCTTGAGGGAAGCATAATGCGGTATTGCGTTAAAGCGAGCGAAAGCTTCGCGTTCGAGTAGTGCTTGATAGCCACTTTGGAACAGAGCAACATGGAAAGTTAAATTTTTGCTCGGAAGTTATCGGGGAAGCCGAATATAACCTCTAGTAGTAGGGAGCCCCTGCAATGAGCCTCTGGGCCTGGCGTTCCTCCTTTAAAGGTAGCATTGCTGTGGCAAATTTTTGTTGGGTCTATCCCCATTTTGCGGACTGTGTCCTGATATATCAGATTTAAACTGCTGCTGCCGTCCATCAGGACTCGTGTGAAGTGGTATCCGTCAATTATTGGATCTAGTACCTAGGCGGCCCATCCTGCACGCCCGATACTTGCCGAGTAATCCCGATGGTCGAAGGTGATCGGTTGGGACGACCAGTGGCGGAGCTCCGTGGTGATAGGCCCTGGGGCATGTTTCTCTAAAGGTGCCGCTTTGTTTCTCCCTTTTATCACGTGTAACATGTTGACTGTTTTGACTTCTGGTGGGAATTTCTTCTGTTCCATTGTGCTTTGCTCGCGAGGCTCGTCCTCGTCTTCACTTGGTGTATCCTGCCCCTTGTGTTCGGCGTTGAGCTTGCTGGACTGTTTGAAGACCCAACATTCTTTGTGGGTATGATTTGTAGGTTTATCAGGGGTGCTATGCATCTGACATATTTGGTCTAGAATTTTGTTTAGGCTGGAAAGTTCGTCTCTGTTGCCTTTGGAGGGCAGCTTCTGCTGGCCTGGTCGAGAGCTTCTAAATCCGGTGTTTACTGCCGTGCTCTTCAGGTTGTCTTCTTTATTCCGTTGCTTATTCTTGCTGCATCGTGATTTCCCGTTTCCATCCCTGACTTCGGATGTACTTGGGTCGCTGGTGCTGCATCGGGCTAACCAGCTGTCCTTGGCCGTGCAAAAATGGGTCATGAGGCTTGTTAATGCTGCCATTGTTCTCGGCTTTTCTTGACCGAGGTGTCTGGCAAGCCATTCATCTCTAACGCTATGCTTGAAAGCTGCTAAGGCTTCGGCATCCGGACAGTCGACTATTTGGTTCTTTTTAGTGAGGAACCTGTTCCAAAGTTTTCGGGCTGACTCACCGGGCTGTTGAGTTATATGACTTAAATCGCCTGCATCCGGTGGTCGAACATATGTCCCTTGAAAATTTGCCCGAAAGGCGTCTTCGATCTCTTCCCAGCTTCCGATGGAGTTTTCGGGGAGGCTTTTAAGCCAGTGCCGAGCTGGCCCTTTGAGCTTGAGGGGTAAGTACTTGATGGCGTGGAAATCATCTCCTCGAGCCATATGGATATGGAGGTGGAGTCCTGAATCCAGACCCTAGGGTCTGTTGTTCCGTCGTGCGCCTCTATGTATACGGGTCTAATCCCTCTGGAAATTCATGGTCCAGCACCTCGTTGGTGAAACATAGGGGGTGTGCGACACCCCTGTATTTGGGTGTACCGTGGTGTTCGGATGTTTGTTGTGCTGCATTGTATGTTGGAGCGCGCTTGCGTGGTCCATAGATGGATCTGGTTGCGCCGTCCTTTTGATGCAAGCCCTTACGCGGATCGTGTACTGGTTTATGTGCGGCGTCGTTTGCCGCTTTATGTTGGCTATGATGTCGTCTATCCGACCGGATGGCCATTTTATTTTTTAATTGTGGAGGATCTAAGGCCTCCTCATCAAATTCAGGTAGCAACTTTCACTTCGGATAGCTCTTGGTGTGGCGACTACTGCCGTATTTCGCTGCAGTGTTGAGTACTTCACTCCATTTGATTTTGAGTGTGTCTTGTGCAACCTTAAGCCTTTGCTTCTGTTTTTCAGACTCCTCGCCATGGCAACAAGCCTTTGGTGGGCATTATGCTGCTCCTGGCGCCTGTCCGGTGAGGTGTTGTCAGGACTGTTATCTTCGACGGAGTCGGGTTGTTCGGTTTGATTCCCTGTGTTGCCCTGGTCGGGCGATGGTTCACCCTACTCTATCGCTGGGTCTATATGATCGTTATTTCTGCCGAGGCGGGATTTGGAGCGGCGTTTACGATGCCGCTTTGACTGCTTCTCGAGGGAACAACCCTTCACTGCGTCCTTCCGTTCCTCGTTGTTGTTTTCTTTGGGTGTGTCCACCATGTATACATCATGTGATGAAGTGGGCGTCCAGTGCCCTATGGGCAGTGGTTCCTGTTCGTCTCCTGCATCATCGTCCATACCGTCGATGTCTTCGGAGTCGAAGTCGAGCATGTCGGTTAAGCCGTCGACAGTGGCTACTAAGTGGGTGGTGGGTGGGCGGCGAATTTCTTCGTCATCCGCATCCCAATCCTGCCAGACATAGTTCGGCCAGGATCCTCCTGACAAGTAGACAGACCTTAATGAGTTCAGTATGTCGCCGGAGGGCGAGTGCTGAAAAATATCCGCGGAGGTAAACTCCATGATCGGCGCCCAATCAGATTTGACAGGAATGGGCGCAGGCGGTTCGGAGTCCGTGGCCGGAGAAGGATCCGGCAGTTTGGCAACACGGCTCTCGTAAAGGGTAAGGTCGATATTCAGCTTGATTGCCATAGAGGGTATGGCCTCCATGGAGGGGTCTATCCACCCGTCCATGGATGGCACAACTGGCTTTGAATTGAGGGTCGGAGCGGCTACCGGTGCGATTTCTTGAACACTGTCCGATGGTAGAGTTAAATCGTACTCATCGTGACCATGTGGTACACAAGGCAGGTGCTCGAATCCGTCGAAGATCAAGTCTCCTGCAATATCGGCCATGTAGTTTAAGCTTCCAAACCTGACCTGGTGGCCAGGGGCGTAACTTTCGATCTGCTCCAGATGGCCAAGCGAGTTGGCCCGCAGTGCGAAGCCGCCGAACACGAAGATCTGTCCGAGGAGAAAAGTCTCACCTTGGACTGCATTGCCATCGATGATCGTAGGAGCCATCAAGCCTAATGGCGACGACACAGAGGAACTCTCAATGAAAGCACCAATGTCGGTGTCAAAACCGGCAGATCTCGGGTAGGGGGTCCCGAACTGTGCGTCTAAGGCGGATGGTAACAGGAGGCAGGGGACACGATGTTTTACCCAGGTTCGGGCCCTCTTGATGGAGGTAAACCCTACGTCCTACTTGATTTATTCTTGACAATATGAGTATTACAAGAGTTGATCTACAACGAGATCGGAGAGGCTAAACCCTAGAAGCTAGCCTATGGTATGATTGTATGTTGTCCTACGGACTAAAACCCTCCGGTTTATATAGACATCGGAGGGGGCTAGGGTTACACAAGGTCGGTTACAAAGGAGGAAATATCCATATCTGTACTGCCTAGCTTGCCTTCCACACCAAGTAGAGTCCTATTCGGACAAGGGACGAAGTCTTCAATCTTGTATCTTCTTAGTCCAACAGTCCGGCCAAAGGATATAGTCCGGCTATCCGGAGACCCCCTAATCCAGGACTCCCTCAGCCTCCAATTAACCAATCGTCGTTTTAACTTTGACAAGTTCAGGGTCTGTATAAGATTGACTTGTCAAACGTTCGGCGGGTCATACCAGGATTACCTGGACAGGAGTGGCTTACTTGATGAAGGAAGGTTAACCCGGGGTTTAGGTGAATACACCAGGCTTCCAAGCCATGGCTTGATAGCCAATTACAAGGGTCCTTTCAAACTCTTTGTTGCTTTGCACAAAGAGCCCCCAAGTAACTTTGTGAGCTGTGCTGAGTGGGTGCCCATGTTTGAGTTTGTGCTTTGTGCAACACTCTCTTTGGCCCCACATAATTTCCTTTGTGGCTTAACGCCCACCAAGAGGTGTAGCTATGGTGTGATAACAACCAAGCCCCCTAGTGAAATCCCTTTGTGGTGTTTAAATCGATCAAGAGGTGCAGCTATGGTGTAACAACAACCAAGCCCCCTAGTGCGGCTGCAGAGACCGGTTTAACAAAACTTTGCTTTTTCAGTAGAAACTCTTGTAGGCACACACATGATGTAAAAAGAACAGAGACCCCGCTTTATTCAAGGCTTCGGTTTATTATATAATATATACATTGTCATAAATATGTACATATGAAGAAGTTTGTGGCTTAAGTATAGTAAGCCGAAGAAGAGCTATATTCCATGGCCGCTTGGTCTCCTCCTCCAATTTACATGAGACTTTGTGCTCTTGAACATCAATGAGGTTGTATGACCCGTTGTGTAGATTCTTGCTGACCACAAAAGGTCCTTCCCAAGGTGGGGATAACTTGTGCATATCAGTCTGATCCTGGATGAGCCGGAGCACCAGATCGCCTTCTTGAAAAGTTCTGGTCTTGACCCGGCGGCTGTGATAACGTCGGAGATCTTGTTGATAAATCGCCGAACGTGCTGCTGCAAGATCACGCTCCTCATCTAACAGGTCCAGAGAATCCTGATGTGCCTTCTCATTATCAGTTTCAACATAAGCCATCACACGGGGTGAGTCGTGACGGATGTCACTAGGAAGAACTGCCTCCGCTCCATAAACCATGAAGAAAGGTGTGTAACCTCTAGATCTATTGGGTGTGGTGTTGATGCTCCATAACATAGAAGGTAACTCCTCAACCCAACAGCCCGGTGTCCGTTTTAGAGGAACCATAAGCCCGGGTTTAATTTCTCACAGAATTTCTTGATTTGCCCTCTCCGCTTGACCATTGGATTGGGGTGAGCCACCGATGTTATATCAAGCCGGATGTGCTCACGTTGGCAAAATTCCTCCATCTCTCCCTTTGACAGATTAGTACCATTGTCAGTTATAATACTATGTGGAAAGCCAAACCGGAATATGACCTTTTTGATGAACTGAACCGCCGTGGCCGCATCACACTTACTGACTGGATCTGCTTCCACCCATTTGGTGAATTTGTCAACCACCACTAACAAGTGGGTCTTTTTATCTTTGGATCTCTTAAAGGGTCCAACCATATCAAGCCCCCAAGTCGCAAACGGCCACGTTATTGGAATCATCCTCAACTCCCGAGCCAGAATATGAGCATGGCATGCGAATTTTTGACAACCGTCACATCTTTTGACTAAGTCCTCCGCATCAGCATGAGCTGTTAACCAATAAAACTGTGGTGAAAAGCTTTAGCAACCAAAGACTTTGAACCGGCGTGGTAACCACAATCCCCTTCATGGATTTCTCGCAAAATCTCACAACCCTCTTGAGGAGACACACAACGCTGAATTGCCCCTGAAACGCTGTAACGATGTAACTCTCCATTGAGTATGGTCATTGCCTTGGAACGCCGGATTATCTGCCGGGCTGAGGTTTCATCCTCCGGTAATTCGCCTCGGTTCATGTAAGCCAGGTATGGATTGTCCAATCTGGTATGATATGCAAAGTTGCCACCAATTGAGCCTCCGGATCAGGAATAGCCAACTCCTCTTCTGTTGGTACCTTGACCGACGGATTATGCAGCACATCAAGAAAGACATTTGGTGGGACTGGTTTACGCTGAGAACCAAGGCGGCTTAAAGCGTCCGCCGCTTCGTTCTTTCGCCGGTCTATATGGTCCACCTGATAACCCTTGTAGTGACCAGCCACTGTGTCCACCTCTCGTCGATATGCAGCCATGAGTGGGTCTTTAGAATCCCAAGTGCCAGACACCAGTTGAGCCAATAGATCTGAATCCCCAAATCACTTAACCCGGCTTAAGTTCATCTTCTTAGCCATTCGAAGACCGTGGAGTAAGGCCTCGTACTCAGCTGCATTGTTAGTACAGGGGAACATTAAACGGAGGACATAACAAAACTTGTCACCTCATGGGGAAGTTAGTATGACTCCAGCCCCCAAGCCCTCCAACTGTCTGGATCCATCAAAATGAATAGTCCAATACGTGTTATCTGGCTTTTCCTCTGGTGCCTGCAACTTTGTCCAATCATTGATGAAGTCCACAAGTGCTTGGGATTTAATGGATGTGACAGGTGCGTATTTGAGCCCGTGAGGTCCAAGCTCAATAGCCCACTTAGCAATCTGGCCAGTTGCTTCTCTGTTTTGAATAATATCTCCCAGAGGGGCTGAACTAACCACTGTGATAGGATGTCCCTGAAAATAATGTTTGAGTTTTCGTCTTGCCATAAACACTCCATACACCAGCTTCTGCCAATGTAGATACCTCTGCTTTGATTCAATGAGTACCTCACTGATATAATAAACCGGCGTTGAACCGGATACTCATTTCCAGCTTCCTTGCGCTCCACCACAATAGCCACGCTAACAGCTCGGGCACTAGCAGCCACATACAGCAGTAACGACTCTTTATCGATCGGGGTTGCAAGCACAGGCGGTTCAACTAACTGCCTTTTCAGATTCTCAAACGCTTTATCAGCTGCCTCGCTCCAGAGAAAATCATCTGTTTTCTTTAGCATTTGATATAAAGGAATAGCCTTCTCCCCAAGGCGACTGATAAACCGGCTCAAAGCCACAATCCGGCCGGCCAAACGTTGAACGTCATTGATACACGCCGGTTTAGCCAAAGATGTAATTGCTGAGATTTTTTCCGGATTAGCCTCAATGCCTCTGTTTGACATCAGAAAACCCAAGAGTTTGCCTGCCGGTACACCAAAGACACACTTTTCCGGATTGAGCATCATCTTGTAAACCCGGGGGTTGTCAAAGGTTTCTCTCAAATCATCTATTAATATTTCCTCCTTCCTGGTCTTTATCACAATATCATCCACATATGCATGAACATTGCACCCAATCTGCTTATGAAGACAATTATGAACACATCATTGATTAGTTGCCTGGGCACTCGTGAGACCAAAGGGCATGGAGACATAGCAGAAGGCTCCAAAGGGAGTTATGAAAGATGTCTTCTCCTGGTCCTTAACTGCCATTTTGATCTGATGATAACCAGAATAAGCGTCCAGAAAACACAAATGGTCACAACCCGCCGTAGCATCAACGATCTGATCAATACGAGGGAGGGCAAAAGGGGTCTGCAGGGCAAGTCTTGTTCAAGTCTGTGTAATCAACACACATACGCCAAGTGCCGCTTTTCTCAAGAACCAGCACTGGATTAGCCAACCACTTCGGGTGGAAGACCTCCACGATAAACCCCACGGCCAACAACCGAGCTACCTCTTCACCAATAGCCTTGCGCCTTTCTTCATTAAAGCGGTGGAGAAACTGCCGGACCGGTTTAAACTTAGGATCAATGTTAAGTGTGTGCTCAGCGAGTTCCCTCGGTACACCTGGCATGTCAGAAGGTTTCCATGCAAAGATGTACCGGTTCTCACAGATGAACTTGATGCGAGCGCGCTTTCCTATTTGGGATCTAGGTTAGCGCTGATGCTGAACTGCTTGGATGAATCGCCAGGAAAAAAAATCAACCATCTAAGTATATGTGGCTGATTTGAAGTTCAACGCCGGATCGTGTTCCATAGTTGGCTTTTTCAAAGAAGTCATATCTGCCGGATCAACTTGGTCCTTATAGAACTTCAGCTCCTCCGTGGCGCAAACCGACTCAGCATAAGCCGCATCACCTTCCTCACATTCCAGAGCGATCTTCCTGCTCCCGTGTACTGTGATGGTCCCCTTATGGCCTGGCATCTTAAGCTGCAGATACACATAACACGGCCTCGCCATGAACTTAGCGTAAGCCGGTCGCCCAAACAAAGAGTGATACGGACTTTTGATTTTCACCACCTCAAAAGTCAATGTTTCTGATCTTGAATCATGATCATCTCCAAAACCACTTCTAAGGCTATCTTGCACACTGGATTTGCAGACTTACCAGGCACCACACCATGAAAAATGGTGTTTGATGGTTTAAGATTCTTATATGTCAACCCCATACGACGGAAGGTATCGTAATATAGAATGTTGATACTACTTCCCCCATCCATGAGTACCTTACTGAACTTATATCCCCCAACTTGAGGGGCCACCACTAAGGCCAAATGACTCGGATTGTCAACCCGGGGCGGGTGATCCTCTCTACTCCATAAAATGGGTTGCTCAGACCAGCACAAATACTGAGGCACCGCCGGTTCAACAGAGTTTACTGCCCTCTTGTGAAGCTTCTGATCGCACTTACACAAGCTAGTGGTGAAGACATGATATTGCCCACTATTTAACTGCTTAGGATTGCTCTGATAGCCCGACTACTGCTGCTGCTGCTGGTTCCCCTAATGGTTGTAACCTCCCTGGTTGCCTTGGTGCCCTTGATTGATGTGTCTGGTTTGATTGCCCTGAAATCCTGAACCGGAACTGCCACCTCCATAACCCGACCCATGGAAACCACCTCCTGAACCGCCGGGCAAGCCATTATCGTATTGAAACATATTGGAGTTCTTTAAATCTCACATGATATAACAATCCTTCCAAAGATGTGATGCTGGCTTCTTCTTTGATCCATGCTTTGGACAGGGTTGATTTAACAGGCGCTCCAAATTGGGGCCTGAACCTCCGCCCCTCTGGGGTTGCTTGCCCTTACGATGCTGGCCATTCTCCTACGCATTGGTGTTAGCGACAAAGTCCAAGCTGTTGTCGGCTTTGTGCATACCATTGTTCCCATGGCCTGCTGGATTATTATGCTGCCAACCCTTGGCATTGTCGTTCTTTTTCCCTTTCCCCGGTTTGTCCTCCTCTGAGTCAGGGTCTTTGGTATTATCTGAATCGGCGTATTTAACCAAAGCGGCCATAAGCATTGACATATCATTGCAGTGACGTTTGAGCCTTCCTAACGTCTATTTGAGCAGAAGAAAACGGCAATTGCCCTCCAACGTTAGCACTGCGGCATCTGCATTGATACGATCTGATGAATGCAAAATAGCTGAGACCCACTTTACCCAATGGGTCGTCGACTCTCCATCCTCTTGGGCACAAGCGGCCAGATCCACAATCGACATGGGTTGCTTACAAGTATCTTTGAAGTTCTGGATAAACCGGTGCTTCAATTCGGCCCATGACCCGACAGAGTTAGTTGGTAAGCTCTTCAACCAAGTACGATTTGTTCCTTCCAACATCATGGTGAAGTATTTAGCACATACCGCTTCATCCACATCTAACATCTCCATTGCCATCTCGTAGCTTTCAACCCATGCTTCTGGCTGTAGATCGGCGGTATAATTGGGTACCTTACGAGGTCCTTTGAAATCCTTGGGCAGTCTCACATTATGCAAAGCTTTGAAATCCTACTCCGGTTCACCCTACCGCTTCAGTTTGAAGGAGATCTCTGGCCCGTCGTGCCTCAATTGCAACTAGTGATTCGCCGTCGGTCGGGAGGGCTGCCAATCGTGAAGCGGCGGCCACAATGTTGTCCAACGGGTTGGAGTAATGCCCGGGAGGTGTTGGAACATACTGTGGCACAATGTTGTTCTGACGAGGCGGGTCCATCGTGCACGGCTGAACTGGCGCTCCTGTTCCCAGCGCCTCCGTCCGGTTTAATATTGGTTGGTTACTAGTTCTTGCTCCTAGCGTATTGAAGAGATTTCGTGGCTCATAACCCGACGAGAGATGCGATCTATATCTTCTTCTCATGAATTCTTCTGAAGCGTTCTGATCCAGCCTAATCCGGTAGGCCTGAGCTTCCAACTCGGCCCATTCTGTAGCCATCCTAGCGTTCTCTGCCGCTAGGTCCGCTTTAGCCTGAGCTATCTGATCTTTCACCTTTGCAATCTCCGCGTTGTGCTGATCCCGGGCTACTGCATCCACCTCTGTGTCCATCAAAGTTGCCAAAGTGTCAAACAAGTCAGACAGAACTTGAGGCGGAGGCGGCGCAGAGCTTCCTGCCCCCGCTGGTGTGGCCGTTGTGGAACCGGAGAGTATTGCTGCGGCGGTTGATGAGTGAGGCGCTGACTGTGTACCAGCCATGAAGATAGCGGCCCAGTTTGGCAGATCAGGAGAATCCGGAATACTGTTGCCCTCGTAACCTCCACCGATCCGGCCATCCTGCAACTGATAGAGCGATCCGGTCTCTCCAGAAGACTGGTCGTCGGAGCAGACAACGGTTTCTCCATCGGATGCCGGTCCGTCCTCATATTCTGCTCCATGGATGATGCGTACGAAAACATGCTTCGCCACGGGCTGAACTGGGGAAGGGCTTGCATGCTGAGCCGTCTCGATGATGTCGGTGCAGGTGTCCGGCTCAGGGCCCGATTCACCAATCTTGCCGATTGTCGGGGTAAATAGCCATGGGTAGCCCAGCCGGCTTCCCCAGGCCCCTCAGAAAAAATTATGAGCCCATCCGGCTCACAAGAAGACTCAAGACTTAGGCCGCCTCCCCCCCAGCCGGCTACCTTCCTAGCCGGCTTCGAGGGCGGCCCGCCCTTTCACCCTCATGAAGAAAGCTGTGGAGGGCCGGCTACGGCAGGGCCGGCTACGACAAGGCCGGCTACTGCCAGGCCGGCTCCCATAAAGCAGTCAACGCCGTACCCGCAATGTACGCGTCCACTCTGTGATGATGAAGCGGGGCGTGGCTATAGAGGAGCCTGCCACCCCCAAAACCCGGAGCACGCCTGGTACAGCGCGTCGTGCGGGCAGCTGCGGCCCGCCCGGCGCGGCACTGTAGCCATGGCGGCTTTGACGCCGTCCATGACGGACCGCCAGCGTGGCCCCCGAGGCGGTGGGCCCCTTCGGGCAGAGAGATGCCGAAGGCGGCCACACCTCCTCTCAAGCCGGCAAGACAGAGGGCCGGCTTCACGTAGCCGGCCTGCCGCCCTCCTCGAAGGAGACGCCCATTAAGGAGACAAGATGCGGCGGGGCTACAGTAATCGCCCGCCAAGGCGGCGTTACTGTAGCCATGCTTACCCCAACCAAGCCTGCGTCAACAACACGGAGCAACAATAACCAGCTGCCGACCAGGCCCTGGCCGGTGGGGCCGGCCTGTCGACCTAGGGGCCGGCAGCCGGCGGGACCCACCAGCCGGCGGGCCCCAGAAGCCGGCGGAGAAGCCGGCGAGCATAGACACAGACAGCTGGGCCCAGGGCCCAGTCGGATTACCATTGTACCCCGGGGGGTAGGCCTATATAAACCCCCCGGTGCACCCATGCAAAGGGTTGGACTCTCATTCCAGACCTAGGCACCATACAAGTTGAAGAAGCAGGCTGAGCTGAGCCCTTCTTCCTCCTTCCACCCAAAACAACTCAAGGAGCATTGTAGCTACTTGTTCACTTAGTAACCATGCGGAGACCCCGCAGAGCAGTAGTAGGGGTATTATCTCCCCGGAGAGCCCTGAAGCTGGGTAAGATTCGCCGGCGTGCATGTCTTCGCCTCATCCCGTTTCCAGGCACCGGCGATGTTCTATTGGCCCCTGCAATGATAAGCCACCCGTTGGCATATGTCGCTCCTACCACCCGACATTTGGCGCCCACCGTGGGGCCAGGTGCACCGTCGTCCAAAGACCTGTTCTGGACGGGAACCCTTTTCCTTCCCCGCGAGCGTAGCCAGCCCGGCTCGCCCGATGGCGCTTGCCGCGACGCGCTGCATGGCGTCACCAACATCTGCGCGGCTAGCGGCCTCGCCGACCTCTTCGACAAGGCCCGCATCTCTGATGAGCTTGCCTTTGATGCGGGCACAGATCACCTCGCCAACCTCCTCGGCCAGCTCCACGTCTCTAGCGAGCCCGCTGCGGATTTGGAGTCGGTTGGCTCCACCGACCCGATGCCTGTCGACTCCGACACGGCATCCTACGATACCTTCCCCACCAACGTCACGGTCTACAACGACCCGCTCCCTCCGGCTGGCGATCGCGATTCTGACGCCCCCGAGGTGATGGTTATCGGCCTCGATGGCCCGACTGACAAGGGCGCCCGCGATGCTCCACGCGCGGCTGCCCAAGATTTGTCCGCCCCCCTTCCGGCTGACGCCAGCGACGAAGTTCTGGAGGCACGCCGCCTCGCCCTCCTCGTGGAGGGCCGGCGGCTGGCCTTCGTAAGGCGCCTCACCGAGGCCTACCAGCGCGAAGCTGACCGCGCCGCCTTCGGCTGGCCCAAGCCGGGCCGGTGTTGTCAGGCAACGCGGCGCCGTCATCGCTGACACTCTTGGAGTAGATCGCCCGGTCTACGCCACCCCGCTCGAGAACCTGTGCGCCGCCCAGGCGGCCGTAGATGAGCTGGACGGCTTGGAAGCCGAAGACCTCCCCCACATGACGTGGCGCATCCAACAACTAATCGATGCGGCCGCACGACGGCACGAAGCCGACGCCTGCGCGGGGAGTCCTCCCCCGCGCCGCGAACATGGCGCGACCTCCCGGTCGCCGACTACAAGCAACACCCGCGCGCGGCGCGAGAAGGAGCCGGCTTCCAGCCGAAGCCGGACCCAAGTCTCCATCGAGCGAGACGCGGACGGCCGCCCCCGAGCTATGGAATGGCGGGGCACCCCGCCTCCGCCTCGAGCTCGCGGAGAGAGATATCCTACCCCGCCTCCAGTGGCTCACCCGACTCTCAGCGGCCGACTTGGTCGCCGCGAGGGAGTCGGCGAAAACGACGCCCGCCACCGGATCGACCGCCTGGCCCGATCCCTGGCGCTAGAAGAAGAAGACGATGTCGCCCCGCCTTGCTTTGGCCCCCGCATCCGCGACGAGCCTTTCCCCAAAGGGTTCTCGCTCCCAAGAGACACACCCAAGTACAACGGCTCGGTGAAGCCGGAAGATTGGCTGACCGACTACTCTACAGCCGTCAGCATCGCCAATGGCAACAGGCGCGTTGCCGTAAAGTACGTGCCCCTCATGCTGCAAGGCACGGCACGGACTTGGCTTAACAGCCTCAAGCCCCTCAGCATCAACAGCTGGGTGGATTTCACTGAAGCCTTCGTTCGCAACTTCACCAGCACCTACAAGCGGGCTCCCAAGCCCAGACAGCTCTCCCTGTGGATACAGGGCCCAGCCGAGTCCACTCGCGACTACCTCACGCGTTGGGCCGAGCTCCACAATTCCTGCGATGGGGTGCACGAGGTGCAAGCCATCGAATACTTCACCGCCGGGTGCCGAGAAGGCACCCTCCTCAAGCACAAGCTTCTCTGCGATGAGCCGACTACCCTCGACGAGCTCCTGAACATCGCCGACAAGTATGCTACCGCCGACTCCTCAATGAAGACCGAGCTCCGGGTGGACGCATCCGGAAAAGTGCTCAATCCGGCGCCCCAAGCGCCGGCTGGAGACGGCGGCCGACGCCAACACCAGAACGATCAAAAGCGCAAGGGCCCTGCGCCGCCTCCCGCTAGCCGGCAGGTGGCCACGGTCGAAGATGCGCCGCCTGAAGGGCGGCCCGCGCCCAAGAAGCCCAAGGGCGGCCGGCCGGCTTGGCAGCCGGCCTTCTCCTACGAGCAAACCCTTGATGCCCCGTGCAAGTTCCACAGCGGCGCGAAGCCGTCCAACCACACGACCCGCAAATGCAACTGGCTCACCCGAATCTCCAAGGGCGAAGGGCTCACGCCGACTCCGCCTGCCGGCCCGCCGCCGCCGGCTCCGCCGCCCAAGGCCGCCCGGCCCGTGGTCGACGCCGTGCAGGACGAGTTCCCCGATGAGTAAGCATCTTATGTTGTGTTCACGAGCCAGCCCGAAGACTGGCGCAGCAAGCGCCGAGAGCAACAAGAAGTCAATGTGGCCGCCACCAGCCCAGCCGGCCACATGCACTGGTCAGAGAAACCCATCAGTTGGAGCCGGGCCGACCACCCAGAGGTGATGCCGTCCCCCGGCTCCTACACATTGGTCTTGGAGGCCACCCTTGCAACGGATACGCGCGCCGCACGCTTCTCCCGCGTGCTGATCGACGGCGGAAGCAGCATCAACATCCTGTACCGCGACACCATGGAGAAGCTGGGTGTCAAGGCAAAGCAGCTTGCACCGACTCGAACGGTATTCCACGACATCGTACCCGGTTTGTCCTGTGCCCCCATCGGCAAGATGATCAAGATCGATGTACTCTTTGGGGGCAAGGATCATTTCCGCCGGGAAGCAATCTGGTTCGAGGTGGTGGACCTGGAGAGCCCTTACCACGCCTTGCTTGGCTGACCCGCCTTGGCCAAGTTTATGGCGGTCCCCCACTACGCTTACCTCAAGATGAAGATACCAAGCTCCAAGGGTGTCATCACCATCGCCGGCGACTACAAGAAGTCTGCCGACTGCGTCGTGGCCAGTAGTCGGCTGGCCGAATCCCTCGTGATCGCAGCAGAGAAGAAGACGCTGGACAGGGTCGTGGCCCTGGCCAGCAAGCAGCTAAACCAACCCGCCGACTCCAAGGAGTACGATGCCCAAGGATCTTTCCAGCCGGCCAAGGAGACCAAGAAGATACAGCTCGACCCCGAGCACCCCGAGAGGTTTGCCGTCATTGGGGCGAGCCTGGATAGCAAATAGGAAGGCGAGCTCGTCGATTTCCTCCGTGAGAATCGGGATATCTTTGCATGGTCCCCCAAGGACATGCCGGGTGTTCCGAAGGATTTCGCCGAGCACAAATTGCATGTGCGGGAGGATGCCAAACCAGTCAAGCAGCCCCTCCGCCGACTGTTAGAGGAGAAGAGAAGGATCATAGGGGAGGAGATAGCCCGGCTTCTCACAGCCGGCTTCATCATGGAAGTTTTCTTCCCTGAGTGGCTCACGAACCCGGTTCTCATGCTGAAAAAGAATAACAAGTGGCGCATGTGTTTAGATTACACAAGCCTCAACAAAGCCTGCCCAAAAGATCCCTTCGCTCTGCCCATAATTGATCAAGTGATAGATTCCACAGCCGGATGCGAGCTGTTGAGCTTTTTGGATGCCTACTCGGGATACCACCAGATTAAGCTGAACCCGGATGACCAACTGAAGACCGCCTTCATCACGCCATTTGGAGCCTTCTGCTACCTGACTATGACGTTCGGCTTAAGGAATGCCGGCGCCACTTTTCAGCGTTGCATGCAGAAGTGCCTCCTCACGCAGCTCGGTAAGAACGCCCACGTTTACGTGGATGATGTTGTGGTGAAGACGGAGAAGCGTGGCACTCTGCTGGAAGACTTGAAGGAGACATTCGAGAACCTGCGCCGGTTCCGAATCAAGCTCAACCTAGAGAAATGCGTGTTCGGAGTGCCAGCCGGCCAGCTCCTAGGCTTTCTGGTCTCCGAACGCGGCATAGAGTGCAACCCTGTGAAGATCAAGGCCATCGAGAGGATGGCGGTCCCAACCAAGCTCAGAGAGATTCATAAGTTCACCGGGTGCCTGGCCTCTCTGAACCGCTTCATCAGTCGGCTTGGAGAAAAAGCTCTCCCCCTCTACCGTCTCATGAAGAAGAGCACTCACTTTGAGTGGAACGACTAGGCCGACCAAGCTTTCCACGAGCTGAAGAAAATGCTGTCCACGCCGCCTGTCTTGGCGGCACCGACTGAGAAGGAGCCCATGCTCCTAAATATTGCCGCCACTAGCCGGGTGGTCAGCACCGTCATTGTGGTCGAACGCCCCAAAGAAGGCCGAGCCCAGCCGGTCTAGAGGCCGGTTTATTACCTGAGCGAGGTGCTGTCCGCCTCGAAGCAAAATTACCCGCACTATCAGAAGATGTGCTATGGCTCGTACTTCGCCGCCAAGAAGCTGAAGCCGTACTTTCAAGAGCATCCCATCACGGTCGTATGCACTGCCCCGCTGGCCGAGATCATAGGCAGCCGGGATGCATCCGGCCGGGCGGCTAAATGGGCCATTGAGCTGGCCCCCTACACGATCTTCTACCAACCCCGCACCACCATCAAGACGCAAGCGCTGGCCGACTTCCTCGTCGACTGGGCCGAGACCCAGTACTTACCACCAGCGCCCGACTCCACCCATTGGCGCATGCACTTTGATGGATCAAAGATGCGCACCGGCTTGGGAGCCAGCATCGTCCTTACCTCTCCAAAGGGCGACAAGCTCAGATACACGCTGCAGATCCACTTCGCCGCCTCCAACAACATAGCCGAGTATGAAGCACTCATACACGGGCTCCGGCTTGCCAAGGAACTTGGCATCCGCCGGATCCTGTGCTATGGCGACTCGGATTCGGTGGTGCAGCAATCTTCTGGCGACTGTGACGCCAAGGACGCAAACATGGCGAGCTACCGCTTCCTAGTGCAGCAAATCAGCGGATACTTTGACGGGTGTGAATTCCTTCATGTGCCACGAGCCGACAACGAGCCAGTAGATGCTCTGGCCTGAATAGGCTCCACGCGGCAAGCAATACCAACCGGCGTCGCCCTACAGCGCCTCCTCAAGCCATCAATCAAGCCGTCTCCGGAATCCGACTCCATCTTCGTGCCGCCTAACCCCGAGGAGGCCGGATCTGGCTCGAAGAATCAAGCAGCCGGCCCGGGGACTTCAATATTTGGCTCGGGGACTGCGGTAGCCGGCCCGGGGACTGCGGTAGCCGGCCCGGGGACTTCTTCAGCACAGCAAGCGGCGGCCGACTCCAGCACTGCATTACCCAGCCCGCCCACCCTGGTGGCTGTGGCCACATTGGTGGCAGAGGAAGTCGCCGCTCCATGATGGGCCCAAACCATCCGCAACTTTTTGGTGAACCATGACCTGCCGGCTGACAAAAATGAAGCAAGACAAGTCCAGCGCCGGGCTGGAGCATACAGAATCGTCAACAGAGAGCTTGTCAAGCGCAGCGCCACTGGAGTCTTGCAGCGATGCGTCGAGCAGGAGAAAGGCATCGCGATCCTCAGGGATATACACCAAGGAGAGTGCGGCCACCACGCCGCATCAAGATCACTTGTCGCCAAAGCCTTCCGCCACGGTTTCTTCTGGCCGACTGCTTTGGACGACGCCAAAGAGCTAGTCAAACACTGCAAAGGCTGCCAGCTTTTTAGCTCGCAGCAACACATGCCGGCTTCGGCACTCAAGACCATTCCCATCACCTGGCCCTTTGCCGTCTGGGGATTGGATATGGTGGGCCCATTCAAGACGGCGCGCGGCGGCATGACACATTTGCTCGTCGCCGTCGACAAATTCACCAAGTGGATCGAGGCGAAGCCGATCAAGAAGCTGAATGGGACGACTGCAGTGACTTTCATTGCAGATATAACAACCCGGTACGGCGTACCGCACAGCATCATCACCGACAACGGCACGAACTTTGCCAAAGGTGCCTTGGCACGGTTCTGCGCTGCGCAAGGTATCCGGCTAGACCTTGCGTCAGTCGCCCACTCACAGTCAAACGGCCAAGTGGAGCGAGCAAACGACCTCATTTTGTCCGGCATCAAGCCCCGACTGGTCGTACCTCTGGAGCGTTCAGCCGGCTGCTGCTTGACGAGCTGCCGGCTGTCCTATGGAGTCTGCGTACTACTCCCAACATATCAACTGGCTTCACTCCCTTCTTCCTTGTATATGGTGCCGAGGCAGTCATCCCAACAGATATCGAGTTCGACTCGCCTCGGGTAACCATGTACACGGAAACGGAAGCCAAAGAAGCACGAGAAGACGGCGTCGACCTGCTGGAAGAGGCCCGGCTGTTAGCCCTCAGCCGGTCTGCCATCTACCAGCAGGGTTTGCGCCGCTACCACAGCCGGAGGGTCTGACCAAGATCCTTCCAGGAGGGCGACCTTGTGCTCCGGCTGATCCAGCGAACAGCCGGCCAGCACAAGCTCGCAGCCCCCTGGGAAGGCCCCTTCATCATCAGCAGAGCCTTGGGCAACGACGCCTACTACCTCATCGACGCGCAGAAGCCGAAGGCACGCAAGAGAGACGACTCCGGCAAGGAGTCGGAGCGACCATGGAACGCAAATCTCCTTCGGAAGTTTTATAGTTAAAATGCAGTATGTATTATGCCCACTTTTGTATTAAGTATGAAACAGTAGGCTTCCCGAGAAAGACTCGGGGACTGCCACCCTTTATTTTATGAATGAAAGTTATCATGCGTATGATATCACCTATTCATTTATTTTGTCCGGTACCGGGTCCGACGAGTCGGCCCAGGGACTAGCCGACTAGAGTTATATTAGGAGCCCTACCCGCAGTCAGACAAGTAATGTGCCGACACCCAGGCTTGGCTCTTGCCGAAATCATAGCTCGAAGAACCGACTGCCCGGCTGGCAAGAGTCGCAAGCCGGAAAGGGTGCGCACATGAAAAACGGCTAGGGACCAAACAGGCTCACATATATAACAAAAGCCGGCTTGCTGCCTCCCGCCGACCGACTACCAGAGTAGCCGGTCGGCCGGCTTACATTTAGTCTGCTTCAAATCCAAGAAAGCTCAAGTACTTGCCTTCCCAAAGAGGGAAGGCGGCAAAGGAAAGAGCCTAAGGACAAAAAAGTACACTTGAATGAACGCCAACACATGCATATATTAATATTTACACAAAAGGTTTCCAGAGAGGTCGACATCCAACATTGTTCGATACACCCCCAGTGGGTGGAATTGCAGAAACTTAAAATTGTTCGAAAAAGTAAAACAGGGACAAAAGGAACGGCAGATCAAGCCGGCGGGGCCGCGGACGAGCCGGGCTGGGCGGTGGAAGCAGTCGTGCCGGCTGGAGGAGTGGCCGGCTGGCCAACCTCGGCTTGATCGTCGCCTTCGGCAAAGGGCGCGCTCCCGCGTGGCTCGTTGCTGGAGGCATGGTCAGCTGGAGGACGGTCGGCCGTCTCACCAGTCGGCTCGGCGTCTTCGCCGTCCTCCTCCTCGTCGTCCTCGCCCTCGTCGCTGGAGGCGATCTCCTCGGCCGAGTCCTCGCCGTCCGCCGGGTTCAGCCCGAACCATTCCTCCGGCTGGGCGGCGCCATCGTCGTTGAGCTCTGGCGTGAAGACACTGGTGTCGGTGCACTCGGCGATCGTCGAGGCGTGTTGCGCGATCACCGGCCGCACCTCCTCCAGCTCCGTGTCGGCTTCCGACCGCCACGTCCGCAGCTGGTCCAGGCTTAGCCCTGGGTACCACGCGCGGATGAACTCTAGCGCACGCCCGGCTCCAAGACGGGCTGCGGACGCCTTCCAGGCCTCGAAGCGGCCGACTGCGACTTCGAGCCAGTCGGCCGTCCGGCTTGGGGTGCGGGGAATTGTCTGGCCGGGCCAGAGCGCGGCCAGCATCGTCGCCCCGGCGCGTTGGAGCCGGCGGAGCAGCCGGTGGGCCGGCTGCAGCCGCGCCTGGATGGCGATGAGCTCCTCCGACAGCGTCCGATTCGCATCCGGCGGAATCACAACTCCGGCCTGACGGCGCTCCTCGCGGTAAGCTTCAATGGCTTGGGCCGCGAGGACGGATTGGCCAGGAAAGTACTCTGCGCAAGACAGCAAACACAAGTCAAAACAAAACCGCAGGCAGCCGGCAGATGGAAGAAGGGCAAGAAAGACGGCCTACCATCGATGAGATCCTCGATCCGGCCGAAGCCTTCTTCCAGCGCCTGGCGCGTCTCGGCCCATCTCGCCTCCCTGGCCTCAAACTCCGCCTTCAGGGCAGCCTCGCCGTCCTGCGCCTTTTGCAGGGCCACCTTGTGGCTCTCCTCTTGGTCGGCCAGTCTCTTGGCCAGGCGGTCGCGCTCCTAAACCAAGTTAGCGTACTCGGAGTCGTTGGCACGAAGAGCGGCCTGCACTTCGCCGAGTTCCCTCCGCAGGTCGGCGTTGGCCTCTGCGTGAGCAAAAGATAAAGAGAAAAAGTCAGCAAAGGAAAAGTCGTCAAGGAAGATCCGACCCGACTGCGCTGCAGTCGGCCCGAATCTCGGGTACTACACCCAGTGGGTGCGCTGTCGCGCCCCCACGAGAAACAAATAAAGACAAAACACTTACGCCGGCTGCTGGCGAGGTCTTCGGTCCTCCGGCTCAGCTCCCGAGCCTGGGAGTTGAAGGCGGCGGCATGAGAATTATGATAATCCTAAGAGATCAGAAAAAACAGTCAAGATAGTCGTCGAGTAAGATCCGACCCGACTGCGCTGCAGTCGGCCCGGATCTCGGGGACTACACCCAGTGGGTGCGCTAGCGCGCCCCCACGGAAAAAATTCAAAGGACCAGAACGGTCAACGAGTGAAGACTTACCCGGATTACAGACCGCATCGACAGAAACTCCTGAGTAAACTGCCTCAGGAGGCCGGCCTGTGCCTGCAGCCGGCTCCGAACCCCTTGGGCCGCGACGTTCAGCTCGCCGCGCCCTCCGCTAGGAGTCCACCCGGACGTGGCGGAGCTGGGCACCTCCAAGGCGTCCGCCGTCTGCTCGGCACCCACGGCTCGGCGCGTGTCTGGTGGGGCCGTGCCCCTCCGGCATGCCGGCCCGACGCCAGCTCGATCTCAAGACCGGCTCCGGCCTCGGGCGCGGCCCGGGCCGGCTCCTCCGGCACCGCTGATGATTGGCTGCCTTCACCCGCTCCAGCTGGCGCTGCCGGCGGCGTCCTCTCCGCGGAAATCTCGAAGACTTTGTCCCTCTGCACCCGCGGCTGCTCGGGGATAATCTCCTCCGCCGTGGACAGAGGGATGTCCGGATCCAAAGTCTGGAGGGGGATGGCGAGCAGCGGAGGCCGGCTACGCGCGCTCTCCGCCTCCGTCTCCGCGGCCGCCTACTCCGACGGAGTCTCGGCCGCCGCGCTCGCTCGCCCCGCCGCCGTCTGGGCGGCCTCCCGCTCCGCCGCCTCCCGCTCTGCCGCCTCCCTCTCTCGACGCGCCTCGCGAGCGTTGCGCTCTGTGGCTGCTGCAAGATCGGCGTGGGGGTCCACTCGGCGGGACCCTGAGGATCCGGCACCCGGCCCGACCACGGAGCCGCCTGGGCCTCGCTCGTGGGAGAGCGGCGCCCTGCTCAAGAAATCAGAGAAGAATTCAAGTAAAGGAAGACTTCAGAATAACAAGCACGTAGGCGGCTAGAAGGCTTACGCGGAAACTGATGGAGGCTTCTTCACCGCCTTCCGGAAGCGGGCCACCTTCGCCGCCGCCTGGTCACGCTTCGTGGCCGCGGCGGAGGCCTTCGGCTTCTTCGGCCGGCTTCCGAAGAGTGGGAGCGCGGCCCGGCGTTTCCCCTTTCCACCACCGGCAGTCGGCGCGGTGGACGAGCCCACGCTGCGGTGGTCGGTTGCCGGCTGGTGGCGCGGGATTTCTTCGGCCTCAAAATCATCCGACCAGTCATCGAAACTGGCCGAGAGCCCCGTGCCGCCGGGCTCGGCGACGTCCCCCGTGGCGGCGTCCTCCATGGCGACTGCAGCAAGGTCTGGGTCGTCGAGGTCGTCCACCGTGCGGTCCGGGGCATACTCGCGTTCGACTCCAGCCGCCCCGGCTGGCGGCGGGGGGAGAGGATTCTGATAGAAAGAAAAAAGAGAAGAGCCGCCTGGTCAGCAGCTGGCAGACGACAAGAAGAAGGACTTACCACAGGCGGAGGATGGGCGCGGGAGTACGGCGCCTTTCCGAATTGCCACTCGTCGGTGAGCTTCAGGTTGGCGATGTAGTTCACCATCAGAGCCACCTCGGCATGGGGCATCTCCCATGTGCTCAGCCGGCAAGGGTCGAACCGGCCGCTCATCTAGCACATCATGTGCGGCCGGCTTTGGAGGGGCAGAATCCAGCGCTCGACGAAGGCGGCTACCAGGTCGGCTGCGCGCAGGCCTTCCGACTGGATCATCACCCGAAGCCGGGCGATGGAGGCATTCCCAGCCGGATACAAGGACTTGGACCTGTAGCCCCAAGACGGCCGCCTCCCAGCCGGCAGGCCGGCTATGTAAGCCGGCAGATTGATGTAGTCGCCGTGCGGGGCGACGTTCTTGACGTAGAAGTAGGATTTCCGCCAAAGCTTGACAGACTGGATGAGAGGAATGTGAGGGAAGGGGTTGTCGTCGCTTGCCCTCTTCATCGCGATGAAGGCGCCGTAGGGAGCTGGCACGCCGGCGGAGACGGTGCCGAGCTTGTTCTGGAAGAGCTCCGCCCAGAGCTCCAGCGTCGGCAGCACCCCCAAGAATCCTTCGCAGAGCGAGACGAAGGCCGAGAGCTGCATCACTGCGTTGGGCGTGACATGATGTGGTTGGAGGTTGTAGAATTCGAGGAAAGAGCACATGAAGCTGCTCGCCGGGAAGCCGAAGCCATGCAAGAAGTGCGTGCGGAAGACGACGCGCTCGCCTTCCTCCGGCATCGGCGATACCTCCGTCGCGGGCGCCAGACGCACCTGCACAAGGTTGGCGGCGGGCAGGCGGCGGGTCTGGCGGGGGAATTCAATGTGGTCCTCATGGACATTGGACCCGTCCCACGAGCTTGACAGCACCAGAGACATGGCGGCGTGGGTGGGTTGCGGCGCGAGACTGCGTCGGGCGCGAGGAAGAAGGAGAAGAAGAGGAGTAGGAGGGATGGGGAGCGGGGGAGCGAACGGGCTTTTGCCTCTCCCCCTCCCCCGTACTTGTAGGCGCGTGTGCCAGAGCCGAGGAGGCGCGGCGTGGGGGATCGTGGGGATCGATCGTGCCCATCTCCCCCACGCCCGCGTTAATTGCGCGCCTTGATGACGCGAAGAAACGGCCGCGGGGAGGCGAGCAGTCCCCTCGGGCCACAGAAGATCTGCGCCCGAGCCGAGGCCAGGGAGTGGCGGGCCCGGGCCTGCGGCGGCGTCCCGTCGCGCGCGTGCGACGGCAGGACTTCTCTGCCACGTGGCCCGTCGTGGGGCCTGCGGCCAGCCCGCGGGTCAACCACGGTCACCTTAGTAATAAACAAAAAAGTGCTCCGGAGTCGGCTGCAATGACGAGGTCGGCCCCTCGGGGTATGAAGTCGGCCAAGCTTCCCGTCCTTCCGTCCGCCGTGAAGCTCGCCCGGCTTCGGGGACTACTGTCGGAGTAAATAGCCATGGGTAGCCCAGCCGGCTTCCCCAGGCCCCTCAGAAAAAATTATGAGCCCATCCGGCTCACAAGAAGACTCAAGACTTAGGCCGCCTCCCCCCTAGCCGGCTACCTTCCTAGCCGGCTTCGGGGGCGGCCCGCCCTTTCACCCTCATGAAGAAAGCTGTGGAGGGCCGGCTACAGCAGGGCCGGCTACGACAAGGCCGGCTACTGCCAGGCCGGCTCCCATAAAGCAGTCAACGCCGTACCCGCAATGTACGCGTCCACTCTGTGATGATGAAGCGGGGCGTGGCTATAGAGGGGCCTGCCACCCCCAAAACCCGGAGCACGCCTGGTACAGCGCGTCGTGCGGGCAGCTGCAGCCCGCCCGGCGCGGCACTGTAGCCATGGCGGCTCTGACGCCGTCCACGATGGGCCGCCAGTGTGGCCCCCGAGGCGGTGGGCCCCTTCGGGCAGAGAGATGCCGAAGGCGGCCACACCTCCTCTCAAGCCGGCAAGACAGAGGGCCGGCTTCACGTAGCCGGCCTGCCGCCCTCCTCGAAGGAGACGCCCATTAAGGAGACAAGATGCGGCGGGGCTACAGTAATCGCCCGCCAAGGCGGCGTTACTGTAGCCACGCTTACCCCGACCAAGCCTGCGTCAACAACACGGAGCAACAGTAACCAGCTGCCGACCAGGCCCTGGCTGGTGGGGCCGGCAGCCGGCGGGACCCACCAGCCGGCGGGCCCCAGAAGCCGGCGGAGAAGCCGGCGAGCATAGTCACAGACAGCTGGGCCCAGGGCCCAGTCGGATTACCATTGTACCCCCGGGGGGGTAGGCCTATATAAACCCCCCGGTGCACCCATGCAAAGGGTTGGACTCTCATTCCAGACCTAGGCACCATACAAGGAGAAGAAGCAGGCTAAGCTGAGCCCTTCTTCCTCCTTCCACCCAAAACAGCTCAAGGAGCATTGTAGCTACTTGTTCACTTAGTAACCATGCGGAGACCCTGCAGAGCAGCAGTAGGGGTATTATCTCCCCGGAGAGCCCTGAAGCTGGGTAAGATTCGCCGGCGTGCATGTCTTCGCCTCATCCCGTTTCAAGGCACCGGCGATGTTCTATTGGCCCCCGCAATGATAAGCCACCCGTTGGCATATGTCGCTCCTACCACCCGACACCGATGAAGACGTGAATTCCAACAAAGGGGACCCGGTACCCGTATTCGATTGAATCGGCCTCGGGGCCCCATCCTGCGTTGTCGATGTAGAGCTTGCCGCAACGACTCTTCATCATCCGGTCCACAGCGTATCCCTTGAGTCCATTAAAGCTGCCCTTTAAGAACTCGAAACCACTCTGCGAAAGCCCCACGGTGGGTGCCAACTGTCGTGGGTTTGTCACGGCAGATGTCCTCGTGAAAGGACTTAGTCGTGGAGCCATCGCAACGGGTTAGTGTAAAGGGGTTAAACCGGACAAGGGGACACGGGGAGTTTATACTAGTTCGGCCCCTTCGATGAAGGTAAAAGCCTACGTCTAGTTGTGATTGGTATTGCTAGGGTTTCGATGGCCAGGGAGCGATTCCCCTTTGACTGGCTCTCGAGTTGTTGTCTCTTGTTCTCAAACCGTGGCCGGGTCATCCTTTTATATACACAGGTTGACGCCCGCCGGTTTATAGAGTCCCGAAGCCGGATCATAAACGTGTGCGGTTCGGTTTCTATACTCCCTAACTTACAATGCAAGTTACATAATAAGGTCGGTTTTACATCTACAGGCCTTAACTCACCTTTGGGCCTTGGGCCTTCATAAAGCGCCATCATTCTTAAGTCTTCATGGGCTTCTAATCTTCATAAAGCTAATCCGGCTACTCCTGGCCGGTTTACGTCCAGTAGTAATATTCCCAACAGCTGGCACCAAATAACAATTATTTAGGTCTAAAACTAATCCCGAAGGTAGATGTAGAGGTAGCGTGCCGACGGTGATCACATCGATTTTGGAACCATTTCCCACGCGCATCGTCACCTCGTCCTTACCCAATCTTCGCTTGATCCGTAGCCCCTATTTCGAGTTGCAAATGTTAGCAACTGAACCAGTATCAAATACCCAGGCACTACTGCGAGCATTAGTAAGGTACACATCAATAACATGTATATCAAATATACCTTTCACTTTGCCATCCTTCTTCTCTGCCAAATACTTGGGGCAGTTCCTTTGCAGTAGAAGCACTCAGTTTCAGGCTTAGGTCTAGACTTGGGTTTCTTCACTTGAGCAGCAACTGGCTTGCTGTTCTTCTTGAAGTTCCCCTTCTTCCCTTTACCTTTTTTCTTGAAACTGGTGGTCTTGTTGACCATCAACACTTGATGCCCTTTCTTGATTTCTACCTCCGCAGCCTTTAGCATTGTGAAGAGCTCAGGAATCGTCTTATCCATCCCTTGCATATTATAGTTCATCACGAAGCTCTTGTAGCTTGGTGGCGGTGATTGAAGAACCCTGTCAATGACACTATCATTACGAATATTAACTCCCAATTGAATCAAGTGGTTGTGGTACCCAGAGATTCTAAGTATATGTTCACTGACAGAGCTATTCTCCTCCATCTTGCAGCTATAGAACTTATTGGAGACTTCATATCTCTCAATCCGGGCATTTGCTTGAAATATTCAAATATTAACTTCAACTCCTGGAACATATCATATGCTCCATGATGTTCAAAACATTGTTGAAGTCCCGGTTCTAAGCCGTAAAGCATGTCACACTGAACTATCGAGTAGTCATCAGCTTTGCTCTACCAGGTGTTCATAACATCTGGCGTTGCTCCTGCAGCGGGTTTCTCACCTAGCGGTGCTTCCAGGACGTAATTCTTCTGTGCAACAATGAGGATAATCCTCAAGTTATGGACCTAGTCCATGTAGTTGCTAGCATCATCTTTCAACTTAGCTTTCTCTAGGAACGCATTAAAATTCAAAGGAACAACAACACGGGCCATCTATCTACAACAACATAGACATGCAAAATACTATCAGGTAATAAGTTCATGATAAATTAAATTTCAATTAATCAAATTACTTAAGAACTCCCACTTAGATAGACATCTCTCTAATCATCTAAGTGATCACGTGATCCATATCGACTAAACCTTGTCCGATCATCACATGAGATGGAGTAGTTTTCAATGGTGAACATCACTATGTTGATCATATCTACTATATGATTCATGCTCGACCTTTTGGTCTCAGTGTTCCGAGGCCATATCTGCATATGCTAGGCTCGTCAAGTTTAACCTGAGTAATCTGTGTGTGCAAAACTGGCTTGCACCTGTTGTATGCGAACGTAGAGCTTATCACACCCGATCATCACGTGGTATCTCGGCACGACGAACTGTAGCAGAGATGCATACTCAGGGGGGACACTTATACCTTGAAATTTAGTGAGAGATCATCTTATAATGCTACCGTCGAACTAAGCAAAATAAGATGCATAAAGGATAAACATCACAAGCAAGCAATATAACTGATATGATATGGCCATCATCATCTTGTGCCTTTGATCTCCATCTCCAAAGCACCGTCATGATCATCATCATCACTGGCTTGACATCTTGATCTCCATTGAAGCATCGTTGTCATCTCGCCAACTATTGCTTCTACGACTATCGGTACCGCTTAGTGATAAAGTAAAGCAATTACAGGGCGATTGCATTTCATACAATAAAGGGACAACCATATGGCTCCTGCCAGTTACCGATAACTTTGTTACAAAACATGATCATCTCATACAACAACTTATATCTCATCACGCCTTGACCATATCACATCACAACATGCCCTGCAAAAACAAGTTAGACGTACTCTACTTTATTGTTGCAAGTTATACAGGGATGCTACAGGCTGAGCAACAAACGTTCTTACCTACGCATCAAAAACCACAACGCGGTATAATGATTGCTTTTTGATCTTTCTGGTGGAGGGGGCCACCGCACATGGCTAATAGATCAATGGTTAACTTGTGTCTATGGGGTGCCCCCTCCCCCGTATAAAGGACTGGAGGAGGGGGAGGGCCGGCCCTCTACTATGGCGCGCCCTAGGGAGTCCTACTCCCACCGAGAGTAGGATTCCCCCTTTTCCATGTAGGAGTAGGAGAGAAGGAAGGGAAGGAGAGAAGAGAAGGAAGGAGCGGGCGCCGCCCCTCCCCCTAGTCCAATTCGGACTAGGCCTTGGGGGGCTGCCCTAGGCAGCCCCTCTCTCTTTCCCCTAAAGCCCAATAAGGCCCATATACTCCCCGGGGGTTCCGATAAACTCACGGTACTCTAGAAAATGCCCGAACTTATCCGGAACCATTCCAATGTCCAAACATAGGCTTCCAATATATTGATCTTGACATCTCGACCATTTCGAGACTCCTCGTCATGTCCGTGATCAAATCCGGGACTCCGAACTACCTTCAGTTCATCAAAACACATAAACTCATAATACCGATCGTCACCGAATGTTAAGCATGCGGACCCTATGGGTTCGAGAACTATGTAGACATGACCGAGACATGTCTCCGGACAATAATCAATAGTGGAACCTGGATGGTCATATTGGCTCCCACATATTCTACGAATTTCTTTATCGGTCAAACCGCATAACAGTATACGTTGTTCCCTTTGTCATCGGTATGTTACTTGCCCGAGATTCGATCGTCGGTATCTCAATACCTAGTTCAATCTTGTTACTGGCAAGTCTCTTTACTCGTTCCGTAATGCTCCATATTGTAACTACCTCATTAGCTACATTGCTTGAAAGGCTTATAGTGATGTACATTACCGAGAGGGCCCAGAGATACCTCTCCGACAATCGGAGTGACAAATCATAATCTCGATCTATGCCAATTCAACAAACCCATCGGAGACACCTGTAGAGCACCTTTATATTCACCCAGTTATGTTGTGACGTTTGGTAGCACAGAAAGTGTTCCTCCGGTATTCGGGAGTTGCATGATCTCATAGTCATAGGAATATGCATAAGTTATGGAGAAAGCAATAGCAACAAACTAAACGATCATTGCGCTAAGCTAACGGATGGGTCAAGTCAATCACATCATTCTGTAAAGATGTGATCCCGTTAATCAAATGAAAACTCATGTCTATGGTTAGGAAACATAACCATCATTGATTCAACGAGCTAGAAAAGTAGAGGCAAACTAGTGACACTCTGTTTGTCTATGTATTCACACCTGTACTAAGTTTTCGGTTAATACAATTCTAGCATGAATAATAAACATTTATCTTGATATAAGCAAATATAATCATAACTTTATTATTGCCTCTAGGGCATATTTCCTTCATTCACTGCTCCAGCCGAAGGGACCCTGAAGAGTTGCGGTCAGGAGGAGATGCAGCACGCAAGAAATTACGAAGATAAGGTAGTCACTCGTCTATGGCAATGTACTTCCTCTGCTTCAATGGCCGGTATGTGTTGTCACTGCAGCCTGGAGACCCCTTCCTCTTGCGGAGAGCTTCAAAGTTCAAGTGAAGCCGCCCGAAGCCCCGGGTGCGATCACGGGTGCCAAGGGCGGCTGGTGTGGCCCCTGAGAAGACGACTGTTGGTGTCAAAACCGGCGGATCTCGGGTAGGGGGTCCCGAACTATGCGTCTAGGCCGGATGGTAACAGGAGGCAGGAGACACGATGTTTTACCCAGGTTCGGGCCCTCTTGATGGAGGTAAAACCCTACGTCCTGCTTGATTAATATTGATGATATGGGTAGTACAAGAGTAGATCTACCACGAGATCAAGGAGGCTAAACCCTAGAAGCTAGCCTATGGTATGATTGTTGTATATGGAGTTGATTCTTCTATCGACTAGCCTGGTCCTGGTTTATATAATGCACCAGAGGCCTAGGTTAACAAGAGTCCTAGCCGAATACGCCGGTGGGGAGAAGTCCTTGTCTTGATCGCCAAGTCTTGTGGAATCTTCCTTGTATGCGGCTGCCGTCCGAACTGGCCCATGAGTATACGGCCACGGGGGTCCTCGGCCCAATCTAATAGATCGGGAGACGACGTGGTGAGTACCCCCTAGTCTAGGACACCGTCAGTATCCCCCTGAACCGGTCTTCAAGTTAGGGATGCTCCTTGATTCTTCCGAACTGTTCTTCATCTTCGGTTGCCGGTCTTGAAAACTGGTTCAACAAATCTTCTCATCTTCGATCTTGAGGATCGCCGAAATGCATTCGACGAGTTTATACGCCGGGTATCCCAGGAGCCCCTTTAAGTTTCCGGCCTTTATCAATGCCTTATTATTTTTATGCCACACCTCGGGTTTGAAGTTGTTCCCGGGAGGCAGTGTCCTCTTGCGTCCGAGCTCCAATGCCGGACTGCATTCGAGGTATCTTTTGCAGCCGAGCACCAACGCCGGACCGCTTCCCAGCTCTAACGCTGGAATGTATCCGAGCTCCAACGCCGGGCTATGTATCCGAGCTCCAATGCCGGACCGTATCCGAGCTGCAACGCCGGACTATATCCGAGGTGTCGTAAATCACCTTCGTTCAAAAAAGTTTGAAGGAGTTTAGCCGAGCTTAATGCCGGAAATGCCCTCTATGGAGCCAGCCACTAGCGCCCGAGCTTTATGCCGGACTGCTTCCGAGGTGGTGCACCACCCCGACTATGGGCCGATTTTTGTCAATATTTTTTATTGGTGCAATTTATTCTCTGCCGAGATATATAGCCAGTAGCCCTCAAGGCGTGTATTGGTCTAAAACCCGAGATGCACCTGAAGGATGACGTAAGACCGCTGATCCCAGTAGCCGCTGAGACTCGGGTTGGTTTGCAAAATCGGCCTGAGGATCAAGTCCAAGCTCGGTAGAATACTTCGGGATACTAAAAGCGGCGTGCTCAGTCCTCGAGACTCTGGATGGGTGCGGCCGACCAACCTGAGGATCAAAATCTCCTCGGCAACTGTATTGCACTTAAATTTTTTTGCATTGAACAAGCAATGCAGTAGCCCCCGAGACACCGGTCGGGTGGCAACACCAGATCAGGGGATCGATGTGCCCCTTTAATATTTGTAAATAATAAGCCCGAAGCCCAGTAGCCCCCGAGCCTTAATGCGGGCATGGGTGGCCGAATTAAGGATCAATATCCATAGTAAAATCACAAATTATGTGTAATGACTCTATGTATCCAAGTACTTTACGTCATTAATGCTCGGATCCGCATTGTACAAAACTTTGTTGACCGACCATCGGCTTCCACCTCCTCGGCCAGTAGTCGAGGAGTGTTTGTCTTACTTTATAAAGCCTTTATGAGGGCAAAGATTTACGACAAACAAGGCAATCTGGCCATACGGTTTTATAAACAAAGGTACGCGGAGAGATATGTTATATTACAATTTAACATAAGAAATGTCTTCCAAAGAAAATAGTCCCGCTATCGGTCCTTTTCTTTGGGTTGTCATGCTAAGCATGATCATGAAACCTCAGCTCTAACGTAAGAGCAAAATATCGAGGATTTAGTTTGGGAGGCCAGTTAATAGCCCCCGGTAGTGTTTGGCGACAGTCGAGGTCAAGCCGTAAACACTTCGGCCAATGTTATGAATGGCCCGTCATAGTCATCGGATCGCTGACCAGTTTACGCTTATTGTGACAGTCAGTTTTCGGCTTTCTCCACTAAGGTGCTTAACCGTGTGAGCTGGAAGAACAATCGCAGTGGTTCTCCCTTTGCATGCCTAGCCGAACAAAACGGAACGTAGGAAGCAAGTGCAGGAGCCGGGCAACCCAACTATTGACCGAAGACACAATTCGAAACCGATGCATATATAGCAATATCTGAGAATGTTTTTGCCGAATCCCTAAAGGTGTCCGGCGTTGCACTGCGAGACTAATGCTGGAAAAGCACAAATAGTTTAAAAGTGCCAAAGAGCTTGGAAAACCAAGAAACGTCAGTAAAAACATGACGTCCGAACAAGATCAAGTGTTCGGTGCCAATCCGAAAATTGGTCTTAGAAAAAAGAAGTGCTTTTGTCGTCCTTTAACATGACACATCCTATCTCAAGACTTCGAGCGGGTCAGCCTACGGCTTCAACCTCCTATCCCGAGGGCGGAGTACTTCTCATTAGGCCAGTTTAGCAAACTAAAATCTAGCGGCTTTGAGAGAGAAATTAGGCTCCCCGGCTAGTGACCACACACTCGCGTCGAAAAAAGGAGTGACAAATAATAATAATAGAACTTTGCAACGACTGAGAAGAAGAACACTTATTATAAAACGGCTAAAATAAACTTAAGAGCCCCCAAGTGGCTTGGGTAGAAGAATGATTGCATGTACTGAAGTACTTATATCATATCTATGTTCAACCGAACTTTAAACGCGTCTTAACCGACCGTCGGCTTCTCCCTCTTCGGTTAAGGACTGAAAAGTGTTATGTACTCCATCGGTCGAGAATATCGACGGTGTTTCCAATAACCAGGCAATCAGGCCATAAGGCTGTAACAGACAAAGCGGGCACAGGGAACTTATGCTATATTACCGCGAAGAGTAAGAAGCATCTTCGAAGAAAATAGTACCCCCACCGATACCTTTCTTCGGTGCTCATTGTTATTATGAGACTTGTGCAATAGATTTTTTGTACTCATGAGTTCCGTTGTGTGCCGGCCATCATTGAATAACTATAAGAGCGCTAGCTTTCAGATTCACCCAGTCTGAGGTCCGGCTCGGGTGACCCGATCGTGACAATCGCAGAGGTGCTCCCTTTACTCCCTAGCCGAACAATTGGGAACGTAGGGGTAAACACAGGAGCGAGGCAACCCAGCTTGCAAATCGCTTAAGTCAATATGGTGCATATTGTGGCGTGATACACGAACAAGGAACGAAGCCGTACAAGTATAATCATATGCAACAGGAAAAGCTTCATAAAGGAAGCCCCCAAGTAAACGGGGTATTTGAATTTATGCGTCACAAGGACAAGGAAATTTTTTAGAAGCAACTTTTTTCCAAAAAAGTATAATGCTTGGTCGAACCGAACGCAAGTTAGAAATTAAAGCTTTGAGCATGAAAGCGACTTAGCTGGTTAATGTGTTCGGTATTGATGACGCGGTCCGAGCTTGATGCGGGGCAAGGTTACATCCCTCAAGCCGGTCCCGAGGTGGCGGAGCGGAGAGCTCGACACGCCGAAGTGGTGACATAGCACGGTTAATGCAGATCGGTAGAGTGACGCCGAAGTCCCCGGATCATTTTCCTGTGCACAAAAAATAGGGCCAACCAGAGATAATAGTAATAATGATAATTAAAAAAACGTTGCATAATAAATAATTTATGCAAAGTGAGTAATAAAAGAATATGGCCTGGCGCCGAAATCAATGTCGATGCAGGGCGTCGGCGTGATGTAGTAAAGGCGTGGCAAAACCTGAATTCACAGGTCGGTCCAAGCTCCAGATGCGGCGTTCGCCGGACTATGTACGGAAATTGATCGAACCACCACGCGACTATCCTTAATGTGGTCACCATTTGATAGACCTGTGTACATATCATGGACAAACCAGAGTAATAATTCCTTGGGAAAAATGAACCCAAACAAGCAAAAAGTACTGGGTTTAATAGCACCTGGTTTACTTGTTGTAGCAATTCGAAGGAAGGCGATTCCCAAAATTGGTACTTGCTCCGCACACCCATTTCCTGATGGGCGATAAAACGATGGTATGGCACTGCTGGTAAAGGTTGACTCGCCGAGGCAAAGCCCTCGGCCCAGCTAATGTGACGGAGCTGGTCGTCTAGTGACGCCGAAGTGTCCGGAGTAGGTTGATGAAAAGATGGCGAGGCCCCCAGTTCAGCCGAGATGTCGAAGCCTCGACGTCATCCGATGAGTCGAAGTAGGTCAGCGTGATGGACACCAGCTTGAAGAAGCAATAGTGCGGCCCTGTCGATGCAGGTCATGACGTCGTCGATGCCGGCTTGATGAAGCGACCGTGCGGCGATGCCGGTATGCCCGCTCCGTGTAATCCGTGGGGCGACGATGTTGATGATGATTTATCCTTCGCAATGCCGGACTCTTGTTCGGCTTGCCGAGATGATGATCCGAAGAAGTTGAGCCCGGCTAAAGTGACGACGTGTCTAGCGCAGGTCGGCAGCCGTGGAGTAATATTGTCGGACTGGTTTGACACCAGCATGATATTGAAGATCATGTTCAAAAGATCTTAAAGTTAGTGGGATGTGTTCGGGAACAAAACACAATATCCCATACAAAACTTCCTTCAAAAGGGATGTCCGAAATCCCGTTCATAGAAAAGATGAACTCGGGTCGGATTCGTTTTCGCGCAGAAAACAGATCCGAAAAGTGATGCACTAATCGGAACGTTCCTGGAGTTTGGACGGTCGGATCGAGCTGAAATTTTGAGAGGTGGTAGATACAAGAATTCCGCAGCCGATCAATGGTTGGATCTTCCAAAGGACGTCCGAGCTAGAAGCTGGACACCACGCCCTAAATACATCCAAATTCCCGTCCAGATTTGACAGGGCTCCGGTATATCATGGATTGCCAGAGATTACTCCATTGAAACTCGACGAAATTTTCCAGGGTTGTTGTAGACTCAATTCCACCAAAGCGATCGTCAAAGAGATACTCGAGGAGGTGGTGGCAGCAGATACGAGTTCGCTGTCCAGAAAAACAGCACGGTCGCTTGAGGGCAATGTTGACGCTGAGCCCCCGAGCTCCATGGATGATTCCTCCGTGATCTTGATAGAGATCGGAGTTGATGTTTGATGAAGGCCCTCGTCCGAACATGGTGATCCGAACACGGGGTGCAATTCTTTGTCGAACCAAGGTGGCCAGTCGAGCTGGTGACGAAGATGCCAAAGTCGCAGTTGATCTGCAGGCGAGCCATCGATCCTTTTGTCGATCACACAGTGGAACTCTCAATGAAAGCACCAATGTCGGTGTCAAAACCGGCGGATCTTGGGTAGGGGGTCCCGAACTGTGCATCTAGGCCGGATGCTATCAGGAGGTAGGAGACATGATGTTTTACCCAGGTTCGGGCCCTCTTGATGGAGGTAAAACCCTACATCCTGCTTGATTAATATTGATGATATGGGTAGTACAAGAGTAGATCTACCACGAGATCAAGGAGGCTAAACCCTAGAAGCTAGCCTATGGTATGATTGTTGTATATGGATTTGGTTCTTCTATCGACTAGCCTGGCCCTGGTTTATATAATGCACCAGAGGCCTGGGTTAACAAGAGTCCTAGCCGAATACGCCGGTGGGGAGAAGTCCTTGTCTTGATCGCCAAGTCTTGTGGAATCTTCCTTGTATGCGGCAGCCGTCCGAACTAGCCCATGAGTATACGGCCACGGGGGTCCTCGGCCCAATCTAATAGATCGGGAGACGACGTGGTGAGTACTCCCTAGTCCAGGCCACCGTCAACGACCTTAGGAGTGTTGGGCTGCATCGACCTGTCAGGCTCCGCCTCGCGACGGCCTGCCGGGGCCTCGGGGGCTTCTGCCTTGGAAGCGTCAGATAGCATCGGCCTTCTGGCTGCCCCCTCATGATGGCTCACCCAAGCCCCAGGGTCGTCACTTCAGGAGCCCCGAGCAAGCCGCTTCTTCAACAGCCACATCACTAGAGTTCGACGGCTGTCGCCCCTCTGCGCTCACTTCCGGGGCGAGCGTCGTGCTGGCGGCGAGCAAGGGAACCACAAAGAGAGGGCTCTCGCGAGGCCCTTCAAGACCGACTGGGCGCAGTCCCCATTCATCGAATGGGGGCATCTGCCTCGTGAACTCCACCTTGTTCGAGCAGTAGTACAAGAAGCATCCCTCGTCCGGCAGATTGGCTGGCGCTGGGTCACCCGTCAGGAGCTCAAGCACAGTCCATTGCGCCTCAGGAGGATGCTCGGGCGTATGAAGTCTTATGGGGTCCCTGCTGCCGGAGAGGGTCCACATCGGTCGAGAGTGGCGCTGGAGCAGAGCAATGCAGCGCCTGATGAACTTCTTTACCACCATAGGCGTTGTCACCCCGAGATCCTTCAGCCTGGTCAGTCGACACCAGACATGGGCGAGCCGTGGGTCTGCGAGCCTCGCATGCCCCCAGCCGGAGCTGGGAGCAGCTAGTGCCATTGGAAGCAAGAGCAGGGGGCTACGCGCGCCAGCATCCACGAATACCCACCGATTCCGAAATCCGCCCACAACTGGTGAGATCTCAAAGTCGATCCCCAAGCCGGCCGTCACCGCGACGACATGGAGGGTCATGCACCTCGAGCACTGGCGAGCGTTGGTCAGATGCAGCAAGAAGAAATGGCAAAGCAAGGCCATGGAAGGGGCGATGCCCACCATGGCCTCGTAGACGAAGGTGAAGACGGCAAGGAGGATAATGGACTGGGGATCCAGGTGCAGCGCATTGACTTGGTAATGCAAGAGCACGGCGTTGAAGAAATCGAAGAAGGGGGAATCAAGCCAGCCCAAAGGGCGTGAAGATGGATGGGGATCTCGGTAGCCGTCCTATCAATCGCGGCGCGAGAAGCGAGCCATGCCACCGTCGCCCCCCACTCATTGGAATTGGCGGTGAGCGCGGGGCGAACCTTGCCCATCGCTTCCTGGTTGAGCACCACCGACCGCTCGATGGCGGGCTCGAAGACCGGCGGTGTCTGGATTAAGGTAAGGGTCTTCTTCTTTCCCTTCTTCTTCTGGCTCGGCGCCATGGTGGCAGAGAAGATTGGCACCGGGTCAGGACAGGGGAGGAAACTGCTATTCTTGGGAGACAGAGGAGCTATAGAAGCACGCTACCGGCAATGGATGCGGAGATGATCTAACAAAGGCGGCCGCCTAGCTAGGCAGATATCAAGGCCGCGTGGGGAAGTGGATGCGCACATGTACCATCGATCGCCACGCGTCAACCGAGGCCGCAGGCGGTTGGGGCCTGCGGCGCTCCGCACTTGCCCTTTGGCTTCACCTCGAAGCCAAGTCCGTGCGCGCCATGTGCCCGGGGGCTACTATCGGCGTCCTGGGAATGGGGGTACCCAGACTTGCCTGCCTACAGTCAACAGCGTGGCTCCACCAACGGCCTGGTACGACCCATCTTCAGCAACAACAACTCAAGACCCTCGCGAGGGGCCAAGCCTCACGAGGAGGACGACACGTAGACCTCCCTGGGAATGACCTCACCAGGCTGGCTCCCGAGGAGCGGAGGTATCTATGCAAGGGGCACCTCACGAGGTTCACGTGACGTGAGCCATGACGACCAAGGCCAGGCGGGCACTAGTGGGCGCAATGCACCACCTTCCTCTTTGGTGCTAAGGCGGCAAGCGTAGGCGAGGAGTCCCGAGGTGTTAGGAAAAGGTTTCCATATCGGTGCAACAACACCAGGACCGCCAGGACGACAGGACGGAGGTCATCGCGGAGCCCACGACAGTGTCACCTCCAGACTCTTTGACAGACGAAGACCACCTTTTGTCAGGATAACTTGTACTAGTTGTCCCCCTTCATACTTGGCCATTGTGGGATCCCTTCCCGCCTAATATTTGGGAAGAGGACCAGGGCCTCTATAAATAGGACTAGCCACCACCATAGGAGGGGAGGAAGGACAAGACTGGGACGGATCGAGACCACCCACACACACCCACACCAGCTCACTGAGCTTAAGAACACCTCTCCTCAGGAGGCTGTTGATACGTCTCCAACGTATCTATAATTTTTGATTGCTCCATGCTATATTATCTACTATTTTGGACTATACTGGGCTTTATTTTCCACTTTTATTTTATTTTTGGGACTAACCTATTAACCGGAGGCCCAGCCCAGAGTTGTTTTTTTTTGCCTATTTCAGTGTTTCGGAGAAACAAAATATCAAACGGAGTCCAAACGGAATGAAACCTTCGGGAACGTGATTTTCTCATCAGATAAGACCCAGGAGACTTGGACCCTCCGTCAAGAAAGCCACGAGGCAGTCACGAGGGTGGAGGGCGCCCCCCTAGGGCGCGCCCCCTGCCTCGTGGGCCCCTCGAAGATCCACTGACGTACTTCTTCCTCCCATATATATCCACGTATCCCCAAATGATCAGAACAGGAGCCAAAAACCTAATTCCACCATCGTGACTTTCTGTATCCACGAGATACCATCTTGGGGCCTGTTCCGAAGCTCCACCGGAGGAGGCATCGATCATGGAGGGCTTCTACATCATCATCCAAGCCCCTCCGATGAAGTGTGAGTAGTTTACTTTATACCTACGGGTCCATAGTTAGTAGCTAGATGGCTTCTTCTCTCTTTTTGGATCTCAATACAATGTTCTCCCCCTCTCTTGTGGAGATCTATTCAATGTAATCTTCTTTTTGTGGTGTGTTTATTGAGACCGATGAATTGTGGGTTTATGATCCAGTCTATCTATGAATAATATTTGAATCTTCTCTGAATTCTTTTATGTATGATTGGTTATATTTGCAAGTCTCTTCGAATTATCAGTTTGGTTTTGCCTACTAGATTGGTTGTTCTTGCCATGGGAGAAGTGCTTAGCTTTGCACTACTAGGGAAAAGCCTATACACAGAATCTTACCAGTAGCGTTGTACAAAATCAAACGCTACTACTACTTAGTAGCAGCGCGCGTAAATAAACCGCGCTACTGCTATGACTTTTGCAGTAGCGCGTACTAGCGAAAAGCGTTGCTGCTATGTTTGAACCGGGCGCGCATGGCTAGCCCAACCTAGCAGTAGTGCGTATACTGGCCCAGCGCTACTGCTACTCTCCTTAGCTGGAGCGCACTTACGTGTAAGGCGCTGCTGCTACCGGAAATAAAATAAATTGAAAAACAAGTAGAAAAGTAAATGAAAATGAAAGAAATAGAAAAAGGAGAAAGGAAAAAAATAAAATGTAAAGAAAAATAAAATAAAAAGGGAAAAAGGAGAAAGGAATAGCAGTAGCGGGTTTCAGGAAACGCACTATAGCTAACTTAGCTATAGCGCGTTTTCGGAAACGCGCTACCGTTATGTTTCACTTAAACAGCGGTTCTCCTCCCCCGCCCCCCGGCCACCACTTCTTCCCCAAATCCCTCACCCTCGCCGCTGTCTCCCCAATTCGCCGTCGCCCCACTTCGCCGCCGTCTCCTGCCGGCGTGGACGCTCACAACCTCACCGTCTCCCCCCGAGGCCGCCGTCATCCTCACCGCCGCCGCCCGAGGCCGCCCTCAGCCTCACCGCCGCCGCCCGAGACCGCCCTCGACGTCATCGTCGGCGTCCTCCACCTCACCGCCGCCCGGCCCGCCCAGGACCGCCGTTGCTCGTGCCCGAGCCCGCCCTCTCCTCCCTGCCTCCGTCACCGAGCACCTCCCCGCCACCGTCTCTCCCCTCTCTGTAAGTCCCCCACCCCTGCCCCCACTCATCTCTCTCTACATTTTAGAGAAAAAATTAGTAGAGCAAAAGTTTGTTTATAGCAAAAAATGTAGTTTAGAGCAAAGGATGTTATGTAGTAGATGTTAGAGCAAAAATTAGTTTAGAGCAAAAAATTTGGTTTACAACAAAAGTTAGTTAGGGCAGTAGGGTTTAATTAGGGTAGATGCTGCTTGTATAGTATATAGTGATACTAGTAGATGTTAATTAGGTTAGGGCAATAGTGGTACTAGTAGATGTTAATTAGATGTTTTTCAGTTAGGGCACTAGAGTTTTGCTAGGTTAATTAGGTTAGTAGTGCTGCTAGTAGTAGTGGTACAATAGGTTATTAGGTGATGTTAAATGAATAACCTAAATGAATGAAATTAGTAGTTAACTGAATTTTTTTTCCTTTCATCATTATAGAGCACTAAAGTTAACTGAATTTTGTTCTATTAGTAGTTAAATGAATTTTCTTCTACACTTTGTTTTTGAATTAGCTTGTGAAATTTGGACATGTGGTTGCTCGTGTATATTTGGACATGTGTTGCGGTGTTGAAGAGGGATATTTGAACACTGTTTCCAGGGAATGATGCTGAGTGGCCTATGTTTTGCCGGAATGTTGATTCATTTCTGTTCCGGCAAATTTTAGGTTCTCGATTTGTCCACTTTTTAGCAAAGGTCATGCCGAAATTTTCCGTGAATTTCGGCATGACTTGTGCTACAAACTAGGACATATCGAGTGCCCGTGATTTGCTGCACCAGGAAGGAGTCAACATTCCTGCAAAACAATAGGCCTTTTTTATGTCATTATTCATTTTATTAGGTCTAGAATTAATTGACTAGATTTAATCATAGGAAACATGGCTAGCAACGATGAAGGACAGGGTTCTTGTGATTACGACGACGCCTACTAGGCGGCAGATGAATTTTTTAGCCTTACGGACGATCAACCGATGTTATTGCTGGGCCCACCGGTGGCATCGGGGACTGAGACAGACACGTAGACCGGTGCTGAGACTGAGACCGACACTCAGACTCAGATCGGCATCGAGACCGGCGCTGAGACTGAGACCGGCGCTGCCTCGGGGAGCGGATCCGGTGTAGAACCGAAGCAAAGAGGCAACAGGTTCCTAACAAACTCAGGACTACTAGAGTGGTGGTCACGGAGGTGGACGACGGCAATTTTGAGCCAACGGCGCCCGAGGAAGCGCGTCGATGCTACGACAATCAAATAGGCTGCATCATACGGACAACCGCCACCATCAACGATGAGAAACTACAGAAGATAGAAAATATGAGGAGCTCCCTCCTAAAGAAGTTTCACCAGATATTCTTGTTCCCGGGCCGGAATGAGAAGGATTATAAATATCCAGATGAGGACCGGGCAATGAAGAAGATAAACAAACACACCATGACCAAGTTTAGCGACACGTTGGCCGCCTGGAAAAATCGAGTGAAAGCAAGGATCATGGACAAGAAGGAACCCTACTCCGAGATTGTAAAGGATTATCCGACAATCACGGAAGAGCAGTTTCAAATATTCAAGGAGGCTTGCGAGGCCGAAGATGCCAAAAAAAAGTCTAAGTACATGAAGGGGCTCCAAGAGAGGAACTTTGGGAGCCACCACCTCGGAAGCCGTGGTTACGGCGGAAAGAGGTCCAAATGGGCCAAGGAGGACGCGGAAGCCGCGAGTCTGGGCATCCCAGACCCCTTGGCGGAGTTCACCGTCCTGCAGGAGCGTGACGTCCTCAGGGCCCGGCACCGTTGGGACCCAGTGAAGAAGGTTTACGAGACAACACCGGTCATTACGGGGTTCATGAGACTGCTGGTAATTTTAGTTCTTGATCAATTCGACTGCACACATTAGTCATATTTGTAAACGATCCTTGTGCCTTTTGCAGAGAGAGCAGCACAGGATTGCGGCCGAAAGCGACTCACCGTCTGAGGCATTGGCGAGGCCCAAGTGGGACACTCCATTCAACCGGGCGTTGAACATATTGAAACAACAACCGGTGGATACTCGACCGTCGTATGGACGCATGCATGGTGTCGGAGACGGCGCCACATGGAAGAAGTACTACCGTGAGACCATGGAGGAGAGAAAGGAAACACGGAGGTTAAATGAAGAAAACATCGACAAGAGGGTTGAGATTGCGGTTGAGAAGAAATCAACGCAGACAGTCGCAATAGCGGTAGCTGCCGCAAAACAGGTGGCTGTAGATATTTCTACTACCTTGGTTCCGGCCGTTTTCAATTGGACCAGGCAAAATCCAAAAAAAATACAGCGGACTTTCCCCTTGCTGACTTCTTGGCGGGGAGCAGCTCCACTAGCGTTGCACCAGCACCTACAGCTGCACCTGCTCCCGCACTGGCTCCCACACCAGCTCCCGCACCGGACGTGCTAGGCGGTGCTTCGTCTTTGGTTGAGCTCGAAGCCCTCACGGTATCTGTCACACCGGTCCCCTTCAATATAAATGTATAATCTCCCGTTTTCGTTGCCTTTCAGATGTCTCACATCGCAGACTTTTCTTTGCAGGCCGACGAAACCTCGTGCACCATATTGTACACCATCGACGACCAGAAGGTGGACGTGGGGAAGGCGACGATAATGGAGCCGAAGGAACCATTGTTCCACAGCCGGCCGATCCCCCCGAACGACTTCAAGGTTTCCGTGGCCAGTGTCAAACCGGGCCACGAGAATTTGCCTCCTCCAGTACTACTGGGGGATGACGACGAGACACCGCGGCGGCTTGGTGATTGTTGCAATGTTGGGTGGGTCCTGTTGTGGCCAAAGAGTCTGCTTCGTCTGGAGGCGGTCGGGAGCACACCCACGAGCACGCACCCTCAGCAAGTTATGAACATCAACACCCCACCTACCCAATTAGCGTCGGGTGTCGGGTTGGGTGATAGCGGACGGGGTAAGGAGGAGGCTCCATTAGTCGTTGATGACGTCGCCATGGATGAGGATGAGGATGACGATGGCGCTGTTGAACAGTATGTCTATACTGGTGCCTCCTCAGGGTTTGAGTGTCATGAATCGGTGCCTGAATTGCCGTCTCAACGTATTATGGACGACCCTCCGGTAGTAAAGAAGTTTAGGAAGAGAGCGAGGAAAGGAAAAAAGTTGTTTCTATGATCCAGCCGCCTCAACAGCCTCGGCTTCAGGACCGTATAGATATCCCCGATGCGGATAAATGGCATATCCCCGGTCAACCAATCCTACCTGCAACAGCACTACGGGCCAGATTCGGCGATCTAAAGAGACTTCATGACGATGTGCTGCGGGTAGAGAAAGACCTCATCGCCTCGAAAGATCCAGGATACCCACTTTACGTGGTTAACATTCTGCGGAAAATGTGTACGTCGACAGCTTCCCCGCGGATAAGTTCTTCCTCCGATTCGATTACATATTCGACATGTTTCACGTGAAGAAGCTGGATTTTATCCGCATCATCGGGGTTGAGCAGATATCTCATATCTGCGTCGCTAACCCGTACTACATGCACGAGGGCTTCTTGGGAGTCTGCACAAAGCACCATGAATACGCGAGGGATTACATCGCCAGTTTCATGCTCGCCAATAAGGACAATGGGCGATTCTCGTGCCTTATCATCCTGTGTAAGTCATCCACGCTACTATCCTTCCTTCGATTTCAATCATTCATTTGCACGGTGGAGGCTGATTAATTTGAGTACTTATTTTGCGCAGCGGCGGGCGCGCCGTCCTCATCATCCTCTACCCCCGATTCTCCCACGTTCTTTACTTGGACTCGTCGAAGAACATTCACAAAAAGGATTACACCCACATCAAGGATGTTCTCGACATTGCTATGTATTACTACCAATCAATGGGTGGAGAGGTCAGGGACAAGAAGATAAGGGGCGGCAGGGTCGCCTTCGGCCATAAGACCGACTTCTGCTGCATCCAGCAACCGAACGATTCTCTTAATGATGGATTCTATGTCCTAAACCACATGCTAGAGGACAGACGGGATCACCAGAACCTTCGCATGGCACCTTCTTCCGGCGATGCCCATATTCTGCAATGGGCAAAGGACATAGGAGATATCGAGGATCATCGACTTCGAGCTGAGTTCTATAACATCCAGCGCGAACTTGCCCAAATCATCATGAAGGAGGTCGTCGGAAAAACAGGGATGTTCTACGGAGAAGGACAAATGTCGCGGGAAGACGTCCGGACATGGATAGCCTCTCAGCGTCTCGACCTGAAGCCTTTCACTAGGCTCGGGGACTATCTCCCTGACTTGGATGGATGGAACGATATGTTGGAGTGATTGTCGATATATGACAATGTGACCGTTTAGTCCATACTTTCCGTATGACAAAACTTTGAGTTATGCACGGTGAAACTTTATTTGTGATGTAATTAAACCGCCCTCCTCCTCGACTAGCGAAAATCACTCTAGTTAGGGCATTTTGGGGTACGATGAACTTTGTTATTTATGCTTATGATATGTTGTTTCTAGTTTTGCCAAGTCTGTCTCTTTCTGTTGCTCAACTATATATGTTGCATATCTTCGACTCATGTGATGATGCAGGTGCATAGATCATAGATGGCGAAGAAGTGCTACGCCAGGAGTATATATATGACAAGTGGCCGGAGTGTCAGGCCGCCCAGGTGTACCGGTTTCCGGTTTTCGAGCGACAGGCAGTAGTTAGTTTAGGTTCACGCTAATGCGAGAGAGGGATACGAACTCATGTTCTCAAAGTGATAGCTCTTCTCGCGTATATCATTGTTTAGATGGATGACGATGTATTTGCAAGTAATCAAGACTTGTATCGCTATTTTCGAGATGATGACGAGAGACCACTTTGTGTTGGATGATGATTATGATGATGACATGATTTGATGAGACTAATTGTATGTATATGCTATGATTACATTTGTATGTGTATGATATGCTAAAGATTATTGTATAAAGCCTATTCAAATACAAAACAAATATGCAGGAAAAAAACTAATAAATAAACTAGTAGTAGCGAGGGGGGAAATTTAGCAGTAGCGCATCCTTACCAGTAGCACGTCCCAGCAAACAGCGTTGCAGATAATATCAGTAGCGCCCTTTCCCAAAGAGCGCTACAGCTATTCATGTATAGCAGTAGCGTGGGACAAAAGGCGCTACTGCTATACGTTAGCTGTAGCGCCTTATTAGTAGCGCCGGCACCCACGCTACTAAGAGGCCCAAAACCCTCGTTGTTGCTAGGCTTTTCCCTAGTTGTGTTGGGTTCGATCTTGCGGTGTCCTTTCCCAGTGACAGAAGGGGCAGCAAGGCACGTATTGTATCATTGCCATCGAGGATAACAAGATGGGGTTTTTATCATATTGAATAAAACTATCCCTCTACATCATGTCATCTTGCTTAAGGCGTTACTCTGTTTTTAACTTAATACTCTAGATGCATGCTGGATAGCGGTCGATGAGTGGAGTAATAGTAGTAGATGCAGAATCGTTTCGGTCTACTTGTCTCAGACGTGATGCCTATATACATGATCATATCTAGATATTCTCATAACTATGCTCAATTCTTTCAATGGCTCAACAGTAATTTGTTCACCCATCGTAGAATACTTATGCTCTTGAGAGAAGCCACTAGTGAAACCTATGGCCCCCGGGTCTCTTTCTCATCATATCAATCTTCATCACTTTATTATTGCTTTGCTTTTACTTTGCTTTTTTACTTTTTACTTTGCATCTCTATACCAAAAATATTATTTATCATCTCTATCAGATCTCACTTTCGTAAGTGACCGTGAAGGGATTTACAACCCCGAAGCGTGTTGGTTGCGTTGAGCTATTGTTTTTGTGTAGGTACGAGGGACTCGCGCGTAGCCTCCTACTGGATTGATACCTTGGTTCTCAAAAACTAAGGGAAATACTTACGCTACTTTGCTGCATCATCCTCTCCTCTTCGGGGAAATCCAACGCAGTGCTCAAGAGGTAACAAGAAGAATTTCTGGCGCCGTTGCCGGGGAGGTGCGCGCAAGTCAAGATCTGACTCCCGACAACGAGCCATTTCTGGTGCCGTTGCCGGGGAGTCTGCGCAAAAGTCAACATACCAAGTACCCATCACAATCCCTATCTCCCGCATTACATTATTTGCCATTTGCCTCTCGTTTTCCTCTCCCCCACTTCACCCTTGCCGTTTTATTCGCCCTCTCTCTCTATCCTCCCTCTCTATTTGCCTCTTTTGCCCGTTTGCTTTTTGTTTGCTCGTGTGTTGGATTGCTTGTTTGTCGCGATTGCTCAAGATAATACTAAATTGAGTGACTACACTAATACCAACAATAATGACTTCCTTAGCACTCCGATTGCTCCTCTTACCGATGCTGAATCTTGTGAAATTAATACTGCTTTGTTGAATCTTATAATGAAAGATCCGTTCTCCGGCCTTCCTAGTGAAGATGCCGCTACCCATCTTAATAGCTTCGTTGATTTGTGTGACATGCAAAAGAAGAAAGATGTCGATAATGATATTGTTAAATTGAAGCTATTTCCTTTTTCGCTTAGAGATCGTGCTAAAGCTTGGTTTTCATCTTTGCCTAAAAATAGTATTGATTCATGGAACAAGTGCAAAGATGCTTTTATCTCTAAGTATTTTCCTCCCGGTAAGATCATCTCTCTTAGAAATGATATTATGAACTTTAAACAACTTGATCATGAACATGTTGCACAAGCTTGGGAGAGAATGAAATTAATGATACATAATTTCCCTACTCATGGTTTGAATTTGTGGATGATTATACAAAAAATTTATGCCGGATTGAATTTTGCTTCTAGAAATCTTTTAGATTCGGCCGCGGGAGGCACTTTTGTGGAAATCACTTTAGGAGAAGCTACTAAACTCCTAGATAATTTTATGGTTAATTATTCTCAATGGCATACTAAAAGATCTAATAAAAAAGGTGTATGCGATAAAAGAAATTAATGTGTTGAGTAGAAAGATGGATGAACTTATGAAATTATTTGCTAATAAGAGTGTTTCTTCTGATCCTAATGATATGCCCTTGTCTACTTTGATTGAGAATAATAATGAATCTATGGATGTGAATTTTGTTGGTAGGAACAATTTTGGTAACAATGCGTATAGAGGAAATTTCAATCCTATGCCTTATCCTAGTAATCCCTCTAATAATTATGGTAATTCCTACAACAATTCTTATGGAAATTATAATAAGATGCCCTCTGATCTTGAATCTAATATTAAAGAATTTATTTCTTCGCAAAAGAATTTTAATGCTATGATTGAAGAAAAATTGCTTAAGATTGATGATTTGGCTAGGAAC